>OY747136.1:53268733-55668733 GCA_963556465.1 Berberis vulgaris | reverse complement strand
TACAAAATATATTTTGTTGGAAAACAGTAACAAGTTTATGGCTTTTTCAAGGAAATTTTTTATTCGTTGACAATGCTACAATATTAACAAGAAAATCAATTTTCGTAGCAATAATTTTGTTGGAGATTTCTTGTAGTGAGTTAACCCAGGGAACCTTAAAATGTTATCTTCTCTCCTCTACTTGTGAAAAAAATAGAGATGAAGTGGAAAGTGTGAAAAAGAACACGAGACAAACATCCAGGGGGTGTAAAAGTCACTATGAGATCTGCTTAAAATAAAATCATAAAACATAAAACTCGTGACCTACACGTACACAATGAAAATCGAAACATCATCCTAGCCATGCACAAAAGTTTATATTAAAAAAAAAAAAAAAATTGTACCACTTGCCTTATTTTGGAGTATGAAAACATGCATGTTAGTTTTTGGATAAACTTAAATGGCAAGCCCTTTCTATCATCTATGGGACGACCTTTGGATTAATGCAGGCGTAATAAGTTTCATGATCAAAACCATATTAAATTTATCTGTTAGGCACAAAGCTGAACCCACGACACTTATTCCTATCTAGATGTTTAAGAACGTTTCGTACTTCTTACCTTGATTATCCCCACCCATTGTCACATTCACATTCACATACTTGGTCAGTCAACCCGAAGATTGAAAACTTAACAGATTTTAGCTGATGGGGAAAAAAAAGCAAATTTTTTGGTTTTGTTTATGGAATAGAAGAAAAATATACAATTGTGGGTAGAAATATGCCTCCTGTGTATATCCAAATGAAGGTCTTTCTGTGGATTTTGCGGATGCCAAGGACAAATCTTGCGTGATGGGTCATGGCTTTTATGCATAGGTTTTGTATTTTGACATAGATCTTGTTTCAAGGTTTGAAACTTCGATTTCTAGAAGACTCGAACACGGATTCACAAAAAGAAATAAATAACAATCTTCTTAGGAAGCATTTTCTGTTTATTGGAGTCGTGGCAAGGGATGGCTAGGTATGAAGATTGGCAATTTCAAGATCTGAAGAAGCATATTTAGGATGTTGGCTCCTTGTGACTAATTATGGGTGGAAAAGTTTATAAGAAGTTTCTCCAACATGAAGGGAAATGATGCAGGCAAACAATTTGATTACGTAGTACATAACTCAATTCTGATTTTGTTCCATATTAGTGTAGACAATATTTTATTTGATCTTTAGTTACATTCGAGAAACAACAGCTACAATACTCCAGCCATAATGCCATCTTTAGAAAAGGTTGGTGCTCAAACATGATTCTAGGAATTTGATAAACAACATATTTTCCTGGCTTTGGTTGAGGAACCCAGGATAATTATAATATAATTCAGTGATACGGGCATTCTCATTTCCTAATTTAGTTTGGGATCATATGCCCCCCCCTCTGCTGCTTTTTAGTAGAAATGTCCCTGCCAGTATTGGGAAGTTGGCTTAACCGGCAAGCAAATGCAGATCAACAAATGCAAACAGCTCAAATAACAGAATTCACAT
This sequence comes from Berberis vulgaris, assembly GCA_963556465.1. Taxonomy (NCBI): domain Eukaryota; kingdom Viridiplantae; phylum Streptophyta; class Magnoliopsida; order Ranunculales; family Berberidaceae; genus Berberis; species Berberis vulgaris. The sequence continues at coordinate 55,667,223 of OY747136.1, read as the reverse complement.
TCTAAGAAAATAATAATATGTACCCTCGGATATTTAAATACCGCAGCTGTCCTTTAAAAGGGCAAATCAGTGTTAGTCATTTTGCAAACAAAGCCAAACAATGGATAAATGGATGGCTTTTACAAGAAGGATAAGTTTGCAGCATAATGCAACGGTTGAGAAGTTACCAGCTAGATCTAAAGAAGGTTGTGGTCCTATTCCTGAAAGTTTCTACAGGGATAATTTTAATAAAGGTTGAATCCGATCAACCCAGCTTATTTCTTTTATTTTATTTTTTCGGTAGCGAACTAGATGTACAGTTCTGATCTTACAAGTCCCAACCTGATTCATCTGGTGATTCAACCTGTCAACTTGGGTCCCTATGATACTACACATGAACCTAGGCTTCAACATGTTAGCTAAAGTAACCGGAATCTAATGAACTCTCTGCGCCAATTTTTCTTGCAATTGACCAGGAGCTTTTTTTTTTTTGGAAAGTGAGCTGGGTTTTAAGGACCCCAAAACCTTTATATAAATGAAACAAAAGCAAAAACAACAATAAAAACATAAACAAACTCTCACAAGAAAGAGAGTCTAGTGAGAGTGAACATGGTTACTAGGCCTATAAAAATCTTCAACTAGCATCGGCCAAAGAAGAAACCTCTTGTTTTTTTTTTTTATCCATGTCTCCTTTGTTAAGGAGGAAATGATTCAACCTTTGTACTTTTTGTTTGCTTTCTTAGCCCTAGAGGATCTTCGAGGGCAGAGACTAAAATCTTAGTGCAAGTTTTTGAAAACAAATCGCTTGCAACCTCTTCACTAGAAGGATCTTGCTCATATTCCTCGTTACTACTCTGCTCATCTGTTGTGGTGTTCTCTTTGTCCTGAGTCAGTGTGTGGTCACTTGCCTCCACATTAACACTACGCTCGAGCATTGGATTGATAAGAATCAATGGTTGTGGACTCTGCGTTATGGCATCACTCTGGTCATCATTTATGTTATGCTCTGCCACATTGGCAGCCTCTATACTGGTTACATTCCCTATTTTTTCCGTGATAGGCCCTGGACTCCCCTCTAAGCTGGGTTTGAGTCTTCGACTTAAATGTATGTCTACCCTTGGCGATCGTCCAACCATCGGAGTTTTGTCTTTCTAGTGGTTGGGTCCTACCCGTAGCTTGCCATACCATATGGCCTGGAGTATTAATTTCTTTGCTCTTTGAACACTGCTGTTTTGTATGGCCAAAAACTGCACAAGAATTGCATTTAACAAGAATCCATGCATACTCAACTTCAACTATTTTTTTCTTATCTCCATTGATAACCACAGGGATGTCTTTGGGTAATTGGTTGTTTACATCCACTTCCACACACACCCTCGCATACGCTAATCTTGTCCTTTCTTCAGTAGCTTTGTAAAGCATGATAGGCACTCCAATAAAACTAGCAATCCTTTGAATACCCTCTGGATTCCATAGGAATAAAGGAATTTTCTTCAGTGTAACCCAAATAGGTATCGAGGTAAGCACATCGACATCCTCGTCCATAGAAGGTGACCAGGCCCTGAGGATGAACAACCTGCTTGCAATATGCAGAGGTCACATTTCCAATACCTTACTTCTATCTTCTTCCTTCTTGAATTTGAATACAAAATTCTTATCTCCGTGTATGCTCATCTCAAATTCTCAAATTCCCCACGTCCTTATCAGCCACTCTTTGACATAACCATATGCCAAGCGCTTGCCCACAAAGCGGCCAATAACCAACCTTTCACATTCTTCTATCCTATTCGCAAAGTCAGCAGTTTGCACTTGTACTATTTTCCTGCCTTCAACAGTAGCTGGAGGTTCATATCTTAGTTTTGTAGAGCCCGTATGCTGGCTTTGCTTAAGCTTTGATGCCCAACTCATCCTCATTGGTGCAACATAAGGGTTTGCCATTGCTTCTTGAATTTTGCTAGGGCCAAAGGATGCAACACTGGTTGGCATTGAATTTTGCAGAACCTCTTCATTCCTTTGCGTTGCAGCCTGCTTTTGACTGGCTGGCACCCTTGCAGTTAGCATTGCCCAATTTTTGGGATTTATCATCATTTTCAGTCCTTCTGCACCTAGTTTATCTCCATTTTTTACAGCAACTTGATATTCATTTGTGAGTAACTGTAGCAATCCATCACCATGAATGTTGTACTTCTCCTCAAAAGCCATGAACACCTCCTGTGGAAACACGTTCTCACTGACTGCGTCTCCACCATGAGTATTGCAGTCTGAACCAAGAGCATGGTCAGATCCAGAAATTAGAGCAAAGCTTAGGTTCTTACCTGTAGCCTCTTCATTAGGCTTTTGCATCAGGCACGCAAGGGCGTCCCCTTGTTCTTTGCTAAGGTTCTTAATCGGAGTCAAGATCTCTGTTGGTAGTTGCATAGATGTGTTCATCGGTGCGACAGATCCCGACGGCTGCTTGTGTAGCGAATCATTGTCTCCCTTGCTGTTTGGGGTGACTCTATAGGAAGTATCCAGTCCATGTGGAGACTTTGCGACGTTAGGATGAACATCTCCCAGCCCAATCGACTTGCTTCCCCCCGCGGCGGCTGGTGGAGCCGCCATGGGAGCGCTAGAGAAAGCTTGTCTTTAACGGTCCAGATCAGCACCTCGTTAATAATCAATGGACGAGATTAAGAAAACCCTGCCAGGAGCATGATAAAGCCATGGAGATGGAGGTCTTCCACAAATTCACTGAGAAGGTACAAGCTTTCAATTCAAACATTTCTATTTATATTCTAAATCAGTTATTAAGGATGTGATTTACCTCGATCTAGTGACATTTTCTTATTCAACGGAAGAAGGGAGACCTAATTTCTGATTTCATATTCGCAGATTTTATCTGTTATTAGCCCTTGAGAATGTCTGCAAGCTGGGCGCCTTCTCATTTTTCGTTTTGCTGTTGGAAAGGTTCATGATTCTACTATTTTTCTTCAAAGTAGCTGGCCTTCTGCAGTAGAAGTCCTTTGCAATTCTATCCTTGTGCAATGTACCTCTAGTGGGTAAAATTTTTGTTGCAGTAAATTAAGCCAGATAAATTGGAATAAACTTACTGTATTGATTTTATGTTTGTCTCCTAGGTTGCACATAGCAAAAACTTTATGATGTTAATGTAATATATGTTGAAACAAGTAAAAGAAATGGAGATCTTCGAAATATCAACACTCTAGTGTATTTAGTAATGGATTTTATGTTGATCATTAAATTATTTGTTGATACAAGTGACATGAAGAGAACCTAACAAGCGGAAGAACAAAAAAACAAAAAAACAAAAAAACAAAAAAACAAAAAAACAAAAAAACAAAAAAACAAAAAAACAAAAAAACAAAAAAACAAAAAAACAAAAAAACAAAAAAACAAAAAAACAAAAAAATAAAAAAATAAAAAAATAAAAAAACAAAAAAACAAAAGAACAAAAGAACAAAAAAACAAAAATACAAAAATACAAAAATACAAAAATACAAAAAAACAAAAAAACAAAAAAACAAAACAAAACGATAATGCGATTTGGTACCTGGAAGGTTGGAACATCCTAAGACACTGACCTCAGTTGCATGGATAGTTATACCCTAACATAGCCAAACCTGTCAAAGATGTTATTGGTGGTTTTGGTACACATACATAACTATTGTTCGATCCCTAACCATTTGGCTTCAACAGATGACATCGATTAATCAATTAGGTTAATGTCAATTCCTTGGTAGTCAGCGAGTTACTGAACAGTTGTCTGTCGTAGGTTCATCCGTTCATTTTTTGAGATAATTTTGGTCCCCTAATTTTAATAAATATTTCGTTTTGTGAACATAAATAATTTCATAATTTTACAATATAAGTTTATGCATTTTAAGCTCTTAAAATACTTCATAAGAAGTCTCACATGACTTATAGTGTCATACATAATACATATTACAAAAGAATCACTCACATATCAAACTTTTGATACTAAAACAATACAATATCTATTGCACACTCGGGTTTTGCTTTGGTGAAGGAAAAAGAGGACTCGAAGTTCAGTCCGCCTATTGTGGACTATGTGATTCGTAACGCTAACAGCGAAACCGAATTGGAGGCCGATTTCCACAATTCGGATGAAGAAGATTTGGATGAATACACCGTCAGGTCAAGAATAGTGTCAGGTTTAAAGACAGACCACATTCGATTAACGAACAGATTCGATAAGAAGTATATGCCAACAGAAAACACGATGAACCAGGACTACTTCAAAGACTTCAAGCTTTTTCCTCGAAGATCATCTAGAATGAAGAAAAGTAACAGCAAGTACAGGCGTTGATCTAGGGGTTTGGTCGTTCACCACTTCCGAGAGACCAATCAGTAGCCAAGCTATACCCTAATCAGAACTTTTCACTCCGAGTTCCTTCGCAGAGAATTGGAAAAAAAAAATTGTATATGAAGATAGTGTCGGGAAAAAGTATCTATGAATGTAACGCTTCTTTTTCTTTAGGTTTGGGGATCCTTTAATAACCCCTGCTCAATTTTTAAAAAAAAAAAAAAAAAGAGATTGAAATATTCTTTTTTTTTTTTTTTATCTTAGGAGAGTTTCCCTGAGAATTTTTTCGAATTTCAAAAAATATTTCGATAACTCCAAAATAGAAAATATATTTTGAAATTTCAACATATTTCGATAATCACATTCCTTGGTCCTAGGTTGTTCGTGAATCCCAATTGTTGTGTGAAACTCCTAAGATCGGGAAATTTTAGTACCACTGAGCTCAACCATGAGTATCAAGTGTATTCAACATTGTAAACAGAGTGAGAAAGGGAAGGAAACATAAATAGAAAGAGAAGAAAAGAAAATTCATAAGCCATAATTACAGGGTTAGCGCATGATATAGTATGGTCAGAAGGTGACTGCAAACCCGAAAGGTGCCATCTGCCTGAACATAACATAGCAAGGCAGTGCCTTCCAAGCAACGTTATAAAATTAACAGGTCAACCTGCAATGCAACAGAAAAAAGGAACTTCAAATATACAAAATTCATGCATAGTTTCAGGACACAAGTATCTCGCTATATAACTTACTAATTATTACAAGCTAGTACAGTGGTGTGTGTTTTCAGTGGAATTGAGACTAACCAAGTGATGCGCCTTAACCCTTGGCTACTGCCTCAGCCAAAACATCCGGCTAAGTGGAAGATTGCATTCTTGCAATCTGTTTAAACCTCAACTGATAAAATTTAGTATCAGGCAAAAAAATGGGGTTAAATGGTTAAAACCATTCACTCGGGTGGATTCCCTGCCTAATAGATCTCTGGGTTTAATGTATGCAACAATTCTTCCTGCTCTTGCAAGTGTGGCATAACTAGCCAATGCCACAGAGTGTGTGCATTCTATAGAACCTAAACAGCTCATCATCCTGAAAAAATGAGATAAATGTTAATCATCTCCACATTAAAGCATACTTGGTCCTAGGTCATGGTATTAGCTTTTAAATAGTCTCATATATGAGGTTAATTGAGCAATGGGAGCTCGCTAAATTAAAGCTTCCAGCTTACCAGGTTTCTGGTTTTCAAGACCAGGGACTCCCTTGCTGGTGCTTGGCCGGGAATTGGCTTGATTCTATGAATATTGCATAACGTCATGACAGAACTAGTTTTCAGAAGCTCATACTGAAGCTGGTCGAAGTAAGTTTCATACTTGTAATCAGTGGTAAGTTAAGAAGCTAGACATACCTGATGTGGATATGAAGGTGGCTGCATGTGATATAGACTCATATACTGCTGGTAAGGATCAATGAAACTGGGGACCTGTAATGGGTTCTGACCTTGCATGCCCATTTGGTTACATGTTGGATCCGATTGGTTGGTGGGTTGCATTGCTGACCCATTAGCTGAAGGTGGTGGATGAAATGTTGGCATAGGGAGCCTGGGACTGAGTTGCTCTGCTGAAGCTGGTCTTGTCATGGACGAGCCAGCTAAAACATGGGGGAATGGCATCATTGGACGATTCATGCCCATATCCATATTCATCCCCATTCCCATTCCCATCCCCATTGGTGACATGTACTGTTGAACGCTGGGAAATACCATAGGGACCATGCTACATCCCATTGACATCATCTGTGAAATCATCCATGAGAGTTGTACGCATTTCAGTACCATGTTAAAAGGAGAAGACGAGAGCATGGATGTACCTGAAAATATTTCTAAACGAGATATGCAAATACAAATAGTTTTTTGTCAAGTAAACAAGAAGGTTTACCTGAACTTGTAATTGAAGTGATTTCAAGTACTCAATTGCCTCGTCCAACATTGAAGCTTTGTCAGACTGAGTTTCACAAAAAGCATATTAATTTACCCAAATATTGTTTATTTTTAAATGCAAGCTAGGGTTTTGAGGATCCCAAACCTTAACATTAAATCAAGAGCATAAAAGTACATCAAATTGACACCACGCACTTATCCGTTCATCATTTGTTACATCATCACAAAGAAAGAAAATTTTAGACAAATATTGTTACTTGACAAAATAACAAAAGAACCCGTCTAATTATCGAGGGAAGAAGCGAGGAAAACAGCGAGGGACCCCACATGGGGAGGGGGAGCCGTCCATTCCCCCCGGGATGCGTGCGTTGAAAATTCAACGCACGCATCCCGAGGGAATGGACGGCTCCCCCTCACCCTGTGGGGTCCCTCGCTGCTTCCCTCGACAATTAGAATTTTTGTTAACAAAAACTGTATTAGTACCTTATTGCATCGTGGTATGAGTTCTTGCAAAGCTTTCATCTTCTTGTTAATTCTGTCTCGACGTCTCTGTATTAAACATATACATGTTTATAAGAGTGTAAAATAAAATGATGAAGGAATCTCGGTTCCATACCACAGTAGTTTATAAGTTGTTAATGATACACACCCTCTCTGAGAGATTGTGGATCTCGGAAGCTCGAAACCTTCTTGTAGATGAAGATCCACGGCCCTGTTTCTTTGTGTCACTCTCGAACTTGCCATCCTTTAGATTAACAAAAACACAATATAACATTTCAGGAAGGAATTATCATCATCTAAGTAAAACTTTCAGAAACATGCTTATTTTATGTAAACTTTATTCTTGCAGATGGTTAAATATTTTCTTTCTCAATTTTGAATTTTTAAATGTGTCTCATTTGTAAGAGATATCTCATTTTATGAACAAATGAACTAAATTTTGTGGCTTAACACCAAACATGCCATGCTTAAGCACTTGTTTTTCTTTTGTTAAACATAGCTTTGGTTGGTTCACCCCAAATAAGAGATTATGAATCCATCAATTTTACTGTACTGGCAGACATAATGGTTCCAATATGGAATGGGGGTACATTGTTTTCATTTTGGTGAGACCCACCAAACTATCATTCATGGAAGGGAGAGATCAATGGAATGTTGTGGAAACAACTAATTCTACAGGCCTTTAAAATTGTGAGGTGACACCACCACATGAACCAATTCGGTTCCCACTCATTATTTCACTGTGTTAATTCACTACGTTAATGGAAGAAATTTGAAATTCCTTGCTGCCGTGTGCAAGAAATCTATTCATCTTGCTCTAAAATTAAATGGCAAAACAGTCTGTCTACTGGGTTATAATGACAAAATGCGAGAGTTTTTTGGAAAATGGTATCAAGTGAAAGAAATCATTTTCATCCAAAACTCAAGTTGTCTGGATATTCTTGAGACATTGTACGGAAACATTAAGGTGAAGTGGAAGCTATGTCGATCCACCTCCATATTATTCAAAGCCTACAATTGATTGTAAATGGTAGGGGTGGGAATCTCATCCCGCGATCTCGAACTATCCCGTCTCGATTTTTTTGGATTTTTTTGGGATTGATCAAACTCATCCTGATCCCATCCCGATCTAGAGTGGGATGGGATCGGAATAAAGATTTTCAATCCCGCTATCAGGACTAGTACCGTTGGTCAGGGAAATCAACGTCAGCGGCCTTTCAAGACTTTCCTAATGGTCTCAAAATTCAATGTTCCCTTTTGAAAAGTGCCCAAATGCTTAGCATCTATATTATAGGAGGAAGTTTGAGTTCTTGACTGTGAGGACGTGTTGCCTCCATTGCATAGTCGGACCAGACTGTACCGCTAGCATTTTTATTGTTTTCTTTGCATTGTTTTTCAACTTCAAACTTGTATTTCCATCGATCGATAGCATCGAACTAGTCTTGAGCAACGTCCTTTCGAACGTTCCTCCCCATTGTAATCTATTGAATGTTAATGAAAGCTTTTGCTGACTATTGTGCATCGTATATTGTCTACAGATTGATATTGTGCATTCTCAAGTTAATATTTGTGCCCGTCAAAGTAACTACTCATAGGCTTACTAGTGAATTGGATAGCTAGTGCTGCACGGATTGCTAGTCCGTGACAGTTGGTATCAGAGCCAGAGCTTGTTGAATGCAAACCAGGATGCAGGAACTAAGCGAGCGCCTTAGCGCTATGGAGGAACGACAGGCTAGTCGAATGCAGATACTAGAAAACAGAATGGACCAGTTGAGCAGTTTGGGAGAACAGATCAGTCGGCTTGGTGGACTCTTTCACTTGGCAGACAGAGTGGATTCGCTGGCTGAGCACGTCGATAATTTAGAGGGACAGACAGTCGCTATGGAAGAGTCGCCTCACCCCACAGCTCAGGTGATGAGTGACTTCCAATTACAACTGGATGACTTATTTGCAAGGGTTGGCTTGCTGACCAAGGCCACAGGGACGACTGATCACCCTAGGATGAAAGTGCCTGAGCCAAAGTCATATGCTAGGGTATGAGATGGGAAGGAGCTAGAGAACTTCTTGTTTGATCTGGAGCAGTATTTTTGCGCGGTGAACCCCGAATCAAAAGAAGCCAAGGTCACCATGGCGACCATGTACTTAGCAGGTGATGCAAAACTATGGTGGAGAACCAAATATGCAGATATGGAAGAAGGTTGCATCCTTATTAGAACTTGGGCAGACCTCAAGAAGGAACTCAGAAATCAATTCTTGCCTGAGAACACTGATTTCTTACCAAGGAGGAAGCTCCACACCATCAAACAGACAGGCAATATTCGAGACTATGTCAGGCAGTTCTCAACTTGCTTGCTAGATATTCGAGACATGTCTGAGAATGACAAAGTTTTCTGTTTCATGGAACAAGCTCAGCCGCTTCTGCAAGCAAAATTGCAAAGGCAGAAGGTGACAGATATTACAAGTGTTATTGCAGCAGCAGAAAGCTTTAGCGATTATATGCCCATGGCTGGATCCACTTCGCTCAATCACTCCACAGCTAGAACTGGCAGTACCAATTCAAGCTCAGGGTCGAATGCTCGATCACCTCACCAAAACTGGGGAAACTCAAGTCAGAACCGAGGAAACTACAATTCTCGATCGTCCAACCAGAATTGGAGTTCCAACAGAAATTGGAATGCCAGCCCTAGCAACTCAAATTACAACAACAAAGGAGGGCAAACTACTCTGGGCAGTGGAGACCATCTGCACCTGCCCCATGCATTCTTTGCAATAGCAGGGATCACCCAACAGGCAAATGTCCATCCAAATCAGCCCTACACTCATTGATGTCCTTGCTTCAAACCGAACCTTCTAACTCGACCGCATCAAGCTCGACCCCCACCAACAGTGAGACCTCTCAGATGGGCGCTCTACGCAAGCTCAATGTTGTCAAATGAGAAATGTATGAGCACCCACACAAGAAGGCTTTGCAATACATCGACATCACTATCAATGGGTTCCCTTCCCAAGCATTATTGGATTCAGGAACGACAGACAATTTTATTGCCCCAGATGAAGCTAGACGTGTGGGTCTGAACTTAGAAGGAGATGTGGGTAAGTTGAAAGCTGTCAACTCTGAGGCAATCTCTATTAATGGTATGGCTAGAGCTGTGCCACTACAGGTTGGTCCATGGGAAGGAAGATCAAACTTTTTGGCCATCCCACTTGATGATTTTAAGGTGATTCTTGGCCAAGAATTCTTCCGAGGAGCTGCAGCAGGACCACTACCTTTCATGGACTCCTTGGGCTTTTTCGGACCTAGACTACGCATTGTACCAACCTCAATTCGACCCACAACTCATGATAGAATATTGTCGGCGCTCCAAGTCAAGAGAGGCTTGGCCAAACGAGAAGATACATACTTAGTTGTGGCAAAGCTAGAGATGGAAGATGATACTAGCAAAATCCCTGAGGAAGTTGCCCAAGTTATTGCTGACTTCAGCGAAGTGATGCAGAATGAATTGCCAAAGAATCTACCTCCCAGAAGGCTCATTGATCACGAAATTGAGTTAGTGCCTGGTGCCAAGCCACCCGCACGTAGTCCATATCGCATAAGCCCTCCAGAGTTGACCGAATTGAGAAAACAACTAGATGGCTTGTTGGAGTCGGGATTCATTCGGCCCTCTAAAGCACCTTATGGAGCACATGTTCTTTTTCAGCGGAAACATGATGGCATTCTTCGCCTTTGTGTTGATTATAGAGCCTTGAACAAAGTCACTATAAAGAATAAATACCCGCTACCGCTCATTGCAGACTTATTCGACCAACTTGGATCCGCCAGATACTTCACAAAACTCGACTTCAGATCAGGTTACCATCAGGTCCGCATTGTTGCTGGTGAAGAACCCAAAACTGCTTGTTCTACTAGATATGGGTCATATGAGTTCCTAGTAATTCCCTTCGGCTTGACCAATGCTCCAGCTACGTTTTGCACCCTTATGAATGGCCTGTTCTGTCACCTTCTGGACAAGTCCGTGGATGTCTATCTTGACGATATTGTGGTTTATAGTGGGACTATAGAAGAACACCTACATCATTTGCGAGAAGTGTTCCAAATCCTTAGGGATAATCATTTCTTTGTCAAGAAGGAGAAGTGCTCATTCAGCCAGACCCAGATCAATTTCTTGGGTCATGTTATTGGCAATGGCAAGATTCAGATGGACATGAAGAAAGTCAAGGCAATCCATGATTGGAACACTCCTAAGAACGTGTCTCAACTACGTTCTTTCCTTGGACTAGCAAACTATTATCGTCGCTTCATAAGGAACTACTCTAAGAGAGTTGTTGCACTGACAAATTTGTTGAAACAAGACCGAACATGGGAATGGGATAGGCAGTGTGAAGCTTCATTCCAAGACTTGAAACTGGCCGTGATGAAAGATCCAATATTGGCCTTGCCAGACATCACCAAGCCCTTTGAAGTACAAACAATGCATCTGATTATGCCTTAGGAGGAGTTTTGCTTCAAGATGGTCACCCGATAGCATATGAGAGTCGAAAGTTGAATGATACAGAGTCCCGTTACTCAGCTCAGGAAAAGGAATTGCTAGCCATTGTACATTGTTTACGGGTGTGGAGACACTACCTCTTGGGATCTCAAGTCCTTGTTAAAACGGATAATGTTGCAGCAAGCCATTTCCTTACTCAGAAGATGTTAACCTCCAAGCAATCTCGATGGCAAGAAAAATTAGCAAAATTTGACTTAGTATTGGAATACAAGCCAGGGCGCACTAACAATGTAGCTGATGCACTCAGTAGAAGGGCAGACCTTACAGTGCTAACCCATACCGGTCCGAGTCACACCATCTCGGAGAAGATCAAAGCAGGCCTACAGACAGACCCACAAGCGAAGGCGATTACAGAGTTGATCAAGCAGGGCAAAACTCGACGGTTTTGGATAAACGATGGAGCAATACTCACAACTGGTAATCGCCTCTATGTTCCAAGAACTTCTGGTTTGAGGAAAGAACTTTTGAGAGAATTCCATGACACCCATTAGGCGGGACATCCAGGTTGGAGACGAACACTTGCATTGCTAGAGAGGGGGTACTATTGGCCGCAGATACAGGAGGATGTAATGGCCTATGTTCAAACATGTCTTATTTGCCAACAAGATAAGGTTGAAAGAGATCGACCAGTAGGCTTACTAGAGCCCTTGCCTGTTCCAACTCGTCCTTGGGAAAGTGTTTCCATGGACTTCATTACTGGGTTACTAAAAGTGGAGGATTTCAGGTGTATCCTTGTAGTTGTTGACCGATTCTCAAAGTATGTGACCTTTGTGTAGACCGGACTGACTTGCACAGCCGAAGATACGGCGCAATTGTTCCTCAAGCATGTAGTGAAGTATTGGGGACTGCCCGAAAACATTGTTAGTGACCGTGATGCTCGCTTCACAGGAAAGTTCTGGAAGGAGTTGTTCAAGCTCTTGGGATCCAAACTTAATATGTCGACAAGCCAACATCCCCAATCTGACGGACAGACTGAGCACTTTAACTCTATGCTCGAAGAATACCTTCGTCATTTTGTAAGTGCAAATCAGAAAAATTGGGTGGGACTACTTGATGTTGCACAATTCTATTTCAACTTACAAAAGAGCTCAGCTACTCACTCCAGCCCCTTTCAGTTAGTCACTGGTCAGCAACCATTGACACCACATACAGTGCTTACCGGATACCAAGGACCCAGCCCAAGAGCTCTTGAATTTGTCAAAACTTGGCAGAAAAACATTGAAGTTGCTCGAGCCTATCTTGAGAAAGCCTCCCGTCACATGAAGAAATGGGCCGACAAGAAACGACGGATTGATCCTTTTGAAGTCAGGGACTTGGTATTGGTGAAGCTAGATATGTTCAACAAGTATAAACGGACAGCTAGAGCACACAACAATCTGTTTTGCAAGTATGAGGGACCGGTACAGATTATTGAGAAAGTAGGCAAAGTCTCCTATCGCGTCAAGTTACCACATTGGCTCCGTTTCACCCATCCTGTCTTCCATGCAAGTAACTTGAAGTCCTACCATGCAGATGCCACTGATCCCACAAGAAATGTATCTACCCGAGCATTGGCTAAGCATCCTACTAAGCCAGATCGAGAAGTGGAAGAAATCTTAGCTGATCGCCTCATCAACAACACAGGCCCGGATAAAGAGTATTTGGTCAAGTGGCAGGATGAGCCTCCTTCAGAGATCAGTTGGGAGTCAGTCGAGCATCTGCTGCCGTACCTCTCAAAGCTGGAAGAGTACTTGGAAAAGTTCGCTGCGAGGGCGTCAGCGAATTGAGTGTTGGAGAGTGTCAGGACTAGTACCGTTGGTCAGGGAAATCAACGTCAGAGGCCTTTCAAGACTTTCCTAATGGTCTCAAAACTCAATGTTCCCTTTTGAAAAGTGCCCAAATGCTTAGCATCTATATTATAAGGGGAAGGTTTGAGCTCTTGACTGTGAGGACGTGTTGCCTCCATTGCATAGTCGGGCCAGACTGTACCGCTAGCATTTTTATTGTTTTCTTGTCATTGCTTTTCAACTTCAAACTTGTATTTCCATCGATTGATAGCATCGAACTAGTCTTGAGCAACGTCCTTTCGAACGTTCCTCCCCATTGTAATCTATTGAATGTTAATGAAAGCTTTTGCTGACTATTGTGCATCGTATATTGTCTACAGATTGATATTGTGCATTCTCAAGTTAATATTTGTGCCCGTCAAAGTAACTACTCATAGGCTTACTAGTGAATTGGATAGCTAGTGCCGCACGTATTGCTAGTCTGTGACACCCGCCTATCCCGTCTCGTCCCGAATTTATTTATTTAATATTTATTATTATTAATTTTAATCAAAATACTCTTATAAATTAAAGTTTAGGATGTATTGAAATTAAATCAATGTAAGATGAAATTCTATATGATATCTAAATGAATTGAATCATTAATTCTAAATGAAATTTAATATTTATTTGTATTCCAAAAAAAAGTTTAGTATTTATTTATTTAATATCTATTATTATTTATGAAAATCGGAGGGGGGGGTGGGCAGGGGAAGAAAAAAAGCACACCATAAATTAAAATTCTAAAAATAAAAAGCTTTTTAGGATTTACATACCATGAAAATGTCATTATGCTTCAGAATCACCAACACATTAGAAGTCCCAATATATACTCAGTAACACATGCATTCGATCTCAAAAAATTATTTTACATCGCAATTTCCACGGAAAGCATTCTATTCATCGGAATCCTATAACAATCTTCTTCAAGTGAACAATTTAAGTTCTTCATAAATGGTTTTGCTCTCCCACAATTTTCATAATTCTAATTATATCCCAATTGAATTCAAATAAAACAAGAAAATGTGGCAAGGCACTTTGGTCCATTCAAATAAAACAAGAAAACGTGAATGTTGTCGGACACGATTTTGCTATTTATCCTTTGGGGTTACAGTGAAAGGACATCACACTTGATGTCTATCCCAAACATACTTTGTTTATTTTTTACCCAATTTTTATAACTTTAGATTATAATATTTTTTTAATCTAATTATTATTATTATTATTATTATTATTTCTAAATTAACACTCACATCTATTTATGTGCAATGGGTACAAAAGCTACAAGTAACATAATTTTTTGTTTGACTTAAAGAGTACAAATAAAATATAAAATTTGTTAACTTTTTTTTTTATACTTTTTGATAGTTTGAGATTAATTATTACATATTAATGTAGAACTTATATTGAGGCGTTAAAACACACACATGTGAGGGGGACCAATTTCGGCACATATTGTGCGCGCACACACTAGTTCAGGTTAATCCTACAACTATCGGGGAGAGAACTAAAAAGGCACGTGAACATGGCAGTTTAGATGAAAATGATTTAAAATCCTTCAATTACAAAAGAATATGAAAGTTGAGAAGAATAAAATAAAAGTTGAGGTTGGAAGAATAAATTGTATTCAATGAAACAACAAAAATGCTAGGAAACCATGTTTTGTAACTATAGTGACGTAGCGTGATCTCGAAAGAATGATGAAATCTCTAAAGATTTTATGTGTATCTTAATGTTGTAAAAAAACTCCTAATGATGCCACATCATCCTGATTGTAAAACATAGATACAAAACCTGGTTCTTAGCCTCACTTATGAAATAATAACTTGGTTGTTCATCTCTAAACAAATAAATCAACTCCTTTCCTTTATGTAGGATATGAAAAACAACTTTATAGGAAACTAAAATAGCAATCTCTAGTATACAAATAATTAAATAAATAATAATAAATATTAACTATTCACTAATTATTGGATTAACTGCCAACTGACTGATTAGAAAGAAAGGCAGTTTAATAAAGACCCTTGGAAGCCTCCTGGCCACCAATCCGTCCTACCTCATTTTAGAATGAAAGTCATGTGTGAACCCCACACAATATTACAGTAATAGTAGTAATTAAGCAGGAGAAAAACAGGATTACCAACAGTGTCGGAGCCAGGATTTTTGTTGAGGGGGGGGGGGGGGGCGGAGTGATGTCATAATTAATTAAATATAATATAAAAATTAGTTACTTTAACATGAAATATTTTTAAAAATACAGCAAAAAGGGGAGTACAACAAAGACAGTCATTGAAGATGATTACTACTATATTCAATGAAAATTATTACTACTTCTAGAAACACAACACAAGATAAGGGGTTTGAATCGTTGATTACTACTACATGAAGAAAAAGAAAAAGAGATTGGGTTGCTTAAGATTTTTTTGTGGAGATGATCAACACAATGATTAATAAAGGCACCTGGTACCTAAAAGAATAAGGATAAGGTGGTTTGGACCCTGCTGGATCTTGTGAAGATGAGCTCAAATAACTCAATAGTTATAGATCTTTGAATATGATGAAATATGGGGGTTTCTCTCATCTTATCCAATTGATGGAGTGTGAAGAAGAAACTGTGAATTTTGGTTTTTTGGAGAGATTTGAGGGATTTAACCTCTATCTCTAACTCTAAAAGTAGAGTTTGGATTTGATATGTACATGATTTGAAGGATGAAGTTCTAGTTGAAGTGAAAAGTGAGAATAGATTGGTAAATAAAAAAACTAATTAGGGGTCAAATAAAAAAAATTATCAAAAGTGCCTCCACTTGCGCCCTCGTGAATCCGTGCCTGTTTTAACAAGGATACCAATTAAGCTCTAGCTAGTTACTGAACTGACCTCATCGCGACATTCCTGATCGTCCATCGTGCTCGATTTACGTTTACGGTCATCTGGCATCATGGAACCGGAACCACCGGAAGATGACGTCACCGTAAAATCACACCTCTCCTGCTCCGCCGCTACATCGCCACTGCTCATGCTCCCGAACTTGTCTCCAGTCGAGGAGATCCTACCACCTGTATCGCTCGAATCCACGACCGTCGACTCCCTCACCGAAAGTGGCTGAGATGGTTCAACTCCACCTCCTCTCCCTTCACTTTGCCTGGAAACATGCATGAAGTTGCGCAACTTTGACGACTGCGAATCGGCCAGCAACTCAGTCCTCGTACTTGGTGGAATAGGTGGTCGAGGCGGTGGAACCGTTGCAGGAGGAGGAGGAATATCAAACTTGGTAGTTGGCGTAAGATAGAGAAGATCAGCAACCCCTGGGGAAGAGAAATCATCTTCTAGAGGGTAATGTAACAAAGAAGCCATCTCGTCCTCTTGCGTGAACAACTGATACGGTGCTTCCAATGCGGTGGGCGGTTGTTGAGTAATCTTGGTCGATGATGATTCTCTGATGGGAGATTTCTTCATCGTCAAAGATGTTTGATTCTGGCTCTGCAACACTACTACCCCGTTCTGCCATACAATCTCCACTAACTCATCTTCTCCTCCCCTGCCCCGCCACAAATCCAAATCAATCCTCAAATTCTAACTACGTACTACTGAAACAAAAACTAATGAAAAAACACTTGTTACTTTGAGGATCTGTTAGGGATTGAATTGTCATCTTCAATCTCGAATTCAGGAACACAGTGATTCATTTCCATGCATTTCTGAAGAAAAACAATAGAGAAGATTTGTTAGAAGAAATCTAAATAACAAGAAGAAAAATGGAAACCCTGAGTTACTCTCCTTCTCTCTCTCTCTTAACAAAAGAAAAGGAGAAGAGGAATCGTTTCAAACCACCGACATACTTGTTTCAAACAATTTAACTGACTCTAAATTTATATTTCTGTCTTCTGCAGCAACATAGGTGATGGATGGAGAAGGAGAAACACAAACAAAGAGAGCAATCAATCTTTAAATCCCCTATATTTTATTTGTTGTTGGTGACAAAGGAGATAAGGTCTCTAAAGCTAGCTATAGTTGTTGTCTTAATACGGTACCGGTGCGGGGGAGGGAAAATACTCGAGATGCGCGACGTGTGAATCGCAATAAATGCGGGACTGATAACACTAACATGGGTGGTGGTGAAGGTCGTCTCACACTCTTCAAAGAAAGAGTAGACGCGAAATGAATGTTTTGTTTCAGTAACTCAGTTTGTCTCATCATCTTTCTTAACTCCACCTTCTACACTTCCCAAAAATTTACCGGAAATGGCAACTAGTTTGGCTGAGTAATGGACCAAAACATACATACCTAATATTGATGAAGGGAGATGGACACAGTACCACTTGCAATCAATCTGTGGTTCTAACCTTTTGTGCTATTTGATTCTCTGTTGCCAAATATATTCTGCATGTAGGACTTGTGTGGGGGAAGAGGGTAATGACAATTGTAGTAATTTTAAGATTTTGTTGATACTTTGTATTAGGGGTGGGCATTTAGGATCGAAAGCCCGGACCGATCGGGTCGGTTCGGATCGGTTTTTATTAATTATAAATGTTTCGGTTTTAAAAGCCCGACCCGGACCGAAGTTTCTGGTCTGGGCCTCAGTTTCCATTTCTGAAGCCTATCGGGTAACCGGCTCGGCCCGGCCCGACTCCTCGACTCCCTATAAACAAACTATAAATTAGATAATGGAGAGACTCCCTATAAACAAAGTTTGTTGATGTTGACATCAATTGAATTAGAGTAGAGAGGTATTGACGGTTCTTCTTTGCCATTCTTCTTCGAACCAAGGGACAGAGAGCAGGGAGAGAGCAGGGAGAGAGCAGACGAGAGGGACAGAGATGGAGAGAGCATCGAGACACAAGGGACTTATGAGGGCGAGAGCGAGGAGACCATTATGCAAATTTTGTTAAAGAATAGAAGAAGAATGCGGTGTTCGATGGTGTTGATGGTGCGGTGTTTGGCGATCGATGGTGATGTTGCGGTGTTTGGCGGTCAATGATGCAGTGTTTGGCGGTCTGATGATGCGGTGTTTGGATGCTGATGGTGTTCGATGCGATGGAGAACTCAACAGATTTCGCCATCTTATTCGTTTGAATGAAGAAATCAACAGTAGCTCCATCTTCTCAGATGTTCAAACTATGACGAAGCCTGAGAAATCAAACCATCAGGCCGGATCTCGGATCTCAGATGTTTGGCCACACACAGTCAGTTTGAATGGAGAAATATGAGATCCAGCCTGATGGTTTGATTTGTTTTGGATTTTTCTTCTTCTTCTTCTTCTTAATGTACTGAGTGAATGAGTGTGTGGTTTGTGGCCGGTTGGGTGGTGGTGTAGATGAGAGATGAGAGTTGTTGATGCTTCTTTTACTGCTCTGTATTTGAGATCCCAGCTTTCTCACATTTGAACCGAGACCGGCCCGACCCGACCCGAGAATTCGGTTAACCGGCCTTATTCGGTCCGGTCTCGGTTTTCAAATTTCAGTTTTAAAAAATTTGGTCCGGGCTTCGGTTTTTGATTTTCGGCCGGTTACCCAGACTTGCCCAGCCCTACTTTGTACCTATCTTCTTTTGGCCTCGTTTAACTGCACTTTCATGCATTTTTGTATTGATTTGCCGCTAGTGTTAGTTTCTATATGTTTAGTGTATTAATGTTATTATTAGGTAATCTGAGGAACAAGTATATATATAATACCCTGTTTTCTCTACTAGAATTCGAATTAGATACGCAACATATATTGCTTGTTGCTCGTGTGGGGTGCATTCTAACATTCAAGGTGGCAAAACAGTTCTCGAGTTGATCAGTTATTTCGCCTCATATGTCCCATGCGACTCATGTCAGATGTAACAAATAAAAATTAATTGACAAATTTTTAGTTGATATTATTTTCTCATCGGCTTTTGATATACTATATATTATGGAAAGAAAAATAAATATATGAACACTTACAACAATTTGAGCGGGACTAGTATGATTTTACAAGCTTCTGCCAAAATGTATTCAAACTTAATATTTGTAGTTTTACAGAAAAAGCTCACAAATTAATCGCATCTTCATAGCATTAAATAAATTATAAAGTTTATTGTTTAGAATTTATTAAAAATCACATCCTTACCACACCATGTAAGTATGGTACGTTCAAGATGTGCTAACAAATTTGTATAGTTGTTAGCCCTTTGAAATGGCGCACCGAGAATAACCTCTTTCAACATATCAAGTTTTTTTATTAACTACAAGGTGTACCCTTTTCGAGAGTGTGCTTCCTTTAGATAGAGCCCTAGTGTTATTTGCTAGAGAATTATTTGATTTGTCAGTTTTCTGAGTTTAAAAGCTTAAATAAGAAGAAGAAGAAGATGATGATGCCTTAAATTAAGCATATAAACAAATGTGAAAGAAAAAGAGAATTTTGATTTAAATGATTAGACTACCAAATGCTAAAGTTCTTTAGCGTTGGAAATATAATGTCGAAAACTCTAGTGAGATGTAATAAAAATGTGGAATGCAAGTTGACTAGAAATTATAAAGTCAAAATAATAGGGAAACACGGACAACTTTGAGGCTAACTGGATTGAGTTTAATGATTGCAAAGACCTTTGATTTTAAGGGATGAAAAACACATTATTCAAATCTTTGACTTACAGCCCCACATGTTGAAACATTTCAACACGAAATGAAGTGCATCACAATAGAGTTGAATTGACTTATAGCCCCGTGTTTTTATTACAAATATGGAACTTGAATTGAGTTGCATGTCATATAAAAACCAAAAGCTACTTATATTTATCCGACCATTTTCCTTTCATCCTGTCTCATCTTTTATATTTTCTCATTCTACTGAAATAATAGTTGTAGACACAATGTTTTTATAGGGATTGAACTAAACCAAGAAGGACATCCATGATGACCATTCAACCAGACATTTATTGCACAAATTTTAAACATAGCACATATTTAAAATTGTCATAATTCTTGAAAGATGGGAAATCAAAGACCCCCCCCCCCCCCCCCCCCCCCCCCCCCCAGATGACCATGTTTTTCAACTGAAATTTGGACATTACCTACAAACTACGTCTCGAAGCTGTGGATCGTTTCAGTTTCTCAAGATAAGTATTTGGTCTCGGTCATTAAATACCTTAATAAACAATCTTTATTAGTGTTTAAGGATTACCAGCAAGTAGGTGATCTTGGACAATGGGCCCAACCGGCCAGCTTGTATCGCACCCAATGTGGACCCTCCCTCGCTTCTTGATATTTATAGAGAAATTTCTTTTATCCCACTTAGTGCAAATCTTAAGGTATACTGTTAAAATGAGTTGAAACTTTGACACATTAATTTTTATGTTGGTATTTGATATTTATTTTTTCTCAAAAATATAACTCAAACGGAATAATAAAAGGCTATAAAATTAAAAGCGTGTTTAGCACAAAGCAAAGCATGTGCACTTTCAAGGACTTGACTTTAAAAAAAAAATAGTAGGCAATCTTGGAGAATACATATTACTCCAAATGAGAGACATGTGGTCGTATTTCTATTTTTCTTTTTCGTATCAATGCGTCCAAAAATCGTCCTCCTGTGAGTTTGACTTGCAAAACCGTTGTTAGACTGCTAAGGACTACCTTTTTGGTGGCCGAAGGCACTCCGATGCTTAAGTCAGTAACTTTGTTTGAAGAAAAAAGTAAATCTAGACAAAACTCGGTTAAAGTTGCATACCTTTGTCGAAAGTTCACTTTACCTTTTATAATGGTCGCAGTTAACTTTCTGTGTGACTTAAGCATGTGAGGTGCAACGGAAGGATGCTTCTATAACAGTCTCCTCCTTAATGGTGATGCGTTCGTGGAGGTATAGGTCCCTCCACGGCTCTTTCTTGGTGCAACGTTCTTTGTCTTAATGAAATAACATGTGACGGGCTTGGATTTTGGCTTTGATTCGTCTGGGCCTACACTCGGATCCCGCCTACACTTTTTTAGAAGTGGGCCTATCCAGTGCCTCTATAATTGTCCTCAATCCTTTTGGACTTTATGAGCTGGCCCAATGGATCGGGAGTTGTATTCTAGTTATTGGGGTTTTATGCCACATGTACAGTCGTGATAATCAGTCCATTTTGATGTATCATCAGCTACTCCCCCCTTTAGTTAGTGGGTATGATGACATGTCCACTAAACTGTGTAACAGTTGGTATGTCGATTGTGCTTTTGCGCTGACCATAATATCTTGTAGCTATTTGATCGTCTCGGTTACGTCGTTGTCTATTAGTTTTCACGTGTACTTTTAATGCGTCATTATGTCTCGTATGTCACTCCGTGACCGGTCTCTTCGTTTCCCAGTCATTAAAAGGTGTTGTGGCTACTCTTATTCTTTCTTTATGCCATTTGTTGTGTTATTTCTTTTCTTCTACTGCTTCTTTTTCTCCTTCGCTCTCCCTTGCTTACGATGCCTGCTAGTGATGTTTTAGCCGATGATCAGCTTCCTGCTTGTGAAGCTCACTTTTCTCTGAACAAAGCCTCTCATGCTACTTTGGATAATGTTCATTTCAACTAATTTTTGCCTAAGGACCTTGAAATCGTTCTTTCTCGCAAAAATGACAATCCTTATTGCGCGAGGAAATGATATATCACATTGTATCCTCGCATGTTGCCTTTCAAAAAAAAAATTTCCTCGCATGTTATATGTCGATCTTCGGTTCCCTGTTTCGGAGTTGTTCTGGTCATATCTTGATTTCTTAGGCATTCCTCTTGTTCAAATGGGGCCAAACGGTTGGAAGGTCATGGTTGCCACGTATGCTTGGGCCATTCTTTCTGGTATTTCCTTGACACCTCGAATCTTGCATTCTTTGGTGGGGTTCAACGTGGTGTCCAACCATACCTATTTTATGTATTCCCCTGGGTGTTTTGGTAACCTTAATGACGACATTAGGGGCTAGTCACAGGATTGGTTCTATGCGTCTGTTGGTTCTGGCCACTTCAATTTGTGTGGTATTCTGATAATAAGGTCTTTCCGAGTTCATTTCAAACATCAGAATATGAAATTGACAGCTGAGGAGCAGATTATTAGGAGCGCTTCTTGGGGTTTTCGGTGGTCCCGTTGAGCTCCTATCTTACTAATGACATGGTGAGGCGCATTGGCCTATATATCATGAATGAAACTGAAAGGGCTTTGTTGACTGCGAGGCAGGCTGCGGAGATCGTTGCCCATGTTGCAGACGACAGAGTGGTCGTTGATCAGAAAGTGAGCTCTGATGTTACGGATCTTGACGTTCCTATTCGTAATCGTGTGCCGAAAAAGAAACGGCTTGTTGATTATGTGCGTCGCACGACTCTTTATTCGGATTCTATCGACAGAGATCCTTCGAGGTAGGATCGTTGCTCTTTGCAGGAGGCGGAAGAGTTGAGGTTGCCTCTGGTTATGAGTGAGAATGATATCATCCGTCCCTTGGATGATGGCGAAAATAGGCTTTTCTATACGTATGGTGGTGTTGACATTGTTAAGTGTTCTGAAGAGGATCCTCGGTTTTTGGATGAAAAGATGCTCAAGTTAGATGTTGTTCATTCTGACGAACTTGACGGTTGAGGTCTGACCTCTGAGTTGCAGACTCACCTCCCTCGTTCCCTCTTGCTGATGGAGGGATGGAGGTTCCTCCGTCCGCAGCCTACTTGAATCCTTTGGCTGTTATTCGGTCCGTCTCTGCCGAGAGACGAGATGGTGATGGAGGTTCCCATGTTGTTTCCTTGTTTTCTCCGACCATGGTTGGTGGTGGTTCCTCCATACTACCTGATCCTCGCATTTTTCATTCGCGGATCAGTTGGAAAAAACCTACTTCTGAGGAGATCCGAGTTAAATTGGATGGGAAGTTATGTTGGTTTTCTCGTCTCGGTGTGCAGGATGGTTCACGTAAGCTGATAAATGAATGGCATAGGCGATCGGTAGAGAGGTCCTCGATGTTCATGTTGAATCCGGACCTTCACCTTGAGGATGGTGTTAGACTCGTAATGGAGGGGATGACTCATCTCGCTTATGTAGGGGTGACGGGCTTGAGTCGTTAGGTCAATCACAATCTTATGGTTTCTTTGGAGAGGAAGCTTTTCGTGTTTCTCCTGGTGTTTTCCCACGTTTTTCACCAGTATGACGCGTTAAAAGTGCGATGTTCTGAACGAACCAAAGCAGTTGAAGTTTCTCGAGCCTCGCTGGCCAAGGTGGAAGGTGCGCGGGATCGGTCTATGGCAGCACTCGAATCTCTTAGAGTTGACCTGGAAGGCGTCCGCACACGTTTGCTCGATGTGGAGAATGAGTTTTCTACTAAGAAGGCGATTCATGATGAGACTGCGAGCCATGTTAGTGCATTCTGAAAATCGTGATATTGCTAAGAAAAGGGTGGAACAATTGTTATCTTTGCTTGACGAGGTCAAGGTTGATTCTTCTACGAAGCTTTCTACTGCCGAAGGCCAACTTTATCGTTGTAAGAAGTGAGCTTGCTTCTGTTAAGGATAGACTCTATGTTATGGAGGTGGCAGACTGGCAACGCGTTGTTGATGGTCGGACTAAGCTTTTGGATTATATCGAGGGTCTTGGTGTTGATTTGACCCAATATCGTCCTCTTGTGCATCGGTCTTCTGAGGACGTGGAAGACGTTGTTGGAGATGTTGCTGTAGATCCTCCTCTTGAAGAATGAGTGGCATGTTGTTGATCTGGCTCCCGCGGGTGATGTTATCAAGGTTGTTATAAATGTTTCCTCTTAATCTTCCATTGTTGCTTTTGTAATTGAACAAAATTTGAATGAATGAAATTAGCTCCTTTATCGTCTTTGTTCACTTGTTGTTGTTTTACACTTTGTATTTGATGTTTCACGAATGTTTATAGTACCTTTCCGGTGGGTTGATTTTTCCCATGCTTTAGTCTACATGCCTCGATCTTGTACTTGTTGTTTTTGAATTGTTGTGGAAGGATGCTTTGATTGCATATTTTCTCCTTTGAATTATTCGCCTAATATCTTGTTTTGCTAGCTTGTCGTGATACGAAGTTGCTTCGTTCAATTGGCTTGTCCGTTCAAGGTGCAACACTCTAGTTGATTCAAAGTTGTTTCATTTGGTTGAAACTTTTACTTCGTAACTCGACATCTCGATCGATTCGAAGTTTTTGTTTTTCGTTTTGACTCGGGTGTCCAGCTTTGCTTTGTTTTTGTGACACCCTGGTCAACTCGAAGTCATTTCATTTTAGGTGTTTCGTTTGTTCAACTTTTACTTCATTAACTCAACACCTCGGTCGATTTCAAGTTGTTTTTTAGTTTGACTCGGGTGTCCAACTTTTGCTTCGTTTTATGTGACACTCTAGTCGACTCGAAGTCATTTTCAGTTGACTCGTTCGTCCAACTTTTACTTCGTTAACTCGACACCTCGGTCGATTCGAAGTTGTTGTTTAGTTTGACTCGGGTGTCCAACTTTTGCTTCATTTTGTGTGACACTCTCGTCGACTTGAAGTCATTTTCAGTTGACTCGTTCGTCCAACTTTTACTTCATTAACTCGATACCTCGGTCGATTAGAAGTTGTTGTTTAGTTTGACTCGGGTGTTAAACTTTTGCTTCTTTGGTTGATCAGACCAGAAGCTTATCATGAATACTTGACTTGTGTATTGATTCTTTGTGGGCTTTTACGCCCATTTTTTGTAGTTTTGCTATAAGTTGTTTTGCTTTTGTGAGACGTTGATTCCGAAAATGAAACTTTATTGAATTTTTTGACTTTTTCAGCAGTCGTTCTTCTAAAGTGGCTCCGTTACATCGTAGAGCATTTCTTCTTTTATTCCTTCGTTGCTTATTGTTTACCCTTGCATTGGTGCTTGTACCTCTGCTATTCGTTCTAATTTATGACATTATTTGTTTGTGTGGTTGTTGCTCCCCATTTGGTCCTGCCTGTTGTGCTATGTAGTTTGTTAGTTCATTTGCGATTGATTTTGGCCGAATTTGTCACTGCTGTTGAGATCTTTTGAGTGTTGGCTTTTCGATATAGGTCTATTCGGGTGGGAGGTGCTTTTTTCCCAGGGAAAATGTTGTGTAGGGCATAAATTAATTATCTTGATCGTTCTTTTGATCCCGTGGCGGTAGCGTCTGCTTTATCCTTGCATTTGAATTGCTTATCTGATGTGCCGACAAACTCATTCAATAGTCCTCTTTGGATCCAATGTTCGATTTCTTCTATTAATTTGCAACAATCCTCGGTATCATGTCTGTGATCCTTGTGAAAAGAACAATACCTGCTCTTATCTTGTCCTTCAGGGTCTCATTTCATTCTTGTTGGCCAGTTGACATTCTCCCAGTTTGATATGTGTTTTAAGATGTTGGTTCGATTTGCTTTTAGGGTTGTGTATGGTTTATACTGCTTCATAATTACGCTGGTTATTCGCTCATGATTGGGTTGTGTTTACTGCGATCTGATGGATTGTTGATTGGATTCTGTGCGCTCGTCTCCTCGATGTTTCTTTAAATGACTGTTGTCCTCCCGTGATCCGCTATCTCGCCTTCTTTCATATTTTCTTTCTCATTTTCTCGAATGGTTCTCCCTCTCCTGGTCGTTCTTTCTCCTCCCAGCTTTCATTTCCTCGAGGGAAATATTTTTTGTGATATTTTCAGCAGAACTGCCATGCCTTTCAGAGGTTCCAAGTTAAGGGCATCGAAAAAGGTACGTACATCTCTTCAATCCTGCGACGAAAGTTGCAGCGACTGTGTTGTCGTTGCATCCATCAACCATTGTTAGTTCGTTGGTGAAACGAGTAACATATTCCCGTATTGTTTTGTCTGGCTTTTGTTGGATATGCAGAAGGTAATGGGCTGGTTTCCTCACCCGTTGGTTCCCGCTGAATCTGTAATGAAAGTAGTGGCTAAGGCCTAGAAAGAATCTATTGACCTTGGAGGTAAGCTGTTGAACCAGTTCATTGCTGTGAAAGTGGGGCTGGTTGGGAACATTTCACATAGGATCAACTCTGTGGTTTCTTTTAGAGCCATCATATGATGAAAATGTCATAGGTGATCAGTCGGGTTTGTGGTGCCATCGTAAACTTCAAACTTTGGCGGAGTGAACTTCTTTGGCATTACCTTCTTCATGAGTTCGTCAGAGAATGGTGGCTTGGCCAATTCGTATAACATGTTGGGATCTGTGACTCCGATCCTGAAAGATATCTCAGCAACTGTTCCGCTGCACTACGGAGTTTTGTCTCGGTTGAGTTCACTGCTCTCAACATTTTCCTGTTGGGGTTCCGCTAAAACTTGGTCGCTCCCTTGAGTTTGGATGGTGGAGTTTTACTAAGGCGTTGCAGGAGTAGGATCTGCTGGCTGAACGCGTTCTTGGGCGATTTTCTCCAGTATGTTCGTCATGTATTTATTCTGGGCCATTAGCGAGTACCCGAGGGTTCGCGGTAGCGCTGACAGGCGTATGAGTTGTTTGAACTATTGCATGTAGTGGATCCGTGTTTTCGGGTGCTAATGGTTCAGTGATTCAGATTGTGTCTTCTTCTCCTACTGTTAGTGGTGCATTGGAGGGGAAGTCATCGTGATCTGGGGTCTGCATCATTTTATCTGATGGTTGTCCAGCCCTTTGTCGGGTTGTGATGAATCTTTATCACTGTGTGTTCTATAAATATGAAGTTTGTCGTTCACCACGGACGACGCCAAATTGATGCGTCCAAAAATCGTCCTCTTGTGAGTTTGACCTGCAAAACCACCGTTAAAATGCTAAGGACCACCTTTTTGGTGAGCGAAGGCATTATGATGCTTAAGTCAGTAACTATGTTGGAAGAATAAAGTAAATCTGGACAAAACTCAGTTAAAGTTGAATGCTTTTGTCGAAAGTTCCTTGTACCTTTTATAATGGTCGTAGTTAACTCTTTGCGTGATTTAAGCATGTGAGGCGGAATGAAAGGACATTTTTTTGTAACAGTCTCCTCCTTAATGAAGATGCATTCGTGGATGCGTAGGTCCCCCACGGCTCTTTCTTGGTGCAACGTTCTTCCTCTTAATGAGAGAACGTATGGCAGACTTGGATTTGGGCTTTGATTCGCTTGGGCTCGGACTCGAGCCCCCGCTTCTTTAGAGGTGGGCCTATCTCGGGCCTCTATAATTGTCCTCAATCCTTTTGGGCTTTATGAGCTGGCTCGATCGATCGGGCGCTATATTCTCATGATGGGGCTTTATGCCACGTGTACGGTCATGATAATCAATCCATTTTGATGCATCATAATATATATAGGCAGAGACTACTCCACACCACCACATACTTTTTTTTTTTTTTAATTTCCTATTAACCCACACCACCCAAAAAACTATTTTTGAAAAAAAAAACAATAACAAAAAAATAAGGTAACTTTCGACCAATTTAAACCCTCAATTGAGACTAATTCTCAAGCTCATCAAAACACAAAAATTTGAATTATCTAATAAACACAGTTTGAATCATTTGATAATATTTTGAAATGAGCAAGTTATGATCATTTTACTAAAGTTGCGCAAATCTGTCTCGCAATGAAAATGGGGTAGTGTTTTTGATTTCAGCCAACTTATATGCTTGATCGAGATCAATTCTTAAGCTCATCAAAAAACAAAAATTATATTACTCTGAGTTATCTAATAAACAAAATTTGAATCACTTGAAAATATTTTGAAATGAGAAAGTTATGGTCAATTTACTAAAGTTGCACAAATCTGTCTCTAGCAATGAAAACGGGATAGTGTCCCTGACTTTCGGCCACTTTATATGCTCAATCGAAACCGATTCTCAATCTCATCAAAGCACAAAAATTGTAGTACTCTGAGTTATCTAATAAACACAATTTGAATCACTTGAAATGTTTTGAAATGAGAAAGTTATGACCATTTTACTAAAGTCACGTAAATTTGTCTGAAAAAAAATTTTTGTTTTCACCCATTCGCATTAAGCAATACGAGGATTGGGCAAAACTTTGCCCAGAACTATGCGAGGATTGGGCAAAACTTTGCATAGGTCTGGGCGAAGTTTCACCTAATCCTCGCATACGTCTGGGCGAATGGGTGAAAACATTTTTTTTTTCAATACAGATTTGCGTGACTTTAGTAAAATGGACATAACTTTTTCATTTCAAAACATTTTCAAGTGATTCAAATTGTGTTTATTAGATAACTCAGAGTACTAAAAGTTTCGTATGACGAGCTTAAGAATCGGTCTTGATAGAGTATATTAGTTGGTCAAATGTCAGGGACACTACCCCATTTTCATTGCAAGACAGATTTGCGCGATTTTACTAAAATGATCATAACTTGCTAATTTCAAAACATTTTCAAGTGATTCAAATTTTATTTATTAGATAACCCAGAGTACTACAATTTCGTGTTTTGATAAGCTTGAGAATCAGTCTCAATTGAGTATATAAGTTTGCCGAAAGTCAGGGACACTACCCCATTTTCATTGCAAGACATATTTGTGCGACTTTAGTAAAATGACTATAACTTGCTCATTTCAAAACATTTTCAAGTAATTAAAATTGTATTTATTATATAACTTAAGTACTACAATTTTTGTGTTTTGATGAGCTTGAGAATCGGTTTCGATCGAACATATAAATTGAACTAAAGTTAGAGATATTACCATATTTTCAGAGACAAAGAGGGTGAGAGAGGATGTGGGGTGGTGGTGATGGTTGATGGAGAAAAGAGGGAAAAAGGTGGCGGTAACGGGAGGGAGAGAAGTGGCGGTGGTGATGATGGTGGTGTCTGATGGAAAAGGAAGGGATGGAGGAGAAGAAGGGAAGAAAAACAGATGAAAAGATGGGATGAGAGAGAAAATTTTAAATTTTGTGTTTTTATTGGTGGTGTGGGAAAGAAGTGGTGTGAAAAATAAAGTAGATGATGTGGAAAAGAAAAAGTTGATATAGTGGTGTGGGACAATACTTTAGGTGGTGTGGAGTAGTCGTTGCCATATATATCTAAACAGTATAACGACAGAAACACTGGATGAACAATGTTGATGTCTTCAACCTAATTTTTATTTCCATTTTTACCCTCCCAACTTTGGTAATATTTACAGAAAAAATCAGATGTCGAGCAGAATAGTGATTATCCTGCAGGCTAGTTCTAACAGATAATTCACAAGGAAGAATACAAAAGAATCGCCCAAAACACATAGAAATAACTCTAATGTTTAATCAAATTACTCGAATAAAAAGTATCTCTAAAATCAGCCCACAAGCCGGGCTTTATAGCAAAAACTCATCAATATTGAAATTTTACCAAAAGTGAAAACACCCCAATAATCATGCTAAAACAAAATATGTAATAAAAGAAATATACTGCCAGAAATCTGGCCCAAATTGGGTTCAGAATCACTGCCTAAACAATAATCGAAATATTACTATAAAGGGAAATAAATTACTAAATTTGTGGATTCGAAAGGGGAAACGGTGGATTTTGGCCTGAAAAAGATGTGCAACAAGTGTAGCTGGTTGACCATGACGTGCGCGTCGAAAAGAGCTTTCCGAATTGGGGTCGTTTGCGCGATTCTGATACTCGTAGCCAAAGTTATGGCCAAAATACTAAAACGCACCCTAAATTACCAAATTTGAAATAGAATTATGATTTCCTGCCATTCTTGCGCTGATCTACTAATTCGAGATATCTCAGTGCTAATAACGTGCTATCTGATAGCTCAGCATCATCTGACTCGGATCCTCCTGCATCAAAATAAAAAAATAAGTCAAAATGCCAAAGAGTGATTGCGTATTTTAAATAAAAATACTATTTCAATTTTTTTCAATTTTGCACTCCACATTTCATATATTTTACAATCAAAATCAGCATCTTCCAAAGATTGATTAATTATGAGCAATTCTAGATGTCGAGGAAATGGGCGAGGAAATGGGCGACGGATGGTGCGTCGCACGCGAGCAGCTGACGTGGTCAAAAAAAAAAAAATTGCGAGGGAAATGAAAATTTTGGGCGAGAAGAAGAGGGAATGGAAGCTCTGAAATTCTCTTCATTCATTCCCTCTCTCGCTCCCTTCATTCCCTTTCTCGCTCCCTCTCCCCATTTTCTTTCGATTCGACAGATTCTCCCTCCCTCTCCCCATTTTCGACAGATTATCCCTCTCCCCCAAACGAAGCTCCTCCTCTCTCCATCATCACTGAAACGAAGGAGAAGAACGAAAATTAGGGAAGAAGAAGGAAAGAAGGAGAAGAGAAGAAGGTCTCCCTCGTCCCTTCCCTCTCGCAAAAGGTAAATTTTCCCTCTCATTTTAGGTTTTAGGTTTTTAGTTTTTGATTTTCCCTTTACTTGGGTGTTTTAGGTTATTGGTTTCGGACAAGAAGTTGGTTTTCATCGCTCGGACGCAGAGGTAAGCCCTTTCTTCTTCTCTTCGTTTCGTCTTCAGATCTAGGGTTCATCTAGGGTTCATTTTTTTTTTTAATTTCAGTGTTCTTCAGCCGAAGAGCTTCATCTAGGGTTCATTTTTTTTTTAATTTCAGTGTTCTTCAACCGAAGAGCTTCATCTAGGGTTCATTTTTTTTTTTAATTTCAGTGTTCATATGGGGTTTTTTTTTATGAATTGTGGGCTTTTTTTTTATAATTTCAGTGTTCATATCTGTAGAATTTTTTTTTTTGTTTAATTTCAGTGTTCATGTGGGTTTTTTTTGTTATGAATTGTGGGTTTTTTTTTTTTTTTTTTTTTTATAATTTCAGTGTTCAAATCTGTAGATTTTTTTTTTTTTTGTTTAATTTCAGTGTTCATGTGGTTTTTTTTTTTGATGAATTGTGGGTTTTTTTTTTAATTTCAGTGTTCATAGTATGGGTTTTTAAGAAGTTTGTCAATAGGCGAGGAAATGAAAAAATGGGACTGAATAAATTCTACCTGTCATAATTTCAGTGTAGTTTGCTTAAGAAGTTTGCTTTTTTTTTTTTAATTTATTTCAGTGTTCATATCCAAGATCTTTCTGTATTTCTTGTACATTTTAAATAAATAAAATCTTTTCTCTATCTCTGACTATCCAAGATCTGTTAGTAATTAAACATCTCGTTCTACTAGCCGAACCCTAGTATCGGCACCGTTCGTTCTAACAGATCAAAGATAGAATATCTGTATTTATTCTATGTTGTGTATTTCATTTCTGTTTTGATTTCTGCATATCATACTGCTTATCATCTCCCTGTGATTAACCATTGTTGTTGTTATAATGCAAATAAAATTAAGGCTTTGATTGGTATTGTTTTGTTGGAGCACATGGGCTAAAGTCTTGTTGTAATGTATAATGAAATTAAGGCAGAAACAACCGATAAGGTTTAATCATATGCAACACTAACTCCCTTTGTTCTTCTCTTCGTTTCGTCTTCAGGCTTCAAAGCTTAAATTTATTTTTTCTCCTCTTATTTTAGATCTAGGGTTTACGATTTTTGTTCAGAAATAGTCTGTACATCTTAGGTTTATGTACTAGAGTTTCAAAATGTTAATGAACTTTTAGACCTTTGTGTGACTGCTCTGAAATAGTGAATCGCCCTGACAGAAAACTAATTTCCCTCATCAGAAATCATAGCTGATGACTTTAGCCAGCAAGTTGTTGTTGTCTAACTTTTCTTTCTGTCATCAAATAGAATCTGTATATGGCATTTTGAGACCATCGTTGTGATCTCTGGGTGACATCATTTATTTTCACAGCAGCAAATGTATTTTGCCATTCATTCTCATTTTTAGTGATGATATACTACCAGCACAATTGTCTTATGTATTTATTCGTTGGCTATTTAACTGTTTTGAAATAGTGCCTGAAGTTTAAAAACATATCTGATTTTCTGTTGCATCTAATAGGCAAATCAGTGGACGAGGCAGGGGTGGAGCAGCAGAACAACCTCGAGGCGGAAGCGTTGGCAGAGGCCATGGTTTGGGGAGGGATCGTGGGCGAGGAAGAGGCCGCAGTGAACCAATATCTGCAGAAGCACTTGATGCAGATCTGGACAAGTACCAGACAGAAGCAATGCAAACAAACTGACAAGTCCATGCATCTTCATCTATATATGTTTTTCTAGCAACTACAACTCCTCTGGGACAAACTCTATTTACATCATCTTGTAGTCTCTCCTTTTGGAGCTTGTTTTGGCAGTAGTTGCTCCATATTTTTATATCTAGATGGTGCTTAGTGACAGTTGTTGAGCGTAGTTATATTTTGTCCATACAAGCCTTGTATCTCGAGTTTTGGTCTATTTTATACATGGGAGCATGGGGGAGGAACTAAAGTGCTCGAAGTTGTGGTATCTCGAGTTTTTGTTGTAATCCTTTTGGATAGTTCTTTTTTCACTAATAATCCTTTTATATGATAACCTCACAAAGAATTATTTTCTTTTGAACGGCTATTTGTTTGATAGGTTAAACTTAGATATTGCATTTTGCGCAAACTGCTCAAGGCCATATTCAGGGGGTTGTTCGACCATTTATCATTGCCATTCAAACTTTTATGAGATGTAATATTTGTCCTCCCATTACTAAAGAATGAAAAGCCCTCGCAGAGCCCAGATGGGTTTTATCATCAGAAATAAATGATCATTACCACACAAATTTGTCACAAATCTAAGCTTAATTTTGAGCCAAGGCAAAACAAAGAGAAATATTGGGCAGAGAAAACAAAGTGATACAACTCGTGACAAGAAAAAATACAAAAGTGATCTCAGAACTACATTTAGCCAGAATGGAAAAGAAAAACAAAATTACATCTTGAAGATCAGTAATTTATGTGTCGTTCTATTCAGAAAAACTTGTTGCTACACTGCTATTATAAATAAAATTAGGCGAACAGCTGATTCCTAAAAAAAGTACACCACAAAAATTTTCCACTTTGTACTATAAACGGTTTTCGACTCAACGACTCCAAAAACTGCATTTCATGAGTACCAGTCTGACAAACCCAGGTAGCTGGTTATATGGAGTTTGATGCTTCCTCACTTGTACCAACCAGTAAGCAAATACCTCAGGTAAAAGCAGAAGGCGCAGCACAAAGCCTGTTGAACATGCAATAGATTTATATTACTTTCCTATAACTGAAAATGAAGATAGTACACAGATGCAGACATGTTTTAGGAGCATATTTATGGCTTTTCCCCTGCAGATAATATGACAAGTAACAAAGAAGGAAACTATTGAAGCTACTACTTTTCATACAAAGTTTTTAGATGCATACCATGGAGTCTGCTGTGAAATTGAAAGACTGAAATGATATTGCCAAGACCAAGAAAACTATCCCAACAACAATGCCCAATGATTCAGGCCTGCAAAACACACAACCGAGTTCATGACAACAATGTTAATGAAAGTAAAAGTAGTGTGAAAGAGTAAAACAAGATTCAAATGTTAGACAAACATGATCCCAATATGTGAATGGTGACTTGAGTTTGAAGTTTGCACCGAATAGGCATACTTTAGAATGTGGCAAAGAAGCCTTCTTATAGGAATAACTCGAAAGAGAAACATAAATCTAAAACTTCTGAAATGGTACATGATTTAGGAAACAAGGATACAAAACGTTTAAGAATATACAAGACACAAATAGGCATCAATGCATTTGCATCTGAAATTTTCAAATATAAAGAACAACTATGAGCATAGTTTCTTATAATGGATTGTAAATGTTAAAAAAAAAAAAAAAAAAAAACAACTACAGAAGACAGACTGACAGTGAATGGAAAATCAAACCTCTGATCTGATATAGAAGACAGAATGAAGTAAAATGAAGAATGCAAATGATTGTATTGTATTGTTGTCATCAACTCTCTCATTTGTGCAGCTCAACATTTTCTACCATACAACAAAAAATTCACTGAATACAAGGAAGGGAACTTTAACAAATGAAAAAAATTCAAATGAAATGAAAAAATTTCATTTCCAAGGCAGTGGACTCTGTCCAAACAAAAAATGAAACTTGAAGGCAGTGGACTCTGTCCAAACAAAAAATGAAATGAACTTTAACAAAAAATTCACTGAATACCTTCAACACGTAATTTGAAGGCAGTGGACTCTGTCCAAACAATTCAAATGGAATTTGTTTATACAAACATATTAGCTAAGCTTATTGTGTTAGCTCATCTGCTCAGTTATGTAAATATGGAAACTTCACTAAAGTTCACAAACAAGGTGCAAAGGGTACCTTCAACTGCAGGAGAAAGTTTCTCTCCAGATGGCAATGGCTTTCTTGTTTTAACAGGAGAAAATCCTGCATTTTGTAAATTGATAAACATGAAAGGATGTTACAAGATCAAACAAAATCAAAACTCTATATGGAAAGCCAATGCACCTTTCAGCTTCAAAGGTTTCATGACAAAACCAAAAATAGCAAATGGAACCATCAAAATCGCCTCCCCGAAGAATGCATAGCGCCAATTATAACTGGATCCAACCTAAAATTAAAGAAAACAAAGGTATTATTCAAAGGTTCAAATCGAAAATGACACCATCATTGCTCAAAATATTAAAGTAAATACATATGAAACATGTAAAATTTTCGTTGCTAACTTGCTATAACATGCAACTTCAAGCATATTCTTAGTGACCTGCAAGTCACACTCAACACATCCCATCATTCAAATAACTTGAATGTAATCTATAACGCAATTAAAGATACGAGAGCGATTCATTTTAGATGTAATCTATAAGCAAATCAGTGCACTTACAGAGAGTAGGAAGTCTGATGAAGAATCCTGGCAGAATTTGGAATGCAAACAGCAAGCTACACAATGAAATGACAAGCATACCATACGGAAGAAAAATATAACAATATGAAACACAAATTTCATTGGATTATGAAATATATTCACATCATACATATTTATGTACATATTACATTACATATAATTCCATCATTCGTCCAAGTGCTTAAGAATATTTATTATACCTAAGATAATAAGTACAATTATCAAAGTATTGATTAAGTCCCTCGTGAAAGCCCAAGGATCATTGTTCCCTTGACTGACATTTATTTGATCATTCGATGGACCGGCTTGATCGTCAACAACTACATTGTTAACTGTGACATCTTCATTGTTGTGGGATTCCTCCGAATCTCTCCTCGCCGCTTCTGAGCGAACCCACAACTCGTATGATTCCTCAGCTTCTTTGACCGACATAAACCCCTTGTACGAAGCACCACTATACCCTGATACCGACGAAAAACATGCAGGCCAGTTTAGGTATACTCCTGGCTGACGACCTCGATAGACAACGTACGCTCTGAATGCCATTCCTGCAACAGGAGGGGATATAAAGAAGAGGGAAGTATAGTGTGAGAGGCTGTTGGAATTCAGGCGTGCGAACAAAGTCGAAAATCACACAAAGGTCTAAAAGTTCATTAACATTTTGAAACTCTAGTACATAAACCTAAGATGTACAGACTATTTCTGAACAAAAATCGTAAAACCTAGATCTAAAATAAGAGGAGAAAAAATAAATTTAAGCTTTGAAGCCTGAAGACGAAACGAAGAGAATAACAAAGGGAGTTAGTGTTGCATATGATTAAACCTTATCGGTTGTTTCTGCCTTAATTTCATTATACATTACAACAAGACTTTAGCCCATGTGCTCCAACAAAACAATACCAATCAAAGCCTTAATTTTATTTGCATTATAACAACAACAATGGTTAATCACAGGGAGATGATAAGCAGTATGATATGCAGAAATCAAAACAGAAATGAAATACACAACATAGAATAAATACAGATATTCTATCTTTGATCTGTTAGAACGAACGGTGCCGATACTAGGGTTCGGCTAGTAGAACGAGATGTTTAATTACTAACAGATCTTGGATAGTCAGAGATAGAGAAAAGATTTTATTTATTTAAAATGTACAAGAAATACAGAAAGATCTTGGATATGAACACTGAAATAAATAAATAAATAAATAAAAAACAAACTTCTTAAGCAAACTACACTGAAATTATGACAGGTAGAATTTAGTCAGTCCCATTTTTTCATTTCCTCGCCTATTGACAAACTTCTTAAAAACCCATACTATGAACACTGAAATTTAAAAAAAAAACCCACAATTCATCAAAAAAAAAAAAAAAAAACCACATGAACATTGAAATTAAACAAAAAAAAAAAAAAAAATCTACAGATTTGAACACTGAAATTATAAAAAAAAAAAAAAAAAAACCCACAATTCATAACAAAAAAAACCCACATGAACACTGAAATTAAACAAAAAAAAAAAATTCTACAGATATGAACACTGAAATTATAAAAAAAAAAGCCCACAATTCATAAAAAAAAACCCACATGAACACTGAATTTAAAAAAAAAAAATGAACCCTAGATGAAGCTCTTCGGTTGAAGAACACTGAAATTAAAAAAAAAAAATGAACCCTAGATGAAGCTCTTCGGCTGAAGAACACTGAAATTTAAAAAAAAATGAACCCTAGATGAACCCTAGATCTGAAGACGAAACGAAGAGAAGAAGAAAGGGCTTACCTCTGCGTCCGAGCGATGAAAACCAACTTCTTGTCCGAAACCAATAACCTAAAACACCCAAGTAAAGGGAAAATCAAAAACTAAAAACCAAAAACCAAAAACCTAAAATGAGAGGGAAAATTTACCTTTTGCGAGAGGGAAGGGACGAGGGAGACCTTCTTCTCTTCTCCTTCTTTCCTTCTTCTTCCCTAATTTTCGTTCTTCTCCTTCGTTTCAGTGATGATGGAGAGAGGAGGAGCTTCGTTTGGGGGAGAGGGATAATCTGTCGAAAATGGGGAGAGGGAGGGAGAATCTGTCGAATCGAAAGAAAATGGGGAGAGGGAGCGAGAGAGGGAATGAATGAAGAGAATTTCAGAGCTTCCATTCCCTCTTCTTCTCGCCCAAAATTTTCATTTCCCTCGCAATTTTTTTTTTTTTTTTTTTTTGACCATGTCAGCTGCTCGCGTGCGACGCACCATCCCTCGCCCATTTCCTCGACATCTAGAATTGCTCTTAATTATACTTAAGCGCCTAAGTTATTTTTCTCCAATATTATTCATGAATTTAATTTAATTTAATTTAATTTAATTTTTTTGCATTTTGAAGAAACTTAATATATGTGGTGCAAACTTTTGAAAATGGAAGTGCAAGTATAATATCCAAATAGTAAGAGAAAGGAAAGAGGGAGAAAGTATTCCTGCAGCTACTTGCTCGGGGAAAAAGCTCAAAGCTTCCCAACTCTCCCGCCTTCTCTCATCCACGTCTACACTCTTCAAATTCTCTAAATTTCTTCCAACAAATCCCCAATATTTATAATTTTCCCATCTTCAATAACTCCTGGACTTCCCCTTTCTTTCTCATTGGCAAATTTTAGGGTTTAGAGAGAGTTTCTGGTTGATTCCCCTTTCAAAGCAATGGAAGCTGTGGTAGATTCAGGTTCCTCAAAGCTGGTTTTGCTGTTCCTGATCAATCTCCCACTACGGTAAAGTTTTGATTTTTATACGAATTTTTTCGATTTTTGTTTCCTGCTTGATTGGGTTGCTTATTTGGGTGAGATGGTGTACAGATAATCCCTACTCAGATGAAAATAGTGGTTGAAGATAGAGCAAATGGTGATAATGACATGGTGGTTGAAGAGATCACTACTGATCCAGTTGTGAGGGTTTTTTTTTTTTTTTATCAAAGATTGGGATGCAATGGAGGATTTGTTGCACCATGTTCTTTACACTGGGCTTGGATGGGAGATTGGGAATGAAGGGCAGATTTTGTTCACTGAACCTATTTCAACTCCCAAGGTAAATAAGCTCTTGCTCTTGTTAACTTGTATCATTGTAAAGTTTGGATTTTTAGGGCTTTGGATGTATACCATGTTTTATTCCAACATTAAAAAGCCAACATCCCATCCATTACTCAAAAAGTTAATAACCTAAATACCTCTAGAAAGCTTTGTTTTATATACTTTTGTTCCAAAAAATAAAGGGATAATTAAAATTTTTTATATAGTAAAATGACAATATTCTTAGTGTCAATGCCGCACAAAGTGTCATGCTATAAACACCCATAATTTCTGGAGAGCTCAATGTGGAGAAGGATTTATTAAGGGGAGTGTCATAGGGAAGTGCATTTGAAGGCATGTGGAGCGGATGCTACCTGATTGGTTTACCTTAGTGCTTTCATAAATGTTTGGTAAAGCAAAGTAAGCGGAATACGAGTATTCGAGTAAAATGGAGTGTTGGAGTAGTGTGTCAAAGCTTAGAGTACTTAGAAAAGACTATTTCATAGATTGTGTAGTATAGTTCAAAATGAATCCTTTGGAATAAGTCATGTTGGAAAGTCAGTTTTGGGTTTGAGAGTGCATCTGATTGCACTTCACTTAGATGCCAACCTTGTTGGGATGTTTGGATTCCGTGATGCAAGGTTCACTTCCTCTATTGTCCCTCCATGCGGGATGTTGTTTCTTTTGTAACTGCCAACCTTTCTTGTCCCTCCACATGGGATTTTTTCTTTGTAGCTGCCTTTGGTAATGTGACAGTTCTTCTTCTTAATAAGATGGGTGGCGTCCCTTTAAATCCCAGCTTACCTTGTAAAAAAATAAATATTCCAGCGTCTAGGTTGCCCATCCTGGGAATCTAACTCTGGACGTGGAGATTGGCTTTAATACTACTAGCTTTCCACTCGCCCGCTTTCATTTTTTGTGTAAATAACATACAAATGGATGTATACATCCGAATGTGACTATCCTTCTTTTGCTTATAAACACGATTAACTGTTAAAGCTTCAAACTAAATTTTGATGAAAAAGAATTCCATGCAAAGCACACAAATTATATATTCTACAATATCTACCTTTTCCCATTCCCATTGCAAAATTTTCTTCACGCTGGCGTAAGATTGTTAAGCTGTTACCATACATTGCAAATCCTTGGTAAATAATATACGCTCACTCGTACATTTCAAATTAATTTTGGAAAGGAAATAACAATAGATCCTCTTATCATGCAAACACACACAGGTATTCTACTCTTCCTGCCCTGTATAGTGGTCGGACTGGCTGCTTTTCAACTGTTGCTTTATTTTTACATCAGCTGCAACAGGAGACTTTGCACATAGAATGAGGCTCCCACATCTATCTCTTCTTCCAAGTTTCCTTGGCAGTTCTAGGGGACAACTCTATTCAAACTCTCCAATCTGGTTAGGAGAAAAAAACACTATACTATTCTAGCACCACAAAGGAAAGCTGTTGGGGACTATATACTGAATTCAGAGGAGATTCAAAATTTCAAATAAAACGTTTAGTGTTTGTAAAGCAAAAGGACACGACGAAAATGATGGTTTGCTTCTTTTCAGATGCCACAAAAGAATCCTCCTCAAACTTCCAGGTCAAACCTCCCATCTTTACCATGATCATATATAATTCAAATTGCAATACCATATATTCAATATAGAATGGAGTAATGTCAAAACAACTCTGTAGCCTTTTAGTTCGTACCAACCAATAATCATTTACCTTAAGTTAAATCTAAGTGTCTTGAAACCAAACTGCAATAACCATACAATCTCAGCCAGCAAATATGAGGGCAGAATATGTAAGTCGTTCCATTGGAGAAGTTTTCCATACCATTTTCTTTCTTGTAACCGTAACTCTATGCATCCACGGTAGCAACACTTTTTTTTTTCCAAATACTTCATGTTCCATACATCTTTCACCCTATTTGTAACTCTTCATCATCCATCCTGTGATTGCATGTTTCCACATGGCAAGTTCCATAAACTTTGTTAGCAACTCCATTAAAAAATAAAAGGAAGCAGGTCATTTTCTTCTTACAATAGAAGAAAATGAAGCACAATAAGTCACTTTTGTAGGAAAACTTGTTTTTCTTTTTTCATCAATCAACGATAAATAATTGAAATAAACGTATTTTCATCAATCAACTAACTAACAATTGGCAATCTATGTCTTATTTATAACTGATCTAATTTCTAAAACAAACCCTAAACCTAATAGGAAATAATGTTCAAATAATACTAGAATTCTTTTTTTTTTGGAAATTAATACTAGAATTCTTAATATGCCTAAAGTACGACTATTGTTAATAATACTACTATCCTAACTACATCAACCTCCTCAAGGTTGAAAAAGCTCATAAGGCCAAGGAAGTCTTACGAGCACAAGCAGCAATATAATGTGAAGTGTCCAAGTAGAAGTCAACCTCTAACATTTCCTTTATAACTGCTTTGAATCCATGCACGTAAATTCAAAGGGAGCCACCAAAGACAAAGCCGTAGAGAAGTCCCTGGCTCAAAGAAGATCCAATGTCAAAGTCTAATGTATGCGTGCACAAATTTTTGGAAATTAGCTTCAAAACTATCCCAAATTTGATTCAAAAATATGTCCGGCGGTGTAACAGGTGCTATGGGAAATAACCTAATCAGAAACAACAGTTGGTGGTGGTATATATGCATGCGCTGCAAATATCCTAATCCTTATCACGTGATGGTAATGACAAGTTTATGGGGTGGAAATTGCCAAGGTAACCCAGGGACTTTAAGTACAAATTCATAGGCACGACTAAGTTGAAATTTTGTAATGGGACTGATTGAAAAATGTGTTGTTTTCTTCCTCCAACAACTAAAACAAATCGAGCTGTGGAGGATGTTTTGGGTTGCGATCGAGTGGGTACTTTGTCGACTGAAACAGGAGGGTGGCGGGGGTTTTGATGGAGGATGTAGAGGACAGAAGGCAATCGACCAATGAGTGAGTGGCGGAGAGGTTGAGATTGACCGATGGGAGTGTGATTAGACAGTTGAAGGGCGTAGACACAGTCGATTGACTAAGGACAAAGTAGGTAGTTGATCGACTTGGTGGCAGGACCAAGTCGATCGAATATTGTATGGCATGTTGGGAGGTCATAGGAGTGGAGATCGATGTGTAGTCGATCGACGGTTGGGCAATCGAGCGTTGTGGAGCTCTAGATAGTGAGGGGTGATGCGAGGCTGGGTGGTCGATTGAGGCTGGGGAGGCGGAGAGCTGTTGTCGATCGATCGTTGGTCGGTTGGTCGACGATGGGCAGTAAGGATCGATTTTTGGTGCCACCGTCAACGGTGCTGGGTGGTGGCGGTGTCGCTATTTGGGTATGTCCCATGACATCTATTTTCCTATAGCTCTGTTGAATATCTGATTCATGTCTGCTCTTGCTGCCCTGAATTCTACCAATAACAATTGCATACTCTTCACAAACTCTTCTTTTGTCATGCCTATCATTTAAAAAAAAAATCAAATGAATTAGAATCGTTCAGCTCTGATACCAATTAATAGAATAAAATTTGCGGAATAGTGGAAATTGAAAGATAATATGAGAAAACAAATAAAATAAATTGAATGACAAAGTAAATCAATGATAAATAAACAAAATAAACTTCATTTCATCAATCAACTAACTAACAATGGACAACCTGTGCTTTATTTATAGCTAACCTAATTTCTTAAACAAATCCTAAACTTAATAAGAAACAATGTCATAATAACACTAGAATTCTTATATGCCTAAAATACAACTATTGCTAATAATATTACTGTCCTAATTACATCAGACACGAACACTGCAATAATATATATATAATTGTGTCAAAATGCATAATGGTCTAAAACCATATTAAAATAACGCTACAAAGGTTAAACTAAAACATTCACATAATTCAAATTTATAACTCATGGCATAAGTCGATCTTACTATGTTGACATCAACGTTTAATTCTTCATAACACAAAATGCTACATTCTTTCAATTACATAGTCTAACACAGGTTTTAAAATTTTGGAGTGCAACTCCTTATTTGCACCTTTTTCTAGATCTAAAACAAAAGCTTTCAAATAAGATTATCCAATTAGTGTCCAAGGAGTGTCCGACCTAGTCAAACATTCTGGACCATGTCTGACACGTGTTCGAGGAGTGTCAGTGTTCAACACAGACACTTTGGATTTTTTGCAGTGTTCATGCTTTAGATTCTAAGCGTTAATAACCTTTCTCCAAATAAAATTTTGTTGAGCACCTCTCATGCCTCAACCCTAATAGAAAAATATCGAGAGGAACGTAAGAGTTTGCATATGGTTTTTATTGATTTGGAGAAAGCTTACGATAGGGTCCCCAGAGAGTTAATTTGGTGGGTGCTTGAAAGGAAGAAAGTGTTTCAATGTTATGTCGATATCATTAAGGATATGTATGAAGGGGCTATAACAAGTGTTTGCTCAATGGTGATTAAGTGAATTTCCAATGTCAGTAGGACTACATCAAGGGTCAGCCTTAAGTCCATATCTTTTTGCTTTGGTCATGGATGAGTTGACGAGACATCTGCAAGAAGATGTACCTTGGTGCATGTTATTTGCTTATTTGCAGATATTGTCTTAATTGATGAGGCTAGTAATGGTTTAGGTAAAAAATTATATAGGTGGTGGGAGGCTTTAGAGAGTAAGGGTTTTAGAATTAGTCGTTCGAAGACGGAGTATCTAGTGTGCAACTTTGGTTGTGAATCACGAGGGAGAAGTAATGCAATTGATATCGAAGGTGTGGAGGTCCCAAAGTGTGAGACTTTTCGATATCTAGGATATGTAATTCAAAAGAATGGGGCTATTGGAGAAGATGTAGACCATAAGATTTAAGCTGATTGGCTGAAATGGAGAATGACATCAAGAGTATTATGCGATAGAAGGATGTCTGCAAGGCTAAAAGGGAAATGCTATAAGACAATTGTTCGACCAACTATGCTATACGAATTCTCACAAACTATTTACATCTTTAAGAACTCTAAAAACCCTATGGTTTCTTTCCCGCCAAATAACCCACGCTAAAGCATGAAGGTTGTTTCCTAATCCCGTTTTCCTAGAAAAGACAAGGTGGCTTTCACTCCCTTGGCACCTGTCCATAATTGTGTCCATTCCAAGAAAGAGGAAGGAGTCAAGCCACATGAGAGCAAAATGTGTTCAATTTTTTCTTGTGTTTGCCCACACAACACATTTGTTGGTCAATTGTAAATTCCTTTTGTTGATGTTGTTCACCGTGAGCGTTTTCCCATTAAAGAGTCCATAGAAGGAAACATGCCCTTGCGGTATTTCATTCATCCAAACCAAATGATGGAGTTTGTGTGCTCTCAATCCATGAGTAGAGAATTGGAGGTTGGGCCCAATGAGGTCATAGAATTCCCTAACCATGTAAATGGCTTGTGTTTACCTCCCCATATCATTTCTCGGCCTCATCACCTAGCTAAAGTGAGTCTGTAATCTTAAGGAGGTTGGCCATTTGGGGGGTTCGCAATCGTTGAGGTTTTTAAATGAAAATCCCAAGAGAATTGGTTCTTAGCCTGATGTAGAACATCTTGGAGAATATCTACTGCTACATCAAGGGAAAATTTTGATTCTAAGAAACATCCATTATTGGGTCTAGGTCAAATAATATTAGGAAATATGGTATTTTCAGGTTATTTATATTTTTAGACCAATTTTTATTTTTTCTATTTTATGACTTATTTAGAAGCCTTTAGAAGTGTCTAAATAGAGTCCAAACAGTCTTAGGAAGTCCATGTTATAGTCTACCTTAGGAAAGTTATTTTCCATATTTTAGTAGGTTTCTAATTTGCTTTCATGGAGTTATCTATATAAGGAGCTCCTAGTACGAATTTTAGACAACTAATGAATCAATTGACAATCAAATAAATTAATATCAATTTATTTTATGAATTCTCGCTATAATTTAGCTCTCAAGTCTAAGATTTTCCTAAGTTTATGATTTTAATTTACACTTTCGCTACGTTAAGTGCTAGTGAGAGCCTCGTAACCGCTCTCCAAATAAAAATAAAATAAAAATGAGTCTCATTTGAGAAACAAGATGGAAATAAGGGCAAAGATTCATTGGTTCTTGAAAAATCAGAGGTATCTCCGCTCATTTCCAACATCCATCTACCCCAACATCGCAACACCAATCTTCCTCCACTACCCCACCTCACAACATCCAACCCTTCCACTTTTTTGTATGGTAGTACCTCAAATCATGATGTCACCATCTGCGCCAATTGATGTTGACCCATACAATGCACATGTTGCTTATAACCCTACTAATCCCACCCTAATTTGGGAAATGAAAAACCTCTACAACAACTTTTTGGGACACAAACATACTTGAATTTTTCTCACTCACCAAAATTTGACCCTCAAAACTCTATTTATGGAAATAAAAAACCACCCCCAACTATACCACCCTCACTATGGTTCCGTTCATCCGTTCTACAATGATCTTTATGACCCATATGATGATTACGAAGATGTTGAACGCGTTTTTCTTCATCAACATCAAAATCAAGGTCACACCAACAATAATTCTGAGTATCGCTACAAAGCAGAAATTCCCGACTTCAATAGTTTAGGGCATATTGAGGTTTTCTTAGATTGGTTTTCTACTGTTGATCGTTTTTCTGAAAGAAAGGAAGGTCAAGTTTGTTGCTTTCAAGCTCAAGGGTATTGCATCTACCTGATGGACTATCTTCAAAGTGACCGAACTCGTCAATACTTTCGCCCTATAAGATCTTGGCCCCATATGAAGCAACTCTTAAAGAAGAGGTTTCTTCCGCCCGACTACATTCAAACTCTTTTCATCAATTTGTGTTATTGTCTGTAAGACAGTCTCTCAGTACAAGACTATATGACTAAATTTACGCATTTGTTTTCGCGTAATACGTTAGTGGAGTTTGAAGATAACACAATTGGAAGGTTTGTTAATGGTCTCAACAGAAAAATTCAGGAAAGAATGGCTATGCATCCCTTCATGATGCCATTAACACTATCCTAAAAATTGAATCTTTTATGTTGACATATTCCACCCCAAAAAAACCATTCTATTCCCCATCCAACCACAACTATTTTCACACCCCCAA
Organism: Berberis vulgaris; assembly: GCA_963556465.1. NCBI lineage: Eukaryota > Viridiplantae > Streptophyta > Magnoliopsida > Ranunculales > Berberidaceae > Berberis > Berberis vulgaris. Next base: position 55,622,309 of record OY747136.1, on the reverse strand, counting down.
TCAGGCCTATTATACGCCATATCCCATTATTAAAAACACTCGCCTATTATACCCCATATCCTATTACTAAAAACACTCAATACGATACCCAAACAAAGCCCAATACACCATATACCTAGAAAACCAGCAACTTTCCCACCAAAAACAACACTCAACCCCCCACTTCTCATCCTCCAAACACTCAAAACACTAAGCCCAATCCTCCAAAACCTATACTTCAAAATCCTTATGCATGTGCCTCAAGTGTGGAAATTTTGGACACACTGTGTCACTGTAAAAAGGTTTTCATGGCTGAAGTGAAACCCTGAATCTGATGATGTGTACCAGGAGGAATATGATGCTTATGATGAAGATGATGGAGATGACTACGACACCTCTCACCTCTGTTGCTTGTGTTATTTGAAATTTATTTTCCATGCAACATGTTGAGACACACCTTGTTTTGCTCTTCATGTTGGGTACAAGGGAAGCTTTGTAAGTTTATCATTAACAGTGGTAGTAGTAAGAACATTGTTTCTTCATGTATGGTTGATGAGTTTCTTACTGAACCACATCCCAGGCCCTACTCCATTGGTTGGATTGATGAGGATAGCAATAAGTCAAATACCTTTCAATGTGTTTTTCCTCTCACCATTGGTCCTTACAAAGACTGACACATGTAATGTTGTTGACATGTGAACTTGCCACTTGTTGTTTGGTCGTCCATGGCTTTATGATATGGATATTTTTCGGGTCTAAACCAATACATATTCTTTTATGAAGGATAGTGTCAAGATTAATTTGCACCCTACCAAGGTCAAATCGAAGCCTTCTCCGCTTATCATACTACCCTCATCGGCTCAAGACATACACCCCACTTACACAACCTGCTATCAAGGTGTTTGAGGAATTAGGAATGAGAGAAGAGAAGAATAAGAGAGGGAGAACAGAGAACATTGAACAACACATTTTTGACAATCCAATCAAAGAAACTCCTCAACATGACCTAACTAAAATCACCACCCCCAAAACCCCATTCTATTGTAAATGTACTTCCCCGTCCTAACCCAAAAATCACATTGTCCACCAAAGTCCCAAAACCCTTTGTACCATTTCTGTGCAGTATCCAGTCCTCCATTATGTTTTTCTTAAATTCTCTTTATTACCTTTTTTTTCAAAAAAGATGAGATATTATTCCAACTCATGTTAAGCAAAACTCGACGACGAGTTTGTTAAAGAGGAGGAGAATATGAGATTTTTTATGACCCTTATGCGAGATATTGTGAAAAGTTTGTTGATCAGAATGCGTTTATTTAATTATTGATTGAGCATTTTAAAATTCAGTTTGCAAATGTTGAAGAAAAAATTTCACAAGTTCTTGATATATTTCAAATAACAGAAAAAGAGGCCGCAAAGATTGTTGGAAAGATTGAAGTGTTTTGTACCTCACATTTTTGCCACAATGATGCAATTGTTCTGATGCATAACTCAAAGGCGAGTTGTTACAAAGAAAAGGAGACTGATGTAAAACATCTTGGAGAATATCTATTGGTACATGAAGGGAAAATTTTGATTCTACGAGACTTCCATTATTGGGTGTAGGTCAGACAACATTAGGAAATATGATATTTTCAAGTTATTTCTATTTTAAAACTAGTTTCCATTTTTTCTATTTTATGACTTCTTAGAAGCCTTAAGAAGTCCCTATTATAGTTTAGATACCTTAGGAAAGCTATTTTCTATATTTTTGTAGTTTTCAGTTTGTTTTCATGGAGATATCTGTATAAGGAGCTTCAGTGCAAATTTTAGACAATCAATGAATCAATTGACAATGGAATCAATTATTTTCAATTTATTTTCTGAATTCCAGCAATAATTTATCTCACATTCTAAGATTTTCTCAGCTTTGTGATTTTAATTTACACTTCCGCTACATTACAACCCAGAGGACCTAAATTCCATGGCTTTACCTTTCTTAATACTGCAAGCATTGAATATAGCCAAAAAAGAAAGTGAGTTGTTGATCCCCTAACCATTTTGTGGTCCCAGAAAAGAATGTTGTGTCCTTTGCGAGCCTCAAATGTGATGTAATTTTCTATGAGAAGCCTATGATGACTCGTGATACTTTTCCACACCGACCACCCATGAGTGGTTATACAAGCTCACCAATAATCTTGAGTTGCACCATACTTGGCAATTATAACCTTCCTCTAAAGTGCATTTCCTTTAGTTTCCAAACCTCCATATCCATTTGATTAGGAGGGCTTTGTTGAATTCTCGAGCTCTTCTAATGCCCAAGCCTCCTTGTCCTTGGGTTGGCAAACATTCTTCCGGTCGAAAAGGTGGTATTGTTTTTGGAGGTGGGAGTGTTGTCCAAAGAAGATTCCTCATACTTCTTTCGATTTTGGTTGCGACCGATGTAGGAATATAGCATAAGGTGCCATTTTACTTTTAATGGCCTTTTCGGCTTTTAGAAGAGCATAAGGTGCAATGTAATTTTTCTTCCATGTGCTCAACCTATTTTCAATGCACTCCAAGGTTTCGTCCCATACTCTAGTATCTTTGTGCCGAGGTCCCAAAGGTAAACCCAAGTATGCACATGGAAAAGTACTGATTCCACACCTCAAAATAGCAGCCCGCTGATTTAAGAGAGGAACTTAACCTACTGCATACACTTTAGCCTTGCAAAAGTTCACTTTCAGCCCTGAAAAGATCAAAACTGATTCTTGAGGGGAGATTACAATACAAAGGGAGTGCTTAGAAGCAACAGGCCAAGCAACACGCACTAAAGAAATTTTAGGGAGTAAACTAAAGGTTGTCTTAATAAGACCAAAAATCTTTCAAAAGCCACTCAATGAGGTAATTTCTAGAGGACTCCCAATGCCATATTTTAAGCTAAATGTGATAAGAGCTCAGGTGGGGCTTCCACAACATCCTACTATGGGTTATGGCTTATGGATGAGCATGTCAAGATTTTCAACTAATTATGAAAGAAGTTGCTACCTCATTGGGAAAGGTGATAAAATCAAGGTTTGGCACAAAAGAGGTGTACTATGGTTGCTTTCAAAGATAGGTTCTGAGGCTCATTGGGGTGCACTTCAATAGGGGAGGATTCTTAATTAGTTCCTTTCTTGGGAGGATGAAAATGTGAATTGGAATCTTCACTTCATGGGAGCTCTCAATGAAGAGATAATGGAACTGGGGAGTTGACGGAGATGTTGGCTTTGGCCATGCCTTATGATAGGGAAGATAAGTGCACTTGGATATGGTCCAAGGATGAGGATAATTGGTTACCTCATTAAATAAGAAGTAAGTGAAATGAATTCTCCATCATTTGTTCATTCCCTCAGAATTTCCTTTCTTTCTCTGGAAAATAGTTTGGAACCCCCTTCCTACCGATGAGGTGTTGGCTAATAGGGGGATATGAGTTGATTTATGATATGGCAGGAACTCCGGATCTTGAGATCTTATGTTCTTTGGATTGTAGATTGTTGGCTTGTTGTATTTGCGGGTACTTAGAACAAAGACTTGGGGTCCCTTATGTGCACGCAGTCCTTTTGGGGTAAAAGAAATTGGCCGAATCTGCAAGGATCGAATTCCTTATTGTAGATATGAACATATGCTTGTTAATTGCAATGCCTATCCAACTTAACGATTATATCTTCTTTTTTTAATCTACATCAAGTGCTCCCAGAGTCCCAGACACTAGAGATCTTTCAAAGGACACTCATTTTAGTAGTAGTTGTGATTGATTTGCCTTTTGTTAAATAAGAAGACTAGTTGGCTCAAAGCCAGATTGAAGCCCTAATTTACTGGGGCTAAGAGCGTGCCAAGGGCTTAGGTCATTAGAAAAATCGCCCAGCTCGGTTCGAGCCTTCACAATAAGGGCTAGGTTGGCTTGGTCCGAAGTATGTAATCGAATGATTTAGGGCTGGGCCAGCCCACCTAATCCTTTTGCTCGCTCTAGGTAAATGAGTTCTTACACACTCTAAATGCAAGATTTCCTACATCACTAATCAATAATTTGTTGTGTAAAACAAATACTTCTTTGAGTTGTAAATAGCAAGTCCAAACGATAATATAAATATGAGAATTCGATTGGACTAAAAGGTAGTAAACTGTGCAGCATCTTTTTTAGCATCTCAAGATCTTCATGTTGTGCTGAATCTATCTTGTTCAGCATTCATGCTAGCTTTATAAAGTTTGAGAACGTTCAGCCATTTGTTAGAAATATTCAACCTGCACTTGATGTTGGGGTATGCATTAGTCTACTCTATCATATTGTTTGAGATGTGATGTTTTTTATAGTTCTTGCACCAAAATATAGTATTTCAGCTGTTTTATTTTGCTCCGACGATCTACCAATAAGCAACATTTTCACTCTGGCATTCTTACAATGCTAATCTAATAATGAGTAACATATTGTTTACCTTATGTTTTGTTGTGTTATTGTACATATTGGCCCGCCTCGTTATATGAGGTGCTAAGTTGAGGTTGATGCATGGATCAGGTTATAACCATTGGAAGGGAAAGATATACTGTTGGGGAGGCTTTATTTCAACCATCTATATTGGGATTAGAAGAGCATGGGATTGTTGAACAGCTTGTCAGAAGTATCTCAAGTGTGTCATCAGAGAACCATTGACAGCTTCTGGAGAACACTGTGGTTTGTGGTGGCACAGCATCTATGACTGGTTCGTATTTCTGTTCACTTAAGTTAAAGCTCTCTTAGATAAGTGTAGTATATTGAACTTCTACCTTCACACGTAACTGTGCATAATCGGGAGCTAGAGTCCGTTGCCTTTGACATGTTAAAGAAAGTTTTCAGCATTTGATTTTTAGAGTTGTTTACCTGTGAGAATTTTCTCAGGTGGGGTGGTGGGTGTGCGTGTCTGTTTAGTGAGGGTGGAGGTGGCTGGATATTAAAGTATAATCTAAGGTTTTAGTTCTATGACATAAGATTTGTGGTAGTATGGGAGGGGAGATGAGTTTTTGGTTGAATGGGAACAAGTACATGGTTTTGGGTTGCAAGTGGGTGTGATTGAGGGTGAGAATGGGGTGTTGGAGGTCAAAAGTAGTATTGGGTGAGTGTTAGTGACTGAACGAGTAAAGATGGAAAATGGGGCGTGAAAAGTGGATGAAGGGTCACATTTGTAGATAATTTTTACAAGAAGTTACAGGAAAATGTGATTGGTGATTAAATAAACATGGAAACTAAGGATAGAACTGCAACATAAGCATACCCGCTATAAACCTATGGTAATGGATGGCACAGAACTTAAAAAATAGTAGTTTGGAAAACGCCAAACAAGTAAGTGTCGGTATTTATAAATTGACTAATGCAAGAATATTATTGCTATGATGTAGAAAAGGGTGCATGTGTGTTTACAACATTTTTAATATGTGCCGCTTGTGTAGGTTTTGAAGAGAGATTCCAGAAAGAATCTAATCTGTGTTCATCAGCAACCCGTCCTTCTCCTGTTATGGTATTTATATTTGAGTTCATATTCAACTGATGGTTTATGTCATTTGTCAATTCTTTGACAACAAAGTTATTGGTTTCATAATGAATATTTACTCAAGTACTTGGTCCATGCATTGAATAACTATACCTTTCTTTCTGGCCTTCAACGCTTTGGTCATGTTAATTACCAATTATTTTGTGTAGTATATTCCTTTCTCTAGACTCATTTTGTTTTTTATTACACAGGCTCCTGAATATATGCTGGAGAATATGATAAAGAATTCAGCATGGATGGGAGGTGCCATACTTGCCAAGGTAGTTTTCCCTCAAAATCAGCATGTCACCAAGGCAGACTGATGAAACAGGACCATCAATTGTTCACCGGAAGTGCTTCTAAAGATTCCCAAATCTTGTTCATGGATATGTAGCTTTGTCCCATGCCTCTTAACTTATCTGAGAATCAACGGTGCAGTGACCAGAGTGCATTAAAACTTTTCAGTTCAATCTCTTTGAAATAGAATGTGCTGCACTCTGACATGTAATATACTGATATACACACACCAGCGGTTGAAAAGGTTGCTAACCTGCAAGATTTTTGAAATGCAATTGTATTTTAAGTTAATGTTTATTCAGATAAAACTTTCGGGACCTTCAGTGTGTTAGACTGACATGATAACCAACTACACCACAAAACCAATTGTGATGTTCCTTGTTTGATATTATATTCACTCTTTAGCTTCAGGTTGTTGCATCATTTGCTAATTTTCCCTCGACATCTTTGCTGAAATGGCACGGTACTAGAACATCTCTAACCTTGAACATTTCATGCACTGATTGGGCAGGCTCGGTGAACACAACTTGACCATAGAGTTAAGGTTGAGTATCACAAAATCTAATAAATATGCCCCCAATTCTCAGAAATGGATGAATCCAGGTTGCCATACACGATAAAAGAGCGTATGGAGACCAATGGCTTGCACTGATACATAATCAAAACAAGAATACATGAAAAGCTAAAGAGTTTACAAACTACAAATACTTTATTAATTTCTGTTATTTCTATCTAAAGAAGATTCAGAATTTCTAGAGTCCTGAAGCTGATACAAAAGGTGGTTGTATAAATATTGTGGAAACAAAAAAAATTGTAGAGAATGATTTTTACAACATGAGGTTGTCAATCAATAATACACGAAGAATCAGCAGAACCGAAATCAACCTTTCTGGATGGTGATAATACATTATTAGAAGCTATCAATCACTGGAGGGAGAAGATGACTTCCGAAGAACATGGCCATTTTCTCGTCTCTCGTTAGACTCAATCAACATCAGTACAACTTCCCGCATTGATGGTCGGTCATAAGGAGACATGCTTGTGCAAAGGAAAGCAATTTTTAAGACAGTGAGCATGTGATCAATGGTGTGTTTCTCATCAAGATCTAGTCGAGTGTCAAGTATCCCAGATGACAAAGAATGTTTCTGAATATAATTTCTCACCCACGTAACAAGGTCACCACCTTGCTCTAGTGGTTGTACTGGTGCTTTGCCTGTCAGCAACTCCAGTAGAACAACTCCATAGCTATATATGTCACATTTTTCTGTAACCTTCATGGTGTAAGCATACTCTAGAAAAAGAGAATCAGATGAATGTTTATCAGTTTCCAGGCAAATTTTCAGATCTACTAACAATCTACACACACGTAATGCAGAATAATTAGTTATTCGAAAAAGAAAAAATTCACCCAACAAGAGGGGTTTGTGGTGGTGAAAAGCTGTATGATTTCATAATTGTACTTTAGGAACAATCTAGCCAGCAAACTTCGTTGACAAACGCAAAAATACACTCAATGAACTTATCTTGAATGTTGGCTTCAGTCAGCCCAGAACATACTCTCTAAACTAGGGGTGGGCACGGGACGGGATGGGACGAGATATACCCATCCCTATCCCATCCCGTTCATACGAGATCGGGACGGGACGGGACGGGATCAGCGTGCTAATCATATATAATTTTTTTTGGGACGACAATTGTGATGGTTATGATTTGATCATAGCTAAGAGTCTAATTTAATGGATTCAAATCCAAATTCCCACTTAAATTCGTTCACAAACACAACAAGATCAGCAAAACAAGTGACAATACTGTTTATTTGGAAAGTACCATTTATAGGTGTTTCAGTTGAGATGCTTGAACAAGTATACACATTTTCTTTTGCTAAATAAAAAAAAAGACACTAATTAAATCAGATTACATACATGCTACACAATACTATAGAAGGCATAGGTGTAACAGTTGACACTTATGCCTTTTACTTCACACATACTAAGAAAGCATTAGTATTATAAGGTTACTATATGGTATATCCTAATGATTGACACTTACCAAGAACTTCGTGCAATTCCACAATTCTAAAATAAATAATTAAATAAAAATATTAATAATTAATATTAATAAATTAGTTCGGGACGGGATTGGCGGGATTGAAAATCTTCATCCCATCCCATCCCATTCTAGATCGGGACGGGACGGGATCGGGATGAAATTATTCAATCCCATTAAAACCCGGAAAAATCGGGACGGGACGGGATCGGGACGGGAACGGGATCGCGGGATGGGATGCCCACCCCTACTCTAAACTGGTGAACTCAGCCAATTTGCCTCAAAAAAGATATTGACATATAGAAACTTTATCCTACTTTCTCTTGAGATTTTATTTGTAAGTCTACGTGTCATATCCCCCAAACCTGATTCTAGGGAGCGAGGGCAGCCCCACCCGGCTCGTCTCCCTCGAGATGAGCGCTGATGCGCATCTCGAGGGAAACGAGTGGGGTGGGGCTGCCTTCACGCTCTCCCTCGCTCCCTAGCAAAGCTCATCCCCCAAATTAGGAACAGAAACATATGCTTGACAATGTGGCCAAGTTTGATGATTCTATCCACTAGTCCAAAGGCACAGAGTTGCTACAGAAAAAAGCATTAGTACGATTCTTGCACGAATGAATTTAAGAAGGGTCAGTAGGAGGATGTGTGTTATGATCCTAGTTAAGTAATTAGCCTTCCACTTATTGACAGCTCGAGCTTTTGAGGAGTATTTGTTGGTTGTTAAAAATTGGTATCATAGCCAAACCCATGTCGAAGGTTCGATTCCTAGGAGGGGTGACCTAGAGGCTGGATTAAGACAACTTGGCAAAGGAATTAATCCGGAAAGAGAATCTCCCAAACAAGTACTAAATCGAGGTGTCAATGGAGAGGACGTGGAAAGTTAGGTGAACATTAGGAACAAAAGATGAATGTGATACCAATTGGGGTTTAGTTACTTGATATAGATTCCCAATGGGTGAATTAGAGGAAAGACAAAGACGACAAAGACTTTTCAAAGAAAACAAAAGCTCATACTCTTCTAAAACTTTAGTAGGATTTAAAGATCCGGTTTTGATGGCACTTCCTTTGTTGTCTTCCAGGATATATGTTGAGCAAAAATTATCCAACCCAATGAATGTGACCAAGCATAGATAATCGATGAAGTTTACTTGGTTTCTTCAATGTGAACAAGATCTTTATCCCGTTCTCTAAACATTCAAAGTGAACAAAACCACAGATTTACTACTTTAATAATTTTATTTGGGAGTGTATAACAGCATTTCTATGACTTTGATGCCATCACTTTTACATTCGACTATCTCCATAGAGCAACGGGTCTCATGATGGGGTTCCGAGGGCAAACGAATATACTAATTCTACACTTATGGCTAGAAAAATCAGTGTATACACTAAGAATACTTCATATTATCAGAACTGGGGGATTCCTATCTATCTCCTGGGAAAACGAGGGTATCAAAGTTCACAGAAATGAGGTGGATTTAGATAACTTTATCTAGTGCAACCTTCTGAATGCTCATCTGTAGATTTGAAACTTTTCTCTTTAATTGTTGGATCACACTTGTGCATTCAAATGTGAATACGTGTAGTTAAAATCTGCAATGGGCCCAAACAAGTATTTCATGCCTTCTCCAAGTAAGTATCATCATGTTTTAGGATAGTGTTTAGTTTTTCCTAGTGCTCTAGCATCCTTGCAATCTACCTAGGTACACATGAGGGCCATAAGTAGAACTAATTTCATGGCTTGAAAAACAAAATATTAGGACCACATAAATATTAGTATAGAATGATTAAAATGTTTACATCCAAGATGATCAAGAAAAACTAAACCAAGTCAGGGAAAAGAGCATGAAAGAGTTAGGAAAGGACCATGAAATAAGTAGGTAAAGAAATGCTTACCAGGAGCAATATAACCATATGATCCTGCAACAGCAGACATTGACTTGGAGTACGGCATGTCAATCACTTTCGCCAATCCAAAATCCCCAACATGAGCTTCGAAGTTATCATCAAGCAGGATGTTATTGGACTTTATATCACGGTGAATGATCCGTGGCTTACAATCATGATGCAAATAAGCGAGTCCCTGAGCAGCTCCAAGGGCAATACTGTACCGTAATTGCCAAGTCAGGGTACAACGTTCCCCATGAATCAGTTCACCCAAGCTTCCCCTTGACATGAACTGATAGAGAAGGAGATTGGAGCCCTGGTGGTAGCAGAAACCGAATAGCTTCACAATGTTCCGATGCCTGGTCTTTCCAAGTGTTAAAATCTCAGCATGGAAGCTGTTATCAACATTGTTTCCCTCTCTATTAGAAGAAAGCTTCTTAACTGCAAGTGTCTCTCCAGATTGCATGATGGCCTTATACACTGTTCCACAAGCCCCTCTTCCAATAACAAAGTTTTCATCAAAGTTATTTGTTGCTTCAACCAAATCCTGGAAAGCAAATCCTTCTTTTGGAAAAAAATACATATCTGGCATTGAATATGGCAATTGCTTATCTTCTGAAGGAACAACAATTTTGACTGTACGCCTCATAAAATATAGCACAACTGGTATTAAAATGAGAGAAACGCCACCAACAGAAGCTGAAACTATTGCAACAATTTTGCCAAGACGAGGATTTGTTCCGTTCCACGTGTGCAGAGCAGGCTGAGAAGACGGAGATTCACTACATGCTTTAAGAGGCCCACCACAGAGGCCTTGGTTTCTGAGAAAGCTGGCTGCTCCCATGTTTTGAAACAGCGGTATCGATGGTAAAGGCCCAACTAATTCATTGTAAGAAACATTGAACCCCAACAAACTTGATAAGTTTCCAAATGTATCTGGAATATCACCAGTCAAATTGTTATTATTAAGCGCAAGACATTCCAACAAACCAAGATTTCCCAGCTCCGGCGGTATCTTTCCAGAAAGGTTATTATAACTGAGATTCATCGCAATCTGCAAGCTTGAGAGTGAACCCAGCTCTGGTGGTATGGACCCAGAAAACATGTTAGCACCCATCTGTAGCTCGGTTAATCGTGAGAGATTCCCCAATGCAGCTGGTATATTGCCTGAAAGCCTATTTTCGGAAAGCTTTAGTAACTCCAACTGTGAAAGGGCCCCAAGCTCATCTGGTAAAGCTTCAACAAAGTTGTTTCGGCTGAGATCAAGCCGTTGCAGTGTCTTGCAATTTACAATCTCCGGTGGGATTCTCCCAGTAAGCATATTAGAAGAGACATTAAATGTCACCAATTGAGACAAAAAACCAATCTCTCTTGGCAACTGAGATGAAAAGTAATTGTATGAGAGGTGAAGCCTCTGCAAGGTTTTGCAGTTCCCAATCGCTCGCGGAATTGGACCATTGAACTTGTTTTGGTCCAGTTCAACAGTGGACAAGTTCACAAGTTTACATATGTCCGAAGGAAAGCTGCCTGTAATGCTGTTGCCAACTAGACGAAGCTGCACCAAAGATTTGCAGTTTGTTACCCCATAAGGGATATTTCCAGTCAGCCTGTTCGTCCCAACGTTCAACAAAATCAGGTTAGAATGTCTGCAAAGATGACGTGGTATTCTCCCAGTCAGATAATTCTCAGATACATCTACCACCCAAAGCCGGCTATACATCCCGAGACTTTGAGGAATGCTTCCATTCAAAGAATTATTGAAGAGCTGTAACATGATCAATTCTTTCGAATACTGAAATCCCACCGGAATAGGACCAGTAAGATAATTGATTGAAAGATCGAGCTTTGTCAAACTCTGTAAATTGGCTAGTTCAACAGGGATAATACCTGTAAGCTGGTTCTGGAAAAGGTAGAGCAAACGTAAACCCTCTCTCTTACACAACTCCACCGGTATTTCTCCACTTAACAAGTTCTCCGAGAAGTCAATCTCCGTGATGAGGGAAAGATTACCAAGTTCCTCTGGGATCGTCCCATTCAACCCATTTCTGTACAGGTACAACTTCTGTAGATGCATGAGGTTACCAATCTCCGAGGGTATTTCACCCACAAGATTGTTCTGATACAAAGCTATAGTCACAAGATTTGTACAATTTCCAATCTCCCTCGGAATAGCCCCAGACAAACCATTACTCCAAAGGATCAGTTCTCTCAAATTTTGCAGCATTCCAAGCCCTTTCTGTACTTCACCAACTAAATCATTTTGAGCTAGACCAAGTACTTGCAGGCTCTCACATCCACTTATCTCATTTGGTATGCTGCCAGAGATCGAATTCTGCCCTGCTCGGAAAATTGTCAATCTCTTAAGATTACCAAGTGCATGAGGCAAAGGACCTGTGAGATTATTACTATAAGCAACTAATCCCTTCAACGCAGAAAGATTTCCAAGCTCCACTGGAAGTGGCCCAGAGATTCTGTTATTGCAAAAATTCAATTGTATTAAACAAGACAATTTACCCAACTCAACAGGGATTTCCCCGCTGAACTGATTGTTATTCAAATAAAGATATCCCAATTTCAAACAATTCTCAATCTCCTTCGGTATAATTCCAGATAACCCATTAGAAGAAACATCAAGCCGAGTAAGATGGACTAAACCGCCGATACTCGGTGACAAGGTACCAGACAGATTAAAGTCATGCAAATCAAGAGACCAAACAACTGGATTCCTTCCTCTTGTGCAATTCACACCCCTCCATCTACATGGGGTTTCATCACTAGAATTCCAACTACCCAAATGGTCCAATTCATCATGGAAGGCACTCTTCAATTGAAGAAGGTATTGCCCCTCCATATTAATCCCTTCAGCGCAGTAACCCAATAGAGCTACCACCACCAATACAAATTCAGTAAAACCCAGAGCTGAGCATCTCTTCAATCTAGAATTTGACAACATTCTAATCTTCTTCCCAAACATGAAACTCAACCTACTACTTTGCACCTCAATGTCTTGCAACCCCAGACCACATTTCCAGATTGAAAAAGTAAAAACCCCACAACACTAGGATCCAACAAGCCAATCACATTGACCCATTTTCATGAAACTATAGTCTCAACAAGACAACTCAAAAGTTCAACTCAAATACATACATGCACAATAACCATCAAAACTCAAGATACCAAGAATAGAGAGCCAAAATATTTTTTTTGCATACCTGCAAGGAGGAGGCCTCAAATCCAGCAACTTAAGGTGCTGGAAAATCCAAAACCATGACTCATGATAAAATCTGTCTGAAAAGATTAGTGAAAGTAAAATCTACCTTTTGGAGGGACAAAAACTCATGCACAGAATCTAAAATCTCAAATGCATTGTTCAATGAATATCTCTTTCTCTAACTAAGAAAAAAAGGTCTGAACTAAAGTATTAAGTCTCCTTGAAGTCTTGAAAAAAATCACACATGCCCATGTCTTCCCACTTGTCGAGAATGATGACAGTATGGGAATCCTAATGTGAATCAAATCAAATCAAATGGAGGGGAAGAACTCCACTTCAGAAGTTATCATGGCCGACCAAGCATGCTTTCCATTTCTTTCATCACCCGCAGTCTTTAATTACTTAGTGGGAAGTCCCATTCTTGTGCTTCACTATGTTGTCTAAGTTTTTCAACACATTTTTTATTTATCTAATTAAATTAATTTCCATTGTATTCAAATATTGATCAGCTATGAACTCAATAGAATAGTACACAATGTGAATTGTGTTTGGTAAACTTAGTATCAACTATAACATCATCAATGACATCATCATATAATAAACTATGATATGAGGAAAATATAGTGGAACCAAAAAGGGATAAAAATCCACGTAAGGTTGAGGTAAACAGGTAATAGAAATGTTATTTATGAATAAATAGTTAAATGGTGAATATTAAATCCTAAAAAGTTATATGATTGTTTATGAATTTTTTAAGCTTCTATGAAGTTTCAATGGTAGTCTCCAAGGCTTAGGGATAAGAGCTAAAGCATCATTATATTATTATTATTATTTTTATAATAATATATTTATACATCATCTGGTGATTTACAAACATCTTTCAAGCTAGGTCTAATAGTTATGCTAATGCCATAGTCTTCCATATTCAAAAAAAGATCTTGAATGATCGACGCTTCATGTTTAGCTGCTGCATTGCATCAATGATCAGGACTAAAAGAGGAGCTGCAAAGTTCAACTCTGCTACAAAAAAACCATACCTACTTGCATTAACATTCCTATATATTGTCCATCATTTATATCACCTGCAACATTAAGATGCAAATCAAATATCAATGAATTGTTGTTATCATTATATTGTTTTAAATCTTTTAAGAGTCTAAGGAGTTGAAGGTTTATGACACAAGTTAGAGAAAATATTTTCCAAAAAAGTTGATACCCATTGAAAACTTGAAATAATAGGGTAATAATGTAACACTTGTTTTAAAAGGAGTTTATAGGTTAAACAAAGTTTTATGATAAGCTAGTGTTTCAAATGACTTATTAATTAGTTTTTTCTTTTCCTATAAAACACAATGAAAGTATACAATACATGAATACAATCCAAAAAGTTATTTGTTTGTCCCCTACACTTGTTATCCTTCAAACTGAAAGTTTTAATTCACTTATTCATGCGTTTGCAATTTGTTATGCAAAAAGAGTTGGTGTATAAATTAGTCAAATATTAAACAGAATTTCTAATATTGTATTAGGACGACAAAAAAACGGTAAAAAAAACAATAGAAATACAAAACTAATGTAGACAAGAAGTTCAATTAGGATTTTAAATTTATTTAATCAAGTATATGTTCAGTAATATCAAATTTAAATTATTTTATTTAATCAAGTATATGTTCAATAATATTAACTTTAAGCTATTTTATGTAATCAAGTATATATATATGTATTGTCGACTCAAAAACATATTACTTATTTTTTTTTAGATTTTAATTCATTTCACCAAAATGTTAATTTTCTTTTAATGTAAGCAATAGAGCATAAACATGCTAAAATACAAAACGTGTGAACTTACCGATTATACGTGCTCTAGGGAGGGCATTATCAGCTACCATCATCATTTGATTTACTCAATTGGACATGTAAACTAACAATCCAAATCCATTAATTATTTTTAAATTGGGGGGTGTAACAGTTAGAAATTTTGTTTTCCACAACACTGTCACCATTAAATTGATTGTTTCTTTGAATTGGTGAAACTAATAATGTCCAATTGGACTTTTACAATTACTTTTCCTGACTGACATATAGCACTATTTTAGCACGTTCCAAAAATCTCTTGTTTAGTCTAATGTTTGATGATTCATGTGTGACATTTTCAAAGTGTTTCATTTGAAACTCCAACCCAAACAGGCATATTCCCTTTTTAGACTTTGTGTTTGGGTGGAGTCTTTTCAGAGTTTCCTTGTGGTATTTGCATTTAGGCTAATTAGGTAGTTTGGTGCTTTTGTAACTATGTAGCACAAGTAGGTTTTTTTTTTTTTTTTTCCACTTAATAATTGTATAGAAAGGATAGTTAAAAAGTTTGGAAACAAAATAAACGATTTCTTTTATCAATATTTACTTATTACATCTTTAAGTTTGAATCCAACCTCAAATGAGTTTTCATTAAAAAAATTTATTATTTGTGTCGCAAGTGATTTTTTCGATTTGAACATGTTCAAGTAGTTTAACTATTTAATATATTCCATCACAAGAAAAACTTCTAAATGTGCATGACCGTTGCTACGCAAATTAATTAGAAAAGTTTTTATCACATTTTTTATTTATTTATATAAATTACCATTTCTCTGATTAGTTTTAAAAACATAACATTTTAGAGCATTTCCAAGGGATCCCCTAAAATAGCCAAAAAAAAGCTATTTTATGGGGCTCATGTGAGAAAATCTATGCTCCAAGGGAACCCCTAAAACTTTTCCTATTTTGACTTTACTTCAGCCTTCCCCATATAATTGGGGCATCCATACCATCCCCAAATCATAAAGAATATTAAAATATTTCAACTCTTTTAATTCTCTAAATTAAAAACAAAAACAAAAACAAAAACCAAAAACCAAAAACCAAAACAATGATGAAAAATTGAAAAATATATTTAAATAATGTTGAAAAAGTTAAAATATGGAATGTGGTTTGAGGGATGAAAAAATAGAAAATCCCTAAATTTAGTTTTTGGCTAAAATGGGGATGGTTGATCCCCCAGGAGATATAGGCATAAAAATGTTACATAACCTTTTCAGTTCTCCTTTATTTTTTATGCACCTATACTAAAAAAAAATGCAATTATTATGACAAACTATTTCACTTATTTAAGATGATTTTTTAATATAAAATGAGTTGTTCAACACCTATCCTTACAACGTGAAAACAATTATCACAAACACGAATAATAGTTTTCATCATTTAATTAAAAGATTGGAGGAAACTAACAAATACATCAAATATTTTTTTAACAAAAACATAAGAATCAACATTTTTATAATGCAGCAACACAAGCCATAATATTTTGTAGTGGCACACCTATAATCAGGCATACCAAACGGTTAAATTGGTTATCAAACCCTTGACCATGGATTCAGATTTTGCGAGACTTTGCAAAAGCTCGCGAAAATTTCCGTTTTTTCAATTTACATAAAGAAAACGTACGAATTTGTCCATTACTTCATCACTAATTATTTGGGCAAATTTGTTAATTTCATCTCAATTTTCTTCATCGATCTGCTTATTGAGTCTTTGATTGCAAATTTTTCGTCAATCGGTGGTGAGAGATAGGGACAATCGATTGTGTGTGAAAAGGGATGTTGGGGGCGAGGCTGAGAAATGGCTGGTGCGATCAATGAGGGAGAGAGATGGTTGATTGGTGAGAGAAGTTGTGAGTAAGGGAGAGAGGGCGATCGGTGAGAGGGACAACAGGTAGGGAGAGAGGGCCATTTGTGCTTGTTGTTTGTGTGTGGCAAAGAGAGTTGCGGCTATGTGTGTGGCTACTGGATGCGGCTGCGTTTTTGGCTAGTATGTTTGTTTAGGGGTGGGCATCCCATCCTGAAAATCCCAATCATGTCCCAATTTATTCGGGTCTTATGGGATTGATCAATCCCGTCCCGTCCCGATCTAGAGTGGGACAGGATCGGGATGAAGATTTTCAATCTCGTCCCATCTCGAATTGATTTTTCAAATAATTATTATTAATAATTATAATATTATTCATGAAAATAATAACACATGGATTCTATTCTACTAGGAATTGTTTTCTATTGTTATCTTATTCATGAAAATAATAACAAATGTATTTTATTATGAATAAAACACAACTTGTGTACCAAATAATGTTCATTCACAGAAAGCTCAATTTACTAAACTTTTCTTATAAAAGTTCACATGCTAAAAATGCATAGCAAAACATATTCATATATACAATCATATGTATTTATCATTTCATATAAGTACTAGTAAAGCTAATACAATGATTTACATTTAAAAACAAAGAAACATCAATTTGAAAAATACAAAATGTTTTATTTCCTGTTGATCCCGTCATGTCCCGTTCCGAGCCCGTTTGGGATGGGACGAGGTCGGGATGAGTTCTATCCTATCCTGGTCTTATCCCGATCCCGAACAAACGTGATGGGATATGGATGAGGTCCACCCTGTCCCGTGCCCACCCCTATGTTTGTTGCGTTTGTGCGTGACGAAAGGGAGGTCATACAATAATGAATGTGGAGGAGAGGAAGCATTGATGGTTTCGTTACTAATTGGGCTTGCCCATTTGGTCTCATGAAATCCAATTCCTTTTATTTTTCTTGTTTTAATTATCTTTTAAATAAATTTCTTCTAAATATGCTACATTGAATTTAGGGTATTTAAAAAAAAAATAATATTATCCAATCTATACGAGGTGCAAGCCCCCCATATATGAGGTTGACTGTGCGAGATTTAATGTGTTTTATAGGTTTATTTACATGCATCTTATTTTTTCACATATTTAATATACCCACAATATTTTTTGTATATGTTTCATGAATTGTCAAAATTCTTACGTTTTTTCTTTACACACCAAAATATTTCTCAAAATTCTTCTTAAAATTAGGAGACCAAAATTAAGTCGATAAATGAAATCACAATCCTTGTTTTTGACTAAAATAAAGAAAGGAAAACAAGATTACAATCTAATCCAGTTAACCAATATCAACATATTTTGTCCATTTCACCTACTTGAACCCTCAACTGAAATGGGTTAGAACACGATTTTTCATCATCCTTCCAATCCCAGAATTATCTTGTATTTCTTTCAACATGAGAATTGCTCAAGAGGGACATTTTTTTTTTTGAGTGGTTTCCGTTTAAGTATTATAGTACTAACTTTCGAAAATCATATATGGACCACTTTGCAATCGTACATTTCACACTTTGTTAACTTTTGTTCTTGCTAATATCATATTTATAAGGGATATCACTATATATTCATTTGCAATAGGAAGAGCAAAACAATGAAAGTTGGATTGGACTTATACTTTATATTTTTGAAATATATATCGTTGTACAAATGCTGACATCATGATAGTGCATAAAAATAACTCGGAAGGAAGAGTAATTCTAGCCAGCCTTTTTTGTGGCATTTTCTTGACCTTGTTTTGGTGTTTTTACACTTTTTGTCCTTTATCTTTAAGACACAACCACAAACACTATTTATATAAGGGGTAGAAGTGTAAAAAAATCCAAACAAGACCAAGAAAAGGCTAGCAAACAAGGCTGGCTAGAAATTTTGCAGAAGAATATATGGATGTAATGAAAATATTAGAATTTTGTTTTGGAAACTTTGCGTAATATTTTCTCTTCGATTAAATAAAAATCCAACTTTCAAGTGTGACGCTCAAACAAAACATCAAATATTGATACATGTTGAAAATCTGTTGATCCAAACTCAATTTTTTTTAATCTAATTTAACAATGACATGAAGACAAAAATCAACATGTAAACCCCAACTATAACAACCAAAACATTAAATTTTTTTGAGATCTCAATCATTAAGTTAGTTATTATAATTAACCTGAGAATAATAATAAACCAAACTAAAACATATAATGATGACAACATTAAACACATGCACACCCACTGACATATATTAATATATCAATCTATTAATTTACGAAAATTATAGAAACAAATTATTAGAATTAAAATTGAGAAAGATATACTAGGCCCCATTCCATGATGAAACATGATTGAATTGAAGTAATAGTAATGAATGAGGTTTGGAACCCTTATTTTTTTTTTTTCCTTTTTGCCACTAGAAACAGTGCCCACAGAGAACGTGAGAAGTACTGGATTGTTAGCTCTTAGTGCTTTGAAAAAAAAAAAATTGGGATGGAGGGGTGGGGAAGAAAGAGATGTGATGGTTACCATACCTACGCCTTGGCTTGCCAACATCATTAAACAAATAGCTAAATATCAGAACGTGCTAGCCAAGAGCAAAAGCAACACATAGCTTAGCCAGCATGTTTTTTTTTGGTAGGTGTTAAGAGATAACAGACTTTTATTATCATCTCATGATGATCATCTTTCATTTAAGATGAAGGTGGCAGTATGGCACTTGCTAGTGTCACGAGATCTTGGTGTTTTCTTGACTACGGGTGTTAATGGATCAGGTTTGGGAATTTGCCTTATCCATATAGTTTAATAAAATTTAGGCGAAGCGATATCTGTATCAAGTTCAATCCATTGACTATGGTTGTGATATCAACAACTTGATGACGCCAAGTTTTGAAGTTAAGACTGTTATCATCAAAACATAAAAGCTATTTGTCAAAAACACAAACTGAAGAGTAGCCAATATGGTGAGATACTTGAAAAAATAAAAATTTGATTGAAAACGAAGTCAGAAAATTAAGAAGAAAAAAATGTTGATATGGTCATTGAGCTAAGCAAGTGGAATAGTAGAGAGAGAGTACAGGGGGTATGAGTTGAAAATTGTATATTTTGCAAATTTGTATGGATATATATGAACCAACCATTTACAAGTTGTCCTTTGAATTGATGGTCATGGTTAGGCACATCTCCTCTACTCTCCCATTCATTTCAACTAAAAAAAAAAAAACAAAGAATATCGTATCAATCTCATTTTTCTATTTAACAATAAAAGTTGCTGATAAGTTATTAGGGTATAATTTAAAGTATAATATGAGAGATGAATTATTAAGTAAGTTAGGTAGGTAGGTAGGGAAGTAGGAAGGGAGAATCATTGATGTTGTACACAGAATTAGTTGCATAGTATTTATTATTAAGGTGCATTTTTGTTGACCAAATAAAGGGAAAGGTTAGATGAACTTCCATTGATTTGAATAAAGATAGATGATGATGATGAATGAATTATGTCGATAAGGTAGGGAGGGAGAGATGGTTTTTGTTTAGGCTTAATTGCCTCCCAACTATATATGAAGAATCCGAATCTGTGTCAGTTTTCTTTGCTGTTGATAACTTGGATACTGTTTTGGTTTTGGTTTTGGTTTTGTTACATCTAAAAAACAATAATATGTGGATTAGTTTAGGGCTTATTTGATGGCCTTCTCTCTCTCATCCTATGCTATGATATGATATTACAACAATACTTGTATGAAAAACATTTTCAAATACAATGGAAACCTCCGGACCTCAAAAACCACAATTTTTTTTAGTCAGGACAAGTTTGGGGGATGGTAGTATTTGTAATGAGTGGTGAACCTTGGTGAACAACATTTATGAAGAATGAAGTAAATGTATTTAGAGGTTCAAAGTGAATGTGTTTTGATGTGGAAAACATATGCAAACACGGCTGAAAGGCATGAGAGACAGATCCACACCCATGTGGAAATTGTATTTAAACATCAGCCAACGTGAAACTCAAGTGAGTGTTATTAGCATTATTTTGAAAACTTTCTAGGGTTATTTACTGTAACCCTCCATCATAATAGGCTAATTAGGGTCCGATATCAAATTGTTCAAATATTAGCGAATCCCTCACTGTTTTACAAATCATGTAGTCCTGACTGTTATAGAACGCAAGCTCCATCCACATGCGTCATCCAATTTTTCATATTTCCTTAACTGCCCATCCCACGTGACTCGCATGTGTTGTGCAAAAAAACACTAAGTACCAATTCCAATTTTAACCTTGTCTACATCCAGCTGTTGAAAATAAAGTAAACATATCCTGGCCATCCAAATGTTTGGTGGGGATGGACGTCTAGGATTAATTTATTAAGTAAGATGTCTTAGCAAAATTTTATTTCTTTTAAGAGTAGATGTTGCTTCGGATAATATAGTAAGTTGTTCATGTCAGAAAATAGTAAGTTGATAGGTAAATATTGACATGCATAAATATGGAGGTGTTGTATGAAGGTGGACACTCGGTATGGTATGTTTCCAAACTACTATACCAATAATGGTATCACAATATGGACATTAACACTACCCTAGCTACATGATACTTCCTAATGCTGGCATGAAGCATTAATGAACTTGCAAAAGCAAGTCATGTTTGCATAAAACTAAAGTTAGTCATTTTTTTCATATCGATGCCCATGGTATCCATACATTTATATATTTTCATGATTGTCCAACAATTACATAAGAGATCTGATGAATAATTAGTGAAGTTAGTGAAGTATACTTTCACTTGTATTGGATGTAGATCCAATAAGCTTCAAGGTAGGAGGAGCATTAGAATTTATGATGGTGCTTGGAGGATTACAACCGACGGGATTATGGAAGTCATGAAGAGTACAAGAATGACATGTTTATTGACATGTTGAGGCTTGATACAGAAGTTGCTAGTGTCATTAAATTGTTGACATGTGTACTTAAGTAAGATCCTGACTTGAATGTTGTGTGTTTGAATTTTATTGGGTGAAAAACAAAAGAAGAATGCCTCTTGAAAGTGAGGGGCAATTCACTGAGATGTGTAGTTGCAAGGCCGATTCACAAGGCTTCTTGAACATTTTTCTGCATATTGTTGAAATCAATGTGATGCCATCCGATTTATTGGATGTTAGAACCCCAACAAAGGAAGCTCCACAACCAGTAGTGTTTGAGGCTTCACAACCTGATCCTTCCCAACCTCAGCCCACACCACCAATTAATGTGAACAAGGGGAAGGAACATATGTTTAACAACTCTAAGATTATCAAATCATGAAAAAGGAAGTTGGATGACATACTCAAGGTTGGTAATCATGAGACATTGTCTTCAAGGGATTTTATGAATACTACACCAAGGAAGGCACCGCAGATGCAGTCTCAAGCTGCACTAGTTGCAAGGATAAGAAGTGACCATTCTGCAAGAGACTTGAAGGCAGCTGCAAGGGAGAAAGTTCGAGAATCAAGTATTATGAACACATCTCCAAGTCTACAACTTGTTATTGGTGGAGTGTTTTCATGGGTGCAGTCTCCAAGACAGTTGAGAGCAAGTAGAAGATAAAATATTAGAGAAAGTTGCAATTTATTAGTAATTACCAAGTCTATGGCAAAAAGAAGAATGACAA
The DNA here is from genome assembly GCA_963556465.1 of Berberis vulgaris. Classification (NCBI taxonomy): domain Eukaryota; kingdom Viridiplantae; phylum Streptophyta; class Magnoliopsida; order Ranunculales; family Berberidaceae; genus Berberis; species Berberis vulgaris. The sequence goes on along the minus strand of OY747136.1, from coordinate 55,600,047 downwards.
AAACAAGTAATGGTGGTGCAATACCACTACCACCACCGCCATCAGTTCAAACATCACATCCACCATCTGTTGTTAAGCCAACGCCAACATCACCATTAGTTCAAGCCACTCCACCACCACCTCCACCATGTAATGTTGAACAAACTCCCCAACATCATCAGTTCAAGTCACTCCACCACCATCATCTATTGCTGAAATACCACCTATGCCAAGGACGGGAAAGGGGTGTAAGTAGGTGGTCAGTGGTGTTAATATTGATGAAATGGATCCACAATATGTATTGGAAGATGATGGACCACAAGAAAATGAACCTGACTTCAGTTCTGATGTAGAAATTCCTAAACCTCAAAGGGTTAACTCATTATTCTAGGATGGAGACGACATATATAGGAGTCGGGATGATGCTAACCCTGAACCACATGGTCCAAGGATGAAGACTGAGTTGAAGCTGCATGATGAATGAAGCACCATGGGTGAGTTCAAAAAAGCTTTGAGGATGTATGTAATTCAATAAAGAGTTGAAATTTACTTTCACAAGAATGAACCACTAAGGGTCATAGGAGTTTGTAGGAGCAAAAGTTTTAGTTGGAGGATTTACGTAAGGCGGCAGCCTAATGCATTCAAGTAAGGATTAACGGATTGAGTGAGAAACATACATGTACCCCTAATGGTTCCCTCAAGAACTCAATGGCCAATGTTGCATGGGTACTTCAATATGTAGATAAGCAAATCACTTAGTGCAATACAAATTACAAGCCCTAGCAAATTCAAGCTGCTATCTGGAATCTTTGGGCAATGATGATATCCTATTGGGTAGCTTGGCATGCAATAACAACTACACTTGACAAATTGTGTGGGAGTTTTGAGTATAGCTATGGTCAGTTGCCTGAATTTGCTAGGCAAGTATTGTTGAAAAATCCTGGTAGTATGGATGCAGTCTCAAGGAATGTTGTTGACTCAAGTTTTGAAGGGGTATCATTGCCTACCATGCTAGTTTGTAAGGGTTTCTTAAGGGTTGCAGACTCTTTCTTAGTATTGGTGAGACATTTTTTAAGGGTAAGTATGGAAGTGTTGTACTTGTTATTACTGCTTTGGATGGGAATAATGGTATGTTTCCAATTGCTCTATACTTATGCCAATGTGAATGTTATGATACATGAAAGGCATTCTTGGAAATTGTAGCTCCTTATCTACTTCAACACCATGGGACACTCACTTTTATGTCCGACAGGCATAAAGGTTTAATCCAAACAGTGCAAAAGATTTTCCCTTGGTGCTAACCAGGTTACGTTTTAGGCATGTGATACAAAACTTTAAGAAGACTTTTAAGGCTACGCATTTGGTGAAGACTGCATGGAATGCTTCCAATGCTTTCAAAAAGTCAAGGTTCAAGCATGCCATGGATAAGTTGGCCAATGAAGCACCCAAAGCAACTAAACGGTTGAACAACATTCCTACAGAACAATGGGCCACTTCACACTTTGACTGTTCTTTAAAGTGTGAGTTTAACCAAACTAACTTCTTAGAATGCTTTAACAAGTGGATCATTGATTTGAGGGACAAACCATTGACTACTTTCTTGATCACCTAACATGATCAATTGATGGAGAAGCTTTATGACAAAAGGAACCTAGCTAAGAAATGAGACCAAAATGGTTTAGTCACTAGGGATGCAAGAACTATTAAGAGGCTTGAAGATGATGTGAGGCATTTTATTGTGCATTGATCAAATGACACTGAGTTTTCTGTAAGTGGCCAATGGTAATAGAATGTGGGCTTGAGATTGAAGACATGTACTTGTTGTGTTTGGGATGTGACTTGGCTCCATATGTACATGGTGTTACCTCATTGCTCCATATGAGAGAACCAATAATTGTGTAAGTTGTTATGTTTTTATTTTGTTGTTATTTGTAATAGTTCATAATTGATTAGTCATTGATATGTTATTTAATTTGTTTCTATTGCAATGAATACCACATGGTCAGGACATATGATAAAGCTTATGAGGAGTCTATAAGGCCAATACTATGCCTTGATATAAATTTGCAGTCTCAGTATGTGGTTCTCCACCATCCATTGAAGAAACTACCTAGTAAGCCTAAGAAATAAATGAGGAGAGACCCACTGCAGATGATAAGTTGACAAGGAAGTGTAGTACGTGTAGGCAAGCTGGACATAATACTAGATCATGTAAGGCTCCTACCATGACTGCAACCATTGTCTTATCTGAGGCAACAAGTTCTCAACCACCACCACCATCATTTCAAGCACCACCACACCACTACCACTGCCATGTCAGCCCCCACCACCTTCACTTCAAGCACCACCACTACCATGTCAACTACCACCACCTACGTATCAACCAACAACAACATCTCAACCTCCATCATCCATGAGGCCTATTAGACAAGGGAGTAGTAATTACATGTCAAAATATCAAGCATTTTGTTGCAGGACTAATACGTGGCCAAAGAGCAAGAAAACTGCTTCTGTTCGGACCACCATGGAAGTATGGATGGGTAATCATGACCGCTTAACTTATTACTAACAAACTAGATCTCTAAAACTTGTCAATTTTTTGTATGATGTGAAGTGACTCACCTTCTTTTGATGATATTACATGGCTAAAAGTTTGAAACTAGTATGTTTTGTACAATGGACTACTTCACTTCTTTTAGATAAGGTTGTTAATGGTACTTGTACGGTTTAATTCAAGTGATTGCAGCTATAGTTGTGACTGCAGGTTGATATACATTTATTTTGTCAGAGTGTGGTTTGTTGTTTAATTGCTATGGTTTTGAAATACATTTGTTATGTCAAAGTGTTGTATATTGCAAGTTGATATACACTTCTTATGTCAAGGTATGTGGTTTGCTATTTAGTTACTATGATTTGGTGTTAGATGTGTTAGCTAGTGCTATAATGTTTATTGTTATGTTTGCAGCCAACTTGTGAGTTGCTATGGTTGTTGTTGCTATAGTTGTTACTACAGGTTGACATACTTGTCGGTGTAAATCAATTGTTGAATGATAACAAATGAAAACATAATTTGCTTGATAGTACCTACATTACACATAGGGATAGATGGAAATGAAAACAATCCAATTAGATGGAGAACATATATAGGCATATAACTAAACAAACTACTATTTAATGACAGATTTCCAAGCACATAACGAAGGTCGGACAGTTTGATCTCAAAGGTGAGCTTCTTTTCATCGTTCTTCTCTCCATATTCAATCCATCGAAAATCTTTGTTCCATTTCCCACATGCCACACACTTCTTTCCTTTAATGTCAGACTCGATTGAAGTACCAATATCTTTCATGCCATCACAACCCAAATTGAGGCATGGAGTTCATACCCATGAGCAATCCTTCATCCAATTGTTCGAGTCATACACTTGAAACAAACACCGTTTGAAGATGATAAACCGAAATGTGACCTTGAAACTTGACATAAGGGATTGAATGGGTTGTTCAGATTGCTCACCATGGCATTGTCAAGCCACCAAAACCCCTTGCAATTAGAATCCAAGCATCTCAAGAACTTTTTTCCATTGTTATTTTCCTTGTTCACAACCCAAACTTTACGAATGTGCCTATGGGTGTTAATCGGTTTGGTCGGTCCGAAATCTGACCAGAACCGAACAAAACCGAACTTGTGATTTGGTTTCGTTTATGAATTGTGCAAATGTTTGCCTATTAAATGAAATGATGAATAGAACAAGTCAACAAGCAATCCATCTAGACATCCACTATGTAACGGAATTCACCTTGCTTAACACAAATAAACAAGAAAACAAAATGTTGTATGAAAATCCAAAAGCTAACATAGTTAACAAGTTCTCTATGCTCTTCCATGAAGCAAATTAGAAATTCGCCTACACCAAAATACAAACATAGCATGTGCAAGGGTAACTAGGGAAAAAAATATTTAGTTTGTGCTTGTGCGAAGGTAATTGGAGAAAAATTATACAAATGACTCGTACACAATTTGATTCGGTTCGATTTTGGTCATTCAGTTTTGATTTTTTTCTATTCGATTTGGTTCGACCAATTCGGTTGGTTTTTATGAACCAGTTAACACCTCTAAATGTGGCCACAGTTTGGCATTAGGACCGCCATGTGAGTACAATCATCACAAATTTGGCAAACACGATGACAAGCACATTGAAAATAACATACAAAAATTAGAATAACATCCACATTGTTAATATATTTATAGAAAATACACTTTCACTATTATAGATAAATTAGTGTTACCCCCAATTTGCTATCATTGATGCCAACTGTTTCTAATGGCAAGTAGCTTGCAAATATCACTTCAAAACTCAAAATATGACAATTCAAAATGACTATAAATGGTTTCGAACATTACCTTCATACATAGGCTTGATTTCTGACCGCCTCCCATTTTCAACAAAAGGGTATTGCTGTCACTGTAGGTATGCTGGAGTTTTGAAATATTGCGACTGTGATTGTGACCGAGGATTGGTAGAATGAGAGCTATAAATAGAGGTTTGATGACAAGTAATGGGAGGAACTAATGACCAATAGTCATCATGACTTGGGTCCAAATTAGTCGTTGGGGTAAAGGGTTAAAAGGAGGGAGAAGGGTATTTTGGGTCTTGGAAGTTCACTAGCTAGAAAATTGGAGGTGGAGTGAGTACTCTAATTTCCACAATACATGCGAGTCACGTGGGATGGTAGTTCAAAAAATACGAAAATTTGGATGGCACATGTGCATCGGACACGTTTTATAACAACTGCAACAACATGATCTGCACTGACCTAAAAGTAGGGGATCCACTAATATTTGAACAATTTGGTGTCAAACTCTAATTGAGCTATTATGGTCGCGGGTGGGGGGCGCATACTAAATAACCCAATTTTTTATTAGTTGCAGTGAAATTTTCATCGGAAATTAAATGTCAGTTTGACTACACATGAAAAACCATACAAAAGTCATCAGCGAAGTCTTGCTTCGAGGGGTTTGAAGTCGCTAATGGTGTATTCAACATGCCAAACCATACCACCAAAACCGAATTTTGATCGAAGACACAGGTCCTCAAATGCCTTGGAGGGAAAAAAAATAAAATAAAAAGGTCCTAAACCTTGTTCTCTGAGGTTTGAGGCATAAAATTAAATCCCCAAAACAGAGGCAAAGACATCAACCAACTCGTCTGAAATGCTCTGAAAGAAAACCAAACTCTGTAGCAAGCAACGATTCCATCCTCTTTTATCAGCATAACAGAATCATAGCCCACCAAAGAGTCGGTAACTCTCATGTCACACAAAACATATCTGTACCCTTTCTTACATGTATAACAATGTCTGATACTCTTTTATGTCCGGTAACTAATGCCAAACCCACTTCTCAATAACCACAATCTGGTTAGTTAAATACAGAAAGCCAATAAACTGGATAATTAAGTTTGAACAATCAAGAGGAAAAAAACACTATACGATTAAAGCAAATAACTACTAAAAGAAATGTCTCATTAGAATCTGCAGCAACTGCACTGCAATTCAAATCCACCAAGGTTAGAGATCTATTTTGAGGGATGAAAAGGCTTCAAAATTGTTACTTCCACACATCCTTCAATACAACTTTTTGAATCCTACAATTTGTACACTAATACAATACACCCTGATCCTAACTAAATCCCACAAGCAAATTCCTTTTGGCAGACAAAGGATCAATATATAAAAAAATCAACACAGCGAACAAGAAAAGTGGAAAGCTGAAATGTTAAGAAGCTACCATGTACATGATCCCGAAGTAGCCATCAATTCATTCCACCTGAACCAGATGTTCACACAGAATTAACCCTTCATTGATCTTCACTGAAAGGGTCTCTATTTTTTACGGACAACATAATTTCCTTCCAAACTCCTAAAACATCTCCTCTTAAGTTCAAATCGTATACTTCACAAGATAGAAAAAGGGATTAAACCAGATATAAACAATGAACTCCAATATCTTAACAAAATCTGAAAATGTAACTTTGGGTACAGGGTGGGAGGAATAGCGAGAGGGTGAAACAAAATCTTGGTAAAAGTAATGATCAACATACTCTTTAAATATAAAATTCAAACAGATTCTTGATCCACATATTAAGTGAAAATTTTGTGAGTTAACATGTCAAGGATAAGAATCTTCTTCAAGGTGTGAGGATTCTAGACTTAGCAGTGTGGAAATTCAAACAATATAGGCAGTGAAAAGATGTATACTCAAGCTGAAAAAAGTTCTCTGGTAGAGTTAGTCTCCAAACAAGAAAGAAATCACATTGGAACTCCATGTGCATGAAGACCTGTCCCACAGCACAAGGCCAAGGCCTTTGAGATCTCTTCATCATCAAAGTTCCTCTCCACATATATTCCTTGAGCTCCTTCAATAAAAGGGTTTGAAGAACATCAACGTGATTTTCAATTACCTACCCATACCAATCAATCTCCCCACAAATCTTTCATTCTTACATCCATAAAGCTAAATCCCTCCACACGTTAACTTTTCCCAGATCATGACTTATTAGATCATAAATAACCATATTTCTTTTGTTGCACAGGGAGGAGGGGAACTTGGAACCATAAATACCTCTTCATATGGTTTCAACCATCTGCCACAAGTCCTACCCATAATCTTACCACAAGATTGTGTCAAAATTGATCAAAACGCACTAGAACGAACAGGTCGCAGAACATAACAAATAAAAAAGATGCATGTATAGATGTTTCACCTAAATCTCACCAAAGAATTAAAGCCACAGCTTTCCCCACTCTCCTCACCTAAATATTCTCCACATACCTCCCACGGCAAATGACAAGGGTAAGATTGGCCATTGCAACAGCAGTCATCCTTTGCTACACTTGACAAGGAAATTATGGTTTCATTCTCGCCCCCTCCTCACCTAAATATTCTTCACACAAAGTAAAATATGAATACTTCTTGATGAGACATCAAACAGTCATCACAGTCGTACAAGTGGCATGGACTAACCTTAGCATGTAAAGGCTTCAACGCAGTCCCACGCGCAAACTACTGTTCAGCCCGTAAGTTAGGCGCCCTGGCCCAAGACACGCCAGCCTTAGAGGCACGGGTCTTAAGGTTTGGCCCAGGACAATAAGGCCTGAACAACGAATCTCAGAGTTGTCACAGGGCCGAAATCCACTCGCACGAAATTCACTCTAGTCCAATCAAGCATTGGGTCCTAAACAAAACCAAGTGCCGAAGCACTAAGTCATGCACAGGTGAGATCTTATGCGAGATCTTGGGAAGGGAATATTCGCTATAAGAATCGGTGAAAGAAGAAATGTACATATACACACTCCAATTTACATACAATCTTCACTCTTCCTTGAATTGATATTTGATATAAGCATTGGAGTGCCTTCGGACACCACAACGGTGGTTCCTAACTTAACTGTTGCTCCTTAATGCAAGTTTGATACCATTGGGATCAGCAAGGACAGATTTGAACTAATCACTTCCCAAACCAAAATGACAGGGGCAAGCTTTACCATTACAATTGTAGTCATGTCTTTAATAGACTTCTCAGGGAACCCTCTCCTCACCCAAATATTCTCACGCAAAGTAAAATACAGAAACTTCCTGGGAACAGTGACAGGTGCAAGCTTTGTCATTGCAACAGCAGTCATGCTTTTGCTAAGTTTGACAGGGGCAATCAAGACTACATTACCCCCCCCCCCCCCCCCGGACACACGCGCGCACCCCACCACCGCCTAAATGCACTCCACGCAAAGTAAATTATAGAATACCTCCCAAGATAAACGACAAGGGAACAGTCACACCTTCACTACACTTGCAAGCAAGCAGATGCCAAAATGGGATAAACTATACAATGCATCAGGTCACACCATTACTTCATTTGAAATTCATGGCAAAAGGAAAGAACAAGTTTAACACTAACAATTTTTATTTATTTTCTTTTATCAATCAGAAGGTCAGCAACAGGGAAAATCAGAGAATAAAGAAAAAAATAAAACAAGAATAAAATCAAAGCAGATGTACTCTAGTAATAAAAAGACCCCCAAATCCAAGTAAACATGAAATTGTCAAACATCCTCTTTCTTACAACTTTTGCAATAGAAGCCCTGTGCCACATGATATACTTACTCTGTGTAGGAGAATGTAACAAACAGATTTTGATACTTGTATGAAAACACAAGTATTGCGCTCCTTCCAAAGTATGGCATGCACAACTCTCTCCCATAACCATCTACCCATCTAATGAGACATGAGTCCGTTCGGTTTTGAGATGCCAAAATCTACCATATTATCTTGCAAAAGACCAATGGACAAAAAGGTATTCGATCGATTTGTCATGGTAGTTGCATATTATGCATCTCACTTCACTTGGATGCAATTGACCAAAATATCCCTTGTCACTGTTTTACCAAGCATGTTAAGCCACACACGGCAAAATCCCTCTTATCCAGATTCACTTTAAAGCAATTCCTACACCCATTTAATTCTCATTTTGAGAGTTCCTCATAGAAAGAACATAGAACTTCAAGATTTGAACAAGGTTGTATGATGACCTCCTAGAGTGCGATCTTAGAACTCGTGAAGAATATTGTTCCAAGTATATCACATCTCTCATCAATACGCTAATTCATAACAAAAGCCCCATAATAAATTCGTCTCCCAAAAGACAGAGATCCATTTGATGACAACAACTCATAATGATCTAGAAAAGAAGATTCTTTGACAACCTAACCCGACCAACAAGGCTTTTTTTTGGGTTGAAAACATAGGTTTAAGGTCGCCAATTTCATTGACATCGTTGAGGAAGTTCTAGTATTGCTGCAAGTAGCCATCTTATTAGGAATCTTTAGCTGTTCTAACCATATACTAGCATTTTTATTTTTATTTTTCTTTAATATCGACTGAAAATAGTAATATAGAAAATAGCAAATCGAACAAGTCATCATATACAAAGAAATTAGGCATAGTCAAACCATCAAGAAGACAATGCAAAGTCCCATTGAAAATCAAAACCCTCAAAACCTAGCCTATGTAACAAAACAATGGATCCTACAAATTATGGGATCATATATTAGCACCACCTTTTTTTATCACGCCCCCCACATAAATAAATTAAATAATCATTAGTTGGTTTTTATCACAAACACCACCACAAAGTCATAATTTGGTCATTCATTAGTTTTATTTTATCGCTTCACCACAAGTCATTTTTCTGCCCTCTATTTTTCTCTTACTTCAACACGAGTTTATTCTTCAACCTCCGACAAACCATATTTTGATGAAATACATCAACAACGAAAAAAATGATATATATATATATATATTAAATCTTACAAAATCATCTAACATCATTGGACCTGTCTCATACCATACTTTACTTGAAACTAAATCCATATCACTTTCTTTAGTTAATCAGCAAAGGGGGGTAAGGAGAAGGGGGGGTCCTTTGATTTTGGGTTGAATTAAGGATTTGGGGTTTCTAGTATAATTTAGTAAAAAATTGGAATTTCGGAATATTTTTGCAATTGGTTGATTGGGGCATATTGGAATTTGTTTGAAGAAATTTTAGAAAATACGAGTAAGCTCAAACGAAAAGGAGGTGGTGGTGGTTCTATCAAGCTAAAATGTTGAAAATTTGCATTTCAAGCATCATTCATGTTTTGAATGTATCAAAAGCTTAGCAATGTGTAATTACAGTATGTAGCTTAGTATGTAACTTAGAAATGTTTGCTGTAATTTAATAATTTATTTTTGAAGTGAATGATAATAATGAGGCGAAGGGCATTTGATGGTATTTTGGATATGATTTCAAAGGGAATGTACAACATCTTGAGTTTATTGTCTTCAACAAGATCTAGCCTATGCTATAATGACATGTTTAGTGAACCACTATGAGATGGTCGTTAAAATTATTACATGATTTGGTAATATTTAATGCGGAAAATCTACCATTTCATTTCGTTGTTGTTCTATTTCATAGAATTATGCTTTATTGATTTGCATTAGAAAGAAGTGAAGAATATGGACTTGCGGGGAAAAAGAAAAAGAAAAACTCAATAGTTGATCATGTTACGACTTTGTGGTAGTGTTTGTGATAATAACAAACTAATGATTATTTGTTCAAGGTATTAGCCTCCAACAAATCTACTCTCCAAAACAGGTCATTTAGACTTGAAAGTATAAACACAAAACAAACAATTCCTCATATTTCTCATTACCAACAAAGATTCATCCACATCGAATCAAGGAGTTCTAGTCACAAAGGTTTCTTATCACCAAATGTATTCCCAACTTTCAGCCAGTCTTGTGGGGTTGTAAGCAGTATTCGTGACAAAGGGACTGGTCAGACCTCAGCTGCCATTGCTCTTTGATAAAAGATGGTCATTCAACCAAAATATCCCAATTCAGAAGTGACAAGGATAGCATATACTACAACACTGCCTCCTAAAAAAGATGAACTTTTTTATAACTTCAATCTGCAACTCCTCTCATTTCACACTAACAACAAATGTTCGCAAAGAGTCGATCAACTCTACTCTTTACCAAGTGAGCCTATCAATTGATACATGAAGATCAGTAGCAAACACAGACTCCAAAAATCATACTCTCCCTCTATCAGAGGAATCACCATAACAAAATAGAACTTCGCAAACTGGAATCCCACATTCAGATTCAGAAAATAGGACATAAAACCCACTCAAGTACAATGGCTAGTGATACCCTAAATCCCGCTGTATTTGTTGTCGTCAGATCTTTCATATGTATAATTTTTCCTTCTATCATCATCTTATATTATTCTTTTACTCTTCAGAGGTTTTTTGTATTCTTTAGTGATCAACTCCTCATTCTTTTGCTCTGACAACTATACTCTGGAGTCTTGACATCTAATATAGATCATATAAAAGCAGAATTACGTTATAACTTGAAGGTAAAAGTGTGAGTTGGCAGAAATAAATGAAGAATCATTTACTGAGTATGACTTCTAGGTCATAAAGTTACCCATAATGAATTGCTTACTCGGATATTCATACGGATTTTCAGGTTTCATCTCTTCAATAATCTAATTCAACTTCCATCATCCTAAAAGATTCTTCCTCCACCTTTTATCAGTCAAAGGTATTAAAAAGAAGCATCAACAATGAAGTAGTTACTTGATTAAAAACCATAACTAACATAATCAGAAAAAATATGAAATGGTTAACACGATTCTGAGACAAACACTAACTTTGAAATTAATAATTGATGGTGAATTGAATGGTCATACTTCATCCATTACTTGTTCATTTGTCAAAAACAAAGGTTTAACCCATGCTTCTCCATAACCAAAATGAATAAACAGAAGAGAAACAAAACAAACTTCTCACATCAAACTTCCAACATTGTGGATGAAGTTCAATTTTGACATAATGGAAGTGAAACCACACCCAAAAAGAAAAACTTTTCTATGCTCTAGTTTTCGAATACATATGGGAACACGTAAACACATCAATAGTCCTAGCCTTCTAATACTCCTGTTACCACAATATGAAGCTCTGCCTCAAATTTGCTGGTTAGAGTTAAAAAAAAAAACTCATCACGTAATGGAGTATCATCATCAGCGACTCATCCCAATTTGAAATTTCAGAGGCAATTCCATTCACAGCATATCTTTTAAATTTGCTTTTCAATCTTTTTCTATACGCCCATCAAAATGATGGTGGAGCTGATAGTGTTTCCCTTCCAAAATTAAGAGAACTATGAAGTTGAATAATAATTAAAACATCAGAGTGAGCTATGCCTCATCCCAATTTTCAGATATAGCCAGACCATATGTTATATAGTTCAAAAGACCATATGTTATGTAGTTCAAAACTTCTCTTAGTGCATGAGCCATCATAAATATGAGAGAGAGGGAGGGGGGGAAGTAAATTAAAATATTAAAAAATATTCAAATTAAATCCTAACGCATTAATGGTAACTCTCTAAAAAGCGAATAACAGCAACCTATTACATCAACCCTAGTTGCCTAAATGCTATTGTGAAAACAAAAAAGCTAGCCAACCAACCTTTTGTCCAAAAGCGGTAATATATCTTTCTGCTTCTGCCTTCTCATGTCCAATACTTTCCTGTGAGAGTTAGAATGCAACCTACTAGAGAAAGTCGGACTGTTTGCAGGCCGATACTCCGGAAGGAGGCGGCCCGACTTGTATCTCACTCCACATGCATTACAAAGCGTCTTAGGCCCAAGTGGCCCAGCTCGCCATTGTGGTGTCTCCTCTGTCTGACAATGCTGACATTTCCTAATGAATGACGATGTTGTCATGGCTAATGCTTCTGCCCTCTTCTTCTTGGGTTCAAACCACCACCACTGTTGACCTGATAAGTCAGAAAAGTTTCGGCGCTTTCGTCTCCTTTTGCTTCTTGCTTGCACCGGAACTTGGAAGCTGCCGCTCCCAAGCACCGATACAGGACTATGGTTTTTTGTCTTATTCTCGCAAAGAATATCTGATGTTTCTACGGGTGGAAAGATATCCCTGTTCAATAACCACTCCAATTCTTCTTCTTCTTCTTCAATCAACATCTGAAAATATTAAAAAAAAAAAAGCATTATGTAAGATACCTTCCAAATCATAGTAAAGTTAAGGCACAACACTACACTGCAAAGATTCAAATAACATACTGCACATATCCCAATCATAGTAAAGTTACAGCTGAGCAGTTATTCAACAATGGGTTAACTTGAGAATTAAAATACAATGTAAAGATCCAAAAAATGTACTTGGAAGTTGGAACCAAAAATATTGAAATCTAAAAATTAAAACATAACACATTAGAATATGCGAATGGCACAAAGGGTGGCTGAGATTTGTGCGTTGAATAGAGGATGAAGACATGATGCAGACGTAATCCAGGGGTCAGGTTGGGATTCATCATTACACCAAATTGGGTCTTTTCAAATTTTACCAAATGGTGAAACCCCATGCCTATTGAATTTTCGGCTAGTGGGATTGTTTCTAAATGAGTATTACTAAGTAAAGGGTAAAGAAAATGCGACAAACAGTGACATTAGTGAATGTATTTAGATTGTGGTTGTATCAAAACTTATAAAGTGTTCCACTTTTTATTAAGCTTTGTAACTTTCTAAGCTTTCATCTATCTATACGTCACTTCTTTTGTAGAACTGGTACTTGGAAAAAACACTAGACCATAAATTTCAAACGAGACCATTGATCAATATCAAAATGAGAAATCATATAAAACAAGACACGAAAGGTCGCAACATGCCTAGACAGACCGTTCGGCAATGTAAGAGTTGAATGCGACCCCCGAAGACTATTATTATTTTCACATTTTTCTACCAAATAATAACATTGTTCAACTCACTCACATTGACTGACCCCTCTGTGTTACCTACATACATACAATACTGTGTTGACTCAGGAAACCAAACACTCAACAACAAGACCTCCTTTCCTTGTGTGTGTGACTGCTCTTTCTCAGTTCTCACTGAGTTGACTCGTCCGAGTCAAAATGCGTCGACTCACCGAGTAAAAAAAAAAGAGTAGGGCAAGCGATGAAGTTAGTTACTTACAGAAAGTGAGTCGGACTCAGTGAGTCGTGGGTTGCTGGGTTTAGAAGAGTGGTGGTTGTTGTTGCTGCTGTCGCCAGCATCTTCGTCTTGGATGTCTGACGAGAAATCGAGAAGATGGTCAATGAAGAGCCCCGTTGTTCCAAAAATCTCCATGTTAAGTATCAAGTGTGTTGTGCTCTTCTCTCTTTGTGTTTGGTTTTGTTTTTCTCTTCTCTTCTCTTCTCTTCTCTTCTTCTTTTTATTTTTGCTTGCAGGCTTGCCTTTCAACTACCAAAAGGAAATGGAAATTAGGGCTTTAGAGAGAGAGAGAGAGAAAGAGGCTTCCCATTGGTCACATGATATCATCAATTCAAAGTGGGAAAGGGGACCGTTTTCTTCTTATTAGTTTAACAAAACATACTTATCCCATTTCTTTTTTCTTTTGTCAAAATTGGCTCCCCCAACCAACTATTATTTCAGGGCTGCCATACTCTTTTGTTGTTTTAGGAGAAAACTGTCAAATTGGGTTGTTTGAGCACCCCACTCTCATTCTCGTTTCTACTATTGTCCAATAATTATGTTTGGTGGAAGAGAAGATGAGTTTTTTTTTTGGGAAAGCAAGAGAAGATGAGTTACGGGTTGAACAATGAGAAGAAGAACATAGATGTATACTTAAAGACACCGACTTTTTGATACCACCACTTTTATTGAAGGGCACACCATTTTCTCTTTTTTTTTTAACGAAAAATAATTTTTAAGACCTACTTCTTCATAAAATATACCATTTAGATATCGTAGTTGATGTAATGACTAATTTGTGCCTATTTTTATACTTTTATGATCGACAATGACTATGTTATTATCTCAAGTTAACTCATAAAGTTATAGGACATATTTACTCTTCCTAACCAAATATTAAACAAAAAAAACTAATTTTATACTTTTATGACCAACATGACTCTTTTATTAATGATTTTATTTTTTTGTTTTTATTTTTTTTATTTTTTTAACCCATAACCCCTCTCACCCCATGCCGCTAAGATGTATCGATATTAATTATTCTATTTATAAACAACAAATTATAAGGGGGTTTTTTTTCATTGACTGACAAGTAATCAAATTATTATGTTAAGGTTTTGTAAACTTTTTTATAATGTAGTTAATGATGTTTCAAATTTGGTTTTAATTAATTAATAAAATCAATTTAGTTAACTTGTCATAAAATTGTACATTCTATTCCAAGGATTGTGATTTCATTTCTCGAGTTAATTTCGGTCTCCTGATTTTAAGAAATATTTCGGTGTGTAAAAAAAAAACTTCTACGATAAATGAAATAGATATAATGAATTTTGAGGGAATATTAAATATGTAAAAAATAAGATGCAAGTAAATAAATGTATTAAACACATTAAATGAAAACAAACTAACTATAATTAGAAAATCAAGGTTAGTTTCAAAAATCAATATATAAATAGAAGAAATATTAATTAGGAAATTAGGGGGTGGTTTAAAAAACAATAAATAATTAGAATAAACAATAATTAGAAGAAGAAAAAAACTCAAAATTTACAAAAAAAAATCCTCGAAAAATGTAATTTTAGTAGGAGTTTTTTGTACTTTTACGAAAAAAAGTAATTCATGAAAAATCCCGAAGTTTGTGAAAAAACCTCAAAATTTTCGAAAAAACCCTCGAAAAATTGTAATTTTTTATTTCGTATTTTTTTCTTTTCGTAATTTCAAAAAAAAATCAGCGAAATTTCGTGTAATTTCGCAAAATCACAATCCTTGTCGTTGCCACACTTACAACTTCTCTGTTGATTTTTTATATTTTTAGCATCAATGGTTCTAAGTATTGAAGGAAGAAAAGAAACTCGACACAGAGTATCTAAAATTTATTAAAAATAAAAAGAGTTATTGTTGGTCATAAAAAATATAAAATTAAGTTTTCTATTTTTTTAGGAAGGATAAATATATCATATAACTTTATGAGTAAACATTGGTTAATGAAATAGTATTTGTTGGTCATAAAAGTATGTACAAATTAGCCATTATATCAACTATGATACCTAAATTGTCTATTTTGTGAAAAAGTATGCCCTAAAAGTCATTTTTCGCTTTTTTTTAATTTGTTGAAGCATACTATCAATATAAACCCCTCTCTCACTAGTGTTCTTCTTTTTCTCCGCCTTCTATTTTCTCTTCATAGCAACGACGGAATAACACCAACTCGCCACCGCCACCTTTCCCCACTTCTTATTATCTTCTTTTTTTGCTCTTCAAATTCTCCCATCTTCTTTTTCCTCTTCCTCGTCTCTTCTCTCTCATATTCTTTTCCACCGCCGACAACACCACCCTGCCCCTACTTCTTATTCGTGTCCTCTCTTTTTTTGCTTCTTTTTTTCTCTCGAGCAAAAGAAACCATAGGAGAAGAAAAGAAGTGGAAGAGAATAAGAAGGGACGTGGTGGTGCTGGTGGTGAGAAGAAGATAAGAGAGAAGAGTAAAATAGGAGAATGAAAACAAGAAATCAGAAGAAGAGGAGAGGTGTAACTGACCAGCGGGCGGGGCGGTGGTGACCGGGTAGGGTGGGGTGAGGGGTGCGGTGGTGAGTGGGGCGGAGTGGGGCAAGGCGATGTGATGTAGTTCCCTAAGAGAGAAAAAATAGAAAGAAGAGAGGTGGTAGTAGTTTTTTTGTTTATATTGGTGGTCTTTCAATAGGTGGTGGTGTGCTTCAGATAGTAGGGTAGTGGTATCCTTTAGCAAAAGTGGTGGTATCAAAAAGTCGTTGCCATATATAAATGTTTAGAGAAGAAGAGGGGCAAGGATGAGGGTTTGGAGACAATGATGGCAACAGGAAAGAGACTTAGGCAACGAGAGAAGGGGAGAAGATGCTCACAAGATGAAAGGTTGAGCAGGTAATTAGGAGGCCAATTAACAGATGTGAAGGATCAAATACAAGACCGATAAATACATGATTTAACATATTGATTTTCAAAATGGGGATTGTGAAAAATGTGGCAGACCATTTCAAATGTGTTTTATAAGCCCCGAGATGATCGTCATTCGAAAAAGTGATGATTTGAGCCTCCGCGGACATGTCAATTTTTGTGGCCCAAAATTTTGGTTCCCTTAAGAAGTTTACTTTTAATTTCACTTTTCATTTTGCAAATATGATCTAAGTCAGCTAATAAAGCTTTTTATTGCATTATAAGTCAATGACTCAAAGTCCATTATGTCTGGGTATTTATTTTTTCTTTACTTATTATTTACCTAGGGGGTGTTTTAAAATCTCAAAACCACCATATTTGTGAGCAGATTAATTTCAAATTAACTGATTGAGGGTTGTTATCAAAGTTAAGGATACTTGTAGTGATCGTTTCAACAAATATTTTGGGTCTTTTTCCTCATAAAGGCCTCAACAATTTCCTTGGCTCGTTATTCATCAGATTTTATGGATAACGAGACTATGACTTGATCCATAACAATCCAATTAGCTACTTGTTCATGATACTCTTAGATCGCTAGAAACTACCTTCATTGGTACTGCTTCCACCGCAACCACCGATAACACCACAACTAATTGTTTCCAAAACTTATTATCCTTTAATCACAAGTTTTTTTTTTCTCAAGGAATCAAAGTATTTCATTAAAATTATATCAATTTCTAACAAGGCACCACGCGTAGTATCCATTAAAACATCTAATAAATATGTAGTAGTAAAAAGGGGGGAAATATAATAAACTTGTGAAGCTAAAGTGAAAAAAATCTCAATAACCCAATGAAAAGAAGGTTAAGAGTTTGTTGAATGTTCAAACTTAGTGACACATTTGGTATATATGTACTAAATATTTATATCTTCCTTCACCAATAATTAAATCCTACACAATAAATTGTATATTTTACTTTCATAATGTGATTTGCTTTCATCTATTTCAAATTTGGCAATGGGGAAATAGAGCTTCAAACATAAGGAAAAACCTTAATTCGGGCTGTGATAACATTTTTCATGTGTCAAGGATGTAGGAAACAAAATTTTAAAATCATAAATGACTATAAATGCTCATTTTATAGTTAGGAATAACATGGGTATATGTCGTGTCCATGTATTTCCATAACAAACCACTTCATCCAAAATGATTATACATTATACTATCTCATTACTCATATTTCAATAACAAATCGTTTCACATACAGAATTTGAGTAAATTTCATATTATTTATAAGAATCTTAAGTTCAGGAACTCAAATAATCTCAAACAAAGAAAATGAGATTAGTTAAAGAATGAGGGAAAACTAGGACTTTAGAGAAGAGGATGCTCCCATTGGTTATATGATATCATCAATTCAAGGTGGAAAAGGGGGCCATTTTTTAATTTAACAAAATCTCTTATCCATTGTTGTTCTACCCTTATTGGATTCTGTCATGTTTGCTTCTTTTTTTGTTCTTCTTTTGTCTCCAACTATTATGTGAGGGTTGCCAAACTATATTTTATACGATTGAGATTATGCAAAGCCTTGTGTTATACTTTACTTCTATTGATACCATAGAAGTTTGGATAGCTCTAGTGAATATATTTGTTGGATGATAGTAACCCTCAGTAGGTTTTTTTTTTTTTTTTTTGATAAAAGCATATTGCATATAAATATTAAGGATATCGGTTACAGTACTAATGTCCGGCCTTAGTGGCTAGTGAGTGAGCCTCATAATTGAGTTCTCTAGGAATATAATTACAAAACCAAAAGGGATGATTGGTAAGAAGCCGTCGAATGCTGGTGATGAGGGGACGCCATACCCAGTCCATCTAAAGGTGCTGCAAATCATCAAAAACACTGGAAATAAGTTGTCTAGAGTCCCCTAACAAGAATCTTGTTCGCTATTGCCTTGCTTGGATTAGAAGCAAAACCGCCTCGGCTGCATAGCATTCAGCCAATGTATTGTCTGTTACCTTTCCTTCAATAGGGCATGCCACCTGAGCAATAATCTTGCCTTGGAGATTGACCGCCGACATGCCAATAGCATCTTGATGGGATGAGGCAAAAAAGCTAGCATCATAAGCGACAATAACTGTATCTAGATCCTGATGGTAAGGAATGGGTCTGAGCTGAAAGGATCTAGAATTAATAGAGTGATTCCTAACTGTTTGGATTTGAAAATGAAGAAGTTGTATCCTGGTTGTGGCTAACTCGGTGAAAGGAACATAAGAAGTGGACGAGCCTGATTCAGAAGATGTATTTGGCACTTGATTTGACCAAGAATCAATAACGGTTGTGGCAAGGGTATGGTGAATGGAATCCATTTTATCAACACCTCGATTATTCAGAAGATTTTGGTGACTTAGGGAATTGGAGCTTGTGGGAAACCATTAGTGTTTCCAATTTTGCCAAAGACGATGAAAAAAATATAGGAATTGCTGAGGGCAAATTTTGGTTTTGTTGAAAACCCAATTGTTCTGAATCTGCCACACAACAAGAAGAAAGGTTGTGAATTGGGCAAGCAATTCATCCTTGATATCTTTGTGCATATTGGCAGTCTCCCACATGAAATTGAGAAAGAGAGGAATTGTTGGCCTTGCAAAGTTTTCATCACGCCAATCAATGGGAATAGGAGAGATAAGCCACAACCGATGAATGACCGGGCAAATGAAGAAAAGATGTGTAAAATCCTCTAAGTGGTTATTACAGAAAATACAACAATCTTCTATGGGGGTGTGAAGCTGTTGCAGATTGGTCATTGTAGGAAGGATGTCTTGGTTGATCTTCCATATAAGGAATAACGGGCTAGGAGGCGTTTTGATGCGCCACAATTCTTTGAGAATCTTGGGATTGAACATGTTAGCGCTAGAAAAAGAGGTGGAGGAGTCAAACTGATCATTTATAAACGCTTTGGTTGCATTTTTTTTACTGAAAAGATTAATTTTTTGTTTGGAAGCCAGATAAGCTTATCCATATTTTCATAAGGGCCTAATTAGGTTGTCCTGAATGTCTTTAGCAACCGGGGGGAGGAAAAAGAGAGTTAATGAGAACAAAGTCCCATTGAATGTGATGATTAGAAGAGACGATCCAAAGATCTGAAATCCTAGCAGGCATGGTCTGGTCTTGGAAGTTAGGAACGCAATCAACCAGGACTAATTCAGGTTTGACCTAGCAATCGTGCCAAATGTCAATAGATTCACCAGACAATACTTGCCAAACAAAATAATGTTTCATCTTGGCAAGAGTAGAGATATTTCCTCTCCAAGATAAAGAGGCAATTGAAGGGGATTTAGAGATTTGAGGAAATTTCTCAGTAGGTTAATTTGAAAGTTCTTAAACATATACAAATTGTTGTTAAAGGTTTTGAGGAAACCTATTGAGTTTGAATTGATTAAGGTTAAAAAAAACCTTTCATATACTAACGGAAAACTTGAGACGACCACATATAAAGTTCGAGTTTGGTCGGGAAGGAATTGTATGTTGTCTTTAGTACTACCAAATTATGCAAAGATGTCGATTTGTTTCAAGAAATCAACAAAGCGAAAAAACTTTAATATCAGTGTAAGTCAAAATAGTCAAGTGATTTGGAGTATCTGACTTAGGGATTAGATTTGAGAATTCTAATTTGATCCATTGATTTCGATCTTAAGAGATGACTAGACATAGTATTAAACAAAATATACACATAGTATCAATCTCTAACAAGGTCATACACATAGTATCCATAAGAAGGATAAAAAAAACTTTATAGAATAAAAAAAATGTAATAAACTCGTGGAATTAAAGCAAAAAAAATTTGACAAGCCCAATAAAAAATAAATTGATAATTTGTTGAATGTTCAAACTTAACGATGCATTGGGTATGCATGCACTATATATATCCTTCACCAAGAAGTAATTCTTACAAGATAATTTTTAGTTTTGAATTTTAAAATATCTTTTGTCTTTGTCCATTGCAAATTTGACATAGGTAAAATAAGGAAAAACTTTATATTCAAGCTCACAGTCATTGAAACCCCGTAGTGACAATATATTTCATATCTCAAGGTTATAAGAAACCAAAATTTTGAAGTCAGAAATGAATATAATGGTTCGCCTTAGAGTTACGAATAACACTGATGCATGTCTTGCCCATTTATTTCAATAACAAACAAATTGCTTCACCCAATGTGTCTACATTTTACTATTGAACCAATAAACAAAACCATCAATATTTGCTTGTGAAAGTGTAGACGAATTACTATTTTAATAATCATTGTTTATGGTGAAAATGTGTTTGTGAATTATACTAAAACTTTTATTTATTCTTGTAAACATATTTGGTTAAATTATGAACAATGTATTGAGTGTTGGGAATTTGTCGTAGGCTTTGCAATGATCAGTTGAAGGATATTCAACTCATGAAGACTAATCCAAAGTCGTGATGATTGAAGGTGAAACAATAATTCAAGCAAGTCAATCTCATGACAATTCCAATAAGAATATAATCATCATCAATGCCTTGAAGACTAAAGTCCAAGCCGGAGCAAAAAGACCGACGAGTTAAGCTAGGGCGTGAATGAAGAATGAGAAGATGTTTGAAGACATTTGGACATTGGAGCGGAATAACAAAAATTGACCAAAGTTGACCAAAATTCAATGTCAATGTCATTATCAGTCGAGGATCAGTCAATTGAAGTCAAACGTCCATGAAAATTGAAGTCAGTCATTCAAGAAGGTGGAATTGAATAAGAAGTCCAAGAAGATGGACTAAATGGGTAATGGAATACCAAGTCAAAGTCAAGTCGATGAAACTTTGGGTCAAGGAAAGGAATTAGACCAGTTGGCTGGCTGAAAATTTGATAACCCAATTTGAATTTGAAGGTGAAAACAAATGAAATGAGATTTTCTTTCATCAAGGATACAACCCCAAGTGATATAAAAGACAATCCATGTGATATAAAGTATAGGTCAATGTTACAAAGTACATGGTCAGTGTGAGAAATGAATCTCTCCACTTTGAAATTCATTTTTTACCATAGTGAAGTTGACTTCACACACTGAAATGTTAAAACCAGCAAAAAGTTGTTCTGAATATGGTCATTCGCGAAAAATAGAGAATGGCATCAACGAAGTCGATTTCACCCCTCCAGATCTAGTCTATAAATATCAGAGCCTCTCCTTTGCTCATTTAAAAAATAGAGATATCCATGGCTTGATTTGTGACCTAAACATAGACCAAATAACTTATTTGTTGAAATCTAAAGGCCCTAGAGAAAAAACATCTTCATTCTCACCCCAAACCTTCATGCTTGGAAGGGTGAAACTTCACTATTATTCTATAAAGTAGGAGATCCGAACTCAAACTTTTTCTAGTTCGTCTATTTGAGAGATATTGCTAGAAAAGCCTAAAGAGTGTTAGCTTGCTAAACTCATCTTATGGCACATGGGTTCTTGAATCCGTGAAAATGGATTCATACAAGTAAGTATCACCCCGGTGATTCCAAATAAGTGGTAAGACTTGATTGTACCCCATGTCATGGTGGTGTGATCATTGGAAAATCGATAAATCTCATGGAATACGTTCATAAGACTAGGTGGTATATCTGAAATAGAAAACACATGCCAATAAGATTTGGTTGTAGTACATCTCAATGATGATCGCCAAGGTGTTCGTAAGACTCGCGAAACAAAATACTTGGTTCGTGTTGGTAAGTCTCAAAGGAACATGATGATTAGACCTTGCGAGGTTGTGGAACGTTGATTGAGAGTGAATTTCGCATTTAATCAAGTAATACTAGCTTGAATCTACGAGCCCTTTTCCACCAAGGAAGTAACTGGTCGGAGTCAATCAAACTCTGACTGAGGTGAACCTCATATTATATCGGTGTCTTTGTGTGGTTTGCTTTCTTCCCCCCTTGACTCTATTTACTTTACTTGCATATTAGATATTTGTTTTACTTGTGTTATTTGATTCTTCATATAGATCTCACAATTTGCATGCTTTATTCTTATTTAGGAGTTTTCAAAATCAACATTGCAAAAAACTCTTTTTCTCAAACCAAGACTTAGATTTTGGTTTCAAACCCATTTCACATCAACCCATTTGATCCCAGGTCTTGAGACCTAGAGTTGAGCTCATATCTCTCATACTCTATTATAGGGTTTTTAGCCTAGTTTCATAGGCTTTGAACTTCATCTTTGAAGTGTTTTTATTGGTGTTTGAACTAAAGTGAAGTCGGGCGAACACGGTGTGATTTATTATTTGAAGCATTTGTGAGATTATCTTATGCTTGAACATTCTTCCACAAAATTTTTCAAAGAACAACCTGATTTTCAAAAAGATACTATTCACCCCCTTCGGTCTTGATTAGCCTAGTATTAGCGCACTTTCATATGGTACCTACTAATTGTCCTTAATTCAATAAAAAAAAGTATATGCATCATTCCATTTTTCTCTTTAAATTTGCTCCTCGAATATTACAATAATAATCCATTCAAGAAATTCTATCAGAATTTTTACAATAGATGCAACAAATCAAAAACCTAAACCCATGTATGCAACATCGATCCATTCAATAAATTTTGCCAAATAAAAAAACTATTGGCAGGTTATCAAACAAACAAAGTACGAGGGAAACATGCATCCACATTATAATTACCGTAAAGAATAAAAGAAAAACAAGCTCAAATATTTTAGTTTCAAAATCACACGAAACAGTTCTACCTAAACTACTAAATTAATGAACAACACTATTAAGATATGCACGTTACACCAAAGGTGAATTACTATCTGGATTATTATAACGTGCGTTCCCCAAATGAACAGTACCACGTGCATGTCATCGACTCTAATTTTTGTTTCCCCAATTGCCCTCTCAATTCTATCAGATTTACAAATAAAATCGACAACCAGGGGTAATTTGGTATATTCAACAATCAACAATAAATTTTCAAACCATGAACAGTGATTTTTTTCAATTCCATCAATGCCTTCCCAATTTAATTATTTTTACAAAAAAACATAAAGAGAATAAACAGTGATTAAGGGTATTTGTTTAAATGCAAATATTACTTTTGAATATAATAATATTAGTAATCATTACAATGAACAGTGTTTTGTCTCCACTTTAAACTTTGTTTTCCATTGAACCCTTGCAAGTTCTTAATATTTACCAGAAAAATCATTATGTGGGTAAATAATGATAAGGGAAAGTTTTATCTTTTAAGCATTGATGAACAGTTCCCAACAGTAAACTCTATTACAAATGTTTACAATGTTACCCTTCAAAGTCAGAATATTTACATTTCAACCCAGCCCTTCATAAATATTTGTAAATTATAATTTATATGAAGCCCCAATTTTCTAGACAATTAAAAGGCCCTTACCTCTAATTTTTTTATTTCCCATTTTGTTTTTCACATTTCATAATTGTACAATCAAAACCAACCTCTTTTAATTATTGATTAATTATACTTAAGTCCATAATATATTTCATTTAAAGCTCTCTAATTATTTATAAACCATACATATGCCATTAAAATTATAAATAATTATTTTATTTATAAATTCAAATATATTTTTACTTATTATTGAATTTTTAATAAAATAAAATTGACCAAATATTTGTGCACGTAGAGTGCATCAACCCCTAGTTTTAATAATCATTATTTGTGGCACCTTTTGCTCTCCATGTTTGGTGTAATTCAAATATATGAACTACTTTATCTTCTTCTTTTTCTCTTGAAATCTGTATATCAAAAAATGTACTATGACGTTAAGCCATTAGCTAAATCGTATAGAATTATGACAATTTGAAAAAAAAATCATGCTAAAATCATGTTTGTAATATCAGGCCATTTTTTAAATTGACATATTGTTTTGGAGCTAGGGTTGCAAATGATCACAGTAAGAGTTGAAAACACCTTTACATTATAACTAATGATACACCAAAACGTCTTCTCATCTACAACGTACACGTGTCATGATGATCTTGAGAAATGACAGGCCCAAGCGTCAGCCCAACACTGATCCGGCCCAAGCGGTTTCAAGCACGCACAATGTTGTCCGCAAGACGAACCCAAATCATACAGCCTACGCGTCTCACAACTATCCCAATACCCATAAGCCCTATTAAGGTAAGTATCTCGAGGATAAGCTTTGGACAGACAAGACAACAACATTTTGCTTCCAACTAGGGAGCAAATACAAGAATATACGTCGCACATGGAAATCTGTGGACAACACTGATTGGGAACTATCTCCTGTGTGTCTAAGAACACAAGTCTAACAGGTTAATTTCCCTTCACAACTCCTAAATATAGAAGGATTTTCACAAAGATCTTCTTCCCTAAACTACGCCACTGATGGCCTGGTCGAACCAGGACTCCAACACTATAAATAAGACATGAGGTTGGTAAGCTAAGGTATGTTACGAATTCCTTATTTACAACATTATGCCTTCCTCAGATCTCTGCTTGACTTTAGCATCGGAGTGTCATCGGCCACCACAACGGTGGTTCGTGGCTCACGCGCGTTCCTTATGTAGGTCAAGGTCAAGCAGGGAGCGAAAATCGACTACATCAGTTTGGCGCCATTTGTGGGGAAGACAAAGTTCCTAACTAAACACTAGCATTATCTCTCTTCAGAATTCAAGGAGATAGTGACCACCAGATCACGCAATAATGGAAAACAAGGGGACATGTCAAACACTTAGACTGACTCTATATGATGCAGATTTTATTAACCTAAATTAATAAGCTAATAAACCCTACTGTAATATTGGTCAATCCCACGAGGATTGATGAGACAACCGAATTCTAAAACCTATTTAAACTAATTTAGAGTTGGGGGTTACAGCAGATGTAAATTACTTAATTAAGAGAATTAAATTGAACAATTAAAAAATAAAGTGATAAGACAATGAGAGAGTGGACCAAGACATTAAATCCACCACAGGTTCTTCGAGACTTGTGTGACGTATCACTACGACTAATCTAAGGATTAATCCACATTCACAATTGATTTCAGCAAAGGCATAAACTCCTAGCATTGCATGTCTTTTTACGACACACAATCACAAATTTAAATTAATTGATTAAAACATGTTTCAAATATCAACAAAGGGAACTTCTAACTACCGATTAGTCTAGATAATTATTCCGGATATAATCAGTGAAAGCAAATTATTGAAATCTAGAAATCAATAGTATTTAACAT
The DNA here is from genome assembly GCA_963556465.1 of Berberis vulgaris. Classification (NCBI taxonomy): domain Eukaryota; kingdom Viridiplantae; phylum Streptophyta; class Magnoliopsida; order Ranunculales; family Berberidaceae; genus Berberis; species Berberis vulgaris. Next base: position 55,574,315 of record OY747136.1, on the reverse strand, counting down.
TCAAGCATATAGAAAATAATAATTCAGATACGACAAACTCTAGGAAACTCTGTGGTTTCATCTTCGCCTTGGCGCTGTGTCTCAAAGATCATAGTGCAAGAGGTCACAACATCAGTGGAGGTGAAATCCATCCCAACACGAACACACATCACGAGCAAGAGTGAAAGTGGATTGTGGTGGCTCAGAATAGCTGTTGGGGTGCCACTATAATGTGCAATAAGTGAATGGATGGTGGTACGAAGCAAAAACAACGGTGCCAATAGCCTGTTTTAAATCTCCCACCCTGTTTGGTCGTCGTTCTCCTCAAGCTCCTAGTCGCTGCTGCGTTTTCTTCTTTTTTGTTGAACCTTAACGAGAAAGAGAAGTCAGAGATAAAGAAAGAGAAGGACGGGAGATGGAAGCAGGAAACAGACTTGGATGCGAAGCGGTGGCTGGTAGATGCTATGCGAGGTGGTTGCGATCTCTGTCTTTGTTTGTGTTGTGGTTGCGTTCCTCTTCTTCTTGGTTCTGCTCCTTGATTTGTACCTACAAGAAATAAAAAGAGAATTAGGGGGAAACGAGAAAGATAAGGCGAAGGGGAGAAGGAAATAAGAAAACAAGGGAAGAAGAAGTGCAGTGATAGCTGCTGGATGTGTGAGGTCTCCTCTGTTGCAGGCGAGAGAGAGAAGGACACAGGGAGAAAGAGAGAGAGGAGAGAGGATGCTCGTGAGGGAGAGGAGGTGGTGGTGTTGGACGGTGTGGTGTCTGTTGTTTCATTGAGGGACGGTGTGGTGATGAATTGTAGAAAAAGAAGATGTCGTGATGGTGGTGTTAGGCATTAGGAACAGAGACATTGATAGTAAATAGAAGGGGGCAAGGGGTGTTAGATGGTGACGATGGCGAAGTAATGGTGGTTGGTTAGTGGCGAGAGACGAAGGTCTCTATGCCTCTGACAAGGAGGAAAATGATAGGCGTGGAAGGGAGGAGAAGGAAAAAGAGACTTGAGAAAAAGAGGGGTAGAGGGGAATACTCTGAATAGGGTTTTCTTTTATCTATTTTCCTAGTTAGGTTGGGTTTGGGTTTTTAGGTTAATTTCGAGCTTGGGTTTAGTAATAGGTGAATTTGGGTTTTTTTGAGTCAGGTTTAGGCATGATAGTCGACTTGTCACTTGTTACTTTGTACGGCCATTTGAACCAACTAATTGATCATTCTTCGAATTGCCGCCTTAACGCGATTTCATCTTTTACGCTCAAATTCCTACAAAAACATGAAAACGAAATAATTAGAATAAAATATAATAATCGAAACACTAACAAATATAAATTAAGGGATATATCATGTAATAATTATGTGGATATCAAATACCCCAAAACCTATATTTTGCTAGTCCTCGAGCAAAACAAGAAGAATAAAATTCTAACTCACTTTCGCAGGAATCATCAGTTGCACTTACCTTAAACGTGCAACAAGGCTTTGAACCACTAGATTACCTCTAGTGGACGAGTTATAGTCTCGTGAGGGTTACCAGAAATGTTACACACAAACAGTATGACTCAATAAAAAAAACATTATCATATAATCACTCGATTTATTTTCCTCAGAGTAATTATCTAATTGTCAAAAATTTCATAAAACAAGTAACAATGTCACAGTCATAGATCAACAAAGTTAAACAACAATTTGATAGTAACCAAAGGTTAAATAAGTTTCATCAATCATTCTCAACTCAAAGTGTGTGTGTGCATCGCCTCATCGGCATAACTCTCTATTTCACAGTAAATACACGTCTAGATCACCTTTAAAAAGTATGCTTCAACTACAAATCTCGTTTGTCGCTAAAAAATGAATCACTCAAAGATTGGTTATTTATCTCTCAGTTTAAATGTGAGGAAAAGAATAAATTATGGAAACACAAACATATCACATATAATTATCATGAAATCGAACTTTTCAAATAATGAAATGAATAGGATCTCACGGACAGGACTATCAATTACTTTGAGAATGTTGAATCAAATACCATAGTTCTTTTCTATTTAATCTCCACGTCTATGAATCAGACATATACTTAAGATCAATTAGGTCTTTATTAGGTTGTAATGAGGCTAAGATTTTGGCTAACAAGAATGGAAAAAGATATGCAAAAATTCTCTTAGACTGGATACACCCTTTAATAAATACGTGGGGTCTGAAGAATAAACCAATATTGTACACCATTAATTTTTCTTCCTTCGAATTTTTTTTTCATATTTTATTTTTGTTTTCGAAGCATCAAATTGTTTTCTTTTTTTTAATTATAAAATCAATAACACGATTTCCTCTTTCTGCACAATGAAACGTTTTAATCCAGAGGATCCATGGAATATTTAAATTCAGCTCTTTCTATTTGCCCATTCCAAAAATATATCAACCATACACATTCTCAGAGATATGGGTATATGTGATATTACTCCCTAACTGGAATAGGTAATGGAGATGGGGTTAGCAAAGAAAATGTCTATTCAAAGGCTCAAAGGGCTGCAAACGGATATTTATTATTAGGTAGGCTAAAAGGCTAAAAAAAATGGTTCAAATAAAAAAAAAAATGCATCACTTCCTAAGCTCTAGTCAGTATTATGACATCTCCACTAAATAAACCAAGAAGATCTAGTGTAATGATTCAATTTTAATTTTAATGTCATTCTCAAAGCAATCAATTAAAGAAACAAGAATAATGAGATCATCAACGAGATAATGCGGACTCAAGAAATGTCAAAGTTTATTTAATAACCCTTAAGAAAAATAGAATGTCTCGAAACTCACAAGGGTTAAATCTCCACTATTATTCTAAGACTTTCTAGTTAATATCCTACTAATTAACTTCAAATTATGCTGACTTGACTTATAGTGCAAGAATAATCGAGTAAAAAAATCTCATGAAATATATTTAACTTAAGATAATATCAAACCTTATGTTCCTATTGATATATCAATGTGACAAGTGATAACATGTATTTCTCAAATTTGAAAACATACTTGAAAGCACATTCTCTTCATTGGAAAGGAACTCATTTTGAATGCATTTTCAAATCGAAATTTTTTTCACACAATCGAAGTCATCTATATATTCAATGGAGATTGAGTAGAATATAATAGTCAATTGTGAAATACATTTAAGTTCAAGATTTTGAAAAAATGCACAAGAACTCATAAACCTCACCCCAAACCTAAACCAAACATTGTTCTCAAATAGTAGCAACCACATGCGACACAACATATACTAACACATCCCAAAAACTATGAAGGCGTCATGCAAAATCATAGAGAAAATGCAAATGAACTCGTATTCTTAGAAAATTCATGGGGACCTTGAGCAGAAAGGGGTCAATAACAATGATATCCAGCAAATGACTCCTACCTACTCCTAAAAATGAACATCCTAAGTCAGGCTGCAAATCAAAAGATTGAACATGTATCACAATAGGGTGTCAAAACTGAAATCATCCCTTAAAAACAAGGGATCCACATAGGTAGCGTCAGCCAATATTAAAGGGATGAAAAGAGGTATGTCTATAGATATATCGGGTGGTACAGGCTCATCATAACAAAATGAATTACACCAAGATGATGAGCTAGACAACTCAACAACACCCCCAAACCTAGAGTTAGCACTACCTATGGCATGTAGTCTCTCATTAGATAAGTTTTCCGATGACGACTTGACTATTTCTTGAGTTATGGGATTATTCGTATCGTGAAAATAGTCGAGGCAAGACTCCAAAGAATATTGAGAATCAGACTTCATGCAAGAGTTACTAGGAAAACATTTGTCGAATGGGTCATCATGAAAAGGTTGAGAAGGGAATGGGTCAGGAAGCAAAATACTTTCGATCACATTATCTTGAAAAACATCATCTGACTTGAGTTTCGATGTGCTACCCGTTATGAATTGACCCACTAGATTTTGAACAGAGTGACTAGGAACTCTTCCCAACTCTTTCTCAGATAATGCCTCAGCAATATGACTCACAACTATCTCAAGTTTATTGATGGCTTGGGGTTGGTGTTGAGTCGTGGCCTTTAACTCTAATATAGCCTGAGAATCCTGTTCAAGCATTTGTTCAGTTCGCTGCATAAAATGGTTAACGTTTCCTCTAAACTGGGTGTGTTGAATGAAGAAACTTGATTAAATTGAGGCGTAACAGAACTAGGGGCTTGAGGAGCCAGGTAGAAAATATGTCCTCCTTGGTGTGAGTTATGAGCCCAGGAGAGATTAGGATTATTGGCGAAATCAGGGTTGTAATAGTTGGACTTTGGATTATAACCAGGTCGCCAAATAACATTAAAAGAATGGACTTGCTCAGCGAAATATTCAGGATAATCATATTGCAAATAACATTCAGCTGTGGAATGACTAGGACTCGAACATACAATACAACCCTCAGATGAAACATTAGTGGGAGGTAGGGGTTGAGTCAAATTTATAATTGCATCTATTTTTTTAGCCATAGTCATAAAAACGGTTTCGAGCTTCGAGGTAGAAGTGGAGAACTAATCCTTAAAGGCTTTCTCCTCAGCCATCTCCTTGTTCTCAAGATTTTTTTTAATTTTTTAATTTTTTTTAAATGCAAGCCTAACCTCTATGTGAAGATGACCTAACTCTAAAAAATAAATAAAAATGGAACCCTAAATGATGCACAAACAAAATGAATGGCAGACGACCCTAGAGCTTTGTTACTAATGTAGGGCCAAATTCAATTCAATTTACCTAACCATGGGAGGGACACGATAATTTCCTATCAATCAGCCACTACAGAGTTGCTTCTACCTCTTTTTTCACTTTCTAGTTCAAAGTGAAATGTCAGTTCAAGAACTGTTCCCAGATGAGATATGTTCCTTCACTCGACCACTTTAAGCTGTCAAACTTCCAAAGAGGGTCCCTATGAACGTCACACCTGTCCTAGATAATTATCTTGCTACAAATTTTAAATAGTGAAGGTCTGGGTTCATAACCCTAAAATAGATGGTGGTTGACCTATCCGCGGGAGAGGGCACAAAAGTTTTAAATCAGTCCTGCCACTATTCAAATTTGCATGCAATACTACCAAGAACAAACAAACACAAGTGATCACACAGAAATCGCGTGCAGATGCGGTGGGTAGAAGTTACCTCTTTTGGGTTACTTGCGACGTCGGGTATAAGTCGACTTCGTAGAGTTTCCTCGTGAATCACAATTATTCACTTCGTTCCCACTTAAGCTCCTATGTGTGTGACCGCCTGCAAAACAAATAAAAAAATAAAAAAAATAAAACTCGAACTATAAACAAATAACACAAGCGACTCCTAACATTGTTCTTAAAAAGAAAATGAAACCTAATTTATAAATTAGAAAAAACAGACCCTCAATTCCGATTGTATCGTTGCAATCTCCGACAACGACACCAAAAATTTGATGTATATTTTATTAACCTAAATTAATAAGCTAATAAACCCTACTTGTAATACCGCAAGTGCACGGATTGACGAGACAACCGAATTCTAAAACCTATTTAAACTAATTTAGAGTTGGGGGTTACAACAGATGTAAATTACTTAATTAAGAGAATTAAATTGAACAATTAAAAATTAAAGTGATAAGATAATGAGATAGTGGACCGAGACATTGAATCCACCACAGGTTCTTCGAGACTTGTGTGACCTAAATTACCGTTTTCGAGATTCACTATGACCAATCTAAGGATTAATCAACATTCACAATTGATTTCAGCAAAGGCATAAACCCCTAGCATCGCATGTCTTTCTTCGGCACACACAATCACAGGCTTAACTTAATTGATTAAAGCAGACTTCAAATATCAACAAAGGAAACTTCTAACTACCGATTAGTCTAGATATCTATTCCTGATATAATTGGTGAAAGCAAATTATTGAAATCCAGAAATCAAATGTATTTAACATTCAAGCATATAGAAAACAGTAATTCAGATACAACAAACTCTAGGAAACCCTGTGGTTTCATCTTCACCTCGATGTGGAGTCTAGAAGATCATAATGGAGGAGGTCATAACATCAACGGAGATGAAATCCATCCCAGCACGAATACGCATCACGAGCAAGAGTGATAGTTGATTGTGGTGGCTTAGAATAGCTGTTGGGGTGCCACTATCCTGAATGTATGATGGTACAGAGCATAAACAGTGATGCCAATAGCCTGTTTTAAATCTCTCGCTCTGTTTGGTCGTCGTTTTCCTAGAGCTCATAGTCCCTGCTGCGTTTTCTTCTTCCTTGCTGAATTGAAAAAGAAAGAAAAGTCAGAGATAAAGAGAGAGGACGGGAGATGGAAGCAGAAGACATAATTGGATGCGAAACGGTGGCTGGACGATGTTGTGCGAGGTGGTTGTGATCTCTGTCTCTATTTGTGTTGTGGTTGCGTTCCTCTTCTTCTTGGTTCTACACCTTGATTTGTACCTGCGAGAGAGAAAGAGGAAAATTAGAGAGCAACGAGAAAGGTAAGGCGAGGGGGAGAAGGAAATAAGAAAACAAGGGAAGAAGAAGTACAATGATGGCTGCTGGACGAGTGAAGTCTTATATGTTGTAGGCGAAAGAGAGAAGGACACAGGGAGAAAGAGACAAAGAAGAGACGATGCTCGTGAGGGAGAGGAGGTGGTGTGTTAGACAGTGTGGTGTATGTTGTTCTCTGTTGTTTTGTTGAGGGACGGTGTGGTGATGAATTGTAAAAGAAGAAGATGTCGATCAGGTGGTGGTAGACGTTTGGAACAGAGAGATTGACAGTAAAAAGAAGGGGGCAGGGGGTGTGAGATGGTGACGATGGCGAGGTTATGGTGGTTGGTTAGTGCTGAGAACCGAAGGTCTCTGTCTCTGCCAAAGAGGAAAATGGGAGGCGTAGAAGGGAAGAGAAAGAAAAAGAGACATGAGATAAAAAGGGGTGAGGAAAAGAGAGAGGAAGACTCTAAATAGGTTTTTTTTTTTTTTTTTTTTCTCTATTTTCCTAGTTAGGTTGCATTTGGGTTTTTAGGTTAACTTTCGGGCTTGGGCTTAGTAATAGGTGAATTTGGGTAAGGTTTAGGCATGATAGTCGACTTGTTGGCCGTTACTTTCTACGACCATTTGAACCAACTAATTGTTCATTCTTCAAATCGCCGCCTTAACGCGATTTCATCTTTTACGCTCAAATTCCTACAAAAACATAAAAACGAAATAATTAGAATAAAATATAATAATCAAAACACTAACAAATATAGATTAAAGGATATATTATGTAATAATTATATGAATATCACTATACCACCGCTCCCAGCGGTGCCGGTGACACATGGGTAGCAGGCTCACACTCCTACGCTAGCAACAACAACGACAGACCTCTGGATAGATTTGATGTCGACACAAATACAACAGATCGCTAAAGCAGTAGAGATTCTCATACATCAAAACCCTCCACCCGCCGATGGATATCAGAAGCAACACATGCCCCAATCTCTAGAGGACAACAAAGAACAATCACAAGAGAGTCAAGCTCCTTCTAGTTCTCATTGGATTAAAGATTGCAGCGCGGACCCGACTTTCAGGGTAGACATGCTTGCCCCACAAAACCCCCTTGGCCGAGGGGCTCACGACCCAGACGTGCTATACCACTTCTCCATTCCCCCGTTCGTGGACCACATCATGAACGAGGCTCTTCCAATGAAGTTCAGCCCTCCAAAGCTTGATTTCTATGACGGGATCAATGACCCATTCGATCACTTGCGTCGTTATTAGAATGTAATTGCACATAAAGAAGGTTCAGAGTCGGTAATGTGCAAAACGTTCCCTACCAGCCTAAAGAAGTCACCACTGACATGGTTCCACTGTCTCCCGCCAAAGTCGATCGACTCATTCAAGACACTGGCCAAAGAATTCCTGATGCATTTTGTCGGAAGCCATCGAATCAAGAAAGGCCCACACTACATACTCTCTCTGAGGTAGAAGTCTAACAAAATGCTAAAAGGGTAAATCATGTGCTTCAATGACGAGCTGACGCTCATTGATGGTTGCAGCGACGACACAGCCGTGACAGCTTTTACTGCGGGCATAAGAGAGGGTAAGTTTTATGACTTCCTCATCTTGGAACCCCCTAGATATGGCATAACTCTTGAAGGACGCCCAGAGGTACATCACCCTGGAGGAAATGGGAACCTCAATTAAAGAAATTGAAGTTGAGAAGAAACCCTCCGTTTCTAGGGACCGAAATTATAAGAAAATGCGAGAAGACGAAGAAAGGAACAAGCGAAAGCTCAACAACAACAGATGGCCAGGCCAGAGAAATCTTCCAACTACGTTGGATCCAAATCCATGACCCCCCTCAATTCTAGCTTATCAGGCGTCCTTAATTCCATGAAAATTTGAAAAGATCTAAAGTGGCCCCCAAAGCAGCGCGGAGACCCCTCCAAATGCAACAACAACTAGTATTGTTCTTATCACAAAGAGGGTGGCCACGACACCAACGACGGCAAGAGTATAAGGTATGAGATCGAATACTAGATTCGCAAGGGCAAGCTAAAGGAATTCTTAGGTTTAGAGAAACGACAGGACCAAACCAGGAAAAGGGGAGAGGCAGCCTAGAGATTGAGAAGGAGACTCTGGGCATAATATATGTCCTTCACAGAGTCGGATAAAAAGAAAACCAGTCGAATAGGTCCCGCAAACAAACTCTACTGAAGATGCGTACACAGCCTGCAAACGAGGACATAAGCGTATACTACTCGAGGGTACAAACCCCGTCTCCACTTTGACCTTTGTGAACAAGGACCTCGAAGGCGTTCCCGCACCGCTCAATGACGCTTTTGTCATTTTGGTTTTTATCGCAAGGTGGGAGGTGAAAAAGGTTTTGGTTGACATGGGAAGCTCCTTAAACGTCTTGTTCTACAACGTGTTCTGCAGTATGGACCTCAAGAAGGAAAACATGACATCCTTCGATTACCTGTTGATTGGATTCAGTGGAGAGAAATGTTTTTCAATCAGGAAGATAAGATTAGCAGTGGTGGTAGGAGAGCCACGACTAAGAAATGTCTTGTTTTTGGACTTCATGGTGGTAAATGCACTGTCTATCTATAACCTCATCCTGGGGAGACCATGGCTTCACCAGATGGAAGCAGTAGTTTCCATCATTCACCACTGCGTCAAGTATACCGCTAACCACTCGGAGGGAACAATTCGCGGGGACCAACCAATTGCACGAGGCTTTCATTATGCTGCACTGAAGCAGATACAATGTTCCTAGATCCAGCGGGAGCCCATAGGACAAGTTGAACAGAAGTCGGACCCACAAACTGTGGAAAATTCACTCCGCCCACACGGAGACAAAATCCCAACAGTGGTGACTCAACTTAGCAGCGGAGAATATTCCAGCATTACAGAAGCAATCCGCTCTTCAACCCAACATAGCAGAAAGGTCATTGCAGATGGAAGCACGACCCCACGACTATCAGTGGGCGCGGAAGGACCTCCCATGCAAGGTTTACTTTTCAGTAACCTCAATGGTGTTAGCGAAACTTGGCAGCTCGCTGAAGTTACTCACGATCCAAGCAAGGGCCATGCGAAATCACTTCAGGGCCGGGTTGACCTCTTTTTGCCAACAGTCAGTCTATTCAGTTGTTTAATTTTCTTTCCATAGTCAATGTCGAGTTTTAATTCTTAGAAGCTTATGTGATTTGCAATCATTTAAGAAATAAAAGAGAATTACGCAAACACACTCTATTGATTACTAGAAAGATGTAACAACGATCGCCCAGAGGCAAGTACAAAAGACTACAAACTACATGCATCTGAATCCGATGCGACATACAATAAATACTCGCTTAAACAATCCGACTCCAGAAGAGGGCTCGGCGACTTCTCCGAAGCAGATGTTCCACGAGCAAGAACAGTATGAATGAGCGCATTCAATTCAATGCTTCTACGGACACATCCCTCAAATATGGTCTGAAGTGGTACAAAATCAAGAACAAGAGGTCATGCAAAACACCAGCCGAAGCTACAGCCAACTCACACGTTCAATCTGCTCAACTAGACGAACTTGGGACAAGTATCAGGTTGAAACAGATCGAGTGCACCCTCCTACTAAGGGATGAAAGGGGCGTCTAAGAGTCAATGGCCCACTTCGACAAGCCATGTCCAATTCCACTCCACCCCACAATCCCGAATTCCAACACCGCAGCATGACGAGGCTAACTGAGAAGGGAAGAAAGCAACAACTCCAAGGTTGGCTGCTGGCATTATCTCAAAAACTAGGCGGTTCGAAGCACCGACATGGCACCATCACGTAAACGACAGACTCATCCCTTGCGGAAAAGTCTGTACTTCTTCTATGCAATACGATAAGAAATTACAAGGTCTCAGTGAACTAATTGGGTGTTCACCCAAAGCAGGTGACCACGCATAACAACAAATATTATCATGATTCATCAGCGCAATCTCCCTTCAGCTTTTGGAAAACCAAAAACATATACTTTGAGTAAGACCATCTAAAGATGTGCACTCTGTAGAAGATAATGCCTACAATGATGAAAGAACACCATTATATAGACAGAGTGGTTCACCAAACAGGCGCTTCAACATTAACTATCAGCATTGAATACCTTACGGGAAACGAGGAGAGGACGGTTCCCAAGGAAATTGCACAGGACCACGTTCATCCAATTAATGATGTTGCACACAACCCCATTAATTAGGGGGTAACTGATACTCAACCATCTCGCGATCTATGCCGTATGCGTGTCATCATTCAATCTACGTTGTACATTTATCATCTTGATCATACAACAGGGCCTAGCTTTCTTTTATGGGCCCAAGGGCTCTGCCCACTATTCGAGCAGTATTCTGCCACATGCGCTGACACGAGCAGTAGAAACCCTAGTCACTTTTGACACACGGATCACACCTGCATATCATCACCAACTTATTTAAGGTACTTTCTTCTTTTTGAAAGGAAACTAATCAGCACGATGCATTCCGCCTGTGGAAGTAGGCTCGCACGCTCGTAACAGACGAAACCCCGACCTAACCAAGCAAGCTTAGTTAGTTTCGACTGATGACGACGACTTATGGTTCATCATGTTTCCTAGTTTTCCACGCACGAATGTCGATGGCTTAGGAAGTGGGAGTCTATTACGCTTGGTGATGACGATTTGCCAAGGACCATCGCCCCCTTCGTGGATAACGGTCGCTAAACCCAACCAAATAAGCCTAGTTAGTGACCACTGACAACGACTACTTCTAGTCAAAGCCCAGACCTATAGCAGGCTGCACGCGAGTGTAGATGGTTTGGAATGTGGGAGCCTAGTCAGTTTCGACTTATGTCGACGGTTCACCACGGGACCACTACTCTTCTACAGACCATGGTTGCCGAATTACCAACTCCCAGACTTGTAGCCCACTCCTCGCGAGTGTAGATGGTTTAGAAGGTGGGAGCTTAGTCAATCCTAAACTGATGCTGACGAATGGCCACGAGACCACTACTCTTCTACAAACCATGGTCGTTGAATTATCTCATCCCAAACTTGTAGCCCATTCTGAGCGGGTGTAGATGGTTTGGAAGGTGGGAGTCTAGTCAGCTCTGACTGATGTCGATGGCTCGCCACAAGATCATTGCTCTCCAACAGACCATGATTGTCAAATTATTACATCCCAAACCTGTAATCCGCTCCGTGCGGGTATAGATGGTTCAGAAGGTGGGAACCCAGTCAGCCCCAACTGATGTCAAGAGCTCGCCATGTGACCACCATTACATCTCAAGCAAGGATTGTGATTTCGTTTTTCGAGTTAATTTCGCTCTCCTGATTTTAAGAAATATTTCGTGAAATAGTTCGGTGTGTAAAGAAAAAATGTAAAATTTTCAAGGGTACACGAAATATATAATGAATTTCGAGGGTATATTAAATATGTGAAAATTTAATATGTAAGTAAATAAATGTATTAAACACATTATATGAAACCAAAATACCTATAATTAGACAATCAATGGGTAGTTTAAAAAATCAATATATAAAAAGAAGAAGTGATAATTATGAAATTAGGGGTTGGTTTAAAAAATCAATAGATAATTAGAATAAGTGATAATTAGAAAGAGAAAAAAAACTCAAAATTTTCAAAAAAAATCCTAGTAATTTATAGTAGCTGATTTTTGTATTTTTATCGAAATTTTTTCTAAATTTACGAAAAAACCTCGAAAATTTTCGAAAAACTCATGGAAAAAATATAATTTTTTCTTTCAACTTTTTTCTTTTCGTAATTTAAAAAAAAAACGACAATTTTGGCGAAATTTCATATAGCTTCGCAAAATCACAATCCTTGTTCTCAAGACAACGATCGCTGAAGTAAATTACAGCTCAAGCAGCGTCCTTACGCTCAAACAGACTGACATTCCATTATCAGCAATGGCCACTCGAGACAGCTCAAAAATCAACCCGTTGACATGCGGACGAATGCTACACGGGATGTCAGCCCGAGCTTACAAAAACTGACTCGGGACAAGAACTCTAGCTCAAATTCAATGCATGTGCTCCCCTGCCATAGTTCACAAATGCCAGCAACCGCAACCAACAGTCAGATATGCAATTTAAGTCTCCAATGGCTTACCTTAAGGATGAGCTACAGCCTGGGTAGCGTAACTGTCACGCCCAAACTCACCATGGTAATCGCAGCGTGCCGATGCGTGAACTAACCCGTAATACAGGCGTATCATAACCGGCCACAACATCATAATATACACATTCTTGATACGAGAATCAAACGGAAATAAAAACTACGATAAAATTTGAACAAAATAAGTATATTTGATTCGCCCCGCCAGAGTCATAGCGACAAAACCAATATACAAACATCTAGTATAACAAGATAGTACACCTGATAATACAGAGGAAGCAAAACATACCCGTACAGGGTGGACACGACCAAACAACACAAAACGCGCCTACAGCGGAAAACTGGGCCTAAGCGCCACGATCAGCAGGAACGCCAACACTGCCTGCACTCCAATAGAAGCACACCCCTTGCGAGGTCAGCAAAGCACAAAGTTAGCTGGTGCGAACGAACTAAATACGAATAACAGAATAATATACAAGGAAAATTCATGTCACACCATGTCTCTAAGGATAATATTTCTAAGTCCAAGCACCAACACAAGCATTTCAGATTCAACAATAACTCCAAGTGTACGAGATATGCCGATCATTACATGTGATTCAAACATAGTAAATATCAAGCGATGAAAATAAAGATAATCTCATAATTCTTCATAGTCTCCTAGGTATAGCAATCAAGTCTTATAAGTGTCTCATATCGTAGGTATCCGCATACCCGACGAATGTGTCTCACCCAAACACATCCCACAACGTGCACCAGTACCACTTCGGATGGTTTGTATCCTAATGGGGTGCCATCTGCCAGGATACAAACTTAAACATCCCAAACGACTGACCTAACACGGCCAACCTAACACAAATCAAACTCAAGCGCGCTGGGAGGGAAAACGAATAATCTTCAAAGCACGTCCTCCGGGACCCGTCCTACTGCACTCTCTAGTGGCAAGTGCGTGCGGAAGCTCACCGCACCTCAGCAAGCTTGCCACATGCAATAGCGTCCTCAATGTCAGGTGCGAGTCATCTCAAGCACCATCCAACTCACGATGCGAGCAAACTCCTAAGCATCGGCACAACAGGCATTATAGCGGGGAAAAGACACTTGCACTAATATCAACATACACAAACTACGGGTCTGTACAGAATCAAATGTAACAGACGTGTAACCATAATCAGTTCGGCAAATTTTCATAAATCCACGACTACACTAGGGTCCCAACATGACCCAATTCACCACAATAAATTCATACGAGTCGAACTATCATACATGCTCAAAACTCGGCAATCTACGGTAAAACATGACATACTATGCAAACTTGAAACAAAGCATACAAGCCCAATGCCATTATACCAATGACATCACACCAAAGCCTAATCACACCCAAATTCATCCACTATTCGATTTCATTCAAGTATATCATGCTTTCAGAAAACTCAATACGTAAATCATTCACAAAAGAACCAACACAACCATCGAAATCTCTAAAAACCCTGAATTTCGGACTTGGATTCAATTATACACAATCGACGGTATAATGTAAAAATTAAATTCAGGATTTAAAATAATTATTTCTCAAAATAAACATTATAGTTACACTCACTTGAGCGGAATGGGTTTTCGGAACCCAAATCCTACCGGTCGAAGCTCCCAACTCGCAAAACAGCGAATGCGGGATCATGAAAAAAAAATTTGAACTGCAAGGCGCGTGACTGAAAGAAAAACTTACAGGCAAATAAAATATGGCAAACACCTCAACGAAACTCAAAGTTCGGCGAAAACTCACTGAAACCCACCCTATTCCGGTCTTATCGCCTCCGAACAACACAACAGGCCGGAAATAGGTCCAAGAGCACCCGCAATCACGAATTTGTAGCTCACCCACGCGCCCAAAGCCCGAATTCACGCCGAAGAACCTTCCTAACGGACAGTCACCCTGATTTTTTTGAAAATTTCGGCCAACCCCGAAGTCACCCTTGCATGTGGGGTCTACGGGCTCCAAATGACGCCACAAATGCCCCTCAAAGGCTGATCGGAGCTACGCAATCTGATCAATCAACCCAACCCGTCAAACCCACAATATGAAAACTGATTTTTTTTTCCGCAAAAAAAGGGAGAGAATGAAGAGGGAAAGAAGAAGAGAAGAAATGAAAGAGGGGGGTTTGGGTTGGTGGCTATGTGCCCCTACCATATTTTCTTAGTACACCCTTCTCCAAGCAATTTTTTAAAAAAAAAAACTACAGATATTACATCATACACGCCTAAAAAGAGATCTCGTCCTCGAGATCAGACAAAGCAACGACAAGAAAGCCTAGGCGAAAAGCTCGGGGTATTTCTGTCTCATCTGGTCCTCCAGCTCCCAAGTCATGTCACCCTCTCGGTGGCTCCACTGAACCTTCACTAACTTCACCGTCCTCCGTCGAAGTTGTTTCACATCATCATCAACAATGGCTACTGGCCTCACTGGATAAGTCAACTCATTAGAAATCTGCAACTCAGCGGGCTCTATAATCTGTGACGGGTCTGCCAAACACTTCTGCAACATGGATACGTGAAACACGTCGTGGAGACCTAACATACTTTGCGGCAATGCCAATCTGTAGGCCACTGGTCTATTCCTCTCAGTAATCTCATAGGGCCCTACATATCTCGGTGCAAGCTTCCCTCGACTTCGGAACCTAACAACTCCGTGCATCGGGGAAACTTTCAGAAAAACCATGTCGCCAACATCAAACTCTAACTCCTTACGCCTCCTATCAGTGTAACTCTTCTGTCTACTCTGGGCTGTCAACAAACGCGCTCTAATCAGCTCGATCTTCTCAGTAGTTTCTCTGATCACATCTGGCCCCATCACAACTGACTCTCCAATCTCTGCCCAACAAACAGGGGACCTACACGGTCGTCTGTAGAGTGCCTCAAACGGTGCCATGCCAATACTTACGTGGTAGCTATTGTTGTACGCAAACTCTCATAACGGTAGGTGATCTTCCCAACTGCCTCCAAAGTCTAAAATGCATGCTCTAAGCATGTCTTCCACTACCTGATTCACTCGCTCAGATTGGCCATCTGTCTGTGGATGATAGGTTGTACTCATGTCCAATTCAGTACCCATAGCTTGTTGAAAGCTCTACCAGAAGTGGGTTGTGAAAGTCGGATCTCTGTCAGATACAATCGAATAAGGCGACCCATGAAGGCGGACTATCTCCCGAATGAACAACACCGCTAGACTGTCTGTCGTCCGATTCATACTAACAAGAATGAAATGTGCACACTTCGTCAACCGATCAACAATGACCCATATCGACTCATTACCTTTCCTCGACCGTGAAAGTCCATCGATGAAATCCATAGTGATATACTCCTACTTCCACGTAGGGATCTCCAATAGATGCAATAACCCAGATGGTCTTTGATGCTCGACTTTCACCTACTGACAAGTCGAACACCATGCCACAAACTCTCCAATGTCTTTCTTCATGCCACGCCATCAGAAAGAACGTCTCAAATCTCGATACATCTTCATTCCACCGGGGTGAATGGTGAAACGAGATCTATGAGCTTCCTGTAAGATATATCTCTGCAACTCCTCATCAGACGGAACACAAAGCCACCCACGAAACCGCACCCTCCATCTGAACCCACCGACCAATCGGTAGGGCACTCATCTAGTGTGTCCACTACCAAATCTGCTATCTGCCTCGTAATCACTGGATCAGAGGTTTGTCTCTCCACCACTCTACTGATCAACGGCGGATAAACTGCTAAACCCGCTATCATGCTGCCTTCTGTACTAAAAGTAGGCTGAACAACAAATGAAACCAATGTCTCAAGTGTTCGGTACTCCTGAATCATCATGGTTGTCATCACTGCATGTCGCCTACTCAAGGCATCTGGAACCACATTGGCCCTACCAGGCTGATACTATATCTCAAAGTCATAGCTGCTAAGAAAATCAATCCATCGTTGTTGCCTCATAATCAACTCCCTCTGAGTGAATAGGTACTTCAAACTCTTGTGATCTGTGAACAACTCGAACCTCTCACCATACAGATAATGTCTCCAGATCTTCAAGCAAAGACTACAGCTGCCAACTCTAAATCATGTGTCGGATATCTCCACTCGTGGGGTTTCAACTGTCGAGACGCATAGGCTACGACCTTCTTTCCTTGCATCCACACTCCACCCAATCCTGTACCGCAAGCATCAGTAAATACCACCAGTCGGCTACCAGGTGTCGGAATAGTCAACACTGGTGCTGAAGTCAACCGAAGCTTCAAAGTTTCAAAAGCTTCTTCACACTTCTCTGACCATACAAAAGGAACATTCTTTCTTGTTAACTGAGTGAGTGGTGCTACAATCAATGAAAATTTATCGATAACCGTCGATAATAACCGGCCAAACCCATAAAACTACGAATCTCCGTCACACTGCTCGGTCGTCTCCAAGACTTCACTGCTTCGACTTTCTCGGGATCCACTGCAATACCTCCACTAGAAATGACATGCTCGAGAAATAGAACTTCAGGCTCCCAGAAATGACACTTACTGAACTTCGCATACAACTGATTTTCTCTAATTGTTTGAAAAATAATGCGAAGGTGCTCTCTGTGCTCCTCTAAACTCCTCGAGTACACTAAGATATCGTCAATGAAGATTACCACAAATTTTCCAAGTACGGACTGAACAATCTATTCATCAAATCCATGAAGAAAGCCGGTGCATTTGTCAATCCAAATGGCATGACTGGAAACTCATACAAGCCATAACGGGTCCGAAAAGCGATAATTGGAAAGGATTGTTCCTCAACTCTCATTGATGATACCCACACTGCAGATCTAACTGTGAAAACACTACGGCTCCCCTCAACTGATCCAATAGATCATCAATTCGAGGCAATGGATACTTATTCTTGATGGTCACTTTATTCAGATCTCGATAATCTATGCACATCCTCAATGATCCATCCTTCTTGGACACAAATATTGCTGGAGCCCCCCAAGGTGAATTGTTCGGCCGAATAAACCCCATACGAAGCAAATCATCAAGTTGTACTTTCATCTCTTCCAATTGCTTAGGTGCAAGCCTGTACGCTGATTTAGATATAGGTGCAGTACAGGAACCAGGAACCATGTCAATCCGAAACTCTACCTCATGACGAGGAGGGATACTAGGAATCTCCTGAAAGACATCAGGGAACTCACACACAACCTCTACAGAACTGGTGTCGGGACTAGAAATCTCAAGAGAGCTAAGAAAACTCGACATCACAGAAACAGAATCGGGCTCACAAGCCAACAAACGAGGCAAAACATCAGGTGGCGCTAACATCACTGACCTATGCAAACAACTAATGATCACCGGATGATTGGACAACCAATCCATCCCTAGAATCAAATGATAGCCTTCAAAACCCAAGACAATAAAGTCAAACACGAAGTTGTACTACAACAAGGAAAACTCGAAACGAGGACAATATTCCCACAACCAAACCGAACTGCCCAAGGGAGACACAACGCACGAGGGTTTCGGCAAAAACACTACCTCTAGGCTATCTCTAACAACCAACTGTCTAGAAATAAAAAAAAAACCTAGATGCTCCAGTATCGAAAAGAGCCCTCCACTGGGAAAACGACGAATGCACAAAACCTGGCACACAACACATATATCCTGAGTCACATAACAACACACTAACATGTAATTTTTTCTACGCATAATGCACATAACACATATCTTACTACATCTAGCACACACAACTACAACAAAAATAGTAACATACCCTCCCAACATTTCCCTGACCGGGAATAGTTGCGAGGCGAACAGGCGGTGTTGGGAGAAGGACTCTCTGACCCCCTTCAGGCGCAGGTGCTAACTGTCCCTGAGGCGCCCTCTGCTGTGCTGGTCCACCCCTATTCTGAGGACAAGCTCTGGAAAAGTGCCCCAGTTGTCCACAAGTATAACAAACTACATGCTCCCTTCGATTGGTCTGACCTCTTGGATAATCACAGGCTACATGTCCCTCCTGACCACAAGTGAAGCAACCGCTTCTAGTTCCTGTCTGACCACCCCTCATAGGTTGTCTCTGTTGCTGCTGCTATCGATGATCTCCTCGGGAACGTCTGTCACCTCTACATTATCTGCCAGTCCTAACTGGTCCCCCTCTACCAGGGTCTCTCTGCTGAACAGCGGCACACTCTGGCTGTTGTACCTGCTCAACTGTCTGGCTTCCTCGGCCAAACCTCTTACTGGGCTCTGAACCTCTAGCTCGTCGAACCAAAGTCTTTTGCCTACACTCAGCGTCAACTCGTTCCTGACTCAAAGTGACGTCCACTAATCTCTCAAAAGGACGATCGATCATCACCATCAACTGTTTCCTTAGGAACGGGTTCAGACCACTCAGAAATTTCATGTTTTTCTTCTCTGCTGTATCTATGAAACAAGTGGCATAGCGGCTCAACTGTGTAAACTCGGTTAAGTATTTTGAAACAGATCTAGATCCCTGTTGTAAGTGTAGAAACCTGTCCACTAGCTCAGCTCTGGCAGAATCAGGAATAAAATGTTGTTCAAACACCTCGCAAAATGTATCCCACTGCATCTTTGACACATCTTGACTATGTCTCACTGAATCCCACAAATACATAGCCTCTCCGTCAAACTGGTGTGCTGCTAACTCAGTACGCTGTATAGGTGTCAGCACCATCCTATCAAATATGAGCTCTACCTTACGGATCCACCGATCCGTAGCTAAAAAATCTCCAGTACCATCAAATCTTTCACCACCCAAGCTGACAAAATTCTTGTTGTGACGAGTAAATGGATCCTCTGATTGATTGCCCTGTCTCATATTTTGTGCCCACTGTGTCATCATTTCCATGAAAGCCTGAGAGGCATCCTCTCCAGCAGTGCCTGATTCCTCACCCTGGGTTCTCTTACCACGTGCCATCACCACACTCCCTCTACGTAAAAGAAAATACACATACAATACATCAAACAACACAACAAAAATCCTAACTCCTCTACTAAATTCACTCAAGAAAGTGTCATACGATGATGTTATATGTGAACCGGTAAACAATGGCTCTGATACCAAGCTCTGTCACGCTCAAACCCGCCACGGGAATCGCAGCGTGCCGATGCGTGAACTAACCCGTAATATAGGCGGATCGTAATCGGCCACAACATCATAAAATACACATTCTTGATACGAGAATCAAACAAAAATAAAAACTACGATAAAATTTGAACAAAATAAGTATATTTGATTCGCCCCGCCAGAGTCATAACGACAAAACCAATATACAAACATCTAGTATAACAAGATAGTACACCTGATAATACAGAGGAAGCAAAACATACCCGTACAGGGTGGACACGACCAAACAACACAAAACGCGCCTACAACGAAAAACTGGCCTAAGCGGCACGATCAGCAGGAACGCCAACACTGCCTGCACTCCAATAGAAGCACACCACTTGCAGGGCCAGCAAAGCACAAAGCTAGCTGGTGCGAGCGAATTAAATACAAATAACAGAACATAATGCGGAAAAATAGAAAGCACGCAATAGGGGGATCGAACATAATGCGGGTAAAAAGCTACTCAAAATAAACGTGTTTTCATTAACAGTTGAAATGATGTACAAAATCAACTCCTCATCAAGAAGGGTACAAATATGGGGGAACTAAGCTTGGCAGGAGAAGAAGCATGAGTTACGTTTGTACGTGCCTCAATCTGAGTGCCATAATCCGAATCGCCCTCTTCTTCTGATGACGCGGAGACCATTCCGAAGTCGGAATAAGACATCTTCTCGTAATAAGCTAGGTCTCATTCTGGATGCTCTTCCTTAATTAGCGCAAGCAATTCTAATCTCCCATGCACAAGCCAACAGAATTAGCAAGTTCACGCTCCAGCAGCTTTGATTCAGCACACCTTTGATTCAGCAAGTTCACGCTCCAGCAGCTCCAGCTTGCCGGTCAGCGCATTAACCTGAGACTGTTCCATAGCCGGGCTACTCTAAACTGCGTTATGCTCATGTTGCTCCAAGAGAAGTTGGTCCCCAGCCTTCCTCCCTTCCCGAGCATTGAATTCCACGTCGGCCTCTAACTGCTATCTTTGGGCAACCCATTCAGACTCCTTCAAGGTGTTCTCCTCAACAAAAGACTACAATTCAAAGCACATCTTAGCCGCAACTTCCTACGTAACTTCCAGATCAAGGCAGACCAGGTTCAACTCTTACCTGAATCTGTCCCACGCGGACACCGCCTCTGCTAAATCAGACTCAAGGGATTCAAATCAAACCCTCTGAGTCTCGGCATCAACGGCTGATTGTTCCAGCCTCCTCTCCTCAATCTGCTTTCTCAGCAACTCATTCTCGAAAAGTGCATCAGAATACAACTTCTGCATATTCGAGAAGACAAACACCATGGTGTATACCCTCTCACGAGCCACCTCAACTTCTTTCCAGCGACAACCATCTGGCTCAAATGGGACATCCCCAGCATAAGGTGCTTCAAACCCTTATCCATTCGCACTTCCAGCGTATCCTCCTTGGCTTTGAAGCGTGGTCCATCAGCCAGCTGTAACGCCTGCTTATGTGCTTCCTCGAAGCATAGTCAACGTCAATCTCCTAGTGCCCGGTCTGGTTGCTCATCTTCACTATGTCCAGAGCAAACAAAGTCATCCACGCATCCGGATGGAGCTCTCTCGGACAATGTTCTAAAAAACGCTAGACGGTGGGCGAACGGCGAGCAGGGGACTAGCGCCCAAAGGACTAGGCGGAGGCCTAGGCAGTTATTTATTTATTTATTATAATTTATAATTTATGAAAAAATTCAGCATAATAGCATATAAATTATTTCCAATTCAACGCCAAAATACATATGCAAAATGTATAAGAAAAATAGAATCTTAATTTTTTATTTTTTCCGAACTGAAAGTATAATAATAATAATAATAATAATAATAATAATAATAATAATAATAATAATAATAATAATAATAACCTGCCTAGGAGGCCGCCAGGTCTTTTTTTAGAACACTGCTCTGAATGCGGAATCACGCCAGCACTGCCCTTTGTAGTCACCATCGCACCTAGGCCTTCATCCACGACCTTCCCTTTGTCACTAGCAGTTTACCCTTTATTGCGAGTCAACTCTGCGGAATCCAAAGGAAGAGTAGGAAGCGAATTGTCCAACGGACCCTCCATACCTTAATATGCGGCCTGAAGCGATATGGGGAACAATGTGGACTACAAGAGGGATGACCCATGCTGCCATGGCCACTGTCGGATGATCCACCAGCAAAACGATTGAACTCTGGGACCTCAGGCGAATCCTCATTAAAACCTTCCAGTAAAACAATTTTGGATTGGTCAGCACCAGTAGAAGCTGCCACAGCAGCCAACATCAACTTCTTGCTCAAAGCTTCAACTTGTTCGGTACTCAACTTTGACGCATCATCAACCCCTGTTAATCGCAGGTGGTCCTTCTTCAAGTCAGATACTTTGATTTTCGCCCTGGCAGGCTGGTCAGTTTCATGCTCCTCCCTCACTAGAGCAGATCGTTTGGGAGTTGGCTTGCCCCCAAAGCGAGACCTCTTCGAGCCTATGAAGGAGGTAAATGTCTCAGAAAGCCCCTCTTGTCGGGCAAGGCAGTAGCCTTAACTTTGGAAGCCTTCCTCTTCCTGGAAGGGACTCCATCTTCAGAGTTAACCTTTGGCGCTCTGTAAAGAGTGGAGGTTTCATGCCAGTTGGCCCACAGTCCACTGCGATTGAAGTTAGTAGGACAGATAACGTCCTCCACCACATCCACGACATGTCGTTGAATGCCTTCATAGTGACTTGCTCCTCTGGAGAAAGAGCAGTAGGGATTCTCGCTACAAAGAGACGCATGCGATGTTCAGTATACAATCAATGCAACAAAATCAAAGGGTGAAAACTATACTTACGAAGTAACTTGAACTCCCACTCAAGAGGACGACTATTGAACTAGAAGTACTTCGATTCCGAAAGAGCCAAGAAGAAGTATTTCTGCTAGAATTTGAAGTCATCCAACAATTTCCCAAAGCAAGCCGACAATGTCATCTTGCAAATAGCGTGATCATTCAGCCGAGGGGAAGTCAGCAACTGGATCACCCTCGGAGTCATGCAGACACCAACATCCTTCACCCTGATCAATATGAGAAGGATAATCCAATACCCATTAGGTACCAACTGGGCAGGAAGGATTCCAAGAAAATCCTGGAAGAAGCCCCAGATCTCATCAAGAACAGGAAAATGGACTCCAGTTTGAAGTATCCCATGGTGCAAACAGACGAACCCTTCTGGAGGAAACATCGACGTCTGATCATCATTTAGGGTACAAAATGGTAATTCCTCAAAGTCCCCGAATGTCTTTCGGATATCAGCAAGGCCTGATTCGGAAATCGACCTATCTTCAAAAAACTGGAGACCCTTGGCTAGAAGCTCATCATCAAGATGATTTTGGCAAGCCATGAAAAAGGGGACCAAACTTTC
This sequence comes from Berberis vulgaris, assembly GCA_963556465.1. Taxonomy (NCBI): domain Eukaryota; kingdom Viridiplantae; phylum Streptophyta; class Magnoliopsida; order Ranunculales; family Berberidaceae; genus Berberis; species Berberis vulgaris. The sequence goes on along the minus strand of OY747136.1, from coordinate 55,551,216 downwards.
AATCAAAAGACGAACAGATTGAAGTCTCTAAAAACAAAGAAATTGAAGAGTCAATCTTTGCAAAAAGGGAAATCTAAATAGGGATTGGTTTACCGCATCTTCTCCACTGAACCGTCGCACGCTTAATTAATTAAGCGCGTCGCTCGAGTAACGGTTCAAACTCAATCATCATGAGCGGCATATCTTTTCAAGAAGTGACTTAGTGAACCGATTTGATGGCCCATTAACTCGGGGGAAGTAGCTGATGATACACAAAAACGTTCTCTCTTTTACACTGTACACGTGTCATGATGATCTCGAGAAATAATAGGCCCAAGCGTCAACCCAACACTGATCCAACCCAAGCGGTTTCAAGCCTGCACAATGAAATCTATCAGACAGACCCAAATCATTACAGCCTTCTAAGCCCACACGTCTCACAACTATCATCAATACCCATAAGCCTTATTAAGGCAAGTATCTCTCGGGGATCAGCTTCGGACAGACAATACAACAACACTTTTCTTCTAACTAGGAAGCAAATACCAGAGTATACATTGCACATGGAAAATTCTATCTATGGACAACGCTCTGATTGAGAATTATCTCCCTCGTATTTAGGAGCACAAGTCTAATAGGGAAATTTCCCTTCACAGCACAACTCCTAATTAGATAAGGATATCTACGAAGATCTTCTTCCCTAAACCACGTCACTGATGATCTGGTCGAACCAGGACTCCAACACTATAAATAAGACACGAGGTTGGTAAGCTAATAAGGTACTTACAAATTTCCTGTTTACAACATTACGCCTTCCTCAGATCCTTGTCCGACTTTAGCATCGGAGTGTCATCGGCCACCACAATGGTAGTTCGTTTCTCACGTGCGTTTCTTGTGCAGGTCAGCAGGTCAAGGTCAAGCAGGGAGCGAAAATCGATTGCATCAATAACCATCATCAGAAAGGAAGAAAAACAACTCTAGGTTAAAGTGTCTTTCTATTATGATGAGGGTTATTTACTTTTTAGCCCCATTATTTTAGGCAAATCCTTACTTGGACGCCATTAATTCATTTTATTTCGTCTAACACCTATTTTGAGTGTTGATTGTTAAGTCAGTGAGTTTGACTACCATAAATTATTAGATGTTTTAAAATGCCTGAAACACCCTCACGTGTTAAGCACGTGATCAGTACCAAACACAAACTGGTAGAATACTGTGGGTGCCAGACGGTAAAATTTGGATTCTTATTTGTTTATCTCTTCCTCCCCATCTCTCTCTGTTTCGCAACTACCGGCCGCCACCTTCCTTTTCCTCCTTTCTCTGTTTTTGTTTTACAACATCTCAATATAGCAATGGCATAATATTTCATATTGAATAAATGCCTCTAGCTAGGGGATGGCACGATCCTTGTTGTTACTTGTACGAACACAATTTTAAAGAGCTTTAGATTGAGTAAAAACATATCGAAACAGGTAAATACCTCTTAGGAGTTATGTTGGTGCATCCCAAAGTGTTTTTATACCTTCCTTCATGCATCCACAAAAAAAGTGATCAATGATTTGCTCCCTTGAAGAGATAGAGTTCAATATCAAATACAGTTTAATATCAAAATCTCTTATATTTTCCCTGTTTCTATTGTTTTTTCTTACAACCAAACATAATGAAATTTCGTTTTTTTTTTTTTTTTTTTTTTTGCATTTCATTGTGTATGTTGTTTATATGGTGCATACGAAGGCTGAGCTTGGGAACACATTAATCATGAAGAAAAAAAAACATTGGTTACTTATGCATTTGGAAGTTAACTACCTTAAGTAGAAACCATATGACATGCTTTTAGTGATCCTTTGATACTAGCTGTCGAATAAATTTGAGCAAGTTTAGATACCTTCTGTAAACTCTATGGACATGCAAATCTTAGATAATGACTTACTTGCGTGAATGTGTTAAACGTTCATATTAGTACATTGGAAGCCAGCACGACTCATCAAACACAATGGATAAACAATTAGGTATTGATGCATTTGAATGAAGAATGAGAAGAAGTAAAAAACATTTCACTTTGGAACCAAATGGCACAACACACCTATTCAATTTGATTTTATGAAAACTAGCTACTACAGCGTGTGCAAAATGTGTTCCTTACTAATCAGTTGGTTACATGTGGGAAGTACTGCAGCTAGGTTACATTGATTATAATCAACTACAAAATTTGCTATATTTGTATGAGACTACTTGTTGACTATTTTTGCCATGTTGATGGTAATTCCAATAACATACATCATCATCTAGTATGGATATAACCAATACCAAACATTATTGGAGAACAAACCAATACCGAGGGTTACTGAAGAACAAACTGAAAATTTACGTAATCCATAACAGAAACTCTGAAACACAATTGATAAGATTGTATTGATATATGAACCAATCAGCCAAACAGATCTTTAAATAATAATAAACTGGTAAACTTTCCTTCGAATTGTTTGCATAAACCTTTCTACAGAGCAAGAAATCCCAAACCCACGGCCAATTTCATTTTTAAAAAGCAAACTTGGCTACCCTAATTGCCAGTACCATCCTCCTACTATTCATCTTTGACTATTTACTTTGTTGTTGTTGTGCAAACATGTTTATGAGAATAACTTGTAAGTTGAGGCATTGAGAATGATCTGCTTAGCCTACCAATGGGTGATAAGATCATCAACAAAAATCCTATAATGATACAAAACTGAAAATACACAAAGCCGAGAGTTATTTTCAGTTTCTTCATTTTTCCTAACAAGAACTAATGATTTGAAACACAAAAACATATCCTTTTAACTTACCCAATTTGTCATCCATGGTAATTTGAATTTCCTAGGTTTTTTTTTATTGTGAGACACATGATGCAAGGGAGCTTGAGGGGGGAGAGGCAAAGTTTTGTATTAATAACAATGAGTAAGCTATTATTTGAAAGAACATGAGATAGAGAAGACTTACAACATATGTTGTAGGGGAAAAAGCAAATCCTCCAAAGAACCTAAGAAGTCCTCCAAAGAAGGGGAAACAAATAGACACAAACATTGTAAATGTTGCTTAGAGAGAAGCGTAAGAAGAGTTAGATTTGAATTGGCATTAAGAAAAGCACAAATACTTTTGAAACCATGCACAAATGATATATGAAAACAATGGCATTGCTTACCAACATAAAAAGTTTGTGAAACCAAATGAAAAGGAAGACCATGCATGCAATGAAACTTCTTAACCAACAAAGTTTCCAACATGTCGAACACTGACATTGCATAAATCTACATACGTAGAAAATTCAATTAACATTTGATAAAAATACTTGAAAATCTAGCTTCATGGTCATTATGTAAGAATATTCATGTTCAAGACTAACAACTCTATAAAATTCAGTATCTATTGTAATACCTGATAGCTTCTGATTACGTGGACAACAACAAACATCTTAGCCATCACAATTTACCAAGTAGGCTTCTCCAACAAAATGAGGATGTTATCTGAAACTTGGTTTCCAAATGTATAGTATTTAATGAGTGCAACGGGGAAGTAACATAAAACAACAACACCCTCCCACATAGGTTTCTTGGATGGTTTCTCAGGTGTTGAAGGGATTGTGCCTTGAATCTCCAAGACAACGTTATGTCTTGCGTAAGCAAATGCAACAGAGATAGGGGAAATGAAAGGGACAACTGGTGGTTGCGAAACAGATAGAGATGGGGGAGGAAAAGATAGACATATTAGAAGCCAAATTTTTTCCATTTGGTACGCACCGTATTCTAGCAATTCATGTTTGGTCTCCATCACGTGCTTGGCGTGAGAAGGTATTTCAGACATTTCAAAACATCTGAAGTCAACCCATTGACTTAACAGTCAACACTCAAAATGGGTGTTATAAGGAATAAAAGGAATTAATAGCGCTCAAATTGGGGGTTAAAAGGTAAATAACCCTTATGATGAACACAAAATAGAGGTGTCATCCAGACAAACAAAGGATCGAAACAACGTCAATTTGTTTTCATTTCAGAATTGAACAAAAAGATTTACCCAAACTACTAAACCAAAGAACACCATGAAGATATGCATATGAAGGCGAAGACAAATGATGTTTAATAGCCATGTTCTGGGGTACCTATTGATTTTTATTCTTAATCCAATCTAAATGTATAAACTATTTTTTTTTATTTCATCTTGAAATTTGTAGCGTTAAGTAATTAACTAACATTGTTTTCAATATCGAACCAATCAACAAATTTAGACAAAATAATAATGAAAAATTATTGCTTGCTAGGGTTACAAATAAACATAATGTGTGGTCGAGGTACCTCTGCATATTATAATCATTAAAATATTAGAAGAGAAACAACATAAATTTTTATTGATTTCTTTTAACTACATAAACGCACATTCAATTTCTTTTAACAAATTACATCAGAATTTGTCATTAGATGCAACAATTTCAAATCTTAAAAATCATGTTTCAACAATCGAGCCATTCAACAAATTTTGGAAAAAAATAATAAAAATACTTGTGTTCACATGGGGTTATCAAATCGCGAGGTACATTTGAACCCCATAAAGACCATCTAGATTGTGAATTTGTAGCTTAAATTTTGACATCATATAATAAAACAATTAAGTGAAACTCTATAAGATACCCATTTGGCCTTTATAATCTCTTTGAATCACAAACTAATAGAGGATGTTAGCGTATTTGATTATTGAAAACAATTTTTACGTGCACCCTTTATCAAAACATGGATTTGTAGAACACTTGATTACTACTTGACATATTAAATCTCTTTAATACTTTATCTTAAATTGACACAAAAATAATTTTATATTTATGAACGAAAATGCAATAATTAAAGAGAAATATATGTTGCAAATCAAGTTAAAGTCGGTTAGTTAGTTCGTTGTTAATTTTTAATTATAAGTTGAATTAAGACATGTATATATGAATGATATTAAGAGGTAACTGTGATGGCATAATATGTAAAAATTATATATGCATTGTATAAAGCTTCATGTGTCTTCACGTAATAGACATATGCGGAGTCAGAGTTGAGTTGGCTTAGGCATGTGCTTGACACAGATCGAAAGTTAGGCAATCCAAGACCTAACATCACGGATGGACCGGGCAATATTCTTGTCTAACAATGAAAAGTAAGAAATAAAGTACGAAGCAATGTATTCTACCAAAATAGTAGATGAGAGAAAAATAATAAAAGACACAAATCAAAGCCAAACATCAATAAGGATGAGAAAACAATCAATATAGTAACAAAAATCAAAGATTTATGCTGAATAATCAAACTTTATGAATGTAGAAGGGTCATCTAACACAAGAAAACATGACAAAAATAAAGTGTTTTTAAACTATACAATAGTCTTCCAATGACCTTATTTTGAAGTGTGTTACTTATAAAAAAAAAAGGAGCAATGGATTTTAGCAGATGAATGTGAGAACTGCTCGAGGTCTCAACCATAGCACATTAGGTTTAGATTCAAGGATATTATGAGTCATACATGTAATCGAGGTTAAATATCTAACGTGAAATGTCAAAAGTGTCAGATTTCCAGATCAATGATCCATCCCTCAATTGAAGCCTTACATGCTATAATTCACCATGTGGGCTCTATACTTTGTAGGTCAATTCATAAAAGAGAAGTTATTATTGATGACTATAAATTACTTTACCAAGTTGGTGGAAGTCATGTCTCTAAATAAGATTATGAAATAATAAGTGATAAATTATTGTAATATGATATTCAATTTGATAGTTTGTTTTACAACATGTTGCTTTAAGAAACGAGTGTTTCTTCATATTGTATTAGTGTATTTTTTTCTTTCTCATATTTCTTTAATAAATTTTATGTTTTGACACTATATAGTTTTCTTAATTATACGCCGATTATAGTTAAAAAATTATGAGTTAGGAATTAAATTTTTATTTATCAAACATTTCTATGAGACTAAGTAATCAAGAGCGAGATAATAGACATAAATTACGAGCCTTGCGAGCATCCAATGCACAACATATATTAAAAATAATCTAAAACGAACTTGCTTGAGTGTGTATGGTGCGATTATGTGCTAGTATAAGCAAACAACGATTCTCGATATCTCACTCTTTAAAATATAGCTAGATACCCTTTAAACCTTTCTTGACATTCCTTACTAATTGACACACCCTAACATTTGTATTGATCTAAATTCCATGTGTATATATAAAAAATCTTGCATTATGTTTCAAGCTTTGACTAATATCATCATGCTCGACCATAATTCACAACTTGTGCATTGCCACGTGTCTTGAAGAGGGAGATTAATAGACCTATTAAAATACCAATGAACATTCATACCCCAAATTCTAAGGTAATTTCTAATGAAATCTTAATAATGAATAATAGAAAATAAAATGAAAATCATGACCATGGTCTGACTCTGATACAAAATATCTATCATAAATAAAATGATATTTTATTGTAGAAAGAGTGTATGTCCCAGCTCGCAGTGTTGGTGTTCCTGGTTACAACTTAGTGAAAAAAATAATCCCAACTCTTTCTTGAGTCCCCCTAAACACAATCGTTTTAAAGTATCACATAACCCCTACCATCACCTATTTGTCTTGAAGCTACTTCACTCTGATTATTTGACATTTGTTTGACAACTCTTTCTCAAATTTCTCTTGTGCCATCGACTCTCATAACATCGTCACCAACAACCACTCATCTTGTTCTAACCCTATTTGACGAATCCTCACCTAATTAATCTCCCATCATAATCGCCCTGATTATTGCTGATAACTATACAATCGATCTGATACAACTTCATATGAGGATGCTTCCATATTTAATGAGAATTATCAATTCATATGTCTTCTTTAATTGACGCCGATTCAGACTCATTGCTACTTGAGTTTTAGATAAGATTTTATAAAATGGAGGTAATAGTGGCGGGTTTGATTACGTTTCACACATGGATAAGAAAGTTGGGTTGGGTTCAGAGAATAAAGGATTGGGTGTGGGCATGGCCTTGAGATTTGCACTACTTTTTTTTTGTAAGTGGTAAAATAAAAAAGAATGCATTTAAATTTTGTTATCACTAATTTTGAAAATAAGATAAGCATATTTCATTAATATGAGTCATAGTTTATGACTACAAGTCTGTCAGTAAAAGTAAAAAGTATGGCTATTTGTAAAATGGTGAAACATAAATATTGTATGTGTGTTATCATCTTGAGGTGATTTTGAAAAGATTTGTGCTATTGAGGTGTTTGAGTGGGTTTTGAATCAATGTGCAGAGCATGTGCGAGATATTTAGTCATAAAAAATGTGTTGCTAATGCCCCATTTAGAAAAAAATTTGTAAGGCACAGGATATACGAGAGGGTATTTGATCATGCGATCAAAAAATTATAACCTAATTTAGAAGATAAGCACAAAAGATTCAGTATATGACTTTGTGTGATTATTTGTAATCGGAAAATGACTTACATGGCCTACTTTTTCACAAAATAGACTATTTAGATACCGTAATTGTTGTAATGGTTAATTTGTGCATATTTTTATACTTTTATGACAAACAATGACTCTTTTATTAACCTAGGTTAACCCATAAAGTTATAAGACATATTTACACTTCCTAAACAAATAGAAAACCTACATTTATACTTTTATGACCAACAATGACTATTTTATTAATGATTCTAATTATGACCAAATTAACACATCTGTAAGAATTGCTCAAGAAGACAGGGACGACTATCCAACACCCAACACCCAATGAGAATTCTGAAAATATATAGGGACGACTATCCAACATCCAACACCCAATGATAATTCTAAAAATATATAAGACAAACTCAACAGCCAACACCTTCGACTTCCCTTTTGAGTAAATTAGTAAAACAATAGTGAAAACATGAAACGAACAAACAAACTTATAAACTAAAACCAATCAACTTACCTGACAATGTTCTTCACCGTATACTTTCCTTCCTACCGACAAAATATGTAATAAGAACTGACTAATTGTCTAGAAAATAGAGATACATTTCGACTCGTGTTCCTAATCTTGATTTTGATGATGATACACCTCTGGACTATACTAAAAATCAAAATGAGAATGATGGTAACGACAATTTTTCCTGTTTTTCTTTTTATCGAGTTGAATCTTATTGAAGGATCATCAAGTATTTGTTCTTTTTTTTATGCTATAAAGATAGATAAGACATCAAATTATAGTTTTGTTCTTATTTTAAGCTCTGTATTTGGTTGCTATCTAATGATCCATTGACTTGTATTGCACATTAAATCTGGTTTGATTGGAAAGTGATAAACAATTAAATAACAAAGTCTCCATTATGTACTTCTTGGTACCTTCCACAATGAGTGACAAACAATTAAATAACAAAGTCTCCATTTAGTAAATTCCATTGTGAGTGTTTTGTAGACAACACAACCAAACATAGGCACACTTGAGCTGGATTCAGGCGGCAAAGAGCAAGGAGCAAGCTGACAGAGAATCGAAGAGCATAGATGATTGTGAAAAAGTTGTGTTTGAAGTTGGGTTGGAATCTCCAAATGAAGAAAACTCCCCTGCGATGGTTCATCTTCTGTCTTTTGTATGGAAAAGGGTCATGGCATTTCTTTGTCCTCACTAGCAGGCATGTGACAAACACATCTAGGACACGATCCTGGTAACATCCCTTTGCTAACACAAGGGACCACTTGAAATAAACACAACTGTAAGACAATTGTTCAAAGTGCATTACTAAAATGATGAGAAAGTACATGAAAATATTAATGTAACCATTTGAAGCTAACAAACGGCATAAATAATTGCTCAAACTGCAGTTAAAGAACAAGATAACATAACACTCAATAAAATCAAATAGCTCAAGTACAAGTATTTCGATAGTGGCCCTCTTGGCCACATCTACGGAAATGCACGACTTTCTTTGATACTTCAATGCGCTTCTTCTTTGGATGTATTGGTCATGCACAAGTTGCCGGAGGTTGAATCATTGGTACTTCATCTATCGGAGCTTCATCCACAGTTGACCTCCTATCCCATGTTTCTATTGGTAAGATGGAATGCACATAAATTTTCTCTTGTGTTCTCCTTTTATAACAAATATCCACATACTCATATGGATCCATTTCCAACATTTTCATCACAACTCATGCATGGATGCAAGGCAAATCACTATGCCACCAATCCACGCAACTACAAGATCTCTCAGGTAAATTTTAACCCGATGACTAATTTCCCCACCACAAACCTCATACTCACTAGCCGATGCTTGATATAATGTCAAACAACTTCAACATTGAAGTTTAACCTTCATCTCGTGATCAATGCGAGGACTAATTGCGCACTTCCATTGCTTTGTTTGACCTTTGCTAATCAAGGTCATCAACTTGATCCTGATGCTGTTAGACAATGCATATATTGGGAACTCTCTTGCTTCCAAGATCCAATTATTGAACGTCTCGGCTAGGGGTGGGCATCCCATCCCGCGATCCCGTTCCCGTCCCGATCCCGTCCCGTCCCGTCCCGATTTTTTCGGGTCTTAATGGGATTGAATAATTTCATCCCGATCCCGTCCCGTCCCGATCTAGAATGGGATGGGATGGGATGAAGATTTTCAATCCCGCCAATCCCGTCCCGTCCCGAACTAATTTTTTAATATTAATTATTAATATTTTTATTTACTTATTTATTTATTTTATGAACATTTGCATAAAATGTTCAGGTTTCCAGGCTTCCAGCAGCAGGCTTCCAGCTGCAACAGGCTTCCAGCAGGCCCAGCAAGCCCAGCAGGCTTCCAGCAAGCCCAGCAGGCCTTCCACTTTTGCATTCATATGCATATTTTTCGTAACACCATCCAATGCACACCATGTTAGTAACATGATACTATATGGGCCAATGTGCTCATAATATGCACTATATATGTGCCAATCACCTGTGTGGCTACTATAATTTTTGGTATTCATGTTGTCGCTGCGGCGAACTTTTTACAAGTATTTGGTGCTAATGAATTAGAATGTTTCATATATAGTGCATGCTATACTATAGTGGTTTGGTGTATGGGTCCATTATCATTGAAAAACCTTAAGGAATTGTTCGCAAAACCTGGATAAGGCTTGGGTCCAGAATACATGGGTCATTCCTTGTCTAGGTACTGACTCAATTTTGCTTCATGCAATGTGAAAAGAACTTGGATCAAATCCATCACCTAGAAGCTAGAACTTGGCCCTTAGTCAAGACTCAAAACTAAGAATTAAGCCCAACTCAAACATCAACACCATGATGAGCGAGTGAGCTTTGAGGAAGTCATTGATAATGCAAGTTATATTTATTGTTTGTCAAGGCAACAAGGAAAAAGAAAACAATGATCGATTTTCTGAAATCACACTCAAGAACATGGTTTGGTACCCAATAACCCTTATATTCTAAATGATCTTTTACCTCTAGTGAGTGATATTAAACAACCAAGCAGTCTTCCAGCAGGCCTTCCAGCAGGCCCAGCAAGCCCAGCAGGCCTTCCAGCAGACCAAGCAGGCTTTCAGCAGGCCCAGCAGGCTTCTAGCAGGCCTTCCAGGCTTCCAGCAGCAGCAGCAGGCTTCCAGCAGTCCAGGGTTCCCGCTGATCCCGTCCCGTCCCGTCCCGAACCCATTTGGGATGGGACGAGGTTGGGATGAGGTTTTTCCCATCCCGTCCCGTCCCGATCCCGTATGAACGGGATGGGATAGGGATGGGCATATCTCGTCCCATCCCGTCCCGTGCCCACCCCTAGTCTCGGCCATGTTTGACGTCATCTGATACCAACGTCTACATGGAAATTTTGTCATAGCCCAATGCTCTGGATGACTATCCTCAAGATACTTGTGTGTGTTTTTGTGAGATGTTTTTAATGGTTTTCATTATTCCAGTTCCACGTAATCTGTGGACAATCGAGCACATGCAGCCTTCCACAATGTAATCTTTAAATTATCTTTTGAGATTGGACTCAAGTATGTCCCATGTACATGGTCTAAAACATTTTGCTCCGAATGCCTGAAACAATAAGCATGCAACGAGTTACCAAATATGTCTTTCACCACACTTTTGATATTCGGATGCATGTCTGAAATAATAATAATCTCATCTTTTGAATTTAATGCATCCTTGAGGTTTTGGAGAAACCAACTCCAATCATTGAACGTCTCGCATGCTACAATAGCAAAAATAATTTGATATAATCCATATCTGCATCGCATGATTGTGTAGCAAAAAGTGCTTTTTAACTTTGCCTTTAAGAAAGTCCCATCAATAAATAAAATTGATCGACATCAAACCTTCAAGAGAAGCTCGTAATGCAATAAAACAGTAACAAAACATATATTCTTTAACGGTCACGAATGCCACACTAGCAGGATTATTATCTCGTATCTTCTAACATAAGAAAGGTAGTTGCCTATAAGAGTCAATAGTAGAACCATGAAGGCATTCTATAGCCAATTCCTTCCCTCGCTAAGCTTGCTTGTATTTCAAGTTCACACTAAATTCATTCTTAAAGTCTTCGACAATTTGTTTGGGTGTATAACTCCGAGTCCACCGTATTATTTCTTCCATAATATTGGAGATTAGTTTTTTCAAGCCCTAAACTTATAAACAAATTCATCGACTGCAACGTGCACATGTTGTGGATCAAACTTGTATATATTAAATGTGTTATTTACTTTAGATGCCCTCAACTTCCATGGGCAACCATCCACCCCACACTTCGCCTTTACATATGAAACATTATTCTTCTCAAATGAGTATTTGAATTTGTGTGCTAATGCATACTTTTCTATCGCAACCTGTAAATCAACGACTGTTGGAAATCTTTGACCAACCTCTTTGATAACATTTCCCCACCTACTAGACACTAATGAGCCATTTGCATTTCCAGCACCAGTAAAGTTGGTAGCGAAATTAAGTATCGTTTGTGATGCATTTGTGGCTAAAGTAGTTGAACTACATTTGTATGAGAAAAAAAAGATTAGCAACTGAAAGTAGAAAACTAGTTAGTATAAAATTGTTCGGGAAAAAAATTACTAACCCCATTCCTCCCGGATTTGAATTTTGTACGAAAGTCAATTTTGTAAGGCTCAGAGCTAGTGAACATGATCTACGCCTCGAACATGGATCTGAAATTGAAGGAGAAGACTTGTTACAACATGTAGAAACTGACATGGAGATCTCCCTTAACGCATTGACAATGAATATTAATCAAAACACTATTCGAATTCAGAGGCATATAAAGGAAATTCTAATCACTGTTTTGGTGGATTCATGGAGTACACACAACTTCCTTGACCTACTATTGTTAAGAAGACAAGGGCACAACTATTGTTTCGGTCTACTTTGTCAATGTGATACTCACCTAATCTACTAAAAATCTTAATATTACTTTGGTTTGATTTAACGTAGATAGTTAATGTAGGAGGGGGAAATGAAATAGACTTTTGCATCACATGAATTTTTATATCTAATTGTAGCATCTTATGAGAATTAATGAGATAAAATTAGACTGATGAATATTTCTACAAATAATACTTTGTTACCTGGGTTTGCAAACTCAAATAACGTGTGAACTAATCATCAATTAGTCTTTCAGAGACCCATGACTTCCATTAGATTAATGGAATACAACATACTTTTACATCACATAAAATAAACTTAATAAATTAGACTAATGATATAAAATAGACTTTTGCATGACATAAAAATAATTCACAGACATTGTAAAGTTTGCAAGGAGTTTTCTATAAAAGAGATTGGTTGTTAAAATTATATCTCCACACTAAACACCTCAATTTCTTCACAAACATAATAAACAATCACAAAATGGACGTGCATGTCACAGTTGAAACTCAATAAACAAACACAAAATAGACATGCATGTGACAGTTGAAACTCACTAAACAAACTTAAAATAGAACCAAATTCATAAATTGTTACGGTGGGGCACACAAAATCTACCCCAATGCTCTTCTATGATTAGAGTCATTACATAAATCACCATATAGACCCAATTCTACAATCGTCCGAAATCATCAACAAGACAAACCGATTAAACACACAGATCATCTGCAAATCATATTTGAGGCTGGTGGTGTGGCATCAACAAACTCGCAAATGCATGACACCCACATTAAATCGATTTCAATGAGTATTTAAGTAGCCAAAGAGAAGATGGAAAAGAGAATTGTAACCTCAAGATGCAAATAGATCAATCAATGAAAAATATTGGGGAAATATGAGAGATTTCGTTTTGGTTTTGGCGTGTGGAAAAGATTGAAAGAAGAAAAGAAACTTGAGAAAAATAGTAATTGTTAGTTAATTAAGTTTTCTATATTTTTTTTAGGAAGAGTAAAAATGTCATATAACCTTATGAATTAACCTAGGTTAATAAAATAGTTATTATTGGTGATAAAAATATAAAAGTAGGCACAAATTAGCCATTATATTAACTACGGTATCTACATAGTCTATTTTGTGAAAAAGTAGGTCTTAAAAGTCATTTTCCGATTTGTAATCTAGTTATGAATTTATGATTATGGTTGGTAGTTTGATGACTCATTATCTCGAGTTTGTATGTGGTTATGGTGCGCGACCCAAGTGGCATGTCATGGTAGCCGTGCCTTTATCACGGGTGCCTGAAAAAAATTGTGATCGCGACCGTGAGGTATATATACCTAATTGGTTAACATTTGATTGATTTCTAAGGATTTTAGCCTTTATGACTAATTGGTTAACATTTGATTGATTTCTAATGATTTTAGCCCTTTAGGTTTCCACAGAGGAACTTAAAACCTAAAGATTGCCCTGGGGGAGTTCATGGCCGGCACACGCAACTGGGTAACCAAGGAGCCAATGTTCAACCCCTTTATCTATCTCGAGTCCTTCTAGGGAGCGAGGGAAGGAGCGAGGAACCCTAGAATTTTCGATCTATCTCTGTACACGTGGCTGCCAGCAAATGCCCCATCTTAATCTCACCAGATTTATGTACTTCACTCTTTCAAAGCTTCAATCTTTCTCTTCATTCTAGAAATTTTGGAGGGAGAAAGAAACCCCCGACACTAATTTCACTCAAAGTTGAGCTCCACATACTAAAGATTGGAGCTTGAGACAAGTCGTGAAAGATGATGCAGGGGAGGGTTCTGAATTCATCAGTTCTCTCAAGGCGGAAACTCCCCTTGTTAACTTTCCTAGATTCATCTTCATCCATCACGCTATCCACAAGTACAACTTCTTGTAAGTAACTTATTTTGAGCTTTATTTGGGTTCTTGTTGATACCCATGCTGTGAATTGATTTACTTTGAAATGGGTACTTGTTATATGTGTGTAATTTTGGAAGAACTAGTATTGATTTATGCTTGTGAGCCCCACTTGAATAAATTAGTAAAAATAAGTGTATGTTCTGGATGCAGATTGATCATTGTGGTGATGATTTATGTTGTAAAGGTTGCTTTATTAAGTGTGTGTTTGTTTTTTGTACAGTGTATGTTTAAAATGAAATTAAGTAATTTGACAAGCCAGTCAATAGTTAATAATTATGAAGGGAGTATTTTACTTAACAGTTGGAAGTTGTTGAAATGGTTGTGAAGCCGCCAGGTGAGGTTGTAACAGTTAGAAAAAGTGCTGACATCAGCTTTTGAATGTCATTCATAGTTATACACATAGGGGTTTATAAATCAATTGACAATGAATGGAAATTGTTACTTTGACGTGGTCCGACTCCTTCTCCAGTAGTTAATTCAAATTAAATAGAAAATGTTGACCTTATTTACTTAAATAACAGGATAAGTTGATGAAGTTTTGATTATTTCCGCTAATTATTAAAGCATTTAAGAATTGTGAATGCATTCAGTCTTTCCACATACAATCCTCTAAACTTCTGTGTTGACATTTAGTATTAGTAAGTGCCACTGTATCCTTTTTTGTGATACTTAAGCTTAGGAAACTTAGCTGATTTGGAAAGTATTCATGAGTCACGACTATTGGAAGTGTATGCTCTTATTATCAAAAGCCATTAGTTCCCTCGAGTTAATAGTAAGATGTTTTCGAAGAACACTCAAATTAATTGTGAGTTTTTCTCCATTTCATATTTCCATGATCAAAATATCATAATATGTTATCTGAAGATTTACATATTCTGCGAAGCTTGACATAAGAAGTTCTTGAGCATAACCGTAGAATATTCCTGGTTGAATGCATCATGAATTCTTAGTTATATGATTTCCTCTGCATGATTACTTTAGTCCTTCAACTGGTGTTGCGGTGCCAAGAAATTTTTAGCATATGATAGAATGAAAATATACAGTCCATTGCCACTTTAGCAGTTTAACTCCCAAGAAAGTATAGCCCACTTATTTGGAAATATCCCTAAAAATCCTGCTATTTGTTTCAATCCAAAGGCACCACATAATAGCATAAGGTAGTTCGACCCTGGAGCTTCATTTCAGCTCACTTAGATGACTCTCTTTGGTCTTCTGGCTGCCAAATAAAGATTTACTCTTTGTGGATGAGTTGAGCTGGACAAAGCCTGCTTAAGTGGATAAATGTGCTGAACTAAGCCAAATTCTCATAATCAAAAGATGAAATCAGAAAGAGTTCTAGAAGCTCTATAAAATTACAAAGTAATAAAACTTGTTAAAAGCAAATTGACACATTACATTTATGATTTAAGAGAAACTATGGGACTCCTGCAAATAAACTACAGTTCCTGTGGTAGGTTCTTAATCGTGCAAAGCAAAACGTCACCCCAATGACTTTAAAAGAGGTGTTGGGCACTCACGCATGCACTGGCCCACACTCATAGCAACTGCTGTCCCTAATTTAGACACCCATGTGGCGAAGCAGGTGTGGGGTTTGATTCAACCGGGCTATTAAGCCCTGCTTCATTGCAGGAGTGATACATGATTCCACTAATGAGTCAACAGCGGTCACATTTCGTGTTCTCCATATGCTCGCGGCAAGCGACACACGTCCCAACAAGAGGAACCTGAAGTGTGTAGAAAAAAGCAAATGAAAATAGAAAGCAGCATTTCTAGAATTTTCTTGCGGACGTTACACATTTAATTATTTTGGATAGTTATGATTCTTCGGTTCTTCCTTTATTGATTAACTGGATATGGATTCTGTTATGAAGTCATTTGCATTATTAACATGTAGCAGCCTAGCAGGTGATGGAAAAGGTTCATCTAAGTGATATGTAAAGTACCCTGGTTCAGTGTAATGCATGATATACACAGACCATTTTCTGCCAAAGAACAGATTGATTTTCTATGTTGACTCCAAAAGATGTTGTTCCTCCACAGAGTTAAGAGGATAAACCTCAATTAGCTAATTTGACTAGAAAATGGTTGTGAATTTGTTTCTAGGCACCTCCAGTTCTAGGGATTAATTTTGGGTAATATCAGTTTAATAACTTTACTGTGGTAGAAAAATAATTTTGTTTTCAAAGTACTGATCTTCACACATGTGAATGGTGCATCTTGTTACGTGTTTCTTTAAAACTAAATGTAGACTACCCCCCTCCAAAAAAAAAACCCACCCACCCACCCACCCACCCACATGCACACCCAATTTATATATATATATATATATATATATATATATATATATAATTTTATTATTATTTATTTTTAAATAATTTTTATTATTTATTATTTTATTATTTATTTATTTATTTTTATCGATTTTATCTAAATCAGTTAATTTAAATTAGTAGCTACTAATGCTTAAGACATGGTTCTGAAAACAAGGTTGAGGATTGATTTACATTAATCACCCTCATAACACCTTGTCCTATATGATTGGTTAGTAGCTACTAATGTTTTGCTCATTTATAGTGAGATACAGAAGAATAGAAAAATCGAGTGCAGTTTGCGTCAAAGTTGTAGCTCAAGCATCTAGTATTGGATCTGGGGGATATGAAAGAAGGGAGGACAACAATAGCAGCAAGGACTTCCCTCCTAGTGCAGATTCATCTAAATTGTAAGTTGAACCAATTGTTTTAAGCATTGAAATCTCAATTATTACAATGTGAAATAAAAATTTTAGACTGCTGCTGTTTTCCAAGTGGAAACACTTGAATGGTAGACATTTTGTTGAGCTTCATTCTTTGGCTTAACCTAAGTCCATGCAGAACTTGAAAATTGGTACAGAAAATATTAAGTACATATTTGAAGGGTTTGCTTTCCATGTTAGCTATTGGTTAAAACATACAATAGGATACAGTACCTCGAACTAGTCAGTTAAACATAATAATGTGAGACGGTATGTGATGTCATTTTCAGTTGGGGCATTTTCAATGTATTTATCTTATTTTGCCTTTTTTTTTAATATAATTAATTTGGATATCTTTCATAAATTAAATAATTTTTTTTTATCTCTTTAACCACCCCCACATGCGTGCACACACACACAAAAGAAAAGAAAGAAAAAAAAAACTTATGAAAAACAGATAATTGGTTATGAGGGCATTATCATGACAAGTAGACCAAGTAAATGTGACACTGGTAGAATTTCGGAACCCTATAAAAAGCATGGACAGAAATAGGTAAGTTGGTAACAAGAGGATAAATATAGCTTGCACCGACACAAATGATACTACTGATATTACTGAGGCTATTTTGGCATGAAATTTAGCCAACCTGCAAGAGATATGGATATCGTTATCAGACAGGGTCCCTTCCGATTAGAATACTGAATGCATGTCTTCAAAGGTTTGCTTCATGTGACCTTGGTATTAGATTATGATCTGTTACAAGGTGGTGCCCTTTAATAAACGGATGGATATTGATTTGGCTGGTTCTATGTGTACTGTTGCACCAAAGGTTTTACCATATCTTCCTTCATTGTTCATGGGTAGCTTGATTTGTCAAGACGAGTTTAATTTTTTGATGTGGTTTGGGCTATGCCTAGATCCCTGGAGGCTCTCTTGAAGGGTTGGAAGTGCACTCCCCACCTTTCCTTGATGTGGAAAGATTCTTTGGGATCTTTTGCTATTTTATGGGTTTTATGGAAGGGGCATAATCCAAGGATACTCAACAATAAAACTTTGAATTTTAGAGGGATTATTATGGAGGTTTTGGTTACTCTTTAGGTTAACATTTAAGTTATTTTCAAAGAAAATAAACATTTATTTTCAAAAATAAATTGACACAAGTCCACAACAAGCAACTGCATTTAAGTTATTTTCAAAGAAAAACTCTAGAAATCATAAACATTTCTTAATAGCCTTGGCTCCAAATTTATTATCTCGTATAGGTTAGCAATTTAGAAATTGAGTGGGCTAATAAGAACTTTTATTGTCCATAAAAAAGTGACATACACAAGATTTGCTTCATAAGGCCACATTAAAAGATAAAGGGACTCTCAAATTTAATCTTTCTTATTACTAATTTACTGAAAAATGGCAAACCCAAATGAGAATTCAAGTCAAATCATAATACTTGAACAACATACAAAGTCCAATATCCTATAATGAAGGAAGACAAGTTATACCATTTATGTCTTGATAGTTGAGGTATTGGTGTCAAAGTTCATATGCATAACTTGTTTGAGTTCCTCTTGCCACACATTAGTATATGTAGATTAATAAATGCCAATTTATAAAAATATAAGACTTTGCGTGTAATTGTGTTGCATTCACACTTCAACATCGATTACTTGACTTCACTAATATATTAAGCAGTCCGATATGCTTTCATTAATTTTGTTATAGTTTTCCTGATTTTATGGAAGAGAAATAAAGAAACTAGCTAGACAAGTAGAAAGGTGGCTTAGGATTCATTGATTACTTCATAGTAAATGGATATGCAAAGAGAGTTGTTCTTGCAGCCAACTAGTGATTCTCCTATTTTCCATATTCTTTGTAGTGCCTTTTCTTTCACTTTCTTCTTCTCGTCATTTGCAACATTCAGAGTGCTTCCAATTTTCGTCTCTTTAGAATACTAGTGGGTCTCTTTTCTTTGTGATGCATAAGGGTGTTTGGGGAAATCACATGATTTGGTTAGATATCAAATCCAGGAGTTGATGGCAATGGCCCTATCAAGCATAACAATATAACAAATTTTTTAAATTAAAAATAACACTTATATCCTGCCAAACCCTAAGAAATCAGACTAACTAAAAATCAAAAGTCTAGCAGATTTTAGACCATAAGTGAATTTCTCCAACATCAGACCAACAAAAACCCTTTTCAAGCACCAAAATCGTTAGGTATCAGAAATTGAATCCCTCAAACATCAAACCCCTTAGAGCGAAATCATCTTATCCACCAAAAGAGGGATGGTGAAAAATGAAATAAAAATCAAGAAAATCAATGATGATCAACAAAATATATGAAATCTTCCCATTGATTTCTGTATCAAACAAAAAATCCAACATCTATATCAAAGAGGGAAACCTACCTGTGTCATTTCCTCACGTTGATAGATGAAATTCTTTCAAAGAATCGAATACCACTCATTGTAGGGAGCTAGAGCTATGCAGTTAAATCATTAATCATAATTAATCGGCTTAGGAGCGATATGAGATTAATCATAATTAATCGGCCTAGATTTTATACACATATTTTCTCTATTCTTCTATATAATATGTTTACTACAAGAATTGTTTTTTGAAATTAATTTATATTGAAGTAGTAGACATCATATGCAACAATTGAAGGTGAGTTATAACAAAATAAAAAAATTCAATATTAGATAAAAGTGCATTTCCGTTTATCTTAACTTGTTATTTTCATTTAGTCATTTTTTCCCCTTCTTATATATATATATATATTGATTTTTTTCCTCTTAAATCTTTTCATACACTTGTTATTGCCCTATGGCTAGAGTATTGATGAGGTTAAGAAAAATTAGACCGATTAATTTTCTCTCATTTATTTCTAACATATTATAGTAGGCCGATTAATCGGTGAATTTTAAAAGCGATTAATTGTAAATCGACGAAAAATCGCCGATTACTCAAGCTAGAGATTATTGAAACGATTAATTAAAAAGCGTAACAATCTACTAGCGAGGAGATTAATCGCTGATTATTACCCATATAATAACATAGAGCTAGAGAGAAACAAAAAGAAAATGAGGAAGATCGTGGAAACCCCCTTGCTTAGGTTGGAGTCGCGATTTGTGTTGTGCCATATAAAACTCTGAATAGTTACTTCCAACTTCTAAAAATAAATTGACTAGTTAACGAGCTTAATATTTTCATTTTGGAAGCCATTTTAAATTTGTGGGTGATTTTGTTTTTTTGTTTTAAAAATTTCGCTTTGTTATATTTCTGTACAAACGAGAGAAATTGGATGACGTGCTTCAAAGGCGTGCCCAAAAGTGAGTCATTATTTCAAATAATTTCTTATAAATACTTGTTTAGAAACGTGCATTCCATGTACGTCCTGAAAGTAGGCTCCAAAGACGTGCACATTATGCGTGTCATAAATTCAAGTCATGGAAACCCATATTTGTAGTGGAGAATGGGACTTATGTTATGTAAGAGAATTTCAACAATGTAGAAGGAAAAACTTCCAAGGGCCTGAAGAAGATTACATTAGTGATGAGAGCAAAGGGGATGATGATTTCAAAGAAGAAGTATTGGACTCGAGTTCATCAAGATCATATTTGGAAGCTTGGGATCGAGTACAATTGACAAAAGGGATTTATACCAAATCAAATATTCTTAGATTAAACCGGTCAAAGAAGACCAATGCTAAACACCTTGAGCATTGAGCAATTGCATTTAAAGAAACGAAAAGATAGCTTTCAACCTCAATCAAGATGATTAGTATCGAAGAAGGCCAACCCTAAACACACCGGGCATTGAGGATTTGCATCCAAAGCCAAGAAAATGTAGCTTTCAACCTCAACCAAGATGATTAGTATTTGAATACGAGATGTTTTGAAACTCTTTTATGTACTAGTATCCAACGAATTTAATTTTAGGGTTCACTGTTATTTGGATCTCTCCATTTCTCACATTTTGAGCACCTTATTTGTGTTATCCTAAGGATGATTAAACAACTCAATGTCTCTTATGTGGAAGTTTAGGCACATTTGCTATAAAGATCATGATAAATTGCCAATTCTATAAAAGCTCAAACTTGTGGAGAGGGCGAATGTAATCACATAACAAGCGAAAGCGTGAGATTACAACAACACAGGTGGGTAACAATGGTACAATTGCACCGTAAACGCACACGATATTACCGTGGATAAGCACATGGAAAATCTAGGCCCATGGATAACTGGAGTGGACTTAATAGTCCAACATATCACATACTCAATTGGTTGAAAGTGTGTCAGCCAAAGAGTTCCAAAGAGTTGTGAGGTTGGACATCAGAAGAGCTAGAAAATTTAACAAAGGTGAATGGGCTTGGGACAAACTAATTCATGAGTTGGTATGGGTAATATGGATAAACAACATGATCATGGGGGTCTAATTGGGATAGATTTAGAGATTAACTTTTTTGCTTCTTATATGTTCAGTTGGGATTAAATACTTCTCCCTAATACCACATGATGTGTGGCTCTGAGGAGGGGTCTTATTATTATCTTTGCTATTATCGATACTGTCCCTCTTCAACCTTTTTACACCTAACCAATCTTGTTTTTATGATAAACTTTGCTCATCAAATGGATCTGGAGGTTTGGGAATGAAAATAATTATGTATGGAGACATATCATAGCCGATAAATATGGTGCTATGGTGTTGGGCCTACGGATTGGTTCACTTATTAGCCAACCTCAACTTATGAGTGATCTTAAAGGCATAATGAAGATCAAAGTGTGTTTGCTAGACAAAGTCTCTTTTGAAGTTCATAATGGTGAGAGAATCAATTTCAGGGGCCATAGATGGATCGGGGATTCCTCTTAAATATTATTTTCCTGCCATCTTCAATGCTTCTAATAACAAGATGGGTAAAGTCAGAGAGAGTTCTGGGACAATCATAGTAAACGGTGGAACTTTCAATTAAGAAGGAACTTGAATGATCACTAATCTCATCTCTACCACAACCTATTGTAATCATCAAGAAAAATGGTTGTGGAATGATGATTTCTCTGTGAAGGTTTGGTACCAAGTGCTGACTCTTAGAAGACTTCCCTCATCTCTTGACCAAAGAATCAACAAGTGCATCCCCTTATTTGGTTAAAGGAAATCCCCCTTAGAGTGACCTTCCCTTTGTGGACTGTCTGTATGGTTCTCACAATGGACCTCATCATTAGGAGATAATGATGAGGTCTCATAATCCCTAACCATTGCGTGCTCTGTGATCAAGCAAAAGAGTACATTGACCACCTACTCCTCTCTTGCTTTTTGGTAGCTGAATTGTGGGCTAAAACTCTCTCAGAATTTCACAATTTCACCTTGCAACAATGTGGATTGTTTGGATGGAGAGAAACAACAAAAATTAAAAAAAAAGTGAAGAAGACAGGAGGCCAGCTGTCAATAGATACAAAGGTTATGTTATAGTTATGGGGTTGTAATTGGGATAGGGGCAGGGATATTCAATTTTCTTCTTGTATGTTTCATTGGGAATGTACAATCCTCCCCAACGATTCGTGATGTACATGTTTTGGGGAAGCCAATGTCTTTTTTCCACTATTGCCACCCCTATTTATTTCTTACACTATGAATAGAAGTTTTATTTATTTATGGAAAAAAAACGTTAAGGCATGTGTACGTAGAAATTGCCATGGTAGAAAATTACTTTGTGAGATTATTTCCAAATTGAAGTTCTTTGACATAGATTAGTTTGTTATTGGGGATTTAAAGAAAGTTTTCATTTCTATTGATGATTACCTAGTAAAGAAGGAGACAACCAGCGATTGTATTTGATTTTTATTCATTTTATCAATGTAAAAGTTTGATGATCCATCAAAACCCACTCGCTTCCCCCACCGAAATAATAATAATAAAAAAAGAAAAAAAACCCGAAAAGAAATAGTAAATAGTCTTCACAAAGCTCTCAAATAGGTTTGGAATTCTACTTTGAGAAAAAATCCATCTGGATGGGCATCCTAGCTGAGAAGTTCAGGTTCAAATCTGTTCAGTGGGTAGCAAACACTAGATACACCATTTATGGATTTGGTGTTTGGAAAGGGTAGCTCTTAAGCTGTGAGGACCGAGGTGCTTCCTGATGTCTCATTCAAAGTACACTTTGGTAAGCTTCCTTATTTTTTGGCCAAGTGACTGGGAGAAAAATAAAAATCTTCGAAGAGGCCTTCCCTATGGTATGACTTATATAGGAAAGATTAAAATTGAGGAAGGGAGTGATCAGGCCTTGTGGGATGGAGAGTTCAATGAGTATTCTCTTTGCTTTGCTTGGTGTGATCACAATACAATGTATGGGAACTGTTCTTAGTTTATAACTACAAAAAAAATCTGGCTGAGGCATCTTCCTCATAGGCTAAACTTATAGCATGACCACCATGAAACTATCATTGTAGAATATCACCTTGTGAGATTATTCCCCAACTTGGAGTTTGTTGAGCTAGCTCTTGGTTTTGGTTTATTTTTTTTATTTGTTTTTTTTTTTCTCAAGGATATGAAGAAATTTTCATTTCTATTGATGATGTACTTAATAGTGAAGCAATGAATGAGCGATTGTGATGTAACCTAAACTATGAATTTAAATAAATCTGTACAAAAGATAATTGAATTTAAGTAAACTTAAATAATCTCCATTGGAGTCTTCATTCATCAAAAACCAATTACAAGTCCTATTTATAATTAAACTTAATCCTAGATTCTATTGGAGCCTTGATTTTCACTTATTCTAATGGGCATTCTTAGGCCTGATCCAACTACTATTATTAATGAAATGAATTAAATCCTAGATTAAATCAGAATCTTGTTCTTCATCAGTTTTATTAATTAAATGGGATCCTAAAACCTTACTCACTTTCAAAATAAAATAAAAAGTTGGTGCAATGGAATTTCAAATAGTTATCTTTCAAAACTTGGGAACACAATAACATTCGTTTCAAGTTAAATAGTTTTGTCCTTTAAAATTTTCAAATTAGAATATAGTTTTTTGAAATAGTACACTCTTTCCCCTCAAGGGTTTTTTTTTTTCCCTTTCCCTTTTCAATTGAATACTATTACTACTTTGTTCATTTGCATCTACTTTTTCACATTTTATTTTTCCATAAATACTTGTGGGATACTGAAGTGTATCTCATAATTTGACAGGAATAAGCCTCTTGTCCGACTTCCATATTCGGTCTCTATATTTATGGTGCTAGTTGGATGTGCCTTGGCATTTTTACTAATCACTTTTGTGAATGGAGGACCTTCGTCACTTTTAGCAGCAATCTCAAAGTCAGGTTTCACTGCAGCATTCACACTGATATTTGTTTCTGAGATTGGTGACAAGGTAACAAATCAACCCTGCTGATTTGGAGTTTTTTGTTTTCTGACTCCCTCATCTTGATAGACTTTAGTGATCGCTAAGTCTGGTAACTGCTCATAATTGCATTGTTCTCTCGGCCAAAGCTACTTGAGTAAGCCATCTTAATATTCTATAGATTCAAGTTTGTAAATGATTGTGACGATTGCATTGATAGGAGACCATTGCTTTTGTTTATTGATGCTGCTGGAATTATGTTTGAAAAAGTTGAGATTCTATATTGCATGATCGAGGTTAAGGACTTGTGGACGCCAAAAGTATGACTATTTGTGTCCAATAAGGTATCTAGTAGAACATATGCTTCTGTCCTCGGTGATTTCTTCATTATATTATGAAGGGACTATCCTTAAAAAATGGTAGTTATTATTCAATGGAAGTGATTTCTTAATAACGTTTTGTGTTCCTCACTGCAAATATTCAAACAACGGAGAAAATGTCGAGGGTTTTCTTTTATTTTAAGGCTAGCTTATTTCTTTTAGCATGTGCGTTGACATCTTATGTCTTGGTGTAATTAGGCTTTTGATATCTTAGTATTTACATAGATATTTGGTACGGTGGTACCATGAAGGCCATCTTCTTTGTGTGTGTCCGGTTTGGTATGGTGGTACTATGAAGGCCATCTTCTTTTTTTTGGTACGGTGGTACCATGAAGGCCATCTTTTTTTTTTTTGTTTCTTTCTTCTCCCCACCCTTCTCTTCTAAGTTACCCAACTAGCTCAATCGGAAATTGGTTTAAGCATAGTTATCAAAATTATCGTATTATATATCGGAAACCCGATCTAAGATGCGCATATTGTGTCATAATGTTTATTGTGAGAGACTGTGTGGAAAAAACAAGTAAATAAATAAATTTAAATATATAAAAGCCACAAGTAAAACTGATTTAAGCATGTATGTCCAAAAAAACATGTAGTTGTGTAACATGTGCAAGTGCCTGCCATCCATCATTCATGTCACTTTGTACAAAAATAAACCTATCAAAAAGTTACATTCAATGACCTCCAATGAGACTTTCAAGTACATTTTTCAATCCTTCAAATAAATACTTGTGTAATAGGAACTCTTTCGAATTAGAAACTATCCACAGAGCATATTTCAGTTCAAAGTTGCATTGAGATTGAT
Organism: Berberis vulgaris; assembly: GCA_963556465.1. Taxonomy (NCBI): domain Eukaryota; kingdom Viridiplantae; phylum Streptophyta; class Magnoliopsida; order Ranunculales; family Berberidaceae; genus Berberis; species Berberis vulgaris. Next base: position 55,525,651 of record OY747136.1, on the reverse strand, counting down.
GTTGATTTTAGAGGTTTCCTTACATGAGAGGTGTGACACCCTGATAGAAAGGCGCCTAGCCCGAGAAGTGGTATGGTTGCGCCAGGAGGTGTGCTGGAAAGACCCCTAGCCTGAGGAGAGGTGATGGTTGCATCAGGTTGTGTCCCTTTTAGAAAATTGTCCAAGGGGAGATTCCGTAAGTAATTTGACACCGAGGCTTTTTCGGCTCAACGACAAGAGCTTTGGCGGATGGTACCGGAGGCTAGTGGTTCGATCCCTGTCAGGTCCAATTTATTGGATGGTTTTTTTTGGAAAGCGAGCTGGGTTTTTAAGGATCTCACAACCTATCAACAAGGTGCGATCTACAGGTCAACAACCATAAGAAAGAAACCATGCTGCAGGTGGGTCTCGAACCTAGGACGTTGGGGATAAACCCACACAACCCTAACCACTAGACCATAACACCATTGGCTATTGGATGATTTAATTGAGCATAAAACTCCACATCTCTGCTGGGGTACTATCGGTGGTTGGGTTCAGATTGTTTTTAGGTTTTCTCTAAAAACACACTTAAAGAGGATGAATTGGTGTTCAACCTAAAAGGTAGCTACGATCCAACTTAAGGGTTAAAGTGCAAAATCAAAAGGAAAAAATATAAAGAAAGATTTTTTTATTTTAAGTTTCATGACGTATGATATCCATAGCTTAGGGGCATTCTAGCATAAGCATTTGCAATATGATGCAGTAGATGTGGATTGATTGCTTCCAATATTGATAGAACTAAACTACAACTAAGTGAGAGAATTAAATAAATTTATTATAAACCCTAATTTCAAAAGTAAATGATAAACAAATATTTTTTTCATTCAATCAACCAACTACATTATAATTCTCAAGTCTTATTTATAACCCTAATGGCTTCTTTGGCAAGTAACTAATCTAACCCTAACCCTAACTAACATAGGCTTTTCTATATTAGGCTCAATTATCCATAATACTAGTTAATTAGCCCGCTTACATATCCTTCAAAAGCTCTTGAGCTTGAAGTCAAATAAGTCTGATGAACACAAGCAATCGGTACAGTACATGAGGCAAAGTGCACATGAAGTAGACGACTTCGAAATTTGCTGCGATACGCACTTGCTAAAAATAGTTGAACCAACTCAGAAATGGAGCAAGGTGACTCAAAAAACCATAATTTGCAATAAACCTTTTTTGCAAAGACTTTTGTGCATAAGCTCGTGTTACAAAGAATTCACAATATAGATCAATATAATCATCGTCACTCACTGTGTTCACCGCTATAGAAACATCATCCTCTTGACCAAAAATAGGAAAGAATTCACATAAGTCAAATGACCCACATGTTGAAATCGCGTACATGTGACGTGCCCTTAACTTACACAAAAATCTGGAGGGACTGACAAACAGAATGGCTCATTTTGCTCTTTTGGCATATGTTCAAGTGTCTCTTTCTCCAACATTCTTATCTTGTCGTCAAATGTCTTGTTCATCTGTTAGTATTTCTGTTATTCCCTTGCTTCTTCTTGCTTTCTCCATGCCTTTTTTTATTCTCTCCAGGCACAAAAAATAGGTAAAGGCGGGCGCCAATCCATTTCGCTAAATCTCTAAAAAATTTCTATAAGTTCAGCTCAACCAATGGCATAATGAGATTGGCAGTCACCAGCAGGTGTAGAGGTGGTGGTGTTAGAGGAGAAACGGGTTCAAATTGGGGGTTTGGTTGTGGATATTAAAACTGGGGACAATCGCTACAAGACACCGTGAGGTATTAGACTTGACATAGGCTTGGTCTATAGGAGTATTGTTATGGGATGAAGAATGATATAGGTATGGGTAGGAATAATAGGGGTATGGATATTGGGAATAATAGGTGTCACTCAATTTTTTATTTATTAATGAGGTGCCTTTACTTATTCTGAGGTGCACATAACTATTGTTTTGAGTTAGTGAGGTTTCTGCAATTTCTGGGGAGTTTTCTGAAATTATTGGGTAGTTTGGGGAGGTACTTAGATATTTTGAAACAGTGCGATATCAGTACCTGTGAACACTGTCTGTCTGTGAATAGTACCGACCTTGATTCTTTTTTCAACAATTTTCAATAAAGCTTTGTTTCTTCTCTTTTCTCGTCAACCTTCTTCTTTTGAACCATTTCCCAAACAAATCAACGAACCAGAACTAGAACTGCTTCGATTGATAGAGCTAAACTACAACTAAGGGAGAATTAAAATAAATCTATGATAGAGCCTAATTTCAAAGATAATTATTAACAAATATTTTTCATTCAATGCCAACTACAATCTAATTCTCGAGCCTTATTAAAAGCCTAATGGCTTCTTTAACAAGTAACTAAGCAATCCTAACCCTAACTAACATGGGCTTTTCTATATTAGGCCTAATCATATGTAATACAATTTAACTAGCTCACTCACATCAAATATACTCTATTTTGGGAAAGAGTTCTTACATCAGAGACTATTTTGGTAGGTTTTGAAGGAACAGATGCCGATTCTGGTAAAGTTTCACTGTCTTCTTGGCAGAAGAAAACCAGAACTGTATCACAACCAAATAAAAGAAATCAACAAACTTCTTTGGTTGACTTAGGCTGTAGGCCTTATTTAGTTATAACTATTGAATAACTTGGGGAAGAAGGAAATTAAATTAGAAATTCTAAGAGAAAAATGCAGTTATTCCTTGCTTTGCCTTTCTGTGTTCACACTCACTGTAACTCTGGAAGGTGTTATATTAGTTCAATTTAGTAAGATTATTCTCCTTTGATGTCTTATGATTGCATATACTGCTTCTTTACTAACTTGGTTGGAAAATGATGTGTATATGAGTTCAATATTTTTCAAAATTTTGTTCTGGAGTCTCATCTGTTATGATTTCTAAAGGCTGCTGTTCCTCTAATTTCCCAAATTTGTTATTGGTGTCAAGTTTGGCATTACAACAATTCATAATGTTTACTTGCTTGAACAGACATTTTTCATTGCTGCACTGTTGGCTATGCAATATGAAAAAGGACTGGTATTGCAATCTTATCCCATCTTTTTATTTCTTCTTTAAACATTACTTCTCATATTGTTATTCGTACTCAAATTTACTTTGTCCTTACTAAATAGTTGCTTGCAGTTACTGTAACACTTTAATTTTCAAAGTTCAAATCGTTAACTGTTCTATTCAATGGAAAGTAGTTTGCTCGGTATAGATTTTCCATTACTTAGACGTGCAATGATGACATTAAGCAAAAAGGAAAGTGCCGGTCACACTTTATGGGCTAAAATGTTACAAATTGTAAGAAATCTCAGTAGAATGAATGTTGTAGAAAATCTGAAAAATATATAATTGGAAATAACTGCTTTTTTTTTCACTGTGAAAATACACACGTGATTAGTTAATTCAATTATGCACAATACAAAATGATATCAGCACCACGTAAAAGTATTTCCAATAAAAAAAAAGTACAGAACTTGTAACAAATTGGCATTGATTGAAGGTCATCCAAGTAAGTACCCAGTTGATTAGCAGAATTTCTATGGAACTGATATAAGGATATGGAAGTTCCTCCTTGTAAATCTCCATGACGTGTTCTTCAAATCTAATTATGAAAAAGATAGTGTAGGTCATAAGCGATGTAACAGTATATGCGTCATGCCTAATCATCCGATAAGCATCTTTGTGGAGAACTTTTACTTGAGGCAATTCTAATGAAATTTAGGATCCAATTTCACATAATTTTTAGATAAAGTAGAAATATTGAAAGTTAGGACTTGTGTTGAGATTTTTTTTTCCATCATGTTCCAATTGAATAGAAGACGCTCAATTGCCAAAAGCAGGTGATCGTGAAAATTTAAGAAACAATGATCTGTTTAAACTTTTTGCTTGCTAACATAGTCAATATAGATCATTCTCACTTTTTTTAACAGAAGGTAAAATTGAGAAATACAATGAGGGCAAGCCATGAGGTTTACAGATCCTTGGACCCTTTCATGGTTACAAAGAAAATCCCCTTGAAACAAGGGAAAATGAACTACCAATTTAAATTGTAGTATTAAAGTGAACCATAGCATGTCTACTTGATACGGTGTATGGTACATATTCAACAACTATTGCTGTCATGGACTCATGGTCTTGGGGCCAAGCATAGTATAAGGTGTCTACTAGGAAGCATGGAGCCAGGAACACTATGTTTTGGTTGCCAATGCTCATCAGACATGGCTTCACATGTGTCCTAGGATTAGCATCTCTTGGTGGACACTCCTTTCACCGTGGATATGTTCTCTGACACCCCCAAAACCTTTCTCTGATCTGGTATCAATTGGAATGATGAATAAAAATAAACAGATTGTTATACTAGGACACTCTTGCATAATATTTACATGTTTGGATGCAATTTTTTCTAGCATTCGGCAAAAGGATAGCCATGTTATATGTTTCTTTCCATTTTCAATAACTAACTAATGTAAGCGAATAAATAAAGTATGAACATGAATATTAGCATACACAATTTATGACTTATGATCTTGGATTATGATTTGAAGGATTTGATTAATCGTTGGAAGATCTTTTTTAAATGATGAGTGCAATATTAACTAACTAGGAATCAAATCCATAATCATTACTCTAGAAGTTTTATGCCGTTTCTTTTTCAAATGATCCAAGGAGGCCAAGATAGTGGATGGTTAGGCACTCAAGTAGAAACGTTCAACAAAAGTGTCCAAGTTAAGTCAAAGCTAGTTAGATAATAACAACAACACTTTCGGATAAATAAAGGGTTCCCACCATTATAAAGGCATTCCATGAGGAAGACTCGATGAGGACATCGACAGATTAGGTGGGGGAACAAGACATGGATAAATATTTGGGAGATTTAAACTTTTGGTCCCATCATTTGCACCAATTTTCGGTATGGATCCTATTGTCCAACTTCGTATTTGGGTCCCAAGTCGATGTGAAACGACTTTTTTATTTTTATTTTTTATTTTTTTTATCCTTGGTTCAGGTTCTATGTGTATGGATTTTCACAAGTATTTGGGTAAAATAGATGTTTCGTTTGGCAATCACAATCACCTTAATCCATGAGGTATTGAAATCGAAAAGCTAAGTTGGACGGGAGCTAGTACAAATGATCGACACACCATCAAAATTACCTAATATTTACTATTTTGGTATGGAAAACTTCTATTTTTTTATTTGATTATCTAAGTATTCATCAATTATAAAATATATTCATTAATATTTAATCATGAGTAACAAGTCACATTACAATAACATTGTTGTTAAATCATTCATTCCTTAAAGTAATGTAGTTTGTTATGTAAAAAAAAATAAAATAAAAGAGTATACATTATGTCTATTCCTTGAATATAAGTGCAAGAGTATGCAAGAGGAGCTCTTGTTTGTAGTTAGTTCTATTTGTTCGTATTCATCGTTCCAATTGAGAAAATGATAGTAAAAAGGGTTTCGAAAAGTGTCTAAGGAGGTCAAGAAGCTCTCTGGAAGGCATGCACCACATGACACGTGTGAATCCTTGTCCAACATGTCTGGGGATCTGAATTTGTTCCTAGCTGAGCTACCATGACCCCTGTTGGAGATTTGTTTCCTCAAATTCATAAGATTGAGATATCCTTATATTACTTGGGGTTTTTTCCAAAGAGAATTGAATAAAAAAAGAACTGTACTTTTTTGGGAAAATCTCTGATTCAGGGGTTGGATATGTTTAGTAACCACATGGTCGTTCCTCTGAGTGTAATTGTGAATTCTAAAACATCCATTCAATGATGATTATTTATTCTCACCAAAAACCGTGCAGTGATAAGAGATTAAGTTATTGAATCAAGTCCAATGCTAAAGAGAGTACTAAAAATAAGAAGATTAATTTCTGGCAGCTCGTAAATGTAATTAGGGAAACATCTTGATTCTATCAAAATATTACATTTAACTTTGCTGGGTGTTATATAAACTGTGTTTCAAATGTTCGCACAATAGGCAGGTTTTGATTAAACAAGGAATTATTGCAACCTACTTATAGGGAAACCAATGACAATAATTATTTTTAATAGATGACTCACGAATCTAAGCAAAAGGAACAAAATATATGTATTTGGTACTAGTAATGTATTGGAGATGATGATACCTGCTTATCATGCAAACAAGCCACAATATGCCCAAAAGCTCTTATGATCATTAAATGTCATTCTGGTTAATCTATGGTTCTTTGCTAATCTAAATCACTAGATCAAGGTTGGTTGCATTGCTATTTGCATCGTGCGCTTTCCTCATAATTTTTGGGAAGAGATTTGACTTAATTAAAGAAATTTCATATGTTTCACTTTAATTATTTTGATATATTGTTGAATTGGCTGAACAGGTCTTGTTGGGATCGGTTGGCGCTCTTGCACTTATGACAGTTTTGTCCGTAATCATTGGACGAATATTCCATTCAGTTCCTGCACAGTTTCAGACTAGTAAGTGCATTGGATAAGACTGTTATGAGTGTGATGTCAGTGACTTACATATGTAATCTTAAATTGTTCAAACTGTTAAAACTTTCATAAGGGCAACATGGTCATTTGGGCCTTGAAACCTGAAGGCTTTCCTTGCTAACTGCAACATGTGAATCTAGGTCTGGAAAATGACTCAAGCTGAGTTGCCTAATTCAGGAATTTCCATAGAAAAAAAAAATCCTTAGCGTTCCTGATATTTATGATGCTTATATTCACATCTACCTGCGTACTCCAATCCTTTGTGGTTATCTGATTTAGAATATATCAGAAAATGTAAGAACTATCCAGCTTTTGAAATGATGCGACATGCTGTTGATCAAATGAAGTTTGTCTCGGTGTCAGCATTGGTTTCTCCATTATAAAAATAATAAATAAATAAATAAAACATTTCTAGAATCTCAGAATAATTGTATGGTTTTTGCCCTTCTAAACAGCCTTGCCCATTGGAGAGTATGCAGCAGTGACACTTCTCATGTTTTTTGGCCTCAAGTCATTAAAAGATGCATGGGATCTTCCATCAAATGTAGTTAAGAGTACTGAAAAGAGCCCAGAGCTTGGAGAATATGTTGAAGCTGAGGAGCTTGTCAAGGAAAAGTTAAGCGTCTCTAAGCATACCATTTCTTGAGGCTCTATTGCATGATATGTTTGTTCCTGTTTGAACGTCCAAATTTTTGCACTTAAAAAGTAGGATTATTCATCTATGCATCTGTTAAATATCCTTATGCTTTATTCTCTAATGGAAAGTAGGATTTTTTTTAGTTTATTTTAATTAATTTAGTTTAGTTGTTGGATTGGGCCTAAGTAAGTCTATTAGAATAATTAGAGATAGGGTTCCAATAAATTCTAGGGTTTGGTATAGCATAAATGAGGCCTATAGGTCATTGCTTGTAATTGATTGATTTGATGAATATGAATCGAGTTTTATTTATCTTTATTTTCTTAGCCCCTCAACCAATGTCGCAAACCCCGCTAGCAGTGGATCCATATCCTAATTTAGGCTCGATTCAGATCCCATGGCGTGCGACCGCTCCTCGTGATTAGCCATAATTGCCATATCTTCTGTTCTACAGATCTGTACAATCAACCATAGCCCCTACTGGACAGCACAATGGTCCACCATTCCACATGCCTGATTCGTCGGAGACCCCCTTCCTTTTGTTGACTCGTTAGCCCCAAGTTATTGGGTGAGAATCACATCACCTCTGCACACCTTGTTCAGTTTCAGATCGTGCTGGAGAAATCAACTTTTCATAACTAGTCCCTAGATAATATTTTTAATTAGATCCCTGGTCTGATTTTGTATCAGTCCTGGTCCAACAAGTTATTTACCCAGAATCAGTAACAACACCCTATCAATGGAAAAAGATGTCGCCCATATTACCATTCGTACCCATACCCATACTATTCTCCATATCAACACAAATATCACTATAGCCCAAATCCAATCCAATACCCTGCGATGTCCAATACCCATAACCAGTTTTACTATCTTACACTGTAAAACATTTATGTCCCTTGTTACCCCCAACCTGTACCGGTTTCCTCTACACCACCGCTATCCCCATTGCCCAATGTTATGCATCCCACTACTGCTCCCACTATGCTACTAGTTGAGCCAGACAGAGGAGTTTTGGAAAGGACTGGAAGAACGGATACTTACTTGCCTCGACGCATTATTTGATGCTTGGAGAGAGCAAGAAGTAAGGGCGGACAAGGAGTACCAAAAGTTGAACGCAATCTTTCACTTAACTATTTTTGGACAAGCAGAGGATGCTCCTATAGAGACAGAGGCAACACAGTGAGTGACGATGTTTGTATTGATCCATACTGGGAGACATTTGTGGAGACATTGAATGATAAGATGTGCGTGTAGAAGCTCTTATGCAAATTGTTGATATTTGGACCATGTTCCTTATTTGCGTCCATTCCATTTGCCATAGCAAATGTCAGTGTTGTATGAATCGTTAAAATCGCGATTCAAATCGTTGATTTGACTCAACTTGCCTTATAATCGATTTGAATCACCCATTAAATCAGGTTTCACCCAAATCGGTGTGAATCGTCCCCGATTCAAGTTTTGAATCGCTAATCGCGATGTGTTTAGGATCGTGCAATTTAGTTTATTCGTACAAAATAAAGAAAACTCTGGAAAAAAAGAACATGAGACATACATGTTTTAGTTTGGCTGAAAAGAAGAAGAACAAGGTTTCAACCCCACACACGATCGAACAAGACGGCTCCTCTCGAGTTGTTTCCACCTCGTGCAATCGAAGAAGACTCCTCTCAAGGTGTTTCCATTCCAACGCGATCGAAGAAGACGACTCGTCTCTTGAGTTGTTTAGCTGTTTCCACCCCACGCGATCAAATTGTGTTTATTCAGGTGCATGTTGTTGAATAAAAGTTGTTCTAATCCATTGATTGAGATGTTGGGTTGTTTAGGGTTTGAGAGGGGATAGATGAGAGAGCTCTAAGTTTGTGAAAGAAAGTGATGTGTGGTTGTTGGAAGATATTTGTGTATTTTTCATCTTTTGGTTTGAAGTATTGAGTTATTATTCATAAACCCCTAACAAAATAGTTTATCATTATGAATCCCTTATATATAAGATATAACATATGAAGATTAAAAGAGAATGTAAGTAAAAAGAAAAGATAAAATCCAAAATGAAGGCATATATATATAATATTATTAATAAATCTTACGATTTACAATTAAATCTAAATCTTACACGTTATGAATTACAATACGATTAATTAACATTAACAACTGTCACCAAGGCAGAGTTTGTGGATGGTATTTGGTAATACCAAGGATGCACGGACTCGGATACGCGTGTCGTGTCGGACACGGATATGACACTTCGACTCGACAATTTTCAAAAAAGTAGGACTCGGCGACACGGTCAAACTTATTTTTTAATATATTTTTTTGTAACTCATGAACATAAATAATAATAGTGAAAACATTCATTCATTCAAACTTTCAAATGCATCATAAAGTCAAGTCATACTCATAAAGCATAAGCAACATAATTTGATAATTTCATTAACTCACCAGCTAGGCGGCTACATCTCTTCATTAACTGGCGGATCAACTGGCACATTCCCTTCATTCACTAGCTATCTCAAGCATGCCAGCAACATCCAAATCCAACAAATCAATAGTATCTCCTCTGATATCCCACATCCTTGTCTCACCTTCTTTGTACTCTTGTTTTCTTCTTGACAAAAAACGGAGGTTGGAATGCATATACACCAAATCTTCAGCTCGTTGTAGGGTCATTTGGTTCCTTTTCAATGAGTGGATGTTTGTTATACGTGCTCAAACTCCTTTCTCACAACACGAGGAAGAACAAGGCTGCCCAAATAACTTCAAAGCTAAAGTCTGGAGTAATGGTGCAGAAGCACCATGAGAAATCCATCACACATCAGGTTCTAGGTATGTTCTATTCTGTAGAGAATCACTTTCTGCAAACTGTCCCAAACCCGCTAAATACTTAGCATACTCTGTAATAACCAATCTTCTTTCCTCAATATTAGGAAAGTATCTCTTGAAGCAGTTATCCTTCTCCTTTGAAATCTCAAGATGTGGCAAAACACGATTAGGAGTCCCTTCAAGCCATTCTATGCTATAATACCTATATATAAGCAATGACAAACACAAATTAATATATAAACATAAGTGCATAACCCATAAAGTCTAGACTTCTAGTCAAGACTCAAGACCAAGTAGAATAAAAAGTTAAAAACAATATAATTAGTTACCTTGGATTCGAGAAATATGCACAGTGGTGTGTTGCTTTTCTCCCATCGATCTATCAGTATATGATGCACCACTGAAAAAAACTGACTCCTCACTATTTGCCTTTCCTTCATGGCGGTAAATAACTTGCTTCACTTTCTCAATCATAACATCCCACATCTCATACACCAAGAGAAGACAAGACTCATCTAGCCCTTCGCAACATTGAATAAATATGCTCTGTGAAACGAAGTACGTAGTCCACTTTGTCCCACCACAAGTCATCCAATAGTTTTCCTTTCACAAGTCGTGCTTTCTCAACATCATTTTCCCTATAGGAATCCCACTGATCTCCAATCACCATACTTTGGAGGCTACTTTTAATGTCTTTCAACCTCTTGAGCATAATTATGCTTGAAGCAAAACATGTCTTTGCTCTGAAAAACAACTTCAAGCTCGAGTGCTCATTAAACTTGTGCAACCTCATGGAATGGTTCATGATAAAGTTCTTGATCAGTACCTCGTCCCCAACAACATCAATAATCCAACTACACAGACTGTAGGCCTTTTCATTTGCAGGCGTGTTCTTTGGAGTGCATATGTTCTTCAAGGCGAGGTTGAGAGTGTGGAGTACACAAGGTGTCCAAAACACCTCAGGATATTGGCTCTCAACAAGTAAACCCGTAGCCTTGCAAACTGGAGCATTGTCGATTATGTCTTGGACCACATTACTTGGCCCAACCTCACGTACGACTTCCTTGATCAAACCAACAATGAAGAACTTGTTTTTGTACTCCCCTTTTCTAATCACAGCCTTCAAGAACATTGGACCACCCTCATTAATCACTATGAAATTAATGAGTCCAACCATCACAAACAATTGTTGCTCCTTTGGTAACCCATGTGAACTTTGTTGCTTCCAACAACCTCCGAGCCCCTTTCATTTTGAAGCAATGTCGTCTTCAATGTATTATACCCAGGGGTTTTGTAACCACTAATGGACTTTGCTTTATTCATTCCATAGGTGAAAGCCTCCTGAAAATATGTATTCTTTGCAAGGTTGAATGACAATGCAGCTGAGTAGAACATCCTTGCAATCAAAGCATCCAACTCTTGTCACTCATATTGAAAGCATTTGCAACAGGATTATTAGTGGCTCTCCTCTTTCTTGGATTATTGTATGGAACTGAAGGACCGACCCCACTATTTGAACCCGGGTGCGGGTGACTACTTGAGCCCACTGAAGGAGGTCTAAGTTGTTGGGGGGAGATTTGGCACAAATAGCTATCCCACAGCCTGCTATCTTCAACAAGTGGTCCTTCAATCTAGTATGAGATCTCGTATACTCTTTCTGACAAAAAAATTACACCACCATCTAAGATTTCCTTCACCTTCATTTGGTCTTCTTATTACCATCACATGCCTCCAAAGATCATCTCCAGTCACTTGGCCTAAAAGAAACATTAAGAGAAATTTTTTTTGTTGTATTAGTATAATCTAATCTATAAAACTCATTCACTGAAAGCTTTAACAATACTGAAAAACTCATTTATTGAAAAACTGATTCAATGATTGAAAAACTCATTCTTTGCAATACTGATTCAATGTCACTGATTGAAATACTCATTCTTTGTTAAATGCTAATCTACTTTTTGTATTCTTTGCAGTTGAAATACAAAAATCAGCATAATATAGCATAAAAGATCAGAGACAAAGAGCATAAAAGAGAATCAGCAGAAATACTCATTGTTTTATTCTACCGGTGTTGGAAGAGCATAAAAGAGCAGAAAATTAGCATTGTTTTATTCTACCGGTGTTGGAAGAACACATTCTCAAAAATCAAAGACAGAGAGTCATTCATGAAATCAGAATATGGAAGAAGTAGAAAAAAAAATCAGAGAAGAGTCTCTCTTTTCCATATGAACACGAGAATGAAGCATAGAAAAAAAAAACGAAAGAAGAAAGGTACCTGCTGAGGACGACATCATCTCCTTCCTGTAAGCTCCCTCTCTTTAGCTCTGTCCAGCAAGCAACCTGAGCTTCTCGATTTCTCTTTCACTTGCTCGATCACTCTCTCTCTCAGTTGGTTGATCGATCTTTGTGGCTCGATGAAGAAGAACAGGTTCTCTTCCTCTTTTCTCTGATTCTCTCTGATGAAGATTCTAGGGTTAGAAAGACTTAGGATCGAGGGAAGAGAAAAATGGGATGTTATTTGCAACCATGTGTCCAGACGTGTCCATGACGTGTCGGAACCAGTCAACAAATTTTGACCATTGACCACGTGTCAAATATGTGTCAGGCGCGTGTCCATGTCCGACACATATTTGACACTTGATACGGGTGATTTTCGGAGAGTCGGTGCATTCTTGGGTAATATCTACATTGTGTATGAAATTTATGGTTTCTATTGGTCCAAATCTAATTACCTTAATTGTAGATGATAAGCAACTCCCAGTGGTAGCAAATGGTTATCCATTAAGCGAGGGAATTAACATATAATATTTTGATAAAAGCTAGATGACTGATGTGGTTGTTTTAGGTCGGGCAAGTGTGTATTGTGGCAAGGTTCGAGGCTGACTACTTTGTGTGCACTTCGCCTTGTGTTTCGTAATCGGTTGCTTGTGTTCACCTGACTTCTTCGACTTCAAGCTCGAGGATGAGTTTTTCAACCAGGGAAGGATGATGGAAATGTGATTTATTTTAATTAATTTAGTTTAGTTTTTGGGTGCGGTCTAAGTTAGCCCATTAGAATAATTGGAGATATGGCTCCAATGAAATCTAAGGTTAGGTTTAGTATAAAATGGGCCTATAGGCCATTGCTTGTATTGGTTGATTTGATGAATATGAACTGAGTTTTATTTATCTTTACTCTGTTTGTTATTTATTTTAGATCTAGGTTAATTAGTTTAGTTTTAGATTACATCATTATCTTATGAATTTCTTATCAAGATGGTACTATTCGGTACAAAGTTTATCTGCTTTTTACGTGTTAGTTTGCATGGTTACTGAAATCATATCTTCATTGTCTTCAGGTTGCAAAGAGGCTCACCAATCCACTTGAAATCATCTGGAAGTCTTTTAGCCTTGTGTTCTTTGCTGTGAGCACATTATTACACTCTTTATTTGGATGTTAGCTTGTGTTCATTGTATGTTTAACATATTTTGGGCTCTAGATACATAAAATTTTCGACTTCAATCTTTCATAGAATAAGATGCCCTGACTCTGACATAAATATTAGTTTCAGCACCTAGATCTGACTTAATTTCTCCATGTGAACAAGTGAATGAATAATTCTCTTATCATAAAATAATGAATTAGAAAGTTTGTAACATCCAGTACCAGTCTTAAAAAAAAGTAGCACAGATGTCAATTACTGCAATTTATAGCCACTTGTGACATAAAACGCAGTTGAGCCACTTTTAAGTGGTGCAATCTAACACCCCACATAGTTTTATCCCTCATTTTTTTGGGACTAATTAAATTCTGATCCTATTAGCCAATCTATTTTCAGTGAACAATTGAGCAACATACTTTGCTTCTATCAACCACTGATCATCATCATTAGATCTAGGCAAACCAGAAGGTAGCCAGGTTTAAAGGAGGGTGGTGCCAAGAATAGTCTAGCTTATTGGCAACAGTTGCTCCTTTATCTGGACTATTTTAAGTTTCAGTCTAAACTCTGTCTTGCATTGGAGCTGTGTTTTTAGGCTTAAAAATGTCGAAATAATTAGTTTAGGATTTAGAAAAAACAAATAATATAATTCTCATATTTTGCAGGAATGGGGTGACAGGTCAATGCTTGCAACAATTGCTCTAGGTGCTGCACAGGTATATTTTCTTTTATTATAACTGAACCCTGAAATGATATCGCATGTTTCCTATAATGTTACTTGTGCAATTTCATCTGTGTTTGCCTTCTTACAGTCTCCATGGGGTGTTGCTAGTGGAGCCATTGCTGGACACTTCCTTGCAACATCAGTTGCAATTGTAGGAGGAGCTTTACTTGCCAACTATATATCAGAAAAGCTGGTCGGATATTTGGGTGGAGCTCTCTTTCTTGTTTTTGCAGGAGCCACTTTTCTTGGAGTTTTCTGATAAATCTGTGTAGCCTACATGCATAAGCAAACTCTTGTTCATTGCCAATAACAATATTCCATGCCACGAGAATGCTACAATCACTTCAAAAAAGAGTTAGCATTGCTGCTAACATATGCTTCAAAAAGGCTCTCAACATTTTGAAGCCTTTTAACTTACTAGAACTCTATGCTTAAGGATTGAATCACTTAAGATTAGAGTGAACTGTATATTGTATCGCGATTAGCTTTATTGATTATTATTCATTCAGGTATGTAAGACCTTGAAAAAACATGAATTTGTAATTCTTTAGATGTATCATAGGTATGGAATCTCAGGAAAATCACATTTTAAGTTTGTAATTTCAGATTGAGCTTTACTTACAACTTTGAGGAATAAAAGCCAGTTCCGTTGCCAAGGGTTTGTTTTGCTTCTTATTAGAGGATGTGTAAGATTGAATATTCAACAAGCATAATAACTTCAAGCATAGGGATAAACTCAGGATGGTATTAACAATCCATACTGATGATACCTGAAAAGATAGGAACGGAGGTATTCAATTTTCTATGACGGGGCATGGAAGATCCCCCCAAGATAAGTCGGATGCGAGTGGTTTTGATTAGGGTTGGGCACTTTAGACCGAAAATCGGACTGGACCGGAAATCGGACCGATCGGGTCGGTTTTTAAATTTTATTTTTAATATTCGGTCTTAAAATTGGACCGGACCAAAATTCTCGGTTCGGGCCTCGGTTACAGTTTTCCAAAACACTTGGTTAACCGGCCTAGCCCGACCAATTTAAATGGCATTTTAATAGCAAGTCTACCCAATTTCAATAGCATTTTAATAGACCAAGATCAAGTCTGGCCCAATTTCAATAGCATTTTAATAGCTTCTCCTTCCCATTCTAGATACTTCCATTCCCTTCTGCTTCCAGCCACTTCCATTCTCTTCATTCAGGAAGCAAACCAACCAACAAAATCTTCAATAGATGTAAGCAGTGAGTGATTGAAGAATTAGGCTTTGCTGGCTCAAGATCTCTTCATAAGATGAAGGCAAGCAAACCAACAAACTTCTCTCCATTAAGTTCTGCAGCGATGGAGTTTGTTGTGGTGGCGAGCTTCGTCACGGATGTTCTCCTCGGTAGGCGGTGGTGGTGCAACCTGCTTTCCATTAGTGGATGTGGAGTTTGTGGCGGCACAATATTTGATGGTGGGGAAACGACAAAGGGATGGTGGTGATGATTTAGATGGGCAAAGGATTATGATTTAGACGGGTTGATTGGGGAGTAAGAAAGGAGAAGGAAATGAGAATTGGACAGAGATTGGCCCGGCCCGACCCGAAAAGTCGGTTATTGGGACCCCGGTCCAGTTTCGATTCCTGA
This sequence comes from Berberis vulgaris, assembly GCA_963556465.1. Taxonomy (NCBI): domain Eukaryota; kingdom Viridiplantae; phylum Streptophyta; class Magnoliopsida; order Ranunculales; family Berberidaceae; genus Berberis; species Berberis vulgaris. The sequence goes on along the minus strand of OY747136.1, from coordinate 55,509,951 downwards.
AATTGAAGTTTTTTGGGATCCGGTCCGGTTCTCGGTTTTGGCATTTCGGGCCGGTTAATCGAACCCGCGCAACCTTAGTTTTGATATCTTACAAACTTAGAAGAAAGTTACAAGAAAAGTAGGAACTGTACAATCTTTTGGTATTAAAACTCAAAGTTCTCCTTTAGACCCTACATAATGTTAACCATTAGCAAGCGAAGACATATTTAAAAATGATTCTATGCTAACCTTCTATCAAATCCATGGACGAGACTTTACAAAAGGACAAAAACATTAGTATTTGATATGGAAAAAAATTAAACATTATTCAGTGAACTTTGAGGGCTTAACTACTAGGGGTGGGTAAAAACCGATTTAAATTCGGTTAACCGATCGAATCGGTTTTCAAATTCGGTTTGGTAACCGAACCGAAATATGAGTATAAAGAAAATAATTTAAACCGAACCGAACCGATTATAAACGGTTCGAAATCGGTTTACGGTTTTGAATCGACCAATTAATTAGGTATATATAAATAACTAAATAACAAGTAGGTGTCAATACTTGATTAGTGCAACAAATGCACTGCAGTACACCCTGTTGCACTGAATCACCCCCTTCTCTCAAAATTTTCAATTTTGGGCTAAAAATTGGGTCTGTAAAAAAATTGGGCTTGAAAAAAATTGGACATGTTTTAATGAAAGTCTTTCAAATGCTTGAGCCTGAAATTTCGGCCCAACCGAACCGATCCGAAATTCGGTTCAACCGAATTCATCGGTTTACAAATACAAAATTCGGTTTCGGTTTGGGTTTTGGGCAAACCGAATGAAATCGGTTCGAAATAGGTTTGGGGCTCAAAACCGAACCGAATCGACATTGCCCACCCCTATTAACTACTGCACCATGTTCTGGTGATTCAGCTACACAACTCGAGCAATGAGGCAAGACTTTTTGTAAACAAACCATTTACCACTATTTAATGAATCATGCAATGCTTTCCCTCTTAGCGTCTGCTCTCCATTATAGGGCAAATTTCGAGCTTCGCATTTGAAACACTCCATTTGCTTGTCTTGGATGAGTATACTTCGAACCCAATTATCTGCACTTCATTACCACTGGAATGAGGCAATGTTTTGGCCAGACCGTTGTATTAATCACTAAATGACAACACCATTTTCACTAATGGACACTACCACTTGCTAAAGGACACCACCAATATAAACCTTAACCATCCCAAATTCAATTTTTTCCCTTTTCTCCCACGAAATGGTCTCCTCCCTCTCCCAAAATTTGAATCTTCGCAACCTCATTTTCTTTCTACTTTTTTGCTATACTCTCAGTTTTTTTTCCTTCTATTCTCACTGTGCAATACAAAAGTAGGAGATTTTGGGGTGCGATTTGTGTTGGTCTGCGATTTGGGGTGTGTTGGTGTGCGATTCATACCAAGAAAGGGCTTTGTTGGTTTTCAATTTTCTGTGATATGGTGTCCATTTGGTGCATGATCATCTTTTTTGTTCTTTGTGTTCGATTTTTGCTGTGGGAGTTCGTTTTTGCATTCAACCTAACCCGCGAAGTTAGGGTAAACTCTAAATCTCCATGCCTTATTTTTGTTTTGCTTTAATTGTATCATTTTGCTTAAATGTTTAGTATGGTAAAGACAAACAAAGACGTTGCGTCTTCTTTGGTTGGTGGTTTTGGTGGTGGTGATGGTGGTAGTAGTGGGTATCATCCAGCTCAAAGACGATCAATGAAAGAGTCTTTGAGAAAGGTCATTGGCAAAAAAATAAAATAAAGAAAAGATAAAAGAAAAAATGCAAAAATGGAGGGAGAAATAAAAGGAGACGAAGAGGAGAGATGATGAAATGGAGAATAACTTGATTGACCCGGATGAAGCGATGGCACTCCTATTGCTATCGCAAAGTCAATGTTGTGTGGTTGGTGAGGTTGAGGAAGCGTCAAAGGTGAGGGGGGTGATAAGGATAAAGATGATGAGGGTGAGGGGGATGTGGAGGGTCATGGGGATGATGAGGGTTATGGGGATGCAGATGGTCAAAATGAAGATGATGATGGAAATGAGGAGGTTCAAAATCTAGAGGAACTGGTTATTTTTGTTGAACCTGGTTCCGACGAAGATGAAAAACATGACAAAGTTTCTTATCCTAGTGGTCCTAAAGATGGCTCCATATTAGAGAATTATGATGGCCATATTTCTCGTTGCATTTAGCTGATGAGGATGTAATTATAATATTTTTTTAAGTTTTTAAAATATGCAGTACTTATTGTTTTCATATTATTTGGGCATTGACTAGTTTTTTCTTATTGTTTGTTGTATTTAGGAACGAGAAAAGTTGAAAATGTCGGCATCAGTATAAAGATTTTATAGTTTGGAAGTTGAGTAAGTAGCCAAGAGTTGCCAATGGTGTTATGGCCTAGTGGTTAGGGCTGTGTGGGTTTGTCCCCCACGTCCTAGCTTCGAATCCCACCTGCGGCATGGTTACTTTCTAATGGGTGTTGACCTATAGGTCGCTCAATTGATAGGTTATGGGATCCTTAAAAACCCATCTCACCTTCCAAAAAAAAAAGTAGCCAAGAGAAGTAATTTTAATGGTTTATAAGAGTGGTCTACGATCGACCATTGTAGGGATCATGTCGATAGGGCAACCATTTGTGTTTTTATCGAGTGTTGGTAACCTGAGACCAACACATTTCATCTCCCTTTTGGAGAGATGACCATCACCATCGATGACGTTTATCGCATCACTAAGTTACAGATTGTTTGTAAGCTGTTATGGTGAAAAAATGCCAAATGAAGGCAGGGGAATGTGTGTAACTGTTGGTGAATGGTTTGGTGATTCAAAAGATTGAAGCACAAAAGCATGTCTAAAAGAATCTTAGTTTCGTGGAGATGAAATTTATTAAAGAGCATTGTTGTGGAAAAGTGAGTAGAATTGATTATTTTAAAAAGAAATACCAAGTTGCTAGGGGTTACTTGTTATTTTTTTTGGGCATGACTATATTTGCTAATAAGACTGGAACTAAGGTTTGCGCCGAGTATTAGAAGTTGCTAATGAAGATGGATGATGTTGGGAAGTTTGCATGGGGAGTTGGGACATTGACATTCTTGTATCATCAACTTGGTTGTGCTAGCAGAGCCGGTACCAAACAAATATCTGGGTATTTGCCGCTTTTGGAGGTACATGTTGACTTTGTTGTTCAGTTAATTATCTTTTTAGTGTTTCAGATATTGAACTAATATGTTGATGTGTTTTTATTTATTTTTAGTTATTTTTAATGTTGGATATACGATCACTTTAGGCTTTGGGGCACGACCCGAGCCTCGTGGAATGATCATTTCCCCACCATGGCTAAGTGTGATTGTCCCTAACTTAGCAGGGTCGTGACTAAAGAAATCTTGAATCTTAGGGAGCATCTCGATGACACGTCTCCTGAAGAGGTAAAATTTAGTAATTTAAGTTCATATTTCATCTCAAGTAATTGTTTTCATTTTCATCCATAATTTAATAACTTCATCTTTATATTGTCAGGTCATTTGGGACCCTTATGTGAAATCCAAGCGAAGAAACTGCACTTCACAACACTACATGGTTCAAAGGATGCTTGTTATGCCCCGATGTCGAAGAACCCTATCACTTAGATCGAGTGATGAGATAGATGGGAAGGGTACGAGTCATTCCAAATCCCCCCACATTCAAGCTAAAATAAAGAATAGAGGTTCGATCTGGCCATAACTACTCGGTGAAGCACGAGATACTGTCTTCGTTTGTTGCAACTTGGTAGAATCATCTCGTGTCAATTGAAAACTAAGGTACACCAAAGAAGCTTCCATGAGATTGCAACAATGACTACTTAGACTGGTTTCATGACATTAGCCATTCGTCCATCCAACCACCGACGACTAGGACACATCCCTTAAGAAATCAATTGTTCATATCTCGCAATCGAGTAATTGATCTATACTTTAATAAATTTGCAAACATTTGAAATACAAATTTTAATTGTTTTTACTAAGATCAATGTTTTTTTTTTTTTTTTGCAGAACAAGTTGGTTGATGAGGCTTTTGAGTTGGTGGACGCCTCTATTGAACATGGCGGGAATGTCGATAAGGTTGTGTTGCTCATGATGCAAAAGAAAGTGAGTGACCTGCTAAGACAAATGTTACTGTATGTCACCTTCTGAGACAATGAGGAAGAGCAACAAAGTGGTCCAAGTGATGGCACTGCAGGTGGTGGTAAAGGAATGAGTGATGGCGGTGGTGGTGTTGGTGCTCCTGGTGGTAGAAGAAGGGGTAGTGGTGGTGCTGGTGTTGGTGGTAGAGGTAGGGGAAGGGGTGATGGTGGTGGTAGAGGAAGGGTGGTGGTGGTGATGACATTGAAAGAGTCCTGGTTGGTGGAGGAATTGTGTATAAAACCAATAAGAGGCATGACAATATCATTCCAACTCAACCTTGGAAAAAGACTAGGAAGACGTGATCTATACAATTTTGATTGTTGTAAACTTTGTAGTCAATGAAATGTAATAATTATACGTTTATGAAATGAATTATGATTTCACAATTATGATTCTCTTCAGTATTTATGTATGATTTATATCACCATAATGTTACAAAGTTAGCTGTAATTCAATTTAATTTACTAAATTTTATCAATTAATATGAAAATTGGACACAGAGTCAAAATTCAATGAAAACAAAACTTTCTGATTGCAAACCGCTGCAAAAACTACTTTCACAATCACAGAAGCCGCTGTAAAGCATACAACGCCATTCGCAGCAAATGATGCTTTAATGACCTGACTAGCCATCGCAGCGGCACATGCAACTCAAAAACATACAATCGCAACATATTATGCGAATGAAAACATCACACTCCCACGAACCTCTGCAAATGGACAGATTCTAGAATCTGTCCATTTTTTTGGTTTTTTTTTGTTTGATTTTTTTTCAATTCATATGGTTTAGATGCACTTCTTGGCATATTTAATTTATTCCAAAATCCAATTTTGACCTTCTCATCATGCATAGTTCCAAATTGGATTTTTCAATAAACAAAATATGCCAAGAGTGTATCTAAACCTTAGGAATTGAAAAAAAAATATCAAAAAAAAAATCTTAAAAATGGACAGAGCCTGGAAACTATACAATCGCAGAGGCACCTGCGAATGTGTAAATCACACTTGCATGAGCCTCTGCGAATGAACAAATTTTGGACTCTTTCCATTTTTTTGTGTTCATTTTTTTTCAATTCCTATGGTTTAGATACTTAGCATATTTGATTTATTGCAAAACCCCAATTTTGACTTTTTTGTCGTGCATAGTTCTAAATTGGGGTTTTGCAATAAGTCAAATATGCCAAGAATGTATCTAAACCATACGAATTGAAAAAAAAAGAATCAAAATAAAAAAAAATCTAAAAAACGGACAGAGATGGAAATTGTCTAATCACAGAGGCACCTACGAATATGTAAACCTCATTCGGAGGCGTGCCATAAAAAATACCCGTTCATCGTTCAAGTTTGACGACGACTTAACATATGGAAAACATGAAGAGTTTTGGTTCCTATAACACACAAACACAAAACCATAATGGTTCGCCGTCAGCTCTATCATATCCAACTAGTTTCAGCGTGTAATGCGTACAATTTCTTCTTGAATTTTCAAAGCATCCTTCACAATCTTCACCTCACCATCGTTCCACATTCGAAGACACAAGTTATGGTTAGTTGCTAGCTCCATTAGCAGCTCATTTCTAACTTGCCTCCAACCACTATTCTCGTCGTAACCTAAGAAGTTGTTTATGAATCTAAATCCACAATGGCCATCAACGAGTGCATTCTAAATGTCTTTAACATAAATCCTGAAACCACAAAGGAATTTGCTTCATAAATGTAATTTTTCACTTCTTCGCATTCTGTTTTGGCTTTAAAACACTTTTTTGACTTCTAAGCTTCTCATGTTTCGGCGTACTCATGACCAGACGGGTCTCTTTTCGTGGACTTCTCATGCTTAAACAATTTATTCAATTTAGGTCTCTCGTTGCCTTTTACAGGTTTGGATGGTTTGTCATGACACTTGAATCAGGGCAACTCAAATACAAAAACTTTCTCTTCAACACCAACAATTATCAGAAGTGGATTCAAAGAACTTTTGCTAAAAAACCTCAACCACTAGATCTATAATCATATCCGCACTTGCACAAAAAAATGTTTTGCCAAGTGGCATCCAACGCTTGTGTAAGATAATGGAAGTTGTCCTGTATGAGTGAGATATTGTGTCATTTCAAGAGTACAAGGCAACCTATGAATGGTTCGAATCACACATCGACACTTGACTGGGTTGTTGCCTACATATTCTGCTTCAGACATACGAGTTTTTGATATAATCAAATTTAGAGCCTTGCGTTATATGATGCAGTTTTTATTAACCTAAATTAATAAGCTAATAAACCTTACTTGTAATATCACAAGTGCACGACTGTCTAACTGGTAGACAGTGGCAAATACGGGTCGATCCCACAAGGATTGACGAGACACTCGAATTCTAAGACTTATTTGAACTAATTTAGAGTTGGGGGTTACAGCAGATGAAAATTAATAAATTAAGAAAATGAAATTGACAACTAAAATTAAACTGATAAGATGATCAAACTTCATGTAAAAGTCACTAGGAAGACATATGTCAAATGGGTCATCATGAACAGGCGGAAAAGGGAATGGGTCAGAAAGCCCAATAATATCAGCATAAGGGTTCAGTTTTGACTCACTGAGTGGAAGGAGTTCCACTTTAGGCTTCCACTGAATCAAGCAAAACATTCACTTCCCTAATGGAATCATCAATATTGAAGTCTAAACCGAAGTGAGTCAAACATGCTGCTAAGGGATCATCTGATACAGACTGCAATAAGGAATTATCCACCGAACTCTCAATCATGTCAACTTCACAAACATCCTCGGGCTCGGGAGGTTGCTGACTAACATTAAAAATGTTGAGTTCGACGGTCATGTTGCCAAATGACAATTTCATAATTCCATTCCTGCAGTTAATAATGGCATTGGATGTGGCAAAAAATGGTCGACCCAAAATGACTGGAATGTGACTAGAGGGATTGTGAATGGGTTGTGTATCAAGAACTATAAAGTCTACAGGGTAATAGAATTTTTTAACCTTGATAATCACATCCTCTATAACACCACGGGGGACTCTGACAGACCGATCTGCCAATTGCAGTGTTACTCTAGTCGGTTTTAACCCACCGAGACCTAATTGCTCATAAACAGAATATGACAATAAATTAACACTCGCCCCTAAATTCAATAGTGCCTTATCTATCACATGATCACCGATAATACAAGAAATAGTCGGGCAACCAGGATCCCTATACTTAGGCGGGGTTCTGTGTTGAATAATTGAGCTCACTTGCTCGGTGAGGAAGGCTCTATTTTGCACATGGAGCTTCTGCTTTTGTGTGCAAAGATCCTTAAAAAACTTGGCATAGTTAGGAACTTGCTTGATAACATCGAGTAATGGGATATTTATGTGAACTTGTTTAAAAATTTCCATTACGTCGTTTACACTTGTTCCTTTCTTTGCCGGAGCTAACCGTGATGGAAACGGTGCCCTAGGCAAATAAGATGCCTGAGTGGGGTCAGAGTCAAGAGGCACATCTTTAGAAGATGAGGCTTTATTAGCCTCCTTGTCAGATGGAGATGCAACTTGCGTTGACTTAGACGGAGATGCAACAACACTCGAATCAGGCACTTGTACCCGATTGTCAACCTGTTTTCCACTCCGAAGGGTAGTAATAGATTGGACATCTTCATGGTGTGACTCAGATGTACTACCAACTGCGAATTGACCCTTTGGGTTTGGAACAGGTTGACTAGGAAATCTCCCTGGCTCTCTCTAAAAAAAGGACTGAGTAATCTTACTCACAACTATCTCAAGTCTATTGAGGGCTTGAAATTGGTGTTGAGTCGTGGCTTTCAACTCAGATATATCCTTAGAATGCTGCTCAATTATACTTTCTGAGCGCTACAAAAATCGATTAACCGTTTCCTCTAAACTTTATTTGTTGGATGGAGGAACTTGGTTATGGTGGGGCCTAACAGGGCTAGGGGATTGAAGAGCATGGGAGACAACAATAGGTCCCCTTTGGTGTGGGCCATGGGTTCAGGAGAGACTTGGATGTTTGGCGAACCCTGAATTGTAATAGTTAGGTTGCAGATTATTGCCAGGTCACTGCATCGCATTAAAAGAGTTGACTTGCTCAGCATAGTATGCAGGATAATCGTTTTGCAAGTCACAATTAGCTATTGAATGACCAGGACTCGAACATGCAGCACAGATTTCAGATGAAGCGTTTGCGGGAAGTACAAGTTGACTCAAATTCAAAAGTGCATCTATCTTTTGAGTCATGGTCATAACAGTCGTCTCTAATAATTCCATTGCTGAGAATTATTCCATTGTATGAAGGGGGTTGAACAGATGTATTTCTAACTTCATATAGACCGCCCTTACGCCTATCAGACTCATTTCTCGAATAATTCCATTGCTGAGAATTTTCGGAAAGCGTCTCAAAGAATTCCAAAATTTCACTGACACTCATTTTCATTAATGACCCACCACTAGTGGCATCAATCATACGACGGTTTTGAGGGGTTAAACCGTCTTGGAAGTATTGAACTAGCCGCCACTTCTCGAATCCGTGATGGGGACACCTGACAATGAGCTCATTGAACCTTTCCCAACATTTATAGAAATGTTCGCTCTCTTTTTGTTGAAAATTAGATAAATCTCGCTGGAGAGCATTTGTTTTATGAATGGGAAAGTACTTTGTCAAGAACTTTCTTGACAACGTATCCCATGATGTGATGGATCCTGTCTCTAATGCATTTAACCACGATTTTGCCTTATCTTTAAGAAAAAAGGGAAATAACCTAAGACGAACCGAATCATTAGAAAAGTAGTTTTGGTACTTTAGGGTAGCGCAGATGTCAAGAAATTCTTTGACATGAAGATAAGGGTCATCTTTCTCAAAACCATAAAAAGTGGGCAAGAGATGAATAATAAATGGTTTGAGTTCGAAATTGTTTGCATTTGTCTCAGGTAAGACAATGCAAGACGGATCACTACTAGAATGAGGGGCGAAGTAATCCTTAAATGCCTTCCCCTCAGCCATCTCAGTGGACAAGGGTGATGAACCTAAATAGGTAATGGGGACTTCAAAGAACTCCTCGAATTCTTGTCGGACAAGTCTATTCTTAGAATCACGCACCCAGGTATGCATAAACTACTGGATAATGAAGGTTCAAAGTCAACACTCCTAAACAAGCTTCAATTTTTTTTAAAAATTTTCTTTTTTTATTTAATGCAAGCCTAACCGCTATATGAAGTTGACCTAACTCTGAACAAATTAAAAACAACGGGACCCCCTAAATGACACCTAAATGATGCACAAACAAAATGAATGCGGGCTTAAATTCAATTCAATTTACCTAACCGTGGGAGAGGCACGGTAATTTCCTATCAATCCGCCACTACATAATTTCTCTTACCTCTTTTTCCACTCTCTAGCTCAAAGTGAAATTTCAGTTCAAGAACTGTTCCCAGATGGGATATGTTCCTTCACTCGACCACTTTAAGCTATCAAACGTCCAAAGAGGGTTCCTATGAGCGTCACACCTATCCTAGATAATTATCTTGCTACAAATTTTAAATAGTGAAGGTCTAGGTTCCTAACCCTAAAATAGATGGTGATTAACCTATCTGCGGGAGAGGGCACAGAGGTTTCAACTCAATCCTGCCACTATTCAAATTTGCATGCACTACTACCTAGAACAAGCTAAACACAAGTGATCACACAGAAATCGCGTGCAGCTGCGGTGGGTAGAAGTTACCTCTGGCGTGAACCTCTTTCGGGTTACTTGCGACGCCGGGTAGAAGTCGATTTCTGAGAGTTTCCTCGCGAATCGCAATATTTCACTTCGTTCCCACTTGAGCTCCTATGTGTGTGACCGTCTGCAAAAATAATTCAAACTCAAACACATAAAACAAATAAGAAAAGCAAATAAAACAAATAAGAATCTGACTCGTAACACTGTTCCTAAAAAAAAATTAAACCTAATTTATAAACTAGCAAAAACAACCCTAGATTTTGATTGTACCGTTACAATCCCCGGCAACGACGCCAAAAACTTGATGGAGTTTTTATTAACCTAAATTAATAAGCTAATAAACCCTACTTGTAATATCGCAAGTGCACGGCTATCTAACTGATAGACAGTGGCAAATACGGGTCGATCCCACGATGGTTGACGAGACAGTCAAATTCTAAGACTTATTTGAACTAATTTAGAGTTGGGGTTACAACAAATGAAAATTACTAAATTAAGAAAATGAAATTGACAACTAAAATTAAACTAATAAGATGATAGAGAGGGGACCGAGACATCGAATCCACCACAGGTTCTTCGAGATTTTTATAATCCAAATTATTGTTTTCAAGAATTGACATGACTAACCTAAAGATTAATCTAAGTTCGCAATTGATTTCAGCAAAGGTATAAACCCCTAGCATTGCGTGTCTTCTTACGGCACACACAATCACAGGTTTATTTTAACTAATTCTAAACCCCTAGCATTGCATGTCTTCTTACGGCACACACAATCACTGATTCCGATTAATTGATTAAAACAGGCTTTGAATATCAATAAAGGGTACTTCTAACTACCGACTAGTCTAAATAGTTAATCTGGATATAATCGATGAAAGCAAATTATTGAAACTCAGAAATCAAATGTGTTTAACGTTCAAGTATATAGAAAACAATAAATTCAAATACAACAAACTCTAGGAAACCATGTGGTTTCATTTTCGCCTGGGCGCTGGGTCTAGAAGATCATGGTGGCGGTGGTCACAGCATCAGTGGAATCCATCTCAGCATGAACACGCATCCCGAGAAAAGACTGTTGATGGACTGTGGTGGCTCAGAGCAAACACCAGGGTGCAAATAGCCAAACTATTTTGAAAAACAGTTTTCTCCCGCCAGAAAACCTGCGTCTTCGTCTCCAGCGAGCCTGCTTTGCACCGCCGCTGCTGCTTGCTTCGCCTACGCCTTCTTCGTTGCTGTTAATCCGGCAAGAGCGAAAGAGAGATCAAAGATAAACGAGAGAGAGAAAAAGACGAGAACGAGGACGAGAAAGAGCGAGAGAAACAGGGGCGGTGCTCCCCTTTTGTTGCTCCTGTCTTGGTGGTGGTGTGCGAGCTGGTCCGAGGTTGATCAGAAGAGAGGGATTAGGGAGAGATGGAGGAGTAACGTGAGAGAGAGAGAGTTTCGGCGATGATGGTGGTGTGTGTGGGTTGTTAGTCGGCTGCGAGAGAGGAAAACAGGGACGTGCTCCCTGTTTCTCCTATGTTTTGTGCGCGAGGATGGTGATGGTGGGGGCGTCTGATGGTGGTGCTCGGTGGTTGTGGCTACTATAGAAAGAAACAGGGAGAGGAGCGGTGGTTGTGCGTGGTTGTGTTGACGCAGGATTTGAGATGAAGGACCAAAGAGAAAAAGAAGAGGAGGACTGCGGTGATGGCGGGATGATCGCACTTCCGGTTCTCCTATCGAGCGAGGATCGCCGGCAGGGGGATTGGCGAGGTGGCTGGAAAAGAGAGCAGGAGAAAAGGAACGTGGAAGAAGAGAGAAGAGTCATTTTTCTCCAAAAAGGGGAAAACCTAAATAGGGTTCTCCTATTTTCTTGGGCTTGGGTTTTTATGTTAGTTTTTTGGGTTTGGGCTTAGGTTAAATTAGGTGGACCTAGGTTTGTTTGGGTTAGGTTTAAGTATGTGACCCTCTACTTTGTACCACCGCTAGAATCGACCAATTAATATATCATTTCCTCAAATTGTCGCCTTTATGCGATTTCATCGTTCACGCTCAAATTCCTACAAAAACATGAAAATGAAATAATTAGAATAAAATATACTAATTGAAACACTAACATATATAAATTAAGGGATATATTATGTAATAATTACGTGACTATCATTATACAAACCCATGAAGTTTTCCCAATAAGGATGACATATGCTCTTTCTTGACATTCGTCATATTTTTTCTAACGGACACTTCAATCTCTATAAGTTGGACTTGGACCATGTCATGCATTTTTTCCCATACATTATAAAATGTGCCTTGGAAAGTTTCCAACATTTTCTTTAAACTGGAGTGTGCGCTTTCAACGCTACCGATTGTCCTTCAGCCAAAATGCAAGAAAGTGTCGGTCCATGCATTCACAAAGAACTCCTTATGCAATACCAAACTGTTCGCAGATAGTCCAAACACTTGGGATGTGATGCCCATATTCTCTCGAAATCAACAATGCCCTTGTTCCATTATTGCTCTATAGTTGATATATACAAATCCGAGAAATATTCGATTAATTTGTTCCACCCTCATTATCTTCAAAGTGATTTTTGAAATTCTTTTCCATATTTGTATTTAGGCGCCACTTGCACAACAATATTTGTTTCAGAGAAGACTCGTTTAATGGTTTTGAACAAACCAAACTCCCTGTCAGTCACAAACACCGTTGGCAAGTTGTTTAACTCAAACACTCTCGGTAGTTTTTCCAAAGCCCAAGTGTACGGTTGTTCATTGTTTAGAAGAGATAAAACAACAACCGACATTGAAAGTCTTGTCGGTTGACGTGACACCCCAACCTCAAATAGCGACATCCGATAGCGATTGATTTTGTAGGTGCAATCCATAAGCATCACCAATGGGAAACACTTCCCTAATTGAATTGACTTGGGATTCGACTAGAAAATATTGGTGACTCTATTCTGATCGTCGAATGTATGTACTCAATATAACCATTCTTGCTTTAAAGATTAATTTTCAGACCCTTTTGCCCTTATCTTAGGTTAAACCATAGTTAAGCCCAAAATAGATGTTGGGAAAGATGAATACTAAACACTAATTATTTGAAAAACTTTAGAGGTCAAATAATTAACTTGATTTTTTTTGTTACTTGTGTGATCTAGTACACAATTAAAAGGAGTTATAATCTAACAATAGGCATAACAACAACAGTAAGCATATGACAATATATGCACCAAAGGTCATTTCATTAACAAAAAGCATATATTACCATTATAGTTTTCTTACTAGAAATAAAATATGCAAACTCAACCATATTAATCTAATTTACATGTCTAGGAAAAGAGCATGCAAGCTTAACCATGTTCATCAATTCTAAAGATCTATGAAAAAAGCATGGAAGCTCAACCAAAATACAGAGTTATATGACATAACCCAAAATGAACCAAACATATAATGAATGAAGCTAATGATGGACTACATGAGAAGTTGAAGCTCTTTAGGACTAAGTCAAGTTTCGTGACAGATGAACATCATTTTCCCATTGCATAGCTGGTGTGAAGGGTGCGCCGCTAGCCTTTCTATTAATTTTATCCTTAGACTTCTTCCTTAGAGATGGCATGGAGGGGAGGTCAGCCATCAAGTCAATATGTATGAAAAGGTCCACATCTATGTTTTTCAACAATGAACACAAGCCCCCATCATATAGTCATGTATGTTGATTTAATTGACTCCCATGATTGATCATGAATGTTCTCAATTGACTTGTCATTTCCCTACAATCAATGACAATATGTTATAAACTTTAAACATTCAGTACATCATGCATATACAAATATATATAAGTATACTTAGTATAATACATCATACACATACAAGTTTGTATAACACACCCATCGTGTATGGAAAATCACTATTTACATTATAAATTAAGTCAAAGAGTGTTGAATCTTTAGTATGCAAAATCACTATGTATATATCAAGAAACCACAACCCAAAATTTGATTTTTGTGGAGAAACTTTTTCTATTAGAAATTTCAGATCAAGCTATTTTCATAGTAGTCTTAAAGGTTTTTGTTAATGGGTATTTGTGTATGAATTGGCTAAGATTTCTAATTTACTAAGCTAAAATTAATTAGTTGATTGCTTTATGTGTATGTGTTGCAGTATTCAGGGAGTTCAACTAATACAATACCCAAAACAAAAACTAATGTATTTTCAATCTAAGAGGCTTATACTTGACAAACTATGTTAGAAATTTCAGATTAAACTAATCACCTTCCTAAATATACTTTACAAATGTCTGATTTTCACGTGCTTTTATGGTTTTTATTTCAGCCATAGCATTTGTTTCAGTATCAAGGCCTGCGGTTTGTAACATCGTCATTGGAGAAGAAAACACAGGGAGTTAATGTTGCGAAATATCAAACCCCAAACCGATCTCAAGAAACACATGAGAGGTCCACTCAGAAGCGGCAAATGAAGTAGTAGAATGTCACGACCCGATCCACATGATACAATATAGTCTGCTCTAGGCCCAACCTAACAACCCGCACGACTTTAAAACGCGTTGTGTTATGTGGATCCAAACTCGCACATATATAGCACATATCCTTCCCTCACCCAGGGGATGTGGGACTATAACCCCCTAGTAGCATGCCAGCCTCTGAGCCTGCTCACACATGAAGTTGCCAGCCTCAGAGCTCGCCCACACAAGGTAGTCTGTCAGCCTCAAAGCCCACCCACATAAAGTGTTACAATGCACCCCCCTTAGGGCCCAACGTTTTCATTGGTACACTTCGGCTAGGTCTGACTCTGATACCATTCTTTAAAATTCCAAAAAAATAAATACCCAAATTCATGTTAAAACAAGCATAACGAGGCGTATTGACTTTTACAGGTGAAATAGTAATTTAATAAAATTCACAATTTTAGTATTTCATTTGATAGATTTTAACACAAGGATTACAACAACAAAAACAACTTCTAAATCGGAGTTTCGGATAGTGTTTTAGACCAAGTCAAAGTCGAAGTCAATATTGACGACGTCAACATGACGTCATCATCGTCTACCTCGGAGAAACAACGTTTAATTCCCTGGACACAGTTAGATTGAAACAACCATAAATCTTTCATTTCTTACTCATTTTCAATGATCCACCTACCGATAGAAACCTTAGATTATGATCTATCAACTAATTATTTTTGTTTTGATAAATTTTTTACTTAGGTACATTTAATTTCACCATGAAAAATACTCATTTCACATGTTTTCCTTATTTGATACATAAATAGAAACTGACTTTTGCTCCAACATTCATAACTCACAATTATACGTCATATCTAATACGAATTATAAAAAAAATCAAGTCATACTACACCCAAACTTCAACGAAAAACATTCAACTAAAATAAAATTGTATTTATCTAAATGTCTCAAGGAAACAAATAGGAATAGTGATTATACTCACATCAAACACCTCAGCCAACACCTCCAGAGTGGGGATTTGATCAATGGTTTGATCGAAATATGGTTATTGTAGGGTTTCAAAAGACTAGTAAGGAGGGTTTTGTTGTTTTTTTTGTTGGAGAGAATTCATAATACAATACTACTGAGTAGGCAGAGAGAGGGATACGAACAATAGTGAAGAAAAAGATGATGAAGAAGAAGGGATGGCTTTGCTGGTGGGAGCTGTTGCGATGCTCGGTTACAATCGAGCTTGTCACCGGAGAAAAAGAAAAATAGGCGCAGAAAGGAAGGAGGAAAAAAGAAGAAAGAAAAGGGTTTTGTTTTCTTTTATAAGGTGGGCGGTTATCCGCCCCCACTGCAACTCTGAGGGTACTCACCCTATAACTCACCAAAATAAAGCCCTAAAAATTGAAATTTTAATTCAAATAAATTTAACTCTATTATAATTAATTTAAAATAAAATAAGAGTTATGAAATTTACGGGTGTTACATCGTACACACGTTAAATGAAATCTTGCCTGAGATTCGAAAGGTAAGTGTGTTGGGTGAATTTCCAAAAATACACAACTTGGCAAACGAAATAAGATTTAAAAAAATACAATTTCAAATGAGAAAATATTCAGGTGTTATATTTACAGAAAATTTACATCATACAAATCACCACACCAAACATAGATAGACACAAGGCTACTAAATGCATATAATTATATTATTTTAAGGAAATACAAAAGTAAAAAATTGAAACTCTTTGTATAAAAATATTTATTAAGGTCATTGAAAAATTACGGGTGTTACAATGGATACACCTCAAAGAGAATCTCGGGACATGGAGGGAATGACTAATTAAATAATCTACTGAGAAGCTACCACTTACCGAATGAAGGATCACTAAAGTCCAAACATAGAGCAACCAATCCTAATTAAATTTTCTATTAACAACCTTTTAAGAAATAAGTATACATAAAAGTAACTAGCAAGTAGTATATAGACATGCACATAATGTCACGCCCCGATTTTCGAAGGAAACGAAAATCCCAAAAATCCACTTAGGATTATCCGTTTCCCCCAAAACTCGGGACGTGAGAATTCAATAATAACATAAACAAATAGCAGCATGAACTAAACATCTGAAACAAATAAAAATCTAACCCGGAGAAGACTGGCATGGCTAGCTCACTAGCGAAACTCCAGTAATGCAGCTCAAAATCTCTAAACCTGAAAGACTACTCGGCTACATTCCAAAAGGAATGTACCCAAGAAGCAAAAGCTCACTCGGGTCAGCAATAAAGCCGGTGTGAGAAATCTTCATCTCAAAAATCAATAAATCCGCACATGATAACATTAAAATAAACCAAACAATAAATAACCACACCATCAGGTAGTTCCTCAATGAGGCAATGGTGTTATCATCCTAATAAATAAATATGCATTCTTAATTACTAATAAATAAAATTTATGAGTTATCAATCCTCATAAATGCAACAACAATACAATTCATAATCATATTAGACTACTATTGAAATATTAAACAAACACATTTTTCTTTCTACCTTTAGGAAGACATGTAGTTCTCATTCAATGGTTGAATGAGCATTTAGTTTCTTCCTTTAAGGTACTCATGCACATACACAAAAAGAAATCTCGCTACTTTTCCACAATCGCACTCTCCTCCTGTGCCGAACACACCTCACCCAAGTGTGCCTCCCTTGCCTTCGAAACCACTCGGAGCGTACATGTTCCAAGTGGGGTGCCACCTCGAGGAACATGTCATCTCACCCGAAGTTCGATCCATGGCAAGCATTCTTCCTAAATCTACACGTACAACCGAACACACATGGAACGGTGCACCAAACACACCTCACCCAAGTGTGCCGCCCTTGCCATCGAAACCATTCGGAGCGTACATGTTCCAAGTGGGGTGCCACCTCGAGGAACATGTCATCTCACCCGAAGGTCGATCACTGGCAAGTACACTGATATGCAAGCAAGTCTGCATACCCAATAATATCACAAGTATACAAGCAAGTCTGTATACAAATTTTTTTTTTTCTTTTCACATTTTTTTTTTCGGAGTTGTGGAAAAGAGCATAAAAATAAATAAATCCTCAAAACTCTTTTATGGTGACGCTTTGTCAACCATAAATAAATCAATCACAGTATCCACCATTCTTTTGGGGAACAAGTAATATTTGACACATTGCCAATTCACATATCTCATCTCTTTGCATAATATAAAAAAACAGTATGCACACCAATTCGCATAACAATACAAATACTAAAGCTAAAACAAGTGCTCAGTTAAATTCCAACCAATATCTAATATTTATTTAATAAAATATAAATTGGCTGGAATGCGAGTGCAACCCATAGAATCATGTAGTGAAAGGATCTACTTATATCAAATTATGTTCACTAGTTATTCATGCATATATAATATACTAGTTTATAGTATAACACAGAACCATGTAATGAGCAGCAAAAATTCAACATATATAATCACCAGTCCACAAAAGCTTACTTTAAAAAAAATGGTTCTTCTAAACTTGTCTTGAGTTGTATTTCAACCCAACTAGTGGTTTAAACCAATAAACTTAAGCTCAATCCCCTGATCCAATCTAAATGATGAGGGGGTTCATCATGTATACCTTAACAGATGTATCTAAACCCAAAAATGACTAGCTCATGATTTAATCCTACTCAACAACTTTGCCAAGAAAGTCATATCTCCATATGGTATACAGCATCGGTACACATGTAAACAATCCGAAATATATTTACTGTGAGCTCCCAAAAGAAATGAAACTTCTCAACTTTGTTGCTAATGCAACAATAAGTACACTAACAGTAAAACTTGCCAACTAACATTTGCAGTCAAACAAACAACACACATTATATTGGCAAATTTGTAAGAACAAATCACTTTGGTAGTTTTGAAACACATATTATCAAAATTTGTGAGTCCATTCATTTCGGTGGCGCATTTCATCAAACATGTATGGGATAAAAACAAAACATGAAGGAAAAGAAACCTCAAACAAGCATCATAAATAAACAAAAACGGATACACGAGGTCATCATCACTCCACATTCTCAATTCATACAAAAATCTCAAAAGGAAAATGAAGAAAAACTCACATACAAAAAGGAATGGAGAAAACTCACCTAAATCGCAAAGGATTTCGCAACGGATCCACGCAATAACCCTTTGCTTTCTGCTCCATAAACTTCTGCAATTCTGCATCACAGGGGTTCGTCGCAATCTCCAATACCCAATTCAGCATAAACCATTTGAAGAGCGTCCCCTTAAAAAATGGAAGATGGTAAACCCAACAACACTAAGAAATCAATATCTCAGTTACAATTGCTCCCATCTCCAATTCCTTAATACAAAATATAATATTATACGTTCTTTCCACACCAACCAATATAGTGCAAACTGAAACACTTCCAGATATCCTTCCCTTTAATAGAAAGTTGTAGAAGGAGCAGCCAATATCTCAACAATATTTTTTTTATCTAGGCATGCATCACCCAACATAAACCAAACATCCCACATGATATGCATCAACAATCTGTAAACCAATCACAATACATAAATAAGATGAACTGTGTTGCCCTGATTAAGACCACATGAAGGGCACACCACACTAACCTCCATGCCTCGTATCCAAATCACTCCCCTCCATATCCCTCTGAATAAACTCCACATAATTCATCTCAAACAACTCCTCATCCTCTTCGCCTCCTCCTCTACAGAGTCGACACTGCATGTACAGTACATCTGATCCGAACAATTCAACCCCAGATGCTACAACATCATCTCCATCTCTTCCTGCTCCTAACAAAACAACTGCAGTCTTGAGTTCACGCAAACAAGTGATGTAGAGACGATAGAGAAGTGACTGTTCAGAGGTGAAATTGGCTCTGATCTTGCACCGAACGGTAAAAGGAGAAAGCGTTTCAAGAATCGCAAACGGAAGACACCGCTCGCTCTGCTGAGAGATGTGATTGATTCGAATTTCGTTGTTCGGGAACTGAAATTCTTGGTTCTTGACATGAGATACTTCAACTTCTCCCAAACACACATCGCCGTGATAGACAATCGATTTGAAAAACCCTAAATTACTCATTTCCCCAAAACGAGACCTAAAAAAAATTGAGAAATTAGGGATTACAAGATTTGGTGCTCTTACCCTAAAAACCTCTCTTGCTACATTTACTGGCTTTATCCCCATCTTCATCCCCTGTATCAACAACGCAGCTTCAGCGAAATTGACCGAAAGAACGCCATCTTCATCACCTCTCACTGTGTTGGGTCGTAAGCAGAAGAAGAAACCTTGGAAGCATACAAGAGAGAGGAGGTGTTGCAGTTCGCTCTCCTCACTGTCTCCCTCACGACTCCTCTCGCTTGTTTCGTCTCACCATCAGCCGCTTTGAGAAAAAATCGTGAAGGGAAAAGGGAAAAGGAAGGAGAAAAGAAGGAGAGAAAAAAAAGAAATAGGGTTATTCTCTTTATAAGGTGGGTGGCTATTCGCCCCCACCGAACTTCCGAATGCGCCCACCCTATTTCACAAAATAAAAACCTTATTTATTAGTTTAATAAAAGCCCACAACCAAGCCCAAATACAATTGAGTAACAATCCATCAACATTAGGGTTTACAAAAGAAATTTTTATATTTATTTAATTAGGCGGGTATTACACATAACTTCATAAAGATAAACCCACAAAGGTATATGATAAAAATTTAGTAAGTATTGAAAAAAAAATACATGGTGCTACAATATATACAAGTCAAAAGAAATCTCGTCTCGAGAATTACTAAATTGGTAATTAAACACTGGTAATAACAAAACCACTAAAAAACTAAACAGAATAATGTCACCAAATATTGACATTAAAAAAAATATGATCACTCTCGCACATATAAGTCAAAGGAATCTAATTACTAGATTTACGAAGAAAAAAACAATACTAAAGATTTAAGGTTCAACCTTCTCACTTTATCTCTAAACTTTTACGTTCTTACTCACCCATATCCACATTTCGTGGATCACCTAGACTCTACCCTAGCCTAGGCTAATCAAATGCTCTGGTACCATTCTGTCACGACCCGATCCACATGATACAATATTGTCTGCTCTCGGTCCAACCTAACTACCCGCGCGGCTTTAAAACGCGTTGTGTCATGGGGAGTTATAGTCCCACATCACCTGATATATATCATATCATATGTCCATCCCTCACCCAGGTGATGTGAGACTATAACTCCATATTAGCCTGTCAGCTTCTGAGCCCGTCCACACAAGGTAGTCTGCCAACTTTCTAAGCTCACCCACACAAGTTAGCCAGCCAGCCTCAGAGTCCGTCTATATAGGGTGTTACAATCCACCCCCTTAGGGCACAACGTCTTAGTTTGCAAACTTTCGGCTGGGTTCGACTCTGATACCATTATTTAACATTCTAAAATAATAAATACTCAAATTAATACTAAAACACGCATACCCAGCCGTACTCCCCTCTGTTTATCTTCTTATCCTCCCTCCCTTTCTTCTCCATCAAACAACCATCACCCCGCCATCATCACCACCACCCGGCCACCGCTACTTCTCTCCCTCCCGCCACAACCACCATCTTCTCTATTTTCCTTATCAAGCACCACCGCCACCCCTCTCACCTTTTTTTATCTCTGAAAATAGGGTACTATCATTGACTTTGGTTTAATTTAAACGCTTGATTAGGATCGATTCTCAAGCTCATAAAAACATAAAAATTGTACTACTCTTAGTCATCTAATCAACACAATTTAAATGAATTAAAAACGTTGTGAACTGAGCAACTTATGATTATTTTACTAATCTCACTTAAAAGCGTAAAAAATAGGTACTGTCCCTGATTTCGACCAGTTGATGGAATCAATTGAGACCGATTCTCAAGATCATCAAAACATAACAATTGTAGTACTCTGAGTTACCTAATAAACACAATTTGAATAAGTTAAAAATGTTAGGAAATGAGCAAGTTATGGTCATTTTACTGAAGTCACGCAAATTTGTCTCGCAAAGAAAATGAGGTAGTGTCCTTAACTTTCGGCCAACTTATATGCTCAATTAATACAAATTCTCAAACTTATCAAAACATAAAAAATGTAATACTCTGAGCTATCTAATAAACACAATTTGAATCACTTGAAAATGTTGTAAATTGACCAAGTTATGGTCATTTGATTAAAGTCACGCAAATCTGTCCCACAAAGAAAATGGGGTAGTGTCACTGACTTTCGGCCAATTTATACACTCGATTGAGACCAATTCTCAAGCTCATAAAAACATGAATAATGTAGTACTCTTATTTATCTAATGAACACAACTTGAATCAATTCAAAATGTTTTGAAATGAGAAAATTATTGCCATTTTACGACAAACACTCAAAACTGTCAAAAAAAAAAAAAACAAAGTTGTGTTTTCACCCATTCGCATGGGACAATGCGAGTGGGAGTCTCATACTCGCAAAATACCATGTGGAAGTCTCAAATTCGCACAGGTCTGGGCGAATTTGAGTCTCGTACTCGCATTGCCCAATGCGAATGTGTGAAAACAAACTTTTTTTTTTGGACAGTTTGAGTGTTTGTCGTAAAATAGCCATAACTTTCTCATTTCAAAACATTTTCAAGTGATTCAAATTGTGTTTATTAAATAACTTGGAGTACTACAAGTTTTGTGTTTTGATGAGCTTGAGAATCGATCTCGATCGAATATATAAGTTAATCAAAAGTCGGAGACACTACCCCATTTTCTTTGCGGGATAGATTTGCCTGACTTTAGTAAAATGATCATAACTTGGTCATTTCATAACATTTTCAACTAATTCAAAATGTGTTTATTAGGTAACTCAGAGTACTACAATTGTTATGTTTTGTTGAGCTTGAGAATCGGTCTCAATTGAGGGTTTAAATTGGTCAAAAGTTATCATGTTTTTATGTTTTGAATGAGTGACAGTTATGGTGTTTTGCAAAGAGATGATAAGAGGGAAAGCCGACGGTGGCGGGGGGCGGGGCGGTGCTGCTCCATTGTTGTTGATCTACAGAGAAGTGAAGAGAAAAGACAAAGAGAACAGAGGAGGATGGTTATCTTCTCGCGATTTCACGGTTATTGTTTTTCTCAAAACAATTTTTTGGGTGGTGTGGGTTAGTAGGTTTAAAAAAAAATGGTGTGAGTCAATGCATTTGGTGATGTGAAGTAGGCGTTTAGGGTGAATCATATTTAGGTGGGCAGGGAAGGCAGAAGCTTTGAACGTCGCCTCACCCTAACCCCGTCTCTGCAGTCGTCTTTGGTTAGACGAAATCAATGGGGAAGAAGCGAAAGCACAGCGAAACAAAACCCGCAGAGGCTGAGGAAACGGCCCCCGAGAGACCCAAGCGAACCCTTTTGGGGTGGAAGGATAAGGTGGAAAACAAACAGGTTGAATCTCCCTTTTTCAGGAACAAAGAGAAGGTTTTGGTCACTTGTTCGCGTCGAATTATATTCAGGTAACTTCAACTTTCAATCTTTCTTCAATGTTTGGTTGGTTCGTTGGGTGCTTTTTTATTTTGTTTTTTTGTAGGTATCGGCATTTGATGTTGAATATTGTTTCTCTTCTGCCTCATGGGAAGAAGGATAACAAGGTTGAGTCCAAGGAAAGCAAAGGGGCCAACTTGAATGAGCTCGTTGAGCTTAAAAACTGCTCCTCATGCTTGTTTTTTGAGGTCAGTCACCAATATCCGGATGAAATAGTCAATGATATGATTCCCTATGTTGAATGCACACTTTGCATTCTTGTGGAAATGCTGCTTCTGTACAAACGTGTTGATCTAATTAAAGGTCTGAATTTTGTAAATACAACATGCTTTTTCAAGAGATTAAGACATCCAAGGTGACCCTTTAGTTGCATTAGCTTAATTGTGTACATGTAGGAAAGCCTTTGCAGAGCTTATTAGTGCTATGCTATCTATGGTGATACCTAAATGTTACCAAAGTAACTCTTATTGGTACAGGTGAAACATAAATGGTACTTGTTTCAGGCTTAATTTTGTTATGAGAGTATCATAAACTGAAAATTCAAAACTTTCTGTCATTAGTGTTATTATTATCTATTGTGTTTTAATATTTTTTGGGCGCCTGGTTCAGAAGTTTAATTCAAAGAAATGCATAGTCAGGTCATTGAGAGATTCAAGGTCCTTATAACAGCTTTTGGGTCGCAACTCTTCTTGTTAAATGAGATGATCTTTAGGTCAACACTTTTATATGGGCTTGAAGTTCAGGTTTACTTTGTTTAGAAAGCAGAACCCATGATAATATGGTGTCACTTGGGTACAGGGACTACACCAGAATCAAGTCAAGAGTATTTATTCTTTAGTATTCAACTTCTCTTGGTTTGACGAAGCATATGGATATTTTGTCATTCCAGTGTAGTACTGAAGTTCTCATGTTTTGATGATGCATATGGTTTATTTTATCCTTCCAGTGCAGGAAGCAGAAAGATCTTTACCTTTGGATGTCAAAGTGCCCTAATGGACCCTCCGTAAAATTTTTAGTTAATGCAGGTATTTTTTTTTGTCCCAAAATAGTTTCCTCTGCATGTTTCAGTAGTTTTGCTAGGTGACAATGATGGACTCTGTGATGTAAAGTTTTTGAGTCAGAGTTGCTTTGTTATGCACATTCTGCTGTTTGTTTCAGTGCATACAATGGAAGAGTTGAAGCTTACTGGAAATCATCTGAAAGGGTCGCGCCCAATTTTAACATTCTCCACCAACTTTGATGGAAATCCTCACTGGAGACTTTTGAAAGAGATAATAACACAGGTACTTATATTTTTTCATGTTATTTTTTTCTGTAAGAACTAGTAGCTGAGGATTTTAATTGCTTTTGCACATAAGATTGAAGAACTTTTTGCCTCACTTTATGAAGCTGTTATTTTTATGAGTGTGCAATGTTCTGGCTTTATGTGCTAACGCAAGCGTGGAGCAAAACATTTCAGTTGAGTCGGCTGGTGGGGAAATAAGAAGATAAATAAATAAGTTCAAAACCACGATCTTTAAAGAAAATGTTTATTGACAAGTTATTAGTTGGCTTGACAAATAATTAACGGTAAATTTGATGTTGGTTCCTGATACTAATGAGATCAATGTCTTTGATCCCGTTTACAAATTATATTTGAGTTTGGTCCCTCATCGCCGTTGACTGTTGATGGTCAACAATAATTGAGTTGGCACGTGCCTTGCATGTGAACATTTTTGACTCAAATACCCCTTTCTCATTCATCAAAAACATTAATAAAACTAAGTATCTCGATGAAGATCCATGGTTTAAGGGGAAAAATACCCATTCCCCACTCACTTTTACCCCCTTCCCGTTCTTGTCCCCCTCTGTGATTACAATAGCCAACCATTCTTCTCCTCCCACTCTCTTTCTTTGATTTTAGTTTCCCCACCTTTTCAATATGAATTCTTACTTGGAATTCAAGGAAGAACAAGCCCCATCTCTTTATCCTTACCCTCTTTAGGGATTCTTCCCAAAAAGCAAAGCTTGACAGACACCAACTCTTTCTCCTCTATTTTCTTACTATTCACACAACAACACAAATGGCTCATCTCTTCAAAGACAGGACTCTGGGGAGTTGAAGAGGCATCAAATGAGTCTCACAAGAACCCCACTTAGTCATCTTCCCTTCCCATTTGGGGATTTGGGTTTAAATTGTTTAGATTCCAAACTGAGGCCCTGACTTCTATTCCACAATCAGAAGAAGAACAACAAAGGTACCTTTTGTTTTCAAACTCTTCTGGGCGGTTCAGTTCTTCCCCTTCTCTTCAGAGATCACTCACTTCCACTGCGGCATGTAAGGTCAAGAAGGCTTTGGGTATGAGATCGACGAAGAGTCCCGACAAGGAGAGTAGTCCCAAAATCAATCATCACCCTGATTCCAAACCCCTCTTCAACCTCGAATACAAACATTGGAACTCGGTGGTGGTGGTATTGGTAAAGCTCTTTTTATCATCACAACAACATTCCATCTCACAAACACACCCAAAACCTATCGTTTCAACAGTTGCAAAGACCGGTTTTGAAATGGGTTTCGATTTGGATTCTCAAGCCCGCCCCATTGTTGGAATGGAGAAGGGAAATAGAGGGCCATTGCCAGTGTTTTGAAAAGCGTTTAGTTTAGTGTTCCAGTTGACTCGAAGGGGCTAAAAATCGCTCCAATACGTACGCATTAGAGGGCCTCAACAATGCTTACAAGTTTAATTTGACTCGTACGAGTCGACTCGGTATGAGGTGTACAGACTGAATTACCTGGGACGTCTGTGCCCATAAAAAATCACGGAGCCATCCATTAATAGTAATGGAATTCTGCGCAAAGTTTCCTCCCGTGATATGAGTTACCACCCCTTCATCATTTATACTACCCCAAACATCGGATTGCATTTTCCAACTGAAATGGAATATTACTACCGAAATTGCATTGTACATCCAGAATAGACCTAAGAAGACATGATCAAAGGATGCCATGATTAATTTTTCAGATCCTGAAAACGATCTGACGGCTGAAACAATCCCCCATAACCTAATTGGATTTGTTTCAGATTTTTTGGTATGGCTGTAGAGAAGAAAAGAAGAATGAGAAAACACTGAAGTCTGGATGAAAGCCCGATTTCTTTCATATCTGTTGTCAACAGAAGAAGGGAAAAATCTGTTTCAGATTTGTTGTTGTTGACAGAAGAAGAAGGGGATTGCTTACTGTGTCGATTTGTTCTTGCTTGCTGCTGTTGTTGACATATATATCTTCATTCATCCATCTATCTGTAGGTGAAAGACTAAAGAACTGAGAACTTCAGCCTGTTTCATATAAATTAATAACAAAATCATTTAATAACAAAGTTTAGCTTGTTTCATTTAATTAATAACAAAATCCTTTAAAGAAATGAGAAGAAATAGTGTTGTTGGTATTTGGTAACTGTCATAATTGAAAACTTTAGCTTGTTTCATACAAATTAATGTAACTGGCAGGCTTTACCCATCGAGAGAACTTTAGCCTGTTTCATATAAATTAATATCAAAATTCTTTAAGGAAATGAGAAGAAATAGTATTGTTGGTACTGTCAGGCTCTACGCATCAAGCATACTAGGAAGAAATTTGTTGTAATTAGGAACAAAACAGGCAACTGCTCTGAGTAGAATATAAAACACCAATCTGCTTAACTTCATTCTCCACTTTTTCTTTACTGGAAAATAAAACCCAACCCCACCCTATCAGTAGTAATGATGAGATTAGTAGTAATGATGAGATTGATGATTTTGGAAACGACAAGGATTAGGATGAGGTAATTTTACTGCCTCAACTATTTTTATGATTGAATTCATATTATCTCTTGCATTTATGATTGTTTCTTTTGTTTTTTTATTTTTTAAATATTTTTCAATAAAAACGATGCATATGCCTCGTTATGTATCAGTGCAATGCTTCGCCTAAAAAAAGTTTGACCGTCTCGAGGATGAAGAACATTGTTTATAACATTGACCATTGTAAGTTGAGTGGTTGTTCGATTCAGGTCAGTGGTGGAGAGATGTTGCAGGCCGGTGGTGGTGGGTGAATCGAAACAGAGAGAGGAAGGGGGAAGAGGGACCTATTGTGGTGTGTGATCTAGATGGGAGAGGTGGTGGTGGGGAACTGAAAATCAGATAGAGCGAGTGGGAGGGGATGGCCTTTGGTGGATGGGTATTGTAATCACATAGAAAAGGGTGGGAGAAAAAGGGGAAGGGGGTAGGGGTGAGTGGTGGAGAAGATCTTTTATTTTTTTCCTTGAAACAATGGATATCATCAAGATACTTCGTTTTTTTTTTTTAATGTTTTGGGTCATATGAGAGCAACGGTATTTGAGTAAAATATGGTCACACAGAAGACTAATGTCAACTTAACAGTCAACCTACTATCAAGAGATTTAAATACGATTTGTAAACGGGATCAAATGCATTTATCCTATTAGTAGAAGGGACCAACATCAAATTTACCCAATAATTGATCCTTCATACTGAAGCTTTGAAACAAATATGTAGAAATTTAATTGCAACTGGATAACATTTGACTTAGATTGTTTTCATCCATCCAAAAATGGACCTGTTGAGGAGAATGTGAAGTTGTGTGATCAGGAGAATGTGAAGTTGTGCGATCTCACCTCAAACGACTTGTGGAATCCACTCAACAATACCTGATAAATATATCCTTTGTATTGCACAGTTAATTAGTCAATGGAACAAACGTAGGGTTGTAAACTTGTTCAACATAACTGATGCTTTTGGGGGTGGGGTGCAAATTTGAGGAGATTCTTATGCATCTCAGTCAGGAATGTGTTTATTTGTAAATATGAATATGGTTCCCTAAGCCTTGTATAGAGAGTAGGGTTTAAGCCTTAGGGTCCCAAGCACTCACAAGCTGAGTTAATGTATGCCGAAGAAGTCTGCATACTTGTATTACATGTTACTATTTAAGAATGTGGAACCAATTGTACTTGCAATATTTTGGTATCACTGGCGGTTATTCAATGTTTTGTTCGTTTGAATGGTTGTATCAGCCCTCAGCTTTGCCATCAGGAAATGTAGAAAACCTGTTTGTAGGTAATCGCAAGGTTCTAGTCAATTGAATCGGGCAGGGCACATAATTGCTGCCATTTAGTTAATATGGTTTCATCTTAGGACTATAGTTTTGTTTCTACTCAGTGGCATGCCTTTCATTGTTTCCTCGCCCGTCAAGTTTTGCTAATTGCTAGTTTCTAACCTTTACCATCCGTTGGCAGATATTTGGCATTCCCAAAGATCACAGGAAAGCTAAACCTTTTCATGATCACATTTATGTTTTCTCTATTGTTGATGATCACATATGGTTTAGAAATTACCAGGTAAATATTTGCTTTTCAGATCAGAATTCCTTGAGGTTGCTTGATAATTGATCCTATATGGTGATATCTACACTTGCCTGTTAACCGTTTTCATATTAACTAAATAATGAGTTAAAGGTTTGTTATGATAGATGAATGAACAATCTCGACTCAAGTGATTTTAGCTTATTAGGAGACCTCTTGGAAGGACCTATTTACTATTTATTAAAGCTACAATTATTATAAAAAAAAAAAGCAACAATTTATCTTTCATATGTTCACAAAATGGTACATACATAAAAAGATGGACTTGTTTACCATACAATATAATTAAATTATATTCTGTAGATATTTCTTCATTACTCATCTGTCCTTGATTTTACAGAACAAACGTGCACAGCTCTGTGATGCCGTTTGTAGACATTTCTTTAGTTTGCCTCAGCTTCTGTTATGATAAATTATAATGAGGGGACTTTGATTGTGCAGATTTCAGTTCCTCATAACGATGCAGATAAAGTGGATCGTGGCGGTCTTGACAAAATGACCCTTGTGGAGGTTTTGTGACATTATACTTCTACATTGAATTCCCTTAACTACTCTGGCAGCATTATGTGTTTATTTATTAGACTTGTAATCTTGTAATGGATAGGTTGGTCCAAGGTTTTGCTTGAACCCAATCAAGATATTTGGTGGAAGTTTTGGAGGCCCTACGCTATATGAGAACCCATTTTACATTTCTCCAAACCAGGTCAGAGGATTAATATACTTCTGTCTGTTATGTGTACTGTTCTCCCATTTATCAGAAGTTTTTGTTTTTTCGGTCATTTGTTCAAATGCAAGGGATTCACATTTTGCAGTATTAATTGTTGCTCGTCCTTTGTTACTTGCATCATATTCATATTGCAGATCCGAGCATTAGAGAAGAGAAAAAAGGCTGGCAAGTATGCCAAGAAGGTGAAGGCCAAGACAAGGAGGAAGAACCACGAGCAGTCAAATCCATTGGAGCCTGATGAGTTTGCTGGTCTCTGGAAAGAAGAATGACGAATCACTATTAACTGGTCACTCAAACTTCCTCCGGAGGATGAACTTGTGCACTTTATAGAATGGCAGGTTTTCATTGAAATTTCTTGCCTCGTATTCTTCATTTTGATCCCGAATTTTTACAAATTCCAAAGTGTTTTGGTGATGAGAGACTATTTGTAAAATATCAAAAGAAAAAAAAAATGATTAAAATCGTGAAAAAAATGAGGGGATAGACGTGACAAGACGGAAGAGCCTGACCACCAGAGTTGATATTCAACCTTGTGTTTTCTTGGAGTGGGCTGGGAGGAAATCTTAGTTTATGTTATTGAGAAAGAAGAAAAAACATCGCTGTTGGTTCAAGTTTGTTAAATGTGTATGCTTACGGCTTTCTACGCCAGACCGACAAAGTCGTCATTAGTTTTGAAAATCCATTGTTTCTTTCCTTCAAATGTATTAGTCATTTCACTCACTTGATCAAAATATTGTTGATATGCATTAATCTCGATATATATCATGCCATTCACAATATGTTTGCGTAGAACTGAAGCTGTTTATAGTTGCAAGGATAAACACAAACGTCCTTGGGAGGATGGACCTGTGTACTATATAGAAAGACGGGTTTTCACTGTATTTTTGCTTCATGTTCTTCATTTTGCTACCGAATTTTTCAAATTCCAGTGTGTTTTGGTGATGAGCAACACTATATTAAACAATTTTGTTCTGATAAGAGAAATGGAAATATTTCAAGTTCAAATTGATGTAGGCTTACCCATTACACATTATCACCATGTTGTGCTTAAATTTCAGTCGGATGTTGGCATTTCACATCTGAAACTACCACCAAATGCTAGCTCCTATGGCTTACCGGATAGCATTAGGGTGTGTTTGGTTGTATGAAATCATATGCCATGGGAATCCATAAAGAGATCCCTATATTTTAGGCCAATTTGAGGTATCACTCCACATTCATCATTTGATTTTGTGATCAATTATGAGAATAAAAGTCTCATGAACATGAGAATCATATGCCTTCGGTGATCAAGGAGTGAGATTTTCATGTTCATGGGACTTTCATTCCCACCATTGACCACACAATTAAATGGTGAATGTGGAGTGATATATCACCTCTTAAATTTCCATGACATAAAATTTCATGCAACTAAACACACCCTTAGTTTTGCAGACACTTTTCCTTTTTTCTTTTTCCGGATAATCCAATGCTCCGCACCAACTCACAATTTAGACTGGAACTGAAGCTAACAAGTGAAATGCCCATCAGCCTCAGCCTAACATCCATGGCAATGTTATGGTTCTGATTGAGTTCCAAATCAGCTAGGCAAAAGAATATCTTTTTTTTTTTTTTTTTTTATATAATTTTTTTTATTGACCTAGTCACTGTTTCAGTATTTCTTTATCCACGTTAGCTCCCCAAACTGGTTGTTTTAAATGCATTTGTAACATCATTCATCTCTCTGCGTGTCTTGTCCATATTAGTTCATTTGCCATCTCCTTTACACTAATAATGTTGCATGTGCTTCTATTAAGTCTCCCAACTCCAAATCTTGGGTAATTCTTATGTTACAGCACATGAGTTCTCCCCCTACCAAAGAAATCTATTAAAGATTTGTGAAAATTTTGCCTGATAAAAATTTAAGGGTTATTTTCCATTTGTTCCCGTTAGTTTATGACTATTCATATTTGTCTCTCATTAATTTTTTTATCCTAGTCTAACACCCATGACCGTGTGTTCAACTACATTGAATAACAAATTTCATCCAATTTTTTTTCGAAAGACCAAATTACCCTCCATGTTTGCACATGTTTTTAGTAAAATCACATAAATTATGTTTCTTGATGATCATGTTTGATCTAATGGCTAAAAAAATAACATTTGGATTTTTTTTAATTTATGCGATTTTAGTAAAACATGTGCATATGATTTAGATTTGTATATAATTCTTAATTGACACCTATCTTCTTTGTTAAAAAAATTAAAACAAACAAATAGATTCAAATGCTATTTTCCTAGCTGTTGGATTAAACAGGATCATCAAACAACATCATTTATGTGATTTTAGTAAAACATGTGCATATGATTTAGGTTTCTATATAACTTTAATTTGCACTCATCTTCTTTGTTAAAAAAAATTAAAATAAATAAATAAATTCAAATGCTATTTTTTCAGCCGTTGGATCAAACATGATCATCAAGCAACATGATTTATGTGGTTTTTAGGTTTGTATATAATTGCCAAAGGTGTGATGGCTCAGTGATTGAGTAGTGGCGGATGATATCACTAGGTCACAGGGTCGATCCCAACCGGCGGCATTTGGGGTGGGAGGGGTTATGGCTAAAAAAAGAGGTTTGTATATAATTATTAATTGGTACCCATCAACTTTGTTAAAAAATTAAAATAAGTTTTTTTTATCCAGATGCTATTTTTCGAGCCGTTTGATTAAATATGATCGTGTGCGTATGATTTAGGTTTGTATATAACTTTTAATTTTAATTGGTACCCATCTTCTTTGTTTAAAAAATTTTTAAATAAAAAATAGATCTAAATGCTATTTTCCTAGCTATTGGATCAAACATGATCATCAAACAATACGATTTATATGATTTTAGTTTCACAAAAGGCTGTCTCTATGGTTAGTTTCACAGAAGGCATAACATGTTCAAAAGACCAGTACAACAGGAAAAGATTAACATGAAAAACCAAACTAGCTTTGCTGGTTCAAAAAATTAGGATGAGGTTTATCGTTCTTATGAAGATATCCCATAGACGTGTCTGGTTCCAAACTCCTACAACCAGAACAAAGTCACAAGAAATCGTGAAAGATGGAATATTACTTTTTATTTTATTTAATTTTTTTTTAAAAAAATTGGCTCATTGACCATTTTTATTTATTTATTTATTTATTTATTTATTTATTTATTTATTTATTTATTTATTAATTCACGCCTGAAGGCTACATCATTGACCCCATAGGATTAACCAAACCATGCCTGAAGGCTTATCAACTGCCAAACACAATTCTCTAGAATAAATATTCGACCAACTAGTGTACATTTTTATTAGACTCAACACTTTCTTTTGATTGCTATATAAATGTTAGCATAGTTGACTATGCTAGCGCAGTTCACTATGCTTATGCTAAACTAGTAATGCTAATCAGGATAATCCTGCATACTTCCATTATGATAAATGTGACAAAACAATCTTCAGTAAAAATATTCAAATTCCAATGATCAGATCCATAACATTAACTAACCAGAAGCATGCAAAATGGAAAACATTCTTCGATCTCTCTAGACACCATGTTTATGTAATTCATCCACACAACTCAGGCAATGAAGCAAATATTGATCTTGTAAACAAAATTCAACAGTGCTATAGGCGATGATGTGTGCAATATCACTACTACAAAATGGGCAATTATGGCGGATGATATATGACACTAAATGCATACTCCCGACGGATTAAGGGTATTCGCCAGACAAAGGAAAATCTTGACACCTTTATTCGTCAGGATAATGTTTCTGACATTTATATTTACCACGAAGATATAAAGATGGAACCCCCCCCCCCCCCAAATGCCCATTAAAAATTAATAAAATTTGTGCCGGCGGTTATAAATCCTAAACTGGGGTTTATATTCGCCATGAAAATACAAAGAGGGAAAAATTCCCGTCCAATTTCTCATTAAAAATCAATAAAATTGGTGTTGATGGTTATAATTCATAAAGTGGAGTTTATATTCGCCATGAAAGTCCAAAACGGGAAATATTACCGCTCAACTGCTCATTAAATATTAATATTATTTGTGATAGTGGTTGTAGTTCCCACGAATTCTAAGAATTCGGCTACCAATAATATTCCTGGCATTTTGGTGGTGTGTATATCCGCAAGGATATCAAAACCCCAAACTAAGAGTGGTGTATATCCGCCAGGATATGGAAACCCAAACTCTCAAGTCACCTATCCATTTTCCCTTATTTCGGTTGAACCAAAAACCCTAAATTTTATCTCTTCTTCTTCTTCTTCTTCTTGAGAGAGACTCGAACTAAGGGTCTGAGAAGTAGAAGCGGGCTAAACTTTCCCTATTTCGGTGATTCTTGGATCAAAGGTGACAACCCCATTCTCATATTCCCTTGACCACACAAATCATGAACTGTGTGGAAAAGGATCTATCTTTAGTCACAAGGTTCGCCTCCATGTTGGTCTATGTTAGGTTTTGGCGAAGTTTGTATTGAAAGTTTGTAATTCTTCACAAGTTGTATCATCTGAATACTCTCAATTTGGTAGAATAATTTGGTTGGTAGTTGTATCTAAGCATATGTCATCCCAGTCGACTGAACCATTCCTCTATAGGCATGAATTGCTATCAATGAGGCCATGGCAGCATTTACCTATTCATACTAATGAA
Organism: Berberis vulgaris; assembly: GCA_963556465.1. Lineage (NCBI taxonomy): Eukaryota > Viridiplantae > Streptophyta > Magnoliopsida > Ranunculales > Berberidaceae > Berberis > Berberis vulgaris. Next base: position 55,476,258 of record OY747136.1, on the reverse strand, counting down.
GTGCCAACTACTTTCAGGTCTCCAGTGATTGGCCATTTGAGGATCCTCTGCCTTCATATGGTCACGGTAGGGAATTGCCTGGTAAAAGGCATCGAAGCCTCATTCATGGGGAAAATGTAACAGATGTCATAATTACAGGTTAGTGATATCAAGTCAGAATTAGTGTATCCGTATTCATCACACCTATTTCAGACATCTTATTTATTGGTCTGCAGGCGATAATGGAACCATAGACGGGCAAGGGATTGTATGGTGGAACTGGTTCAGGAATGGAAGTCTGAACTTCACTCAGCCCCATTTGGTTGAATTGAAGAACTCAAGTGCAGTGGTCATCACAAACTTGACCTTTGTGAACCCGCCATTTTGGACCATCCACCCTGTATATTGCAGGTTTGCCCCTCTGCAAAATTCAATAACTTTTGATCTTGTTGAGTTGTTGCATTTATAAAAAGAATTCACCTCTGACACTCAATTTTCTAAATGAACAGCCAAGTCCTCGTCCAGAATGTAACTATCCTTGCTCCTCTTGATTCGCCCAATACAGATGGGATTGATCCAGGTGAGCTTCTGAACAGGTCTGGCTTCAGTTCTTTCTTGTTGATTTGAAAGGAAAAAAAAAACAATAAACACTAGTAGTTGACATGGTGAATGCTTGAAGTAGAGGAGGTAAACAAGATGGTTCACTCTGTCAATGGTTTGTCAAGGAAGGAAACATGAAACATGAAACATGAAACATGAAACATGGTTCATGCATGGTTTTGTGGGGGTGGTTACATTTGCACATTTTCTTGGTAAAGGGAATTATACATATTTGTGTATTTTTGATGAAATGTAATCACTCTGTTCCTCTAATTAGAGCTAGTTTTCTGCAACCGGGACTTGCAAATCAAATGGTTAGTAATCCTTTTGTGGCGAAAAAAAAAGTGCATTCAAATTCTTCTTTTTAAGATCTAAAACTTCATCCTACATTCTTCATGAAATATCTATGATTTATCTCAACTTCATCTGATGAGAAAATTCACCTTTAGATGAAACATCACGTTTGTCCAATGTGTTGGTTAATTCAGTTGTTGATGATGTGTTAAATGATGATGATATGGAGGCTTAAATTAGTTTTAGTTTATTTATGCACTCATGTAAATTTTTTCCCATAATGAATTTACTTATGCTAGATAAAGTCTCATGTTTTACTTAATGTTTTATTATTATAATTGAAATTAAATAACTAATGTAGTTGACAGAGAAGATATGGACATCAACATGAATGAGGATGGAGAGGAGCCCCATTCGGGTAAGATATAGCTTGTGTATATAAATAAGTTGTACTATTTTTTACATAATTTAATATATTTTTCATTCACAAAACTAATCAACATGAATATGCAGATGTTCCTTCAGCTAATACTCGAGGGCCTGGGAGGGTTACTTGGGCAGCCGATGAGCAGTGTTGTTAAGGCGGTCGCCTAGGCGCGCCTCGAGGCGGTTTGGCAAAGGGGCGCCTCAAACTGGGGCGAGGCGGAGCGGTAAAATGAGGCGTCCGCCTCGACCCGCCTCTTTCCGCCTCACGCCTTACCCGCCTCAACCGCTTCAGGCCTTTTAAATAATTAAAACTCAAAACTGAATTAAAACCCAAAAAGCCCAAAACCCAATAAGCCCAAAAGCCCAAAGTTTGGGGTATGTAGGGTTAATTAGGGTCGAGAAGGAGGGAGAAGGAGAATCTGATGGCTATTCTTCTCCTTCTTCTCAACGCCTCTTCTTCTTCTTCTTCTTCTCCTTCAAATCAGCTATCAGCAAATGCAAACAGGTATGTTTTCTTCCTTTCTTCTTCTTCTAATCTTCTTCCTCTTCTTCTAATCTTCTTCCCTCTTAAATATGTTGCGTTTCTTTTTTTTTTTTTTTTTTTTCCACAGAACTGTTCGCAGAGGCTGACTGGTGCTTTTTTTTTTTTTTTTTTTTTTCTATGATCTGTTTTGCTACTGCGTCTTCCCTCAATCCCTCTTGAATGAAAGCTAATCTTCTTCCCTCTTCATATATGTTGCGTTTTTTTTTTTTTTTTTTTTTTCACAGATCTGTTCATAGGCCGACTGCTGCTTTTTTTTTTTTTTTTTTTTTTTTTTTTTTTTTTCTATGATCTGTTTTGCTACTGCTTTTTTTTCTTTTCTTCTAATCTGTTTTTTTTTTTCACAGATCCTTTTTTTTTTTCCTTTCTATTTTGCTGTTTTATCTATGGTATAAAAAGAGGGGTGATTCGGGTGAACAACAATTACATCATGTAACAATGGTTTTGTGCTTGGATAGGCTTGTCTATGTTCATCATGTAACAATGGTTTTGTAACAATGTTGTAAGGCTTGTCTATGTTCATCATGTAACAATGGTTTTGTGCTTGGATAGGCTTGGCTGGCTATAATAATTCAATATTCTTGTCATTATAAAGAACTTCACATATCTAATTCAACATGTATAACACACAGAACCCTTGCGGCTCGTGACCATTATATAACAAACTACAAAGAAATGACCTAGTTTAACAGCGTCCATGTAGGGGCATGTACAAATATGACCATCACGAAAAATAAGCATGGACTCGTATCTAAAATCAACAACATTGAAAAACCTGAACATTGCAACAAATTTCACCAATTGAAGGACACAAGTTAAAATGACTTTTGAGGAGAACAACAATTGAACTTACCATTTGATAGGGAATTTTAAAGGGGTATACGTCAGTACATAGATTCATTTGTCAATACTTTTGGTACTCTGTTTTTAGTTATGTTTTATAATTTGTTTCTGGATGTTGTATATATACAAAGTTACAAACTAAAGTAACCAAACACACATTTTGTTAGTTCATAATGTGTTTGTGCATGAAACATTAAGGATGCTTAGTAAGAACACTTTTAACGGACTTCATTTAGTAAGAATAGACAGACTTCATTTAGTAAGAAAAATTAATAGACTTTATTCAATAAGATCATGCTGCCTTCTTCTCCTGTTGCCTGCACATTTGCTGCCATTTTTTCAACTGCTTTCTTTTCTTGCTTTCATTTTTTGGATTTTCCCTTCATCTACTTTCTTTACTTTATGATTGTCACCATCTATTTTCAGGAGTTCATTGGATTCCAGCTCCAGCTCGTGAATAAACTCTAGGACGTACCTGTAGAAACCAATTCTAAATAGTTATGACTTTTTGTACATATTGGCTTATGCAAGTTATCAAAATGATGATGAATATTTTTATCTAAATATGTTTCAATTTATTATAATAAAAAAATCTTTAAAAAAATGATAAAGACCGCCTCAGTGAAGTGAGGCGTCCGCCTCGCCTACCGCCTCGCCTCTGAGGCGTTTTCAGGCTCGTCCGCCTCCCCACCGCCTCGATGCCTTAACTACACTGCCGATGAGTATAAAGGAAGAGAATATTGTGAATTTAATAAATTTGGGCAGTGCGATGGTGATAGCAGTGTGTGGTTCTCGAAATTTATAGGGTCTAAGGTGCGAGATCCTACTAATCTTCCTCTCTATAAAGATTGGAGATTAGTTCCTGCAAGATATAAGGAAGCTTTATGGGAAAGAATAAAGGTATGTAATTATGAGTGTGAGGCTAGGAAACCATGTTTTGTAAACATGTTTTGCAACCATGATGATGTGGCATTGTTAGAGGAGTTTTTTTACAATTTTAAGATACACATAAATATTTGGGAATTTCATCATTCTTTCCAGATCATGACACGTCATCCTGGTTGCAAAACATGTTTACAAAACATGGTTTCCTAGCATTTCTCATGTAACTATTCATATTTTAATATAAATTGGATGACATATAGAACATATCTGCGATTTTGGCATATTACATGATTTGTTTTCCTTGTGAATGTAGAACACAATTGCTTTTAGGGATGAAGATATGAATAGGATGCCACTTATTAGGCGCATGACATTGTCCACTGCTGCTCATCAATATAGAGATTACATGATGGAGTAGTATAAGAAATACTATCTTGATAAAGAACCGCGTGTGCGAAGGATGTCCTCAAAATTTTGATCCTGATCAATAGAGCAAGATGGTGGATTATTGGGATTCACCCGCGTGTTTTTTTGTTCATGGCGGAAATGTATGACACATTTGGGACGTCGAATATATGACATTTTGTTTTATATTAATATTATTTTGAGATCAATTGCAATTTTTTTTTTAAAAATGTTTACAAAATCTATTGGCGGATAATATTAAAGTCTTAGCGAATAACGAGCAAAATTTCATGGCTTTTATAAACTCATTCCTAGCGTACTATATTAAATTTCATGGCGGTTATGAATCCATTTGTTGCGGATAATATTAATGTCTGGCGGATAATATTAAATTATAGGTGGATACAGGTGTCGCCCAATATGGATTCCTGACGGTTATAAACTCATTCCTGGCGTATACAAGTGTCGCCAGAATTGCCAATATGAATTTATTCGCCTATTCTAAAGTCCGGGAGTATGCCTTTAGTGTCATATTTATTCGCCAGAATTGCCCATTTCTGTAGTAGTGTATCATCAACTTCCGAGACACCACATTGTATGAGAAAATTTACACACCCTCTTATCTCATTTCTTTACCTTCATACATAAAAGCAGCTCGCCGCCCTGGAAGGCATTGGCCTGACATGATTGATATCCAGAATTTCTCCCATTGAGTTATCAACAAACATGTTCTCCAAACTTGTGCAACATTTTGTGATCCATGTAATGAAATATTCAACATCCTTCATGATCCATACTTTTTCTACATGTCCATCTATGGTGATTTCAGTAAGACTTTGCTTACCGTTGGACTCTCCAAGCACAACCTTGGAATTCCTTTCGTGCTCAAATGGTGGTGCAAAACTGGCTGTAGCTTTATTTAGATTATACCATGGGGCAACCTTGCATGTTCCAAACAACTTCCAACTTATGGAATCACTTCACCTCTAAAATAATTTTGAGGGCAACTTTGAGCTTGGTGTTTGACATACTCCATTGACCTGAATCGGAAGAGTATATGGTTATAGCACGACAACAATATTTCAAGCAGGTGTCATCTATTGAATAATCAGGTATGGACATGCACATTCTTTTTTTTTGTGGGCCAAAATATGGTGAAATATTGATTAGGACTGAGCGGATTGAAAGCAAATCCACTACTTGATGAGGTTTGTTAGTGTTCATATTTGAGAGGGCTGAAGTTGGCATGAAAATCCAAAACTTTTGTAAGCGGGTTACATATGAAGAATAGTTTCTAGCCACCACAATATCCAAAAAGTAGATGATAGGCATATAAATATGGTATTTTATGCCCGTAAACATGCATGTTATGTCTAATTATGTAATAACAATATCTCATTACGTGTATTTTGTGTGTTATTTAGAAACTCAATGCTTAATCGTAAAATCTGACACAAAGTTGTACAATAAGACCAAGTTCAAGCCCTATAAAACCCAATTGGTAAGTCTAAGATGCATGAAGTCAATTTTACATGATCACAAGTTGCAGATATCAAGGAAGTTAAAATGACGATTTAAACCTCGACAAGGGCAATATAAAAAAGAATCTCTACAGACCCCTAAAGTGTTAAGTCAAAATTCAACCTCCATTCCATTTTGTTCTTTATACTATATTTGCTTAAGTCGCATGTTGTCACAGACTAACAATGTCCGCGCAACACTAGCAATGGAATTCACAAGTCTAAGGTTCGACTGAAACTATGCAACTTCAATTAGCTAGAACACAACTTAAGCAATATGAATATCAATCTTAGGCAACAAGTAAGATAATTAAAGAAAAACTCTCATTAATATTCAACAAGAGTTCATTAGGAAGAATGATTTATTCAATACATAAGTTCGGAGGAAAGATTTGTAATACATATGCAAGCTTACTAGAAAATGAACACGACCTAGAACTACTATGCAAAGAGGTCAAGTCAGGTCAGACATGCTACAGAGACCACACGTTTTCCAGTCCAAATCTTAACCCTTCCCTCTATATAGTAGATGCTAAGTGATGATACATCAAAATAGACCGACATCACAACCATACACATGGCAGAAAAACTTTCATCACGAGGATCTGCATCCCTTCTACTGGGCGAGCTTGTAAAACCCAAGAAGGTTAAACTGATCATAAAGGCCCAAATAGGGCACAATAAAGGAAGACATAATTGAAGCCCAAATCCAGGCCCGCACGAATTAAAGCTCAAATCTAGGCTTGCGGGAGCTCTCTCATAAAGAAAATGAACGTTGCATAAGAAAAGAGTTGTGAAGGGAGTTACGCCTCCACAGACACATCTCTATAAAGGAGAAGACTGTTACGAGAAACGTCTCATTCCGTTGCGCCTCTCATGCTTAAGTCACACAGAGAATTAACCGCGACAATTATAAAGGTAAAGGGAACATTCGACAAAGGTATGCAACTTTAACTGAGTTTTGTCCAGATTTACATCATTCTTCAAATGGAGGTGCTGACTTAAGCATCGGAGTGCCTTCGATCACAAAAAATGTGGTCTTTGGCAGTCTAACATCTATTTTGCAGGTCAAACTCACAGGACAAGATTTGGACACATCAGTTTGGCGTTGTCCGTGGGGAACGACAAGTTTCTTTTTTGAAAAGTTCACCAAAATTCGATCGACGACCAACGAGCTATCAGAGCTAATGGAAAGCTCTACAGACCCTCAATCTAGCGATGGTCGATGCGACATGTCTCATGATATCAACCCAGCAACAATTGTCGAACCAACCACGCTGGAAAGAAGGGAGCCTCAACATATAACGATTCAACGTCTCTGACGTCTTGGGGGATCCCCTTAAACCCTCGTGTAGAGATGCTCATGACTCAGATGAACCACATGATCAAAATGGTGGACAAACTCACCCAAAACCTGGAAGAAAACAAGCCTCGAGAAGAAAACACCCAGCTTAAGAGACATCAGACCAATAACAGTCCTGAATTCAGCCAGCGAAAGTCTGGAAGGATACAACTAAAGAACCCAAACGTGAACAACCCGTAGAGAAACCATTCACGACCTTAATAACAAGTTGAGGCGAGGTCCTTAAAGCTATAGCAGAATGGGAAGGCATCAAGTGGCCACAAAAAATGAGAGGAGATCCAGAAAGACGGAACAAAAGCAAATACTGTTCCTTCCATGACAACTATGGACACGATATCAAAGACTGTCGCAGCTTGAGGAACGAGATCGAACGCCATGTCAGAGAAGGATGACTCGAGGAATTTGTCAAGCTGAGAGAATCCGAAGACGAAATAATCACGTCAGAATAGTAATCAAAGGAGCTAATACTCATCTTGCATGGTGCAGCTGGTAAAAAGGAGCAATTTAACCGATCCCAGAAGTGAATAGTCAGTGACATACGAGCAAATAATAGATACCAAAAGCCATCAGCACAACGCGCAAGAACGATGCAAGCGACTCTGACCTTTTCCAACGAAGACGCAGACGAGGTTAACTTCCTGCACAATGATGCCTTAGTGATTTCGGTTCTAATAGCCTGGTGGGAAATCAAGAGAGTGTTGGTCGACATGGGTAGTTCAACCAACCTCCTATACCTAACATCGTTCTGGATGATGCGGTACACTAATGAGATGCTATCACCTAGCGATCAACCAATGGTGTGTTTCAGTGGGGAACAATGTTGCCCGCTGGGGATGATTCAACTACCAGTTGAAGCAGAAGAACTGGGAAAACAACGAGTGTTATTGATAGACTTCCTTGTAGTCGATGTTCCTTCTGCGTACAACATGCTACTCAGAAGGCCATGGATACACAAAATGGACGTGGTTTCCTCAACTATGCACCAATGTTTGAATAATGGTGTTGGAAGAATCAAAGGAGATCAACCAGCAACCAGTGAGTGTCATTACACAACGATAAAAGTTCCCCACAAATAGCAATTACTGCAACGACCGGAGGAGCATTCACAACAACCTGGTCAGACGAATCCCGACCTCCCAGATGATAATACGGCTCCAGGTAGCCCACATGATCGACTGAATGCTGGATAGCCGGAAGAAGAAACGGTTGTGGTCTACCTAGACAACGAAGCAGAGAAAACAGTCCAGATTGGCACAAAAATTCACCCAGAGCTTGCCGAGGAACTAATCCAACTGCTGAAATATAATCAAGATATTTTTGCATGGACGATGAAGGACATGGTAGGAATAGACCCGTCTGTCATTTCTCATAAATTACAAGTGAACCCAGACAAAAAGCCGGTTCAACAAAAAAGAAGGCCGGTGACTCCAGAACCTAACTCGACAATAAACGAGGAAGTGCACCACATAATGCAGCGATGATAAGAAAAGCTCACCACCCGGACTAGTTGGCCAACATGGTACTAGTAAAGAAAAATAACGATATGCGTGGACAACACCGATCTGAATAAGGCCCAAAAGACAGTTTTCTACTTCCACGAATAGACCAAATAGTGAATGCAACCGCCGGACACGAACTGCTGAGCTTTATAGATGCATACTCTAGGTATGATTAGATACATATTTACCCTCCCGACCAAGAAAAACATCTTTTATAATGGAAACGGGTACATATTGTTATCGGGTAATGCCCTTCGGATTAAAGAAAGTAGGAGGAACGTACCAACGGTTGGTGAACAAAATGTTCAAAGATCAAATCGATAAAACGATGGAGGTTTACATCGACGATATGCTTGTCAAAAGCTCACGCTGAGCAGACCACATCACAGATCTCGAACAACCTTCTCCCAACTGCGAAAGTCTAAAATGAATCTGAATCTGAAGAAGTGCACAATTGGAGCAGAATCAAGAAAACGATTCCATGCAACGAACAAAACGATTGAAAGTCGTAGGTTCAAAATTACTCTCACCTCAATATGCATCATGATGGACTCATCCCCTTTGATTGGGAGTGCGAAAATTACCTTGTTGTGGTGGTATAAAAAGTCCAAATCAAAGTCATAAGCTCTGTCCCGAGGTGGCACATAGCATGTCCAGGGTTCGTGAATATCATGTCCATCAGAATCTGAAGAATCCAGGTCATGAGGTGGGACATAGGTATTTAGGCGGTGACGTATAGCTTCAGAATCACTTAAGCTTGAATCAACTATATGCGGTGGTACAGACGGATTATGGGATGCAAATAACTCCCTCTTCCCAAATTCATTCTTGCACGATCGTTCTAGCTTGTTCTTGAAAGGACGAAGATGACAGTGGTTGGCGATGGCGTTCAGGAGGACGGTGTGGAATCAAACCATCCAGACATTGAAGCAGAGCTGCTCATCATTCCAGCGTCGATTTTGATTGAACTGCACCATCACAGGCCAACCTAATGGATTTGGAAGTTGTTGTTGGTGAACGATAGCAGCCATGCTCCGACGATGATCCAAATCAGATACGTCATGTCCCCCGATTCCTCCTCTATCTTTTCTTCTTCTGTTGGTTGGGGTAGGGTTTGGGTTGTCACCATTTTTTTGAATTATCTATTTGGTTGCAATCGGTTGGAGATTTTTGCAAACCGCAACTAACGATTTGCATAATTCGTTTCCCTAGCAACTCTAGACTTAGGTACTTCGAACAAATCGGCGAAATTAGGGTTGTTCTCCACAACCACCTTTTTTTTACAATCCTTTCGTATAGAACATTGTTGTGAACTAATGAGTTTGGATATTGTTCCTCCAAATTAGTAACACGCGGTTTCATGGCCTCACGACGCGACAATTTACGAATACTCTAAAAAGTAAGATTCTTGTTCTTCACTTTCGTAGTCATCAAACGAATGCGTGTTTTCCCAATCAATGCAATAGGGTTCACCTTCTCTTCTTCAGAGACTCTGAAAAAGATCTCTTCTCATTGTCTAGCCTCACAACATGAATTTTCATGGATGGCTTCAAGCTCTTGACGAACCAAGACAACAGTCAACTGCTTCGAGATGTCCACAAGGGTTTTCTCCATGTGCTCCATCATTATGTTGATGACTCTAGTTCCCTTAGGCGGCATCTTTGTCCAGAGATTTTACCGTTCTATACCAAATGATAGGTTTAACAATAGTAGCAATAAACAAATAACCAGACACTTAAATAGACCATTTCTTCACTCTAATAATAGTTATTTAAATTTCAAAACTGACTACAAACTTGATTTCTAACCTATATAAGCAAAACCCTAAACATGTTGGATTCTTGCTCGGGCTTATTATTAAAGAATTAAAATAAATAAATAATATTAATATACCTTCACAATCAAACAAGCAAAAACATTGAAGTAGATAATAGAAGAGATGAGATAAAAACATGTGGTGTTGCTCAAACATAAGGGAATAAGAGAATACAAGATGTACTTTTATATTTGACAGATGGCAAATAGGAAAGTATGTTACAACTTTCCCGTGATAAAGCCTTAGATGCTTTCTGATGTTTGTAAACTTAATGTTTATTTTCTGGTCCAATGAGCCCTTCTAAAACACACACAAAACAACCTTCTTATAGGGTAGTTTTGAACATAAAAAATCTCCTTTACAGTTGGTGTAGGGCTTAAGGGGTGTAGGAAGGTGCATTTTGAAGATTACGTAGTTAATTCGAGTAACACACTGACGATACTCTTCGGACAAGTCGACTGGGAGCATTGAAAAGAATATATATTTCTAAGGCAAGTAGGATAACTCTATTAAAAAGTGCCCTCTAAAGTATAGTAGCATCCCTATTTTCTCAATAAATGATAATATTTCTAAATTATAACAATAAATACATTTTATTTTAAATGGGTATCCGTATTTCTCCTCTCCTACCCATTATTCCAACTTCCATGGCCAATGAGATGGAAAGAATAATGAAAGAACTTTTTAGGGGAATAATGAAGTTGGCCCACACTATTTTGCAGATATTTATAACATCTTCCTAAAAAGGGCGGGTACCGTTTCTTCCTTTGTGATTCAGATTAATCAAGTCGTGAGATCTGGCGCCTCGCATCAAAGATTGGGAAGTTATCAGAGTGGTTTTGGGGTTGCTCTCTCTTAAAGATTCTGCAAGTAATGGGGATTACTGATGATCCAGATTTGGATAAATGGTGGTGGAAAAATAAAAGTAACACTTCCATAGTTATGGGTTGTCCTGATTTCCCTACTGCTGCAGAGCATCAAGCCCATCCAAATCCAGATTCCCTACCCACCCACCCAAAATCAATTTTATGGTTGGGACTATTGCTCATAGGAACCATTGATAGTCTTCTAAGAGATATCATCAAGCGATGCCTATGTGTGAAACCTAATCGGAATCAGTCAACCATCTCTTTTTCCATTGCGCCTTTGCTGCTGAAATGTGGGCTAATCTTGTTTCAGAATGTAGAGGTAACCTTTCTACCAGGAATATATTTTTGAGGCGATTTAGTGTAAATCGGGGGTAGACCGATCCAAACTAGGTATTTCTTGGTCGAATTTAGCGGTCACCGATTAATTGGTGAGAAATTAGTGTCACAAAAAAATCGGTGATAAATCGAGATTGTTCTATTGGGTGGTGGTGGTTGTTGCTCTATAATGTGTGATGTTTTGGACATGATTATATAATTTGTTCTATAATATGACTTTTGTTGCTCTATAATATTTGTCTTATTAATTTTTGTTGTCAAGATGTTATTTATTATAATTTACCTTAGTGAGGGTATAAAGATGTATACTTCGAAAAAGTAGACCGATTAAATCCGATTAATCTGCTTAATCTTAAATCGATCCTGGACTGTGGAGGGTTTTTTATCCACATTTACTACATAGCTTTCTATTGGAAATTCTTTTAGTTGTGAATAGAACAGTGTCAAAAAAGAAAACGTGTTGGCAATTGGGTATAGTCTAGAAAGCATGGACTCTCGGAAAAACCCTCTGAATCCTAGTAAAACGTATGTCGGATACGGATACGCGTGCGACACACGACCAACATGTATCCAACTCGCGGTCAACGTGTCAGTCAACCTGACTTGGTTTAGACACAGTCCGAACACGGTCCAGACGGTTGGGTGAAAATTGTTGCAAATAACTTTTTTTTTCCTTTTCAGATCTTAATAAGATCGGACGGAGGAGATTAAAAGCCTCAATATAAAACCTAACTCAACAATTTTGCCCTTCTCAAACCCATTTGCAGACAACAGACGAAGAGAAAGAAAGAGGAAGAAAAGAAGGAAGAGGAAGAAGAGAAATAAGGAAGAGGAAGAAACCGTCGGACTGAAGCTCCATCAGACTGTTGCATGAAGAAGACGTCTTGAGAAGAAGAGGAAGAATAAGCTTCCCACTGAAGCAAACGACGATTGAAGCAGTGAAGCTCCATTTCAGGTTCGTCTCTCACTCTCTGTCCTTCAACTCTTTTGTAACTTATGTTCTTCTATTCTTCTGTAACTCTTCCACCTCTCAATACTACTCTGTTGTCATTGTTCAACAAACATAAATCAACCTTGCAGCTATGTCCTTCAACTTTTCTGTAACTTTTGTTCCATTTTTTATCTTTAAAACAACTTCATATATGGTTACACTACACCACATGATGCACATCAAGATCCATCACGAAACTTAGTAAAAAAAAACTATATTGCAATCACCTATGTTAAATGGATGTTCTGTCACACCTTGAAGCTACGCCAGATCTTTGTGTATCTTTCCTAGTTATGTTAAAGTGTTCAACATAATGATAAACCAAAGGCAAAGTGCCCACGACTAATGCATGTAGATTGTAGCACATTGCTTCTGCAGAAATTAGAGGAATTGCTCAATCTGCTGGTATTGAGACTTTAGATTTATCATATTTATACAAAACCACATAAATTCTTACATTTCTTCTTAGTTATTTGAAATTTTTTGGTTCTGGAAGCATCTGATGTTATAAGCTCCTTAAATTTACAAATTATTATGCATCCAGATGTTTTATATGTTTGGATTATTAATTATTATTTGAGTTATGACATTATGTTAATAATTTTTTAACAAAATATAAAAATAAGGTTTGACGTATCGTTGAGTCCTAGTTTTTTGAAAATTCAAGAGTCCCCGTATCGTATCCATGTCCGATACGACACGTGTATCCGAGTCCGTGCATCCCAGGATATAGTAAAGATTTAAAAAGATTGCTACTGTGTGGGGTTGGCTCAACGTACTCAAAGGATCTTTTAAGACAAATTTAGAAATACGGTAGCTTTATAGAAGCATCAAAATCTTAAAGTGAAAGTGAGGTCTTACCTTGTTTGTTCATGTGTTCCTTTTCGCTAAATGAGCTCCCTGCTCACTTAGCCCTTTCTTATATTCAATGAAATCTCCTTTGTGTTGCTTATCCGTAGAAAAAGAAATTACAAAATTCGTGTCAGTACTGATAATGGAATCCCATACTGTATTCCCCAACTTATTTTCATAACAAAACATTACCTCTTACTGGTACTAAATCCATAGAAAATATTCTGTTTATGACATAAATTAGAAGTACCAACACATCACCATCACCATCTGCAGTGTATTGCCACTCCCACTTCTCATTGTTTTCTAAGGAATCTTACAAAAAAAGAACTTCTGTTAAATCTAAGATTAAGATTCCGTTTGATAACCCCATTTCTTTAAACCTCAGTCGTGAACTACTCCATTTTGAAGGCAAACCCCATAGGTTCTAGGAAAGGACAGCCTAAGATGGGCATCACCACCTAAATATCATCCCGAAACTTAATCCTATCACCCTTTGCAAGGGGCGTATACTAGGCCCCATTTAAGAAGTTTCACTCAAATACCAGATACTCCATAGACTCATTCCATGAGGCATCTTTGAATGTTTAGAGATACCAATAATCTTCACTAAATTTCCATAGCATATGCCCAAAACATGTCTTGACCAGTTTTCATTTTCTTAGGCCAACTGATATCCTTGAGGGTTATTTTTGTTAAAATATGCAAGTGATATCCCTAATATACTATTGAAGGTATATTCCCTCAAAACTGGCCTTTAAATTTATGGAGAAATCGAAATTGTGAATCCTATGCAATGAAAGCGCAATCAATTTTTTTTCTTCAGTCAGTAAATGCAACTCCGCCCGTTGCAACGGCCGGTCCCAAGTCCGGATAAAGGAGGAGGGTTGGTGTTAGGCTTGTGATAGCCAACCGTAAAAAACCCATCACATCCCTTTTCATGTATATTGGTTTAAAAAGATTAATGCAGAAGGATAGGGCGTCCCCCGCTATAAGCGACGCGCTGCACCTACGCTCGGGTGTAGTGACAAATGAGCAAGGCGCGCTGCAGCGGCGCCCGGCTGTAGTGTTAAATAGGCAAGGGTTCTCGCACCTTTCTGGACGGGGGCGAGTAAAGAAGCTAGTCCAGGTTAGAGCTAGAGATAGAATGATTAGATTAGCCTCTTGGAACATAGGAACCTTGACGGGAAAGACAATAGAATTAGTGGATGTCATGCGTAGGAGGAAAGTAAACATAGTTTGTCTTCAAGAGACAAAATGGAAGGGGAACAAGGCTAAAGATTTAGGAGGAGGGTTCAAACTCTTCTATTCTGGTAAAGATGGCACTAGGAACGGGGTGAGAATAGTGGTAGATAAAGTTTTTAAGGATGCAGTAGTCGACATTAGGAGGTTTGGGGATAGAATCATAAGTATTAAATTAGCTTTAGAACTAGAGATAGTGCATGTTATTAGTGTGTATGCACCCCAAGTGGGTTTGGACGAGGAGACTAAGAAGGATTTTTGGGACTCTTTAGAGGAGTTAGTTCTTGGAATTCCCTCTTTCGATAGGGTTTTCCTAGGCGGGGATTTGAATGGCCATGTCGGTACGGATAGAGTTGGGTATGAGAGGGTACATGGAGGTCAAGGCTTTGGGGATCGAAACACTGCGGGGATTTCTATTTTAGATTTTGCTTTAGCTCAGGATTTTGGGATCGTAAATACTTTTTATAAGAAGAGGGAAGATCACTTGGTGACCTTTGCGAGTGGGCATAATAGAAGTCAAATTGATTATTTTCTTGTGAAGAGACACGATTTAGGTAGGTGTAAAAATTGTAAGGTTATACCAGGAGAGTGTCTGACATCCCAACATAGGCTGTTAGTTCTCGATTTTTGTCTTAAGAGTAAGGGTCGTATTGCTAGAGAACAGGCTAGACCGAGAATTAAGTGGTGGACCTTACAGGAAGATGTGTGCCAAAGATTTCGAAAGAGGATTTTGGGTGGCCAGTCAGTTTCAGAGGGTGGGGAGAATCTAGAACCAAAGGATAGGACTGGTAGCGCGGATCTTTTTGAACATTTGGCAAACCGAATAAGAAGATGTGCGAAGGAAGAGTTAGGACAGGCCAAAAGAGGAGGTTTCTATGATAAGGAGACATGGTGGTGGAACGCGGATGTGCAACAAACCATTGCGGAAAAGAAAAAATGCTTTAAGGCGTGGTAAAAAGATAGGTGCCTAGAGTCTTATGAGCTTTATAAGCAGGCTAAGAAGTTGAGTAGTAGAGCAGTAGGGGAAGCTAAGAAGAGAGCGTATGATGCTCTTTATAATAGGCTAGGTACGAAGGAAGGGGAGAAGGATATTTTCAAGATAGCGAAGGCTAGAGAACGAAAAACTAGGGACTTGAGTCATGTCAAGTGTGTTAAGCATGAGGATGGAAGAGTCTTAATGCAGGATAAAGCTATTTTAGATAGATGGAAGAATTACTTTTGGAACCTACTCAATGGAACACATGTAGGGGAGTTAAACTTGGAGGGGTATGCTTCACAGGAAGGGAGAGATCGCGTGTTCCATCGCAGAGTTAGTGCCACAGAAGTGAGAGAAGCTTTAAAAAGAATGAAGACAGGGAAGGCCGTTGGACCGGATGATATACCAATTGAAGCATGGAAATGTCTGGGAGAAGTTGGGATTCAATGGCTAACTAAGCTCTTTAATAGGATTCTGAAAACTAGAAAAATGCCAGATTCATGGAGGCATAGCATTGTGGTACCAATTTATAAGAACAAAGGGGATATCCAGAATTGCTCGAACTATAGAGGGATAAAACTTATGAGTCATACGATGAAACTTTGGGAGAGGGTTATAGAACAAAGACTTGGGAGTTTAACCACGATTTCGGCGAATCAATTTGGATTTATGCCAGGTAGGTCTACTACGGAGGCCATCTTCCTGCTTAGGCAAACTGTAGAAAAATATCGAGAGGCACGTAAGAGTTTGCATATGGTTTTTATTGATCTGGAGAAAGCATATGATAGGGTCCCCAGGGAGTTAATTTGGTGGGTGCTTGAAAGGAAGAAAGTGTCTCAATGTTATGTCGATATCATTAAGGATATGTATGAAGGGGTTGTAACAAGTGTTCGCTCAGTAGGTGGGATGTCTAGTGAATTTTCAGTGACAGTAGGACTACATCAAGGGTCGGCGTTAAGTCCATATCTCTTTGCTTTGGTCATGGATGAGTTGACGAGACATCTGCAAGAAGATGTACCTTGGTGCATGTTATTTGCAGATGATATTGTCTTGATGGATGAGACTAGTGCAGGTTTAGGTCAGAAATTAGTTAAGTGGCAGGAGGCTTTAGAGAGTAAAGGTTTTAGAATTAGTCGTTCGAAGACAGAGTATCTAGTGTGCAACTTTGGGTGTGAACCAAGAGGGAGAAGTAATGCAATTGAGATCGAAGGTGTCGAGGTCCCGGAGTGTGAGGCTTTTCGATACCTAGGGTCTATAATTCAAAAGAATGGGGCTATTGGAGCAGATGTAGACCACATGATTAAAGCTGGTTGGTTGAAATGGCGAATGGCGTCAGGAGTATTGTGCGATAGAAGGATGCCTGCAAGGCTAAAAGGGAAATGCTATAAGACAATTGTTCGACCAGCCATGCTATACGGTTCAGAATGTTGGGCTACTACGGGACAACATATGCATAGGATGGCAGTAGCAGAAATGCGTATGTTAAGGTGGATGTGTGGTAAAACTCGTAAGGATAAAATTAGAAATGAAAGAATTAGGAGATACTTAGGTGTAGCGCCCATAGAGGAAAAAAATTAGAGAAAGACGTTTAACTTGGTTTGGTCATGTGCGGAGGAGACCAAGCACGGCGCCAATTAGAAAATGTTTAGATTGACAAGTTAATGGGGGGTGTAGACGGAGGGGACGACCGTTGAAAACTTGGATGAAGACGGTGAATGAAGATATCATTGAGCTTGGATTAGGTGAGGAAATGTGGAAAGATCGCATTGCTTGGAGAACCAAAATTCATGTAGCCGACCCCGAAAATCTCGGGAATGAGCTTTGATGATGATGATGATGATGATGAGTCAGTAAATGCAATAATTTCTTTGTTAAGTTCCGTTCTACATGT
This sequence comes from Berberis vulgaris, assembly GCA_963556465.1. Classification (NCBI taxonomy): domain Eukaryota; kingdom Viridiplantae; phylum Streptophyta; class Magnoliopsida; order Ranunculales; family Berberidaceae; genus Berberis; species Berberis vulgaris. Next base: position 55,458,930 of record OY747136.1, on the reverse strand, counting down.
TGATAAATACTATTCCTCCATGAATCACGTTTTTTATGTTCCTCCATGCATTAGCTTCAATATTTGCATTCTCATTACTAAAAATGAACTAATTTCATTGGTGCTAAAAGCTACAACACAGGAGGCATCCCTATATTAACTGATACTGACTAAGAATCAAATGAGACTGACCTGTATACGTGTTCGCTGCATAGTATATAGGGACAGTGGAATTTCGTTAATCCAATCATGCGCATCACTAATTAGATGACGAGGAATTTGGCTACCTTAAGAGAGTAACACAAGAGACTCAGCTAAACTTTAATATATTATTGTGTATATATTCCTCAAAATCGATGTCTACTTTTATGCGAAAACAAACATTCTTCCATTTAGATCTCTAAATCGTGTTCCTACGCAATGAAAGAGCAATCAATATTTTTCTTTGATCAGTAAATGCAATTAGTTTTGGTTTCTTAAAGAAAATTACCAACTTCGATTCCACATGTTGATGATACAATTCCTCCATGAATGACATGCATTAGCTTTTAAAAACATGCATTCATCACTAAAAAAAAAATGATTGTAATTGGCATCTTAAGCTTGATATACAGCAACAAGAAGCAACCATACGTTAACTGACTAATGAAAACTCGCACAAGACACTGACCTGTGAACAATCTATACATGTTTGGAAGCTCCCGCTTTTGTGTAGCATAAAACATTTCAGTCTTATCTGAAAGGTAAAGTCCTGGATCAACCGTAATCCTTTTCAGTTTGCGAGACCTGCATCATAGATCACATTAAAACCTCTCCAGCCAATAAAACTGCTGTGATTCATAAAATTGAGATCCTTTGGTAGGTACGACATTATATGAAGAAGATCTAAACAACACAATAATTCGCCCAATTTAGCGAAAAATCAATACATATCCAATAAGCAAAACTCAGCAATACCCAGATCAGAAAATCAACCAATTTCTTCGAATTGGGGGAAACCCATATCAGAAAACCATAAAAGATAGTGGACCCAGATGAGAAAAATTGAAACTTCAGACTGACCATCTTGAGTGACGACTGACGAGTGGGTAATCTGAAGCATCGAGGTTAATGAACCAATCCCAATTGCGTGAGAAGTTGAGGAGAATGGCTGCACCATGAAGAGTAGAGGAAATGGGAGAGGATCCACGAGGGTAAGCGAAATCGGCTTTGCCAATGACATTGACATTCTTCATTCTTCGAAAGAGAGGAAGAGATTGGACAGAGAGAGCAAGTTGGTCACGTTGGGATTGAGGAGCGGTGAGGTCGAGGTGGAGGAGGTACTGGTTTCTGGGATGGTAGATGGAGAACAGGAGACGGATGAGACGATGGGAGTCACCATCGGAGGCAGAGAGGAAGTAAGCGATGGAAGGTGGGGAAGGAGAGTGTGGGGTGAGAAAGGGGTTGGTTTGGAGGATGAGTTTCTGGTAGTGGCGTGAGAGTGGGGTGGTGGATGAAGAGAAGAAGGATAAGGGGAAGAGGAGGGAGATGAGTGAGGTGATCAAGAGGCAGTATAGGTGTCTTCTGGTTTCTTTGGTGGTGGGTAAAGGTGATGGTGGTGGTGGTGTAGTTGGCATCTTGGATTGAGAGGAGAGATTTTGAGTAGGGGTGGGCATTCCATCCCGCGGACCCGAGTCCGTCCCGTCCTGTCCCGATTTTTCCGAGTCTTAATGGGATTGAATAATTTCATCCCGATCTCGTCCCGTCCCGTCCCGATTTAGAATGGGATGGGATGGGATGAAGATTTTCAATCTCACCAATCCCGTCCCGTCTCGAGCTAATTTTTAATATTTATTATTCATATTTTTATTCATTTATTTATTTTAGGATTGAAATATTTGGATGCTCATACAAATTCAGTGATATATAATTGTAAATTTGTAATCACTTCTCTCATTCCTTTAGGTTTAGGGTTACTTAGTGTTGGAGGATTACTTAGTGTTTGACTTCGCCGATTCCTAACTCAGTGTTGACATGATATAAGTTTTGGAAAATGACATTACAGTAAAAATAAAACTATTGATATTAGATTTTGTAGTTTATCTTTGTTAAGTTCAAAATGAAATAGAAAGATTGGAAATTACTTTTAAAATGAGTAGTGTTTTTTATTAATTTTGTCATCTCTAATTACAAGTACATGCATTTATGACTCCTAAGTCAACTCTTACGGGCAGTAATTAGTAGTTACAATGAAACTTGTGACAAGTTAGTTTGAAAGTTGGAAACTTAGATGTCTAAATTGAACTGCGTGGTATACTGGTATTTTAGCGAGTTGGACAATTGAACGGAACTGAACTGAACTGAACAGAACAGTGATGATATGCCAATAGCAGATTTATGATGTATGTTGAACTGTAGTCATCCATAAAATTGAACTGAAAGCGAATCATCTGATGGTACAGAACCGAATTGGTCATCCTCTCTAACCTCTTCTCCATTACGATGATTCCGTATGAACGGGATGAGATAGGGATGGGTCTATCTCGTCCCGCGCCCACCCCTAATTTTGAGGGAGAAGAAATAAATGGTGATTTGTAGGAGGGAGTTGTAGGAATGTCAAAAAGTCCTCAAGTGTGTGAGCCTGTGAGGTGAGGTGAGGCAGTTAGTTGGATTGGATACTCTGGTTGGCTACACCAGTCTACAATCAGCCTAGGAGGAAGATGGACAAGCTTGTTCTTGCCACCATGCTTTATATTTCCCACCACAATGCTTTTTGTAAAATTAAAAAATAAAAATTCTAAAAAAGGAAAAGGACACTTCACTAATAAATATGCTTGCTTCATTTTCAAGACCTCCAAGCCAACTCTGATATCCTACATCATGTCTAGCAAAGTCTTTGTCCATTATTCCTAGAACTCAATTCCTTTTATGGAAGACAGTGTGCAATATTGAAAAAGAAGACTCCCACCATACACCATAACTTACTCTCATTCACACCATTTATCTAATTTTTTTCCCTCATCATGCAATTTCTCTCCCACACCAATGTTCTCTTCCACACCACTCATTAAGAAAACTCCCTCTCCTCCCAACTTCAAGCGATCGAAAGAAACCTCCCTCTCCTCCCAACTTCATCTTCTCTTCTTCAATACTCCCTGTTTTCTTGTTCGATCGAAAACTTCCACTGCATTTCCCTTCCCAACTTAACCTCTCCCCTCCCAACTGAGCCGTCACTTTCTCCCCCAATCTCTCATATTCAACTTACAATCGACTCACCCAAAACCCGAAAGGGTTCATCGTCCCTCCCACTCTCTCAACAGGTTTCCTGTGCGATTTACTCATGATGGACTGTGTGTGATTTGGTTTGGCGTTAAGTGTGCGATTTGGGGTCATTCAACGAAGGAAAACCCACATTGTAGAGAGGTAATTTCGATCTCAAACCCTAAATTGAACTAATACTATGTCATGTGCGATTAGCTATTCGATTAGGGAACTCAAAAACTGTAAATTAATATTTTTTCAAGGATTATTTAGCACCCTAAATTAACATTAATTATTTTCAAGGATTGTTTATGTAAGTTTGAATTGATTGTGTAGTATGACAAACACAATCAAAGACGTGTCTTCTTTGGTTGGTGGTGGGGATGATCAAACTGATAAAGGTAATAGACGACCAATGACAATGTCTAACCAGAAGATGATTGGAGAAAAACATATAGAAAATATGGAAGAGAGAAAAAAAGATGGAAGAAAATAAAGAGAAAGAAGTGAAGAAGAAAATGATAGAGGATGAAATGGGGAGTAATTTGATAAATGCAGAAGCAGCGGCAATACTCCTAACCCTATTGCAAAGTCAAGTCGAATCGCAATCTCAAGCAGATGGTGTTGGCCATGAGCGTGAGGCTATTGGACATAAGTGTGAGGATGTTAGACATGAATGTGAGGTTTTCGGACGTAAGGGTGTCAGACATGAGGATGAGGAGTTAGAGGTGGGTAAGGAGTTAGATGCAGGTGAGGAGTTAGAGGAGGGTGACCAGGTTGCTGGTATTGATGATGAACCAATTTTTCTGTTGAATCTGGAGCTAATGAAGTTGAAGAAAATGTATATGTTTCGTATTCTGGGAGTCCCAAGGATCACTTTATATTAGATGATTACTACAGCCATGTGTCTCGCTCCATTTGGGATAGTGACGAGGTAATTATTATATTTTTCTTCTTTTAAAATATTTAAGTTTATTTGTTTTTATATTATTTGGACATTGATTTAGTTTTCCTTATTTAGGAACGAGGTTAATTGAGATGTCGGCATCAATATAAATTATTTTTAGTTTGACAATTGTGACAGGAGCCCAAAGAAGTGAGGCAAATGGTGTATAATAGCGGTTTCCATCCCTTGATATTCTATTGTAAGGATCATGTCAATAAGATGACGATTTGTGCTTTTGTGGAACGTTGGCAACTTGAGACCAACACTTTTCACCTCCCTTTTGGAGAGATGAACATCACCCTTGACGATGAATATCGTATAACTCAACTACCGATCGTTGGTATGTCGCTTACTGTGAAAAAAAATCAAATGAAAGTGGAAGAATGTGTGAAATTATTGGTTAATGGTTTGGGCATTTAAAATACTAAAGCAAATAAACATGTCCACAAGAATCTTAGTTTTGTTGAGATGAAGTTTATTAAGGACAATTGTTGTGGAAAAGCGATGTCAACTGATTATCTTAAAAGGAAACAACAAGTTGGTAGGGGTTACTTGTTATTTCTCCTGGGTATGACTATCTTTGCCGATAAGACTGGAACCAACGTTCGGACTGAATATTTGAAGTTGCTAATGAAGGTGGATGATATTGGAAAATTTGCTTGGGGGTAAAAACTTCGACATTCTTGTATCATCAATTGGGGTGTGATAGCAGAGTTGGTACCAAATATTTGCCATTTTTTGAGGTATATTTTCACTTGCTTATTCATTTAATTTCGCTTTAATTGTTTATGATTTTTGAATTAATAATTTTTTTGTTTCGTTTAAAGGGTTGGATGTACGATCATTTCAGACTTTGGGGTAGCGTGAGTATTTCATCGAATGATAATCTCCTCACCATGGAGAAGTGAGAATGCCCCAACGAATAGAGGTTGTGATGAAGACATCATCACTCTTAAGGAGCATCTCAACGATCAGGAGGAGGTTAAATTGCATCATTAAGTAAAATATTGATTTCATTTTGTCTTTCTCATTAAGTTTTAAGTTTTATGTTTGTATGGTCAGGTAATTTGGGACCCTTATGTGAAATCCAAGCAAAATACTCCCCTTTATAGCATCACATGGTTCCATGGTTGTTTGTTATGCCTGGATTTTGAAGAACCATATCACCTCGATAGAGTGATGAGACAGATGAGAAATGTACGGGTCATTTCAAACCTACCTATTCGAGTGAAAGTGAAGAATAGAGGTACATCTGGCAAGAATTACTTGGTCAAGTACGAGATATTGTCGTCATTCGCTGACAGTTGGCATAATCATCTCTTGTTAAGTGACAACCGAGGTGAACTAGTGAAGCTTCCATGGGATTGCAACAACGATTACTTGGAGTGGTTTCATGTCATTAGCCATTCTTTTGTCCAACCACCGAATAATAGGAGAACTCATCCCCTAAGAAGACAAATGTTTCTATCTCACAATAGGGTAATTTAACTTTACTTGAAAATTTTTGCAAACTATTTGACTTGATATTTTTGTATAGTTTTTACTAACATCAAATGTTTTATTGTAGATCAAGGCGGTTGATGAGGCTCTTAAGTTGCTCGACGTCTCTATTAATGAAGGCTGGAATGTTGACAAGGTTTTGTTACTCTTGAGGCAAAAGAAAGTACATGACATGCTGCACGAAATATCTGTGCTTTTTACCTTGGTCGATGCAGATGTTGATCCTGATAGTGGTGAAGTTGGTGGTGGATCAAGTGAGCTTAGAATAAAGAAGAGTCATGACCTAAGAACCAAGAAGAGGCATGACCAAAGAATCTTCTGATGTAGTATCAAATGCAAACTATTGAATTTTTGAATCTTTTGTTGTAATGTAAACTATTGAATTTTATGTTTAATGACATCCAGTTTTATTATGCCATTTTTATGTTGTTTCATCGAGTTTTATGTGGAGTATTTATGATTGCTAAGACTCCGTAAATATAGGCTCGTCTGAAACTTTAAAATTTCAAATTAAGAAATTACTTTCAATTTAAGATACAAAATTTATGAAAAATCACAGACAGTCGGTTTCCAAACGCAACTACGAATAGGAATTTTCTATTGTAGAGGTTCATGCGAATGTAGACCTCCCGCTCGCACGAGCCTTGAGAATGAGAATGTCACAAACATATTTGGATGGTGGATTCTTCCTATAAATATTGTTGGAAAACCATAGAAATTTCAAATTTTTTTTTTTTGCAAACACTCTTAATTTCAAAATTGGGACAAAGTACAGAATCGGACCCCATTGCAGTGGATAATCCTCTCCAGGTGTAATTGGTCGCAGAGGATCATGCGAGTATAGATCTTGTACTCGCACAATTTGTAAATTGTGGAATATGAAAGTATTGTTTGGAAGGTGGATTCTACCTATAATCCTTGTTTCAAAACCATAGAAATTTCAAAATTTTAAAAACATTTGCAATTACTCCAAATTTCAAATTAGGGACAGAGTCCAGTTTTTTCAGCCAACGTAGAGGATCCTGCGAATAAGAGTTAGTCCATTGCAATGGCTTATGCGATGGATGAACTCCCATTCACATGAACCTCTACGGACTCTGTCGACGGTTGTTTCCTTCATCGAGAGTGGTTTTTTCTTAGAATCTAGTCAGATTTGTGTCTTCCCCATGCATTGTGCTCTAATTTTCAATGTACCATCAGGTCTAATCGGTAAGGGGGTTGCGCTGGTAATTGTAAAGATGTGAAGAGTCATGTCTAATCGGTTAGGGATTGTGGATGGTGTTGTGTGGAATGAGTAATAGAGGGGTTGATCTTCATCTTCCACTATAAATTGGGGAGATGAAACTTCATCTTCCTCAAACTTTCTCAAAGCAAAATGTCCAACTTTTCAGGGAACAACGTGCCTCCTCCTCCTCCTCCTGAGTATGACATGCCCAATCCTCCTCCTATTGGGAATGACGTGCCTCATCCTCCCCCTCCATTGCCTCCTTTTGGGAACGACGTGCCTCCTCTTCCTAGGAACAATGAAAGGTACGCTGATCTTGATGTTTAAGGGCTAACCGAGGAAGAACTCAGCTCCATGCGGTTTGCCCATGGGATTGGGCTGATGGAAGGGTGGACTCCACCTCCAGTTCCTGATTTATGAGCTGAGGCAAGTGCCACTTGGGTTGTCTTTGTTTCTCCCACTGGTAGTGGATAGCTTTTCGATGGTTCAATGGTCGATGAGGAAGAGGAAGACTTCTAAGAAGAAAATCATTCAAATCGTAGGGAGCATCTTGATGACACGCGCTCGGAGCTCAACATGGACTTTGATCACGACAAGAAAGATCATGATGACTTCCATGATCAGGACTTTGATGACCCAAGGGACGTCTATGATGACTTCAAGGGTTATGACTCTGATTAGTGAATGCCTATGTACTTTGTCTGTTTGTTATGCATAAGTACTTTGTTTATGCTACAATGAAATGAAATGTTTGTTTCCATACATGAAACTAAAAGAAATTGGCAACAAGTTACTTAGCATCAAAATGATGTTTTGAAAATCCAAATAAATGGAGACAAAGCAGCCCAAGAGAAAATGAAACTAAATCATTTTTTCAAAACCACAGAGTTATGCAATTTTTTTTTTTTTAAATTGCAAACACAATGCGAGCTTTACAATGCAAAATACAAATATAGTGTCAAACTCAATTTTGGACTTTATTGCATAGGATAATGCGAACATGAGATTACCAGTTGCAGCGGCTCATGCGATTACTGGCCATCTGTTCGCAGGCTTCTCTAATATAGGGATTTCAAAAATGTGTTTGGAAGATGAATTTTACCTCTAAATATTGTTGCAAAACCATAGAAAATTTTAATTTTGAATTTTTTTTTCAAAAACCTACAATTCCAAATTTTGGACAGAGTGACTCTGGCATAGCAGATCCTGCGAACATGAAATAACCAATCGCAAAGGTTCATGCGAATGGTGTTCACCTATTCGTAGTGACCTCAGCGTTAGTGTCTATTTCTATATTTTGTCATTTAATTTTCATCTTAAAATTTTTTTCCCTTTGATGTTGGTTGAATTAGTGTTAGTATATATTAGTATACATCAGAATAAAGATTGATATTCAATTCAAATATGTAAATTAACGGAATGTATATTTATATTGACATTTAATTACAAGTCATCCATGAATACAAAAACTGTGACTTTTCTAACAAAAAGATTAGCATATGTGGCCAAAATAAAAAATGACTTTCATGTCAGTCATTCTCGAGTCATCCTTCCCACCCCCCATTAAGTGGTCTAGGTGGAGCAGAATTAGACTCATGTCAGGGGCAGTCGTGGTCGCCTCCGCGGCTGGGTCGTGCAATCGTTCAGCCTCATCGATCATACTGATTTGGCTAGGTGGTTGGTTTCACCGACCAGAGCTTCATCTGACTCGGCTTGACATCTGGTGCTGATGACCATTTCTCGATGCTCTGCTTAGTTTAGAGAGGACTTTGTATGTCTGTTTCAGAGAACTTATTGCCATCTTCCCCATGGACGTTGCTAAAATGATGCGTTCAAATTTGTCTTTGTTGATCTCGATGATATTCAACCTGCAAAAATGAGCAGCGGTTAAGCCCAAGACCATCATTGTGATGGTCGAAGACACTCGAATGCTTAAGTTAGATATCATTCGAGAAAGAGTGAAAACTGTATGTAAAATTGCAGTGTGCATACTTGCATACTTTCTTCCTCATTTCACCGACTCTTATAGTGAGCGTCCCTCCCCAACTGCCCCTGCGATCGAGGGCGTGATGGAGAGAGGATATCTCACGTAAGATCTTACCTATGCATGACTGAGTTCATTGACACTTAGCTATGCATAGGACCCAATGCTTGATTGAGCTAGTGTTGATTTCTTGCGAGTGGATCTCGGGCCTGTGGCAACTCTGAGATTAGTTTTTCAAGCCTTATTGTCTTGGGTCAAGCCATAAGACCTGCACCTCTTGGGCCGGCGTGTCTTGGGTTTGGACACCTGACTTACGAACTAAACAGTAGTCTTGCGCATGAGTTCACTTGGGACTGCACTGAAGCCTTTTACGTGCCATGGTTAGCCCATGCCATGTGTACGACTGTGATTGAGTGACTGTTTTGATGTCTCATCACAACCAATGACGACCTTCAAATTAAATTAAAAACCTTATATTTTTATTGTTGTCCAATTTTTCTGATCCAAACACTCTGAAAGTAATAGATACATATTGATATTGACGGGGATCCACTAATTAGTTCAAACATCCCATGCATGAAATTTCTTGTGTCTGCAATACGTAGGATATTAGTATATCTCCGTGGAAGAACAAGGAATCTCCTTTAGTAACAAAATTTATTTTAGTCATCCATATAATAACCCATGTAAAAACTTGTTAGTTGTCTATATAATAATAGGTCCCAAGAGCTTTTTGCTTTCGGTCTTTGATGGAGTTCAATTTGTTTATTTGTGGCCGATAATTTGTAGGATTGGGCCTAAATGTAATATTCAGATGTTGTAGTCGAAACACAAAACTTAATGAAATGTATAGGCATATAACATGATCAATAAAATGTAAGAAGATACGGGAGATATGCAAGACTTCCCTATTATGTAAACGACAACCATAAAATTAACATTTCGTAGTTCCAAAAAAAAGTTGTATTCATACAAATTTTAGAAAAAAATCTACATTTACAAGTGACACTTTGAAGAATTCACGTTTTTTTTTCTTTTATTCAAACCCTAGATTTCTTTAAACTGAGAGTAAGGGATACCATCATTCCCAGTGAGAAATTGCTAGAACGAGTTCACTTGGGACAAACTTTTTATTCTTATTTTCTATTCTCTTCATCTTAATGTGTTTTGTATTCACTAGTAGTAGTAATCCATGATATGTAGTCATTCATTCTCCAAACAAATATTGTTTTATTGTAAACACCGACACAAACAAATTAAAGGTAATAAATGCATAAACCTCATCAATTTAGGCGGTCTAAGTATAACTTGTGATCAACCATTTTTCTAACAGTTGCGGAACACCTTACCAAATGCCTGATTACAAGGTTGCTGAGTCAGCCATTATCATTCCAAATGTCTACTCTCCCCCATCATTTACCACAAATGAAACATGCAAATGGAACTAGATTTAAGGTTCATGATGGCCCTTGATTGTGTACACGAATATGAGTAATTGATGGCTTGGTAACCACCTATGTTTTATCAGAACCATAATCTTTTGCCACATTTCCTCTCGAAAACCCTTCATCTTCAACCCAAATGTCTATAGCTACTCAAGAGCTAAGCTCGATTAAACTCTTCCTCTTTCCAGAACAGAGGACATTCACCCAATAAAGTCTCAGAAAATCTTCTTGATTTCTTTAACTCTTCAGGTAGGTCTGTACTTGTTGAAATATACTGGGATGTTGAAAGTGTGATTTTTATGAGGGTAAACCACCCACCCTTTTGAAAATTTTATCCTTTTCCGACTCTGAGTTTTAGATGGGAAAATGTTCATTCCAGTTATTGAGGACTGGTGAGCATTTTCCAAGTAGGTCGCCATTATGAAGTCATGCTCAATGATGAAACCGGTCTTTTTTGCATGGAGTATAAACCTCTTTATGACTTTTGAGGCAATAGTGCATTGCTCCAAGTCAAGATAAGCACTTGGTCATCTATCAGATAAATGTTTGTAGGCTGGATAGTGGTTAAAAGAGTTAAAACCACAAGTAATAAACTAATTAGCAAAAAATAAAAATAAAAATTTACTCAATGTAACCAAAATGGAATTTATTTGCATGTCCTATACTATCATCAACCATGCAAAATGTTAGAACATTTCAAGAAATTTATATTAATGAGAAGTGGGGTAGCATCAATCTTCATACTTTCAGTTATCCTGAATAAACACATTAATGGCTACATCCCAACCAAAAAAGAAGACATAGATTAGGTTATTTAGTATAGAAACTCATCCAACATTTTGGAACTTTAAATAAAGGTTACCCAGTCCTCCGATGCACATTAGTTACACTGCATTTTATCATCCAAAAAGTCACATTCTCATGCAAGTGGTATGAGTCACATTTACAAGTTCTTGTTTAGGTTAGTTTGCTTATTTAATTTTCACTATCATCATATTGTGTTAAAGGAGACATATGAAAAATCAAATGCACAATTATACATAAAAAATAAAAAATAAGAAGAAGAACAAGAATGTCAATAATTTATGACAATGATAACCATTTACCATGAGACAAATTAGCATAATTGAGAAACACACACTTCATATTTAAAAGAGAAAGTATATGTTCAATTATGTTAACATTATATCGCTATTATCCTGAGGATATTCTTCTTTAGGATATGCCAATATTATTCTTTGGATATTCTTTATCAGGTAATTCTTGTTTCCTAGTTAGGAGGGATATGATTGCTTTCCTAATTCATTACTTGTAATAAAGGTTGTAGACAATGTATACCCAAATAAATAGATCAATAAATATACAATTTAATTCTTCTTAGTATCAGGGCAATAGAAAAAAAAAACAGAACTAGACATAGACCCATGCCGGCATGCTTGACTCGAGTATAGACTCGGCGAACAACCCGAACACAAAGTTATCAGATCCGACGAAAACTCTAATGAGTGACGAAAGAAAATCCGTTGTTGTTCCTGTTGTGGTCCAATCGGACAGTGCCAATTTCAATATTGGTATGATGCTTGACGAGAATAATTATGTTATGGGCTCAACTCGTTGGGATGCACATTGCTGGAAGAAAGAAGATGGGGTATCTCCATGGTACTAAAATATGATGACCGGTATTGCGATGATCAGAAGGTCAAAAGTTGGTTGTTGTCGACTATGACTCCTAAGATCATAAAGCGATATACTTGCTTGCATACTGCAAGCAAAAAATGGGATGCTATGAAAACAACATTCGTTGATGAGAACGATGAAGTTAAGGTATTTGTAGGTCTTTGACAACTTACTTTGGGGAATTGATGAAAATATTTCAGGAGCTGAATCATCGTTACAAAGTGATTATGGAAAGTGAAAATGATGTCAAAGCCTATTGGCGATCAGTGGAACGATAAAGGGTCTACATCCCCTTACAAGATTTGATGATGTGTATGAACATGTACGAGGTGAGGTTCTGAGGAAGGAACCGGTGTTTGGGCTCCAAGCATCTTATGCAAACATTCACTGAGAAGCTGACAGGAAGGAAGCCATGAAGGCAGAAGAACACAAGACATATGTCTCTGTCATGGCGGCCAAGGCGACTCGGCCTCCTCAGAACCAATCTGACGAATTGGGTTTGTCCAACAAAAACAGTTTTCAGCCTCCCACCAAATGTCCCCACTGTGGTTTAACATGACACTCTAAGAGGCACTATTATGAGATAATTGGCTATCCTAAAAGTTGGGACAAAAGTTGTGACCCCCATTATTACAAACACTGTGTCTCTGTTGCTACAACTAAGGATAACTCTGAACATGTAGTTGAATGCGCCTCTGCATTGGATAACTCTGAACATGTAGCTGAATGCGTCTCTGCTTTGGTCACTGCTGCAGGTAATGATAGCAAGATTTTAAAGGTTTCTGCATTAATTTTGAATAATACATGGATAATTGATTCTAGTTGCACAGACCATATGACTTGTGATTCTAGATAGGTACAAGCCTTAAAACCGTCCAGTCAAAACAATGGTTCATGTTGCCAGTAGTAGTGTCATCCCTGTCCTTGGGGAAGGCACAATCTCCCTCCCCATTGACCTTAACCTTGATACTGTTCTAGTTGTTCCCTCTTTTGATTATAACCTTTTATCAGTTGCTCAAATTACTTTTGCCTTACATTTTATTGTGATTTTTTGGCCCTCTTCTTGTGTGTTTAAGGACATCCGGACTCACAAGACGATTGGTTCTGATATTAGGAGAGGGAAACACTACTACTTGGATTTGACGTCAGCTAGCTCTCGTCGTTTAGCCTTATCAGTGGAAGGATCACAGGGTGAGAAACATAAGAATGATGAAGTTTGGTTGTGGCATCATCGACTTCGGCATGCATCATTTGGTTATTTGCACAAATTATTTCTGAATTTATTTTCTAAAAGTAATGTCTCTGACTTCCAGTTTGATGTATGCAAACTGTCTAAGAGTCATCGTATTGGTTGTTCACCCAGTTTGAATAAGAGTTTATTTCCATTCATGATAGTCCATTTTGATGTTTGGGGGGTCATCTAAGACTGCTACTTTTAGGTGGTGCTCATTGGGTTTTTACCTTAATTGACGATTGCACCTGAATGACTTGGGTTTGCTTAATGAAATCAAAAAGTGAGGTTACTTATTTGTTTCAAAAGTTTCATAAGATGATTGTAGTACAATATAAAACACAAATACTTGTACTTCGGAGTTATAATTGAGGAGAATATGCAAACATTGAACTTTGTACCTTCCTTGATGATCATGGCATGATTTATCAGACTACATGCACTAACATCCTCAGCAGAATGGGGCTGCTGAACTCTAAAACTGACACTTATTGGAAGTTATCTGGACATTTTTACTTGAGGCGAGTTTGCCTCAATCTTATTGGGGTGAAGCTATCTCTTCTATTGTCTATCTGATTAATAGAGTTTCATCCCATTCTATTAATTTTCGGATACCCTTTCTTATGTCGCAGGACCCTCCCACACAACCTCACACACCATGTGTTTGGTTGTTTGGCCTTTGTCCACCTGCATAAGCGACATCGAAGTAAGCTTGAACCTTCCACATCCTTTTTGATTTGAAACATAAGGGGGGAGCATCTAGAAGAAGTTCAGACATTGAATTATAAGTGTTCCAGATATTAAAAGTGGTACAGGTGAACCAGGCGGTAATATTGCAGATGAAGAAAATGATGATATTGCATAATATATTGTTGAATTTGAACCTCCATTGTTTCCGTCTGAAATTGAGATTCTACTACCTTTGGACGAAGGTGAAATCCCGAACACTGCAATGTCACTGATCTCTATGATCCCAGAGTTTATACCACCAGCTTCCACGATGATAACACCTTTGGAACCTATAGTACCACTTCCATCACCTGAACAATTTGCCTCGTTGTCTATTTTGGTCCCATATGTAGTAATCATAATCAATCATCTCAAGTCTTGGATGTACCTCTACCCAAACGTCTTCCAAATTGCGCCACCTGAAGTATACCTAAACCCAACTATGATGTTGATCCAAAATGTAATTGCAAATATGTTTTGAATAAACTTGGTCATGACAATAATGTGCGATATCCTTTTGAGTAATTATATATCCATCAATCACCTGTCAGAATCTTACAAGTCATTTTCACTTCAATTATCTACTGTATCTACTCCTACTAGTGTGCAGGAAGCTTTAGTTGACCCTTTTTGGCAGACAACGATGAATGAAGAGTTGCAGTCACTAAAGAAGAATGCTAACTGGGATATTGTGAACTTACCAGTTGGTAAGAAACCTGTACGATGATGATGGTTGAATACCATCAAATATAAAACAAATGGAACAATTGATCGCTTCAAAGCAAGACTGGTAATAAAGGTGTACAGTTAGAAGTATGGGATTGATTATACAGACACGTTTGCACCTGTAGCGAAGATTAACATAGTTCGGATTCTGTTATCTTTGGCAGTCAATCTTAATCGGCCATTACATCAGTTTGATGTGAATAATGTTTTCCTACATGGCAATTTGATAGAAGAAGTCCATATGGTTCTACCTCTAGGGTATAACTTTCCAGATGGATGTGATCAGAAAGTCCATAAAATGAGAAAGTCCTTATACGAGTTTGATGTTCACATAATTATAACATAATATACCTCCTAATATATATTTGTTAGTGTTTCAAATAGTGTATTTTAGTTTAATTATTTTATTTTTGTATTTTTGTAGGATTTGAAGTTTAAATGACAGGTGCGTTAGCGTGGCGAATAATGGTGATTCATAGACAAATTGATGAAGTGGAGTGGGAGACACTCAAGCCAAAGATTAAGAGAACCAAAAAAATAATAAAGGAAATTAGTTTTGAATTTTGGTGGAACAAATAAGTCATATGGATGAATATAGCCAAACCCATTATTGATATAGAATTTAAACCAAAGAAATCAACCAACAGAGAGGATCCCTTTCGTTTACATTTAGGTATTGGGTTTTCAATTGGGCCCAATAAGGAATTTTAGTTTAACAAAAGGAGTTTCAATTGGGCTCAATAAGGGTTTTCTTTGCAACAGAATGACGACAATAAGAGGAGTTTGGTTTTTCTCTTCTTTGGGGGGACCAAAAAGAGGAGAGGATAGTGGGGGGAGACAAGCTGCCATAACGCAGCAGTAGTAGCATAACGCAGCCATAGCGAAGATGCATGACAACAGCGCATACACTGTCAAAGACAACAGAGAACGCATGCAACAACAGCCAAGACGCAGCAGCAGAACAACAGTGAAGACGTTGTCCAGCAGGATGCGCATCTCTGATCCACCACGCGCTGCCATGCTGATGAAGCTCCACACCGTTGTTGCTGTCTTCACCTTCACCATGTGTCACTAAACTCCACGCAAGGTGAAGAGGTGAACTCCTAAATGTAACACACTTAATTAGTATTTGATTCGTTTTATGCTTTCACGATGAATAATGGTGTTTATGATTCTCACTTTTATTTAATATAGGAATTTATGTTATTTTAGTGACAAAGATTTCATCAATTTCTTCGTAGATTATTATTCCGGTGGTTGTCTTTTTCTTCTCCATATAAGCTTAAACACGTTTTTCTTATGTGTGGAATTTTTAAGAATCAATTGATTCCGGTAGGTTAGTTATATGTGATCGTCTTTTATTATGTTATTGTCTCCGGATATATCGTAAATTTAGGATATCACATATGACCAACCTTTGTGCTTTCTAGAAAAAGTGAAATCTAAAATCCATTTACATTAGGATATATTAATGCATTAAAGACTATTTTTCCGATTATGTTGTTTGGGATGTGAAACACGTAATCAAGTCATCATAGCCAATCAATACTAATTGGCGCGTGAAATCTAGGAGGGATTCTTGGAACCTTGTGACTTTTCTAAACTTGATTTTTATTAAACTAAATTCAATTTCATATTTTAAAATTGCTAGAATTTCTTACATTTAGTTTCGCATAGTTTTTCTTCCTTGACCTTGTTTAGTTTCGTGTAGTTTTTTCTTCCTCGTGGGATCGACACTCCAATCTTTACTGCAATTGACCGCGTGTATTGTTTGGGCGTAATCAAATTTTGGCACCGTTGCCAGGGAACAAACATCATTCTACAAGGGAGGTTTCAGGTATTATCTTTCTTGCTCATTGTTTTATTTTATTTTGTTCTATTTTTAGGTTTTAGGTCCAGTTTAATTTTTATTTTATTTCAAAAAAAATTTGCAAAAAACAAAAAAAAAATACATTGGGGGAGTGAGTTGGAATAGAGACCACTTAGGGAGACTAATTAGGGTCCCAAATATCGAACACCCACAAATTCACATTGAGACCAAATTAAGTTCTACTTCTAATTCTAACACCATGAGTAATCACGAAGATGACCATGTTCGGTCGCTAAAGGACTATCTCCACCCCACGCACACTGCTACTCCATCATGTATCATGTTTGCACCAAGTACACCAAAGCTAAATAATAAGCCGGGTATGATACAATTATTACCCACTTTTCATGGCCAAGAGAGTGGGAATCCTTATGTTCACATTAAGGAATTCGAGGAAGTTGTGACCACTTTCCACAACAAAGTTGAGGCTGTAGACTTGGTTAGACTAAGGTTTTTTCCTTTTTCCCTTAAGGAAAAAGCAAAGAGTTGGCTATACTCTTTGTGACCAAGGTCTATAGGTTCGTGGGAGGAGATGACCCAAGCATTTTTTAATAAATACTTTCCTCACCACAAAACCAACGGTCTAAAGAAACAGATTTCTACCTTCACCCAAAAGAATAGCGAGACATTATATCAAGCATGGGAGAGGTTCAAGGATCTCTTGAATACATGTCCACACCATGGGTATGAGAGTTGGCGCTTAGTCAGTTATTTTTATGAGGGGCTCACCAGTAGAGAGCGTCAGTTCGTTGAGATGACATGTAATTGATAATTTTTGCAAAAGGACCCTGACGAGGCCATTGAGTACCTGAATGACTTGGATGAAAAGGCTCATACTTGGACTGGTCCAAGTGTTACTGAGAGCACGGATAGAACACGCCCAGCTGGGGTCCACCAACTTAGGGAAGAGGATAGCCTTTGAGCCCAATTGGATAGAGTAACTGGGGAGTCAGAAGCACTTAAGACCAAGGATGATAGGCCCACTTATACTGTTGCCAGAGTTGATCTACAGGACGCCTGTTTTATATGCGGGGGAGTTGAACACTTCGCACAGGATTGCCCGACCTTGACTGAGATGAGAGGGGTTTATGAGGAACAATGTAACACCTTAGGGATGTACAAAAAGCCTTACTCACCATTCTCTAACACTTACAATTTTGGCTGGAGAGATCACCCTAACTTAGGCTGGAAGTCTGAAGCAGACCAACATACACACTCACAGGCACAACCACTTAGGTCATACCCTGTACCTCCATACAATGCACAATCTAACAGAAGTTCCTTATCAGACACATTACATGCATTTATAGAGGCACAAGGTAAAAACTAATCAAAAATTTGAGGTTGCATTGAAACAGTTGGCAGAAGATAACAAGGAGATCAAAAGCCAGATAACCAAGCTGACAAGTTCATTAACAATACAAGAGCGGGGCCAATTTCCATCACAGCCTAAAGCAAACCTGAAGGGACAACTTATGGCACAAACCTCTACTTCAGACTCTCAGAATGTCAAAGAGGTTAATGCCATCACTACTCGGAGTGGTAAGATTTTAGATGGATCAAGCTCGTCCACGACTATAGGCACCTCCCCAAGTGCAAAGGAGAACATCCCTGAGGATGAGCCCAACAAGAACATTCCAGTTCCAGTTCCTTTTCCTCAAGCACTACGACCTACTGGAAAGAAATCGAAAATGCATGGTGAGATTCTAGAACACTTAAAACAGGTTAAAATTAACTTACCTTTGCTGCATGTGATTAAACAGGTACCAACTTATGCGAGGGTCATCAAGGATCTATGCACTATCAAGAGGAAACATCATGTCAAGAAGACTTCCTTCTTGACAAAACACGTAAGTGCGGTGATCGAGCAGAGGACACCACCCAAGTACAAAGATCCAGGGTGTCCTACAGTCACCTGTCAGATTGGGATTTATGAGCTCGGGCAAGCCTTGTTGTATTTAAGAGCAAGTGTAAATCTAATGCCATATTCTATTTACTTGCGACTGGGTCTAGGAGAGATTAAACCCACATCCGTGGTACTCAATTGGCTGATAGATCAGTTAAGAAGCCAAGAGGAATTATCGAGGATGTCTTGCTGCAGATTGATAAGTTTTACTATCCCGTCGACTTTCTTATTTTAGATACTCATTCTGCGGTTAATATGGAGTCTACAGTTCCGATTATTTTAGGTCGACCTTTTCTTGCCACAGCTAACGCTCTTATCAAGTGCAGGAACGGTCTAATGAAGCTGTCTTTTGGGAACATGACTTTGGAGGTCAATATATTCAATATTAGCAAGCAACCACGTGATGATGATGAGTGTCATCATACCTACATGATAGACACGCTGATATCAGAGGAGGCACTCCTGAGCGCAGATTCTGAAACCTTAGAGTACCTCCTTTCTATTTCTGATTTTGAGAATTCACTTTATCCTGACAATGCTTTTGATATTTTTGTTGTTTCAGGGTTAAAGGATAAATGAGGACGACAATGGCAACATGCTTTGAGGAGTTGCCAAAGGAAAGACAGAAACCACAACCATCCATTGTGAAAACTCCAAAAGTTGACCTAGCTCCAGTGCCTGAGGGACTTAAACATGCATTCCTCGAACCAGGTGATACCTTTCATGTTATTATTTCTTTCGTGCTTGATAGCTCACAAAAAGAAGAATTGATTAATATGTTACGTGAGCACAAATCCGCATTAGGTTGGACTATAGCTGACATCAAAAGTATTAGCCCCTTAATATGTTCCCATAGGATTCACTTAGAAGAAGGAGCTAACCCCTGTAGAAACCCTCAAAGATGACTTAACCCTACTATAAAAGAGGTGGTGAAAAATGAAGTCTTAAAATTGTTAGATGCATGCATCATTTATCCCAACTCTGATAGCAAGTGGGTTAGTCCAACTCAAGTAGTTCCCAAGAAATCTGGAATAATAGTGGTGACTAATGACGAGGGGGTGCCTGTTCGTACTAAGGTAGTGACAGGGTGGCGCATGTGCATTGACTATAGGAAACTTAATTTTGCCACCCGCAAGGATCACTTCCCACTTTCATTCATAGACCAAATCTTAGAGCAAGTAGCTGGTCATTCTTTCTATTGCTTTCTAGATGGGTATTCAGGATATTATCAGATTGAGATTGCATTAGAGGATCAGGATAAGACTACTTTCACATGTCCTTTTGGTACTTATACTTTTTGGCGTATGCCATTTGGTTTGTGTAATGCACCGACTACTTTTCAGATTTGCATGATGAGTATGTTTAGTGACATGGTTGAAAAATATATGGAAGTATTCATGGATGATTTGACTGTTTTTGGTGATTCTTTTGATTCATGTTTACTTCACTTGAAGGTTGTTTTAAGTAGATGTGAAGAGAAGGGTCTGATGCTTAATTGGGAAAAATGTCATTTCATGGTTTATTATGGAATAGTTCTGAGACACATAGTTTCTGATAAAGGAATCGAGGTTGATAAAGCTAAAATTGAATTGATTTCTAAATGACCTACACCAAAAAGTGTCAAGGATGTGAGATCATTTCTAGGGCATGTGGGTTTTTATAGGAGGTTCATACATAATTTTTCTGCCATCTCTAGACCATTAAGTAGCCTCCTGGTCAAAGATGTTGTGTTTCAATGGACTTAAAAGTGTGAGGACGTCTTCCGAACACTCATTGATAGGCTCACCTCTGCCCCCATCATGCAGCCACCGGATTGGAATTTACCATTTTAGATAATGTGTGATGCAAGCAACCATGCTGTGGGGGCAGTCTTGGGACAACGAAGGGAAGGGAAGCCCTTTGTTGTTTACTATACTAGTCGAACACTTAATGATGCTCAAGAGAATTATTCGACTACTGAAAAAGAGTTGCTAGCTGTAGTTTTTGCTTTAGATAAATTTCGTGCTTATTTGATTGGTACACCTATCACTTTTTTTACTGACCATGTGGCTCTTAAGTTTCTTATTTCTAAAAAGGATGCTAAGGCAAGATTGATTAGGTGGGTTTTACTTCTGCAGGAATTTGATCTAACTATAAAGGATAAGAAGGGGGTCGAGAATGTTGTGGCAGATCACTTGTCTCGTCTGGAGTTCAGTGACTCTGCCAATGGCCCACCCATCCGTGATGACTTCCTTGATGAACACCTATTCGCCGTCACTCAAGTACCATGGTATGCACACATTGTTAATTACTTGGTTTCTGCCGAAGTTCCATCATCATGGAGTGCTCAAGATAAACGCAAATTTTTGGTCGAGGTAAGAAATTTTTATTGGGATGATCCTTATCTATATAAGTATTGCCCCGACCAAATCATGAGGCGTTGTATCCCTAAAGGTGCGATTGAAAATGTCTTACATTTTTGTCACAGTGCAGCTTGTGGAAGCCATTTTTCTATGAAAAAGACCGCTGCAAATTTTATACAGTCAGGATTATATTGGCCTACATTGTTTAAGGACACTAACAATTATTGTCGTTCTTGTGATAGATGCCAGAAGTTAGGTGCACTGTCTCGGAGACACATGATGCCCCTTAACCCCATCCTAGTCATTGAGATATTTGATTGTTGGGGGATTGATTTTATGGGACCTTTTCCACATTCTTTTGGATATTTGTATATTTTGCTTGCAGTGGACTATGTGTCCAAATGGGTAGAGGTTGTGGCGTGCCGAAACAATGACAACAACACTGTTGTCAAGTTTATCAAAGAACACATTTTATCCCGTTTCGGTACACCATAAACCATTATTAGTGATCAGGGGACTCATTTCTGTAATCGCTCTTTTGAGGCTTTGATGCGCAGGTATGGAGTTCATCACAAGGTTGCCAATGCCTATCATCCGCAGACAAATAGCCAAGCCGAGCTGGCAAACCGAGAAATGAAACAAATCTTGGAGAAGATGGTGAATCTGGATAGGAAGGATTGATCCTTGCGCCTTCCTGATGCACTTTGGGTTTACCTTACCGCTTATAAGACAATTCTCGGGATGTCTCCGTATCGACTTATATATGGAAAAACCTGTCATTTACCTGTTGAGTTAGAACATCGCGCTTATTGGGCTGTAAAAAGCACTAACTTTGATCTCAATGATGCAAGTATTTAGCGGAAACTTCAGTTAGCTGAAATTGAGGAGTTGCGGAATGATGCCTATGACAATTCTCGAATATACAAGGCGAAGATGAAAACAGCTCATGGTAAGCAAATTCTGAGGCAACATTTCTAGCCCAACCAACGAGTCTATCTCTATGACTCATGACTTCATCTTCATCCTGGCAAGCTAAGATCGAGATGGAAGGGCCCATTCATGGTAAAATAAGTTTTTCTCAATGGGTCCATAGAAATTGAAGATCCAACAGATGGGAGAGTATTTAGAGTAAATGAGCAACGTTTGAAGCACTATGTGGAGCGAGTAGATGTGCCAGAAGAGATCTCTCTTGTTGCCCCTGTCTACTTGATTTGATGTTCTCCACCCTATCTTTAGTTTAGGTTTTTATTTTTTTATTTTTCATTTATTATTATTATTATTTTTTTTTAATTTAGTTTAGGTTTTTGCTTTTATGTTTTTTTAGTGTTTCAGGTTATTTTAGGTGTTGCTACTGGAGTCACTCGGAGACCCTCCTCATCCCATATGTTCCTTTCTCCCGTCGGTATGATTTTCTTATATTTTGGTGACTGTGAAGACATTGTCTATTTGAAATTGGTAAAGCTTTACCATGGTAATATCACTCTAACCCTCATCTTTTTTTTTTTCTTCATTTGTCATGATTATTATTTTATACATTGAGGACAATGTTTGGTTTAGGTTTGGGGGTGATGGTGGTTTATTAGATTTTTGTGCAATTTTCAAAAAAAATTGAGCTTAAAACGTATTTTACAATTAAACCGAGTCATTTTTTTGTGTTCTACTGAATCTCCATTGAATACTTAGATGATTACGGTAATTGTGCAAAATCTTTATGAAAATGCATTCGAAATCTGAACTCTTGGTGAATTAAAAAAAAAAAAAAAAGTGGTTTTGAGTCCTTTTAATTTTAGAGAATATTTTTGTTGCCTTTAATTTTGAGAAAACACATACTAACACGTGTCACATAGTTATATTAGTCGAAAACATGATGTTTGATATTATCCTTATGTTAGATGTATTTCGTGAGACTTTTCAACTTGACTATTCGTGCACTATAAACCGAGTCAACATGATTTGAAGTTGATTAGATATATATTGAACTAGAAATCCTTAGAATAATAGTGGACACTTAACCCTTGTGAGTTTTGAGTCATTCTTTATTTCTTGAGGGTTATTAAATACACTCTGATTTTTCTTGAGTCCGCATTATTTCGTTGATGATCTCATTATTCTTGATATTTTTTATTGACTGCTTTAAGAATGACATAAAAATTGAATTTTTACATTAGAACTTATTGCTTTATTTAGTTGAGATGACCTAGTACTAACTAGAACTTATGAAGTGATATAGCCATTTATTTCTTTAAACCATTTTTTTTAGCCTCTTAGCCTACCCAATAATAAATATCCATTTGCAGCCCTTTGAGCCTTTAAATAGTCTTCTCTTTGTTATCCCCATTCCCATTACCTACTCCAATCAAGGAGTAATACCTCTATTATTTTATCCTTACCCAATTTTCTGAGAATGTATACGGTGAGATATATTTATGGAATGGGCAAATAGAAAGAGTTGAAAATAGATATTTTATGCGCCCTCGAAGTAAAAGTGTTGGATTGTATCATGGGGGAAAAACATACAAAAAAAAGTAAAAAAAAAAAGTTGAAAAAAAGGGTTGAACAAAAAAAAAAAGTTGAAGAAGAAAATAATGAAGAAAAAGTTAATGGTGTACAACATTGATTTGTTCATCAATGCCATATGTGTTTATTCAAGGGTGTAGTCATTCTCAGGAAATTTTTGTATCCTTTTTGTCCATTATTGTTTGCCACAATCCAAGCCCCATTACAACCGAGTAAATACCTAATTGGTTTTAAGTGAAAGTTGGTTTAATAGATGTGGAGATTGAATAGGCAAAAACTATGGTGTTTGATTCAACATTCTCAAAAGTATTCAATATTCATGTCCATGAGATCATATTCATTTCACTATTTGAAAAATTCTGTTTTTCATGATAATTATATGTGAGACGTTTGCATTTTCCATAGTATATTCTTTTCCTCACATATAAACTGAGTGCCCAATCTCTGAGTGTTTTATTTCTGAGTGACATGAGAAAATTGTAGTTGAAGCGTCCTTTCTAAAGGTTATCTCGTCACATCTTTACTATGAGATGAAGAGTTATGTTGATAAGGCTCCTCACATACACACTTCGAGTTGAGAATGATTATGAAATTTATTTAACCTTTAGATACTATTAAATTATTGTACTCTATTGATATACTATTGTGACATTTTTAGTTTGTTGTTTTTCTTGAATTTTAAGCAATTAGAAAATGACTCTGAGGAAAATAAAGGAGAATGCTCATGTTTTTCCAATATGTTTTTAGGAAATAGATTTGGTTTTATTGAGTCAGTAATGTTTGGGGGTAACATTTCTGGAAACCCTCACGAGACTATAATTCGTCCTCTAGAGGTAATATAGAGGTTTAAAGCCTTGTTGCACGTTAAGGTAAATGCAATCGTGATTCCTACGAAAGTGAGTTATGATTTTATTCTTAATTTTGTTTTTGCTCGAGGACTAGCAAAATGTAGGTTTGGGGGTATTTGAGGTCCACATAATTATAACATAATATACCTCCTAATATATATTTGTTAGTGTTTCAAATAGTGTATTTTAGTTTAATTATTTTATTTTTGTAGGATTTGGAGTTTAACTGACAAAAGTGCGTTAGCGTGGCAAATAATGGTGATTCATAGACAAATTGACGAAGTGGAGCGGGAGACACTCAAGCCAAAGATTAAGAGAACCAAAATAATAATAAAGGAAATTAGTTTTGAATTTTGGAGGAACAAAGAAGTCATATGGATGAACATAGCCAAATCCATTATTCATATAGAATTTAAAACAAAGAAATCCACCAACAGGGAGGATCCCTTTTGTTTACAATTAGGTATTGGGTTTTCAATTGGGCTCAATAAGGAATTTTAGTTTAACAAAAGGAGTTTCAATTGGGCCCAATAAGGGTTTTCTTTGCAACAAAAGGATGACAGTAAGAGGAGTTTGGTTTTTCTCTTCTTTGGGGGGACCAAAAAGAGGAGAGGATAGTGGGGGGAGACAAGCTGCCATAACGCAACAGCCATAAGGCAGTAGCAGTAGCATAACGCAGCCGTAGCGAAGACGCTGTCCAGCAGGGTGTACATCGCTGATCCACCACGCGCTGCCATGCCGATGAAGTTCCCCACCGTTGTTGCTGTCTTCACCTTGACCATGTGTCACTAAACTCCACGCAAGGCGAAGAGGTGAACTCCTAGATGTAACGCATTTAATTAGTATTTGATTCCTTTTATGCTTCCACAATGAATAATGGTGTTTACGATTCTCACTTTTATTTAATATAGGAATTTATGTTATTTTAGTGACAAAGATTTCATCAATTTCTTTGTAGATTATTATTCTGGTGGTTGTCTTTTTCTTCTCCATATAAGCTTAGTTACGCTTTTCTTATGTGTGGAATTTTTAAGGATCAATTGATTCCGGTAGGTTAGTTATATGTGATCGTCTTTTATTATGTTATTGTCTCCGGATATATCGTAAATTTAGGATATCACATATGACCAACCTTTGTGCTTTCTAGAAAAAATGAAATCTAAAATCCATTTACATTAGGATATATTAATGCATTAAAGACTATTTTTCCAATTATGTTGTTTGGTATGTGAAACACGTAATCGAGTCATCATAGCGAATACTAGTTGGCGCGTGAAATCTAGGAGGGATTCTTGGAACCTTGTGACTTTTCTAAACTTCATTTTTATTAAACTAAATTCAATTTCATATTTTAAAATTGCTAGAATTTCTTACATTTAGTTTCGCGTAGTTTTTCTTCCTTGACCTTGTTGTGTAGATCGCTTTTCCTCGTGAGATCGACACTCCAATCTTTACTGCAATTGACCGCGTGCACTGTTTGGGCATAATAAGAGTTGAAACAATCTCTTCGAGCCTGGTTTGGTAGATTAACAAAATCTACGAGACAATTTGGGTACAAGCAGAGTAATTCAGATCACACATTGTTCCTGAAGAAACATAAGGGTAATATCACTGTTCTTTTTGTATATGTGGACGATATGGTGGTGATAAGAAACGATTCAGAAGAACGTATATCACTACAGAAGTATTTGTCTACAGAGTTTGAGATGAAAAATCTGGATCCTTTAAATATTTTCTCGACATTGAGGTTTCTAGGTACAACACATGGATCTTTTTGTTACAAAAAAGAGAAATTCTACCTGTCGAGGAAGTGGGCGAGAAAATGGGCGAGGGAGGGTGGCGAGCACGTGCAGGCTGACGTGGTTAAAAAAAAAAACGCGGGGGAAATCCAACATTTGGGGGAGAAGAAGAGGGAATCGAAAGCTTATTTCTCCCCCATTTTCATTCCCTCTCCCTCTGTGGCGAAGCTTCTCCCTCTCCCTCTCTGTGGCGAAGATTCTCCCTCTCCCTCTCCCCATTTTCCATCTCGACACAGATAGAGAAGAATCTTTCCCTCTCCACCCTATCCCCATCATCGTCATCGACTAAAACGAAAGAGAAGAGAAGAAGCTCAAACGAAGCCAGAGAAGAAGCTCTCCCTCGTCCCTTTCCTCTCGCAAAAGGTAAACCCGACCCTTGATTTTCCCTCTCATTTTAGGTTTTTGGTTTTTGATTTTCCCTTTACTTGGGTGTTTTAGGTTTTTGGTTTCGGACAAGAAGTTGGTGGGCAATCTGGTTTTCATCGCTCGGACGTAGAGGTAAGATTTCGGGCTCCCTTTCTTCTTCTCTTCATTTCGTCTTCAGCCGAAGAGCTTCAAAAGTTTTTTTCTCGTCTTATTTTAGATCTAGGGTTTACGAAATTTTTTCAGAAATAGTCTGTAGATTTTTTTTTTTAATTTCAGTGTTCATATCTGTTTGGTTTTTTTCTCAGTGGTTTTTTTTAATTTCAGTGTTCATATCTGTTCAGAAATGGTTTTTTTAATTTCAGTGTTCATAGTCTGTAGAAATAGTCTGATTGAATTGTGAGTTTTTTTTATGTTGAATTCTATTTGGTTTTTTTCTCAGTG
The DNA here is from genome assembly GCA_963556465.1 of Berberis vulgaris. NCBI lineage: Eukaryota > Viridiplantae > Streptophyta > Magnoliopsida > Ranunculales > Berberidaceae > Berberis > Berberis vulgaris. The sequence goes on along the minus strand of OY747136.1, from coordinate 55,432,159 downwards.
GGTTTTTTTAATTTCAGTGTTCATATCTGTTTAGAAATGGTTTTTTTAATTTCAGTGTTCATAGTCTGCAGAAATAGTCTGATTGAATTGTGGGTTTTTTTTTATGATGAATTCTGTTTGGTTTTTTTCTCAATGATATCTGAATTGGCATGAAGTAAATGTTGTCTGTGATTAACCATTGTTGTTGTTATAATGAAAATAAAATCGAGTGTGCAAATCCTAAAGCCTTTTATTTGTAAGTCTTTCCTTCTGTTCTTAAGCTTTCATCTTTCTGTATTTCTTGTACATATTAAATAAATAAAATATTTTCTCTATCTCTGACTATCCAAGATCTGTTATTAATTGAACATCTCGTTATACTAGCTGAACCCTAGTATCGGCACCGTTCGTTCTAACAGATCAAAGATAGAATCTCTGTATTGATTCTATGTTTTGTATTTCATTTCTGTTTTGATTTCTGGATATCATACTGCTTATCATCTCTCTGTGATTAACCATTGTTGTTGTTATAATGAAAATAAAATTAAGGCTTTGATTGGTATTGCTTTGTTGGAGCACATGGGCTAAAGCATGCATTATTGTTTATCTTCTTCTTCTTTTCTTTCAAAATTTTCTAAGAATTGTTCCTGCACAAACATCTCGTTATACTAGCTCACACCTAGTATCGGCACCGTTCGCGTGAATAGTTTAAAGAAATTTCTTTTGAAATTCTTGTTTATTTGTTATAGTTTATAACAAATAAATTTTTGATGTTAATTAGGTTCTCCCTTCTGATGAAATGAAAATTTTTATCGTGACATCACATCCTTTGTTTATGTGTGTGTTCTAGATCACCTTCTTTTATGACCTTGTTATGCACTTCATTGGCTGATAATTTATAAACAAACATTACAGGAATGGATAGTGTAGAAGATAATGATTGTATGTTGGTGGAAGAAAATGTAGAAGAGGTGAGGGAACCTACAGATGGGATGGAATTCGTCAACCTTGACGAGTTCCAACGATATTATCATGAATATGGTAATAGAAAGGGATTTCCAGTGAAAATAATGACTACTGAAAAAGATGGTGATGGAAAACCTACGTTCATTCAGCTTTCATGTGGTCGGGCTGGGAAGCAAAGAGGCGATGGAAAAAATGTTTTGGGATTGTGTCTGTCGACCAAATGTGGTTGTAAGGCTAAGATTAGAGGTCATATATGGGTTGATGGAACAATTTCAGTGAAAAGAGTTACACTTGATCACAATCACGTGTTAAGCCCTAGTAAATCGAAATTTTATCGAAAGAACAGATCTATGAGCTTATATGTCAAGAAGAAGCTTGAATATAATGATAGGGCAGGTATTAGACCAAATAAGAGTTATTCGTCATGTGTGGTTGAAGTTGGTGGACATGAAATTTTGTCTTTTTCCCAAAAAGATTGTTACAATTATTTGGACAAAGTGAGGAAGTTGAGACTTGGTGAGGGGGATGCGATGGCTCTTCATAACTACTTCCAAAGAATGCAAGCTAATAATGCTGATTTCTTTTATATGATGGATTTGGATGATGAAGGTAGGTTGAGAAATGTATTTTGGGATGACGCATGGAACATGGCAACTTACAAGGAGTTTGGGGATGTTGTTACATTTGACACTACATACTTGACAAATAATTATGAGATGCCATTTGCTCCTTTTGTTGGGGTGAATAATCACGGTCAGTCAATTCTTTTGGGATGTGGATTGATATGTGGTGAGACGATTGAAGAATTTGTTTGGCTTTTTCAAACATGGCTCGTGTGTATGAATGACAATGCTCCGTCTGCTATAATCACTGATCAAGATAGGGCAATGAAGAGGGCCATTGAAATTGTATTTCCCAGCACACGACACAGATGGTGCTTGTGGCATATCATGAAGAAGTTGCTTGAAAAACTGTCTGGTTGCAATCAATATGAGGCGATCAAGTTTGCAATGCAAAGAGCAGTTTATGATTCCCTGTCTCATGATGAGTTTGAAGAAATTTGGCATGGTTTTATTGATAAATATTGTCTGCATGAAAATGACTGGTTGGGTGGATTTTACTATGAAAGGATGCGATGGGTGCCAATATTTCAAAGAAATGATTTTTGGGCGGGGATGTCTTCAACTCAAAGGAGTGAAAGCATGAATGCTTTTTTTGATGGTTATGTTAATTCGAAGACCACATTGAAGCAATTCGTAGAACAGTATGAGAATGCACAACGAAGTAAAGTCCAAAAGGAAGTTGAACAGGACTTTAAATCTTTTAGCCGAAGGATTCCATGCATTACTCCTTATGCAATAGAGAAAAAATTTCAAAATGCTTACACTACAAAAAAATTTAAAGAGATTCAACAAGAAATAGCAGAGAATCTATGTTGTAGAATTGTAGGTGAAGATATTGATGGGGTGGCTGTGAGTTGTACACTATTAAACAAGACTTGCTGATAAATGATAGGCAACGATCGGTCCATTATGTAGTCTCTTTAAATGTTGACGACTTTGGCATCAAGTGTAATTGTCAATTGTTTGAGTTCAGGGGGATTTTATGCAAACATATATTGAAAGTCTTGTTTGAAAGAGAGATTCATGATATACCTGATAACTATGTTCTTCGGAGGTGGAGGAAAGATGTTAGGAGGGCTCATACGAAGGTGAAAATTGTTTATTCAGATTGGGGAAAGAAGCCTGAAAATGTGCAATTTGAAAAGATGTGCAATGTCTTCTATGAAATGGCTGAATTCGCCGCTGAGGATGAAAAGAAGACATGCGAAGTTCAAGAATGGATCACTTTGAAGATGGAGCAATATAAAATTGTCGGTGGTGATGAGCATGTTGATTCACAGAGGTATTTGGAAGTGGGCACCACTACTTCTAGTTCTGCCATCCCGATTCATAGTCCATTAGCGGTTCGTAGCAAAGGACGACCGTCTAAATCAAGGATGAAATCCACCATCGAGAAGATGTGTAAAAGGAGACAAAGGAAAAAAAAAAAAGACACGCAAACGAATCAAGCCATTGAGACTAATTTGGTATGTTTTGCAATGTGTTTTATGAATGTATATTTTTTTAAGTTACATATATTGAAAATTTTATTTACAAATGTCATTTGTATGGTTTACAGTGTATGCCTTATGTTATGCCTCGTGAAAGCAATACGATGCCTAGTCAAAGCAATACACAGGTTTGTTTGTTATATTTACAAGGTATGAATCAGTAAGTATGTTTGCCCACTTATGATTTGTATGTTTGTTATCGTTAAGGATGATAATACGGGGTCACGCGATTTACAACCTGGAAGCGTTGATCAATTCTACTCGCTCCTCTCACAGGTACATATTTTGTATTTTGTATGTATCTCTTTGTACGATTTGTTAGTTTGTTATGTGTTTTGTATGCCTCCTATTATTTCTTTTTTTATCAGTATTCTTTATTTTTGCAGCCGCTCGGTTCAAACCACGGAATGGACTATACAAATTATAGGTTATGAAAAGGTTGGTCAAGCTTGTTCATGACTTTCATGTTTATTACTCCTATTCATGCATTATCATTTTAAAAAACACTGACATTCTATTTTCATTTTAAGGTTGGTTTAGCGTGCATGGTCATTTTAAGACTGTTTATTACTCCTGTTAAGGCTGAGATTCTATTTTCATGTTAAGGTTGGTTTAGCATGCCACATTTTGCAAACGTTAGTGAGGTCTTATGATAGACCTCTTATCAAATATACATATACACGCAGGAAGTATGGATTAACAAAGCAAGGATCAACAAATGCTTGAGTGAGCTGCTGAGAATGCTGTCAGTCTTGAGAATGCTGAGATGCTATGTTGTGATGCTGAATGTGCAAATGCTAGCAACTGAAGCAAATAAGAATAAGCACGTGGGTGATTGTTGAATAGTCTGCAAGTGGGAGAAATTGGTTGTAACTATATGCAAGTGGGTTTCTATTATAAATAGACTTAGATCAGAAATAGAGAGCTTACATCAATACTACTTGTCTGACATTGCAAATACAACATTTCTATACAATATAACTCTGAGTTGCTGCTTGATTCTTGAGTGAATTATTTCTTTTATCTTTCTTTTGTCTTTGAATGTGTATTCAGTGATTGAAGTCTGTCAGTGATTGAAGTCTGTCAGTGATTGAATTCTGTAAGAATTGCTATTGCTAAGAATTGCTAGTGCTATAGAGGTCAGTGATTGCATTTCTAAGAATTCTGTCAGTGATTGCATTGCTAAGAATTGCGTTTCTAAGAATTGATATTGCTATAGAGGTCAGTGATTGCTATAGAGGTCAGTGATTGCATTTCTGAGAATTCTGTAGTGTTGTGTTAGAAATGTCTATCTGTTAGATACATTGTAGTGCTGTGTTAGCAATTATCACCGACGGCATGCAAGTTTGCATCAACAAGGTTGACACATTCATTAGCATTTCTACCGAGACTAACAGATGAAAAACTATTGCCCCTGCTGGCTTGACCATTCAAAAGCAACCAAGAGCACTTTGCTTTATTTTACAAAGAAGTCATCTACAATATAGTCTATACAATACAGATACCTGTTCCTGCTCAGTCAACAAACTTATTTCTTCCTTCTGATGAACATCAATCGATACACACATTACATATCAAATGTCAACAAATCAGCATATTTTAAATGGAGTTCTCATATGTCTATACAACACAAACCGCTCGGGTAGATCAACTCTAGAATTTTGCATCTGAAAGTAGATGCAGAAACAACACCACCACCACCACAAATATGGAGAACTATACTGGTGTCAGTCCCTGTGACTTCTTTTTGGACAAAAACATAATGAAACGCGGGAAGAGTGTTTTCTTCTTCTTCTTTTGCCTCCTTCCATCAGTGGAATAATTTGAGTCTGTATCATTTTCGGGAATAAAGAACTTTGGACTTGCAACTGATTGCGGAGCAACCACGGATGAGCATCACCAGCTTTTCTTTGATGTTCATGTTCAGACCTCCATTTTCTCAACTCCTGTTCTACGCCTAACTTCCCTTCCTTTGCCTTCTCAGCTTTTTCCATTGCGATCCTCAGTGATTCTCTCCTTGCAGCCATCTCTCCTTCTCAATATCCTGTCATCCACAGACAACATAGTATTAAGTTAACTGATTCACATGGGTTCAGTCCTGAATGCACATTTATCTGACAGGACAGAAATTGAACAAAACCAATGAACAAACAAACAATGAACAAAACCAAGAAAACCGGACATAAATTGAATATATCTTTCAGTTCCACAATAGACTTGGCTGGAAAACTCACATTTAACATTTGTGGGAGTAATAAGCAGTATGAGACATTCTGCAACTCAAATGTGCTAGGCGTACTTTGACCAAAGCAACTACTCAAAAGTGTTGGTTGTGTTTCAAAATCTTGAAACTACTAAACGTTCTTGAATCATAAGAAGTTCAGAGTTTTCCCAGAAGTCTCTACTACAGGAATTAATTGTTGAACAAAAGTTCAGAGTTCTTGAATCATATATTGCTGAAATATTGTAGCTAAAATCATTCTGACACCGCAAATCAACTTATCCTAACAACTCCATGCATAAAGAGCAATAAAAGTGTTATGATGTCCCTTAATATGGTCCACTTGAGTGAGCCTTGTTAGGGACTTCAGTTGCACATTGGTTAAGACTCAACTATTTATGGTCTATACAAAAATCAAGCCCTTATATGGTATATCAACCAGAAAAAAAACCAAGTAAATCTAATATACCTTTTCACATTTCTTACTGCAGAACCAGTTTCCTTCAGGACAACCATCCAGCTTCATGTGTCTTATTTTCCTTAAGCACTTATATGTGTCTTATTTTCCTTAGGAATACATGAACTCTATTTGTTGATCTGAATTAGGTGATTCCATCCTGCAGAGCATTACAAAAACAAGTAAGATCTTATCACACTATTGAATAAGCAAATCAGTGCACTTACAGAGAGTAGGAAGTCTGATGAAGAATCCTGGCAGAATTTGGAATGCAAACAGCAAGCTATACTCCGCAACCACAACTTGCGTTCAAAAAAAGAATAACAAAAATAATATGAAACAAAAGCATACCATACGGAAGAAAAAAAAGAACAATATGAAACATAAATTTCATTGGATTATGAAATATATTCATATAATACATATGTATGTACATATTACATTACATATAATTCCATCATTCGTCCAAGAGCTTAAGAATAAATATTAAACCTAAGATAATAAGTACAATTATTAAAGTATTGATTAAGTCCCTCGTAAAAGCCCAAGGATCATTGTTCCCTTGACTGTCATTTCTTTGATCATTCGATGGATCGGCTTGATCGTCAAAAACTACATCGTTAACTGTGACATCTTCATTGTTGTTGGATTCCTCCGAATCTCTCCTCGCCGCTTCTGAGCAAACCCACAACTCGTATGATTCCTCAGCTTCTTCGACTGACATAAACCCCTTGTAAGACGCATCCATATACCCTGATACTGCGGATAAACATGCGGGCCAGTTTAGGTATACTCCAGGCTGACGACCTCGATAGACAACGTACGCTCTGAATGCCATTCCTGAAACAGGAGGGGATATAAGGAATAGGGAAGTATAGTGTGAGAGGCTGTTGGAATTCAGGCGTGCGAACAAAGTCGAAAATCACACAAAGGTCTAAAAGTTCATTAACATCTTGAAACTCTAGTACATAAAGCTAAGATGTACAAACTATTTCTGAACAAAAATCGTAAACCCTAGATCTAAAATAATAGGAGAAAAAAAAATTTTGAAGCACTGAAGGCTGAAGACAAAATTCAAAATAGAAGAACAAAGGGAGTTAGTGTTGCATATGATTAAACCATCTCGGTTGTTTATGCCTTAATTTCATTATCCATTACAATAAGACTTTAGCCCATGTGCTCCAACAAAGCAATACCAATCAAAGCCTTAATTTTATTTTCATTATAACAACAACAATGGTTAATCACAGAGAGATGATAAGCAGTATGATATGCAGAAATCAAAATAGAAATGAAATACAAAACATAGAATTGAATCAATACAGAGATTCTATCTTTGATTTGTTAGAACGAACGGTGTTGATACTAGGGTTCAGCTAGTATAACGAGATGTTCAATTAATAACAGATCTTAGATAGTCAGAGATAGAGAAAAGATTTTATTTATTTAATATGTACAAGAAATACAGAAAGATGAAAGCTTAAGGACAGAAGGAAAGACTTACAAATAAAAGGCTTAAGGATTTTCACACTCGATTTTATTTTCATTATAACAACAACAATGGTTAATCACTGACAACATTTACTTCATGCCAATTCAGATATCATTGAGAAAAAAACCAAACAGAATTCATCATAAAAAAAAACCCACAATTCAATCAGACTATTTCTACAGACTATGAACACTGAAATTAAAAAAACCATTTCTAAACAGATATGAACACTGAAATTAAAAAAACCAAACAGAATTCATCATAAAAAAAAACCCACAATTCAATCAAACTATTTCTACAGACTATGAACACGGAAATTAAAAAAAACCATTTCTGAACAGATATGAACACTGAAATTAAAAAAACCCACTGAGAAAAAAACCAAACAGATATGAACACTGAAATTTAAAAAAAAAAAAAAAAATCTACAGACTATTTCTGAAAAATTTCGTAAACCCTAGATCTAAAATAAGAGGAGAAAATTTTTTTTGAAGCTTTTCGGCTGAAGACGAAACGAAGAGAAGAAGAAAGGGAGCCCAAAATCTTACCTCTGCGTCTGAGCGATGAAAACCAGATTGCCCACCAACTTCTTGTCCTAAACCAAAAACCTAAAACACCCAAGTAAAGGGAAAACCAAAAACCAAAAACCAAAAACCTAAAACCTAAAACCTAAAATGAGGGGGAAAATCAAGGGCCGGGTTTACCTTTTGCGAGAGGAAAGGGACGAGGGAGAGCTTCTTCTCTTCTCTGGCTTCATTTGAGCTTCTTCGCTTTTCCTTCGTTTCAGTCGATGACGATGATGGGGAGAGGGTGGAGAGGGAGAGCTTCTTCTCTATCTGTGTTGAGATGGAAAATGGGGAGAGGGAGAGGGAGAATCTTCGCCACAGAGAGGGAGAGGGAGAAGCTTCGCCACAGAAGGAGAGGGAATGAAAATGGGGGAGAAAGAAGCTTTCGATTCCCTCTTCTTCTCCCCCAAATTTTGGATTTCCCCCGCATTTTTTTTTAACCACGTCAGCCTGCACGTGCTCGCCACCCTCCCTCGCCCACTTCCTCGACAGGTAGAATTTCTCTACAAAAAAATAGACAGTTGATTTGTTACATGAAACTGGAATGTCAGCTTGCCAACCAGCAACAACATCTTTGGAAGAAGGACAAAAGCTTGGAATCAATCATGATCAAATACTAGTTGATAAAGGAACATATAAGAGATGAGTTGGATGGTTAGTGTATTTAGTGCATACAAGGCTTGATTTTGCTAATGCATTGAGTGTGATCAATCAATACATGAATAACCAAGATAATCACATATGGACACGAATATGAGGATTTTGCAATATTTGAAGGGAAGCCTTGATAAAGGCATATTATTTAAGAAGAATGACCACCTCAGAATTGAGGGATACACTGATGCAGATTGTGCAGGCTTAGTTGATGACATGCACTCTACATCAGAATATTTTACTATTGTAGGCGGAAATATAATCACTTGGAGGAGTAAGAAACAATTTGGGGTCTCTCGCTTTAGTAGGGATGGAAACGGGGCTGATTGGGGTGGATTTTGGCCAATCCATCCCTGCCTCGCTGGGGATCACAGATCGTCGAATTTGCCCCGAATATTCGTTTATACTAATTTTTGAAAACCATCCCCGTTCTGGTTGGATTGGTGGATATCCGCCTCGCCCTGAATATCCAAAAAAAAAAGAGTTGAATTGTAAGGAAGAAAATCAACATAAACCACCAAAACCATTCAAGTAAGCTATAGTGTTTTGTTCTCTTCTCGTGTTGCATCACCTCTTCACATCTATGTCAAGTGCTTTGCTTTGCTTTGCTTTGCTTTCTTTTTTTGGAGTCAGCTCTGTTAGGGAGGACGAGAAGAAAAGAAGTGTGAATAAAGCGCAACAAGCGTACGATTGCAAATTCCAAAACAATGTCACCACCAACTTGCTCTCTATGAAATGAATTGAATCAGAGAGAGTGTGGACGACAACTGGGTTTGGTTTTCTTTCTACTTTCCTTTCATTTCATTGCATTTTCTTACCCGTTCGCGTGCAACTTTTTCTCTTTTTTCTTTTCATTTTTTATTAGATATGAGATGAGATGAGGAGATGGAGATCTGGTGAGGAGGCAGAGAGGAGGAACGAAGAGGATTGTGGAAAAAAAACTCAACAATAGTCTTTTGAATCGAAACGGAAACATCGAGGACTATAGTGGTGGTTTTTTCCATGTAAGGTTCGGCCAAAAGCGGAGGTGAAAATAACAGAAAAGAAGATGAAGAAATGAAGAATGAACAACCCTGAGTTTGCCATTGAAGTTTGGAGAATTGCATTAAAGTTAAAGGAAAGGTAAAGTAGAGAGAGTGGAGAGTGAGTGAGGAAAAGGTTATGATGGAAGGAAGAAAAAAAACAAAGACATTAAAGTTTACTGATTGACTCACATCAGTTTTGGGAGAAAACAAAAGCAAAGGCATTAATGTTTTCAACCTAACTTTGGAACCTGAAAAGAAAATGAGAAGAAAACAAGAGTATAAAACTCTAGTTATTAACTCTTAGTCTAAATGTTTATCCAGATACCATTAAATTATTATTTAATTAGGGCGGATATGGTTAAATCCTTATCCGGCCCGAATTTATGACAGATATAATTTGGATCCCCGAATCCGCCTCGAAATTCGTTAAGGTAAACCCAAATCCGCCCCAAATGGTTTAGTGCAAAAGTCGAATACAGAGGTATGGCGCTGGGAGTTTGTGAGATTTTACGGCTCAAGTTGTTATTACCTGACTTGGGATATGCAAATTGTCAACCAATGAAATTTTTTGTAATAATCAAGTTGTATGGGATCATTGGAAGGAGAATTCATTGAGTTGCCCACTATCATGACGAAGGATCAGTTAGCTAACATTCTCATGAAGGCTTTCAAGAAATGTGTTCTTGAGTTTTTTGGACAAGTTAGGCATGTGTGACATCTATGCACCAACTTGAAGGGATGTGTTGAATTATGTTAACATTATATTGATATTATCCTGAGAATATTTTTCTTTAGGATATTTGGATATTTTGTTTTAGAATATTCTTGTTTCCTAGTTAGGAGGGATCTGATATTTCAACAGTATAGGGAGAAACTGGAATTAAAATATAGGCACCAGTCTTGACAACATGCATGGCAACTTTTTTTTGTATTTCTGGCGGTACTTTTTGGGCTTGCACTTACCTTATTTGATAATGGTGATACGAGTCAACCATTTAAGAGAAAATCCCTTTATGCTACAAGTTACAAAATTGTCAAGGAAAAAAATAAAAATAAAAAAGAGCAAGAGAAAAAATATAGAATGCACGAAGAAACCTATAAAGTGAACGTATGATTCACTCAACCTATGGGAGATGAAAAAAATCGTTACTGTAAGAACTAATAGTAAGTAGTTGAAGCAATCAGGGCATACGAGTTAAGCTCTCTTCATACATACAAGAGACTGAGCTTCTTGAAAGGAGAAACATGATGGTGGAAACATAGAAGTGGTTAATAAGAAGAGTAATTTTGGAACAACATTGAAGTTCGTAGTTTGGAGAGCGTTCCTATTGTTGCTCGCTCATTGATTGATTCAAGTGTTACTGTTGCTTTTTGTTGAATTCAAAGAAGGGAATGCAGCAGACAAAGGTTTTCTGTAGGAAGAAGGAATAAACAAAATGAGGGATCCTCTTTTCTTGTAGGGTTCTATTTTATATCATTCCATGGTAAACAAGTGACTAATCTCCCATCTTCTACCACACACACCAAATATATATATATGTACTTGTGGATACCAAGTCTGGTATACCTGAGTACCATCACATGAAAGAAATTAGATTCGAGTACCACCACATGAAAGGAAGTTGATTCGAGTATTCGACCCATGAGGACAAAAGAAGAAGGTTCGACTGCTCGGAAGAATGGGGAATTCGGCCCATGGGCTCGGACAAAGAGAATGAGTGAAGATAAAGGAATCCCAACATGACTATGACGAAACTAATCCTTAATATGGCCTATTTGATCATGTCATCCGATGTTAAAATTTTACCATGTCTTATAGCCAAGGATTGTGATTTCATTTTTTAAGTTAATTTCGGTGTCCTGATTTTAAGAAATATTTAGGTGTGTAAAGAAAAAATGTTAAAGCTTCAAGGTACATGAAATATATATATATATAATGAATTTCGAGGGTATATGAAATATGTGAAAAAAATGCAAATAAATAAATATATTAAACACATTAAATGAAGCCTAAATAGTAAGAAATGAAACAAACATGAAATCACTATATAAGTAGAAAATCAGAGCGTGGTTTCAAAAATCAATATATAAGTAGAAAAATGATAATTAGCAAATCAGAGGGTGTTTTAAAAAATCAATAACTAATTAAAAGAAATGATAATTATAAAAACCCCAAAAACTTATGAAAACCCTAGAAAATGTAATTTTTGGTAGTTGGTTTGTGTATTTTATAAAAAATGAAATTTATGAAAAAAGACCCCGAAATTTATGAAAAAATCTCTAAATTTGCCGAAAAACCCTAGATTTAATTTTGGAATGAAAATATTTTTCATTATGAAATATTAAAATTTTGGCATTTTAATGTATTATGCCTAGAGTTGCGTGTTTTGAGTAAATGCTTCTTATTAGGTCATTGTGCATCGTTTGTGATTATAATATATTTGGTCCACCAATTGTAGCTCAGTTGGTCAGACATCCACTCTCCTTGTGAGAGGTCACGGGTTCGAAACTCACAAGTTAGGATTTTGTGAGTTTTCGCCCGATTATTAGGAGCACATTTGCTCCGCCGTTGATAGCCTTCGGGTATTGAATGCAGTTGCTTAGATGGACTAGACCGGAGCGAAGCGAAAATGAATCTTCATGCAAGGTGGAGGCAATGGATCTGAGCGAAAGCAAGTCTCTATGCGAGATGGAGGCGACGAGGATATTAAGTGGCAACAATATTGTAGCCTTCGGGCTTGGTTTGGTTAACTTTATAGGGTCAGTCATATATCCTTCGGGCATGGATTAATAAATAAATAAAAAAGGGTCAATGACCCAATTTAAAAAAAAAAAGATTATATATGATATATTTGGAAGGTCAGTGGTGACCTAAATTAGGCTGTGAAAATAACATGACCTATTTTTGGAATTATGAAGTTATACATGGTTGAAACTTTATGAATTTAATGCTGACATGAATACTCTACTTCGACATTGTAAATTGTACAGAGTGGTACAATATGGCTATATAGGCATCATATTCTGGTATAAATGACGTTGTATCATTTTTTTTAGTACAAATTGGTTTTATAATCTGTACATAGTGAGTTATATGAAGCCTATTTCCAAAAGGGAAAACTAAGCCACTATACGAGTCATGACTCACATGATATAGTGGAGTGTTCCAGAGGAGCAGAGCCTGGCTTCCTAAAAGGGAAAACTAAGTCAATATACGAGTCATGACTCACGTGATATAGTGGAATGATCTAGAGGAACAAAGCTCGACTTCCCTAAACGGGGAAAACTAAGCCACTGTATGAGTCATCCCTCGCTTGATATAGTGGAGTGTTCCTGAGGGAGGAAAGGAAGTGTTAATAGGCTTGGTCCTCTTCCAGTGCACAATTTTGTGTTTGACATTTGGCCCGTGTGTACAGTCGTTTGAGGTGAAACATGCATTTTAGATACGACACCCTGTTTGAAATGCATACATAGTCAAATTGCATATTAGTGCATGCATGGAGGAGTGTCAAGGTGAGACACATTCGACACATGGACAGGTACGATAGAGTATGTCATGGCTTAAAAATCTATGTGAAGCTTGTTCTCCAAAAGGAAAACTTAGCCATTGTCAGAGTATGGACTTGCATTTTACAGTAGGGGAGTTCTTGAGGACCAGAAGAGTATGACATGATTTAAAAATGAACATGTCATCATTTAAAATTGGTTTGTCATGATTTGAAAATGAAGTACTTTAAAAACGTTATTGCATACAAGTTGCAGGTGGTGGTCTGTATCAGAGAATTGATTTATTAGTTTATTATGTTTTCCCTAATTATATGAATTTTGCATCATTAATAAGTTGTATAGCATGATGTGAGGTTAAAAAGGTAGGTGTGGATATATTTTAGGATGTGGATCACAATATTTAAGTTTACAGGTTGTTAATTTATAATATGCTCATACTAGCATTAGCTGACTCATTTTGCTTTATTTTGTGACAAATGGGTGTACTCTTATTGGAAGCGATTTCGTTGATCGAGCCATGCGAAAGTAACTCTTAGTCTTCTCACAATGTTCATATGATGTTTTGGATTATTTTTTTGTATTTATAAATTTTTCTTGTGTTTGTACTAGCTATTGTGTGTGAATTTGAGGAAGATGTTTGAATGTTGGAGTTGTTGTATATTTGGAGTTTTATTGAAACTATATTTTTATTTCATTCCAAGAATCTGTATGTGAGAATGTGGTCGTTTGCAGATGTCAGGCGCCGTTTGTAAGGAATCTCACTGTCGGTAGTGATTTTCCTTATGAGTGGGGTGACAAAATTCTTGGTAACAGAGCCACGTGGTTCACATTAAGCAGAAATGTTTAGCGATTCCTCAAATGTGGATGGGTAGAGAAGTTAGATATTTTGTTTGATATGTGATTGATTAGTTGTGTGTTTTGTCTGTTTGTTTTCTCAGTGAAACGATGTCGCGTCGTACAATAATGTAGATGACATATCTGGTACATCTGGAGGTGAAGTTCCCTGGAATTATAATCTAGACCACGATATGATTACCACTTTGTTACAGGGTTTAAGACAGGGTGGTTTTCAAGATGATCCATTCGCTCATTGAAATAAGCCATTCTCTAGACTTGGAAGTGAGAGGTATAATGGGAATGGGGGAGCTATAGCAGTAGATCGTTAGCTCCATAAATTAGTGGTGATATTGGATATGATGAGTATCACGTTAGAGCAGTGCAATGAGTTGGTAGCTCACCTGTTTGATGGAAATGCTTTAAATTGTTGGGATTATGTGCGACAGACTCGTGATGTGGTTGGTATGACGTGGGAAAAATTTGTTTTGTTGTTTGAACGCCATTTTATTCATGCGGCAGCAAAAGCGCAGTTAGTTGATAGTTTCAATAAGTTGCAGCAAGGTCAACAAACTGTAGCGGAACATGTCACTGAGTTTAATCAACTTAGTCGGTATGCTGTATCTGGTAAATACTCTGGAAAAAAAGAATTTAAAGTTCTTGCATGGATTGAATCCTTTCTTAAGAAAGTAGTTGTTGATACTGACTGACAAACCTTTTGAAGACTTATATAATGTGATTTTGAGGCAAGAAGAGGTGGAGACAGAGTGTAAAAGGATAATAGAAGATAGTGGAAAATATTTGAAGGTACTAGTGAACAAAGGTTGATAAGGATAAGAAAGGTCGTGAGGGAGACGTACATGACCAGCAAAGGCAGCCAGATAGAGGAGGACTAGTGCTAGGAGGTAATCAGAGAAGAGATGGAAAGAGACAGCATGGATTGTATACTCGAAGAAAGCAGACCTTAGAAAGGCGGGTATGTTATATTTGTGGTCGGGAAAGACATATAGCTAGGAATTGTTGTAGGGATGTCGAGAAACCACAAAATTAGCAGGATCGATGTGGTCAGAAAAATCAAGGCCCAGTGTGTTGTGAGTGTGGTCAGTAGCTAGGGTCATACTTCTCAAATTTGTACTCGTCGTCCGAAGCAGGCTACTCCTCATGGTGGTGATGGTGGTGCTCAGCATGCAATAGCTCCAGTGCTGCTTATTCGTTTAGTTTCTATTCCCGGTCAGGGAAATGTAGAAGGTATGTAGTTTATTTTCATAAAGTTAAATAGTTATCGTTGCTTATGAATATTTTGTAATTCATGACGTTTTGAAATAGGAAATCCATTATAGTTTGATAATGATTGACTTAATTATGAATTTTGTACACACTAGGGTATCCGATGTCTTCACAATCATGATTGCGTGTCTTTTTTCATGGTTGTGCTATTATAGCAGTCTTTGAGAGTTCAGTCTCTTTTAGGTGGATCAGTTGTACTTAGTGAATGTTTCCCTCAATTTGAGTTTTCCATCTTTGTTGTCTTTCATTTTGATTTATTGTGTTGGGTTTTAAGGGTTTTCATTTGATTTTAGGGACATATTTGCTGTCCAGTCATCCGGTGATCTTAGAATGTATATGTAAGATGATGACCCTTACTTTTCCAGACACATCTCCTTGTGTTTTGATTTGTGAGTCGAGCTCTGATTCAGTGATGTCAAGTTTCCTTGGTTATGTTGAGATTCCTAACCTTGACATTAGTGATGTTGAGGTTGTTA
Organism: Berberis vulgaris; assembly: GCA_963556465.1. NCBI lineage: Eukaryota > Viridiplantae > Streptophyta > Magnoliopsida > Ranunculales > Berberidaceae > Berberis > Berberis vulgaris. The sequence goes on along the minus strand of OY747136.1, from coordinate 55,416,582 downwards.
TAGATTTTCCCAATGTTTTCCAGCAGATTTCTAGTCTTCTTCCTTGTCATGAGGTAGTGTTTAGGATAGACCTTATTCTTGGTACAACACTGATATTGAAACCCTCTTATTGTCATGCACCTAAACAGCTAAAGGAAATGAAGTTGCAACTGGAGGAATTATTGTGTAACAGGTAAGTTATTGTGAATTTAAATAGATGAAATTGAATATTTGAGGTTATCATCTCCATTGAAGGAATACCATTCATTCTTTTGAGGTGTGTATGATTCTTAGGTTTATTTGATCAAGTAATTCTTGTTGGGGTGCACCTACGATATTTGTGTCAAAGAATGATGGATCATTGAGGATTTGCATTGACTATCGAGCATTAAATAAGGTGACTATCAAGAATAAGTATCCACTTCCATATTTCGATGAATTGTTGGATTAGTTGAGAGGTGCCATAGTATTTTCAAAGCTTGATCTTTAGTCTGGGTACCATCAAATGAGGGTTGAAGAGTAGAGTATTCCATTGATTGTTTTCAGAACCCGATATGGATTATATGAGTATCTATTGATGCCTTTCAGTTTGACAAATACTCCAGCTTTCCTTATGGATCTAATGAATCGAGTGAAATTTTCACCTGTATTTGGATCAGTTTGTTATAGTTTTCATTGATGATATCTTGGTGTACTCGAGAAGCCATGAAGAACATAAGGAGCACTTTTACATTTATTGCAAATCTTGAGAGATCATCAACTATATACGAAGTTTAGTAAATGTCATTTTTGGGAATCAGAGGTTCGATTTCTCCGGCATGTGATTTCTAGTAGTTTGTATTGTAGTAGATCCAGAGAAAATTGAGGCAGTTAAGTTATGGACGAGACTAACTACTGTGTCAGAGATTCATAGTTTTCTTGGTCTAGCTAAGCATAATAGCCGATTTATTGAAAAATTCTCGATTATTGCAGTACTGATGACAACTTTGACTAGGAATAATATTCCTTTTGTGTGGACTGATGAATGCGAACAAGCATTTGAGACATTGAAGTTTAAGTTGACATCAACACATGTGTTGACATGTTTCTGGTGTGAAGTTAGAAGTTTTTATAGATGCTTGTGGTATTGGTTTAGGCTGCATTTTAATGCAGGAAGGTAAAGTAATTGTGTACACTTCTCGCCAGTTGAAACCCCATGAGAAGAGATACCCTACTCATGACTTAGAGTTGGCAACCATGATTTTTGCATTGAAGATTTGGAGGCATTATATGTATGGTGAAAAATTTGAGTTGAATACAGACCACATAGTTTTAAATATATTTTCTCACTGAATGAGTTAAACATGAGCCAACAGAGATGGGTTGAATTCCTAAGTAGTTATGATTTTGAGATTCAATATCAACATGGGAAGGGGAATGTAGTTGCAGGTGTTTTGAGTCGACGACATGTGGAAATGATGATTCACGAGTATCGGGTGTTAGAAGTGTTTGCTTCTTTTGATGTTCAACCAATTTCAGAGTCAGGAGGAGTAGTTATGGCTAGTTTGATGGTTCAACCATCTTTGATTAGTAGAGTGTTGCAGGGTCAAGTTTCTGATCCAATCCTACGTAAAAGAATAGAGGATTTGGTTATAGGCTCAATTGATGATCGTTCCGTGGATAGGTCGGTCTGTTCAGATGGTGATTTGAGGTTTAAGGATAGATTGTGTGTGCCAGCTGACGATGATTTGAGGAATGAGATATTATTAGAGGCACACCATTCTTTCACAATTCATCATGGTGGAACAAAGATGTATCGTGATATTCAGTGTACTTTTGGTGGCATGGGATGAAGCAGGATGTAGAAGCCTTTGTCTCTCGCTGTTTGACTTGTCAACGGGTAAAAGCAGAACATCAGAGACCTTCTGGTTTGCTATAATCTTTAAAGATTCCAACATGGAAATTATATCACGATGGATTTTGTAGATGGATTTCCACGGTCAAGATGAGGAAATGAGTCGATTTGGGTCATTGTTGATCGTTTGGCGAAGAGTGCTCATTTTGTTCCTGTTAGTATTCATTGAAAATCAGATAGTTTAGCTCATTTATTTATTCAAGAAGTAATGAGATTACATGGAAACCCAATATCGATTGTTTCAAATAGAAATTCTTTGTTCACTACACAATTTTGGCAAAGTTTTTCAGCAAGCTTTAGGTATTCGTTTAGACATGAGCACAACATATCATCCGCAAACAGATGGTCAGTCAGAGAGAGTGAATCAAATAGTTGAGGACATGTTTATGACGTGTATTTTGGATTTTGGTTGCAGTTGGGAAGACCATTTATCGTTATGTGAGTTTGCTTATAATAATAGTTATCAGGTGAATATTTGTATGGCACCATATGAGGCGTTGTACAACAGACCTTATAGATCTCCTATGTGTTGGGCTAAGGTTGGTGATTTTGCAGTAGTTGGTTCTGATATCATTAAAGACACTATAAAAAATGTTGATTTGAAGCGACGGTGATTGAAGACATCTCAAAGTCAGCAGAAAAGTTATGTGAATCATAGGCGTAAGAATCTGGAGTTTGCAGTAGGTGATAGAGTTTTCTTGAGAGTTTCCCTGATGCGAGGTGTTATTAGGTCTAGAGGATGGGAAAAACTAGCTCCGAGATATGTTGGTCCTTATGAGGTTATTGAGAGAGTTGGCCCAGTGGCATATCGAATTGCTTTGCCACAATATATGTCTGGGATTCATGATGTTTTTCATACATTAATGCTTCGAAAATGTTCAGTAGATCCTACACAAATTATAGAGCCAAATGAGGTAGAGATATCAGAGGATTTGTCGTTTCTCGTGCGACCAATAACTATTTTTTATAGGGATGAAAATGATTGCTGGGGAAGACTATATAACTGGTTAACGTTCATTATAGTGATCGAGAGGGTGATGTGACATGGGAATTAGAGGATCGTATCGCCAATTGCACTCGTGCTTATTCCAATATCTTTCTTTTATTCAGTCTAACCTCGGGGACGAGATTCTTTTGAGGTGTGTATTATGTGACGACTATATTTTTTTATTCTATTTGTTATTTTATATTTATTATTGGCCCAACGTAATAACCTAATTACATTTAGTGCCCCCATAAAGAAAAAAATTGATTTCCTTAATGAATTGAGTGTTACATCAATCACAAATAATGTAACATCTGTCAAATAATGGTTACATCTATCAAAGAGATTCATTTAGGTGGACATCTGTGAGCCTACGAATCAAGAGTTTTCATTCTTGAAAGAGAATGATAGGAAGAGAAACCAGAGAAAACATGGTTGACATTAGAGAAAATTCAAAAAATTTGGTGTGTGAAGGATTTGAACAATCAAGATTAATTAAAGCGAATTAAATGAGGAATTGGGAAGAATAATCAAATAATTTTGCAATGTCGATCAATGAGAGTTTTGGTTCTACGGATAAGGTAAGTAAGATCTAACGAATATATTTTACATTAATTTGGATAACATGTGATTATATTTGTCACGCCTCGATTTTTTAGAAAATGAAATCCTTATATCTACATAGGATTATCTGTTTCCCCAAATTCGGGACGTGAAAATTCAATAATAACTTAAACATTTATAAAAGAGTTGAAGTAGAATAAAAAGACTCCAGCCCGAAAACTCTTTGACGATGATGACCCTACTAAAGAAACTCCAACTGTTCGCTGGCAAAAACTTTCTAACTGAGAAAGGCTAAATGGCTACGTTCAAATAAGAACGAACCCAAGAAGCATAAACTTACTTGGTCAACGATGTAGCTGGTATGAGTATTTTCATATCTAGAAAATAAAATAAGTTTACATACAATAACATGAATTTACGTGAAAAATAAAATAACAACTAATAAACATGTAATTCCTCAACGAGGCAAACATGTTATCTAGTTTGACCATGGCAAGTCTGACCTGCATAAATGTTAGTAGACTCGTCACCCTACTTGGAATCGTTAGAAATAAGTAGATGAAAACTCAAAATTTTCGACCATACCAGTCAGAATTTGGGAAAACTCAAATAACAAAAAAGTGTTCAGAATGTCGTCATTTACTAAAACTCGCAAAATTAGGTAGTTAGAACAATCAAAAGGCTTTAAAAACCCAATTTACTACAGACCGTCAAGTCTATTTAAAACCTGAATAACTATATAGGTGCATAATTTCGAAAACATGTTTTTCACAAAAAAAAGTTCAGAATTTTGTCTTTTATTTGAGTATAAAAATTCATACCAAACCGAGTTACCAATTAATAATAATTTATCAACTAATATTATCATGTCCATACCTTATTTGTCTTAAACAATTTTTTTTAGAGAACTGATCACTTAGACTATACAACATTCACACCACCCCCGTGTCAAACATACATGCTTGCATGTCTCTCTCATATCAAGGAAAATTTCTCCGTCATCCATGTTTAAGTGGGGACGCATCATATACGGGCATGCATCTCATGATAATCTTAACTATATGAATAACATAAAAGCCACTCTTGAGTTATCAATGTGTATAAGTCACGACACATTTTTTACAGATAAGTAACTAGGCCTCTTTTAGGCACGTAAACCACTTCCTTTCCGCATGACCAACCCGAAGGTTACTTAGTTTCTCTATAGGAGGGGGAAAAACATAAACAACAAGATATGTAGTAGTTCTGAGTGATACTATTCAATGTGATTAAAGTTCATGACTCAAGATTTTCCATATTGCTTATTGTGATATCTCAAACTTTTATACGATGACACTTTGTCTATCATTAACAAATCCACCCATTATTTTTGGGGCAACTAGTATTTTCATTAACAAATTTTCTGGTAACAAAACGGGGACCAAAATTCATTCAATTTTAGGAATTCATGCTCCTTATATTTCTCAAATCACTGAAATCTAACTTGCATTCAATAGTATAGGTTCTATATTCGGAGCAGTTCAATAAAATAACTAAACGGGGTGCTCAACATTGAGTGTTTACAATAAATCAATAAATTAATGAATACATGTATCATACGCAACACATAAACATTCCCAAAGACTTCTACTTAACCAGGGCATGACACAACAATATGAGTAGTAATCTCATGACCATATGATAGTAACAATATAATAATATATTATCACAATAAGAACCATTTGATAGATCTACTAACACCAGTAAAAATATAATAAGACATATTGCAATAGTAATAAAAAATCAGCATATAACTTTCATTCATATTAACTCTTAAATTCAATTATTATCCACCTTGATCCGAGTAGAAATTTTTTTAATAATTCCCACTAATCATAAAAATAATCTCATAATATTTAATTGAATCAAAGTCATCCACACACTTATAAATTTTAAGTTTTAAATACTAAATAATGGATCCCATTGATTTGTTATTGGCTTCCCAAAGACTACAAACATCATTAACATTTCTATGTCATCATCATCATCATTCATTACCAATAGAAGAACATAGTTTTTTTTAATAATAACAATAGTAACAGAGAAACCTCAAAAAGGGATCTCATTTTATGAATCATAAATCACAACCCAGTAACCAAAATTTGGAAAATAATCCAAATACAATCTTGGTTGCTGAAACTAACAATCAAAGTGCTTTTGAGATCCAAGTTGCGCTCATATTGACATGATCCCTTCAAATATACTTCAAAACATTTAATACTTGTATAACATACAATTTAAATATATTTTAATAATAACAAATACATTTTAATTAATAAGCTACTATAGAGAGAAATATTTACAAACAATGTATTTTCCGCAAATCACACTCATTAAAAATAGAAGATAATGAAAAAAACTCATCGATTGCACGTAAGAAGAAACCATTCAACTAGCTATTCTCAAAAAATAAGATCTCAAACTTGTAAAACCACACAAATTGCAATCGCCTGAACGTGAACCCAAGCTCGAACTGCGCAACCCAACTACGTAGGTGTACCTTCATTGTTCTCTTCTTTTCTTTTTCTTTCCCTATCTTTCCTTTTTTTTATATTTCATTATATGTTATTGCTCGGAAGAACTTCTTTTCTTCTCTCTCTCTCTCTTTCTTTTTTCTCTCTCCTTTTCATTTTCTCTTTACCTATTTGGCTTCATGTGGGTGGGTGTATGGAAAGGAGAGAACTTTATTCTCTTATCTCTTCTTCGTTATCCCTACTTAGTCACTTTTTCGTTCCTTGTAGCTACCACTCCAAATTAAGCCCACAAATGGGTATAAACCCATCACATTTAGGGTTTAAGTAAGTATATATTTGCACCCTTTTTTTTCTTTTTTTTAAAATATAAAGTAATCATAAATAACTAATAAAATAAGACATGGTATAACAAAAATGTACTATTTAGCTACTAAATATCTAGCTACCACTAGAATATTAATTTTGTAAACCCATGCATAATTTATGTACAAATAAAATTTTTTTTGACCACCAATAAAAGATACATTTTGTCTAACTTTCAAACACGGAGGTAAACATAAATTTAGGTAGCTCTAGAAAATTGGGTCGTTACAGTATACACACTTTTAAAGGAATCTTATCTTGAGATTCAAAAGTAAGAGCGTTACGTGAATTTTGAAAATAAAACAATTTGGCAAACGAAATAAGGTTTATTTATTTATTATTATTATTTTAATACAATTTCAGGTGAGAAATTATTCAAGCATTATATTTACATAGAATTCACATCATACAGGTCAACACACCAAACATGCATTGACACAATGCTATTACATGCATGTATCTATATTATTTTGATAATAACATAAACATAATAAATTAAAATTTTATGCACAAAATATTTATTAAAGTCATTGAAAGTATGGGTCTTACAATATTACTGTTTTTCGGTTTGGTATGGGAACCTGAAGTGAGTATGTTTATACTAGTGTATTTACTATTCGTATAGTTAAATAAAACTATGGATGGAACCATTGAGAGGTTTCAAATGATGGGTAGAATGTTCCATTTGGATGAGAATTGAGGAAGTTACATTGAACTATGGAAGTTAAATTGAACTTTAGATGGGACCATTAGATAGATCACAGTTCAAGGTTTCCAATTATGGGTAGAATGTCTGCTTTAGATGATAATTGAAGAAGTTACACCAAACAGAAAACTGCATGTTGAAAACTGTTTTTACTTTATTTTGGCTCTGTGGTTAAGTGAGTTTGCTCATCGAATAATATCTTTCATGGTGATTAGTAACATGTTTAAGTGAGAATACCATTGGATAGTTTGGGATGACAGGTTTCCAATGATGGGTAGAATGTTCCATTTGGATGAGAATTGAGAAAGTCGCATTGAATTCAAAACTGTAGGTTGAGCACTGATGTTGGGTCTGTTTTGGTGTAGTAGATAAGATAATGACATCATGCTGATGTCATTGATTGACTTCACCGAATTTTGATCGGATTTAAAAGTTAACTCGTAACTCTGTTTTTTACGCCTTGTTTCCATTGCGATCATCGCACCGAGATTTAATTTTGGAATGAAATTATTTTGCATTATGAAATATTACAATTTTAGTGTTTTTAATGCAATATGCATCGAGATGCATATTTTGAGTAAATGATTCTTATTATATCATTGCGCATCATTTGTGATTATGATATATTTGGAAGGTTAGTGGTGATCTAGACGAGGCTTTGAAAATAACATGACCTAGTTTTGGAATTATCAAGTTTACATGGTTGAAACCTTACGAATTTAATGATGACATGAACACCCTATTCTGGCGTTGTAAATTGTACAGAGTGGTACAATATGGCTATAACGACCTCATTTTTTGCTACAGATGACTTGCATCATTTTTTTTTTGTTGTACAAATTGAGTTGTACAATCCGTATAGATTGAGTTGTATGAAGCCCGTTTCCAAATGGGAAAAACTAATCCACTATTTGAGTCATGATTGCATGATATAGTGGAGTGTTCTTGAGGAACAGAGCCTGGCTTCCCCAAAGGGGAAAATTAGGCCACTATACGAGTCATCACTTGCATGATATAGTGGAGAATTCCTAAGGAGCGTAATCTTACTTTCCAAAAGGGGAAAGCTAAGCTACTACATTTGTCATCACTCGTGTGATACAGTGGAGTGTCCATGAGGGAGCAAGGGAAGAGTTAATAGACTTGGTCCTCTTCTAGCATGCAGTTTTGTGTTTGAGATTGGCCTGTTTGTCCAATCGTTTGAGGTGAAGTATGCATTTTAGAGACGACACCCTGTTTGAAATGCATACATGCTAAAAATGGGTTTGATACGTGTAGAGGTGTCTCAGGGTGAGATACATTCAACACATGGAGTTTCCCGACGATCAGAGGAGTATGACGTGATTTAAAAATGAATATTTCATAATTTAAAATGGTTTGTCATGATTTGAAAATGAAGTACTTTAAGCATGTTTAAAATATTATGGAAATGTGCATCTGAGTTGCAGAGAGAGATAAATTGATTAATTGCGTGTTGTAGGTGGTGATCTCTCTCAGACGATTGATTAATTAAATTCTTATGTTTTCGCTGCTTATATGAATTTTGCATTGTTAATAAGTTGTATAGCATGATATGAGTTTAAAGACATAGGTTTGGATATATATTAATTTGTGGATCATAGTATTTAAGTTTATTAGTTGTTAATTTATAATCTGCTCAGAGCACATTAGCTTGTCCATTTTACTTTGTTTTGTGGAAAATGAGTATACTTTTATTGGAGTAGTATTTCGTTGATCGAGCCATGAGGACGCACGTGTCGTTTGTTGAAAATCTTGCTGTCAGTTGCGATTTTCGTTTTGAGAGGGGTGTGACTAGGGGTGGGCATCCCATCCCGCGATCTCGATCCCGTCCCGTCCCGTCCCAATTTTTCTGGGTCTTAATGGGATTGAATAATTTCATCCCGATCCCGTCCCATCCCGATCTAGAATGGGATGGGATGGGATGAAGATTTTCAATCCCGCCAATCCCGAGCTAATTTTTTAATATTTATTATTAATATATTTATTTATTTATTTATTTAATAGACCAAAATATGGAACCAAGTTTAGTCGAGAAAGTGAGAGATATTTACGATGTTAAGCCAGCTTTCATGCATGAGTATGGCTTGTACCACGCCCGATTTCTTTTTTCTATTCATGTAAACACGATTAGTAATGACACATTGTGTCATCCTTCTTGATTTGTAGAAGCAACAGAAGATTTAGGTGATGCTGCTACATCACTTGATTGACCAGCGCTGGGTGATGGATCATGGGCATCAAGTCGAACAGAAGCAATGTTGCTAGATGAGTTGTGAATGACCATACGAAGTTTAATTTCACAGAAAGATGTAGAGAAGTCGTGATATACAGTTCTAGGTCCATCCATTAACCACCAAACTGGGCTTGCGCTTGCAACACTAGAGATACATATATCATTGGAAAAAAGATCAGTATATAAACTTGACAAAAGGAAAACGAATCAGACGCAAAAATTTCATTGAAGGATGAATTTTGCCTGCAATGGCACATGTGATGAGAAAACAACCGAGTGGTATCTGATGGGCCGTCCATATTTTCTTGCGGCTGTGAAATGACAATGAAGTCAACAGTACTGGAAGTTACCTGATCCATATCAGAAATAGCAAAGTTAAGATATAAAGATCAATAAAAGGAAAAATAAATGTACCCCGGTTCTAATGGATGTTTGATTTCTGTAACCATGCATGATTTCTTCTTAAAAACACTATATTCTTTTAGACAAATTCAATGCCACATATCAAGGACAGTACAAGTTTGAAGAAGTAGAACATGATTAAAAACGTGTTTAATGCACAAACATGAAGTTTAACCAAAAGAAAATATCTAACTTTTCTTTGAATTGTTCCAGCTGTATGGTATTAATTTCCCTCGCCCCATTTGCTATATAAAAGCAGTTTAGAGCATTCACAAATAATGCCTCTATCCATTTTGACATCATTGTTCATAAAATACGTTGTGCAACTTAATACACATACAATTAACTTAAGCAACAAAATACCAACCTCAAATGACTGAAGTTGTAAAGCCTGGTTTACTGCTTGAGTTCACTAAACTTGTAAGCGCCATCCCGTCCCGTGCCCACCACATCAATAGTTATTTTTCACGCTCTTATATGATGATAATCTTCGCAGCAGTCACAGGCAGCACGTTGATCCCGTCCCGTCCAGTCCAGAACCCGTTTGGGATGGGACGAGGTCGGGATGAGGTTTTTCCCATCCCGATCCCGTATGAACGGGATGGGATAGGGATGGGTATATCTCGTCCCATCCCGCCCCGTGCCCACCCCTAGGTGTGACAGTGGTTTTGGTTTTCGAAGTGATTTGGATCATTTGATTTTACGAAAAATTTTGAAAAGTGGGGAGAGGTGGAGAAGAAAAAATTGGTTGAGGAGTTGGAGGAAATTATATTGGTGGTGTTATTTTTTCTTGGTTGATTTGGAAGAGATAACGAGCTCAGGTGGTGTTGGAAAAATATTGAGAAAACGTTGAGGAAGATAGTAATAGATGTAGAAAAAAACATAAAAAATGATCCGAGTGTTACAAGGTGTAAATGGATAACGATTGCGGTAAGCATGTGAGACCCCTGGTGGATAGTGATTTCAGAGATGCAGAAAACCACAAAAACGACACTTTGGACTTGGGTTTTCCAGTAGCCAGTGGCAACTTGCGTTGGTACAAACAAAGTGGAAATTGATAATGATTGCGGTAGCATTCAGACTCTGGTGGATGACATTTTCCTTAAAAGAATCAACTACTCCTTGGCTTGGGTGTGATTTTGTAGTGTAGCAAACCAAGCCACCATAGTAGCAAACCATGGAGGGAAAAGACGGAGGAGGGTTTTCAGAGTGGGGCACAAAAGCATGGTCGAACCTATCAAGCGTTCGATCAAATTCCCCACTGATACAATGCATCACCAACTTCGTATCAATGGACCTGATGGCCAACACGTTACTGGCTGCAGGTGCATCACCTGCAATGCTCCACTCTCTTGAAGAAATCCCAGACTTCACACCACATGCCCGATCCATCTGCATCAATATCGGCACCCTCACCTCCCAATGGCTCCCTTCAATGAAGGCTGCGGCAGCTTTGGCCAACCAGCTGGGGAAACCATGGGTTCTTGATCCTGTTGCTGTTTCGGCATCGGGTTTTCGATTGCAGGCTTGTTTGGAGCTTGTTGCTCTTAAGCCCACAGTTATTCGTGGAAATGCTTCTGAGATTATTTCACTCTCTAGTGCTTCCTTTGTATCCAATAAGGTAACATATCAGTCAGCTGACTTCAGTTCATATTGTATTGTTGAAAGTTTTAACTTCAATTAATTGATCGATTACTGGCGGCTGTTGTTTGTCTGTAAGACTGTAAGTAGTCGACTACTCGAATTAGCTTACCTAGTGTTAATCTCTCAGACCTACTTGTTCTATATTTTATTGAATTTAGTACGAAGATGAACATGGATATAGATCCATCTATATGACTTATGAGTATATTCACTTAATAATTGACCTGCTACACCTGCCAAAAGACACCATTTTAAATATAGGAAGCTCCAACTGACACAATTGTGTGTTCTGTATTGAATTTTCAATTTCCTCTCTTTATTTGCTTTGCATCGGTAGATTTATTCTTGACCGGTATTGAGTGGTTGGCAACCAAGAACCGTTGTTTTATAGTCAGGGCAAATAGAAGCTACTACAGCCATCTATAAGTATGTTGTAAAATCTTATAGACATTTCCAACTAGGTTTAGCCGACTAATACATGAGTGATTGTCTCAATTGACTTTCAAAGCGCCCCAACATTCCTACTGGGAAGAGCCTCTGGGGTAGCATTTTAATGTCAAAACTGAGTTCTTGCATGACATCAAACTGGAACTCAGAAGGCCAGATCACATCAAACTTTGTGATATGTGACTCAAGGATAGACCTCTCATCGAACCTTTCCCTAGAATCTATGTTTTGTGAATGAGTAAAAAAGGCAACTGTGATTGAATTCATCATACTTGTATGCTCGATAGGAATCTTCACTTGAGGAAGTGATTGCTAAATTGATATTATTGTAGATCATCTAACTGAACATGAACATTCTTAGGATGAAAAGGACGGATGAATGTGAAAATGAGATAGAAAAGGTCGCTTGTATGAAAAGAGATGGAGGGCTCCATTCTGTCTGATCCACATAGAAACTTTTTTTATGAAGTTTGTTGTACTGCATTTGACCTATTGTGGGGTATCTTCCAACAAGGGGTGTTTGATACACTCCTGATGTTTTGAGGATAAGAGATATTCAGGTTGAACCTATTTTAGGTTAAATGTGAGATAGAAGAAGAAGCCGTTTTGTACATGCTAATTGTTCCCTGACTGGAAGTGTTGTGGAACTGTTTTGTGTATTTATTTGTGGTTTCATGGGTCATTCTTTAGAGAGCGTGATCAGAGCTGGTGCTGGGGGTTCACTGGGAGAGTAAAAGAACTTATAAATTTGACTCCTTATGCTATTGTTTAATCCACTTGGAATAAAATAATGAAAAAAAATTTGAGCGCAGTCTGTACATCCATCATGAGGTCCTCTGGGATAAGCCTCAGTAATTGTTTTTGAATTCTGTACTAGAGAAATCTCGATCTAGACCTTTAACCTTTGGATTTGTTGCCTTTGATGAACTTTGATCATGGAGGTCTTTTGGCTGACACCTTTACTTAATACGGAATGCTATCAATGTGAGGAAATGGTATCCATGAAGGATGTAGTTTCAACCAACACCCTTACCTAATAGGAAATGTTATCAATGAGAGGGGAGGATATCCATGAAGGATGTAGTGTCACGATTTTCCTCGTCCAGTAGTGTTAATGATCTCCTCTTGGAAGGGCTCTACCTCTTTGATCCAGTCTTCGTAAGTATTCATAGGTGAAAGACCACCTCTTTTGCGTGCATCCATTAAGCATTTCTTCCAGTAGTGATTGTTAACGTGGCTTTTATACTTAGCATTAGACAGGTGCACATGTCAATCATCTTCTTGAGAAAGCAGTTTCAATTTCATTGACATTGCAAGTCAATACGATGAAACTCCAAGATCACACGGTGAAACGAAAATAAAAATAAGTTAGGAAGTGGTCTTCGGTTGAGCAGTTGATGTCCAACAAAGGATGGATTTTTACTGGTGGCTTAGCCCTATGGTAGTGAAATTTTGTTATAGGATACTAATGATGATATTTTGAAAAAAGAACAAGGTTGAATACAAGGCATCCAACCTAAGGATCAGACTAATATTTGCTTCAGAAATAGTAAAAAAAAAGGTAAAAGAGAACAAAAAGAACTATTTTCACAGATTCACAGGCATGCATCCAACACAAATACTTAATGTGGATGGCGCCATTACTTAGGCTAATCTTCTTGTTGCTTATGAGTTTTAACTCAAATCTCTCTTTTAGTTAGATTTAGCAGATAATGAAGCCTTATGAATTTAACAAAAAGTTGTATACAATAGTTGCTTTGATTATGAACATTTATAGATAAGACGGAGTGTTGTTTTTGTCTCCCTTCCCCTTCCAAAACAAATAAATGAACAAAACTAAAATAAAATGAACTTGGGAACATAGACATCATGTTGCTAAGTCACAATTGAAAATGGCGAGAAATGTTATGCGGGTGAGAAAATGGAATAGTGGTTCCATTGGGTGGTTGAGTTCAACTTAGCCGGTTGAATGTCTTCTTATTCCTTAAAGCCTTTAGTAGAGATGCCAAGTATAATTTTCATTTTGCACAAGGCAAATAAGGTTGGAAGGATCCCAACTATAAATAGATTATACAAGAGGGAGGACAAGCCTACCCTAGGCCCAAATTAAGACAACATATAAATTCAAGAGACAACAAGGAGAGTCCATAATTTGTTGGGCAAAAAATGAAGTTGCCGGCACATGGAGGCATGACGGTAGGTATTATTGAGTATGGGGAATTGGCTAGAGAATATATACCTAGGTTGCTTCATGATTTAAGGAAAGTTTAATAAATTTAGCTGATTACTTGGTCAAAGGATGGTGGACTAAATCCTATATTTATTACTTATCATTTTATTTGCTACAGTTCCTTTTCCTACTAGTATATTTGTTATCTATTAAAGAAAATAAAAAGTCGTGAAAATTGGCTAATGAGACGTTGACCTTCTAATAATTAGATCATAAATTAAATAATTTCTAATATAATTAATTTTCGTATATGTCTGGAGTAAAAGCGAGGTTCTAAAAATTGGTAGGCGGACGACCAAGGGACTAGTGCCCAAAGGCCTAGCGGGGGCCTAGGCGGTTTTATTTGTATTATAATTTATAATTTATAAATAAATATAATAACCATATAAATTACAGAATAATTTTTTATATTTTTTCAAACTGGAAATAACAAATAAAAAATTTTCAAAAACCCAACCAACCTGCCTGAGCGTTCCCCAGCCGCATAAGTCGATTTTAGAACAGAGGGGCCTATGTCAAGGTCTAGAAACCTTTGGTTGGTCTGTAATAAAAACAAGTTTCAATTCTTGCTCCAGCCTGGCTTGGTAGGACAATAGGAGACAGCATATGGTGCAGTGTCTTTTGTATCTGAATTGTGGATGAAAACTTTGATTCACATAGGATATCATTTGGTCACGAGTCTCTTCTCCATAGCCAATAGTTCGAACAGTCATTCATCATCATCATCATCATCAAAGCTCATTCCCGATATTTTCAGGGTCAACTACATGGATTTTGGTTCTCCAAGCAATGTGGTCTTCCCACATATCCTCGCCTAATCCAAGCTCAATGATATCTTCATTCACCGCCTTCATCCAAGTTTTCAACGGTCGTCCCCTCCGTCTACACCCTCCATTAACTTGCCAATCTAGACATTTTCTAATTGGCATTGTGCTTGGTCTCCTCCGCACATGACCAAACCAAGTTAAACGTCTTTATCTAATTTTGTCCTCTATAGGCGCTACACCTAAGTATCTCCTAATTCTTTCATTTCTAATTTTATCCTTACGAGTTTTACCACACATCCACCTTAACATACGCATTTCTGCTACTGCCATTCTATGCGCATGTTGTCCCGTAGTAGCCCAACATTCTGAACCGTATAGCATAGTTGGTCGAACAATTGTCTTATAGCATTTCCCTTTTAGCCTTGCAGGCATCCTTCTATCGCATAATACTCCTGATGTCATTCTCCATTTCAACCAACCAGCTTTAATCCTATGCTTTACATCTTCTCCAATAGCCCCATTCTTTTGAATTATAGATCCTAGATATCAAATAACATCACACTCTGGGACCTTTACACCTTCGATCTCAATTGCATTACTTCTCCCTCGTGGTTCACAACCAAAGTTGCACACTAGATACCCCGTCTTCAAACTGCTAATTCTAAAACCTTTACTCTCTAAAGCCTCTCGCCACCTATATAATTTCTTACATAAACCTGCACTAGTCTCATAAATTAAGACAATATCATCTGCAAATAACATGCACCAAGGTACATCTTTTTGCAGATGTCTCGTCAACTCATCCATGATCAAAGCAAAGAGATATGGACTTAACGCTGACCCTTGATGTAATCCTACTGACACTGGAAATTCACTGGACATCCCACCTACTGCGCGAACACTTATTACAGCCCTTTCATACATATCCTTAATGACATCGACATAACATTAAGACACTTTCTTCCTTTCAAGTACCCACCAAATTAACTCCCTGGGGACCCTATCATATGCTTTCTCCAGATCAATAAAAACCATATACAAACTCTTACGTGTCTCTCGGTATTTTTCTATAGTTTGCCTAAGCAGGAAGATGGTCTCCGTAGTAGACCTACCCGGCATAAATCCAAATTGATTCTCCGAAACCGTGGTTAAACTCCCAAGTCTTCGTTCTATAACCCTCTCCCAAAGTTTCATCGTAACTCTAGGCACCTATTTTTTGCCACTCCTTAAAGCATTTTTTCTTTTCCGCAATGGTTTGTTGCACATCAGCATTCCACCACTATGTCTCCTTACCATATAAACCTCCTCTTTTGGCCTCTCCTAACTCTTCCTTCACACATCTTCTTATTCGGTTTGCCAAATGTTCAAAAAGATCCGCGCTACTATTCCTATCCTTTGGTTCGAGATTCTCCCAACCCTCTGAAACTGACTGGCCACCCAAAATCTTCTTTCTAAATTTTTGGCACACATCTCCCTGTAAGGTCCACCACTTAGTTCTCGGTCGAACCTTATCTATAGCAATACGACTCCTACTCTTAAGACAAAAATCGAGAACTAACAGCCTATGTTGGTTTGTCAGACAATCCCCTGGTATAAGTTAACCTTACAATTTTTATACCTACCTAAATCGTGTCTCCTAACAAGAAAATAATCAATTTGACTTCTATTGCGCCCACTCGCATATTAGCTTTGTGAACCAACATTTTACATTGTGAATTCTTGATTTTATCAAGGGGGTGGACAGCTTGCATACTTCAAATGATGCATTGGAAGCGGCAAAATCTTTGGCTCAAGCAAGTGGTGCTGTAGTTGCTGTATCTGGAGCTGTTGATATTATTACAGATGGAGAACGAGTCGTTGGAGTGAAAAATGGTGTACCAATGCTGCAGAAGATTACAGCAACAGGATGTGCTGTCACAGCTCTCATTGCAGCCTTTGTTGCTGTTGATCCCTTACATGCTTTTGAAGCCACTGCATCAGCACTCTCTGTCTTTGGTATTGCTGGTGAGATAGGAATGGATATGGCCAATGGTCCGGCCTCATTACGCATGCATATGATAGATTCACTACATGGGCTAGATCATGATGCTGTACTTTCACGGGTGATGATTACTAGTATGCCATGAGGAATGCTAGCCTGATTCTTCTCATATACCCCCAATTATGCAGTGTACAGTTTATAATTTATTGTTACATTAGAAGGTTGGAAGGTGAACTATCCTCGTGCTCTTCATCATAATACTGCAATTTTACATTCGAAGAAAACAATATTGCATTTTTGCAACTCTATTATTTCTTATTTGGCACTTCTTTGCAGCATCTGAAATAATATTTGTACTCTCAAATTGCCAAGTAGATGGATTAAGAGAGCTTTTAACAGGTTTTTCTGTGATTTCTTTTTATTTTTCTTTGGTAGAAAACATGGTCTGTCATTAAATATACTCATGATTGCATCTCCCTTGGATGTTCTTCATGACCCATGTCAATGGTTGACTGTTATGATCTGTGATTCTTTCAGAGTACCATACTGGGACGGGATTTGATGTTAAAGGTCAATGTAGCCAAGTCTACTGATAAAGCTCTGTTGTACAATTCTTATTCGTCCTGACCCATGATAAGCATGCTTTAGCTTCTAAAGTTTCGTAGTTAAGAGCAATATGAGGTTACCTAATCTTTATGGTTAAATAATTAATGCACTTTAACGCTCCATCTTATGGTTTGGTAGTTGGTTTGTTTGCTTGGATTGAATCAAGTATTAACCAAATACAGACACAACAAAGCCTCACTTTTTGTTCACAACACTCCAATACAACTTTTCAAAAGGATTACAACCCATTGCTCATGCTTACAAGTTACATGCACAACTACTTCCGTAGATTATGAAAAACAACCGCTCCATATTCCTTTGCACATAAACAAATCCTTCCCTTCTTTTCAATCTTCTGCTTCAGTTCAGTAATTGAGATGGACAGTGATCCTCAACAATGTCTGTGCTCCATCAGTTACACGCTGGCCAGCAGGCACCAGTGACCTCACTTCTGCAAAACCGCAAGCATTCTTGAATTTCCCAGTTCCACCAGTCACAGATAGACGTGACATAGCACTGCCAATCTTGTATACCCCAAAGAAATTCAAGCTATCTCCATACTCTCCCCCTTCTATCATAGCACTGAATGCCATCATCTGCGAGCTCCCATCAGCAGAACTCGCCACGTAGACTCCTTGGGCTTTCCCAATCGATTGAGACCCCAAATCAGGACCAGTAGTCAACATATCATCGATGACAGTGATGGTACCAAACCCCAATCCAAGACCATCTGGTCCCAACTGAGTCTTAACAGCTTGACCGTTTTGGTTGTTATTACCAGCAAAGGTTGTACCTCCCAAACCGGTGCCAAGTGGGACACCATTATTCCCATTGACAGTTGGGAGTGCCCCATTGGCGTTGGGAATGGCAACCCCACCTTTCGGTGGCATAAAACCTACTGGCCTAGCAAAGGGCACTTGGCCACTGTAAATATTCCCTAGCAGACCAGTTATTGGCCTGGCTGTAGGACTACTACCCCCAAGGATATCATGCATGTACAATTCAATTACAGGAACCTCACCACCAGTGGTGGCAGTTGTATCTCCAACTGCCACATGGACGACGACACCAATTATTAGGACCACAAGGAAGATGGTGTGTGATGTTGCTTTCAACATATTTCAGTATGTGCTTGTGTAAATGCTGTTAGTGTGGTGGGTGTTTATGGTTTGAACTTGAGAACAACTGATGGGTTGAATTCTGATTGTTTTGGATGAGAAGGAATGCTCAGGATTTGTGTTTAAATAGAGTGAAATGCTGAAATGGATTTGTTGGGAGATATACAGCCAAGAGTGAAGCAGTTGTGGGAGTCATCCTTGTTGATTAGTTGAGGGAGTGGAGATGGTCACATAATTTGTTTATAGTTTTAATAATACTAAGAAATGATGACAACGTGGATCTCATGATAAGCACAGCTAGATCTAGTGATGCATTGTGCTTCGAGATGTTCACAATTTTGTGACGAAGCTCGAGATCTATTATAGCATCATGGGGAATTAGCCATTGGGTCCACTTTTTGGCCTACTTTATAATCAACAAGGAAAACTCTACTCTAACATTCAGATCTATATTCATTATGTTTTGACTGAGCTGGTGTTGTTTTTTTTTTTTTTTTTTTTTCTCATCAAAACTTTATTTCTGAATAAGAAGTAGTCTACTTTGACCGTTTGTTTGTTTTTACTTCTAATGGAATTAAAAGTTTTTAATAGATAAGAATTCACAACAATTTAATAAGCACAAAGGAGGTGCTTGTGCTTGTGCTTAGCACTTAAAGCTCCGCTTGGTACACCGTAAAATTTTATATTTGCATTAGTTTGCATATGCATTAATTTGCAGTGCATTGCTTTACAACTACTTGGTAACAATAAATGGAAGAAAAAAAAAAGCATACACCCAATATTTGCTTGGTTAGCCTGGATATTGCATTTATGCAAACACCAACTACATAAAAATTGAAAAACAATTCTAATTAACTCATACCTCCTCCCTACTATCATTCATTATTTTTATAAAAAGAGTTCTTAAATAATAATAATAATAATAATAATAATAATAATAATAATAATAATAATAATAATAATAATAATAATAGTATACAGATGTACATACAGTAGTATATAGATGTACATACAGACAATTTATATAGTTGTACATACAGTTTTCACACAAGCTAAGAGTTCTAAAAAAACTTGTTTCCTTATAAAGTTTGACTGTCTAAGTAGACATTGAAATAAAGAGTGAGACTTGCAAAGTTTTACGGGAGATTTTAACCCAAAGATTTGCGAAATCACTTAACTACAAGATACGGAGGCGTGAAATTTGAATTCCATAAACTGTTTTTTTGCAAATTGTACCAAACACCTATATTTGTGTAACCGCCAGTAAAAGAATGCAAAAGCATTACTTTATGGCGTACCAAGCGGAACCTTAGTGTTGACCACTTAATTGCTAAAAAAAAACCCCTAAGTCACACCAAAACGAAAATAAATAAAGATGACAAATCAATAATTAAGTTGGGAACCAAAAATAAAAACAAAATCAGGTGATAAAATCAACAACTTCTACATCAAGTGTTGTTGTAATAGTAGTTAAAATTAATTTGGTTGAACTTAGCTGACAATAGAAAGGAATTTTTTTTTTCAATAATAACCATTCATTCACTCAAAAAGGCATTCAAGTTCAAAAAAACAGCTACCGACCATCCTAATGGAATTACAATATTACACCATCATTATATTGTTTTTTTTTTGTTAAAAGCATATGCATAAATGAATAATTCTAGCCAGCCCGGCCTCCTGGCCTGGTGGGGCAATTTTACACTTTTTGTCCCTCCTCTTTAAAACACAACCACAAACACTTTTTGGAGGAGGGACAAAAATGTAAAATTGCCCCACCAAGCGGCAAACCAGGCAGGGAGGTCGGGCTGGCTAGAATTTCTGATGCATAAATTACTAATTAAAAGTACATAACTGTTGGGTTTCCATAACAATGAGGTGAATAATTGTAGTCGTTGTATGCTGTTGATGAGTGGTTGCCACGCCCAGTCCATGGCTGTTGAAGGTTGTCGTTGATCATCATGAATAATAGTTTGAAGCGTCCCTGAGTCTCCCATCAAAATACCTATTATCAATTACTTAGCTTGGACCAGGAGAAGAGCCGATTCAGCTGCATGACACTCCGCCATAGTACTATCCATCACCTTCCCTGTGATTCGGTAAGTCACCTGTGCTAGCACCTCACCCTGCATGTTGACAGCAAAAACTTCGACCACTCCCTGTTGAGAATGTGCCAAAAACTAGCATCGTATGTGACCACAATCAAGTCTGGATCCAGGGAATGTGGAATAGGTTTGAGTTGTATGGATCTAAGGTTAAGTCTGTGACATCTAGCCGAATGGATTTGGGTCTGTATCAATGCTATCAGGGAGGTAGCGATTTTGGTGAAAGGACCAAATTGAGATGTCGAGGAGGAAACAGAGTTTGCCCGAGTGTCAATGATAGTCGTTTGAATAATGTGATGAATAGAGATCGAATCCATGGTGTCTGTAGAGGTTAGGGCACCCCACTGGCTCTTATGATTGGAATTGGAAGAAAACCATTGGTGTTTCCAAGTAGACCAGGTACTTTAAAAAGATATTCCAAACTTCTGAAAGTTGAATTTGGTCTTTTGAAAAATGCAGTTGTTACGAGTCTACCTTATAGTCTGAATTAAAGCTAAAAATTGATAGAACACTTCCTTTTTAAACTCGGTGTGGGTCTTTGCAGTATCCCACATGAACTTTAGGAAGAGGGAGGTATTGGACACCCCAAAGTTATCATTGAGCCAGTTAATAGGGATGGGCGAAATAAGCAAGAATTGATGTATGACCGAACAAAGGAAGAACAGATGAGTAGTATCTTTTGTGTGAGTATGACAAAAGATACAACAATCTTCCAAAGGTGTGCGCAGACGGGTCAAATTAGTCATGGTAGGGAGAATATTTTGACTGGGCTTCCAGAGAAGAAAAAGGGCAAACGGAGCCACTTTGATTATCCACAAATCTCTTAACATCATAACATCAGTGCTGAGAGAGGGAGAGAGGTAGAGCATTTAGATTGCTCCAGAGTGAACACCTTGGTAGCGTTCTTAACTGTAAAGAGACATTTTATATTCGAAAGCCATATCAGAGTCTCAGGACAATTTGATCTACGGAGTAGGATATTATGAATGTCCCTAGCCACTGGGGCATGAAAGATGGAACTGATGAGGTTGTCATTCCATTGGGGGTGTTGACCAGTGGGATTGTTCCATAAATCCTGGATTCTTTGCGGCAAATTAGGGGCTAGGGATTGATCAAATAGTCAGACGGGAGTAATACGGGCTTAACCCAACAATCACTCCAAATGTCGATATTATTTTCCGACAACACTTGCCATTTGAGATAGCGCTTCATTTTTGTCAGCGTAGTGAGATTGCCTCTCTTGGCCAATGAAGCTAAGGATGGAGGTTTGGAGATTTGGAAGAGCTTTTGTTGTTAAAATAAAGCGCTTTAAGTTGGTTAACTCGAGTGGTGTAGGGGGAAAAGATGACTTGCCAAATACTTTTTGCCATTAAGGCCAAATTTTTATTCCTCGTTGAGGGGATATTCAGGCCACCGGGGTCCCGAGGCTTAGTAATTCGGTCCCAGGTACACATGTGTTTAGCTTTGCTTTTAGTAGTCTCATTCCATAAAAAATTGCGAGGAAGAATATCAATTTTGGTCGTGATCGAGGCAGGGAGAAGGAAAGTCTAAATGTTGTAGATCGGAATCAAGTTAAGGGTAGCTTTTATCATATTTGTTCTGCCCACTTGAGAAAGCACTTTGGATTTTCAGCTAGAGAGTTTGACATTGATTTTATTAATGATAAATTGGAAATCAGTGGCCTTTTTGTTCGACATGAGCATGGGCGATCCAAGATATTTGTCCTTAGGGTTGTAGGATCTTGATCTCAGAATCTGATTAATCATTTTTGCATGCTTCAGATGTACATTGGAGCTATAGTACACCGAGGATTTGTCAAAATTTACCCTTGCCCCGAATTTAGACAGTATTGTTGAATAATATCTTTAATCGAGTGGGCTTCAGCAAGGGATGCTCTACAAAAAAACATAAGATCGTCCACATACAGCAGGTGACTAAGAGAAGGGGATTTTTGTTTGATCTTGATGACTTTGATGAGCCCTACAGATTCCGCTCGGGCAAGCAAATGGGATAAAGCTTCAGCAACCAAAATGAAAAGATAAGGTGAAAGGGGATCCCCTTGCCGAATGCCTCTAGAGGACTTGATAGAAGAAAGATAAGAGCTGTTAAGAAGGATCCGAAGGGAAGTGGTAGAGATGCATTGCTCAATGAGTAGAATCCAACCTTCAGAAAATCCTAGTTGCCGAAGAACATGAATAAGGAATAGGGATGGCAACGGGGCGGATTGGGGCGGATTTAAGCAAATCCATCCCCGCCCCGCTGAGAATTGCGGGGATAAAAATCCGCCCCGCATATCCGTTTAGCAATAATGTTCAAAACCGCCCCCGCTCCAGACGGATTTACGGATATCCGCCCCACCCCGAATATCCGCATAAAATAGATTTAAAGGGTGAATTTTGAATCCCCACCCCAACCGATCCGCCCCGCAAAGCAAATTTTACATGCAACAAATTTACACTACAGAGTAACAGATAGCATATTTTTTTATTGCAATATTTTACCTAACAGCAAATAGCAATATATAATATTTTACACCGCAATATTTTATACGTACAACAAATTTAAAAAAATACAACAAATTACAAAAAAAAAATAAAAAAATTCTAAAGATCAGATCTGACTATCTGATCTAAAAAAAAAATTACAACAAATTCAAAAAAAAAATTACAACATACGATCTCTGCTATATTAAAAAAAAAAAACAATCCGATATCTGATCTTAGATCTGGATCTGATCAAAGATCTGGATCTGATCTTGGATCAAAGATCTGATCAAAGATCAAGATCTAAGATCAAAGATCTGGATCTAAGATCTAAGATCTGGATCTAAGATCAGATCGTAGATCGTAGATCAGAGTTCAGAGAAGAAGGAGAGAAGGAGAAGGGGTGACGAGTAACGACGACGGCCGAGCGCTTCGCCTTCGCTAGTTCGCTGTGAGAGAGATCGGAGAAGAAGAGGCGGACGAGCTTCACCTTTTGCCCTTCGCTGTGAGAGAGAAGAAGAGGCGGACGGCCTCCGCCTTCGCTGTGAGCAGTGAGCCTGTGAGAGAGACGAAGGGACAGTGAGAGAGGAGGCGGACGACGACCCTTCCCTTCGGCCTTCGCTCGAATCGCTCCTCACACACGAAGGGAAGGCGTCTCTGTGTGTGAGAGGAAAAGAGGATGGAGACGCCTTCGCTCGACTCCTCGGTGTGTGAGAGGCAGAGAGAGAGACCGAGAGGGAGAGGCGGGTGTGAGGGAGGGAAATGAGGGAGAGGGAGAGGGAGGGGGAGGGATTAAGGGTTTAATCCATTTATATAGGGGAAGGGTATTGTTGTAATGTTACCTAACAAACGGATAAACGGATATCCGCGGGGCGGATATGGCCAAATCCGTATCCGCCCCGAATAGTGAACGGATATTTTTTGGATACCCGAAAACCCATTCAGCCATATCCAAAACCGCCCCAAACGGATTGGGTGGGGCGGATATCCGTGAATATCCGCCCCACTGCCATCCCTAATAAGGAAAGACCATTCAACCCTATCATATGCCTTGGCCATATCAATTTTAATGACCATCCAACCTTATTTTATCCTGTGAAAATGTTTAATTTGATAGAAAGTTTCATAAGCGAGGCTGACATTGTCTGCAATAGACTGCCCAGGAAGGAAGACGCCCTAATTGGGGGAAATGATGTTATCTAGTAGGGTTTTGATGCGATTTGCCAAGATTTTGGAGATCACCTTATAGAAAACATTACAGAGACCTATAGGACGGAATTTGTCTGGAGTAACTGGGTTACCAACCTTTGGGATAAGAGCGATAAAGGTTTCATTGAGCCTGGGATTCATTTGACGGGTAATAAAAAAATGTTTGACTACATCGCAAACATTCGATTTCACAATATCCCAATAATGCTGAAAAAAGTAGGCATGAAAACCATCAGGGCCTGGCGCTTTATGACTTCCCATATCAAAAATAATTTTTTGAATCTCGGGGTCAGTGGGGATGGAGAGGAGAGCTTCATTCTCATCAGTAAAGATGATCGGAGAGAACAGAGAGAGACTTTCAGAATTATTAGAAGGATACGCAGATTGGAATATGTTTTAAAGTAGTTGTTAAGAACTTGACCAACATTGGCATGGGTCGATTGCCAGACATTGGATTCATCTTTCAAGTGAAGAATGAGATTTCGTTTCCATCGAAGCAGCGTAGAGAGATGAAATAACTTAGTATTCTTATCTCCCTCCCTGAGCCATGAATGACTAGATTTGTTTTTCCAAAAAAGTTCATCTCGAACCAGGAGCTCCGATAAACGGTCCTCCAGTGAGGTGATAGCCAAAGCATTATGAGCGGATTTATGTTCATTTTGGAGGGCATCTATGGCTTTATGAGTTTCCCAAATGCATAATTGAATATTTTTGAACTCATTGTTGTTCCACCTAGACAGACAGTAGTTCAACTTTTTGGTTTTGATATGGAAATTTTGATCCGGTCTATGGTGCCGCAGTGGAGCCCAGGAAGAATCGACCAGTTTCCTACACTGTGGGTCTCGAGTTCACATTTGGAAAATTTTGAAATGTTTTGGACCATTTGAAATATTGGAAACTAGTTGCAGAGAAAGAGCATAATGATCTGAGGTGGAAGTGTGAATAGTACGGGACGTGGCAAAAGAAAACATGTTAATCCAGTCAATGATAACCAAGATGCGATCCAGTTTGGCCTTAATTCCATTCCTGTCTTTACGTCTATTATTTCAAGTGAATTGAGTGCCAGTAAGAGGAAAATCAACAAGGTTGTGGTTTTCAATAAAGGAGCGAAAGTGGTTAAGGGAGGAAATAGCAGGTCGGTTACCCCCGATTTCTTTTGTTTGTTTGAAAATGACATTAAGGTCCCCAATAATGATACTAGGAAGGTTTTGACTATTGTATAATGTAGATATATTATCCCAAAAAGGAGCCGTAAGAGATGGATTGGGTTCCCCATACATGAAAATGGCAGACCAATGAGCTAAAATGAAGTAATCATGAATAACCCAAATAAAATAATATTTACAGGATGAAATGATGGTAAGAGAGATACCTTCTTTTCAAAACAGTGCAATGCGGCTTGACTGACCCGTCGCTGCAATTGAGGCTCCGTGTTTGAATCCGAGTCTCCGACTTATGCGATCCATATGGGCTGAGGAGGCTTTGGTTTCTAACAATAACAAGATATCGGGATTGGACAAATGAGAGAGGGTCTTTAGATTACGGATCGCGCATGGAGACCCTATGCCCCTTGCATTCCAAAAGAGAATCATGGTAAGTCGGGCAACCCTTCTACGTCGGTCGCCAAAATTTGCCAAGTCTTTACAGTAGTCTGAGCATACTCCTGAAGATTCAGAGCTTGAGCATTCCCAAATAGTATATTTAAGCTAAAATTCCTCCCAGGATTCGCTAGGCCATTAAGCACTTGAACTGTTGTACTGATCAGCTCTACGTGAGAACAACCATCATCATTAAGTTGTGAATTATCACTGAGAACATACATCCCCATCATTAAAATAATGATTGATAGCCATTGATTTGAGATTATAAAAGGTCTAGCCTTAGAGAAAGGTTCCCATCCTGTATCAGTGTCCCAGACTATGATAATGATGGTGACGATGTGATCCTCCTTCATACTTGCCATTTGGACTGACGTGTCAGTAGCCGTTTGAATAGATCGCACATAGACTAAAATTAGGTGTTGGCTGGCCGTCATCACTATCATGAGTAGGAAGATAAAGCTTGACTCCTTAGTCAAAAGTGTTGCTAAAAAGGTAACCGTCGTCATAAATGTCATTATAAAGATCGTCGTAACTGTCGTTATAACGCCCATCATAACTGCCGTTAACTTAATTGACCATGCTCATTTTAACAAAAATCCAGCTGTCCTTTCACTCTTTAACCAAACTAAGGCCGTTGACTGTATAGTGAGTAAATGTTGTTGAGTAATTCTTGCTGGCCTGGGGTCAAAAATACACTTTTGCCCCCCCCCCCTAAACATTTTTTTCCAAAAAAAGTGGTTAAAGAAGGGGACAAAAGTGTACATTCGCCCCAAGGCAGCAACCTCGCTCCCTTTCCCAAACCCGCTAGAATTGGGGAATGTTGTTGGTTGGGAGTTGGTCGATCAATAATTGCAACTTGAATGAGCACAGGCATCGGAACAGGCGAAATTTGTCGGCCATTGAAGGGACAGTCCAAAACTCAACATACAACAATAAAACATTAGCCATTTGTGACGCATCGGGCCACTGTAACTCCGCCGGCAGAGAGAACTCATCTGTCTGAGAGGCCATTAGAGTTGTAGTAGGTAGAGATGGGGTCGTGAATCTCCAGCCAGTAAGATAGCAAGGGCCAAACGATCCAAGTCTCAGTTGTGCATCCTTCAGATAAAGAATCGCTCCGGTCACCATGAATACGCAGATGGAGGAGCTCCGATCATCGCTCCAGTCAACAAGAAGGTATCGCATGAGCTGATTGCTTCCCTCATTTGAGTAACCAAAAGCCACTAGAAACTGAGCTTTATAAACTGCTATCTTGGCAAGGGATCAGTGGTGTCCTGTTGTTCCAAATTATACTTAGATATTCAGGAAAAACTTTATGAAAAAATTGTATATGGAAGAGGTGTACAGATTGGTCGTCTAGTGACAGGGACGAGATAGAGCTGTTTGGTTGTGATTGCGGGAGTGAGTGTATTCGTGAACCATTGGAATTCATTAGAAGAGAAAAATAACAGTGATGGTGTTGGAAAATTTGTGACCATACACCATATCTGAAATTGGCTCTGGAATAAGAATGTAGTGGGTATTGTGATGGGGAAGGTGTAGTACGGAATTTGGATTGTGAAAAGTGTAATAGTTTGTTTGGGATTCATGGTGTGAGGAGATGTTCATGATTGAGTAGTATGGTGGGAGATGTGAGATTGTAGCAGGGACAAAGAAGAAAGTTGGGAGATGGATGCGCACAACGTCATAAACCTGCAAAAAAACAAACAAGAGAAACAACGGTAAAACAACTAAAAATATATCAGGTAACTTGCACCGTGAAGAAAAACAAGATGAGAAAGTAATGGGATTTTTTGTGATTTTGATAAAAAAAAAAAAAACAGGAGATAAAGAAATCAACGGATGAAAGAATTGGGGGGATATGAGGGATTTGGGAAAAAGAGCCAAGTGGATAGAGCGACGATAACATAATGAATACAAGGGATAAGAGATCAAGTTTAGCAATAGCTGAATCCAAAGAAAAATGAAAGAAAAATTATAATGAGGATGAAAGATAATGGATCGTGTTTGGCAATGGCAAAATGCAAAGAAAGGAAAGAAAAAAATAAAACCAAGGACGAAGGATAAGGGATCGAGTTTGGCAATAGCTGAAACTCGGGCAATTCCCTTACCATCATTGTACGTTGAAGTAGCAAGTTCACAGGCTGCATAAATTCTCAACTAACATGAGAGTTTGCAATGTTCAAACATAAAAAAGGCCAACTTAAAATTGGACCAAAGAAGTCTCTCACTCCATGATACATGTACTCCCTTATGTTGTTGAACTCATTCTCCTTTGCCCAATCCTAATGCCTCTGTGGTGGTTGCAACTCTGCATCAAAACTAGATTCACATCAGTAGCTATCACGCCCCTATTTAAACTAGCACCTCTACATTTAAAAAGGTTAGTATACAAATAAAACGATAATATTTCACAATAACATTTTTTTTTTCTTTCTTACTCATAAGCACACATTCACAAGCTCTTATGGTTTTATTTTTTTGTTTTCCCTAGCCTCTTTACGATAAAAGCTAAATTAAAAAAAATAAGGGTGAGTGTTTGGTTCTAGACTTCTATAGTTTCTCGTGATACGCCTTTGAGATCTCCGAACTAAACAAATGTCTCCACACCTAACGCTTTTCACTCCTGCAAACCTGGAAAGCATTCACGAGTTGTCCCCGTGTTATTAGCTTCCAACGATCAAGTTAGTAAACAACCGAGAAGCAAAACGAATTCAATTCTAAATGAGATAGAACTTGAGAGTTTTTCTAGATCTCCATCCAACCTCTTCTTCGTGGGCTAAAGGGCTCTAATTATACTTCCTTCCTCGCCTACCTATGCCCATCCATGCATTTAATGATTTAGCAGAAATCGTGTAAAGTATGATCCTTTGTTGAGATCTTCCACTGCCGAGACTTGTAATTTTGGCTTAAGTCGTTCTCATTTGACATTGTTGGACACTACCATTTCGCTCCAATTACTCCATTGTCTAATTGATTAAGTTCATCTTTCACCTTAGATCCATTCATAGTCGGCTATTCTCCTTCAGATCCCCTCTAGAAGTAGTTTCCAGTCACTATCTGGCAAAGTTGACCGCATTTTCTTGTCAAACCTTCATTGTGCCTCCATCTGATTGGACAACTCATCATTTGAACCACCCATTTCGTCATTCCTCATTGGCCCTCACTCTATGCAGTCTGTTGCCTTACCTTGTCTGCAAATCAACCTCTTATTTCCTTAGTTGTCTTCAACCTTGAACCTTTCTTAGTGAAGAAGAAAACATCACATGCTTGACACGTGATGTAGTTTTGCCTCCAAAACTTTCCTTTGAAAGTCAAACCTCACACTCTCATACTCGATGTCCGTCACGTGCCATGTATCCACGTGCGGAATGCATGTAATGGAAATTATGGTACAAACAATGAGCAAAATTTTCCTTATCTTCTCAATAGTAATAGCCAATTTTGACTCTTGTGAGAAAGGTGTTCTAGTGAAACGCGATTATGGGTTCAAATTTCATTTCTTCCGACACAGAAGTGAAATGGGTGGGCGAATTAATCATGTGAGAGAAAGAACCTCTTGGTTGAGTCCCCTTAGGGGAGGCAACTTTAATTCTTGATTAAATTGAGAGATATTTCTAATTGACTATTACTATTGAGAAGGCAACTCAAAATTTCCCAAGGAAAAATGACTTACAAACCAAAATTCTAATATTTACTTGCCAACCCATCTTAGAATATAACTTTTTAGACACTAACGTTAATGCACACATTTTTGTGCCTATTAGCTTTTGTTTGATACATATTCTGTGTAAATCATATTCAAATGACTTTAACATTAAATTAAAATGTATTTGTTTTTAAGTGTGCACATGCAAATTTAGTTGTGCATATATGTTTTAATATTAAAATTTGTGTCTATGGGGTCGGGCATGTATGAAAATTGAGTTATCTTTTACATTCATCATAAATAAAACTAAAGGTATTTCGACACTTCAGCAATTCCATAAAAAAAAACTAAGTCTTCGGCTACTTTTATAATTTAATTTTATAATTAAGGATTTAATTACGAGTGATATGTGTTGAACATTTAATAAATTGAAGGTTAGTTTTATAAATTTATTAGATGGTGGTAAATAAAATTAAAGGGCAATTCTATAGTCTAATTTATTAGATGAAATTTTTAAAATTTATGATGGTTATTTTAAGAAAACCTCAAATAATTATTAACTAGAGATCTGAGCTTCTCTCGAAAGACTTGTGACAAATAATATCACAAGTGTAGGATTCAACTATGCCAACGATATTTAATGGCTTTGGGATCCAAACAAGCTTTACTATAGAAGTAATCATACTACCAAGAGCCCTTCTAGCCGTCGAGGAAAGGGGCGAGGGGGTGGGTATTACCACTCACCCACTCGAGATTTGCGAGGCTGTGAATCTCGAGAGCACATGCACACATCTCGAAGGGGATGAGCGGTCACACTCACCCCCTCGCCCATTTCCTCGCCATTTAGAATTTTCCTACTACCAAACAGGCTGTTATATTTGGAGTTAGTTTGGTAAATAATAAATTTAGAAGAGAGAAGAAACAAGTCGAGTATACGTGTGATGTGTCACAGAAACATATTGATTGATGGGTAGTTATTTCAGAAGTTGAACTTTTTTTTTTTTTTTTTGTTAAACCAATTTCATAGATATAGCAAAGCTACCAAATAGTTTGTTACATGCTAGCTTAGCCCTATCACGGGCCTCAAAGTCCAAATGTCTAGGAACAAAATAGACTTGGAAGAGATAGTTCATGTCCTCTCATCCAGTAATCCACCAACTTCAGCGATTTTACAACCTTATTTATCCACAACAAATAGTCCATAGGTATCTGTTTGAGTATCATAAGAAAAACTACATCAGTGAAAATGAGTAAAACATGTTTTGTGCACCAAACTCTCCAAGTTTGATTCCAATATGTAAGGGATTGGGCTCAACCTCCTGAAAACACTTTGAATTTCTTGCTTCTAAATACTATACACAAAACCTACTTTACTAATAACCAAATCACATCCAAGTGATTATTTACATGCATATGCCAAATGAATTCAAAGATAGTAGCAATATTGTCAGGATAAACCAGTAACCAGTTAATGGGCAAAGGTGAAAGGAGTCAAGCTTGCTAAGCTATGGGAAAAGTAAATAGAACATGGTCTATGATTTCATTAGCTTGGTTGCACATGGAACATATATTATCAAATACACATGGTGCATGTAAAGATTGTACAAGGTAGGAAGGTGATTGAAATATGTCTTCTAACTTTGAGGAATTGTTTATAAGCTGACCTAGAAGAGAAATGACCTTTATTTGTGAACTTCCAAATTAAGTTATCACCTTGATTACCTTGTGGTGATACATAAAAAACACCAGAGTACATCTGCTCTCTGCTTCCAACTAGAAAGCAAACACCAGAGTATCTTCCACACAGGGAAACTCCCTTTTACGGATTGCTCTTGGATTAGGAACTATATCTCGCGTATCTAGGAGTGCAAAGCTAACAGGGAACTTCCCTCCTACAACACGACTCTTAATTAGAGAAGGATCTCAACAAAGATCTCCACCTTAAACTACGCTTACGATGGCCTGGTTGAATCAAGACTCCTTACACTATAAATAAGACATGAGGCTGGTAAGCTAAGGTACGCTACAAATTCCCTGTTACAAACGCTACAAATTCCCTGTTACAACATTACACCTTCCTCAGATCCATGTCTTGACTTTAGCATCGAAGTGCCATCGGCCACCCCACGGTGGTCTGTGGCTCACGTGCGTTACTTTTGCAGGTCAACAGGAACATGGTCAAAGTAGGGAGCAAAAATCGTCTGCATCAGTTTGGCAGCCGTTCGTGGAGATGACATAGTTCTTAACTTTACACTAGGCATCGTCTCCTACCAAATCCTAGTGAGATGGTGACCACCAGGTCACGCAACAACGAACCAGGGGACACGTCCAATGCTTCAGCTATCCCTATACCAGTTCCTGCCATGCACGGGCAGCCTACTATCTCTCCTGCACCAATGACAGTAACGGACCCCAGAATCGAGGTGCTGACGTCTCAAATACAGCAGATCATCAAGGCGATGGAGACGCTCACAAGAAAGAATCCACCCACTGCTAATAGAAACCAGGAGCAGCGCGGATCTCCACCTCCAGCAGATGATAGGGAGCAAGCGCAAGAAAGCCAAGCACCCGCCGGTTCTTATTGGACTAAAGGAGGTTGCGCGGCTAACATTGAGTTCAATGCCAGGACAAAGTGGCTCGGCCCTGGGAACCCCTTCGGCAAAGGGACGCACAACCCGGACGTACTGTACAGCCTATTCGTTCCACCATTTGTGAATCGAATCATCCTTTTGAGGAAGTTCACTCCTCCGAAGCACGACTCCTATGAAGGGACCACCAATCATTTCGATCATCTGTGTTATTACTAGCACGAAGGCCCTCAAAGAAGTATCCAAGTCTATCATGTGCAGAACCTTTCCCACCATTCTAAAAGGCCATGCGCTAACATGGTTCCACAGCCTTCACCGAAGTCAATCGACTCCTTCAAAACACTGGCGAAGGAATTCCTGACACGTTTCGTCGGAAGCCAGTGTTTCAAAAAAGGCCCGCACTACATACTCTCTCTAAGGTAGAGGTCTGGTGAGGTGCTCCGAGAGTATGTCACACGCTTCAACAACGAGCTGACCTCATCAACGGGTCATCGACGGTACAGTTGTGACGGAATTTATTGCAGACCTTAGAGAGGGAAAGCTCTTCGAGGACCTCACCATGGAGCCCCCTCCGGACATGGCAGAACTCTTCAAGAACGTCTAGAGACAAATCACCTTGGAGGAGTCAAGGACCGTCAAGAGGGAGACCGAAGACGACAAGAAGCCCTCCTCTTCTAGGGACAAGAAAGAGGGAAAAATACGCGAGGATGAGGAACGAAGCAAAAGGAAGCACAACAACAACAGACTGGACCCTGGTCGACCCAGGCCGGAGAAATCATCCAACTTCGTTGGATCCAGAGCCGTGACACTCCTAAATGCTAGTCTGTCGGATGTACTCAACTCCATGAAAAATTGGAAGGAATTGAAGTGCCCCCGAAGACACGCGAAGACCCTGCTAAGCGGGACAATGGCAAGTATTTGCATACCACAAGGAGAGCGGCCACAACACTAGCGACTGCAAAAGTCTGAGGTATGAAGTAGAGTATTGGATCCGCAAAGGCAAATTAAAAGACTTCTTGAAGTCTGAGAAGCAATCAAAACAGACCAGGCAATGGGGGGAGTCAGTAAAAGAGATATAGAAGGAGACTCCTGGGATAATATACGTCCTTTATGGAGTCGGACTGAATGAAGACCAGTTGTACAGGTCCCGCAAGTGGACTCCACTGGATATGCGGACACGACCTGCGAATGAGGATAAACGCATTTGCTATTCAAGAATTCAGAACCCCATTCCCACCTTTACTTTCACGGACAAGGACCTCGATGGAGTCTGAGTGCCACACAACGACACCTTGGTCATCTCTATTTCCATCGCAAAGTGGGAAGTGAAGAGAGCTCTCATCGACATAGTAAGCTCGATCAACGTTCTGTTTTACAATGCTTTCCACAGCATGGACCTCAAAGAGGAAAACCTAATGCCATCAGAGCACCCGCTGATAGGATTTAGGGGAAAATGCTTTCCCATCGAAAAGATAAGATTATCCACGATAGCAGGTGAACCGCAGCTCAAAATGTCCTATTTTTGGACTTCATGTTGGTAGATGCACCATCATCCTACAATCTAATCTTGGAAAGACCATGGCTCCACCATTTGGAAGCAGTGGTCTCCACCCTTCACCGGTATGTTAAGTATACTGCTAACCACTCCGAAGGAACCATACGTGGATACCAACCTACGACACGAGGTTGCCACTACGCCGTACTGAAGCAGATAGAGTGTTCCCTGCTCCAGCTACATCATGCAGAGCAGCCTTACCCAGTGCAAGACCAAAAGACGAGAGAAACACCATTTTCGAGCGGTACTGGAGCAATCAGCTCTCCCGCCCAGCGAGTCCTAATGGCAATGGCAAGCGGAAACACACCCCTCAGACATTCTGTCGGCGCGGAGATCCACCCTTCTACAAGGATTACTCTTCAGTGACCTATGTAACGCCTCGACAGTCCGCTAAAATGATCTGCGAAGAGCAACCCGAATTCACTTCAAGGCTAGGATGAGCTTTTCTCCATCAACAGTTAGTTTGCTTTAAGTTGTTTGTTTCCCTTTTCATAGTCAATCTTAAGTTTTAGTTCTTAAAACGCTTATGTGATTTGCAATCAT
Source organism: Berberis vulgaris (assembly GCA_963556465.1). NCBI lineage: Eukaryota > Viridiplantae > Streptophyta > Magnoliopsida > Ranunculales > Berberidaceae > Berberis > Berberis vulgaris. Next base: position 55,382,402 of record OY747136.1, on the reverse strand, counting down.
TTAAGAAGTAAAGGAAGAATTACGAAAAAATACTCTATTGATTATCGGAAAGATGTAACATCAAACACCTTAAGGCAGATACAAAATACTACATATTACGATACGGGTAATTTGCTAGTGAGAGCAAAGATAAGAGAATGGGAGACCTCAAAACCTTCCCAAGGTAAAGACGAAGTGCCAGAAGAGATTGCAAGACTGAGTAGTCAGATTGCTCTGTCAAATCACTCCGGAAAAGTCTTACACTACAACATTGTAAACCTCACAACGAGCTGTTGATTTCCTCAAGAGACATCCCGCCATCTATCCTACCTCCTCGAAGAGGTTAGAAGAAGGCAGATGAGGACAACCACAAGCAGCGACGCAATTACGATTTCATAATGCAATCAAGAGAGACCACTTTTCCCATATGTGACGGCAGGTGTGACTAAGAGCTACCACACCCGGAGTCAACACACGTCAACCAACACTTCGATCAGCCATCTGTCAGCAGTGGGATCCAAGCACACGAATACACAAGTGATGCAGTGTAACACCAAGGCATTTCCTTTGGTAGGAAGTCCTTACTACTTCTCCGAGATATGAGAAGAGATTACGAGACCTCAGCGGATTAACTACATGCCCACCCACAACAAGTGACCACGCATACTAGCAACTATCATCATGCTTGGTCAATGTAAACGTCAGAACTTTCAAAAACTCTAGTAATGGAGATCCAACTTCAGCCTTTGGAAAATCCAAAGCATTTTCCTCAGCCTTTGGAAAACCCAAAGCATCTTCTCCAAACAAGAACATTATAGGAAATAAACTCAGCAAAAGATGATGCCTACAACGATTGGAAAAGACCATTATATAGACATAGTGGAAGATGGAAGGGCTGTGAGACCCTAAGTGGGCGACCTGAGGTGAGGGTGAGGGTGAGGGTAGAGGGCCCAACAGGCCCAACATGCCCAACAGGCCAAGAAGGGTTGGACGAGCTACAAGGGGGATCATAGTCCCATATCGCCTGGGTGCGGGAGGGGGATGTGCTTTAAGTGTGCGAGGTCGCTCTACATGACAACACGCGTTTTAAAGCCGTGCGGGCCGGTTGGTAGCCCAAAGCGGACAATATGGTGTCATGTGGACCGGGTCGTTACAGTTGGTATCAGAGCCTGACCCAGTCGGAAGTATGCCACGGTGTTGGTGGGCCCTCTGGCGACGTGGACGTTGTGCCTGTGTGGCCAACGAGGACGTTGGGCCTTAAGGGGGGTGGATTGTGAGACCCTAAGTAGGCGGACTTGAGGTGAGGGTGAGGGTGAGGGTAGAGGGCCCAACAGGCCCAACATGCCCAACAGGCCAAGAAGGGTTGGACGAGCTACAAGGGGGATCATAGTCCCATATCGCCTGGGTGCGGGAGGGGGATGTGCTTTAAGTGTGCGAGGTCGCTCTACATGACAACACGCGTTTTAAAGCCGTGCGGGCCGGTTGGTAGCCCAAAGCGGACAATATGGTGTCATGTGGACCGGGTCGTTACAAGGGCACTCCAGCATTAACTGTCGAGCGTTAAATGCCGTATGGGAAAGTGGAAGACGATGGTTCCCAAGGAAACTGCGCAGACCGCGTCAATCAATTAATGTGGCTACATGCAACCCCATCAATTGAGGGGGAGTATCCGATACTCAACCGTTAGGCAACCTACGCCATACATGAGTCACCGCGCGATCTATGCTGTACATGCAACGCACCGCGTAAGAAACCCTAACCCTTCCTTTACGAGCCCATGGGCTCAGCCTGTTATTCAAACAACACCCTGTCGCATGCTTGGCACGAGCACTTGAAGATCCTAGTCAACCCTGACATACAAATTTTATCACTCGCTGAGTTAAGGTAACTTCATCCACACCATGAACCGTTAGGTTCGCACGCCCCTCAGAAGGTGGAACCTCTTTTCAAACCGGGCAAGCTTAGTCAGCCGAAGCTGATGACGATAGCTTCTGGTTCAACCCCACACCTAGTCCGCTCAACGTGGGCATTGACAGTTTAGGAAGTGGGAGTCTAATCAGCACTATCACGCCTGGTAACGATGACTCGCCAGGGATCATTGCCCCCTTGCGGCCAATGATCGCCGAACCTAATCAGGTAAACCTAACTGGTGACGACAAGCAATGAAAGCTTCTTATCAAAACCTGGACTTGTTGCCCCCACTGCGAGGGTGTAGATAGTCAGGAAGATGGGAGCCTAGTTAGTCTCGAACTGATTTTGATGGCTCGACACGGGACCACTGCTTGTCAGTGTGGCCGCCAAATCACCAAACCTGGCCTTGTACCCTGCGCTGCAAGGGTGTAGATAGTCTAGAAGGTGGGAACCAGTCACCCATGATCTGATTCTGACAGCTTGCCATGGGATCGCTACTCTTCAGCGTGGTCGTTGAACCCTCCCAAATTTGTAGCTTGGTGCACTCATGTGTAGATAATTTTGATGGTGGGAGCCTAGTTAGTCCCGAACTAATTTTGATGGCTTGTTATGGGCCACTGCTCTTTAGCCTGGTCGCCAAATCCCTCCCGAATATGTAGCCCCCACTACGCGGGGAGGGTGTCAACGGTTTGAAAAGTGGGAGCCTAGTCAGTTTTGAATTGATTCCGATGGCTTGCCACGGGACCATTGCTCTTCAGCCTGGTCGCCAAACTTTTACTCCCCGAATCCGTAGCCCACTTTGCCTGGTCATATACGATTCGGAAAGTGGGAGCCTAGTCAGACACGCATTGATCTCAACGGTTTGCTACGAGACCACAATTCTTCAGCCTGGTTGCCAAACATGAATCTAGCCGAATAAGCATATTCACACTCAAACGAACTGACATCCTAATATTCGCGAAGGCCATTCGTGCCGATACAAAGATAGTACAGTCGATGCACAAATAAAAGCTAATTAGGATGCCAACGTGAGCTTATGGCACCTGACTCGGCACAACCGTTTTGTCGCATACCTTCGGCCACCACAGCTTGCCCGCGGCAACAGCTACAGCCGACCAGTCAGACAAAAGAAAAAGCTCAAGTAGCTTACCTATGGGACAAGACATAACTCAGGTGACTCAACCCCAGTTAAATTTTTCGCAACATGCCCACTATCGAACATAACTACGCAACAATGACCCCGAGTGATTCACAATGCAAAGTGGTCAAGCTCTCAGCCATAGACAAACCAGACAACATCCTATTGATTCAACTAGCCTATGCCAAAGTAAGACGAAAAGGCAAAACGAAAAACATGCAGTTGAGACGCCAAGTATGAAACGAAGAATACTATTTTCATTAATGGTCAAGACAAAAAGTGTACAAGCACACAAAGTTTTCTCCTAATAAGGAGAAGGTACAAAAACGAAAAAGCTAAGCCTAGGAAGAACGGGGGCAAAAGTTGCGTCTATACGCGCTTCAACCTGGACGTTAGGGATCGAATTGTCCTCCTCGCCCGACTACTCAGAGGTAACAGACAAGTCCACATATGACACATTCTTGTAACGGCTAAGATCCCACTCTGGATGCTCCTCCTTCATCAGCGCCAACAGCTACAGCCAGCCATGAACAACCCAGCGGAACTCACATTTCCTTGTTCTTGGAGAAGCTCTTCCTCTCGCACCTTTGCATCAATAAGGTCACGTTCCAGTAGCTCCAACTTGCCAGTTAGCATATCAACATGAGACTGCTCTATGGCTAGACTACTCTTCACAACACTGAGTTCATGCCATCCCAGTTCGAGTTGGTCATCGAGCTTCTTCTCTTCTCGAGCATAGAACTCCACATCGGATTCCAACTGTTGCTTCTCAGTAGCCCAGTCAGCTTATTTCGAAGCACTCTCTTCAACAAAAGACTGCAGCTCAGAATGCGCCTTAGCCGCAGCTTCCTGCGCAACCTCGACCTCTAGGCGAAGTCGACTCAACTCCTACTTAAGTCCATCACTCTCGGACATCGCCTCGATCAGATTACGCTCAAGGTCCTCCGGACGAGCCCTTTGAGCCTTAGCGGCCACAGTTGATTGATCCAACCACATCTCTTCGGCCTGCTTCTTAAGTCGCTCAATTTCATAGAGCACATCAAAATACAACGTCTGCACGTGCGAGAAGACACGCTCCTAAGTATATGCTCTCGCGCGAGCCGCCTCTCTTCTGTCCCAGCATGACCGCGTGGCTCATATCAGACATACCCAACATAAGATACTTCAAACCCTTGTCCACACGCTCTTTCAGCGTATCCTCATCGAATTTTGGAGCATGGTCCATCAACCAACTGTGACGCCTGCTTATATGCTCCCTCGAAGCATACTCAACATTCACCTCTTGGTGCCAGACATGTGAACTCATATTCACCAAGTCCGGTGCGAACAGACTTATTCGTGCATCAGGATGAAGTTTCCCTTGATTAGGAACTATGCCAGCACCGCCCTTTACGGTCACCATCGTCCTCAGACTCTCTTTCGTGGCATTTCCCTTGTCAAGAACGGTCGACCCTTTATTGCGAAACGGCTCAACAAGATTCGGAGGCAGAGAAGGGCTTGATTTATCCAAAAAACCTTCCAACAGTTCTAGTTGTGGCCTAAAATGAGACGGTGAGCACTGCAGACTATAGGAGACACGACCGGTACCACGGTCACTTTCAGGCAAGTCAACGGTAGGGTGATCAGATTCCACCACCTCAGATGAGTCTTCAACAGAGCCCTCTATCGGAGCGGCCCCACGGGAATCAGTGCCAGCAAAAGCCGCCATTGCAACCCGCACCAGACGGTCATTCAGAGCCTCAACCTACACGTCACTAAGGTTTGACCTGTTAGCAACTCCCACCAATCGAAGATAATCTTTCTCCATGCCAGAAACATTAGTCTCTGCCTCAATAGGCCTAGCAGACTCGCGTTCCTCTCTCACCAGAGCGGATCGTGCCGAAAACAGAACAGGAGTCTTGGCCCTAGTAGCCTCCTTCTTCCTTGAAGGGCCCCCATCTTCTAGCTTAATGCGCGACTCTCGATAAAGAATGGGGCGATGTGCCAATTGTCCCATAGCCCACTATAGACAAAATTGGAAACTCTTATGACATCAATCGCCTCCCTTTTTGCCATGATGCGGAATGTCTCCATGGTGGTTTGCTCCTCTAAGGTAAGAGGAGCAGTGGGAAACCTTCCTGCAAGAGAACACAAGCAATGATCACTCAGCCCATTATCAAACACATCAAAGTCACAAGAAAGGAGTTGAACTTACGAAGCGGCCTAAACTATCGCTCAAGTGGACGACCCTTGCATCATAAATATTTCGAATCAGCAGGGGCTAGGAAGCAGTATTTCTGCCAGAACTTTAAATCATATGACAGTTAGCAAAGCAATTCGGTGACGTCATCTTGAAAACAACATTGCTTTGCAGTCGAGGAGCAATCAACAACTGAATCACCCGCGGGGTCACACTAACGCTGGCCTCCTTAGCACTGAGCAGAATCATGATAATGATCATGTATCCGTTGGGTCCCAACTAAGCCAGAGGAATCCCCAAGAAATCCAAGAACTCCCAAATCATGTCCAGAACCGGGAAACACATTCCAGTTTGAAGCATCCCTCGATGTAAACAGATGAAACTGGCCGGAGGCGACATTGGCGTCTGGTCACCCGTCAAAAGGTACAACGACAAGTCTTCAGGAACTCCAAACTTTGTACGGATTTCAATGAGACCAGACTCGGACAACAACCTGTCTTCAAAAAACTCTAGGCCCTTAGCCAGAACAACATCATCAAGAAGGTTTTCTTGAGCCATAAAGAAGACGAACAAACCTTTCAGAACAATATCTTCAAAAGCAAGTAAAGCAGAAGGGTCAGTCTCAACACTGTGGGTGACCTATATAAAGGATAGGTTCCCGCCTCTTTTCCACCGAACCAACAAATGCCCAATTAATGCAGCGGGCGGCTCAAGCAACAATTCAGACTCGATCATCATGAGCACCACATCCCTTCAAGAGATGACTTAGCAAACCAATGTGACGTCCCACTAATTTGGGGGGAGTAGCTGATGATACATAAAAATGGTCACACTCCTGAGCCGAACACTTGTCATGATGATCTCGAGGAACTACGGGCCCAAGCATCGGCCCAACACAGATCCAGCCCAAGCGGATCTAAGCCCACTCAAACCCAAAATCTTACAACATGCTAGGCCCACAAGTCTCACAGCCATCCTCGATACCCATAAGCCCTCTTTAGGCAAGTATCTCGAGGATCAACTTCAGACGGGCAACTACAGCTGCTCTCTGCTTCCAACTAGGAAGCAAACACCAAAGTATCTTCCACACAGGGAAACTCCCTTCTACGAATTGCTCTTGGATTGGGAACTATCTCTCGCGTATCTAGAAGTGTAGAGCTAACATGGAACTTCTCTCCTACAACACGACTCTTAATTAGAGAGGAATCTCCACGAAGATCTCCTCCCTAAACTACGCCTACGATGGCCTGGTTGAACCAAGACTCCTTGCACTATAAATAAGACATGAGCTTGGTAAGCTAAGGTACGCTACAAATTCCCTGTTACAACATTACACCTTCCTCAGATCCATGTCTGACTTTAGCATCGGAGTGCCATCGGCCACCCCACAGTGGTTTGTGGCTCACATGTGTTACTTGTGCATGTCAGCAGGAACAGGGACAAAGCAGAGAGTGAAAATCGACTGAATTGCCTTGTTTAATAGGAAAACTGAGTATATGCTATGCTATGTTATGCTATAATGGGGAAAACACATTTAACACTACCTCTTCATTCCATACTCTTCAACCTCCTTCCATCATTAGTAAATCATGTATATCATCTACGAGCATAATGGTAATGCCTGAAACATAGTTCTAAAGAGAAAAGTATTAGTCCACCCATTTATCATTCCAAACATCACAAGAGGTACCATCAAAGATCACCCAAGTAATCCCTCTTACAAAGTCTTCTAGAATTTTTCTTAGAGACTTCCAAACATATGATATCCTGCCTTATTCTAGTAAGCAAGCAAAGGGGGCTAGTTAACACAATATATAGACCTCAACACTCTACTCAACAAAGATTGGGCTCCTTGATCAGTCTCCAAATAAGTTTAGAAATTAGCGCTTTGTTCCTTTTATACATGGTAGGTAGGTTCAGTACCCTCCATCATATCTATCTTTCAAAAACTGATCCCAAGCAATCAGGAAACAAGGTCTCTGCTCTTCATTACAATTTTGCCAGAAGTTCCTCATAAGTTGGTCCATTTGTTCACACAGAGTCTTGGAGAAAATAGACCACAAACTTAATGAGTGTAGTTCTTTCAGCTTGGATCTAAAGATTAGATTTCCACCCTTGAAGTCTAGCTTTCATTTTATCCAAAATGTAATTGAAGTTCTTATTTTTACTCCTAGAAGGGAGCAAAGGGGCTCCTAGGTACTTATCACTAGTCTTCATAAACTTCACACCTAATAATCTCTTTAAAATCCTCCTATGCTTAGGATGACAATTAACATCACAGTAAAGTTATGACTACTTGGAAAAATTAACAACTTGACCAGAGGCCTGACAATAATAGTGGAGAACATCCTTGATGTTAGAACATTGGTACATGGGAGCTTTCCCAAAGATGATTAGGTCATCATCAAACGTAAGGTGGGTTATAGGAGGGGATCATGGCTTAGGTTTGTAGCGAAAGATAAGGCTAGCTATCTCACATATAAGGATCATCCTATAGAGAGTTTTCAGAGACAATAATAAATAGGAATGGGGACAATAAATCTCCATGTCTCGGACCTTGAGTTGGAGTAAATCTAGCCTGAGGAAAGCCATTAATGAGTACTCAAATAAAGATAAACATTGATAGATCAGAAAGATCCCTTTTTAGAGAATCCCAAGGACCTAAACATGTTAAGTAAGAAACTCCATTCCACTCTGCCATAGACCTTTGACATATCCATTTTGATGGCTAGCCAAACTTGCCTACCTTTGAGTTTTTTGTAGTGGTGGAAAACTTCAAAGGAATGCCAATATTATCTCTAACAAGCCTTCCTGGAGCAACAATCCCTTGATTGGGAGAGATAATATATGCTAAAGAGCTTTTGAGTCTAATGGCTAAAATTTTGAATGGATTTTATAGAGGATACTGCAAAGACTTATAGGCCTATAGTGGATAGGAGAAGTGGGTCTTTTAAGTTTAGGAATGAGGGCAATGTGAGTGAGGTAAAAACACATTAGTTATGAATAGCAAAACAATAACTTGCAAGAAGTAGAAAATATTAGTGAATCCAAACTAGCTTAGGTAGTTATTGGCAGTTATATGCAAATAAGTAGCTTCTAATTGAGCTCATAACGCCCCCTCCTATAACTGTCGAAAACTACCTAAACAAGCTTGGGAACTCCTAAACTTTCACGTTCTAAGGAGGTATTCTTTTTGCTTAAAAATCGGAAGCCAATTATTTTTACTTTTGACTTCTAATTTTTTGAGTTCTGGAAATATCTACCTATTCCCTTCTTTTACACGCATCCTCAAAATTTTCTCTCTCTTGTACTTGCCAACCAAATTAACTACGAAAATAACTACATATTTTGTAGCATAAGTTCTACCAAAATATGAAGAAGTGTTCGTGTTTTTGGTTGATCATGACTATAAAAAGATGATCAAGAGTAGATCGTGGTTATGACTTTACATGTGTTGGATATTTTTAATTGTTAAAGTTTTTCAAACTTTTTTAGTTGTTGGATGTTTTCATAAAAAAAAAAAAACCTTCTACTAAATAAAAATGTCAAATTTTATTTGGAGTCATTTTCATAAAAAAATGACTTCTAGAAAATAAAAATGTCATATTTTTTTATTTGGAATAGTTTTAATCTCAGATAGGGTCCAAATGACAAGACCCAATAATAACTTGCATTTATTCATTCTACAATCTACACTATCTACATTGATTTGATTTCTTGATAGTATGACTAAATTGAATCCTTAATTTCCATTCTACCCATCTTCTACAAAAAAAAATGTCATTTTTATATTTGAAGTTGCTTTAAGAAAAGATAGGGTCAAAATATCAACACCTAATAATAACTTGCATTTACGCATTCTACAATCTACACTATCCATTGATTTAGTTTCTTGATAATACGATTAAATTGATTCATTAATTTCCACTCTACCCATCTCAAGGCCACGTTTGTACTTATGATAAGTTTAGTACTGATAAGAGCATATGTATACGATTTTATTACTTTGTTTCTCTCTATTTTCATAGCTAGTTTTCGTTAATTTTAGAAGTAATTATTGTTTCTGTGTCTTTATGATTGTGAAGAAAAAAATTCTAAAAAGATGCAAATTTCAGATTTAGAAGAACTTGTGGTGCACGGAGGTGTGCATGAATTGGGAAACCTAGAGCGAATAAGAATACCTCGCTTGCAAGAAGTCTAGCCCGCAATCTCTCACAATCAACACCTCCCACAACAACCACAAACACCACACACAGACCCCTTCTCAGCCTCCATCGTCCCTCCAGCCCATCCTCTTCCGTCCTATCTGCTGCTACCCATCCAATCCATCTCACACTCCTTCATACTATTCACATCCAGCAAAATCTCTCTACCACCACCACGCAACAATCCGACGACAATGTTCTATCTTTATCCCCTTTTCTGTTTTTAGTTGGATATTGAATTATGCACTGCTATTTAATCATAATGACTATGTCTTCCTAAACCTTTTTTAGCTAGGGAAAAATTTGAAACCTTAAACATGTGTTTTATGGATTAATTAGATTCAATATTTCCTTGCTAGTTAGTGAATGTGTTTTGTGTAATTGTTTTATAGATAACTATGTTATTTTGTTAAGGTGGCCAATTTAGTAAGCATAGTAGGATTTGATGCTAGATTATAGGAGAGTTTCACCTAATAGTTATAATCTTGTATTCATGAGTAGTGACTACCAATAGACATTGGTACGTTGAGTAAAACCTAGATTAAGAGCAAGATGTTGTTCATACTTGTAATTTCTTAGTTAATGTTCAAATTTTTCATAGAACATAATGATCTTCAATTGTTTATCTAACTTGTGAAACCTGATTAGATAGCATGGATACTGGTTTGAAAGCAATGCTGAATTTAATTCAATGAATGTAGGAAAATAATATGGTTAATGCAATGTGATCACGGTTAATCTTTGACATTGTCATTCACAAGTTAATAAAAAAATTATTGGAGTTTATCATGAACTTGTGTTTGGTGTGTGGAGATAAAATCTTACCTAATTTTTAATCATCGACTTTTTTTTATAGTTTTTACTATTCTTGTAGTATTTTCTTAGTATAAAATCAAAAAAATCCAAACCCCCCACCATTTCCTTGTTTATTTAGTTAGTTGTCTATTTTTTACCCTTTTGTATTAGTTAGCTAGTTAGCAAGCCCTCTAATCCTCGGTTTAGAACGATCCATACTTACTCATTACTATGATTACAAAGCAGGGCTTTAAGTTGTATGCTACTAAAATAGTGCATCAATTTTTTGTGTCATTGCTAGGGATTAGTAAAATTGCTAATTAGTTTTCTTATTTTATTTCAATTCATTAATTTTTTTACAATTTTTTCCTTTCTTTTGTCTAATCTCTAGTACTAGTTTTTGCACAATATGAGATCTAATGAGAACTTATTAGAGTACGATCTGAAGCCTAAGAGAACCTTTAAGAGACTATGGGGAGAACATGAGTAATCCCAAACGTTTAGCTCCGATTCTGAATCAGAAGAGCTTGAAATGGCAGACAACATGTTTATCAAGGAACTTTCAGCATCCACCTTGGACAATGCAATTCCTTGTGCATCCAATATCCAACAGTTGCTCAGGGAAAAATATAATTGTTTGAGCTAAAATCTAACCTATTTCACCATATTTTGAGGTTGTTTGTTCTAGTATGACACCAACCACTGTGGATGGGAACATCCTGAAGTTGAAAGTTTTTACCTTTTCTCTGACTAAAAAGGCTGAGGATTGGCTCTATGAACTACCTTCCGGAATGGTAGGATAGCATGAAGAAGGTGTTTCTGGAGAAATTTTTTCTAACTTCAAAAACCATCCTATTAAGGAAGAAAATCGGTGGTAATCAGCAAGGTCGAGGAGAATCATATCCAGCATACCATGATTCTCATAGCATCATGTCGACAAAATTAGATGAAATAGGAACTCCTAATTCAATACTTCTATGAAGGATTGCTCTCTCTTTAACGGCTAATACTGGATGCAACAATAAGAAGAACTTTTGTTGATAAAACCCTAGTAGTAGCGAAGACCTTGATTGTCATTCGAGCCTTGAATGCCCAACAATATGAAGGAATTGGATAGCCTTCTCGCCTAGTCCATGAAGTAAGTGTTATTGTTAATTTGAAAGCGCAAATTGCTAACCTTACTTCACTTGTGTCTCAGGCTCTGGGAAAACTAAACATGCTAAAAGTTGCACAATTTTTAACATGTGCACTATGTCAGGACATGCATGTGATCTGTGTCCTCAGCTGATTGAGAATGATGGTTGGGAGAGTGTTAATGCAGTGGGTTTTCAGGGGCAAAATCATCCCAGGAATAACCTTTTTTCTAACACTTGTAATGAAGGTTGGAAAAATCATCCCAACTTTGGATGGAGGAATTCAGAACAGCCTCAACAACAAGCCTTTACTAGGCCACCCCCTAGTTTCTTCCAGAGGCCACAAAAACCACCTCAACAGGGTTCAGTATGTCTTCTAATTATGATGAGATTCTTAAATCATTAACTATTTCCAATGCTCCTTTGGTTCAAGGTCAGCAAAACCAAGCAAATGAAAATAACAGATTTGAAGTTAAAAATGGGACATATAGTTGAATTTTTGGGACAAATTTCGTGAGCAAGGAAAACTTCCTAGTTCCACCATTCAAAATCCAAAAGGAATGTTTAAAATTGCAATAGCCATTACACTAAGGAATGGTAGGAAAATTGAGGGTGAGCTGACAACCCCGGAATGGAGTCAAATAATGGAAGCAGAACTAATATTAGAGAATGTTGATCCAACCACGACGTCAGCCAAGCAGAGCCAACCAAGGCCGAATCTGAGCAGTCATTCCCCACCGTTGAGACACCAAAACCCCAAGGTAAGAAGGTGAATGTTCCAAATTTGATTTATGCTGGTCATTATTTGTCTTTTTTGCCTTTCCCCCGCAGGTTTGCCAAGTCTAAGAAAAATGAACAGGAGAAGGCAATCTTGGAAACCTTCCAGAAAGTCCAAGTTAACATTTCGCTTCTTGATGCTATTAAGAAATTACCGAAGTATGTTAAATTTCTGAATGAGCTTTGCACCATAAAATAAGGAGTTTCAGGTAGAGAAGTGGTATGGGTGAGTGAGTACGTTTCTGCGGTGCTTAAGAGGAAATTGTTGCCTAAGTGTAAGGATTCGATAGTTTCACTATCCCTTGTGTAATCGGCAATACCAGGTTCAAACATGCAATGTTAGACTTAGGTGTTTTCATTAATGTTATGCCATATTTTGTCTATCGCTCTATGAATCTCGGTGAGCTTAAAATGATGGTGTTGTTATTCAATTAGTTAACTGCTCTAATGCATATCCTCGACGTTTGTTGGAAGATGTTTTGGTGCAGGTTAACGATTTGATTTTTCTGACAGATTTGTATGTGCTTGAGATGGATGATTCGGCATTTTCAATGCCTCTTATTTTAGGGCGTCGCTTCATGAAAACGGCAAGGGCAAAGATTGATGAGTATGAAGGAAATTAAACATGAAGTTTGATGGTGATGTGATTGGTTTCAACATCTTTGAATCTATAAGGTATCATGTTGATGATCATTCTTGTTCTCTATTGACGTGATTGAATCTTTAGCCCAATGATTCTTAGATGTCATAAACAAGGATGAACGTGCGACCACCATCACTACTATCGTTAGGTATAAGACCAATGGAGTTCCTTGTGGCACAAAGAAGCCACGACATGATAGTAAGTTGACTTCCCCAATTTCTAGTCCATTATCTACTAATAAACTTTTACCTTTTGTGATTCAGGCACCTACACTTAAGATTCAAAATGAGACATATGAGATTGCAAGGATTTATCAGGAAAACATCCAAAGCTTTTCATGATCAGATGATTCGTGGAAAGACCTTTGTTGTTGGACAAAAAGTTTTGTTTTTCCAATCACGTCCTAGACTTTTTCTCAGTAAGTTACGTTCTAGATGGATAAGTCCTCTCATTGTTAATAATATTTTGCCCCATGGTGATATACAAGTTAAAAGTTTCAGAACTGATAAGGAGTTCAAGGTGATTGGGCGTTGACTAAAGCCTTATTACGAGTCAATTGTAGACCATGACATGGAGGGCATATCACTCAAATTTCCCGCTTATTCGGAGGATTGATTGGTGATATCGTCAGGCTTCAAGGCGTTAAAACAAGCGCTTCTTGGGAGGCAACTCATGTGGTGAAGCTAATATCACTTGTGGAACTTAGATTACAACACAATCAAATTTATTTTCTATCCATTTATTCCTTATTGTTTATTTTGCTTTTGTTTTTGTTTGTTGTTTAGTTTTCATCTTTTAAATCATTCATTGCATATGATCTACTCTTTACACAATGAGGATAATGTTTGTTTAAGTGTGTTGATTTTGGTGTTGGTTTTAAATAAATAAATAATGTTAGTCAATTAAAAAAAATTCATAGTTGTTTTGAGTCTTAGGATATTTTCCAACACAATGATGAGATTGGTTATTAATTGCGTGACTTTAAGGTGATTTATAAACATTCGAGGTCTGACATTATTTTTTGGTTAATGTTTATTAATTGTTATCATATGCGAATTCACGTGTAATCAACTGGGTAATTGGTACTCATAGCATGCTTAATTGAATTGAACTCAATATAACCCTTGTGTGAGTTTTTGAGCCAATTGTTTTTTTATTCCGTGAGTCGTTAGTTAATTCATCTTTCAATTTCTTGTCGATAATAATTTGTTGCATGATCCCATGTTTGTTTGTTGCTTAGATTGTTTTCATAATTTAGAACTAAATACTAAACTTGTACTAATTTCACTTAAAACATTATATTGAACTGCACGACAAGCTTGACATGATAAAGGTATCTAGTTTTCACCATTTCCAAATAAGCATGTGTCCATAATCTATATTTCTTTAGGTTAACCCCCGTTTAGCCTGTTATTAAGCATTTTTATTTAATTACCCTCGTCTTCCATACCTAACCTAATAAGAAGAGTGAAACATATTTTTAGAGACTTTATTATTATTCAAGACGTGTTAAAAAGTGAGTGTGGGGGAAGGTCCTAAAGTAGACAATTCAAGAAAAAAAGAAAATAAAAAGATTGGAACAAAGCTATAGTAGGGTACAAACAATGCCCTTGTTTGTACTCTTTCAGCATTTCAGTACTATTACAGATAATTAAGTTATGTCATTTTTAGTAGATGCCAAATAATGGTTTGAAATCCTTCATTATCAGTAGGGTCATCTCTTTCGTATTATGCATGAGCTGATGTATCAGTATTGTATTACGTGTATGTCTTGAACCATGTGATTCCTTGCTAATGTTTCTAATTTTATTGCATGCTTTTACAATTTCCTTAAGCCCTTTGCAATTTCATTATTTGTTATTTATCTTCCCTTGACCCCATTACAACCTGACTTAAGACCTTTTGATTGAGTGTGTAGTGTGATGTCATGATGTGGAGATTCGTATGAGGTATGAGCATATGGTGTCACTAGTTTCTACACTCGAGTAGTAGCATTCCTTCAATGAGATCATATACCTAAAAAATTTGTCAGAAAAAGCTTTTCTTTCTTGTTATATCATATGTGAGCAATTTATTTCCTTTTTACATCAATCTTCTCACATATAACTAGAATTGGAATAGTGATTTAATGAGACAATCAGTGAAAAAACAGTCAGTGAGATTTTTGGGTTAATTTTTTCGGCATGTGTTTGAGTTTTACCTGTTGCTTGGATTGATTTAATTGTGGGTTTTCATATCATTGCTATGAATGTGTATTAGTTTTCAAATGATGTGGACTTTATTTTGTGGTTGTAAAGAATCTTAACATGTCATGATCCATCTTCTCCCTCCTGTTCGCTGCCACCCGTCCAGTCCATATCACAGTCCATCACCCACACGCAAGCCACACAACACGATCATTACTCACCATCAGGCCCTTCTCACAGCAATTGATCGACAAACAACAACCCATTGATCGACAAATGACAACCCATCATTCTCAGCCCCTCTCGCTTGTTTCATCATCACTCTAGCTCTGATTGTCTCCCTCTCATTTGTCACACAAATCTCTCGTTTGATTTCTTCTCGCCATACCGCAACCACACAAAGTAGCGATCACAACTTCTCTTTCTAAGTTCCTTCTACAAGTACACAACCAGATCAGAGTTATCTCCTTCACGCTATTCACATCCAGCATTATTTCTCTCCGCCACCACCACCACGCAGCAATCAGGCGACAACGTTTTATCTTTATCCTCTTTTATGTTTTTAGTTGGATATTGAATTATGTGTTGTTATTTGATCATATTGACTATGTCTAGCTAAACCTTTTTTTTTTAGTTCGGAGTGAATTTGAAGCCCCAAACATATGTTTTATGGATTAATTAGATTTAATCTTTCCTTGCTAGTTAGTGATTGTGTTTTGTTTAACTATTTTATAGATAACTTATCCACGTATGTTTGTTAAGGTGGCCAACTTAGTAAGCATGCTAGGATTTGATGCTACAATATAAGAGAGTTTCACTTAATAGTAATAATCATATATTCAAAAATAGTGACTACCAACTGAAGTTGGTACGTTAAGTAAAACCTAGGTTAAGAGCAAAATGTTGTTCATACTTGTAATTGTTTAGTCAGTGTTAATATTTTTCATAGAACTTAATGATCTCGAATTGTTTATCTATGTTGTGATTCCTGATAGCATGAAGGGAATGGTTTGAAAGTGACACTAAGTTAATTCAAGGAATTTGGGAAAATAATAAGGTGAATGCAATGCGGTCATGGTTAATCTTGAACATTGTCAATCACGAGTTAGTGAATGAATTATTGGAGTTTAATCCATGAAGGTGCTTGGTGTGTGGAGATAAAACCCTTAGCTAATTTCTAATCATCAACTTAATTTCTTTTAGATTTTACTATTTTTACAGTAATTTTAGTATAAAATTAGAAAAATCCATACCCCCCATCATTTCCTTGTTTATTTAGTTAGTTGTCTACTTTTTACCCTTTAGTGTTAGTTAGCTGGTTACCAAGCCCTCCAACCCCCGGTTTAGAATGATCACTACTTACTCATTACTACGATTACACAATAGGGTTTTCAGTTGTGTGCCAATAAAATAGTGAACATGTATGTCAAAATCCTTGGTTTATTTAAGACCACATGTCTTGTCAATTGCCACAAACACTCACCACTGAATCTTCATATGTCTCCTATATAAAGTTGTAAGTTTGGCAGATTGATATTAAAAAAACAAAACTGACATGATTTTGGGTATAAGTATTTGTGATAATAACAAAAAGTACTGGTTTTTATTTTATTTTTGATTGCACTTTTAATTTTCTAAAGGTGTGTTTGGTTGCATGGAATCCTATGCCATGGGAATCCATGAGGGGACCCCTACATTTTAGGCTAAGTTGATATATCACTCCACATCTACCATTTGATTTTGTGATCAATGGTGAGAATGGAAGTCTCATGAACATGGGAATCCCACTCCTTGATCCCCCAAGGCATGTGATTCTCATGTTCATGGGACTTCCATTCCCACCATTGATCACAAAACTAAATGGTGGATGTGGAGTGATACATCAATTTAGCCTAAAATGTAAAAGTCCCCTCATGGATTCTCATGGCATAGGATTCCATGCAACCAAACACACCCTAAATGAAAATTGTATCCTTAATTATAGATTATCCTAATGGGGTCTGAAATGAGTGGTTCCAAAACAGTTGCAAACATAAAATACTTGTCTCAATCAAGTTCTAATGTTGTGGACAACCTCGGCAACAATCTTGAGGCCATCCCCCATGTTAAAAATCCATCCAGAAGCCTAAAATTTGCACCAACTCCGATTCCTTTCAATAGTGCGCCACCATCTTCCAGAAACATGAAAATAATAAATGGTTTCATAATCATAAACTTTCTAGGTCTGTGAGTGCTTTAAACCGTTATTATTAGTAGTCAGTGTAGCATCTGGTCTTAGAAATGACATTATGATTGTTCGATCTTTTGTATCCACAATCCTTACTTACGCGTCAAAAAATAGTTCTCCTGTGAGTTTGACCTGCAAAACAATAGTTAGACTGCCAAGGACCACCTTTTTGATGGCCGAAGGCATTCCGATGCTTAAGTCAGTAATTCTATTGGAAGAAAAAGTAAATCTGGACAAAACTCAGTTAAAATTGCATAGTGTGGATAGGATAGTCGAATCGACCTCTCTTGAATCGAGTTGAGATCCGAGTTGAGAGCCAATTGACTCCCCTGTTCATACATTTTTCTTTACCTTATATAATGAGTGAATTGATGACTACATTCAATTGTGTGCGTGACTTAAGCTTGGTTGGCATAATGAAGGGGGACGTTTATTGTACCGGTCTCCTCATTCATTGAGATGAGAGTGATTCCCTCAATCTCTTTCGTAATGGTTCTCCAGCATTTATGGTGACTTGAGCCACGTATATGGCCATGACGATTTCATGTATCATCACTTACTATAGAAGAAAAATATATATATATATATATATATATATATATATATTTATATTTCACTACACATTCACGAAAAGGCAAAAGATGTGTAAACATGGGATCAACCCAATCATGCAAACTTGTTTATACAATCAATAACACTTAATACCTCAACCATTACAACCCAATTATATAAGATTAAATCAATATATATTGTTAAAATTGATCAAAGCAGAATCACATAAAACTCAAAATCATCAAAACCAACACAAAAAACGTTGTATTGCGGAGAATTCCACAAAACTTTAAACAAAGCCTTAAACACTAATATTTCATCATTTGAAAGAACAAATCACATTATTCAGAACTCCAAAACAAACCCAAAGTCTTCATCACAATCTCCAAAAATGCCTAACTCATTTCACATTGGTTGTTGTTAAATAACACCATCATTTCCGTTGAAGAACACCACCACCCATTTTTTTATGAATCTGTTGAAGGACACCACCACCCACCCTCACCTTCTCTTCTTTCTTCACCGAAGCAACACTATTAGGCCAGCCCCACCACCACCTCACCCCGCCACGCCCTGCCACCGACCGATAGTGGTGGTGGTGCTTGAGAAAAGAGAGAAAAAAATGAATAAAGGAGAAGAATAAGATAAGAAGAAGAGGTTATGGGAAGGGAGGGGGGAGGAAGAGAATGAGAAGAAGAATGAAGATGGGAGGATGAGGAGAGGTGGCAATGGTGATTGATGGAAAAGAAAAAGAATAAGAATAAGAATTAGAAGGGAGGGGGAGGAGAGGTGGCGGTGGTGATTGATGGAGGGGGATGAGAGGTGGCGATGGTGGTGGTGAAGGGGAGGAGGAGAGGTGGTTGTGGTGATTGATGGAGAAGAAAGGGAGAGAGGAGAAGAAATGTAGGGTTTCTTTTGTTTATATTTGTGATGCCCTTCAGCAGGTAGTGGTATTCTTCAAAAAGGTGGTGGTGTCCTTCAAAAAGGTGGTGGTGTCCTTCAGAAAGTAGGGCATTGGTAGTGTCCTTCAACAAAAATGGTGGTGTTAGCCTAATTGCTTAAAGGCCCCTGCTAATAACACCACCATTTCTGCTGAAGAACACCACAAACCCCTTACTTTCATAATGACACCACTACCAGACACAACAAATTAAAAAAAAAAAAAAAAACCCTAACTCCTCTTCTCCTCTCTCCCTTTCTTCTCCATCAACCCCACCATCGCCACCTATCATCCTCCTCCTCCCCTTCACCACTACCTCGCCACCACCACCACCACGCCACAGGGAGAAAAAACGAGGAATCCCTATCCCTTATTTTTTTCTCTTCTTATCTTTCAATCACCACCACCACGCCACAAGGAGAAAAAAAAATGAGAAGGAGGCCACTGCCACCTCTCCTCCTCCCTTTTTCTTCTTCTTCTTGTTATTCTTCAATCACCACCACACCACAGGGAGAAAAAAAAAGAGGAGGATGCCACCGCCACCTCTCCTCCACCTCCCTTCTTCTTCTTCTTCAATCACTACCACCACTATCACGCCACAGGGAGAAAAAAAATATGAAGAAGGAGAGGTGGCGGTGGTGGTGATTGAAAAAGAAAAAGGAGAAGCAAAAGAAAAAAAAAAGGATTAAGGTTATGGTTTTTTTTTGTTTATATAGTGGAATTGGTGGTGTTATTTAGTAGGGGTCTTGCTTAAATAGGATTGTGATATAAACATTTTAACAAAAAATAAACCGAGTAAGTCTAATCAGCCTTGTTTAGTAGTTTTTTTGGTGTTTTTACCCATTCTCTTTAAAACACTATTTATAGAAGGGATGAAAGTGTAAAAAAAAACCCAAGAAAAAACTAGCAAACAAGGCTGGCTAGAATTGTTGAAATAAACCAGATAGTTAAATCGCCAAATAAAAAGGGTTTGTCTAAATGGCGAGGGAGGGGGGTGAAGCCGTTCACCCCCGCGAGATGCGTGAAATCACCTCGAGATACGCACTTTCACGCATCTCGAGGGGGTGAACGGCTTCACCCCCTCCCTCGCTGGTTCCCTCGACATTTAGAATTTCCCAAATAAAAAACATGCAACACCTACATGAGAATATAAACCCCAATTCTAATTGTGGAGGAAACCAGCGAGGGAGGGAGGACCCTCCATCCCCCTCGGGATACGTGCAAGGGATGGGACGCACGCATCGCGAGGGGGATGGAGGGTCCCTCCCTCGCTGTTTTCCTCGCCGGTTTCCTCGCCAGTTAGCCAAGTTCGAATATAAATCCGCCCTCCAGCCCAAACATACGACCAACCAAGGCCCAACCTATACATCAACTCACCTAGACTCTCACTCAATTGGACTCAGTTTCTCTGAAAAATTAGACAAGTCATTTGGAATGATCTAGTGATTGGTTTGCCAATACTTGAAGCAAGCGATTCCAAAGTAATTATGTTACCCAAATCATCCATACTTGCAGCAGCTTTGCCAATTGCAGTTGGTTACTTGGCTTTGTTTTATCGGTTCTCGATTAAGCCGTCGTCCTCTTTTCCTCAACCAGTAAGTGTTTGATCAATTTCCTCTGTGAAAGTAGAAAAGTTTCCTTTGCATTCAAAAGATGACTCCTTTATGTGTTTTTTTAGATACTATGGACCAAAGAAGAGCTGATGATATGTCCATCCATTTGGGAATTCTGGGGTTGCCTTCTATACTATGAATTGTTGCTTATTTAGTAGCTTTACATGATGATGTTAAGATTATCTAGATATTATTTTGTTTCAGGTCTCTTTTCGATGTGACCAAAGGGAGATCTCATTATGGTCCTGGTGGAGGTTACCATCATTTTGCTGGCAGGTTTGCTCTCTTGAATGAATTAATAGAGTTGGAATTTTTAGATATCAAATGATTGGGATTGTTTATGTACATAAGAAGTTGCAAAGGATTTCAAATGTGGTTTGGTGAGCTTGAATGAAAAGCCCAGACTCAAAATATAATCACCACCTTTGCTATTGGGGAGGTTGGTGTTCTACTTACATGATAATTCCTGAGACCGCTTTTTCATCTGGCGAATGCTGTCACAAATAATCCCCAGAAAATGACTTCTTTGGTGGGGATTATCTTAGAGATGGAGTGACCAGACCACCAAAGTTAAGTTGTTAGGAGTGTTTAATAATCAAGGGACAATGTTTCAGGATATGTTTGTCACAGGAATCCAACCCTATAATTTATAGCTCAGTCACTCTAATTGTTTACTGACAAAAATTACCTGCCTTATTAAGCTTAGGTTGGAAAGGATTCATTTTACTGTGTTTACTTTCACTGTTCATATAATTTTATTGTTTGCCTTGCTTTGCCAATTGTATTTTGTTATGTTAAAAATAAATGGGGTTTTCCATGAAATTTTCAGAGATGCATCTCGAGCATTTGTTTCAGGAAACTTCTCAGGTATATTGTAGCTTCTTGTTAATGCTCATTTTTACCAATTGCAAATAAATATTATCTCGAGCCTTATTAAGTTTAATTTGGACTTCTCTGTCTTTCCTTGACTCCTAGTTAACCATTGGATTACACAGAAGAAAAAGAGGTTCGAATTTGTTATACTATTTTATGCCCAAGGCTTGTGAGCCTCTGTTGCAGGTGCCGAAATTGATTATGTTTATGAGAAGAGAAAGTGTTTATTAAAGATTTCATTTGAGAACCCTTGTTTGTGTGATTTTTATCTTCTTATTCGATATGTGTTTTCTTCTTCCACAATACATTATTTTCAACAGTAATTCTCTTGTGTTTCTGTAATGTAAATGATTTAGTGAATGTAGAAGTTTGTCGGTTGAAGATATGATGTTAGGGGGATTCATTGCATGTTGTGCCTTTTCACTTTACTTGCATTGAGATTTTTGTGTCTGCTCCAAAACTTTGATTGAATGAAAATAGATCTTATGATTAAGGTTTTGGAGCATTTCTTGTTTCCACCTGAGTTACTTCTTATACTGTGCTGTGTATCTTATTATATAAAGAAAATTTTTATGGTACCGTCATTCTTCTGATGTTTAGAATGTTTTTTTTTTTTATTAGCTCCAAATCTGTTACTCCTTATTCTCTCGCGTTAATTGTTCCTCATGTATTTAACCAATTTCCTTTTCATGTAACAGGAGATGGGTTAACTGATTCATTGCATGGGTTGTCCAATGTAGAGGTATTGAAAGTTCACTTTTTCTTGCAAAACTTAATAAATTGGATATCAAAGCATTTTTATTATTTATTTATTTATTTTTACATAGTTACTTTTTTTTAAGTGGAAGCTTCTAGGTAAGATCAAGATATATATGTAATATATTTTCCTGTCTTGCTTGTAAAAACGAAAAAATCAGTCTATTTATATTTCAGCTAAGAAAATATGAATCTTAGAAGAGTGAAGAAAGAAAATAAATGAGGAGTGAGGATCAATGGACTTGTGTATTGCTAAGTGTAAACCCACTTACCTTCCTGATTTGTGACCCCAAGACAAACATGAAGAAGCGGTTTGTGTCAAAATGGATGGTTACCAACATAAGATATTATGAGCTTATATCCATTTATGTCTTTGTACTGCTAGTTAGTCATCAATGATTATGCAAGGAAAACCATTTACCTAGTAGCAGTTTGTTTACCAGAATCTTAAGAGTCATGAGGACTCTTTTTTTTGCTCTGTACTTGTTTCTAGAAATTCTCACCGCGTTTATTCGGGAAACCTAGTAAGGTATTCTCATTGTTTTTTACTTCATATCCCTTGCTTCACTTTAGAATCATACATGAAAGGCTTGGTCTGAACCTTATAACTTGTCCTATAAACTAGAGAATTGGTATGCAAGAATATGTTCTGGACATCCAAAAGCTTGCTTACCAACTCCAGTCACCTAGGAAAAAGTTGGTTGGAGCTGGACTAAAAGATTTTTGCTGAAACCATGTAAACTGTTTTATCAATTTAATCATTTTTGTTCAAAACTGACATTATGGTTAAACTTAGTAACACTTATCCGCATTTCATTGTTGGTATGTTACTTTATAATAATAGCAAACATCAAAACATATTTCCAGTCCAGCACCAACTTGGTTGATGTTTGTGGATCCATTTCATATAATATACACATCTCATCTAAATTGAAGATGATGTATGCCCTATGCTTGCAAAAAGTGAACATCAGGAAATTATGAAACCCAGGCACTCCAGTATCCAACCATTTAAATCCTGACCAGCTGACCCCAGTTTCTCTTATATTATATTATTTCATATTAGAGTTCAGTGTCGATTAAGATATTTACAGAAACTTTGTTAGAGTAAGTTTTTAAATGTCTGACACGCAAGGAAACTGTGACAACTTCTAACATAAAATTTTATAAAACGGAGTTATGCAAGTGTATAAGTTTTATATAAATTTTTATTTATTTATCTATTTTTTGTCTGGGGTCGTTCTACAGATGAAGAGTATCGTTGATTTGCGGGATTTCTACTTTAGAACCTACACGTAAGCTAGTAGATCTCTTTCATTTCTTTAAATTATATTGCCTTTTATTTTTTATTTTTTATTTTTTATTTTTCCCTTGATTGAAAATTTGAAATGGTTTTTTAGTCAGATAAATGATTCCTCTTTTAAATTCCCCGCGTTCTTGGAACAATATTTATGGAGTTAAACCTTGTTGGATAAAATGATACAAGAGTACTAATGTCTGCTTGAGCATATGCAATTTCCAAATACTGGATTCCAATGTGCCCAAAGAAGGATGGAGAAGACTCAAAATTCAATACGTTATCAAGAAGTGAATATGGAATCAACAAACTACATGTATAATTACATATAGACTACTTAAGACCCAAATAAGCATTCTGAATCGACCCCACGAATTGAAACTCCGTCCCGAATGAGACTATCCCTATCGTACGTGTACCGCTGAAGTACCCCGTTCCGGGTAAAACTGTGCCAGTCACATGGTGCATTTTGACCATCTAACTTTCACTTTTGCACCGACATTTTGTTTGATCTCTGTCTTTATAAACAAACAAATGGCCTCTCAGTTCCAGCTGTTCTTGCTGAACTGATTTCATGTATAATGTTTTATTCCCCTTGAATTTACATAAAATCTCAAGAAAACTATTGTGCAGCCATTCTCTACTATCAACTTATACTGTCATACAAATAATTACATCAGGGAATATCTAAAGCAGGACCAAGTAGCTAGGAAATCGGGCTTACCCCTTGATACACCAATTGAATTACATCTTCCCAACCTTTGGCTCACGCAATAGCTGTTTGTCATCGAATGTGCTAACCATCCTTTTTAAACACATTTCTTCATGTTCATTGTGTTGGCGATGCCTCCTTTGCTAAATCACAAGGCTTTTTTAAGGCCTTCGATATGTTATTACTAGCTCCACTCCGTATCAATACCTTTTACCTTTTCAAATAAAATTACTCTACAACTAAATTGGAACTGAAGATATCAATTATTAGCATCCCCTTCCAGTTGCCTGTGTAAAATAAAAAGTTTTTTGTTCCTTTTCTTTTAAAAGCTAATGGATGTAATGGCTGGTGTTCTTCTAAATTAATAGAATTTTTATCAATGGAATCTGGAGAATAAGTGCAAATCTTCTATGGCAATTAGTTGTAGCAAAAACCTGCAGAACACATTTAATTTTCCTGAAGCTAACAAATGAATACTAAACCTAAAAAAACAGTGAATGATCACTTTGACTTCTTGGGTTCCTATTGAAAAAGGGTAAAGTGATGATTTTGTACCAGTTAAGGTATGAACTCATAGTTGGCTGAAATTTAACAGCTTCAGTAAGAATTTTGTATCTTTTGTAGTTTACAGGTCTTGAGTGGGATATTTTGAATACTCAATATATTTGTTACGGTGTGTATATAGTTGTCAATAGGCTGGCAATTAGGCTGTCAATTAGAGATTCTAATTGATATAGTTTCCTAGTTTAGATTTAATAGTTTGTATATAAATACATGTAATACTTCAATGAAATACACAAGAAAGTATTCTCTTAATCTCTTATAACATGGTATCAGAGCCACTTAGGGTTTGATATTGAGATTCGAAGTTTGAAGTTAGGGCTTAATATTCGAAGTTTGAAGTTTGAAGTTAGGGTCTCACCGTTGTTCGAACTCCCAGGCAACCGATCTATCTTCCCAGGCACCGGTCAAAGACCGTTCGACCTTCCCAGCAACAGATCGACTCTCACAGGCGTCGATCTCTCTTCCCAGGCGTTGTTCAAAGCCGTCCGACCTTCCCAACAACAGATCGACTCTCACAGGCGTCTTTCGACCCTCCTAGAAGCCGGTCGACCCTCCTACAGGCGTCGACTCCGACCCTCCAGTCACCGATCGAAGTCGATCGACTCTTCCAGCCATCGATCGAAGTCGATCGACCCTTCCAGCCGTCGATCGACCCTTCCAGCCGCCGTTCGACGTCGATCGACCCTTCCAACCGTCGTTCGACCCTTCTAGTCACCGATCGACTCTTCCAGTCGATCGAAGCTGCTCTTCCAGTCGATCGAAGCTGCCCCTTCCAGCCGCCGTTCCCCCCTCTTCTTGTCTGCTTTTCAAGCTTCTCACCAGTCGATCGAAGCTGCCCTTCCAACCTGAAGTTCGCCCTCACCAGGTTGATCCATCCTCTGCTTGTCTGTTTTTCAAGCTTCTTTCCTGATTTCTCTTGATTTGGGGGAGGTTTTGCACGATTTCTGAAAACCCCATTTGTAAAATTTGATTTTGGAGGTTTTAATTCCGAGTTCTGACCTATTTGACCTGTTATGGCTGAGACAAAGTCAGTCGTTGTATCTGATCTGGTTCCTGTGATGCCTAAAATTACAGACCATAAGCTTAGTGGTGCTTTGGTAAGTCGAAATAACAGCTACGCACCTGGGAGACCGTCTAATCATATTGCGGTCACTACTGATGCCTCTGACAAATCGGTCCTTATCTCTGCTGATGAATTTGCCAAGTTCTCACAGTATCAGGAATCACTCCAGTCTTCATCTCCTTCTGTCACATCTATTGCTGATTCAGGTAAACCCGATGTATGTCTTCTTTCATCATCCTCCAAGTGGGTCATTGATTCTGGTGCCACAGATCATATGACAGGTAATTCTAGTCTATTTTCTTCTTTTCAACCCTATACTTCTACTTCTACCGTCACTTTAGCCGATGGGTCACCATCTTGTGTTCGCGGGTCTGGCACCATCAACCTTACCCCCTCGCTATCTTTGTCTTCTGTCTTACATTTACCTAATTTATCCTTTAATTTGCTCTCTGTAAGCCAGCTTACTCGTAATCTTAACTGTTGTGTCTCATTTTATCCTGATCATTGTTTATTTCAGGATCTTATGACAAAGAAGATTATTGGTAAAGGACATGAGTCTGGAGGCCTCTACATTCTTGATACATCGGTACCGCGTTCTATTGCTTGCTCCAGTGTCACGTCTCCTTTCGAGGCTCATTGTAGGTTGGGTCATCCGTCACTCTCTTTACTCAAAAAGCTTTGTCCTCAATATAATAAGGTGTCTTCATTAAATTGTGAGTCATGTCAGTTTGCAAAACATCATCGCCTTAGTTCAAGTCCTAGAGTCAATAAACGTGCTAATGTTCCTTTTGAATTAGTTCATTCTGATGTTTGGGGTCCTTGTCCTATTTTGTCTAAACCTGGCTTTCGGTATTTTGTTACATTTGTGGATGATTATTCTCGTGTCACTTGGTTATATCTCATGAAACGTCGTTCTGAGTTGTTTTCTCTGTTTTGTGTGTTTTGTGCTGAAATTAAAACTCAATTTAATGTTTCAATTCGTACTTTGCAAAGTGATAACGCCAGAGAATATACTCAAGCTTTATTTTAGTCTTATATGACTCAGAATGGCATTCTTCATGAAACTTCGTGTGTTGATACCCCATCCCAAAATGGTGTGGCAGAACGTAAAAACAGACATCTTCTTGAAACGGCACGAGCTCTCTTATTTCAAATGAATGTTCTTAAACCTTTTTGGGCCGATGCAGTGTCTACAGCATGTTTTCTCATTAATCGCATGCCTTCCTCTGTTCTTCATGGTGAGATACCTTACCAAATCCTTTTTCCCAATAAGCCATTGTTTCCTGTTGACCCGAAAATATTTGGTAGCACTTGTTTTGTTCGGGATGTTCGTCCGCATGTCACTAAATTAGATCCCAAGTCTTTGAAATGTGTCTTCCTTGGTTATTCTCGTCTTCAGAAGGGTTATAGGTTTTATTGTCCCAATCTTAACAAATATCTAGTCTCAATTGATGTTACCTTCCTGGAAGACACACCTTATTTTCCGTCTTCATCCGTTCCCACTCGCCAGGGGGAGGATGATGATTTGTTAGTCTATTCCATCACATCCTCTGCACCCGTCTCGGCACCAGCACATGTCTCGGCACCTGTTTCGGCACCAGCACCTGTCTCAGAACCAGCTCCTGTCAAGCCTCCTATTATTCAGGTTTACTCCAGGCGTCCACCTATTGGTTCATGTCCTGCACCTGCTCCTTCGTCATCAGATCCAGTCCCGAGCGATGATATTCCTATTGCATTGCGCAAAGGTAAACGTCATTGTGCTTATCCTATTTCTTCCTTTGTTTCTTATAATAACTTGTCATCTTCCTCTTGTTCTTTTATTGCTTCCCTTGATTCTATCTCTCTTCCTAAAACTGTTCGTGAAGCCATATCTCATCCTGGTTGGCGTAATGCAATGATAGAGGAGATGAATGCTTTAGATGATAATGGTACTTGGGACTTGGTCGATTTACCTGCAGATAAAAGGGCTATAGGTTGCAAATGGGTCTTCGCTGTTAAAGTCAATCCAGATGGGTCAGTTGCCCGATTGAAAGCCCGTCTTGTTGCAAAGGGCTATGCTCAAACCTATGGGGTTGATTACTCTGACACTTTCTCTCCTGTTGCAAAGTTAACCTCTGTTCGGTTATTTATTTCCATGGCGGCTTCCCATCATTGGCCTTTACATCAGCTTGATATCAAGAATGCTTTTCTTCATGGTGATCTTAAAGAGGAGGTGTATATGGCGCAACCTCCTGGTTTTGTTGCTCAGGGGGAGTCAGGGCGAGTTTGTCGTTTTCGAAAATCTTTATATGGTTTGAAACAGAGTCCTCGTGCTTGGTTTGGAAAGTTTAGTCAGGCTGTTGAGAAATTTGGTATGAAGAAAAGCAAGTCTGACCACTCTGTCTTCTACAAACGATCCGCAGCTGGTATCATTCTGTTAGTTGTG
Organism: Berberis vulgaris; assembly: GCA_963556465.1. Classification (NCBI taxonomy): domain Eukaryota; kingdom Viridiplantae; phylum Streptophyta; class Magnoliopsida; order Ranunculales; family Berberidaceae; genus Berberis; species Berberis vulgaris. The sequence continues at coordinate 55,354,434 of OY747136.1, read as the reverse complement.
TATGTGGATGACATTGTAATTACTGGAAATGATACTAGAGGAATCTCATCTCTTAAATCTTTCCTTCATACTCAGTTTCACACGAAGGATTTGGGGGTGTTAAAGTATTTCTTGGGAGTTAAAGTCACTCTGAGTAAACAAGGTATATTTCTATCTCAGAGAAAATATGTCCTTGACTTATTATCTGAGACAGGTAAATTGGGAGCAAAGCCTTGTAGTGCTCCAATGACTCCAAATGTACACCTTACAGAAGAGGGGGAACCATTTGAAGATCCTGAAAGATATCGAAGGTTGGTTGGTTGGGAAGTTGAATTACCTTACCGTGACTCGTCCAGATATTGCATACTCAGTCAGTGTTGTCAGTCAGTTTCTGTCATCCCCCACAATCCATCATTGGGCCGCGTTAAAACAAATTTTGGGTTACTTGAAAGGAGCACCAGGACGAGGTATCGTGTACAAAAATCATGGGCACACTCACATTGAATGTTTTTCAGATGCCGATTGGGCAGGTTCCAAAATGGATAGAAGATCCACTTCAGGTTATTGTATCTTTGTTGGAGGGAATTTGATCTCATGGAAGAGTAAGAAGCAAAGTGTTGTGTCAAGATCCAATGCAGAGTCTGAATATAGGGCTATGGCACAGTCTGTATGTGAGATAATTTGGATATATCAGCTCTTGACTGAAGTAGGAATTAAAACTACAGTACCAGTGAAATTGTGGTGTGATAACCAAGCTGCTCTTCATATTGCATCTAATCCTGTGTTTCATGAACGGACTAAGCACATTGAAATTGATTGTCATTTTATTCGTGAGAAAATTCAACAAGGCTCGATTTCTACTGGTTATGTGAAAACTGGAGAACAACGAGGGGACATCTTCACGAAAGCATTACATAGGGTTCGGGTTGACTATCTTTGTAACAAGCTGGGCATGATTAACATTTATGCTCCAGCTTGAGGGGGAGTGTTACGGTGTGTATATAGTTGTCAATAGGCTGGCAATTAGGCTGTCAATTAGAGATTCTAATTGATATAGTTTCCTAGTTTAGATTTAATAGTTTGTATATAAATACATGTAATACTTCAATGAAATACACAAGAAAGTATTCTCTTAATCTCTTATAACAATATTAATTGAAATCAAACCAATAGTTAAACTGGGGAGGATTGAAGAGTAGAACTTTAGCTTTGCTGTTGAGCTCATTGAAGAGTAACCTATGAATTCGAGGTGTAATTCAGCTAAAAAGGACTCAAATCTTGATCCTTTAAACCTTATAAAATTTAGAATTATAAGTATTAAATGCATACTTGTTTCTACAACATGTTATAATATATATGTTTGCCATCAGTAGTTTATTTCACATGATTTGATGACATGGTACCTTAATATGAGGACGATGTGCTTCCTAGCACAGACACCCATTTAGGTTGTTGTGTCCATGTTGGGCACTGTGTCAGACACGGCACTCCTCAGACAACTTCCCCAAATTGTTTTCTCTGGAAATCCATAAACTTAGGCACTTCTCGCATAATCTTTGATGTTAATGAAGTTGTATTATTTATTTATTTATTATTAATTTTTTTATAAAGATTAATCAAATGGCTTGATAATCACGATTAATAGTTATTCATATTTATATTATTGACTATAAAACTATAAATAAATTATTCTTTTAATGTCGTTTCCGTGAACTAGTTTTTTTTTTTTTTTGCCGGGTTGCCCTGTCCGTGTCATGTCGTGCCTGACACGACACCCATGTCCTTGTCCGCGTGCTTCACAAGGATGCATCAATCATAGCATAATCTCAGTGTGATGCACCATAATGATATTACTATTATCTATATTTTAGTTTTGTAGGTAATCTCATAGGTCGTTACTATGATGATAAAGGAAAACCAACCAAATTTCTGAAAGGAGTTGAAGCAAAGGCTGCTCGTGGTGCTCAACTTTTAAAGAAACAGAAAAATGAAGAGGCTAAAGTGCCCAGTTGCAATTCAAAGTGGAGTCAACAAGATGGAGGAGAGGTTAGAAATCCTAACTGAATAAATGAATGCGACTCTTTTGCCATACTATATATGTCTACAACTGTGCTAACCTTGTAAAAACCATCTCATATGTATTTTAGTAGAGCGCCATGAATAAAAATTTGGATTCCGAGTTTCTGTCAGTCAAGACCATCCATGTGCTGTGCTCACAGAACATAGTTTATATAACTAATTTTCGGTGTCTAACTTCATTCGTTTTTTGCCTTTTTTGGTTTTCAGGTTTCGTGCGAAGAAGGATATCCAAGATTAGTTCAGAGACCTCTAGAAATTGCATTGACTGGGAAAATGAGCAGGCGCTGTGCATGCTTTAAAGAAGAGGAACTTGGGCAGCCAGGCTCGGAGGTATATGAAGGTTGCGATCATCTATCAAAGGTTTGCCCTGTTTAAAGGAGACTAATTTCATAAAAAAAAAAAACCTGTACTGTCTCATGGCACAAGAACTGTATGCCCACAATCACTTCGTGATCTCCTGGCCTTCCCCACTGTAAATCTATAAACCCAGTTTCCTGAATGTTCTGTTCACCATTGAAACCCTTATGTTTTAGCCTTGGTTGACTGACACTGAGTGAATGAATACTGATGTGCATTTGCCAAATGTCAGGGAAATTGTTCACAGTAAGAATGGCATGTGGCGTTTTTTTTTTTTTTGGCTGTTGTAGAGTCAATTAATTAACACTATGATATCATTGATAACCATGGGGTATGTTTTCCCCATATGGATTTGTTATAGTTGCATCAAATTCTTGTGCAAACACTTCATAGAATGAAATAGAAGAAAGAACAGTGTACTCTTTATCCCTGTAAATTTGTTTATTTTTAACCATGTGAACTTTGATGCTAAACCACAACATGGTTTTCAATAAAACTGGCACAGTTAAATTAGTCTGCATTGTTGTGAATATTTACTCAAGTTTTATTAGTTTAAAATTACCAAAAACAGATTGTATGTATAATGATCTCTTTGTGGATCTCACCAATCGGAAAACCAAAAAATTTAGAAGCTGCTCTGTAATTGACGTTGGCACTGTTTGAAAGAACTTAATAAGAGCTTCAACTTTTTGGTGGCTGAGATAAAAATGCAAATCACAATGATTCGCGGCAGATTCTTGTGGCACAAGAAAAACAACAATGTTATGGACGTGTTCTCACAAAGCCAGTGTCGCATAAAAGCTTTCATCTTCTTTCAGTGTCCTATATTAATGCAGCTAGAGGTGGGCAAACGGGTTGAGGAATCGCAGATTCAAATCGAACTAGACCATTTTGCTCCAAACAATTCAATTTTTAAATTTGTAATTTAGATACAGTCCGGATCCGTTATAAAACGGTCCGAATCCGATTCCAATTATTTAAAATGAAATGGTCCGATTCAAACCCATTTTAAATGACATTGTACATATGTCTTAATATTAGTGGAGGTTACAAAATGTAAACCTAAAATGAAAAAACAATAAACACCAAAGTAAACACCTCATTTTCTCTCTTTCTCTGCCATCATCTGTAGATTTTCTCTGTTTCACTCACTGTAAACGGTAAAGAGTCTCCACTCTCCCTCAGCGAGATAGACAACCACTTCAGCGGGGCTAGTGTGGATTGCTTCCGCTTGAGAGAGATATGCAACCCTCTGTTTCACTCACTTTAGCTCTCTCTCTCTTATTATCACTCCAAGCAACCCTATCCAAGCTATAAACTTCTCATCTTTTTCAAGTTTTGATTTCATAGTTGGTGTTATTTTGGTATAAGCCCTAGAATAGATTGCTTGTTTAGAATCAATTTCACGATTTGGGATGCCTAAGCTCATACGGTTAAGTCCATTACCAATCTGGCTCACGAATTTTTACTCCACATTTGCAGATTTCTGATTATCTCTTTCTCATTTACGAGAGAACTTTGCAACTGGATGTCATCCACATCAGGCGGGAAAAGTGAGACAGGAACAAAAAAGGAAAAAGAAACTTCGATAAATTGTAGGGTCTATTTGAGATGCACATTTTTCATGGAAAAGGAATTTGTTCAGTCTCTCAAATGTGTGTTTTTGCATTTTGATAGCCCAATATTATTTTCCATGGTTGATTCTCTCTGAGGAATATAAACCCTCAATTTAGGTTATTTTCCTCCACCCTTCTGAGGAATGGAAGCCAGAAAAAATAAACTATCTTGACCTTGACTGTTGACTAAGCTTGACAATTAATTAAAGTTGATCATGGCTAGTCTTGGCTATTGACCTTAATTGATTATGGTTATTGACCAGAGTTGATAAACTATTGAGTAGAGTTGACCATTGACTAGACCTTAACTTGGGTTCAATTTGTTTTTATCAAGCTTTGACCAAGTCTAAAGTGCAAACCGTAGTCGAGATCTATAGTGTAATTTTAGTGAAATTACCATTCAAAGTTAATCTCTTGGTATGCGTGTTTTCAACTATTTGTTGGAGATAATTAGAAAACAAATGAGAATATCATCATATCAACTATTTCATGAAATAAATATGATATATGTGTAATAAACAGTAGGCCAATGGAAAACAAACTCAGCGATAGACTTGTGGCAGATAGAACTACAAGTCCAGGGTTCAAATCCCTTCAACAACATTTGGGGTGGGAGGGGTTATGAGATTAAAAAAAAATTGTAATAAACCATTATGCACTATCAACTAGTGGTAATCTCACTGTGGTTTTATCTTGGGATTAGTTTTAAGCATTGTAGTTAAGGCGTTGAGGCGGACGAGCCTGAAAACTCCTCAGGCGTGAAGCGAGGCGGCCCGCTTCACTGAGGCGGTCTTAACATTTTTTTTTATGATAAATTGAAACATATCAGCATAATAGTATACATCATAATTTTGATAAGTATCATAAGTATATATGTACAAAAAATGACACAACTACTTAGAATCGAAATAGAAATATAATAAAGTTGCATAACATAGCGAACTGATGCACTACATAAGTGTCAAATAACTTGCAAACATCCACTAAATCATTAAAAATCAATAATCTTCAAAGAATAGAAACTTGAGAATATTGAACATTTGTTAAAAGAAATTGTTGGCATGGTTGATAAAAATCCACAAATATAATCACTATTGGTATTCCAAAAGCATAAAAATCATTGAACTAAGCTATAAAAAATCAAGATTGATGTTGATCACATATGATCAAAACATGGTATGTTTTCTCCAAAAAATAATATAAAAAGTGTGACAATTTTATCAAAACTTAAAAACGTTTTATCTTGTTTTTATCAAATTGATCAAATATTACACCAAGAAACATAAAACCTTATTATAGAGTAGGCTACAACCTATTTTTGCAAAAAATTAGGTTGCAAATGGGCTGCACTTGAACTGGCTACAACTAATTTTTTGCCTAAGGCGATCGAGGTAGTGAGGTGGACACCTCATTTCACCGCACCGCATTACCTCACTTTGAGGCAGAATTTTGAAAAAATGCCTTGTTCAGACCACCCAGGTGGTCGCCTTGACTACACTGGTTTTAAGTCTTCAAATATTTCAACTGAAGTACCTGCCAAAGTGAATTATGACAAACTGGAAAAATAATACTGCCCATCTTACATTTCAGTATAAGAAAAAATAAAGGTAATTGATATTATTGCCATGAAATTGTCTATCTATACACATTCACCCACTTTCGCTCTACAAAGTACAATAATCATAATGTACACATATACACATTCTTTTACAGGAAAAAGATAAACAATCAACACACATCTTCCAGTGAGCTCATGAATAAAAAAACAAGTGACAATCTTTCACCGGAGGTTGCTTCGATGCAGAACTTGGATCCCCCAACCTTCAACGTTTCCCTGTTCGATTGCAGACAATAAAACCTGCAAAACGCTCTCAGCTGCTTCTTCCCCGGCCAATTCTATGCTTATATGGGAGAGTGGTAGAGCGTTTGAATGACCCTTCTTTGTAACCCCCTTCTTATGCTGGTGTTGCTTCAATTGGGGCTCTGAACTGCTTCCCACAACGGTCAACACTTCAATTTCTCTACCAACGTGAATCACTGTTGCCAAACCCATCTCAACTTCAATCACCCACTCTGGATCGGCAACACCACGGAATTCAGGTGTGCCTAACCCAACCAAACTGGAACACATCACAACCAATAGTAGTTTATTAGTGATAACAACAAACTTCCCTGACTGTTTAAGTGCTTTGCAAATTACAAATATTTCGTCCTTGAGCTTAGAATCGTCAGCCTCTAAAAGCATTGATGTCCCTATCGCTTCCTCCCAGGAGTAAGGTCGCAAAGGAAGATCCCTGGTTAGAGGCCGTGGGATACGAGCTCGGAAGCGGTTAGGCCTATGGAGACTGCTTCGATTTCTGATGCTCTGTGCAGTTTTCCAAGTGACGTCTAGAATGCTAGCCACAGGTCTAGCAACGAGTCCTGCAGTTCCTAAAGCTATTCCTGCAAGAATGAAGATCAAGAACTGTCAGAGAATTGTGTTTGCACTTGAGACATAAAGGTGATAATGGTAGCAAATGTTGTGGTAGCAGCAGGAAGTGATGGTGCTAAGCCAGTAGCGAGCAGTCTGAAATTACCTGAAAGAACTCCTGGAAGCCCATGCTTTTCAGCTCCTCTTATAGGTGACTGAAGGAAGCCAGTAAGGCCCTGTGAAAGAAGAAATCAAAGAAAATATAGCATTTCAAATCCTGAGATGATCTCCAGCGAGGACTTTCAACTTCGTATGATCAACTATGGGAATGTATGATCAACTTTGTGTGTGTGTGTGTGAGTTTGCCTAGTAAAGGCTATGTATCCACCCAAGTCCTTTAATAAAACTCTGCTACGAGAACAATACAAAAACGAACTTATCTGTACAGTACTACATGGAATGGCTAAATTTTCTATAATAAGTCAATTAGTTTTTAACTTTGAAATCCTCTTCATGTACCTTCTTCAAACAAAATCTTTTTAGTTGAGTTGTTTGCACTTGGCAGTTCTATTTTCAAAGTTCCATAGAAAAAACAAATCATATTATCAAGAACTGCTATTTCTTATTTCAGATTTCTGACAATTCCAAAGATAACTCCCAAAAGGAGAAATGCTGAACAATTCATGATGAAATACCTCTAAGAATTCATTTAATACACCTTTGCTGTGTGAAGCAAAACCCTTTTGCTGTTTTTCCATTTTGGAAACAGCCTGCTCATCAAATGTAAACGCAACAATACTCTGCAAGCAGAAATCCCTCGTAAGATCAAGGAAACTGACTCAAAGGACCTTACCATTAGCATACGTTAACATTCCATACCTTGTGAGCAGATTTACTGAATTGAGTTGTGGCATTGCTTATGGCATAAACTGTATTACTAAGAAGGCTACTAGTACCATGTGCCATTCCTGTAAATAATCCTGCAGGGCTCTGAAGAAGCGGGAATTGATTTTCTGCAATAATACTTTATACCTTTTCATTCTTATAAAAATCTCTGAACTGTCTAAAATAATGCATACCTGCAAAATGCCCCTGACAGGATCTGATAAGAAGTCCTTAATGCCAAGCCCTAGAATCCGAGCAAATCCCATGGGATTACCAATTACACCAGCAGAACCAAACACCTGCACAGAGAATTGCCAAGATGAACATTATTTGAAGTAGAATTGACTGATATTTAGATTTCAAAAGCTAGAATATGCATTAGTCTCGGGTGATGCATTCTTGTCACATGACCATTGATAATTGCAGACCGGAGTGCCTGATAAATGTGTTAAAAACTAGAGACAGCATCCTGTACAAAATTAATGGCATCATTGACCACAAACTTTGCACTGTTGATAACACCTTCAGATATTATAGCGAATGACAATAAAAAGCTCACAAAAAAAAAAAAGGCCTGCCGTAAGGTCCATGATAATGTTTAATAGGATATTCTATAGGTATAACAGGGGAGTCATAATAAACATAAGGTTGGGTTCCCTTCAATCCCTGCTTGCTTAGGAGGGAAAAATAAATAAATAAGATTACATAAACTTGACTTTTGGTGTTAACACACTACTTTCTTTAGCTATTACAAAAAGCGGTATGCACAAACCAACCCCAAGGTCCATTTTACTCAGGTTCTACTCTATTGTAGAAAAATTTAACAATGATTTATATATGAAATCTATTAACATTTACCAGAAAACTTTTAGTAGCTACAAGCAGGGATCAATGAAGAGTAAAAACTGATACCCACTACTCAAGAAATCACAAGGCAAAACAGTTCATAGAATATGCAATATGAAATCCTACTGATGTCCACACATGACAAGGCAACCAGCTGCCAGTTCAGTCAATTTGTTGTAAAGGGCAATGAAAATAATAACAAAGAAAACTTACCTTGTACATTTCATGCAAGACATTCCGCGTATAGTGCCTGATAAGGATCTCTTGAAAGGCTTGCCAGCTACCCATGTGATGAGTGATGGTTAGTTGTTTGAGATACACTGGGGCTTCTTCAACATCAGCAAGAGCAATGAGGCTTCTCTGAAACCAAGTAACAAACTAATATAAAAGAAGTGCATCGATGTCACATACATGCATACAGATGCAATACGACCCTATGCATGGAAGCAAGTCATCACTTCCCATTGACCACATTTTCACAAGATGTTGGAAGCAAGTCATCGCTTGAGCAGAATAGTGTTTCTCTTCTCAATTTGTGCAAGTAAACTGGTGGATAACGACATTTTTTTTAATCTTATTTTATTTTTTGCTTAAAAGCTACTTATCATGGTGAGGTCAATGGCATTGTATTTGTTTGTGTTACCAATGTGAATTATGCCTTTACACTTCATTTAGTTGTGGTTCTCACTCCCGAATAAGTGTAACCCTCATAAATGTCAACCTATATTTGAGTATTATATATGGTCTTCCATATTTTTCATTGAGGATATTAAATCACAGATGTTAGATGTATAAATAAACTGAAGCCTATTAAACTGAAGTGGAAATTGTAATGCTGTATATATCTTCATGTAGGCAAACAACATTCGGTCAACAGTAAACTAAAAGGTTTCCTATCATGCCACGTGGCTATCCAGGACTGTGAATCTATATCAATTGTTCACAATTCATGACATTTTTACTATCAATGTCCACACCAAAATGTGAACTGTAGAAAAGTAGAACTGAAGATCATCGATCCCAACCACCTAGAGTATTCACTCTGCCTTCCCTGAAAAACCGCAGATCCAATACAAAATTGCAAGCCCACTAACCTCTACCCTCTCCTCAGACACACTTTTCAGCTTTTGTCTTTCCACAACCTGGACCACCACCGTAGACCCTATGATCCGCATTCAAGAGGTTCTCAAAGTTTGGGTCTCTTAATGCAGATTCTACTGTTTTACTTATGCAGCCAAGCTGACATTGACATGTAACATTAGTTACGTAGATGACACCGACTTAGTATAAGAAAGAGAACGTTTTGCCCTACTGATGACTACTTCTATCAAGGAAATTCTGATACTTAAACGAAAACTGAAGCAGTTTAGCCTCATGACTATGACCGAAGAACATGGTGTTAATGATAGTGTATGCCCATGTTGTAGCTTTTGTCACCTGAAATGCAGTACCACCAACACGTGCAAGAGATTTGGCTGATGCAGGACCATTGTTTCTAAGCATCCAGGGAGCACTTGAGAAGCTGAGAGATGAGAATCATCAAATCAGAAAAAAAAAATTAACCGAGTATACATTGCATCAAATACAGCCAAGGATTGAAAATGACTAAAATATAATATTGGCTCAATGCATAACAAAATTTCAGATAATAGTCAGTCCAGCAACTGTAGCTCAGCCGGTCAGACATGTCTCCTCAATGCAAGAGTTTGTGCATTTGAGTCTTAGTGTCTCACTAATGACGAACATCCCTAGGAGGTTACACGTGTGATTGGTTTATATGGTACAATGGTACAAGGATCCAATAAAATTTTCATTTTTTTGAAAAAGTTAATAAATGAATAAACAAAAATTAGATAATACTATTGGTCTTCTTTTCTAGCAAATGACTAAATGAGACCTGGAAGTTAGAAGAATTATTGGAAGTTGATCAATCAAAAACCTTTTTCTTCAATTTTGATTTTTGGCAAGTATAAAGTTTTACTTTCAAATACAAAGGTTTTCAAATCCATACCATTGTACGGCTCTGAGAAAACTGATTCATACATGTAATTTCTTGGTCTTATTTTTTATTGTTATCCTCATTTTTTTTAGTTACATACTTGTAATCTATCTATATCCATATAAAGATCCATTGGCTACAAATATTGCAGTCAAACTGATGTAATTGGGTAATTGGTTCACATTTATTTGTTAATTGGGCTAGATATATTAAAGCCCATATTAATTAGGGCAGTAGCCAAATTAGATTTAGGATTAGATTGCTTGCCAAAGAAGCTACTAAACTTACAAATAAGACAGAATTAACGATTGTACTTGGTGACTTGATAGAATGAAAATTAAGTTGTACATTTATCTTTTATTTTAGGGTTTATCATAGTTGTAGTTTTAGTTTTAGTTTTAGTATAGAAACCATAACGGAAATATATGGATCAAATGGATCACACTAACATTAATATGGCATGGTGCATAACAAAACTGCAATATCCAGTTCAGATGCAGTACGCACATGCATACCACTATTATTTTTACATGAAAAAATGTTGAATACTATTGCACGACATTGAGCCAACGACGACCCAGTTGTTGACAACATGTTGAGCAGAACATGCACCATTAAGCATGGGGAGTAGAATGGAGTGCTCTAAAGGCACACTGAGTGTGAATGCAACCAAAACTAAAGAGCAGATTACTGTCACTGATTTATTATCTTTTGTTATTATTATTTTTTCTCATTTTTTCTTTCATTCATCTCTTTCCGTGTTCTATTTATCTTCACTTGAAAGCTACTAGCATAGGAAGCATGGATATGGATATGAGTGTCATATCAGACACAACTATATGAAAATATTAAAAGGATCTATGATATGGGTTGACTAATAACATTATTTGACTTTATAATAAACACAGACCTTTAATATCCTTGTTCACATATATTATTTTAAAAAAGGATCATCAAAAGATTCATATATTTAGGTCTTTTGACCTTTATAAAATGATATTATATAACCTTCCACTCCTCAATCATTCAAATGTATAAGAAAATTATTTTAAATTCATAAAACTTAAATCATAATGAAAAGCAACATATCAACATATATATTATTCCTTCAAGTAGATATCATTGATCACATCAATTGATCAAAAATACATATTTTAAGTCATAGTGCAAATTATTTAATAGTGTCCATCTTTGTACACTTCATGGGCACAAGTTATTATGTAGGTGGAGCCCTAATTTCTTATTTTTGTACATTAATAGGCAAAGAAATTACATGCAAAGAGCCCTAGTTCCTGAGTTTTTCATTTTATTTTATCATGTAATCAATAATAAAAGAAAATAAAAGAAAATGGTTTTGGGGAGGTTTGATGGCCCAAACATGATAAACACACCTTACAAAATGTTAACCCATGACAAATATGAAACCCTAACCGAAAAGAATCCAAGGAGCACAAGACAAGTATCATATCCAACATGATCATGGAAGGCCCATAGAGATAGTAGTAACATTTTCTTTCTTCTTTTCTGCATTTTCAGCTTCTTGAGACGGGGTAGGTTAGTAAGGACTATTAATTTGAGTTTGTGGTTTTCATTTATTTGTGTCATTGTAGATTTTAAATTATCGAATTATGATATTGGCTCTTGAGACTTTGTTTTTAATAGATCTTATGTGTACTTGTTTGAATGTGTATAAGAGAGCAATAGTAATTATTCATTCCATAAATGCAATAAAAAGATCATTAGTTATCATGTGTGTATTTATGGGGATGAAACCCACAGAATTTCGGGTTGGAAAAGTGCAAGATGTGCCAAGGCACAGTTGAAAGGTAATGACACACTTGGTGTGGCTGGTGCTTTAGACTGCATTGGTAAAGAATTTCGATAACCAAACTAAAACTGCCATCTTAAATTTTCCAAAACAGATGAGTGGGGTCAGCATCTTAGATAGTTGTTTGACTCATTCCAAATTATTTCCCAGGTACGTAGCAAGATGATTTTCTCCGGCGTGCTCGTGCTTACTAGTTTGCATACTTCAATAAAAATTAAAATTAAAATAAATAAAATATAAAAATTAAAATTAAAATTAAAATAAATTAAAATTAAAATTAAAATTAAAATTAAAATTAAAATTAAAATTAAAATTAAAATTAAAATTAAAATAAAAATAAAAATAAAAATAAAAATAAAAATAAAAATAAAAATAAAAATAAAAATAAAAATAAAAATAAAAAATAAAAAAAATAAAAATAAAAAAAGAGAGAGAGAAACACAAACTAATGGAAATTAAAAAAACCAATGTGTATAGTGAACCTGTGAACCAAAAAAAAAACATTGTTTTATCTTGACACGCCGAAAATGAAATAAGAGATTCAAAATAGAAGGTTTAGTCCACAAGCCCATGAAGTCATTTTAATAAAGCAAGGGATAGACATGAAAAACGAAAAACTTAGGCACCTACCTTAATGTCAACTTGATAGGAGCCAAATCAAAGACTTCAACATAAACCTTTTTCTGCCTTCTTGCCAAGAGGTAAATTTGTTGCCATGGAGCTCCTATTGGGACTACAGAATGTAGTGATGGATTGGTCCGGCAAACTTCTTGCAGTCTAGAAGAATCCATGGAAAATACCTGGCCTCTGTTAACATTGAAAAGGTGATTATCCTGAAAACGTTCAGAAGTATGCCATTTTAAATCCACCGATGGAAGGGTTCTGCTCTGCATGGTCAAGATAACCATTCGAACAAAATCAAACAAGCAAAGAATTACTTCTTCCTCGAGTTCCAAATGTAAAGCTGATAATCTGCAAAAAAAATAAAATAAAAAATAAATAAAACTCGGATAAGAAAAGACTAAAAATCATATTTTGCATAAAAAAACATATGCAACTGTAAATACCTTATACTTATATACTTAAAGGAGGCCAATGACATTTCCTTCTTTCTCCATTTTGCAGCAGCTAAAACAAATATAGGTTCACAAGGTTTCTGAGAAGTAATTGGCATGACATCCTTAAGGTTCATCTGACCTGCTGAACTTACTCCATGATCACTACGAAAAGATAAAATCACAGGATATGGGGTATTGCGCAACTGATTATCAATTTGCAAAGATGAAATCTGAAAACAAAGCTTTTGCTGGTCTACACTCTGCAGAAGATCAATCTTTGTTTCACTTGCAGATAAGAAAAGAAGCTCCTACACACCACAAACACAAACTATATATGTATAAAAATTGAAAGAAACTAAAATAAAATTAAAAATTTAAGGAAACTATGTGGTCCTCTTGGGTAGGGATTATATCACGTGCTCTTTGCTAGTAAAATTAGCTTGATATAATATGACAGAAACATACCTCTGGTTGTGGATAGGACTTGATCAGGGATATTCCAATAAATGAAATATTGATTGAAATCCTCTCACTGTACTCGACAAATATGTCTTTCTGATCAAATTTCTTTTGATCCCTGAAGCCAGAAAACCCAGATTCTGTTGTATCTTTCAAAAGATGACTGTTTGAATCGATGATACTAAGCACCTGCAACATAAAGAGAAAGCCATAATTTATTTACCAAGCAAACACAGACACATTTCACTTTCCTAGCATATCAGAGATGCACCTTGATTGTGCCTTCAGCATGAACAGAAATGAACAACTGTCTTCCAGGTTTCTGCAATCAGAAATACATACGAATCACCAGACTAAGCAAAACAAATCATATGCTGGTCAGCTATAGGAAGATCAAACTAAAGACATGTAAATTTTATGTAGAGAGTTATAGGAGGCAGCGCTCTGTAATGTAAATATCTGTTGTTAATTTATATATTAAAAACAATGAGTTGTTGGTTGATATGCAACTTCATCTTAAATAATTTGTAATGTATATGACCACAAGCAAGTGACAAATATAAATGGCAATCACAACTGTTTGAAAGAGAGATATCTATTGATCAAAATACAAATTTAGTAGTTTGGAAAATTCAAGGGTTAATTAGACATACAATAGGCCTAACTAAACTTCACTCCAGATCTATTGACCAAGCTACCAGTGTAGTTGTTTGTAAATATTAAAAGTTATTTAGACATCCTCCCCCCAACACACGCACCAAAAAGGGTTGAACATTGTCAACATATTGGTCAAACTGCTTGGGGAAATATATATATATAAATATATACACCCACTTAAGTGAACGTCTTCGAGATGGATCAAATCTACTCTGTGGAAGATCCAAACTATCTCCATTAACTGAAGACTATGAGTTCAGTATGGGCACAAGGTCACACTGTTGAAGTTACAAGACAGTTAGTTATGGGTAGCTGAGTTGCACTGTAAATATAGATTTATCAATTTTATGTCTAAAAGAAATACAATTATTATTATTATTATTATTTTTTTTGGGGGGGGGGGGGGGGGAGTGATTTGTATTCCCAATCAATATAGCGACCACAGGAATGGTGGTAGTCAGGTTGAAGAAAAAGAGTGGGAGAGGAGAAGCTCGCTGAGATTTATGTTTGATGAAGGGTAGTGAGATCTTGAACAGGGATGGTCAAGTGATTGTTAAAAGAGAACCAAGTGATGAGATATCTCATTGATGTGAGGCTGTGTTTTTTTTTTGTGGGGGGGGGGGGGGGGGGGGTGTTCTCACTAGTGGTAGTTGCGGTGGCCAGATGCAATGATTAAGAAATAGTCCTACAAAATGAGAAAGGGAAATAGATGAAAAAGAGTAGGAAATGATAAATTTAAAGGAGCTGAGGAGGTGGTATAGAAGAAAACGAGGGAAATATGACTTTTTTTTCCACTAAAATCTGGATGGTCTATCATTTTTTTCTTTATTAGCAACGTTCACGTTCACTTGAATGTGCTTTACTGTTAGATGTTTGTCAATTTGCGCCAAGGAAAATTCGGCTAATACACTAACATCATATAGATAATTTTTCTGTATTTCGAAGGAAACGTACATTTGGGGGTATGTCTCAGTAACCTAAATTCAGAATAGACTTCATAAATGCAATACCTCAGTTGTTGAAGGTAAGTAGACAGGTATATGTTCCTTTACATCATCAAGACTGTATGATCCCAGAATACGCTCCCCAAGCACCTACATATTTCCGACTTGTTATCAGCCATCATATATACTTCTGATAAAAAATTGAAAAGAGCTTGGAGTCGGCATACCTCAACAACAAGTCGATGAGGGTAACATGGCTCATCCCACGCATATGGGCATGTTGTGTAGGAATGAACAGTCGTTTCAAAAGTTTCACATTTTTGTTGGTATATGCGTAGCCTCTACAAAGTAAAGAAAATCAATGCATCAAGTTGCCATAAAATTGAAAATACAGCCATCTATTCATAGTAGAGATTAGAGCAAGTTTGAAACACCATGTAGTGATCCATTATAGGTAAAAGTCAAAAATTGTCAAAAAACCAAAACGTACAAGAGACGGGAGAAAGTAAATTTCCGACAATTGACATACATTAAGCTATGCAAGGCCAACATAAATCATCATGAATTGCCATTATCAAGGTTCAAGTTTCTGCCTTTGGAAATAAAACTACTGCGAAATGGTAACATTTGACAAAATGGAGACTTGAAAAATATAACCCTCAGGGAAAAATTAAGAAACATTTTTCTTCTTCAAATACTAGCAAATTAGAAGAAGAAGAAGAAGAAGAAGATATTCGGATTGTGATACCCAGCATGATCAGTGTGAGAGTTCTAGTTTTCTGTTTAAATTCTACTATTTATGTTTCCTCTCATAGAACTTAGCATTCTTCTTCATGTTACATTTATGAGAATGAAGTACTCGTGCAACATTGATTGAATGAGTAAATGCACATTACTATGTATTGAGACTAGAAGTCCACTCCACCTGTTCCGTAGACCCCGACCTTGATACATGCTAGACATGCCATCTCTATCAGCTTAAGCTTTTAGAGAAGTTGGCAATTTAACATGGTATCAGAGCTTTGGTTTGAAAAGGTCGGAGGTTCGATTCTCGCCTTCCATTAAGCTGAGGGGGAGTATTGAGACTAGAAGTCCACTCCACCCGTTTCGTAGATCCCGACCTTGATATATGCTAGGCACGCTCTCTCTATCAGCTTAAGCTTTTAGAGAAGTTGGCAATGAAAGCTCTATCATTTCATATTGAATACGTCAAGAAAGATTTTCAAGATGTTCAAACTTCAGGAAGTAAAACATCCAATTTCTAAATAGTAATACCCAACCTTGTTATTTTTATGCCAAACCTGATTGTCACCAAATGTCATGATGAAATATTGGTTACTTGCTAAAAATTGTAGACAAATTAATTCTATCTCAGATATACGGTCTACAAGAAAATGCTCAACATGAGTATGAACACACAGATTGAACTTCAAATGATCTGCCAAAGGCTTCCTACTTCAAGACAAAAGTTCAGATAATTCCATGCAACAATAACTATAAAGGCGATTCTTTATTTTTTTGGTGGCATTACTCATAAGTTTACTTACAAAAGCTCATATTACTTTGATACTTGAAGGACTGCCATCTTATGCACATGATACACCACATTTGAAGTACAACACGCAAAATGCTTTGGCCGTTAAATTAGGGTGTTATGAGAAACTCAACAACATTGCTGATGAAGTTTAGGAATTTCGTTGATTTCTTTCTATGTTCTGTTAGCGATATTCAAGTTATTCGCAACATAAGGTAAATTGACTTTCAAATCATATACTTAAGAGGCAAACAATATCAGCCTGTCACTCATCATAGTAATCATGTAGTAGTATGATGGCACCACCCATTGAGTTATTAATTGGTCATCATACGTTTATTGCTAGTTTACCATTATACAAGAGTAAATGAACTTTTCAAACTTACTTAACAAATATATAAAATGAAACAAAAATAAATTTAGGCTTTTTTCATTATTTGCATTTCTGTAATGGTTAGCAATCTGTGTTAAATTTCTAGACATGATTAAGCCCAGGGATGGATCTTCTCAAGGTATAAATTAGAATCATAAGTTTTAGATTAATCCTATTCCATGATCAAGCCCAGGGATGGATCTTCTCAAGTATAATTAGAGTGCATGCCTTCATGCATGGATGCAGGTAAACAGTGGCTTAATTCTGGACACACAAAAAAATAATAATAGTAAAATAAAATAGAGAAAGATAAGTATATTTCCTTTTAATGTTTTTGAAAATAACCACTGCGTAAGAAATTAGTGACTACTTACCTCTTTTGTGAAGTTGTCAATTCTGTATGGCATGAACCCAGTATCATCATCAGATAGAAGAACCAAGTGCGTCCCTGAATTCCCTTGGGGATTACCTACGATTTTGTCATCTCTAACAGAAACATCTGCATTCTGCACTTCAACCCGTACCATTTTTGATGCGCCAGTCACATAATTTCTAAGTTTGACCTGTGTATCACCTAAATGATCAGGAAAGAAGCTGCCTGACCATTGCCATCCGGGTTCATTAAATCGAAGGGAGATCAGTAATTCCCTGCACAACATTAAGCCAAAAATTATGGTGACAAAGGAGAACAGAACAAAGCAAGGCTTTTACAAGTTAAATGATGTAACCCAAAATATGAGTCCTGTTTAATAAACTCTAAACCAAATGAAGTCAAGAGATGGAAAGCTTTTTCACTTTTATGGCAGTTTTAAAATGACAACAATACTCACATAATTTTGGCATAGGCTTGCTGGATTCCAGTTGAGGGTCTCATTACAAATAAAACCACTTAGAAACACACATAACTCTCACTATCACATTTCACTGGAACAATGAAGATAATAAGGAGAGGTAGACATTTTGTATACTTTCATGGGATCCACAACAAGTAGAATTAAAAGTCCATTTCTGTGAGGATGTTCTCCACTTCAATTCTAGCCCCATCAAACATTTATATCAAAACTGAAGAACATAGACAGTTTTAGCCGTAAAACATTTGATAAATAATGTTGAAATAAAGTGAATTTGGGTGAGTGATCTTCAGGTGGGGAGTTCATCTCTGCAAAAAATCAGCCTAAAACTCTACCCACACACACAAGAGTGTAATAAAATAACCTTAACCATATCCATGGACTAAATTTTTGGGTACTTGGTTTCCTACTAAGTCACCTTTTATGTACTTGCAAAATAAGAAACTCGATAGTTTCTTGCAAGGATGATCACCTCTCCTTGTGTCTTCATAGCAAGACATATCAACATTTTCAGAATCTTCGGCATAGACTTAAAAGTTAATAATATTCTCAGAATATTCAGCATAGTCTTAACAGTTAATAATATCAGAATGCATGCTAAATTGGAGACAGCAATGATATACATGGCAATCAGATCAACCTCAAAATAAATAAACAACTTTTAAATTCTTTTAAATACATCAAAGGTGACTTAGTAGGATGATAAGTAGGAACAAAAAAAAATAACTTAATCAAGGGATCCCTTCCCATATACAAATATTTCCAAGTACAGAAACTAAACATTTACGAAACAAGTCTACGTATTTAAATAATAAAAAAATGTTATCTCAATGGTAAGATGAAGAAGAGTAGTTGTCTGAAGACTCTTTATACACAAAACAACTTGAATTTACCAGTGTTGAAGAAGTTGATAATGAATGCAGACAATTACCTTGTTGTATCAGCCCAGTAAAGATGAGAATGTTTTTCGACGCCCAAATGAAACATGGAATTTGTTCCTTTTTGTTTGTAACAGAGATCCTTGTTGCATGCATTACAAATGACATACCTGCAATTTTCCAATTTGAAAATAGATAAAATATTTCCAAGCTTAAAACTGCTACTTGAACATAAAAAAGATATCAAGAGAACTGTATCTTTTTTAATAGCATTTCAAATATTTAATGCTGATATAAGGTTTGGAAGGAGTATTCGTGCATTAGATGCATAATGCACTGAACTGTTAGGTTTTAAAACAACTAATATATAGGTGAGGAATTTACCTAGGCTGAAAAGTGATGGCTCTTGTTCTACCAGCTAATGGTCCATTGAGCATACTCGACGTGACAGATATTATATATGCCCCAGATGCAAACGCACGAGGAATAACGACAGTAGTTGACCCACTTTCTGGAACAAGAAAAAAAGGGCTGGACCATACAGAACTTTTTATATTTCCAGTAATACATTCAGGAAGCCGTAAACTCAATCGAACCGTAAGTTCAGTTGCAGTGGAATTCGAAACAGGAGAATACATGCATGCCGTAATCTTCCTGCCATCAAGGTTCATAAACTTAGATCCTAACCTTACCTTTTCAGAATCTTGCAATTGGCTACTTGTACACTGTTTATCAAAGTTCCCGAGCCTATAGGTAGATGAATCTGTACCAATGAAAGATCTAGTTTGAGACGTCAAAAGGTATTTATCAACTTCTTCTGTCAATGAGGTTAAGGTTCTTTTCGCAAAAGAATTACCAAAATTATAAATATTTGGAAGTTCAGTATGTGATTCCCAATTTGGAGATATAAGACCGAGGCCGTGTTTTCTTTTTAAAAGTTGATCCATCTCAGTCAAATGATAACAGGAAGGAATATAACAACCATTTCCTCCCATTTCATAGCCAGAATCTGCAACAGTAAGTGGCAAACCAGTGCAGTTATATAGAAGAAAAGGAGCAAAAATACAGATCTCCCGAGCCCCACAGAAAGCATCCATAACCTTCTCCACGACTACATTTACAGAACCTAAAAAATATTTTGAAACGTCATTAGTAAACATACAAGAAAATTCAGTGCATCAAAGGGTCACATAGCAAAATGAACCAACCATGAGATGAATCAGGACACAAAATCAGTGTTTCTGATAGAGAAAATTTTGAATCATGCAACCTAGCCACTATTGTAAATGTTTCAGCACGTGCAAACATTGAAGAGCTAGGGTTGAATCCAAGCACGTGAAATACCAAGCCCAGGTCATGGGTAGAGTCGACATGAAACAGAGAAGCACTGTTAACCTGAAGACAGTAGTACATAGTGTGAATAATCTCTTTGATCATGTCTAACATATAGTTACAAAAGGAAAAATAAAATGCTAAATTTGATCAAGGAAGATGGAAGTTGATATAAGCTCCTCACAAACCTCTGAAATAGATATAGAACGAGTGATTCCACCACTTTCAATTGACAATAACACTTTTACTGGAAGATAGTTTTTAATCAACAAAGGAGTCGTTAGGGTCACATAATGGATAAATGCTTTCTTTGACTTTTCTGAACTATACAATCTTTTACCACCATCTTGGCCCGATTTTTCCACACTATCCTTGATATGGGTGGATGTTCCTTTCTTTGGCCCATTCGAAGAAGGAAGTGTAATATGCTCAACTGATATGCAACAGCGAAATGAATCGCTACTAGGATGAGATGGGTAACAAACAAAGGATCTCACAAATCCAGGCAGATTTTCCTGTGAAAGAATGTTTGAAAGAGAATGTGCTTCACTCCAGAGGAAATCATTACCAAGTGGACGCCACCTTAGGCGGCCAGCTTCAGCCAAAAGAAGAGGAAGTGGAAACTCTTGACCAGGATATATTGGATCTAGGACCTGAAATAGCAAAATAATTAGATAGAATAACCATATTCTTAAACAGCATTCAACTTTAATAGTTGTACCTTCGGAGATACACCAAATGGGATGTCAAATCGTAGTTCTAATGGCACTGAGGTTGCATTCAGGAGTTTGACCTGGAATCAACAAAAAACCTAAAATTACCAACAATAAGAGGCAACCTTAGAATATTAATAAACACCACAATAACCACAACTTATAGACCTACCGTTGAGCACATCCGTATTAGTTTGCTGTAACGCTGTATTGAAACATCTAAAACCACCGGAACAACAAATCCACTATTGGGTGTTTTTCTGCTTTTCTCTTCTATTTTCATATTATAATTTGGATCATCCTCACATTTTTCTATTTGAATTTTCTCAGATGCATTGGAAAAGCTTACTTCGAAGTAGCTAAGACCAACAATGTCCATTGAAACAGGTAAGGAAGGTCCAGATGTTCCCTCTAGCTGGATGGAAATCATATGATGCATCACTCCATTCAGTTTCTTTCTGTTCATCGTGTCCAGGGATTGCGTTGGCCTGAAGCGCAAAACTTGCTCCTGTACAGATTCATCAATGTAAATTGGAACAGAACAGCCGGGTAGCACCGTGTCACCTTTGTTTACTTCCAGGATACAATAATCATCCGCATTAATAAGTCCACGATACACCTGGAATACCAGAGGTAAAGAAGTCTCATTTTGAAGTATGTAGGGAGCATATCTTCTTGTATATAGGCTCTCTGTGGTCTTAGAGCCCAAAATCCACTGACTCCCAGGAGGATTATTCATTCTAACTTTATCCCGAACTTCAGTAATCAACTCAGTTACCCTGAAAACAACCTTCAAACTTTCCATATTAGCGAAAAAAATTGAAACATATATGGAAGTTCCATGTCAGCTTTGAATTTCCCTCTTTTTCCCCGGTTAATAATAGATCTGTGCTATATTGATTAAAAAAAAAAAAACTTTGTGCTTAATATGATGCTAAGAGATATTCAAAAGTAGCAATGAAATAAAATCTGATATGTTTTCAGAATAGCAGAATATTTTAAATAATGAGTATCTTCCCAGCTAAAGTGAAAATTTCCGCACATCAGCCCACAGTACAACTGCCATGTAACTTTCTACAAGCAACTCTGATCTTGCTGTCTACAAGCAACTGCCATGAGTATCTTTCGCAGCTCTATAGTGAAGAAAAGCAACTCCAGAAAATTGAAACAGATACGTTTAAGGCTGGTTTTTCATTGCAACTTCTCAGGTACATTTATACAAGCTCATAATTCAACTGAAAATCAACTGCTTGGAATTTAAACAAGATATAAGTATCTCTTCATATTTCTGTAGATCTACAATTCCTTTGTGCACTTATAATTTTGCACATTTAAAATTGGAAAAATCATATTTTCCACTATTGAACTCAAATTCTTAATGTTTACGTACGATCTTGTCCATGTTAGAATACATCCGAAACACCATGAAAAACATTTTCCTGAAGTGATACATACTTAGAATTTGATGCTGTTAACGAGTATAATTTTGTGGTTTCCCATTAAATGCTAGAGTTTCTTATCTTTACTCATTATTTTCTAAGGTTCAAATTTTATTTCAATAGTTAAACGTACAAAAAAGGGTATTCAATGCTAAAGGGGCCACAACAAAATGTACAAATCCATCAAATAAGAATCCCAGTATACAATGAATATCTTTAATCTAATCCCTTTCGAGAGAGTTTCACCTTATTTGATCACTGTGTCTCCAATATTACTAAAATATTTCTACAAAATCCCTCACTGTTCTAAACATTTCCTTCTTGCATTGCATGTAGTAATAATATTCCTGGAAATAGAAATTTGTACTTTGGTGCAAATTATAGAATGGCTAGAAGATTCAACATAAGTATCACGTTAAGAATGTAGAAATGCTTTTTCAAAATGAAATTATTATTTCCAGCAATTAAGGGAACATGATTCCAAACAACTTGATTCTATGCAATATAGGTAATAAATACACAAAGCCCAACTTGTAAATTTGCAACGATAATAATCCAGCTTAAAGATGATATTTCGTTGTATACCTCAATAACAGGTTCTGTAATATTTAAGTTAAGCTGTGCTAGTGATGTTAGATTGACATCTGTCACGATAGACGTATTTGGAAATGCACTTTGCTTACGCTTTCTGATCACGTTTAACTGATAACTCCAGGACTCAATAAAAGGCTCCCACATGACCTGCATTCATTTTATGCAGCCATTAGAAATGGATTATGTTTAACAAGGAAACACACACACACACACTCTTCCAGAAAAAGTACCTTCTCGATGTTATTGTAATTCACCAGTAACTCGCTTCCAACGAAAATCTCCATGATACTTTCAGTTGTAACGGAGTTTAAGAGAACGTTTCTGAGAAGGATCTCCAAAAGTGGACCATTGCTGCTCCACTGAACATGTACATAGAACAAAAATTAGTAAAAACAATATAGCACAGAAAAGAATAAAATACTCCAATAAAAATTTAGTTTGTCTGGGCTGCAGGGTGGGATGAGTGGCCTTGGGAGCCCCAGAGGACGTGAAGAGGTGGAGGCGGACACAGAATAAAAACTAGTTATATTGTGATTTGTTATATTAAACCAACAACACAGTAGAAGGAATATAAGGCTACCAAGATGGAGACTGAGAGGATCCCCTAGCTAGAGCAATAACAAAAGAAGCAAAACAAAAAACAAAAAACAAAAAAGCAAGCCACCCCAAGACCTATTACAGATGGAAAATACTAGCCCAGTTAAAGATGCAAACATGAAAATCGAAATCAGTGATCACTCCCCAAGTGATTCCTCATTGCCACACAGTTGATTTAATTGCATTCGTGACGGAAGTGATGTCCTTTTCTCCTTTGGAGATTCTTTGATTTCTTTCTTTCCATAAAGCCCAAAAACATTGAAAGAGATTGTTAGCTGAAGGACAGTGAGAGTTAGCATCCAAACAAATAGCCTCCCATAGTTGGAGAGCAAAGGGACAGAAAAAGAAAATGTGATCAATTGATTTCTGTTGCTGGTCACACAGAACACATCTTGAGGATTTTGCTTTTTCCCAAAGACCAAAATAACAAGTTAACTTAAAAAAGGAATTTCTTTCTTCCCGAATAAGTTGTGGCCAATGGGGGAAGGAAGGAAGCATGAGTTGCTAACTGTTAGAGCTAGAGATTCCAACTTAATATGAGTCCGTTACTGAATGGAGCAAGAGTTTGCAACTTCAGATGATTCATTCTAATGCTCCATTCAATCAGCACACAAGATTGATATGAATAAGTCAATGTGAATATCAAATAAGTCATAACTCAAAAACATATATTTATTAAACAACCTACAATTAACTATAATGACAATACTCAAATCCGTAACTAATATACAATTAACTAGAATCAAGACTTTCACATTAGAATTGAAAGACCGCATGAACGTTCCCTACTATATTTGTTGAAAGTAAACATCAAAACTATGTTCCGAGAGTGGACAAGAAAAATGAGAAAAACATACCCATCCATCAGTTAGAAGCATGGAAGCCTTCTGTAATTGCACTTTTAAATCCATATTACTGTAAGATGACTGAGAGGATCCCATTTCAGGAATTTCAAATTGAAGACTGTGCCAAAAGTAGAATAGATGATGTGACAGCCACACATCCAAACTGTCAATTTGTATTTCAGTGTTAAAATGCTGCTTATGCTGTTCGGAAGTTATTTCTGTAACAACATGAGCATGTAACAATTGGATGAAAGGCCAAGAGAGAAAGTCCTGATTCTTAATACTCTCAAACATTCCTTTAGCTTTCTCCAAACCAAAACTCAAAACTACATCTCGCCCACTTATTACTAATTTACTCTCATTACTTTGGATAGTAACTGCTACATATTCACCGTGCTTTGCCGAGAGCAATGCTTCGTCTCCAAGTTTATCAGAAGAGAAATACGAAGGCATTGCCTGTTTCACTTCAGCATCCCTCAGCTTATCAAATGCTTCATTTTTCGATTTAACAGGGACATGAAATGATATACCAATGTTTTCCGACTTCACGATAAGATCAACAGAATCTTCCATGTCTTGAGACGAAATAAATTTTGATGTGCTGAGAGATTCAGAATCATTTTGAAAGATGGGTATTTCATCCGGATCCAATTCTCTAGAGGTTAAATTCGAATACTTTGAAGATTCCATCATGAATGAAATCATTGCTAACTGGCTGGAATAAGATAGAAGAACTTTGAATACTTCATCCCAGTCTGACAAATGCAACCAAATATGAGCACAAGGCAGAGAAATTTGAAGCTCAATAACATCTTGCCCTGATCTCATCAGATGGATGTCGAGACCAGTAGAGACCGAACCTTCAGAGGCGCAGTGCAGTAAGATAACACTTGTATGGAAGGAATGTAGATAAAAACTAGAGAAACTAACATCCACACATAACGGGATCTCATTTTTGAATGATGCAGAAACTTTTAGTTGCATATCTGCCTTAGCAACAAGTTCAGAAGAGTGCATTATCCTTGGCTGATATAATTTTGTTGACAGTGAATAAACACAACATCTGATTTCTGAGAAGGTCACGTTGGAAGAATCAGGGCAGGATAAAATTCCTTCTTTTGAACTCTTCTTTAACTGTAGAAATTGGGAAACATCTGAAGTAAAACATTTGGATTCTTGCCCAATTGATGACAGCTGACTTATGGCATCCAAAACAGCTTCCATTCCGCATGCAAAGTAATCACCTGCAAACAAGATGGCAGAAGGAACATATGATTTAGAATATTACACATGCACGTGTCTTTACCACCTCATTTCCTCTGATACCCAGGTATTTCATTATGCCTGACATATTGTGTCTGACACGATATGACACAGGCAGGGCTGGTCCTCACAATTTTGATGCCCTAGGCGAGCTTTCTAAATCAAAACTAAATCAGGAACTTCAAAACAAAACACAATTGAAATAAGCAAAAATTGTCAAAATCAACAAACCCATTCTTCGAATTTCTATCAAAATGGGTTATAGAAATCATTACACTAAGACCATACGTCCTGTACACATGCATTCAATCCCCGAATCTACAGAGAAAGACTATGATAAAGAAGAAGAAAAGGGGTTTGAGAAGAAGTCGGGAAAGGAGGGAGATTGAGAGAATAACATATTATATATTTTTATTTCAACAGCTCAGATTTTTATTTTTTTTGTTGACCCCTTCTTTGTGGTGCCCTAGGCCCAGGCCTATACTAAGGGCTGGGCCTGGACAAAGGAACACATTCCATGTACACGATACGACATACTGATATTGGATTGTCTGGATACATACCATCAAATTTTCACTTTAGTTTTCACTGAAAATGATACAAACACATTCCCATCTTGTTTTATCTGTTTAGATTGCCTAGTGGAACTGTATTATGGAAAGTAGACAGTTAGGATAATCCTACCCCTATCATGTCTTATATTTTATAATTTCACATGTCTACATATTCGGTGTCGGACACGTATCGATATCCTTTTTTTAACAATAAAACCAGAGCAATGCATTAAAAACACAAAGAAGGGAAAGCAAATAAGAACTTGACAGTCATGGAAGAGTATCATAGCACACTCCATAAGAATCTCAAAGTAGAATTAACGAAGGTAAGAAGTAATGGAAGTACATCTAAAGAATCCCACCTCCAGCAATGACTTCACAGTCATGGACTTGTATCATGATGCATGTTGGCGCAGGAAGTTCGCCAGAAACCACCTTAGGTTCACATGGAAATCTAATCCATAAATCAGCATTTAGTGGTGCAATCAAAGACATATTTCCACATCTCACATCCGGATCAAACTTGAAAGAAGCTTTTCCACTGTTGTTGAGCATTGAAAAAGACAAAAATATATCCCGACCAAAAACATTTAGAAGATTAACTGATTCGGCAATTTTTTGTGAAGGAACAGTACATTGTGGAGGAATATCCTTGAGAGCAGTGGCATGGTCACTCTTTGTGGTGAAACTGCAATATAGCTGTTGAAGATCAAGATGCAGAAAATGCTGTTTTTGTCTTTCCACTGGAACAACCAATATGGAATCAAGTATTTCAAACTTCAAGGTAATAAAAACATTGTTTTCCTCAATATCCTGCTGCACATTTCTCCCAGTATCAAACTTCTCATTTCCATTATTAGTCCAATCAGGCAAATCAAAGTAACCAATTAATATTGCCAGAAATTCAGGTGGCAAAACACAGCAAGTATGCTGGATGCCAAAGCTTATTTCAACCTTTTGACGCAACATACCTTCATTTTCTTGTCTCAATCGGATGTTTAAAATAGGAGAGAGATTTGAAATTGAATGACCCCATAGAAATTCATGGCAATCTTGCTTTGACCAAGGTGAAGATAAAAGTATTCCCTCAATAGAACATAACGTATCCAAACATCCCATACAATCAACAACAGATAAGGATTTACAAATGGGTAAAATGAGGGTACCAAGAATACACGAAGCATCGTGAAATCGCACTTTGAGACCATTGAGATTCAAGTCAATAACATGTAGATCCACATCACGGCCTTCCCTAGGTGCAGGAAATGCCTCAATAAATGTGGACCCACTAAATTTTCTAGACCTCTTCCTGCTTGGGGATCTAACAAATTTACCATTACTCGCATTTAAAACATTTCTCCATCCAGGAATTCCATGAATAAGGGACCCTTCAAGGCTACCAAGAGAACCTGAATTATCAATAGTTACAAAAGGAAAATGAACCAAAGGTATGCCTGCCAAAGCATCAGATTCAGTATCACAAAAGTTTGAAAATCCAAAACTTTGGAGCCCAAAGCAGGACACCAGCACACTTTCGTTTGTATCCTTACTACGGACTGGGGAATTCTTGTAGGACGGGACAGATTGAGTACCATATGCAGATAATCTATCACAAACGCTAAGCAGCAATCCAATTATATTGGGGTAGAGATGGATATCAATATCACTTAAGCATATTGTATAATGATGGCAAACTTCACCCAGACTTCTACGAGCTTGATAATGAAAAATAAAGCACTCATCAGCTGCTGTACTTCTCTCACCATCAATTTGGATCCCATCCCCAAGGCCCACATCACGCTCATGTACGGAGGAACTAACAGACAAGTTCTGAGATAAGCACAAATCAATTTCGCCACTACAGGTATCTGACCTGATTCTTAGTGTCTTGCTGGAGATAAAGCAATGGCAAATATCTTGAAAAGCATACCTGAAATTCAGATGTTCAAATACAGCATTTAAATCAGAAATTAAAAATAAAATCAACCGATGATTGTCGCAGTGTTGAGAGTCTAAGACCTCAAAGTAATTCAAACATCAAGAAGAATGCACAAGATAAGATTAATTTGTCACATATCTTTGCCTTTACTATGGCCCTTCTTTTGGGCACAAGTCATAACCAATTATGCCAAGGACACTACATGGATACTGATCATGGCAAGCACCCCGCCTTAAGCGAGATAAATTGAGTTTGTGCTTATCTAAACTTGTAACTAGAAAAATCAAATTATAATGGTATATTAGTGACAACTAGGCATGTAATTCCCATTACACTAATGATATTATTTTGCTTATACCCAAAAATTAATAAGTTAACAATTCAAAATTTTAATATTATATTGAAGTAACAAAAACTCTAAAGTGATGGAATTAGGATTTAGAAAGACACTACATACTTTCAAATTGTACAATTTAGTTTAATCTAGTAGGCCATAGTAGTAATTTTGGGGTTAGGGTCCTAATAATAATTAGGGTTATCTCCGCTTGGTTTGTAAGCAAAGATGGGTTATAACTATAGGCCATTCATTTTAGTTGAATTTGATTGAAATTAACATCTGTTTGGACATTAGAGTCTCCGAAAATCAGAATCAATCTCAAGAAACAAAAGCTTTACATACCTATAAAAATTTTGAAGTTGTGCTTGAAACGCCTTGTACTTGAGAAGAAAACAAAAAGTTGACACTTTTTTCTCGCTTTTAGCTTTAGTTTTTGCTTTAGCAAAATTGAAACGAGATCTCAACATCGCTCAGTTTCTCGCTTTAAGTGTCGTTTTAGCTTCTTGACACTCATATCATGCACTCGAAGCACCACACCTTAGAATCACGTTCATTAGACATGCAAACCAAAGGCCACTCACATCCCATGAAATGTATATTTTATCAAATTGTGGCACATTTTAATTAAGTATAGAGTGGAAAGCGCATCTTCAGAGCTACGTTGTTTGGATCATGAAGCGGGGTGTAGTGCCGACCTCCACTTTAAGAGTCGCGAGAGTTTTAGTGGAACCATAATATTTTTATATAGTTATTAGCCATCACATACTAATAATAAATCATAATTGAAATAAGATAATATTGAATAAATTATTAAACTACTGAATAAATTATGAGTATGCTCTTAGTTATTATAACGAAGTTAAGTGTCGATTTAAGGTGGTTTGTTCCTTAATTAGGCTTCCAAAGTTGTATTTATATTAAATATTATTAATATTAAACTACTGAATAAAATATGAGTATGTTACTAGTTATTACAACTTATTTAAGTTATTAACATGTTATTTACCACCACAACTAAGGCGTGCCCTAGCTGAATGTTGCATTGGGACGCTAGGAAATGACAATCTTTTGAGGCGGGAATTTTCTGGCGTGAAACGGCAAATTCAAAATATAGAGCTGCAAGAGTCGCAACGCCTTCACAGCAAAGCTTTAGACAACATAACTATTGCTTCAGAGTGGTCTCATTTAACATCACAAGGCGGAATAGGTGGAGTTGAGGCTCTCATTGAAATATTAGTTTGCATTTCTTTCCGGGAGGATGAGGATGAATGTTTTCGAAAACAATGCACAAAAGTAAGGTAGTTACCTGGGTTTTTTCTTTCGATAATCACTTCGAGAAAGCCCATTCCTAATGGCACATTTTCCCAATTCCCAGTTGGCTTGGTTTGGTGTAAAGACATATCCCCAAAAGTCTCGTTCATCTAAGGCTTGTGTGGAACTTGCATGCTACAAAGGACATTCTGATTATATCCATACAAATGTGTACCAAAAGTGTCTTGTAATGCATGTTGAATATCAGGCTTGTATGTGACTGTCATTCTCTAGGGAATTCAAAATTTGATTTTGACTCATATTTTCCATGTCATATGTTGGGTTATACAAATATATATATATATATATATATATATATATATAAATCAAGAATTAAATGAATAGTGGGGTTAAGTGATTTTCGACATCCTTGGACTTATGTGGCATTGGGCTTGATTTTTTTGTTTCATGGGTTTCATTTGTAAAACTTTTGGTGGATTTTGTAAAACAATTATGTATAAGCCAAAAGAGTCTTTAGGGCTTTAATTGTATTATGACTGCCCTTTTGTAACCGCTATAGATTTCTTGTTATAAAGTACATTTATATATAATTATTATGTGGTAATCCAAAATAGTGACATTAGAACCATTAAGGCCCAAATACAAAAATATCACAACTATTAAACAATCTCTCAAAGAAAATCTATTTGAAAGATGAAAGGCGGGACACCAATTCTCAAAGAGTAAGAGTAATTAAGACCTCTATGATCACCAAGCCAATCTTCAATGTCTTACCACTAAAAAATTTAATATTTTGTTCCTTCCATGCTATCCAAGATACTACAAAATAAATTAGCTTTCAAGACATATTCTCTTCCACAAAAAGATGGTTCCAACTCTTCCAACTTCTCCACAACGTCTCTATGAAACCAACATTACCCAATAGCTCTAAGAAATGAGAGGTTGGGCCATAGTGATGGTAGTTCAGTTAGTTGGACACCCCTTGTCTTTAGTGAGACTTTGAGAGGTTGAACCAAACAGTGGAATGTGAGTTTTTTTTTATAGGTCAGTGGGATTTTACCAGATTCTAGAACCATTAGATGCCTGTGGCAGGGTTTGAACTCTGAAATTGTGAGATCATTTGCGACAAGTCTTATCAGTTGCGATAGCACCCATTAATAATAATAATAATAAATACTATAATAATAATAATAATAATAATAATAATAATAATAATAATAATAATAATAATAATAATAATAATTTAAAAAATGGAGGTGAGCCCTATTTTAGTCAGATCACTAACTCGGTACCAACTGGGCTCGAACCATACACTTGTGATATTGTTCGCCACGAGTCTACTTAGCTGACGAAAGTAAATTGTTGATGCATTTCTTAGGGAGTGTTGGACTGTAGTGGGTGATTCCTGCTTCGATGGAGGATTTCCTAAGGTGTTGCAAAACCCTTTGCATTATGGTCACATGGGAAGGTTTATGAAAGATGCTTCTTTATGTGTCAAGCTAGATGGTATAGAAAGAAAGGAATAACAAGATTTTTAACTAGTGTTAGAATGAGAAATAATGAAAGGGGGTGTTTTGATTACTCTGAGGTTAGATATCCCATCCCCTTTGTTCAAGTGTATGTATTTTGAATATTTATACGCTAATTGGAACAGTACAATGTTAAAGCCTTGATACCTTAAGCTTGGGTTAAAGATTATCAATAAGAATTTTATATTTTGAAACACCAAAATATTGATTTAAAACCATCCATTGTCAATATTCATCTCCAATTTCTAGAGAAATGATGCGAGTGGAAGACATCTTAGAGACACGAATAATATAGATTTCAGTAATTATTATTTCATGTTGTGCTTCCACAAATGCATATCAAAACAGAAGATAAGTATTACTTTAAATAATACAAGACAAAAATTAAAATAGAAATGTATAAAGACTTACTTAACATCAAATCCCTCCAAAGCAAGAATAAGAATGGAACTATTTTCCACATCATCTTCCAGATTGGCATGGAAACTAAGGAACTCCAGATTAGCAGCAATAAAGAAGTGAAAAGCGGTAGTAGAATCATTCTGTTTCTGGATTAGCGATTCTGATTTTGATTTTGGGATATCTAGACAAGCAATCATTCCAACATATACACCATACAATGATGGTGACATATGCACAGAGATCGATGAAGCGGATAAACGTACCTGAATCACACAAATGATCATCGGTAGTAAAAGAAAAATGTTCTCTTATTGAAATACATACAAATTTGGTTACCAAAATAATAATTAACTAAAAAACTCATTAATATGTCATCCGGATAGATGTCACTAATCACTTTTTAGCCATGTGTTATTCTTCAACAGTCAAATTTGCAGCTCCAGATAAAAGATGGAGATGCTGGTTACACAGGAATCTCCATCTGAGGAGCCACATCCATAACCATGCAATTTCAGGCAACTCATAATAGCCTTATGAATAAGTTTGGACAATATCTTACACTGAATATGGAAACCAACAAACAAGCTAGCAACAATAACGAGAGGTTTAGCGGATCATCTTCTAGAGTACGATTAAGAACAACACAAATAAAACAAAGTAAAACAAAATAGGTCTAGCTTACTTTCCAATAAACTAAATACCTTTACTACATTACCTCCAACTGTTTCAACGCTGACTCATCTTGGATGATGCAACATTCCAAGGAAATTGATGCATTAAACTTCTCAAGAATTGAGATTGGTTTATCATGATCAGGTAAACTAACATTCATCTGCATGACATTGGTCACAGTTAATGATTTATTTGTAAGACCTTGACTGTTAAACAAAATAAATATATACATTAGCTATCAGAGAGGCCACTAAAAATTGTTACCTCAAAATTAGATAACTCAATCTCATAGTGATCATAGAGACCCTGAAGTTGCACAACATGAGGCACCTCGGTTGTGGAAGTTGAGCATATAATATTCGCAAGCGAATTGTCATGTTGGTCTTCACTCTCTAAAGCAAGAGATCCAATTTCATTACTAGATCTGAGTGTAACTGTTCCTGTTTCAAGACCCTGCAACACTTGAACAGAATTTAAGGTAAACCCATATATTCATCGGTCAAAAGTAACACCTGAAGAAACTCCACTATTTCAATACAGCTACTCAAGCTCATGTGAAGTACAAACTCTTTAATTACTTGCCCTAAACAAGCCAACAGGTAAAAGAATAACGACTGCACGAAAACGTGTAGTGTGTACAGAGAAGAAAGCGGAAGAAACTCAGGCATTAAGTAAGATATCCAGACAACATTGCAGCCAATGTGTTCGACTAATTAGACATGTGTGTTAGCATATACGATACACTTGAATATCCACACAGCCAAAAAAAGAAAATTCTCAGCCAAAAGAGAAAGATCATAATACCTAGCTATTACATGCCTACCATTATGCAACTTAAATTCTCAATTAAACAACTTAGAGACAAAGAAAAGTGAAACAATACAGACTTTTGTTTATTAACGCAAGCAGGGAAACAATACAAACATTCTTTCTCTTCTTATTTTTTATTTTTATTTCTTTAAACACAGGCCAAAAATGTTAAACAAAAGTGGGAGAAATACAAAACGAGTGATTGAGATGATAACCTAGATGGAAAACAACATAAGCACAGACAACAAAACTTCAACCCCAAACCCAATTACAAGTGGAATAAACTAACCCAAGTGACTCCCCGTTGCCATACTAAAGATTTGACTGCATAGGGTCCAAATGGTAGCAAAAAATACCCCGTCCCATAACCAAACCCCTTTGATTTAGAGAGCCTTTTGCCCCAAGAGGAAACCCACTGTAGTAGATTGTTAGCTGAGGAGGGATGAGTATTAACTTCATGAAAAAGAGAAACCCACAGTTGCACAGCGAAAGGACAGGAAAATAAGATATGATCAATGATCAATTGCTTCCTGCTGATTCTCACAGAGGACAGATTTATTAGTGATAATTAGCCCACTTCTAGCAAGGTTGTTGGAGGTCGACACTAGAGGGCAGTTTCATGTGAGAGTCCGACACCGAAAAGATGTCTCATTTGTCATTCCAAAGTCTTCCTCTTCTGAAAGAACAATCTGTTGTAACAGCTCAAGAACAAGGAAGCACAGACTCTTCGAAAACTTGCCGTATCCGTGTCCAACACACTATGCAGTTAAAACGGATAACGGATCCATAACGGTCCAAAAGCGTTATAGGTTATAACGAAATATATTGGGATATAACGGTATATAACGAAATAATTTTTTAAATATATTTTTAATATCCCCACAAAGTATTAATGTACTATAGAGTCAAAAAAGTAAATCATTTTCATAACATTAAATTCAAAAATAAAAAATAATAATAAAAAATATTTTCCCTTTGTATGAGAGTGAGATTGCAACAAAGAGAGCAATCGACTCTTCGTCTTCTTCCCTTCTTCTCTCGTTATCTCTCAAAAGGTAGGTCAAATTCTTTGTCAATTGGCGACAGCAAGCTCTGATCTTTCTTTCCTATGAGTCTAGGGTTCTGGTTCAATCAAGAATGAAATGGGTTTTTTTTTATATATTAGATCAAAACGTTAAAACAGCGTTATTAAAAAAAACGTTATCTCAATAACGGCCATTATATCGGAGTTGTGATATTATAACGTGATAATATCATAACGTAACGGTTCACCCGCGTTAAGCATTATTTCGGAGTTATATCGGCGTTATAACGTTGTTTTAACTGTACAGCCGACACGTATCCGACATACGACACTCGCTCGACACGGGTCAGACACTAGGTCAATGTGTCGTCAGATGTCAAACACGCCTCCGATACACCTGAAACTTGGTCAGGACACAATCAAGACTCTAAAACCAACTTTGTTTTATTTTTTACTTTTAGATGTTTGCAAATAACCACGTAATATAATGGTTGTTGATCTATCTGAAGTAAATGATTATTTCAATTAAGATTTAAGATAAATAGGGCAAAAAACCATTAAAGCATAGAGGTAGTCTATGTTTCTTCTCTCATCTACTTCTTCTTTACTATACTTTTTCTCTACTTTAATTTTTTCTTGCAACAGTGTCATCTTCTTCAAAACACTCTAAGAATGCACTTTATTAGATCATTATTTATATTTATATGACTTATTAAAAAATAGTACGATGTGTCAACGTGTCCCCGAGTCCTAGTTTTTGGGAATTTGTCGAGTCGGCGTATTGTATCAATGTCCAACACAATGCGTGTGTCCGTATTCGTGCATCCTTGCTCAAGAAGCAATAGGAGGAAAGGAAGATCCTCATCCTTGAACCCCTTTCTCATGTAAAGTCATGTTTGGAGAATTGTTAGTTGTTCCCATATTCATTTGAGAAACCACTGCTCTTTTGGAAAGAAGATTCTTAAAATGGGACTGAAAATCTCTTCGAGTGGTTTGTCATCACACCACTCATCCTCACAATATAATTCCCAAAATATAAAAAAATAGAAATTAAAAAATAAAAATAAAAAAAATAATTTAAAATTTTACATTTATGTTGTGACACATGAAGTATGAGGTGACTGCCCACTTGATGACTAGCAAGCATGAGGTGTCTCTGCATGGAACAGGTGGATGCCACGTCATGCTTCATAGCTTAAGTGTATCATGATGAATGGCCACCCGTCCCATGTAGCGAAACGTCTTCAAGTAACAGACACAGATGTTCAACAACTTGGTATATCACTGTTCGATAATAAAAGTTAGTTTCAGCAAACATGTTTTAATAGGAGCATCAATAGGATGTGAAAAGTAGAATTATGAACGATGGAAAACTCTTCATTCCCAACATCACAAATTCACAACCAGTGTTACAACAAAACAACAGTCCACGGATCCATTTCATAATTATTTGTAAATGACCTCTTGCAAACCATTAAATTACCATGACAAACAATTTAGAGTCCCGTCTCCAAGGAACTTTGATGATGATAGAGCTAAAACTGACATCCCACATCATTTTGGTACGATTTGATAAAATATATCTGCAAAACAAACATAGAATTAATTCATACTGAAAAAAAACGTCATGTATACTACATGAAGTATAACATGAAACAAGATAAATGGTGAGGTGATACACAAACTCACTCAGCTTTTGACACCAAGCGCGAATTGGCATCTTCAAATCCATTAAGTGACAGTAGAACCTACAGATGAGGAAAAAAACGATTATTTATACAAATGATACATAGATCTTAACTCTCTTCAGAAACGAGAAAACTATTAACGATGCAAGAGACAAACTATTAATGATGCAAGAGACATAAATTGACCAAGTCATCCAAGAGATATAACACACCCACGCACTCCCAGCAAATCCCAACTAACAAACAACGACTCAAAGAAAACATACTTAAACCAACATGGATGTATTGCACTCTTTCAGGAGACAAGCAATTGTGACACTTAATATTTGTCATTTTCAGGATTTGATCATTGTGAAAGATGCTGATTTTTGGTTTGTTGGAATTTAGTTTGATAAGGGCATACAAAGGAAACTTCAGAGAGTGCCTTCTGCTGGTGCCTTTTTTTCTTTGGCCATTTCCACCCTCAAACTTAAGGAGGAGCTTTTCCAAGTTGGGAAACATGATCCAAAGTGTACATTTCTTGTGTTTTATATAGGGGTGGGCACGGGACGGAATGGGACGAGATATACCCATCCCGTTCATACGGGATCGGGACGGGACGGAATCAGCGTGCTGCCTGTGACTGCTGCGAAGATTATCATCATATAAGAGCGTGAAAAATAACTTTATTATAATTAGATATAGATGTGACATGCAAATATAAGGGTAACCACTAAATCCCCTAACAATGAAGTCGAGTGGGCTGACTTTTAGAAAATGACATGATAAATGGGACCCACTAAGAGTATTGTGTCGTTGTGATGGCCTCCCAACTGATTTTACAATTTCATTACTGTGGAAAACAAAATTCATGGTTCATTGACAAAATGACATTTCATCTTTTGTTAGGGAAGAAATATAGACGTATTGGTGATGCTCTAACATATCCATAATGGTTTACCATCAATACATATATTGTAATTATAAAAAAATATTTTTACAGCCCGAGGCATCTCAAATTCTTGGCTCCGCCCCTGAATGTTCCCTTCTGAATATGTATTACTCAGTTAATTGTTATTTTTCATCTTCACCTGGATATTATCAATATTTGTAAGTTAAATAATTGGAGCCACTTTTATTGGAAATCCAAGCAACAGTCTGCTATCTTTCTCTTGCTTAATGAATATTTATTTCTTGAAGTAACATTTCTGTTCCACTGCAAATACCATGAGTTTCTGTCAGTCATCTGTAAGTTTATATTAATAAAAATAAATAAATAATAAATATTAATAATAAATATTAAAAAATTAGCTCGGGACGGGATTGGCGGGATTGAAAATCTTCATCCCATCCCATCCCATTCTAGATCGGGACGGGATCGGGATGAAATTATTTAATCCCATTAAGACCCGGAAAAATCGGGACGGGACGGGATCGGGATTGCGGGATGGGATGCCCACCCCTAGCTTTATATATACATAATCATTCTAGTTAGGACATATTAGAATGTTTTCCCATTTATATTTTACTTTCCAGTTTTTAATAATTGCAATGCATTAAACAAATAGAATACTACCATACAGCAAACAGTCCAACTTGTACTCAAAAATATAGGAAAACAGTCCAACTTGTACTCACAAATATAGGAAGACTCTGGATTGATGGTGTGAAACAACAATAAACATATAAGAAACTAGACTGTCTAGGCGCGAAGCGGGGTGAAGCGCTAATAACTGCCTCAAGAGCCCAGGGCGTCGTGACAGAATCACTGCGAAGTTAAGGTGGAACCACGATAATTTATTTATTTTATTAGTTAGTAGTCATTGCATCGTTGCCTTTAATTCAAAACAAACATATACTAACAATATCTGACACTTAGTGGTCAGTGTTTTTTGACTTTGTATGTAAATATTTGTAATTTTCGGAAATGCCCCTTATAAAATGATAAATTACGTTTTTGTAGACAATCCTCTAAACACTAACAAAAGTCTGAATCTACACATTATAACGAAAATTGAGTTTTATTGTTGCGTGAATGAACAGTGAATCTGTGCTTATGCAAGTCATGTCCAACTTTCGAATTTTCGAAAATGCCCATCTTAAAATGATAAATTACACTTTTGTATACAATGAATTCAATTTAATAATAAAAATATATTAAGGTTATTTTAATACAACTTTAATATATTAAGGTTATTTTAATACAACTTATATTAAGGTTATATTAAGGTTATTTTAATACAACTTTAATACAACTTTAATAATAAAAATATATTAAGGTTATTTTAATTCAATTACACTTTTGAACACAACTTTAATACTCAATTTTAAGATTCCGAAATTGCTCCTCACTAAATTAAATAATATATCATGATTCTTCCCCAAATGAACAATGATATGTACGTCTTCAACTCTAAATTTCCTTCCCATTTTTCGCTACCATATTCTTAATAATTACATGTGAAAGCAATAGACCAACAAAGAGTGTCAGTTATTTGTCTTTTAATTGAAAAATACTATTACACATTTTTATCATTTTACCCTCTCAAATTTAAATTATAATAATCAACACTAGCCCCATGTAAACATTCATTAACTATACCTAACCCTAATAAAATTTATTTAAAACTCTCCAATTATCTATAAATGATAAAGAGACACTTACATCTAACTTTTGAATTTCTCATTTTACCCTCCATATTTCAGACTTTTACAATCAAAATCAGCTCCTCTCAAACATTAATTAATTATACTCATGCCCTTAACATAATTTATTTGAAGCCCCCTATTTATTTATAAACTATGCATAGGCCCTTAAAATTATATATAATTATTTTATTTAGAAAATTTCAATAATAATTTCTTATTATTATTGAATTATTGTAATAAAAAAACAATTGAATATCCGTGCACGTAGAGCATGTCGACACCCTAGTGAACAATAACTCACAACCTATAATTCAAATAACTTAATAACATGAGAATTGAATAACTCGATTGATAACAAAACAAGACATTCTATCTATATCACTATCGAGCTCACTAGCTAAAGGGAGGAGAAGAAGAAAACTTAAACGGAGTTCAAAATTGTATTCGAGCATAGCTGAGGTGAGAAAATGAAGAAAGGAGCAAGCTACTTGAAAAATCAAT
This sequence comes from Berberis vulgaris, assembly GCA_963556465.1. Lineage (NCBI taxonomy): Eukaryota > Viridiplantae > Streptophyta > Magnoliopsida > Ranunculales > Berberidaceae > Berberis > Berberis vulgaris. The sequence continues at coordinate 55,315,542 of OY747136.1, read as the reverse complement.
TGATCGATCAAGAAGAAGGGAGTTCATGCTTGGGTTCTTAACAGTTGAATTATGGTGGTTGTTCCTCCCTTGGGTTTAGCTAGTTTTATTATATTTATATTAAGCACTATTAATTAGCTACTATTTAAACACTAATTATAAAATATTAGAGAACCAAATAAAAGTATTAGGAAGCTCTTAGTTATTATTAGATTTTAAGTCTTAGTCATTATTAGATTTTAAGTTGTTAATCATGTTATTTACCACTGCGATGCGGCGCCAAGAAGTGCAAAAAACTTCATAAACGCAAAAAATTATCAAAGCGAAGTGGTCAATTTAAAATTTAGAGCTTCATGAGTCGTGGCACTGCTGAAGCAGAGTTTCAGACAACATAGATAAGCTAAACTATAATACTGCATATATCAAAAATCTAACTTGCACTTACAAACATTAGAAGACTCTATATGAATAGTTTGAAACAACACTTGCACTTAAAATTTAGAGCTTCATGAGTCGTGGCACTGCTGAAGCAGAGTTTCAGACAACATAGATAAGCTAAACTATAATACTGCATATATCAAAAATCTAACTTGCACTTACAAACATTAGAAGACTCTATATGAATAGTTTGAAACAACACTTGATAATAAAATAGGGAAGTTGAGTTACTTACTCTTTGTTGTTGTAATTGGAAGGATCCAAGAATGCCAAAAAAATCCCGGATATTCAGCAAAAAGCGTGAAACATAAGTAACCTCAAATGGTTGAAGAACTAGCTGCATAACAAGAAATTCGATCAAGAATATTTAGATGCAAAATATCCACTTGAGCATTTAAAGATTACTGTACATCAACTACCTATAAGCATATCATTTGCAATACAAACAGTACCTTTAATGACAATTCAGATTCAGCACTTGCTGGTAACTTCTCAATTTGGAAAGTCAGTAAAGGTTTGATACTCTTTGGTGCATTCTCCTCGATGACAGGCTGCAAAACGTAGTGTCATTAGTACGAAAAACTACTAATTTGAATTACAACCTTTCCCTGCATAGAAAGAAGGTAAAATGCCAAGTCTACCTTCTAAATTAAACACAATAGAAGCAAATAAAGAAACTGAATTATCTCTTCAGCCTCTTTGCCTCATCATACGCAGTCCACTCTGATTAAACTATTTAAGGACATTTGTTTCAAATGACCATGGCGGCCTACTCTTAGACGATGTAGACCATTAGATGCCATTAGTTAATGTAATGACTATTTTCTACCTACTTTTACGACTTTTTTAAAATTAAAGCCTATTTCTTAATCTTGGTCAGCTTGTCGACTACAAATACATTCTTACCCATCCTTAAATGCTCAAACAATTAAGCAATGGATCTTGTTAACCAACAACTTTTGCTATTTGGCTCTCTCACTCTTACAATTACGATTATCATCTTCCCCAAACGCATCTTCTTCATAAGCACAACTCCCTTCTTAAAATTGAAATCAAAGCTTCAATTCAAATTCGATGTTACCATGAAATAAACTATTCAAGCCCAATTGGTTTTTTCATTTCCTTGTACACTTTGTTTATATTGCAGCATCTGTTTTCTTCAAGTTATATAACATTATTTGATCAAAAGTTAATGATAAAAAACAACATCAAGGTGCTTTAAATTTTGGGACATAGTTTGCCAAATTTGACCTTATTCAAATTCCCATAAATAATCTAACACTTTCAAATGTTCATCCTGATTTCAAATGATTGACAATTGGACCAAACAGCTCTGTTTATCTCCACATATATCCTCACATCGTAAGTAGATCTCGCTAAGTGCAAGTTTCAAACTATTTTTAACAGCTATCAAGAATTTTGATATAATATTTTCATAGTTTTTAGTTGTTGTGTCCCCCTTTGTTGAGAAGGATCTTTGTTTTTCAAACTTTCTTTTTAAGTGTCCAAAATCAATCAAAATTAAAATAACATGCAATACGTGGTAGTTTGAAATAAACTATACCAAAATTAAAAATTATGGCAGCCAAGAGGACCACGATTTGTGATAAAATAAAGAGTTGGCCGTATTTATTCTTGTATGTCATGCCAACCATACCATCAATGAAGGTTCGTGCATGATCACTCTCTGAAGAAGGATATCAACATTTATACACTAAATAGATCTAGTAAAAATAATGAAATGAGGATGACATGCAAATAAGTAAATCACTGACCATAAAATAGATTTAACAAAAATGTTGAACTGGTGAAGATGTTGATGATAAAGAAGGCATGAAATGACTTGGAAAGATTAAATACACACCAGTAGAATTACTTGCTTGGTATACAAGTCATCCATCACAATTGAACTGATATTGGAAAGAATATTCCATGATTCTTCCCAAAGTTTGCATTCAATAAGTACTTCATCAAATGTGATTTTAACAATATCCATGTCCTGTGCTCTGGGGTAGAATAACAAGAACATTAAAAGATGCAAATAAAAATTGATCGATAAAATCACAAGATCGAACTAAAGATAACAATTAGCACTTCTGTCCAAGGGTATCATCATAGGCAAGTGGTATTAGCAACTTGGATAAGAGTATCTGATATTTAAAACACAAATATAATAGAGCAAACGCCTTCCCACATTCCGTAGTAATAAGGTAGGTAGACTTAGTTATAGCATAGACTTCAATCTGTAAATTTTTTAGAAGAGTTCTGCTAAGAACACATATAATGAAATCCGCATAACCATGTGATGTACATAAACAATTACAGCATCCGAGTATAAATTGCAACGTCCAAAAAAATGTCTTCTTTTATTGAAAATATGACTTATGTAGTCGAAGGCAATGCCAATGCCTAGGCTAGCCGAGGCACACTAGGTGCCTCAATGAAATTCTCAGCATCTTGCTTGGCCTAGGCTGTAGCCAAAAGGATGTAATAAAAAAAACCACCTGGGTTAGCTAGAGGCGCCCAGCACTACAAAACACCTAAAAAAAAAATCAGCACATTTTGGGCACATGCTCAATTTTCATTTTCCTTATTAAAATTGTGGGTCAATTTTGGGGAGGATGAGGATCTATCATCAACTGTATGTCAGATGATATTTACCTTTTTGGATTGCTTTTGAATGATGTTTAGCCTCTATATTGTGCTTGTTGTTGTCTTTTGACTTGTTTTTTTATGTATGTGATTGGATTAAGAATATTTTCAGTTTCATCTTTAAGTCAAATGTGTCAACTTTCATTTGGATTGATGCACACTACTGCACACATAAGAGCACATAAAAGGTCAAACAAAATGCTGTCTGGAGTGCCAGGCTACGCCCATGCGACCTGGCCTAGGACACCCTGTCGCTCGCCTCACCTAACGCCCAAGATGACATAGAGTGTGATGGATATGTTGTAACTGTCCAGATAAATTAGAAACAAATGAAAAAACTATGCAGGATCTTTGCCAAGAATCAACAAATCATAACTCTTTACATATCATTGGTGAGTATCACCTATAATACATAAGATCAACATCGACAACAAGCAATTGTTCCTCAACTACACCTTATTCTTTTGCTTCATTCATTCATTATTTATTTATTCTAGCAATATCGTTTATAGTTGTATTGTTTCAAAGCTTGATTTACAAGCAACGCCACATTCAACACCTTATTCTTTTGATTGAATCACCTTATTTTATCGTTTCTATTGAAAAGTACACGAATCAAATTTTGTTAGATGTAGAATGTGGTTCACATGGCTGCTACTCATGAGCTACTTGAGCGCACATGGTGTTTGATTGAGGAGTCTGGATGGTCTACAACCTAAGAAAAGGACATGTTATAACCAATTTTTGGAAATTAACTTGTATTCCATATAATACATGGGCGGGTGTGGAATTAATTTCTTTAGGGTGTAAATGTTGAAAACCTACACTAGGGAGTATCTCAATTCTTTGATCGAGATGTCAATCACAAGGGCCAAAAAAAGGCATTTCTAGCTTGAAAAATATGGTCATTGAATTACATTAAGGACTAAGCATACTACGACGTTTCCATCTACTATAACAGTTGAAGGCCATATTTTATTGTTTTCCAATGATGGTGCTTTTATTCTCTTTCACAAACTCGAAAATTAATTTTTTTTCAAAAAGGGGATCCTAATGTCGGACACCCCTTGATGACAAACTTATTGAAGAATGGAGAAAGATTGAAATTCGGAACTCGATTCAAGAAGCCAGGGTCACTGCACTGCATGGTATGGTCATCGGTGAGACTAAAAAATATGTCGAGCAAACTTTAATCAACAAAATAAGAAAAATACATGGACAAATCGTGAAGTGATAAGCTTCAACCAATTAAATATTTATGACTAAATTCGAGGTCACAAAATTAGCCCAAATCGATATTGACATTCATGTAATGACTTGAGGCCAGATCCAACACAAACAAATAGGGACAGTTCAAACGCCGACAAATTGTGACTCGCGAGCAAACTTGGAAAGCAAATAATCAATCGCCATGTATTAATCAGGTCGCTTGACTCCGCAATGACTCAGCTCACTTCGGTCACTGTTTTTTCCAATTTTTTCTTTAGAGTATATTTTTTGACGAAACCACAAAAATATTAGAGGGAGGAGAGGGAAGAAAAAAACTCAGGAAAACTTTAATTGAAGATTTTATGGTTTTTTCTTTATGGTGCGTTTAATCGTAGACTTTTGTGTGTGTGTGCAGCCAATCATCAATAAAATTGAGGACTTCTATGGAAAATTGTGGACAACCAATCAGTAAAATGTGACGTTCTATAAGATTTCTTTTTCTATGGAACCCGTCTTCATAAAATTGGATTCGCTTCTCATGTCAATTTCATGCAACCAAACACACGCTCAAAGAAGATCTTGGTTATTGCTACAACTCATTTAAACTATTTTCATCTCTCTCCTTTAACTCCTTTCTCCTTCAAATAAAGTAACAATTGCCATATTTCATTCACTCCTCACTAATTTTCCTACACTTCCTTCTTCATTCATTCTTTACAAGCCAAAGCAATTTTTTTTATTCACTCTCTCTCCTCAATTGTCTACAAAAGAGTAACATGTTGCTAGGTTGTTTTTTCATTTTCTCTCTTATTTTTCCATATCCAATTTATATGATTTTTTTTATTTGATATAACTTTGTGTCGAAAATGGTGATGTTCATTTATATAATGATATGTGGAATTTTTTATCTAAATGTTACTAGGGATATATATAAGAAAAATATTATTTAGATAAATCACTTGATTAATACCGACTAAGTAGCTCATTTCTCCACAAAAGAGTAATAGTTGTTGTCGGTCTCTTCTTCATTTGTTTTTCTCTTATTTTTCAATGTCATGTCTTTTAATTATAATTTTATTTTGCAAATAGTGATGCTCATTTATATCATGATATATATCTATGGACATTCTTTTTGTTATCTAAATGTTTCTAAGGGTGAATATAGGGAAAAAAAATAAAATAATTTAGATGAATCACCCAATTAATCCCTGACTAAGTAATTCACTCACTACTCGCTCCTAGAGAGAGTAGTGATTAAGCTACCCAACTCTTTGCGATTAATTCGTAACTCAAGACACTTCAACAACGTTAGGCAACAACTATCAGATCTTTCCATGTCGATTCAGTCCCCCAACGGGCTTAGTTGAGGAAGTAATCAGTTTAGGGATGGCAGTGGGGCAAATTTTCACGGATATCCGCTCCACCCAAACCGTTTGGGGCAAATTTGGGTTTATCTAAACAAATTTCGGGGCGGATTCGAGTATCCAAATCGTATCCGTAAAAAATTCAAGGCGGATACGAATTTAACCATATCTGCCCCGCGGATATCCGCCCATCCATAAAGAAATAAAAAATAAAAAATAAATGACAATATAGTCACATCAGCCAGCACCCATGTGGCCATGTGACTCCCTTCATTTTTTCAATATTTCACATCAAACACTTGTGCTCAAGTGGAGAGATACAGATACTTATATGTCCCCTCACCTTCTCTTGTCTCTATCCTCTTTTTCTTTATTTCATCATCACTTTCATTCATTCCTCAAGACTCGAGAGAGAAATCTTAAGATATTAAAAAATAAGAAAAAGTAAGAAAACATATCTATCAAGCAAAAAAACAAAGAAGCAAAGCAAGAGAGAGAAAGTGTGTGTTTTACGTCTACCAGAACTCTTGCCTAAAACCTCCCTCCAATCTTGGTTTATGCTCTTCCTTAGCTTCTTTGTCTTTCTCTTCTCTTCTTCTACATCGCCTCGATCGTGTCGTCACTCTGTAGATCATAGTGATCCGACAAGAAGACCTCTTTGGAACCATAAAACTGCCTCCGCCCCCCAATCGACTCCTCCGGTCTGAAATGCCAGCGCACACGGACCTTGACCTAGCCTCGTTCGTCCAAGAAGATATTATTCTCCACCTTCGCCAGGTGCGGGATGTTCGACGAGTCTGATGGTCGCATAAGCACGCAGTCTCCAATTTTTTCTTTCTCGGATCTATTTTATTCTTCTTCTTAGAGATTGGGAGATTCTATTCTTCTTTTTCAGATCTATTTTTTTTTCGGTTAAATAGAGCGTGGAGGATATCCGCCAATCCGTCCGGTGCGGGGTTGATTTTTAAAATATATGATAAACGGATATTTGGGGCGGATTCAGTGATCCGCCGTCCCCAGCGGGGCGGGGATGGATTTGCCCAAATCCGCCCCATTGCTATCCCTAAATCAGTTTCCCAGTATTCAGTCCCCCAACAGGCTTGGTAGAGAAAGTAATCAGCCTCCCAGTATTAATTTTAACTCACAAGATTATAAAGGAAATAAACTGTAACTACACAATATTGATAAAAAGAGATATTTACTTCGAGTGAAGGTTTGCAGTTATCTGATGAATGTTAAACTTTATTGAAGATAAAAACACTCTACTCATTGTCTGGAGACTGCCTTCAACTGAAGACTCTGGGTGAAACTCTGTCACCTCATAGATATCCTGTTCAAAATATAACAACACATAACATTAAGAAATAAGCAACTTCGTGTAAGCATATTACAAGAATCAGAATACCTTGATAACTTCATCTGAAACAGCACCAGAAAATTGCATAGAGTCTTCAGTTCCTCCAGCACCGAGCATGCCAAGGGATAACCAATTCAACCATCCACGAGTTCTAACTGATGAACCCTCGTCATTTTGTGGCTTTTCTATACCAATAATAATCTCACCACTTTTCCCCATATTATGAGCTGTGGAACTAAAATTTAAATCCTGCAAATACAGAATCCTTAATAGAAAACAACATTCAAACACACCAAGATATAGTTGGGCCATGAATGACATACAGTAGGTGACTAAAACGATAAACAGAAAATGATTATTGATCAATGAGCAAAATTTGACAAGGCATCCACCTCAACCTTAATTAGGAATTGAAGAAGTTTCAATAATTTGACAGATATATTTATACCTGAGACTCATTTTCGGCAATTGATCTATAGCTCAATATGTCATCTATGTCATATTCCTTCTCCATCTGCTCCAATTTCTGAAGTGTATCTTCATCTACAGGCTAATACGAATAAATAAACAAAAAGGGATAAGAAAATTAGTGCCAATCCAATAATACACATATCACAAGAGAAGTGGACAATATTCAAAGAGATTATGGGTGCAGATTTTCACTGACGAGGACACGCACTCCCAATATCTACTTTAATATTTACATATATATTTAGTGTGCTACTTTACAAGTACAATACAGGTCTACCAGATCATTGCATAATCAAAATGGATACAACATTACTATGACATAACAACTTTACCTAAAAAATAAAACCAAAATAATAAAAATGGGCGAGGACAACGGAGAGAGCTAATCTACACATTGTTATGAACTCCAAATCTTAAAAGGAATGATGCAACAAAGCTTTGACCTATGCATATGCCAAATATATATTCGATGCAACAAAGCTTTGACCTATGCATATGCCAAAAATATATAGGATCAGGAGTTTCTGACTTACCCAACCGTAGAGACACATACCCAAATCATCCAATATCATGCCCCTATTAGCCAAACCATCACGAATTGCAAGCCAGTGTTAGATCAATTCCCATAACAAAAAGACACTTTAGAATGAATTCACTTCCTCTTGACCAATTCAAAAGGGAAGTTCATCATAACTTCCACAACATACATAACAGGAAGCAACCAAAAGGAACAGTTATTGAAGTGTCTCCACTTCCACTAAGCATCCATTTTGTAGGAACCATTATCCTCATCCTAATGCATCATACCATTCATCCAGGCACGCTTCCACATAATTCTAAAAAGGCTCCTTGGTTACATCCTCATCGATAGTATGGCATGAACTCTGTTCTACTTCGTCTACAAACTCACCTAGTCCCTGATCACTTTCAAAGTCCCATGTCTATGAGATTCATTTACAATCTACCTTATTAGCTCGAAAGCTATCAATGAAGTTGTTGCAACATTTCCGAATTGCACAGTACCAATCTCCTCATCGATTAATCAATTGTCATATTCTTGGCCACACTGGTAATTCCATCTGACTTATATTTATTGTTTTTGTCTCCATCCTCAACTATCTTACCAACAGCTAAAACTATCACATTGTTCCCTTAAACTTCGAGATTTTCTTGCTGCTTGCTTAGGCTTTACAATTGTCCAACCAACTCGATCATGTTTGTCAGCTATCTTTTCCTTATCAAGTTTTGGATCCAAGCTTCAACCTTTTTTTGGAACATTTTTAGGACATTTTTGGAAGAACAATAACTAAGGTCGACCACATCTTGCACCTTGGTGCCTTTTATTATGCATATTCAACTTTACTCAAGTCATTTTCATTCCCTCCGTAACAACATGGATTGTATGAAGAAAACCATATTTAGCTCCGATCTCAACTTTGACCTTTGCAAACAATGTTCTTAACTTCTCTTCTGGAACCTCGTCTGGGTTTCAAGTGCCACTGGCAGTCAAACCTTTGGGATTCCACATAGCGTTGGCACCTTGTTGAGTGTTACACATTTTGGGATGCAACACAGTTCATCGCTATCATTGACAAAATCAAATTTCCATATACGAAAAATGAACAACCTAGTAGCCTTAGGGGAGGGCAACAGTAGATATAGGCGAAAGGATTTGAAAAGTTCGGGTTGCTCACACCATAAGGGGCAGCCAGCAGAATGAAATACTACTTCACTAGAAAGCCCACTGACGTCCCATTCCATAATAGTCTATACCTACTAGTGTAGTCAAGGCGACCGCCTAGGCGCGCCTCAAGGTGTTTTTACAGAATTCTGCCTCCAAATGAGGCAATGCGGTGTAGTGAAATGAGGCGTCCGCCTCAGACCGCCTCAACTACCTCATCACTTCAGCCCAAAATGGTTGTACCCAGCTCATTTGCAGCAAAAAAGAAGTTACAACCCATTCTATAATAGGATTTATGTTTCTGGTGTAATATTTGATAAAAACAAGATAAAACATTTTTAAGTTTTTATAAATTTGTCGTACTTTTTTTTTTTTTTAGAAAACATATCATGTTTTGATATCAATCTTGATTTTTCATAAAAATCCACTTATCTATGAATCTTGAAATTCTAATTTTGAACATTTTATTAAGAGAACTTAAGTTACATATTATGATACTTCAGTGGGATTTTGGGAAGATATTAAATCTCAACCACGTGACAGTTTCTTCTAAAAGACAATACGAGAAAACTCTCCTACCCTTATATAGATTTTCTTCTTTCTTTAAATTTTATGAAATTTCAAACTTTATTAAGAAAAACAACTCATAGAACAAAGATTACAAATGGGACTCTCATGAACTCTTCATGAAGCAAAAACTGGAGGACAAGCACGCCTTTAAAATGCACATAAGAAGAGCACAAATACCACAGAAAACCCATAAAATCCATGATAACTCAGTCACTATAGACCCGACTATTCATTTCCTGCCAAATACGGATAGGGGTTAAGGACCACACTACCCCTCCCTTTTCCATGGAGAAGGCTAGACATTTCCACCCGTGAGCCGTGATACACCTCATCAATAGAGCTTGGAATAACCCAGTCAACCCAACAAGCATGAATAAAGTGATATCATACAAAGCTCGTAAAATTACAGTTAAGACAATCCCTGGACTCCACGCTAGCTCCACCTCTAATCAGACCATCACGAATGACAATATGATTCCATAAAAACTCCTAAACGAAAATGACACTTCAACAGGCATACTTCCTCCACGCTAGAGAGGAAGGGAATCCAAATCTAGCATGTAATCGAGCTAGCATCAACCCAATGGTTGTAAAAGGATGAAACCAAGAAAGACACCAACTTAGACATTTTCAATTCCACCCGTCATCATCTTTGCTAGGGACCGCATTGCTTGGAGAACCAAAATACGTGTAGCCGACCCCGAGAATATCGGGAATGGACTTTGATGATGACGATGATGATATCGCTTATACAGATGAGAACAAAATGGGTCAACTAACAACACCTTGGGACTTGTTGACAAATCATGAGGCAGGAATCTGACCTGGAGGAAAACAGGGGTTACTCCTTAAAAGACCCCCTTCGTATCAACATCATCAAGGAAATAGAGCTAATGTAGAGACAAGGTTTGACAATCTGACTTTGTTGATTGTATTGGGAGGAAGGGGAGAGGGCAGCTCTGTAATTCCATAAGGTGTCTACACTCATGGGGACGCCTCGGGTTCATTGTAATCTTTCCTGATGTAAACTTTAAAAAATATTAATAAAAATAAACGTTAGTATTGTGGCATGTTCCATGGATCTGCAAGATTGGAAGAAATGCCATGGGTGGTTTTCTGGCTCAAGTGTCACAACGTAATAGAATGTGAAGTTATGTACTTAATACGGTATTCGGTTTTGCTTAGAAATTTCAGCTTTTTTTGTAGTCTAAACTTCTCATGGTAATTGCATAGAATGAGTTATGAGAAGATGAATTTGGAAACAATGATGCCGGTAAAGTGTAACAATAAAATAAACACGCTTGTAATTTGATAATTGAGATTAAGCAACACATTGAAATCATTAACAATAAACTACTGGGCTTATGCCTAGAATATGATCTTCTTGGCTAACAATATCATATGTGGGCTAACTATCAAAGTGTAAATTACCAATAACATTAACAAAAGACATATGCATCCAAATTTATCTATGAACAACAACACAAGTACGGATTTCAAACAGGTCAACTAAAAGCCCCACTAAAACAATGACATGTCCATACATTAGATTATCTTTCCAATAATTTTTAATCATACTACACAATTTACTTGAAGATCAATATTAATATTTTGACATTTACCTTGTCACGATTTACTCATAACATGTCAACAATTGAAACCTCAAAAATGAAAAAGTTGATCTGAGAATGGTGAACATGTGTCCATGTGTCAAAATCTCGCTCTCACCTTCTTAGGCACAGAAAATGTGGAGCATCTCCTTCCAATCAAATAGAAAGAAAGGATACACACTTTCGATTCAAAAGAACCAAGACGTTATTTACAATTTTCTTATTATCCTTCGGCTGGTAGTCTCATTTATATGTTCCCTTTTGCTGAGGTTGTCTAAATCCCTATGCAATACCTTTGTGGTCTTCATTCTCTTTTCATTTAAAAATTTTAGGTTTTTCCCCTATTAAAAGGAAATCAGTATCATAGGCTAAGTGAGGTGCAAAAAACAAAGTATGTCATTTCGCGAGGATATTGCAATTCTCGGCACAATGATTTAGAAGTACAAGTGTCATCTAACATCAAAAGAAAAAGTAGTAGTTTGCCTCATTCCTAATACCAAATTATATATGTCAAATATTCTGATAAATTGCTAATTATTTTCAATCAACAATTTGCATACATAAGCACAAATAAGTAACTCGCATGTAGGATATTATAAATTACAGCACAGCAATTTCAACTAAAGCATTCACCTTTTCTTGTCGAAGGATATCCAGTTTTTTCTTGTACAAAGACACGTATCTTCTGTAGTTGAGAGGAGCAACATTAAAATATTAATCGCAGATAAGGAATAAAATGCATAATCAAGTAGTAGTTCAAATAGGAGTAGAAGGCCTGCATATTGTGGTGACAACAAGCAAACAAAAAAATAGCAAAAGGATCCTACACCAAGTAGAGTAAAAAAGTGAAATGAATTAGATGCATCCGGGCTAATCTCAATGTACCTCAAGTGAAACACATTCTGAAAGAAGAAACTACTAGCAGAAGGTTTGGCCACACATCAAGGTCCTAAAGGCACTTCTTATTACTGCCCCCATTTGATGAAGAAACAACTGAATTGACTTGGAGAGAGAGATTTCAGTGGGTGTATCTAAGAGGTTGAGCTAAAGCAGAGCTTAGATAGCCTAGTAGTTTGGGAAGAGCCAGAGCTGCATTTGGTTGTGTTAGTTGATTAATTGTCTTCAGTGCTTGGTCATCCAAGTGTACTATGTTGTACAGACAAGGACACAGATACTGCGACATGGGAGATCGAAAAAAAAAACTAGGACACGGGTACGGCTAAGACAGGGAAACAAAGTAATAATTCATTTTTAGGATCAATTGGGGACTGGATTAGCTGCAATCCATTAAGTATACAATTCGAGGATATAAATGACAGGAAATATCTTTGCTAAGAATTATCATACACTTAGGTGTAAAGATTTTAGATTAAGCAAAATTAGGGTTTTGCAATAACACCTAATACAGGTGTAGGAACTTGGACGTTTAGGAGAATCTGATGAGTTGACTAAGAAATGAAATAAGATGGAGGGTATTACCTTGATGATGGAAAAACAATGACTCAATGAGTAACAATTTTTTTTTTATGATTCAACAAAATAGAGTATAATTTTTATTTTTTTAATCAATCAAACAATGCAGGCAATATGTTAAAGATTAAAAGAGCCAAGTGACTGAGCAGTCACAAGGCAGAAGAACAAAGGAGGCTAAAACTCCACTACAAATGAAAAATACTCTCATAGTTAAAAAGGACAAGAAACTGAAAATATAGTGTCTATAATACTTAGAACACGGATTCACAAGAAACTAAAAGTGGCATACATAGCACACTCAGACACTAACAGAACAAATAATAATGATTCATCAAAGATGCAATCATAACTGGAAGGTGCAAATCTTGGATAACAGCAACTTACTTTTGACACCAGAGGTATCTCCAGGATATCTTTTTTAACCTTTTACGAACATCTGACAGGACGGAATTACAAGCATAGTGCCACCACTTCATCTGCCAGCCCGTCTGTTTTCTTGATAAAGGGTAAGACCAAGGGCGATAATGTCCATATCTGCAGCAAAATAATCAACAGTGGTAATATTATATTCATTGAACATAAGAAGACAGGGTACCTGACACTTTAAAAACTCGAAAACAAGAAAATCTTTCAACAATGTTAAATGACAAATCGAAGAAAATCAAAACTTTGATACCTTAGGGAAAGTAGAAAGTATAAAAAAGAAACTAGTAGATCAAGAAGAAATCATGTTATACAGGTGACGAATAGAATGATATGATAGGTTCATGCAGAGATTCAAGAAGCTAAATGACAAACGGTATATGGAGAATACCTTATGTAAACTAGAGTCTGATGAAGCAAAAGCAGAAAGACTCACTGTGTATTGGCTGATCTCCTCTCTTTCATATATTTTTAATAGATTGATTTTGTAACTACTAGGAATAAAACATGTAGAAACTTGAGGATAAGCATGTTGACCATTAGCGTGGAAAATATTTAGGGTATCTAGGATAAGCATATACATCATTAGTGAAGGATTGATAGTAAGCTATTCCAGGTGGAATGTTGATCCCAAGGGATTATCTTTTTGGAAGTTAAGAATAACACGCCTATCAGATCTGTTATGGTCAACGTCTCAGCTCAGTGGGTGTTGAGTGTGTTTATGGAAGCAACCATTTGTCACGGTGATATGCTGTCAAGCAGCAAAGAAGTGCTTCTTCATGGGTGTTAATTGAGGATGGGGATAATGACAGTGTTTTATGGGACTCTAGACTTAAAAAAGACACGCAGATGCAGAGAATGATGGCTCCTCATGGGAGGAATGGTATGGGAAGGCACTGCATCAAGTCTTGAGTTGCTTTCAAATGTTAATCGGTTTGAGCTCAATACCCACTGAAAAGCAAGTGAGCAACTCTTGTTCTCTCTGCAATGAACACAAAGGAAAGGAGGTGCTAACGTGATGCATAAATTAAGGAGTAGGAGGTCTACGTCCAGTGATGAACCAAACTCATTCCTCCAAGTTATCTATGGCAGGGAGATGTAAATGTGTAAAAAAAGGCCCAGTTCGTGTAGACTAGTGTGTTTAAAGAGTTAAATTCCAGATCTATTTCTTTAATAGCATGAAATCACTTCTTTCTTTTTTTGAGTCAAAACACACACCAAAGATTTTATTGATAAAAAGGTGAGTGGGAAACTCATAATACACTACACAAAAAGAAGATTATCCCAGCTAAACATGATAAGTCAAAGGTAATGTTCTGGAATGTTTTGTGAGATGTCCCCCATTGCCAAATGGCTTCCTTCAGAGAAATCACAACTCATCGTGAGAGAGTGCTTTTCCTTCGAAAATTCTTTTGTTTCTTTCCATCCATAGAGTCCAAGCGACAAGATGGATCTCTCTCCTCCAAATCCAACTCTCCATTCTAGAGTTGTTGACATGGTTCCAATTAGTTCGCCAGCTATTAATGGAACCCTCCACCAGCCAGCTCACCCTGAATTCCTTTAAGAATGCAGTCCACCCTTCTCTAGAGTAGCTACAACTCAGTAAAACATGATCCATGGACTCCTCTACTTGATTGCACAGTACACAGTGGTTTAGGATCTGAAATCCCCTTTCTCCTCAGGTTATCGACAGTAAGAGTTCTACCTTGGATGACAGTCCAAAGGAAAAAAGATGGTCAAGATCCTGTGGATCCTAGAAAGATGGTAGAGACCCTATGTGGGTCTTAGATAACTAAGCTCTGCTGCAGTTGTTGAGAAGCTTAATTATACATTATTCAGTGCTACAAGAAGACCCAGAGATGGTGCCTCTGCCACGAGGAAGAAAGCGAGTGTACCTCAGCTCCCCATATCCAAGGTGAATAATGTGGGAATTTCATTGAAAATGAGTGCACGTCATGTGGACTAATCAATGCTTCAGAGGGATGATCTACCCCAACTGTGCTGTTGCATGAAAATTTTCAAGTATTAGAGTTGCACTGTAAAACCAGGAAGGGGAAATCCCACCTGAGTGGTAGAGAATTTGGGCATGTATCAACAGAGTACTCGTGATATAGTTGGGGAATATGTCCTCTGCACCAGCAATTCCCCCATATCTAAAAGTGAGAATAGCACAAGGAGAATCGTGGAGAGCAGTAACAGAGCAACAGACCACATGCAATCTAAGGGTGGAGAGCCGAATGGTGTGGCACAAGATGGGCCACATATCTATAAAAGCTAGTGTCCCTATTTGGAAAGACAAAAGTTGCTCTGTTTTCGCTTGGGGTAGCTTTCTTTGGTTATCACTTTTCAATGAGAATTCCTTCTAAATTTGCTTTCTTCATGTGGCAATGTGCATGGGATAGCCTTCCAATCAAGGAGTTCAGTAGAAGAAGTATGAAGGAGAAGATTGTTTGCGGAGCTGTCGGGATTGAAAAAAGTCTCTTTGTGATCGATTTTTTGCATGGTTGTCTTGCCTCAGCCTTTTTGGAGAACTTCTTCTTAAAAACAGTTCATCACTTCATTAGGTGATTTCTTTGAGCCTGTGGCTAGAATGAAATAGGAGGTTGTCCTGAATTCAGCTCTAAGGACAGAAACGTGATTGCAAAAATGCTGTCCTCATGGGCGTTGGTACTCAATTAGGTGGGAAACGAGGATTCTTTCAAGAGGTTCCATGTGAACTGGGAGTGACTAAATGCTAAACAATAACTTCACACTATAGACAGATCACACGGCACCATTAACAAGAACAGATTACCATTGTGATCAAGAGAAATGTAAAGGTAAGGATGCAAAATAAATAAATCAGATTAAAAAAATAAGTCAATAAGAGGTATGATTTACTTCTCTCGTAAAGGGCATATGCATAGGTAATCCCATAGAATCAAGAGGTGTTCCATCTGGATCTCATTTAACCGCAAGGCCTGAGAAAGTTTTGCAGTGAGTTAGAACGAAGAAAATGATGACATTTTGTAACTAAAGTGATAGCAAAAGACTAACCAAGTTGGTTAATAACTCCCCGCTAATGGAGTACTGTGGAGAACCATTCTCAAGCTTTCCAGATCTATTCACCTGCATATAAATTTCATCACCTTTATTACTCCTACTTTTGAATTTAAATGGAACAGCAACGGAAAGAAATTTAAATGGAATAACTACAGAACATAATTTCAAGGTGATCATTTTCAAAGACTCGAGTATAGCAAACTTGGTTGCATGTCTTAAGAGACCGTAACCAAACTAAAACAAATTAGGACACACTGTCAACTAGAGAAGTAACCAAGTATATATATATCACAAGCACAAGGGATTTCAAAATAAACTCGCTTACCATAAGAGACACGGCTACATCAAAAGGAACCAATATGTAATCGAATTCATTATTTTCCAATCTCGCTTTGCTCCAGAGCTGAGAGTCACCAGAGATGTCACTACCCATTGAATGCAATGTTCCAGGGGATGTGCTGCAATAAACTCCTAAACTTGATAGCTCTACAATCTTGTTGACTTGACCACCTCTAGGTTTCCCAATTGATGAACTGAAACGACAAGACAATTAAGACTATTCACATCCATACAAAAATAATCATAAGCGAGAAAGTAAACGAATATGTTGAAATGCAATCTAAAACAAATATGGATTGTGCTAAAAGCCTAATGCAGACTTACATGACCAAAACTACTAATCCACACTCAAAATTAACCCTGGGGTTTTCAATAAAATAAACAAAACAAAAAAATGAAAATAAAATCCATTACATAAGAATATAGAAAAGCTACCGACATTTATCATATAAAGAAGAAAGCGCATCAAAAAGAAAAAGTTAGGAAGTTCGTATCAGTTAGCTTGCATTCACACATCTGCTTGATCACCACAGCAAGTATGAGTACATCATGGTAAATCAAATTAAAAATTAAAAATTAAAAATGAAAAAATAAAAAGTTTAAACACACTCTTTTCTATATTAGCATTAGAGTTTTTTTTTTCTCCAAGATAGACAAATTATATTCATTCAAAGGGGAAAAAACATTGTGACTCAAAAAGTCATGACGAGAAAGTTGCAACTTACAACTAGTAACATGTGACGATTTAAACAAACCTTCCCAATCAAATAAACAGACACTGAATTCCATTCTCAAACTAATATGCAATGAGTTTCTTTGTCTTTTGTTTTGACTTTGGGTCTAAGCCTCAGCCTCATCGGTACATCGGTACGGTACATATATCTTACGATACACTGATATATGATGATGCAGGGATGTATTATCCTTGTACAAGAATGAATGGATGGATGATAGGTAATTCTTATATCAATGGATGATAGGCAACAACAGCTAATGCGTGTCCCACAATTATTATATCAATGGAAGTGGTTTGGTGATCTACTTGCTTGAATAAGTCTTATTTTATCTCTTTTACATGCTTAATAACATGCAAATATTTTATCTCTTTTACATGCTTAATCATGCAAATATTTGTGGTTTCCAATACACAATACTTTACCATATATTTATGCTTAATAACATGCAAATTTTGATGTATTTTTGCACCATATCTTACAATACACAATACTTTTACCATATCAGTATCTCAATTTCAGGTTTCCAAAACGCGATACGATGAACATTTTGATAGCTATGGATTGAACAATATCAATAAACACCATGCTTGTCATTTGTCAACTATCACGAAAGCTAACAGTCTCTCTAGACAATAAAAAAGGAGTAAAGATACAGAGACTATTGAAATTTCAAGCATATAGGAACACACTTTTATTGACAGGAGAAGTATCTCAGTGTCTTGTAAAAAAAGAGTTACTGATCTCAACTAGGAACAAAAAAATTTCATGAATAGTGACAACAACCAAAAAGCAAAAGAAATCACATCACAAGTCATCTAACAGTATCTGATAAAAGGAAATCTATCAGTACCCAAGAGGATTCTGCTCCTGCTTCATCGTCAGACTGGAAAACTTCAAACCAAATACGAACTGTGCCTGAAAAGCATCAACTAAAGTAAAGAACAATGGCAATTCAATTGGAAGAAAGCATCATAACAGCCAGCGAAGAAAATCACGATATCAGGGGAACTAACCAAATTCCAGTAAGAATATATTTGAAAGGCAATCACAAGATTTAATGCCTTGGAAAAGATTGAATCGTGAACTCAAGATACCGTGCACCAAAAGTCTTACAAGCTAAACTAGCACCCATTGGCAAATTACAATATATGGCACCATGGATTGACATTTCAAAAAGCAGAATCTTGGAAAACCAATATAAGTTTTCAGGACATCAACATAATTGAAATAAATAAAAAGAGCGAACAAAACAGAGTAAAAATGTCCATGGTAAATATTTCATTAGAAGGATTCTTCCCTAAACTCCGCAGGTAAGGAAGACCAAATCATAGTTGTTTATGACTGGAAAAAAAAAAATCGGTCTCATGATTCCTAATGGGCCTCGTATAAGGCGCAAACATTGACAATAATTCTCTTTTTCTCTCTAAGGTCCTCTTGGGAAATGGTTTATTGAGTGTCACACACAAAGTATTCCACTCTAGGGAAACATGAACTCCGAAATACAAACTGGAATATAATTGGTTGAGAATATTAGTTTTGTCCTAATGAAAGCAACAAATGAGATGGTAATAGAATTTGACCGAGAGTATGCCTAATTTGCTGCCAACAAAATGCGAGAATTAAAACGAGGATCCAAAATAACTCCATGAAATAGGCAACCAAACTCTCACTTGTTTAGGTACTGTTGTAAAAGCAAATAAACTGATGAAACTTGATGCGACAAAGCTTTAATAACTCACTCTTAATGATGCATGGACACGGACACAACACCACGACTTGAAAACTTTCCAAAGACTAAGACTCAATGACACGGCAGACATTTTCTTTAATAAGTCTGATGAATATAAACAATAATAATGTCTAAGACATTTTCTTTCTTTAATAAGTCTGAATATAAACAATAATCCAACAAAGAAAGAATTTAAATAGAAAAGAACAAGAAGATGAATATGAGACCACAAAAGAATGTTATTGCAATGTCTTTGTTGCAAGTAAGGGGGAAAAAAAGTAGAAGAGAACAAGATGAAGAAAAAAAGTAGAAAAGAAAAAGATGTACAAAAGTGAAGGAAATGACACTTTGTTGCAAGCAAAAAAATAGAATAGAGAAAAAGCAAAGTATAAAAGGAATATAGGTCAAAGTAAACAAAGGAGAGAAGAATACGCAATTGAATCTTTAGCTGGATTAACAACCTTCAAATTAGATGGTTATTTGCACCAACCTAAAAATAATAAAATAAAGTTGGTTGTCGATTCTTAGACTGTGTCCTGACCAAGTTCCGGGCTTTTAGGTGTATCAAAGGCGTGTCTAACCTATTGACTACATTGATCATGTGTCTAACACCTACAAACACATTGAAAAAGAGTCAAACATGTATCGGGCGAGTGTTGGTGTCTGATACATGTTAGACATGGATGTAGGAATTTTTTGAAAAGCATGTGTATCCTTGCTCTCTCAATACAACAATTTCAAAACCGATTACAAAATTTAACTTGGGGTGTGCTTGTTTGCATGGAAAAGAAATTTTTTCATTTGAAAATATATTTGCCAGTGCTTGGTTACTTGGAAATAAAATTGTCTCGAAAAAAATATTTTAAGGGTTTGGTTGAAATTTCGAACCATTATGAAAAAAAAAATTCTTACCTCGCCCTATACGCAAATTTTTTTATCCCGAGAAATATTTGTTGGACAATTTTCTTTTCTTGCTAAAATTTTCTTTGCAACAATAGTCTATTTAAACAAAGACTAATTCTACATGGATTTAGAATCTATATACAAAAAAAAACGCTAATCATACACGGTTTTTAATATGGATCAACTTTTTTTAACATAAATCATAAAAGCCTAATTAATTAAAATAAATAACCTTATTCTTATCATTTTCTCCAACTTTGGATAGATGCTCATCGAGCTTAGATACCTTATTCCAAGTTGTCTGCCATTAAAGATGTCCTTGAGTACTGAGATTGTGAGCATCAACAGCCAACAAATCTCCATCAGTTATCGGGGCGTGTAACTCCTCTGGGCAATCATGCGAATGTGACCAATCTGTCCACAAGTAAAACCTTGAAATTAAGATTATACACAGGAAGATGAGCATCCGACATGTGCAATATAAAGGGATGTAGTCTGCGAGGTAACTTGAGTGTCCAAATTATATTGCGAGTGCCCAACCTTCTTAGCATATTGTCAAGCTTCGATCATGGTCGTAATTGTAACTATATCCAACTGACAACGACCATGCCAATACCAGTCCACCTTTTTCTATTTAAATTATCTTCAATCTGCTACAAATAATATGAAATTCCTCGATGTACTCAAAGTCAAAACTATAAACATGCCATGTGTAATCTTATGCAACCTGCCAAATAAATCTATGTGGTGAATTTGGGAATGCAAACATGTTGCATTAATTTTCTCATCTTGGAACAAGTCTAGGCAATATATTTTTCCAACAACTATCCTCCGAATCAAAGCTATCCACCAACTAGATTCAATATCATGTACCTTGGTTGCAACAAAATGTGTCACTTTATTACCTAAAGCAACTTATTATACAAGAACCCAAAGCACGCGGAATCTCATCTCATCAAATCCCTCTCCACCCACTCATTGAGGTCAACCAAGATACTATCTAAAGGATAGGACCCCCAATTTCTATTACACGCTTTTCAATGACCACACGGTCCTCCGCTAAAAACACCTCAATCTTCAACTTGGATATCGTTAAGTCTCCTTATCATGGTAGAATAAGCATGGAAATAATTTTTTCATTAAATTCTTTGTTATCCCCCCATTTGGATGGTGACCAAACTCACCATCTTTCATCCTCAATCCGATGAATCCCCTCGACCACCACCATCTTGGGGGCCTAAGATGCATTATAAAGGCATCGTAGTTTAAGAAAATGTAGTGAGGCTTATGCCTCATGCCTCATGCCTCACGCCTCATCAAAAAATTTTGAACTAAAGCCTCACTGGTTTGGCATTGTTGGGCACTAAGTCTAGCATTGTTTATGCTTAGTTGAGTGAGGTGTACGCCTCACACCTCGTCAAAAAAATGTGCCTCAGTTCCTACGATTTATTAAACCTTGAAAGGCATTAAGGAGGCCCTCCCCTTCTAGGGCGTTAATAACCGTTATCTCATCCAACAATGTGGCCTCCCTGGATCCTAGCTTCCCATATATATTCTTGCCCCATTGTGCAATCTTCTTTTTGAGATTTTTTAGATGCTTTAGCTTGAACCCAAATAAGGTACCTGACCAAAGAAAACCCTCCTCAAGCCAAGCCACGCCATCTCAAAACGGAAAGGACATTTTACTTACGATTACTCCGCCCACAAGCCAAAACAATGGGCCCATGATCAAAGCCCACCCTAGGCAAAGCAACAAGATGAATTGAATCCCACTAATGCACCCATCTTGAAAAACCAAGGACCTGTCAAAGATAGTCGGGCTACCTTGGTTGTTCAACCATGTGAAGGTTGCCCCTCTCATACAGTCATAGAAATATCCACTAAGAAATTAGCACAAAAAAACTATACAAATCTCGCCAAATTCAACATACTTCTAGTGGTGGAGTTATTATTGAATTTCTCTTCCAGACCCATATGACACTGAAGTCAGCCCCAACCACATAAGGAAGATCCCAATATCCATGAATAGCATACAACACAGCCAAGAAAATTCTTCTCTCTTAACTCTTAGGAGGCATACAACCCAGCGAACCCACCTGAAATTCTCACTAAACAGACGACACTTCAAAGAAATCAAATAATCCCCAATTGAGTATTCCTCAATCTCCCACACTTGAGGATCCATATGCCGAACATCCCCTCTAGACCTCCCCAACACCGAGGCATAGGCACCAATCCACCAGCCCCTTGCCCCGACATCCTAATGGGAGCTTGGGACACTCCCCTGTCTCACTCAAAAAAAGAAAAGGCCTCTTTTTTTAAGAGTTCTAACATAACCCAGCGTCCTACCATTCCCCAAATCCCTCACGTTACAAGCGAGAAAATCAGTCTTCATTTCCACCATCGACGCCCCACAAGAACAATTGCATCCCATCTAACCCTCAAGAAAAGCGTCGGCATTTAATAACTTTTCATCCTCATTATTCAAAACCTCCCCAATAGACGAAGAATTTCTCCAAAGCCAGTGAGCAACTTCACAATCATAATACTGCCTCCCCTCAATCTCTAGATTCTATCCTCCAACTCCTTGAACACATCTTCCATTTTTGCTTATCATTGAAGTCAAGAGAATCCAGCTTAGAAGCCATGTCCATACCCTGTAATATCTCAACAGACCCATATATCACTCCTCTACCTTCACGGGTATCCAACAGCGAAATTGGGCATGGCATATAGAAGAGAAAGCGTGAAGAATTGAAATAATAGAATTAAAAAAATGGCTCGGAATAAAGAAATAAAAGAATTAGAGCCTTATGGATTGATAAAGACTCCATGGATAGGAATATAAAATGAAATATCATAGTAGTTCTAATGATAATCCCAGAAATGTGAGTTTTTTTTCTTTTTCTTATTGTATTACCTGGCTTTGTCGTTTGCTTTTTCAAATTATATCAAGATTTAACTCCTAAAGGGGCCCTTTTGAATCAATTCCTGAGTGAGACACTAGCCACTATGAATTTACTGCATGTACCTATGTATATAACACACGGAGTGATATATGTGTATATGTTTCCAAAGTGTTTCCATATATATTTCCATAGTGTTTCATTCAGAAATACCCTTTTGTAGCTAATCATTTATTGGAAAAATTTGAGAAGCTCAACCGAAGGACAGAAAAAGAAATAATAGTAACTTGGTCCCGAGCATATATATATATATATAATGTTCAATTGTTTCAGAAATTATATATTGGACAAAATGGAATTTGACAATCACAAAATCTCAACCTAGCACACAATAATCTTTCAACACCGATAGAAACAACAATCCCAAGGCAAATATGAATTATGTCAGACCAAGCATTAAAAAAAATGTATACAAACTGTAATAACAAATTACCAATTCGCTGGCCATGCCAGTATATACAACATTAACGTTTCTGATGGACAGCTGGATGCCATCAAGAATCTGTAGACAGAAATAACAAGACAATAAAAGTTTATTTGCAGTGCATGTGTAGCGAAAGCACTCTTGATGATTTCTCTGTTGAATTGAACATCAGAGAATATAATAAAAGGAAGAAACCAAATCTCAAAACCAAAAATGAAAAAAACTTCTTATTTTGTCAGGAATAAATAAAAAGATGTTAAGAGACATTTTTTACATTAACAGCTTGACGGGAATTAAATTTACAATATAACGTAATCTTAGGCAAGCCATTGTCACCTTTGCAGTGATGTGGGAAATAAATGATTGCCCAGCCTGGTTTTCTGCAAAAAGACAACCTTTAATCAGTTTCAAGCAGCAAATAGAATCAAACCAGATGTGAAGCGATATTTTGAAGTGAGGCTAATTCTTAATTTGAAGCGGTTTAAAAATCATGGGGTTTTTGCACTTTACCCCTAGTTTTCTTGTTTTATTGCATTTTTCCCCTTTTCAAACTTTACTCTTTTGCCCCTACAATTAATGTGTCCTACAACACCTAACAGGCACGTGAGTCCATTTCAAAATTTTATAATATACCTATAGTACACCCCCCCCCCCCCCCCACGTGCACAACACGTGACCCCCTTACTCGGAGATTAAATTAATAAAATAATAATAATAAATAAAATAATTAAATAAATAACACTCATAAAAACATTATTCCGCCCTTGGAAAATAGTCCTTACTAATAAATGTCATAAGAGGACACCCCAACAAAACTTTTGGAGCTGGTTAGATGAAGATG
The DNA here is from genome assembly GCA_963556465.1 of Berberis vulgaris. Classification (NCBI taxonomy): domain Eukaryota; kingdom Viridiplantae; phylum Streptophyta; class Magnoliopsida; order Ranunculales; family Berberidaceae; genus Berberis; species Berberis vulgaris. Next base: position 55,291,334 of record OY747136.1, on the reverse strand, counting down.
GGTATGAAGAATGATGAACTCCATCAATCATAAATAGATCAAAGCTCTTATGTCATATTCTACAATATCCACAGAAATGAAAGCTCTCCATGGTATTTGACTATTCAATTGAACCATGTGATCCGTAACCACAGTAGAGAATGGAATTAGCAAAATAGCAAAAAAAAAAAAAAAAACTATATGCAATAATTAAGAAAAAAAATCAAGCATTTTCACTTAATAGTCTCCATACGAGCCTTGCACCTCCCAGCAATACCTACCTTAAAAGACAGAACCACTTAACAACTCTCCTCCAAAAATTAGTGTCTTCCGCTACAAATCTACATTCCCACATAGCTTGATCCATAATTTGAAGATTATTTTTTCGAGCCATCCACATATCCTAGCCTATTTCACCAACATAACTTGTTTGTCCTCCATTTCATAAGAATTTTTTAAGAGCTCGTCTGAAAATTAGATGGTTACTAACAAGACCTAGAACGGTGTCAACTAGTATGTTGTAGCTCTAAGCATGGAGCGTCCGATGTGAGTATCCGTGAGTGTTGATGCAAGTATTTGACACGATATGCATCGACACATTTTTTTATAGAAATAAAGGGTCGTCTTTACATTTTTATATAGTTTGTCAGATGTCCTCCTTTTGAAAAATATTTTCATTTGCATTCACTAAGTTCTTACCAAAAAATTTCCACCACCAGCTACTGAATAGAACGGCCAGATAGCGATGGTACTAACAAATATTTAAAAGTTGTTTGTGGGTTAGGACTTGAGAAAAGGCATTATAGTACTAAATTAGAGACTTGGGCCATCACCTATCAATGCTTGCGCCATCAAGCTTTAAGCCTCAAGTTAGGATGAATTCCAGCCAACCAGATAGGTTTTTTTTATTTTCTACAACTCTTTTATCTAATTGAACCCTCCTAAATATCTTTTTTTAATCAATAAAATACGAAAGCTATTATTCAAAACTCCTCCTTGCAAGTGAGACACTCCACAAGAAAGGCAAAAAAAAAGGAGATGGTTACAAGGGGTTTGCAAATCACAGTGACTCCAAAAACCACGCAAACATGACATCACTCTCTAGAATGCATACGGGTTGGAAGAATATTGTTTGTTCCCAAACCAACCAAAAAGGGTCGATCATTTGGAAGAAAATCAGAATTTGCTCGAGAACTTTAATTCTGCTCCTTAACTCATTACACCCTCATGTTCTCTGACTTCTAAATTTTGCAATATTTTGCTCATTTCCTCTCCCATTTTGAATCCAACACTTGCGTCCAACATATTAGGAGATTCTTGACTAGGCACTATCAATTATATAAGCTTTCTTCAATGATTGGAAGTATGAACATATATGAAGAAATGATAGAGATGGATGAACCAGATAACATTTGACATTGGAAAAGTAGATCATGATGCATACTAACACACTATCACCTAATCAATTCACTATCCATAGTAACAGTACTTATCTTATTTAATTATAAGTTCTTGATATTTAGTGAGTTAAAAAAAAATTTAAGGGATACTTCTTTTTAGCAAAAAGGCTTACTTACACCTTGAAACTTTAGAACATTCATACACTGGGATATTTTAACAATTTATTCCACTTAATCCTCTGATAATAAACCATGAAGTACCCCTTACCATACATACACACATAGAATATATTGTTTTTTCTGAATCAAACTAATTGTCACTAGTGGATCAATTAAAGCAAATCTATTTAATTAAACAACTAAAGCACCAAAAAGTTAAGCTGAAAATGAATAACTCACCACACACACGCCTTGATAATTTTGCTAGCTCTGCTGCAGCTAGCTTGGCCTTTTTCCCAGCATACTCCCTGCTTTCTACTGATTCTGAACTCCACTATAAAACAACAGCAAATTTTATATAAAATATGATAATACCATGTCCTTAAGTAGATAATTTTCACTACGATCTTCTTTCACAAGCAACTGGAAGAAAATGGTCACCAAGTAAACAAGCTCAAATCATAAACAAATGTGCGACATAAAATGTAAAGTTTGTGAGAAAATGTACCTCATTATCATCTCGTTGGCGAGAATGTATGAAGACATCCTCTAAAACAATTATGATGGGATCCCAACCTAGCTTTTTCCATGGAATTTTTATGCTTAACTTCCCAATTCGACCTATTAGATAAGTCCACAGTCAAAACAAACTTAGAACGCGAGCACAAAAGTAGAAATTCAGGTCAGTAATCTTAACAAAAGGTATTCAAGAAGGTACATTGAGGGTGATGGATAAAGAGGACAGGTGCATTCCTATTTGTTTGAAAATACAAAATGTTATCACTGATTTGTAGCAGTTAAAGGATCTTTTTTATTCAAATTCCATGGATACTGAAAAACGATTACAATAAAGCCCGAAGCGCATTCAGTACACTGAACCTGTTGTTGGTACTGTTGACCTACAAATAGACACACCAAAATTTCAAACTATTGGTAATTACCACCACTCCTTGTATCTAAGATGGTAGCTGAAGTATCAATAGTATGTAGAGTAGGTTATCCTAGCTAAACATAAATAGATCTAGAGTCACATGTTGTAAAGAGTTAAAGAGTCAATCCCCATTGCCAGATATCTTCCTTGATTGAGAAAAATGCCTCTTCAACTTAAGTCTTGTCCCTTCAAATATATTATGTTGCTTTCCTTCAGAATTGCCCATGTCATAAAATAAGCACTCGTATTCAGATTCCATACCAATGGTCATGCATGTATTGTTCCTTTCTATTGGCCAGGACACCCTGAACTCATTATGAGGGTAACCCATACAATTTTAGAAAACTGACAGTTGATGAGAATGTGATCTAATCTCTTTGCCCTCTTCACAAAGAACGACTTTGAACTTTATTTGCTAATAGGTTTGGGTTATTCAAAAAAAAAAATTTAATAAAAATTAAAAATTAAAAAAATAATAATAAAAAAATAAAAAATAAAACCTACAGAGTTAGTGAGAAGCGCACAGTGAGAAGCTGAACATGTAAAGGTTACATTCTAAATAGTTTTGTGAGCTTTATCAGGGATTTAATGTTTTCATAAGAAGCAAGTGATTGATGCCGGACCTAAAATCTTGGGGATGAAAAAAATAATCAAACAAAAGAGTAAAGAAGTTACAAGTAGGGTGGGTGTTGATATACATACCTTCCTCTAGTGCCAAAGGCAATTGGAGGTAGTTGAAAGCTTCGGGAATCAAAGCTACGTTTTCCAGTAACAGTTCCCCTGCACATAATATTCGAAGCGACAAGAAGTGTTGGTATCAAAAAAAATTGAATGAGAAATGATTGAAATTGATAATTAAGAACTTACCGTTCCATAAGCCAATCTTGAGCTTCTCCTTGGGGATGTCTTTGACATATCTGCCGAGGTAATCGAGTAGCAATTTCTGGACGAGCCCTTCGAACATCTCTCTGTCGCTCGCTCTCTCAAATGAATGACTTGGAAACACAAGTTATGGGTTTGTTAGATTAGATTAATCGAATGTGTCTTCTTATTCTTCGCGGAGCCACCATCGATAAAGAGAAAGAGATTGAGAGTATGTATGTGCAATGTTTTAAAAAGCGTTTTTCAGCCTCAAGTCGATCTAAGCTTTTTCCGAGGCGAAGCGAGGCGTTTTTTAATAATTAAAAAAAAAATACCAAAAAAAACAGTTGAAACAATTAGTATATATTAAGATATTCTAGAAGACTTACATGCTTGTTTAATCGTTATTTACTTATTTTATGAACTTCTTTTGCAGATTGAATGAAGCACCAACATGAAAATGAAGACTGAACATTTCAAAGTCATGCAAGGGACTACCAATAACATACTTTGTAACATTACTTATATTCAAGAGAGTGCACAATACTTCATTTATATTAAAACAGTTTTGAGGGCATGACAAACTTAAAAAAAATAAATGAAGAATGCTCTTTTCATCATCAAAATTATAGAACAAACTTGTGCTTGGTTTAGATTACTCTAAGGCAATTGCAATTATAGATATCACTCTTAAGGAATTTCGCAGCCAAAATACAGCAAGATGGCAGCCCAAAATATAGCAAGATAGCAGCCCAAAACCACATACCTCTAAAGCAATAACAGCATCGAATGTCCTCTGTTCTTCAACCAACTTTTCTGTCAACAGTCTGCAAGAACACAGATTAGCATTGTCAATTTAACTGGTTCAACCCATAGCTTAGTACAAGAGAAAGAAATTAAGAAGAGCTTAGACTGATGGCACTCACAGGAGGCTCTCATCTCATTCTCCTCCGATAACAATTTTACCAGAAACCTTGTCATCGTCTAATAGCTTTGACAGGCGCGCAAAGTGATTGGAGTTCACAACACGGGACAAGTCTTTTGATTTCAGTGGATCTTTCCCGAAGGATTCCTCCAATATATCTTTCAAGGCATCTATCTGGTATAGAGATGGGTTTAAGCAATAATCCAAAAGAAAAAATAGATTATCTGGCTATGTGCAAATCCCATAATATAGTTAACATACTTCAAATGGAAGTAACAACATCTGATACACATACAAGAACAAGAACAAATACAGCAAGCACCTGACAGCAAATACAACAAATACAGCAAATAAAAGAAGTATGCTAAACAGACAGCTGAGTATAGTTGCAGTTCGAGTCGGAACATGTAATGTGGAGTTAGAGCTTGGTGTTCATAAACAAAAAAAAGGGCTAGTACATGGTTGCTGACCACTGCAGAGATTTGATACATTACTGAATGTTGGGTAATGTTAGTGAATTTAAATTTAGGTATTCCCAAAATACAAATTTCGAAGAAGAAGAAGTGTAATTAGAACAAGAAGAATAGGAAGAAGTATAATTAGAAGAAGAAGAAGTATTCGTACAGAAACAGAGCTTGGATCAAAGTGTTCAACCAAAGTGTTCGAATCGCAAATGAAACGGCTTCGATCGACCAAAGTGTTCGACCGTCTTGTCTTCTTTGATGATCGATCGCTAGTTCGATCTTCTCTTCTTCTCCTCTTCTTCCTCTCTTCTTCTTCTCTTCTTCTTCAGTTCGTGTCTGCAAATGAAACACAATTAGAGGAAAGAGTCGAGTTAGGTTAAGTTATTAATCATAATCTCAGCCGTTGGATTTGTTTAAAGATGATGATATGTGTGTACGTGTCTGTATATGGTGTTGCTTTGCTGCGAGGTATGGTCGGTCTTGGGGAAGAGGTTTTTGCTTGTTCCAAGGGGTTTTCTCTTCTTCTTCAACTTTACGGGGGTGTATTGTATATGGACTAGTGTAAGACCCGTGCCGTTGGCACTACTACAGAGTACATCGCACTTTCACGGAATTGTCGAATAATCGCAATTGGATTTTTATTTCATTATTTAAAAAAAACACTTACAATGAATTAACTTTGACAAAAAAATGGAATGACAACTAAAACAACATTCATGCTACATCTGGGATGAATAGACTCACCCGGAGGAAAGCTTCGAAATCAACCTCATCAGTTGCATCAAGAGTGGACTCACCCAAGATGCTAGCAATCTCCACCTCAGTAAATATCTCACCAAGAGCCTTCAGCTTCATCATAACAGATGGCAAATCTCCCAGTGTGACTTTACCACCCAATTGACTCCTCAGTGAAATAAAATGCACGACGTCCATCCAAATTCACAATTCATTTCCCATAATCCATCAATGTAAACTAATAACATGTTAGGAATGATGATCTAGCCTCCTCTCAAAACATCCACCTTAACCCATCACTGATCTTTACATAATAACCCATTTCTCATCCAACTTATTAAAATGAACTTGATTTTACCCATACTAATCAGTGGATCTACATATCAAACACAATTTTCAACAAATATGAATCCACCCATGGTGTTCAACATACATTCAAGCTCAATCAGCAATTCAGCCAAATCAAAACAATACCCAAAGTTCCTTAAAGTACCCATGGTGCGATTCAAAGAAGACTGACTTCGAATCCAATCCATCAGACAAATAAAACTCAATCAAAACAAATTTGAAACTGAAATCAAGACATCTAAAGAAGATCAGATTGATTTCAATTAATTAACCCAACAATTCAATTGGATGCAGGAAACCTAACAACAGTGATGATTGATTGGAACTTGATTGAGAAGACGAAAGTAAGTATAGATCGAACCTTACGACCGTCGACGGAGAGAAGACCGCTAAGGATGCATTCTTTGAGTCCAGTTCCGAGCACTATGGCTGCCGAAATCCAATAAAGAAAATATCGATCGCAGAGGAGATGGAGATCGAAAGGGGTTTTAGGGTTTCTGACAGAATCGCCTCTATTTCAGAGAGGAGGAGACAGAGAGGCCTATGTGATGAGAGAGTTCTCAAATAAAAGACGCTTTTGTCAGTGAGTGAGGGCAAGCATTTGTTGTTCGCTTTGTTCCTTGCTTGCTGAAATGGGGTTGAAAATGCTTGTTTTCTATTTGTGTTCGTGTAGGTGTTGACTCTTCTCTGCTCTTGTTCTCAGACGATGGGGAGAGTGGAAGAGAAGATATAGGAAGGAAGGAAGAGAAGAAGCAAACCTCGAGGAGGAGCAGAGAGAAATTCAAGTAAGATGGAGTCGAGTGAGAGATTGGGTTGAATGATCTAGGGTTTTGATATTGTAAGATAGATTCTTATGGAATTGATAGAGATTCAAGCAAACCTATTTGAATTGTAAGATGGATTCTTATGGAATTGATAAATAATTTGAAAAGTCCGCGGACTCTTTAAATTATCCATAGATTCTTTAAATTTTTTAGTGTTCTAAAAATCGCTAGGCGCTGGGCGGGCGGCGAGCAGGTGCCTAGCGCCCAGGGGCCTAGGCGGGTGCCTAGGCGGTCTTAGGTTTTGTATTATAACTTTAATAATTTACAAAAGTTAAGCATAATACCTTATCAATTACATCCAATTTAAGTCAATATACATATGCAAAATTTAAAAACATGAAAAATTAACAATCGTGAACAAAATTTATTAAAACTCAAATGACTGAAGTTGGTCATGATGGGTACTTTATATAAATTTGAATTTGTGTAATCTTTTATTTTTCTTCAAATTGCATGAATAACCTCAGTTATGTTTGATAAAATCTACATTAGTAAAATTGGTACCGGCAGATCCTTTGAGAATTCCATTAAGTAATCATCCTTCGCTACATTTAGACATATCATCATCATCATCATCAAAGCTCATTCCCGAGATTTTATAAAAAAACAATTAAATAGTTTATTTCTAAAAAATAGGAAAGAAAAATAAAATAAGAACACAATCAACTTTATTAAAAAATAAAAATTAAAAAAATTAAAAAAAAATCTCCCAGACCGCCTAGACCCCGCCTAGGCCGCCTAGACCCCGCCCAGACCCGCCCAAACTGCCCAGACTGCCCGCCCAGGCATTAATCTGGCCGGTTTTCCACCTTCTAGCGCCTAGGCGGCCGCCTAGACCGATTTTTAGAACACTTAATTTTCCATGGACTTCTGCTGATTTCTTAAATCTATAGACTTTTGCTACAGACTTTTTAGAGATTTATGAAAATCCATGGACTTTGTATGAACGACTTTTACAGATTTCTAATTATTTGCAAGATAAAAAAGAAGTTGGTAAATAGTGATGAAACAAAAAAAATCCATAAAATAGAGATACATGTGCTAAAAAACTAGAAAAAAAATGTCGTTAATTAATAATTAGCATCTTTAAAATAAGAAGTAAACGTCCATAAAATTGTATTATGATCATTCTTCTCCTTCATGGTCACTTTCTTCATTATCATTGTTAGCAACGTTGATGTTTGCTTGAGCAGCCCACATTTGATTAGCAATACTCATTCTCCATTGATTAGCATTTTCTCTTTGTTGTTCTTGGTTTTGAATATCATCCCATTCAAAATTATCTTCATCATTCTCTACCGGATCATTTTCTGGTTTAGGAGGAAATTCATCTGAACGACATTCTTGTCGAAGAAAATTATGCAATCATGCACATGCCAAAACAAGCTCCGCTTGTGTCTTGTAAGGAAATGGTGGTGCTGATTTGAAATTTGTAAACCGCGACTTGAATATTCCAAATATTCTCTCAATTACGTTCCTCAATGAAGCATGACGAAGATTAAATAACTCAATTGCGTTGACAGGATGGTTTCCTGGACCGCCAAACATACATACATGATCTAACCATGATCAACTTATATGGTCCAATCATGATCCAAACACATGGAAGTCAAAACCAACTATAAATCTAGTCATACGCAAACAACTATAGCAAAATATCATATATATATATATAGCATATATGATCCAATTAACTATAAAAAAAACATACCTGAGAAGATAATCGGCGTCAAAAACATATATGCAAGGGATTGTAAGCCATAATGATCCAACCAAATATACTATATATATTTAATCCAGCGATTTATAAACCCTAATTTAATCCAAACCCTAACACAACTTCCAGATTTATAGACCCTAACCCAAAATCATCAACAATGCAACTATGAACACTATAGTATATTTAATCCAGATATATAAATCGCTGGAAGAATCAACGATTTATAAACCCTAATTTAATCCAAATCCTAAAATAATTCAAAATCAATGCTATAAATCGCTGGATTAAAATAATTAGAGGATGGGAAGTTGTGTTAAGGGTTTGGATTAAACTTAGAGGATGGGAAGTTGTGTTAGGGTTAGGATGGGAAGTTGTGCTAGGGTTTATAATCCCATCCTATAGTTGTGTTAGGGTCTATAAATTCATTATTTTAATTAGCGATTTATAAATCAAATAGATGAACTTGAATCCAAAGTCAAGGCTATGTCATATCAGCTCTCAGAAGCTGAAAATGCTCGAGAGCGCTGCTCTGTGCTGCAAATGAGCTGATGGTCACTCAAGAAGAGTTGATTAATGTGAAAACTGAATTTGTTGTTGCCGAGGAATCAAAGTGCTATGTCACAAGTTGAACTAATGTCAGCTACTATTAATATTGAGAAAGAAAAGACCAGGGAGCTCAATGAAGATATTCTTGTCTCAAAGTTGACTGCTATTGCAAACGGGAAAGAGCATTCAAAATTTGTATCGGAGAAGGATGTTGAAGTTCAAGCACAAGATCATCTGGAAGAGCTACAAAACCAATTGGATGTAATGCAGGAACTAGAGAAGCAGCTCTCAGATAAGACGTTTATCAATCAGAACTGAAGCAAGTGAAAGAGTTGCACAGTTCGTTGATAACGATTTATATGAATTCCAGCGATATAAGTTCAAGATATAAATACACAACTTCCATCCTAACCCTATGAATACACAATTGGATGTAATGCAAGAACTAGAGAAGCGGCTCTCAGATAAGACGTTTATCAATCAGAACTGAAGCAAGTGAAAGAACTGAAATCCATATTGAATACCCCTAGACTTTGTGGATTTCAGAAAGACTTTTTAAAATCCTGATTGAATACCCCTAGACTTTTGTGGACTTTTTAAAATTCAAATTGAATACACTTGGATTTTCAGAATCCATGGAATTTATTAAATTGCCCACAAAATCCAGATACAATACACTTGCCCACAAAATCCAGATACAATACACCCCCCTTAGACTTGGGGAAGGGATCCTTCCATGCAACACCACCAAAAATGTTTGCAGCACCTACAACTAGGGTGTAAGCGACTGATCGGATTCGGATCAGATTGTTTGGAAACCGAATCCATTAGGACACGGGAAATCCAAATCAGATCCAAGTATTTTCTATAGGATAAATCTAAATTTTCATCCGATCCAAACCAAAATTACTTTAAATTGATTTTTTTTTAATATAATAGATCTTAAGATTTGTTTATAAGTAGGTGCTAAAAGGCCCAAAACCACAGTCTTATTTAATGTTAATAAAATTTCAAGTTAAAGTCTAAAACTATATAAATTGAATTCATATCGGAATCGGATTTAGTTAAGAAATTTTGAGTCAATTTTTACATCCAGATCCATTCTAAATACGAAAAGTTCAAATTGAATCCAATTTATTTGATCAAACCGAATTTGATTTCCAACATCATCTGGTCGGATTTAGTATGAACTTGTGTTTTGCAACTCTTCTTAATACGTAACAAATAAATAATTCATTTTTGTATCAAATAGAGAATAGTTTGTTTTTGTGCGCTTCAACAGCAATTTGTACACACTGTGTTTTTATTTAGTTTTGGTCCCCTTTATTTGTTTGAAATTGAGACAAAAACACACATTCTATTGACTTTTTTAAATTTATTATAACAAAATTTCACTTTCATGATTCTTCAGCAAAATGATTTCTTATTGAAAGAGTGTGTGTGTGTTTGTGTTTGCTAAAATGAAATAGAGAGTTATCTTAGAATCCCCTAATAGTTGTCTAAGTGTCTTTATATATACAACTCCTTGCATGTCTTTTTTCTCATGCATTAAATGTTATGTGGGGAAATCTTTGAAAACATGATCTCAAATCCGCCATATCTTAGACTAACAAACATGTAATTTGATCAAACTTGTAATTTGATCAAGCCATAAATTGTTCTCATTGTGACATGAATTGCAAAATGGTTCGGTCAAATTATCTCAAACAGGCCCTTCTTTGGGTGTTTAGGGAAGAGGACTGGATCGCTTTGTACTTGTTGTATCCCTAACTCTTATACAATTGCTTTTAGGCAGTGACTATTTGGCACCACAATTTACTCTCACCTATACCACCCATCTTTAAAAAAAAATTATCTACTCTCCCACACCACCCAAGTAAGCTACTATTCATCTTCTTCTTTTCTTACCATATCTTCTCAAGACACAAGAAGATCGACAACTCATGGAAGCGGTAGCGAGGAAGGGGGCAATCGATTGCAAGAATAGTGAGAGGCGACCGGCGATAGCGAGAGATAGAGGAATTGGAGCCACGACACCGTTGCCCCTTCTTTTCCTTCTCCTTCCCCTCCCCTCTCCATCTTCTTCTTATCGTTCCCCTCTCCCAATTCTCCCACTAGCTCTTCATCTCCCAGTCTCTTTCAGTTCCCCTATTTTCTTCTCCCATTCTTTCTTTTTTCTTGCATAGGTCATTGCCCCTCTCCTTCTTCTGATTCTCTTCTCATTTTCTGTCGTAAATTAACAAACACAAATTGGAATTTCAGAAATATTCATTTAAAATCAATCAACAACAAACACATTAGAAACAAAATCGATAGAAAAAATGAGGAAGGAAAGATTACCAACAATCTGAAAACGTACAATCACTGGAAAAAAAGAGGAAGGAAACACTGCAATGACAGAAAATGGGCCAATCACAGCACCCCATGCGAGTCGGAGAACCCCAGTCACAGCGGCACATGCAAATGCAGTTCCCATACTCGCATGAGGCGCTATGACTGGGGTTCTGCCACACACATGTGCTGCTGCGATTCGCCCAATTCAGACTTTGTCATTTACTTTCGCCCAACTTATATGCTTGATTTTTAAGATCATCAAAACACAACAAATGTAGTACTCTGTGTTATATAATGAACACAATTTGAATCACCTAAAAGTGTTTTAAAATGAGTAAGTTATGATCATTTTACTAAAGTTACTCAAATTTGTCTGGTAAAGAAAATAGGGTATTCTCCCTAACTTTTGACCAATTTTGACACTCGATTGAGACCGATTCTCAAACTCATCAAAACACGATAAATATATTACTCTGAGTTATCTAATAAACACAATTTGAATCACTTTAAAATGAATAAGTTATGGTCATTTTACTACAATCACTCAAAACTATCCAGCAGCGACCAAGTCACAAAGGATCAAAAGAATGTAGGTCTCCCACTAGCATAATCCTATGCAAGTGTTAGTCTCTCACTCGCATGATCCCTTGCGAGTTTAAGGCTCTTACTCGCATTTGGAGTGGGTCATGCAAGTGACTTACATTCGCAGCGGATCATGCGAGTGAGAGACTTACATTCACATAATCCTTTGCGACTTGGTTGTTGTTGGATAGCTTTGAGTGAATGTAGTAAAATGACCATAACTCGCTCATTTCAAAAACAATTCAGGTGATTCAAATTATGTTCATCAGATAACTCAGAGTACTATATTTTTCATGTATGAGCTTGAGAATTGGTTTCAATCAAGCGTCAAAGTTGGTCGAAAGTCAGGACAGTACCGTGTTTTCTTTACCAGACAGATTCGAATGGTTTTAGTAAAATGACCATAACTGGCTCGTTTCAAAACATTTCTAGGTGATTCAAATTGTGCTCATTAGATAACTCAGAGTACTACATTTTTCATGTTTGATGAACTTGAAAATCAGTCTTAATCGAGCATAAAAGTTGGTCGAAAGTCGGGGATAATACCCTGTTTTTATGTTTTGAATGAGTGAGTGCTAGGCTGTTTTGGAAAGAAAAAAGAAGAGGGGTGGCATTGTGACCATTGCGATGGCCACCATCGCAACCCCACATCTTCTATCTCTTGTCGTCGCGTGCTCAATTGATGAAGCCTTTTGGGTGAGTCGAATAGAAGTAGAATGGGAGAGATTGAGAGAGATAGTGGCGGTTTACTTGGGATGGGAGAGGGATAAGGATATTTTGATCGAAAAAGAGGGACATAGAGCTTTCAATTGAAGAAGAAGGAGTTGTCAGTCAAAGAATAAAAGAGGAAGGATCAAAGAATTGCAGGAATTGCAGAGTTTTCCAGACCAAGTTCACAGGAGCAATTGAACTAGTTCCAAAGGTCATTGAAGATGTCAGATTACGAGCTTCAGTACTGGATCTTCAAGTAGAAGACAATGCTGACAATAGAGGCCTATTGGACAAATGGAAAATTGGTGCTCAGTTCCATATGTGCACTAGCACTTGGCGTGCATGGAAGCGGCCTGAACAAGGATGGGTAAAAGTTTATACGAATGGTTCTCTAACAGGGGCTAGGGGGCTATGGTGCTTTGATCAGGGACCATGAAGGTTGGTGTTGGCAGCTGCAGCAGGATCTCAAAGAGCACAAACAATAATTTTGCACGAGCTACAGGGGATTGAGATGGGCATCAAGCTAGCCCATAGCCATGGCTTCCAGAGAGTGGAGCTCAGTATGGACTTAAGCAATGTGTTTAAGTTTTTAACTACCACTAAAGCTCCTCCATGGGAAACACTTCATACTGTTAGGCGTATCAGGGAGGACATGAAGAAGTTTATGGGATGCAGGGTGATGCACGCGGTGAGGGAAACAAACCAGGCAGCAGATAATCAAGCTAAGCTCCTTCCCAATCATGAGTTTGTGGAGATCATTCCAAGCTCTTTTGCTGAAGACATCAAGAAGATAGTATTTGATGATGCTAGAGGTAGGAAATACTCTCGAATGTAACAAATATTTTTTCCATTTTTTTCAGTGGTCTGGGGATCCCATATAAACCCCCACGCTTGCCTTTCAAAAAAAAAGGATCGAAGAAAAAAAGAGGAAGTTGGGAGGGGAGAGAGAACTTTCCGTCGTTTGAATTAGGGAGGGGAGAAAGAGTTAGATTTTTCCTTTTATGGGTGGTGAGGAAGAGAACTGTGGTGTGGGATAGGACAGAAAATGCATGGTGCAGGAAAAAAAATATTAGGTGAGTGATGTGGGTTAGAGTAAATTGTAGTGCCAAATAATCGCTACCTTGCTTTTATAATAAAAGCAACAACAATTTATTGAAAATGGAACTTTGAGCCATTATACAAATGAAATATCATAAATGAAATATTATATAATTAGATTGGAAAAAAATGTACACAAAGAACAACATCAATCACAAACATGACACTTAATTACATTTTCCAACAAAAAATTGACACGGAAATTAGGATGCTAATTGAAAAACAAAATATTTAATGAAAATGTTGTCAAGCAGAATCATCTGCATTCTGCACAGGCTCTTGGCGATCCATGACTTTGGTCTGTCTTATAACTGGGGAAATCAATTTCCATACTGCATGAAGCAAACAAGTATCAGATAACTTGAAAAATGTATATGCATTATTGCCGAGCAAAGGTTTTCATTACATGAGCATGTTTGGAAGCAACATAAGTAGGTGATGATACATAAAAACGGTCACACCCCGGAGCTGTACATGTGTCATGATGATCTCGAGGAATCACTGCCTCAAGCGTCAGCCCAACCCTGATCCAGCCCAAGCGGTTCTAAGCTTGCCCAACTGTGGTTCGCCAGTCGGACCCAAACTCCCACAACATGCTAGGCCTACACGTCTCACAACAATTCTCAATACCCGCAAGCCTTCTTCAGACAAGTATCTCGAGGATTAGTTTCGGACAGGCAATTACAACTGCTCTATGCTTCCAACTAGGAAGCAAACACCAGAATATCTTCCACATAAGAAAACTCCCTTCTACGGATTGCTCTTGGATTGAGAACTATCTCCCGTGTATCTAGGAGCACATAGCTAACAGGGGAGTTCCCTCCTACAGCACGACTCCTAATTAGGGAGGGATCTCCACGAAGATCTCATTTCTAAACTACACCTACGATGGCCTAGTAGAACCAGAACTCATTGCACTATAAATAAGACATGAGATTGGTAAGCTAAGGTATACTACAAATTCCCTGTTACAACATTACACCTTTCTCATAGCCTTGTCTGACTTTAGCATCGGAGTGTCATCGGCCACCCCACGATGGTATGTGGCTCACATGCGTTACTTGTGCAGGTTAGCGGGATTAGGTCAAAATAGGGAGCGAAAAAAACTACATCAGTTTGGCGCCGTCCATGGGGACGACATAGTTCATAACTTTACACTAATCATCGTCTCCTATCAAATCCTAGAGAAATGGTGACCACCAGGTCACGCAACAACAAAAAATTAGGGGACACATCTGAAGCTCAGACCGTCCTTGTACTGCCTCTCTTGGCGGATCCTGTCGTGCACGAGAAGTCAACTCACACTCCCGCGCCAACAGCAGCACCGTTGAACCCCGGGTCGGATGTGTGATTTCTTTTCATACACTAGGCTATGTCACTGATTAAGACGCTCGAATCAAAGATGTTGAGCCCTAACGAAACCTAGAAATGTGTTTAACAACGGGTTGACCACCGTCTGCGTATGCAGCGACACAATGACCATCTCAGCTTTCATCAACGGGTTACAAAAAAAAAGTTTCACAACTATCCGACATTGGACCCTCCAGCAAGCATGGCGGACTTGACAAAGAAAACACGAAACTTCATTGTCCTGGGAGAAAGACGAATGAGAACCGAACCCGGGGAGCCATCGGTCAACAAAATACATGTGCTTCATGGAGCACATTCCGAGTTTGAACTATCCAACAGGTCTAGAAATAGGGCTCTGCGAGTTATGAGGATTCAAGCGATATGTGGCGAGCAACCGCCACAATACGATCAGAGGGAAGGCTCATCCACACCGCTGGCATTTATGCAGAAGGATCTCCAGGGCATACAACTCCCGCACGACAACGCCCTGGTAGTGACAATTTCCTTGGCGAGCTGGGAGGTAAGAAGGTCCTTGGTTGATAATGGAAGCTCAATGAACTTCTTGTTCCTCTGAACGCTCCGTAGCATGCAACCAGATGAAGCAGCGTTGACCCCTGACAGTCATCCAGTGACCGACTTCAGTGGCTATAAACAACTCCCCGTGGGAAAGATACAACTGACAATAACAGCGGGAGAGCAACCAACTCATAAGACCCTATTTCAAGGGTTCATAGTGATTGACATGCCTTCGGCGTTCAATGTGGTTTTAGGAAGACCCTGGCTACATCATATGGGAGCGGTAGTCTCTACCCTACACCAATGCCTCAAGTACCCTACAAACCAAATGGTTGGTACACTAAAAGGAGACCAGATGGCAGCCATAGAATGCTAATACATGGCGACTTTGCCTCCTGACAGTCCTCAACAGACAGCAAATCCAACAGCCAAGACTACCCTCCGAACAACCCTAAGCACAACAGAAAAGCAACAGACACTACTTAACGAGGCACCAGTAAGCCCTCGAGGAAGGCCCAATGCCGGACAACCATAGAAAGAAATCATCAAGGTCTACTTCGACAACCCTCAAAACAACAAGGCCATTCGCTTCCCGCCTAAGCAAGATAGTGGCCCAATTACTCATCGCCTCGAGGTCGACCCCTCGAAGAAAACCGTCAGGCAGAAGAAGAGGCCCATGGCGCCCGAAAGGAACGCAATCAAGGAAGCGCGATACCCTGATTGGTTGGCAAACATCGTTCTCTTGAAAAAAGAAAAAAGGGAAGTGGAGAGTGTACGTAGACTACACTGACCTAAACAAAGCATGCCCAAAGGACAACTTCTCACTCCTCGCATCGATCAGATCGTAAACGCCACTCCGGGACACAACCTACTTACCTTTATAGATGCTTATTCAGGCTACAATCAAATATTGATGCACCCCCAGATCAAGAAAAAACCTCTTTCGTAACGAAAAGAGGAATATTCTGCTATCGGGTAATGCCATTCGGCTTGAAGAAAACAGGGGCTAGTTATCAACGATTGGTCAACCGAATATTCAAATAGCAGATCGGTAGAAATATGGAAGTATACATCGACAACATGTTGGTGAAGAGCCTTCGTAGCCCCGACCACATACGAAATCTTGCCGAAGCATTCGACCAACTCAGTAAATACCGGATGAAACTCAACCCACAAAAGTGCACGTTTGGAGTTGAGTCAAGAGAATTCCTGGGCTACATAGTGGCCAAAAGAGGGATTGAAGCCGATACAAAACAGATTCAGGCTCTTTTCGACATGAAATCTCCGACCAATATCATAGACGTTCAGAGCTTGACTGGGAGGGTAGCAGCACTCAACAGATTTATATCAAAGTTGTTCGACAAATGTCTTCCATTCTTCAAGATACTAAGAATGAACAAATGATTCTTGTGGAATGTCAAATGCGAACAAGCCTTTCAAAACTTGAAAGCATACATGGGGAGTTCGAAGCTACTCTCGAAGCCCGCATTAGGCGAAACACTATACATGTACTTGTTTGTTTCCAAACATGTCGTTAGTTAGGCCCTGCGTTGCGACGGATCTTTAACAGATAGAGCGAGCGGAGCAGGATCACACTCCGCTCCCCCAGCGGCTACACCCTCGAAAAGGCCATCAGTTTCGACTTCCCCGCTTCAAATAACGAGGTCGAATACGAAGCACTCCTGTCCGGCCTGAAGCTAGCTTTCAGGATCAGCATAGATCACCTAACAACATACAACGACTCAAGACTAGTGGTCAACCAAGTCAAAGAAGTTTTCAATAGCAAAAATCCCCACATGATAGCCTACCGCAACAAGGTATTTGCCGTAATGGGCAAATTCAAGAGCTGCCAGCTCACACAATGCCCCCAAGATGATAACCAAAGAGTTGTCAAGCTAGCAAAAGAAGCCTCAGCCTCCAACGAAGTCTCCAGTGGCCTCATCGAGTATTAAGAGAGGTCAAACTTCGATGAGGATGAGCACAAAAATATCTGCGTCGCGAAAACACAGCCAAATTGGATGATTCCGATACTAGAACATATAGCGTCGGGAGCCCTACCGACCGAGAAGGTCGAAGCTGAAGAATTAAAAACAGAGCAACAAGATATACTCCTAAATGCATGTTATACAGGAGATCGGTGATGGGACCCCTGCTCTGATGCCTATCGCCTTAAGAGGCAAGCCAAGTCTTGGGAGCTATCCGCAGCAGTATTAGCGAGAATCACCCAGGGGGAGAACCCTCGCCCATAAGGCCCTGACTCTAGGGTATTATTGGCCAACAATGGAGCGAGACGCTAAAGATATCGTCCGCAAATGCGACAAATGTCAGAGGTTTGCGCCATATACCCATATGTTGACCCAGCCACTGACTCTAATGACTAGTCCATGGTTGTTCGCACAATGGGGAATAGACATCGTCGGGCCGCTCCCGGCATCGGTTGGTAAAAAAATCATTCTAGTCGCCGTCGACTACTTCACCAAGTGGGTTGAGGCAGAGCCCCTATCCAAAATAGGGCAGGTCCAGATCGAAAAATTCATATGGGCCACCATCATCTGCCAATTTGGCATCCCCATAGTATTGGTCAATGACAACGGAACTCAGTTCGAATATAGCAAGGTCAAAGAACCGTGCAAAAGTCTGAGAGTCAAGCACCACTTCTCCTCGCCAGGACACCCCCAGGCCAATGGCCAAGCGAAAGTTACCAACCGGACGATCCTAGAGGCCATCAAGAGAAAATTCGATGTAGCCAAAGGAAAATGGGTTCCAGAGCTACCAGGAATACTCTGACGTATCGAATGACTAAAATGATCCCTATCAAAGAGACACCCTTCGCCCTAGCTTTCGGGTCGGAAGCTATAGTTTCGGTAGAACTAGAGGTGCCAACCTTCCAGACGAAAGAGTTTAGATTATAAGGTAACGATGAGGCCTTACGCGTGGGACTAGACCTCCTCACCGAAAAACGGGATCTAGCTTCCACCAAGATAGCCGCCTACCAACAACGTATGGCGCAGTACTATAACAAGAAGGTCAAGCTACGTGAATTCAAGGTGGGGGATTGGATCCTCAGAAAGACCCAGCAGAACACAAAAGAAGCCGGAGCGGGAAAGCTAAATTTGAATTGGGAAGGACCTTACATGGTTGCTAAGGTCAATAGGCCAAGAACGTACTGGCTGAAAGACGCAGACGACGATAGCTTAAACGACCATGGAATGTAGAACACCTCAAAAAATATTATCAATAAAATTTTTGCTTTTACTAAAACTTCCACTGCCGTCTGTTACAGCTCTTGACCAACCCGACTATGACCAAATTTGAATATCTCCCCAAAGCCTAATCCGCTCCGCGCGGGTCGGGACAGCTGAGGAAGTGGGAGTCTAGTTAGCGCATGTTCGCTGATGACGACAACTCGCCAAAGGATCATTGCTCTCAATACAGACAATGATCGCCAAACTTACTAGGTAAGCTTAGTCAGTTCGTGACTGATGACGACGACTTTTGGTGCCCAAAGCCTAATCTACTCCACGCGGGCCGCGACGGTTGAGGAAGTGGGAGTCGAGTCAGCGCTTGTCCGCTGATGACGACGACTCACCAATGGATCATTGCTCTCAAAACAGACTATGATCGCCGAACTTACCAGATAAGCTTAGTCAGTTTGCAACTGATGACGACAACTTCTGGTGCCCAAAGCCTAATTCGCTCCGCGTGGGTCGCGACAGTTGATGAAGTGGGAGTTGACTCAACGTTTGTCCGCTAATAATGACGACTCGCCAATAGATCATTGCTCTCAACACAGACAATGATTGCTGAACTTACCAGGTAAGCTTAGCTAGTTCGCGACTGATGACGACGACTTCTGGTGCCCAAAGCCTAATCCGCTCTGCGCGGATCGCGATGACTGAGGAGTGGGAGTCTAGTCAACCCTTGTCAGCTAAAGACGATGATTCGCCAAGGGATCATTGCTCTCAATACAAACAATGATTGTCGAACTTATTTGGTAAGCTTAGTTAGTTCGGGACTGAAGACAACAACTTCTGGTACGCCAAGCCTAATCTGCTCCGCGCGGGTCGCGACATTCGAACAAATGGAAGAAGTCAGTACTAGTCTGCCAACATTGAAGGCAGACAACGAGGGGATCCTGTCAACCCCTGGCCAACAACGACTTCCGCTAGTTAACCCCTAATCTGTCACAATGGCTATATAATTTGATCGAAGAAGATAGCATTCCACCTAACAACACAAACTCTACGGTCTACAAAGCAACCAAAACAAATACGACAATATAGGGAAAAAACAACACTTTCATTAAAATTACATGTCTATATAATATGTGCCCAGGAAAAGACATTACAATCAATCTAAAGAGAAACATCATCCTCATCTGTTAGCCTTAGAATACCAGTGCTCTCCCCTCGATTGATCGACCCAAAAACAACCCTCCTATACAGGGCAAAGTCAAGATCGATGTCAGAGTGCTCTCCTCTAATGAGTTCCAGGAGCTCCAGTCTGCCCCGAATGATCTCAAACGAGATCAACGGCCTCTTGCCGGACATGTCAAAGTCCACCACACCTAACAAGGCTTCATAGTGCAAGCACTCCCCCGCCATCGACCGCTTCGCCTCCAGAGCACGACGAAGTCCCTTGTCAACCGTGGCCTCTTGCTGCTGCCTTTCAACGACCCATTCTGCCTCCGCCCGCTTCCTTTCGGCTTCCTGAGCCTCTCTATTAGAAGACCACATGTCCACAGTTGTATCCAGGCGCCCTAGTTTAGCCCTGGTCCGCTTCAGTTTAGCACGGGTTGACTTCAAATTAGACTCGATAGCCCTCAGCCGAGCCTTCACATCAGCAGCTGTCGCATCGGTAACGAGGGTCGTGGCCTCCTCACCCTCGCGGTTCGCAACAATGCCAGAACCTTTCGCCCAATAGAGGGCGTCACGAATACATCTGCAAATCAGTGAAGGCCTTCTTCAAAGCAAGGACCCTCCCACGGGCTTCAGGGTGTAGCAAGACAGAACCCTGCGGCTCTGGGGCGTGAGTACTAAGGGGAGAAGTTTGCCTCTTCCTTGGGACTACAACCAGAGGTACATTCACCTCAAATTCAGCAAGCCTGGAATGGCTGAGCGGGGCTAGGCTTCTCTTCTTCATACGACGAGCCACCACCCCCTCAGCTGGTGAACCTGACACAAGGTGAGCCTCATAAGAACACTAAAGCAACCTGGTGCGCGCGACATTGCCTGGCATCATGACCTTTTCAACAGAAACCAAATGGAGCTCGAGAAACTCCCTCTTTATCCGCATCTCTTCCTTACTAAGAAATGGAATAACGAACTTCCCTGAAACAAATAAACCATGTCAGAACCCGTGTCACAGAAGGAGCACATGAAGATATGCATGCACCAGCGACCAAGGACTCACCAAGGTCAAACTGAAAGTATCGAGACACTCTGCGACTCCCGAGCCTGCAGTAACCAAAATCTGCCGTAGCCAATAACCATTGCTTCTTCCAAGATTCAGCGTTGTTCGTCGCCAGTCGCAGACAAGAAAGACAAGTCAGCATACATATACCTTTGGAATCCAGCCGAGCATCGGTCAAACGATGAATCACTAGCGAAGTCATGATCCCTCAGGAGAATTGTGAGCAGTATCTTGAACCCGCTCGACACCATTTGAGCGAGAGGCATGCAAAAGTGGGTGAAGGAGCGCCAGATGTCATTTGGCACTGGGAACCGAAGCCCAGACTGGAACATACCTCGGTGCAAGCCTATAAACCCATGAGGGGCACAGTCAGACCTAAAACTCCTAATGCAGGAACAATTTGCAAATCTCTAGGGATAACAGATCTTTGGAAAAAAGTTTAACGTTGTCAGCCAGCCATTGGGAAGGAAAACAAGTATTACGGTTCTAAAAGATAGCGCATATAACAATGAGAAAATCTTACTCAGAGCAGTGAATATTTATAAGGGAGGCAAATCGAATTTTCCCTCCACGAGCAGTCACGTACCCATTAAATGTCATGCACCGCTCAAAACCAATGCTTCGAGTCCAATCGTACAGTTGTCTTTTCAAAGAGTCAGTGGACCGACATAACACCCCACTAATTTGGGGGGAGTAGCTGATGATACATAAAAACGGTTACACCCCAGAGCCGTACACGTGTCATGATGATCTTGAGAAATCACGACCTCAAGCATCAGCCCAACACTGATCCGGCTCAAGCGGTTCTAAGCCCGCCCAACTACGGTTCGCCAGGCGGATTCGAACTCTCACAGCATGCTAAGCCCACACGTCTCACAACTATTTTCAATATATGTAAGCCCTCTTCAAGCAAGTATCTCAAAGATCACATTCGAACAGACAACTACAACTGCTCTCTGCTTCCAACTAGAAAGCAAACACCAGAGTATCTTCCACACAGGGAAACTCCCTTCTACGGATTGCTCTTGAATTGGGAACTATCTCTCGCGTGTCTAGGAACATAGAGCTAACAAGGAACTTCCCTCCTACAGCACGACTCCTAATTAGAAAAGAATCTCCACGAAGATCTCCTTCCTAAACTACGCCTAAGATGGTTTGGTAAAATTAGAATTCCTTGCATTATAAATAAGACATGTGGTTGTTAAGCTAAGGTACGTTACAAATTCCCTGTTACAACATTACACTTTCCTCAAAGCCATGTCTGACTTTAGCATGGAGTGTCATCGACCACCTCACGGTGGTCTGTGGTTCACGTGCGTTACTTTTGCAAGTCAGCAAGTCCGCGGGATTAGGTCAAAACAGGGAGCGAAAAAAGACTGCATCAGTATGTATAAAGTTTTTATCCCTAAGAAATTGTGATGTAAATTAAATGATGTTGTTAACTTAACCTACAATGATTTGAAGATGTTGTTTCATCAAAACGAAGTTCACTTGCATGTAGGGATGACAACGAAAAATTGGGGCGGATTTAAGCAAATCCATCCCCGCTCCGCTGGGGATTGCGGGGCCCCAAATTCGGCCTGCATATCCGTTTTTTCTATTTTTTAAAAACCACCCCCGCACTGGACAGATTTGCGAATATCCGCCCCGAATATCCATTTAAGATCGATTTCTTGGTGGGTGTTGAATCCCTGCCCCAACCGATCCCCCCACCCCAACCGATCTGCCCCAAGTACTTTTTGCCTCAATTTAATTTTTGTAGCAAACGTGACAGCCTGATTGAGAATAAAATTTAAAACATTTGTAAACCAAATTGGACAATAACTTGTTCAACTAGTATAAATCAATATAACATGTATAAATAGATAACATCATAGCAATAACCTATAAAGTATTCAAAAATTACAGGCTCAACTTACACAAGTATTACACATTTTGTTGTCACAATAGTCTAACAAAACAAGAAGTAAATATGTTCGACAATAGTTATTACAAAATATTGTGAAAGCAAAACAACAACAAAATGATGACAACCAACAAAATCCTTCGTCACGCTTTGTTTTTATGTTTTTACAAAAACTTTCACAACCTGAAATAAATAAAAAATTTCTAAGTTAGTTTCTATAAGGAAAAAAAAATTATATGAGAAAAAATAGAAAAATTGGCGTTGTTTTACATCACCTCCATCAAGTCCTTGAAATACAAAAAATATTCAGAACCTTTCATTCATGAAACCAACATGCAACTTTGTTCCTACAACATAAAATAATCCCTTTTAGCAAGGCCTAATAAATCATTAGTTCATTATAGGCTCATTTGAATACTTATATACCTCAAGAGGATCTGCATCATCTTGAAAGGTGAACCTCCTATACAGTGAAGTAGAAGTTTAATGTCATAATATAAACAATGTTAAGTTATTAATTTACTAAAAAAAGCAAACATAAAATAAATAAGACATTTCATAGCAAGACTTTATTACCTTTAATATCATTCCATAGCCAGTTTTGCGCACACATCAAAACTTCTAATGACTTTGGATGAAGCCTGTTGCGATGTAGACTAATAAACCTACCACCCGTACTAAGTGCAGACTCCAAAGCAACTCTAGAGACTGGAACCGCTAAAACGTCCCTAGCAACCTGATTCAAGGTCGGATATTTGCTTCCATTAGTCTTCTACCAATTCAGAATGTCAAAATTATGTTCTGGATGTAGAACATCATCAGCCAAATAATAATCCAACTCCGACTTGACATTACTATTAGGTCCATCCCCAGAGTTCTGCATAGAATCCACACAAAAATTACTAAGATCATCATCATCAGCTTCATTTTGTGTTGGCTAACATATGACTGACTATCTGCTGAAGAACTTGCCCTAGGCCTTGAACTCATGTATTCACTTAGCAACTCAAAACACAAGTTTCGAACTTCTTGAATTTTTTGTTGTACATCATCCTGATTATATAGTTTGGGAAAGTAATACTCGATCAACTTCATTTTGAAACGAAGATCCAAAACAGTTGCCACAACCATTATCCCATGGATTGCATTCTAATACTTATCAAAATTTTCAATCATATTTGATATCATCTGTCTTATCACTGGATAACTAGAAGTATGAAACCGATGTAATGACTTTTTAATCGAAGAAATCTTTGGAAAAAAAGGTTGGCTGTAGGATACTTTGTTCCAGAAAATACTTTGGTTGCTTTATGAAACAATTTCAACTTCTCACACATCTCACATGCAAGCAACCAATCTTCATCACGTGGCAACGGTTTATATTGTGAATCACGTTGCTTCAATCTAGGAAAGACGTCCTTGAAAATGATAGCAGTTTGAAGCATCAAATAAGTGAAATTCCGCCTTGTTTTGCAATCTAAAGCCAACTTCTTGCCACATTCAATTTTCAACTGTCTAGCTGCATCTAGAAACTTTTCTTCCCTCTTTGGCGTGGCAAACCAATAAGTAACACTATTCTAGATTCTTTCAATACCATCACCTATAACTTCCAACCCATCCTTAACAAACAAATTTTAAAATATGCGCAAAACATCTCATGTGGAATAAATCACCCACTAGCATCATGGTGCCTATCTCTAGCTTGCTTTTCAGAAAAGTGACCATGCTATAATTAGTTAAAGAATTATCCACGGTTAATGCATATAGCTTGTTATCCAAATTCCAATCCATCATACAATCCATTAATGCATCACAAACAACTTCAGCAGTATGAGGGCATGACACATAAACGAACCTAACAATAAATATGCAATAATGTAGAACATATTAATTAATAAATGACCATTGTAATCAATGAAATGCAAATAGAAAAAAAACATGTTTACCTTATAATACGACTTTGCAATGCCCAATTGCCATCAATGAAATGTGTTGTGATAGTCATAAACCCCCTCTTTTGATTACTCGCAGTCCACATATCAGTAATAATTGCAATCCTACTTTTGTTCATCTCCAACAATTTCATTGTCTACACCCTTTCACAATCATAAATCTTCAAGATATCACTTTTTATGGTATTTCTAGACACTACCTTGAACTGTGGTTGGATAACACCCATCATCATTCTAAAACCATAATGTTCAACCATTGAAAAGGGGATACTCATGTAATATAATTGCTTTTGCAACAACTTCTCTTGCAAGCTCTTGGTCGAAGCCAGAAGCACTAACATCAATCGACCCAGTCGATGTGGAAGCAATCAATATAGACTGTCGTATGTCCACTTGACTACCCCTCTTCCTTAGACATCTTTTACTATGATCAATTAAATGACTTGTGCCATTCCTAGTCTCCCCTCCAAGCAAAGTACCACAATAATTGCATTTAGCTTTATTTAAACCGTTAATGGTAATCCATGTAAAGTGATTCCATACTGCAGATGCGAACTTTCTTTTTTCTTGTTGGTGGTAGTGGTGGTGAAGGGACATTACTATTAACAGTATTGTTTTCAACATTGGGAGTAGGAACATCATCAGGAGTGGGATTTGATTGTACATCGGGTGATGGTAAGAAATTCGAACCCACAGGTGTTTGAGGATACCTCGGGTGATGGTAAGGCATTCGAACCCACAAGTGTTTGAGGAGAGTCGTTACCATGACCATCCCAATCAAAAAAGGTAGATTGTTGAGTTTCAATTGACCTGGGGCGATCTCTTGCCATATTCTATACATCAAGAAAACAAAAACAACATTGGAGCTTAGACTGTAAGAGGAAAATCAAACATCAAAAGCTTGTAAATCAACTTAGCTTTGTTTCTCAAGCAAAACATATAGGCTAAATGCTAGTTTGGGCATATGTATACTTGAATATTTTTATTTAATTTTTTGCAGAATGTAGAAAAGGCAGTGATGTAGTAGAAGGCAAAGGAACTCTTGTAAATATAGTGACTTAGTATAGAGGAATAAGAGGATTTCAGCAAAAAAGGTTCTTAAAATGTAATGTCAGCCATGCTGATCTGAGTACAACAACAGTTGGAGTGAACTATGTAATGTTAATTTGTAAAATCCATCAATTAACAATCAAATAACACACTGATTTTGAGTCTAAATAAGCCAGGCTTGCATTCCATAATTAAAATATAAAAACCAATATCCTACAGTAAAGTGAATTCTAGAATCTTGAAAATGCTCAATCTAACAAACATGTAAATGTTCAAATCTTATCCCTCCACACCCTTTCATTATCTTTTCTAACAGTTTGTTGAGTGCATCAACCACACAAAGAGATTAGACCTACCCAATAAATAAAAAATATTTTAAATGATACACCTTTAAGGTCCACCAGGGCTGATGCCAAATGGCAAATAAGCACTAAAAATTTTACTTGTAACAACATAGAATGCTCTCATATTCCTTCCTAGTCATAAAATTCAACAAATGGTGTCATGCATCGTGCTCAAATAAGTTTTCCAGCTCCTCCAGGAAGAAATTTGACCTTCCAACTTTTTCTGTGCATCATGTAAATAGGACAGAAACACCTAAGAGATATCAAACTGATATAGGAAGTGGTTCCACACCAATAACACAATCACATCTCAAGAATCCATTGTTACTTTGGCGCACATCCAGTAAGCCATAAAAAGAACAACCCCCCAAGAGATATAAAACTAACATCGGCATGGATCAAAACTTGCCAACCCCAAACCTAACCCATTAGAAGGAAGTTGTTGCTTGCAAAGAAATACAGTTGAACACATTACAAACTAGACTATACCCATAAAAATTTTCTTATAAATTAAGCTGGGAGATTACAAAAGCTTTGCAAACAACAACATTGGAACTTCTAAATACTAGTAACCAACACAAAATCCATAAAGAAAAACATAAAATTGAGTTCAAAGAGAAGGAATTACTCACATAGGCAGGGAAGAGAGAGACTTTCTAAAATAAATGCTCAACAATGAAGTAATGATTGATGAAGACCTATTCCGGACAACATAAACAACTAAATCATACGCAAACGTAGACAAATAACTAGAAAATTTTGTTCAAAACCAACCTTAAATCTGAATATTATAGAGGATTGACAAATAGACTCACCTATTTACTGAAATTTGTTGAGATGAAGAAGAAAATAAACCAATCTCCTTTCAAATCCAAGTGTAGCATGTAAAAATCTGAAGGGCGAGCATATCAAATGAAAATAAAGCCCAAATCATGGTGAAAACTGAAAATTGCATAAAAATCCAGCAGATTTATGCTTTTAAGCTTACTAACCCAAAACATTTGCAAATCTGATAGAAGAGATCAAGTGACACTGAGCGTAGCGCCCTTCATCTTGAAGATCTTATGAGGATTAGAAGAAGATTAGAAGTAGAAGAATAAGAAGACAGAAAACCCTAAAACGAATTTAAAATTAACAGAAAAACGAAGAAGAAAGGAGCCATACCTTGGTGATGTGATCTTGGGGTTGTTCAGCGAATCGCAGAACCCATTCGCTCCCTGTGCTTCACTCGCAATAGTTAAGGGGAAGAGAGGAGTCTGAGGAGGTGGAAGAGAGGAGGGACTCCTTCTTTGTGACTCCTTTGCGTCTTCTTCTTTGTGTCTGGAGGTGGAAGAGAGAAGTCTGAGGACCTAGACAAACTCGACAGTGAATGAATGAGATTGTGCGCGGCGGATCTCAGGGTTTCTTAGGTTTTAGTTTATTTTTTTGGAAAATGGTTTAGTTAATAATTACTTTAGGGTTTTTTTTTCCTGTCACTCAAGGGGCGAAGGGTACTATAATAATTTGAGCAATATAAACGGATATCCGTGGGGTGGATATGGCCAAAATCGTATCCGCCATGAATATTCAACGAATACTGTTTGGATATCCGAAACCACCCAAAAACCCATTCAGCCATATCCAAATCCGCCCCACTGCCAACCCTACTTGCATGGGAGAGTGGATCACAGTGGCAGCGAACAATAACTTTTGTAAGAAACACACTTTAAATAAAAAGAAAGTAATTAACAAGTTCTTGAAGGAACTTAGAGTATATGGTAGCTGCAAACCATTCATTGACAATTTTCACCCATGTGCTAGCCCAACCAACATCAATGCTCCATCTGATTGATATAGCCCAAACCGTTTCAAGAAAAATGTAACATGAAATACCGAAAAAAAACTTGAACAAAATTTGAGTAAGAAAGCTACTTTCTAGTTGAGTGATCTAGCTGCCAGCTGATGAATAACATCGCAAAGTACATAGCCCACAATGAAAAGATGACGTGGAAAAACTCTATAAGGAACATCATCTTCCTGTTCAACCTCATCTTTGCAAAACTGGATGTGAAAGAGAATGGTTCTTATTGAGCAAAAGTAATACTCTATTTGACATGCTCATAACTAAAAATTTGTTGAATTCTATAGAGAAGACTAACTAACCTGAAAGGATCGAGAATTGATTCAAGTAGAAAATGTTGCCATGACAATTGCACAAATTGCAATTAGAAAGCCCTAGATACAGCGTGGTAGAAAGACATAAGGAACCAAGAAAATCATCAGAATCCTGTTACATAAATTTAATCATCCAACATGGTCCCGGATACGGATTTCCTACAGTTGCAGTATGTTTCTAGAAATGCTTATTTTAATTATCCATCCTTCTAGGTTATGAAAATGGAGGACATAACTAACTTTTGTGAATACTACAACATTTTATATCATCATATATGAGTGCCCAAAGATCAAACTTATGGAAACTAAACATGTTCAACACGAGTGGCTTTTCTTGGCTAAAGAAACTCAATAGTTACATGTCATTGGGTCTACCAGGAAGTAACTGTAACAAAAATATACTTGACAAAAAAATAATAATAAAAAACTATTTCATTTGCATGGGTCATATCATATACAAAAATATACCAGAAAATTACCTTTGAATGTAACGATATAATCATCATTACAATAAACAAGATAGCTGTCCAGGTTATGAAAAATATGTTGAGAATGCATGATGGCCTTTGAGCATACAGCAAGTACATCAACAGTATTCACACATGGAAGCAACATAGAAAATAGTGGACATGAATAATCCAAATCCAAAGACACAGCTGCAATCCAAATGATCAAACGTAATTAAAATTTTCATCATTGGTAATAATAAATGTACAGAAATATGATACCGAGAAAATAAAATGAAACACACCTTTGCCTGTGCTTTTCATCTGGCATCCAGTAATTATTCCACCAATTGATGAATTGAATGACACTCATAAGTTGGAGAAAAAGAAATATTCTAATTCATGTCAATCACCAAAAGGGGGAAATGAAAAGAAAAGATTCAGTCATTACATTGAACAGAAGAATCCTGATCCAAGAAGCAGAAAGGAAACTGTCTATTTGTTTCGGTAATTAAAATGAATAGAACTCTCTGGTTTAAAATGAATAAATAAATTATCTTCTCTGCATATGCCAAGGGTAGGGATCACACTCTTCTAGGAGTCATTTGGGTCATTTGGAAAGAGTGGAACCTCAGAGTGTTTAAGGGGAAAAAGAGAGAGGTCAAAATTCTCTGTAGGGAACATCAAATATACTGTCTGTCGGGCAATGGGGCTTGACTTAGGGCAATCTTAAAGATTTTCATCTCATGTTTGCGTTTCTAACTGGGCTAGCTGGTTAGCTCCTAAGCAAGTATGTACTTTTTTGCTTTTGTGGCCATGTGAACTTCTCACTTGCTCGGTCGGGCTCTGCCTTTTATAATATAAGTGAGTCTGTTTTGAAATTTGAAAATTAAATAATAAAAACATAAATACCAAGGAATTTCATTTTTTGTCTGGAAATACAAACTTGAAAATTCGTTTACATGGTTCCCATACCAAGATGAATCAACCATTAATTCATGGTGATAATTAACACCTCACTATGCAGATCATCCTCAATAAAAAAGTTATAGCAGTAGAAATTTCCATGCCTCGTAAAAAACTGGTTGACAAATTAGGATTTATTGTTAGTTTGTAGACCACATTCGCCGAGTTCAGAAATTTGAGAACAGTACTATTATTGTAACAAATCTCATTATGGACTTGACATTCATCCAAGGAGATCTGATATAAACACGAGTTTGCATCTTAATAAACAACTATAGGCACTGTAACATAGTTCAGGTTCTATGCCACCCCGAGTCCTAAGTGTAGTTGTAGTGAACAAATCCCAGCACCCTTTAGGATCTTATTTAAGCTGCAATTGACAGAAAAAAAGAAGCAGAACACAACTAGAAGAACAAATTTAAGTGCATATAACAGAAAAAACAACACACCACAACACAGATTTATGTAAGGGCTACTACACTGGCTAAGAGTGTTGGAAGCTCTGATTTCACTATAAATTGTAGAGTACAACTTTGAATTACACCACTACAATATGTCCCATAGATCGCAATCAAAGACCATAACCCAAACCTCTCCAAGCCCCCTTCATTGTGACAATCTCATAATAACAATAGTGGGTTCTTCTCTTTATCTCATACACACTCCTCAATCTCTGAGAAAAAAGAAGCATACTCTCCCTCACTTCACTTTTATCACAGAAATCTCTGGAATTATAGAAGTTATCAGACAAACAACTTCCCAAAAACAGTTGGAGAAACTTCCCAAACTACCCTACTGTTGAGTGTGCATATCAAATCTGAATTTTTGAACCAAAATTCTACAATCTCCACCTTGGCGAAAAAAATTTGATCGGCCTTGTAAAAATTAATGCTCCACCTTGGTAGAAACCTTCTTCTACCTCAATGCACCTCGAGTGGTGAGGTGACCCTAGAACTTAATCAGATTTGAGATTTAACAAGTTCAAGCAATGCTTGAACTTCTCTGAATTCACTGACTTGGTAAGAAAATCTGCTGCATTCTCATTGGTGTGAACTTTCTGAATAAAAATATCTCCCAAAGCAACCCA
Organism: Berberis vulgaris; assembly: GCA_963556465.1. NCBI lineage: Eukaryota > Viridiplantae > Streptophyta > Magnoliopsida > Ranunculales > Berberidaceae > Berberis > Berberis vulgaris. The sequence goes on along the minus strand of OY747136.1, from coordinate 55,260,534 downwards.
ATCACAAATCCGATGGAACCTGACATCAATGTGCTTGGTTCTTGCATGGTACATCTGATTCTTTGCTAAACATATCGCACTTTGACTGTCGCAATGCAATAAAACTGCTTCTTGTACAAGTCCAAGCTCTCTTACTAAACCTTTCAGCCAAACAATTTCTTTCGATGCCTCCGTAAGTGCAATGTATTCAGTTTCTGTTGTCGACAATGCACTGACAGACTGCAACATAGATCTCCATGAAATTGGTCCATTTGCACATGTAAAAACATAACCTGTGGTAGACCTTCTTTGTCCAAATCACCTGCAAAGTCTGAATCTACAAACCCAACAACACAATCAGCACCATGCTTTCACTCAAACACAATCCCCAATTCACTAGTACCTCTCAAATATCTCAAAATCCATTTGACAGCTTTCCAATGTTCTTCCCTGGATTTTCCATATACGTACAAGTCACTACACTAACCACTTGGGAAATATTGGGCCTTGTGCAAACCATGGTGTACATAAGACTGTTGGAAAGGAGAATATTCGGCTGAGATTTATTGCTGATCTCTAGGGATTGCCAAGCTGTATAGGCTAGTCAGCTCTGTAAATAAGAAATTAGTTGTATGATTATTTTGTACCCTTTTTAGTGCCTTGTATACACTTTAAGTAGTGTATGTGTATATCATTCTTTGTATCAATGAAATATTATTTCACAAAAAAATAATTCTCTTCTAATTCCTTAGATGGTATCAGAGCAAGAGCAGGAACTTGTCTGCATTTGGAAAAAATTATCAGGACTTATTCCTTGAAATTTAAACCTTAGCCTCTCACGATGTCGGAGTCCAAGTCTCCTGAAAACGGTGGTCCCAATTCTGACTCGCACTCTGTGCAGATAACCACTATATGCCTTAATGGAGACAATTTCCTGTGCTGGTCCCAATCAGTGTGTGTATGTATGTATGTATATTCGAGGGAGAGGAAAGATTGGGTACGTGCCTGATGATACCTGATTTGAAGGATACGACTTATGCCACTTGGGATGGATGCAGAAAACTCATGGTTATGGCCTGGCTTGTTAATTCCATGGATGAAGACATCACCTCTAAATATGTGCTGCCAAGGAACTGAGGGATAATATTCACCAGATGTATTCTGATTTCAGCAATCACCCCAAGTGTATGAACTGCAACACCCCAAGTGTATTCTGATTTCAGCAATCACCACAACGGTGTTATGGCCTAGTGGTTAGGGCTGCATGGGTTTGCCCCCCACGTCCTAGCTTCGAATCCCACCTGCGGCATGGTTACTTTCTAATGATTATTGGATCCTTAGAAACCCAGTTCGCCTTAAAAAAAAAAAAAAACTGCAACTACAGCTTGGAGAAATTCGAAAAAGGGGAGACAAAGTCACCAAATACTTCAATATTTTGAAATGGCTGGGGCAGGATCTGTATATTTTCGATGACTATGAATGAAAATCTTCAGATGATTGCAATCACCACAAGAAGACAATGGAAAACGATCACATCTATAAATTTCTTGCTGGACTGAATGTAGAATTTGATGAAGGGGAAGGATCCTTGGTCATGGTCCTCTCCCTTCACTTGGAGAGGTGTGTTTGCTGAAGTTCAGAGGGAGGACAACCGTCGTAGTATTATGCTCGGAAAAAAGGGGTTGGGGCACCTTTTGAAAATTTTTCCTTACTCGTTGTTGATGCAAATGCGAGCATAACTTCCAATACCAGAGCAGAGCGGAGCGGAGGATAAGCCTCGGATTTAGTGTGATATCTGCAACAAACCCTACCATACACACGAGACATGCTGGAAGATTCATGGCAAACCTACCAACTGGAAGAGCAAGAAGCCTGGAGACCAATCTGCTCGTGCAAATGAGGTATATGCTAGTCCCTTCAGTAAAGAGCATGGACCATCTACTGAAGCTGCTGAAATCCAATCCAGAGTCTGGTATTCCTAGTGTTTCTCTGGCTCAAACAAGTAAAACTCTAGTGTTTTCTCTTGTCATTCTAGCCCGATTCAGGTGCCTTTGATCACATGACAAATCTCTCTCCATGTATTTTATTCTTATTCGCCTTTATGATTCTCATTCTGAGAACGGGGATAATGTTTGGCAAAGCTAGAATGGTGGACGGTCTCTACTATTTTGATGACAACTTCCTCCCTAATAAACAAGCTCACGGTTTTGGTACTAGTACTAGTTCTGTCCGTGCCCGTGAACAAATAATAATTTGGCATCATAGACTAGCACATCCTAGTTTTTCTCATTTAAAGTATCAATTTCCTGTCCTATTTAAAAATGTGGATTGCTCATTTTTTCAATGTGAAAGATGTCATTTATCAAAGAGCCATCGCAATACTTACAGTTCAAAACCATTTTGTTCCTCAAAACCATTTTACTTGATTCATATGATGTTTGGGGTCCTTGGAAAATTATGACATTTTCTGGGAAAAAATGGTTTTTAACTTTCATAGATGATCACACTCGGGCACTCGGCTATGTAGGGTATTCGATGAATTATAAATCGGAGGTTGAAAATTTGTTCAAATTTTTTTCCAATATGGTTGAAAACCAATTTCAAACAAAAATAAAGATACTTCATTAATGGAACCGAGTATTTCAATAATTTTTTGAAAATTTTTTAAAGCAAAAAGGGATTCAACATCAGTCTACTTGTAGTCATACTCCTCAACAAAATGGTATTGCCGAGAGAAAAAAAAACAAATATTTAATTGAAGTTGCACGTGCAATTATGTTCTCAATGCATGTTCCAAAATATTGATGGAAAATGTAATTTGATAGCATCTTATTTGATAAATAGAATGCCTTCTCGTATTTTAAAATATATTACACCCTTAAAATGTTTCAAAAGTTTCTTCCATGAATGTCGACTTTTATGTGACTTACCCTTGAAAATTTTTAGGTGCACCTTGTTTGTTCACATAACTAGTAGACTTCGATCTGCACTTGATCCTAGGACAGAAAAATGTGTGTTCATCGGTCATACCCCAAATAAAAGCGGATATAAGTGTTATAATCCTAAACCAAAAAAAAATATTGTGAGTACGAAATGTCTTGTTTGTGGAAAGTCAACCTTACTTGGGACAAAACTGTCTTCAAGGGGAGATAGAAAATAATGAAGCTCAGTTTTGGGAAACAATTGTTCCTTTGCCTAATACCTTATTTCATGTACCTATTATCGATCCTTCCACCTCTAATAGTCAAGAAATTGGTAGTCACAATAACGAAAAAAAGAAGAAGGAAATGCTAGCCTACCATTGCCAAACATCGTTGACTCACAAACAAGAGGCGAAATATTAAAACATGATCACATTAGTCCTACCTTAGAGCTTCGTGTTTACATCGAAGGGGTGTTCATCAAAGAAAATAAAGACTTGCCTATAACTCTAGAACAAAACCAATTACTGTCTCCGAGCAATGTTCCATCTACTACCCCAGGTAACTCTAATCCTCCTTTGTCAAATTCCACTCCTACTGCTTTAAATCTTGATGTACCTATAACACTTAGAAAGGGAGTCTAAACCTGTACAGAACATCTTACTACTAAATATGTGTCTTACCATAAACTTTCTAAGTCTCATAAAGCTTTTACTTCAAAAATCTCCCACCTATTTATCCCGAGAACCATTCAGGAAGCCTTTGATAGTCCGAATTGGTAACTAGCAGTTTTTGAAAAGATGAATGCCCTGAAAAAAAAGGGATTTGGGAGATAGTTAACTTACCGAGGGAGAAGAAAATGGTAGGATCCAAATGGGAGGTTACGGTTAAGTGTAGAGTTGATGGAAGTATTGAAAGGTACAAGGCGCATTTAGTAGCAAAAAGCTTTACACAAACATGCAATATTAATTATCAGAAGATGTTTGCCCCAATCGCAAGGATTAATTCAATCCGTGTCTTACTATCCTTAGCCATTAGTCTTGAGTGTCCCTTACACTAGCTAGATGTAAAAAAAAATGCATTCTTAAATGGGGATTTGGAAGAGGAAGTCTTTATGAGCCTACCACCAGGGTTTGAAGAACACCTTGGTAAAGAGAAAGTATATAGATTAAGAAAATCTCTGTATGGCCTCAAACAATTTCCCAGAGCCTGGTTTGAGCGATTTGAGAAAGTTGTGAAGGGCCATGGATATACACAAAGTCAGACAGATCACACTATGTTCTACAAGTACTCAACAGAGGGAAAGATTGCCAGTTTAACTGTTTATGTTGATGATATAATATTAACGGGTGATTATCATTTTGAACTCAAAAGAAACTTAAGAGAACTATTGTTGATGACTTTGAGAGCAAGGACTTGGGAGCCATAAAATATTTTCTTGGAATGGAGTTTGACAGGTCTAAAAAGGGCATCTATGTCTCAACGAAAATATATGTTGGATCTTCTTGGAGAGACAGGTCTACTCGGTTGCAAAGCAGAGACACCAATTGAACCTAATTTGAAACTCCAATCAATGTTTTAATAAACATTTTTAAGCTTCGAGGCGTTCAAGCTTTTTCCGAGGCGAAGCGGTGCCTCGAGGCGTATCGAGGTGAAGCGAGGCGTTTTTTCATAAAAAAATTGATGAAAATATAAAAAAATTATAAATAATAAAAAACAAAAGAAACACTCATCAATGTAAGAGATAACATGAATTCAATCACAAAAGTGATTGAGGCGGTAGAATTACTTAATTATAGTGTATATTCTGGAAGACATGCAGTCTCGTTTAATCCTTACTTTATGTATTCTTGAAATCTTGTTGTCTAATTAAAACAATTTTGAATTTCTTTTACAGATTGCATTGAAGCACCAAAATGAAAATGAAGACTGAAGTTACCTGGTCGGCCGTCTAACGACAATATAATCAATGGGAACCGGCAACATCACTAATAAATTTGAGAACCCATTCAAGTCTAGTGCATATGTCCATGTAAACTTTGTTTAGAATTGATATTGATATTGGTATGTCCTCCATGTAAACTTTGTTTAGAATTGATATTGGTATGTAATCTTTAATTTGGTCAAATTTTGATTTTGTTCTATTTTGTCAAAACTATAATCCTTTTTTATAAAAGAAAATGGGAAACCCAATATATTTGAGCACAATCATCAACTTGGAGTTGGATAATGACTCGTAGTCTGTAGTCTCAACCCACTATATTTGGGCACAGTCATCAAGGCATCAATTTGCTCCAAGCAAAGTATTTTAAAATAAATGGAGAGTTTAAAATAAATGGAGTTTGTGGAATAGAGAAAATTCATTGATTGAGACTTGACAACTTTATCTTGAAACCTTCTTTATCTTGAAGAAACTGTCTGTATCTTAAAGTTTCTTGATATCTTAAAGTTGACTGAGATGCAGAAACTCTCTTTATCTTTGAAGCTTTCTTTATTTTGAAAACTTGAACAACTCCATTAATCGAGAGGGATAGAAGGAAGCGTGAAAATGTCGTTGAAGATGTTGGATGCTACAATCTCATGTTTCGATCAAGTGTTTGACAAGTTCAAATCGAAAGCACCCAAGCAAGTCGACTAAACTTCTTCATCCCCTTCTTCTTTCGACCAGAAACCGATTTCTTCTTCGATCAGATGGAGAGGATCATAGCTGCACAACCTGCACTGGAACTTCTTCTGCTTCTTATTCTTCGATCACATCTCTAAAACTTCTTATTCCATATCGATCTGTTGTTCTTCTTGTGATCGATCAGTTGATCTGAAACTTCTTTGAATCGATCGATCGGGTTGTTCTTCTTCACCTGATCTGAAAATGAAACAATTAAACAGATTTGATCAAATATATCTCTGTTTTATTGACTCACACGCTTCACACCAAGTCGAGGCGGACGACTCGACTCGTAAGAGTCATACAAACAAAGCGTACGTTTTACTTACTCACTCTGACTCGTACGCATCAGTGCGTTTGCTTGCGAGTTGCCTCAACTCGCGAGTCAAAATTTCTTTTTAAAACACTGGCTCCAATCAGCTAAACCCGAAGATGTGAAGAACATGAAAAATTTTAGAGGTTGGTTGGTAACTGACTAATCTATCGCATACCCGCCGAGGTATAGCTTTTGCAATGAGCATGGTAAGTTTCTTTATGCACTCAAGAGATCTAAAACACTTCGATGCGATGTACAAAATCCTAAGGTACTTGAAGGGATCACCAGGGAAGGGCCTGCTGTTTGAAAAATAACATCACCTACAAATTGAAGTATATATAGATGCAGACTGGGCTGGGAGTATAATCGATAAAAGGTCGACCTTTGGCTATTGTACTTTTGTTGGAGGAAACTGGGCTTAATAAAAAGCAAAATGTGGTGGCAAAAAGCAGTGTTGAAGCCAAATTTAGATCAGTTGCCCACAAAATTTGTGAGGTGTTGTCGATTAAGTGAATCTTCAAGTCCCTTTCCGATAAATGCATATTGTGATAACAAAGCAACAATCTCAGTAGCACATAATGTTGTTCTTCGTGACAAAACCAAGCATGTTGAGGTAGACAAACACTTCATCAAGGAGAAAATAGAGATTGGGCAGATTTGTATGACCTATATACCAACTAATGAATAGATTACAGATGTTCTTACAAAGGACTATCCAAGAAGTAATTTAAGAAATTGACGAGCAAGCTGACTATGGAAGATATCTTCAAACCAGCTTGAGGGGAGTGTTGGAAAGGTGAATATTCGACTTAGATTTATTGCTGATCTCCAGGGATTTACTAGCTGTATTATGTTGGAAAGGAGAATATCCGGCTGAGATTTATTGTCGATCTCTAGGGATTGCCTAACTGTGTAAATAAGGAAAATTAGTTGTATGGTTATTTTGTTCCCTTTTTAGTGCCTTGTATAGACTATACGTAGTGTACGTGTATATCATTTTTTGTATCAATGAAATACTATTTCACTAAAAATAGTTCTTTTCTAATTCCTTATTGTTTAGAAAGACAACCCACCACATTAGCATACAATATCTTTGATATCTCCATAATCTCCTCATCTGTAGAAGGGCTTTGCTATGTACTGAATGCAAAATGACATGCTAGAGGAGTGGACACAGGTTTAGCATCTACCATATTAAAGTTTTCAAGCACCTTCTGATGTACTTCCTTTGAGAAACCCATTGCTTCCCTGCTTTTCTGTCCCTCCTAATCTCCATGCCCAGAATCTTGGTTGCTGCCCCAAGATCCTTCATGTCAAGCTCACTGCTCAACAATTGTTTTAGTTCCTCAATTCTTGACATATCTTTTCCATTGTAATTAAGGCGTTGAGGCGGAGGCAAGGCAGATGGACCTGAAAACGCCTTAGGCGTGAAGTGAGACGGTCTTAACATTTTTGAAAGATTTTTCATAATAAATTGAAACATATCAACATAGTAGTATACATCATCATTTTGATAAGTATTATAATCAAATATGTACAAAAAGTGGCACAACTATCTAGAATCGAAATGGAAATATAATAAAGTTGTAAAACATAGCGAAAAGATGCACTACATAAGTGTCAAGTAACTTGCAAACATCCACTAAATTATTAAAAATCAATAATCTTGAAAGAATAAAAACTTGAGAATATTGAGCATCTGTCAGAAGAAACTGTTGCAATGGTTGATAAAAATCCACAAGTATGATCACTATTGGTATTCTAAACTATGATATGAAAAATCAAGATTGATGTTGATCACAGACTGACCAAAACATGATATATTTTTTCCAAAAAAAAATGTGATAAAGTTATTAAAACTTAAAAAGGTTTTATCTTGTTTTTATCAAATTTATCAAATATTACACCAAAAAACAGAAAACCCTATTGTAGAGTGGGTTGCAATATCTTTTTGTTGCAACTGAGCCACAAATGGGTTGTAAATGAACTGGCTGCAACTATTTTTGGGCTAAGGTGGGTGAGGCAGTTGAAGCGGGGCTAGGCGGACGTGTCAGTTCATCACAACACATTGCCTCACTTTAAGGCAAATTTTTGTATAAACGTCTTGAGGAGCACCTCTAGGCGGTCGCCTTGACTACACTGATCTCTACAGGCTATCAACATATCGTCGACATACAACATCAACAATATAACTGATCCCATCATCAAACAAACGAGAATAAATGCAACAATCATACTCACAATGCTTGTAGTCAATCCGTAACATGTAAGAATCAAACTTTTTATACCATTGCCTTGGTGATTGCTTGAGACCGTAAATAGACTTCCTCAATCTGCACACCAAGTCCTCCTTTCCAATTTCAACAAAGCCTTCTGGTTGCTCCATAAAGATGACTTTTTCAACATTCCTATGAAGAAACGTTGTCTTCCCATCTAATTGTTCCAATTCTATGTCAAGTTGAGCCACCAAAGCTAACAACACCCTAATTGAAGTATGTTTCACCACTGGAGAGAATATCCCATTGTAATCCACTCCCTCCTTTTGTGAGTGTCCTTTTGCAACCAACCACACCTGAAACTTAACATCTTCACTTTCATGTAAAGGTTCTTTCTTCCTAAACACCCACTACAACGAACTAATTTTTTGTTACCAACTCCCATACTTACAAAGAGATTCCATCTCTTATATCATAACACCCATCCTTTTATCCCTTTCATTGCTTTTTGGTGCTTCAATATAAGTAGTCGGATCACCAATACTGGTAACAAGAGCAAAGTGAACTTCTTCATCCAGTCCAAACGTTTTAGAAAAAAAGTGAACTTATTCATTCCACCCAAGCCTTTGAGGTGCTCTGGTGGTTCTTTTTGCTCTCCCTTGTGCTATAGATGAAGGCTCCTCATAAACCTCTTGCCGTTCCACTCCACTAGAAGTACCAATCTCAACATCCTTTGACACTTTTTCCTTGTATTACTCTCTCCAACAACTAGAATATAGTCTGCCACAACTTTCTTAACAATATTTTCAATGTACTCATTTTTTTTTATTCTGATTGCACCTCTTTAACAAATACTCTTCATCAAACACAAAATCTCTGCTGAAAATCCTCTTCTTGTGACTGGATCCCATAATTTAAACCCTTTACACCTTTCTCAAACCCAAGAAATATGCATGCACGCGACTTAGGGTCTAACTTGGATCTTCCATTATTCGAAATGTGTGCATAAGCCAGGTATCCAAACACCCTCAAAGAACTCTAGTACACGTCCCTACCAGTCCATACTACTTCAGCAACCTTGAAACTAATAGCTTTTAATGGAGACTTTCAACAGAGTTCTATTCATTCGTTCAGTGACTCTATTTTGTTGTGGAGTGTTAGGAATTGTAAAGTGACGTGTAATCCTTTCATTCTTGCAAAATTGGAGAAAATCATTACCTTTGTATTATCCACCATTATGACTTCTTAGCACCTTGAATTTTCTACCCGTTTGGTTTTCAACATGAGCCATCCACTCTTTAAACTTAGTGACTTCTAATCTTTGTTTCATAAAATACACCCCAACCTTTCAAGAGTAGTCATCAATGAAACTTACAAAATAAAGAGCTCCACCATTTGACTTTATTAGTGAAGGTGCCCATATATATAAGTGCACATAATGAAGTACACCCTCACTTTTACAACTCTTACTTGCAAGCTTGAAGGCTACCTTACTATGTTTAGCAAGATCACAGTACATGTTTTCACACCCTTCAACAATTGACGCTTGCGAAGTTCTAACATACCCTATTCGCTCATGTGTCCAAGTCTCATATGCCAAAGTTGAGAATCATCATCACTGGAAACTGTAGAGATAGAAACTCCACCTACAACTGTGTTTCCAACACAGTTTTTACAAATTACCAAACTCAGTACCTTTCATAAGCACCATAGCACCAATAGTCACTTTGAGTGTACAATTCAGGCAGAGAATGTACACCCATTTGAATCAAGTGCTCCTAGGGAAATCAGATTTTTCTCGAGTGCAAGTACATGTCTAACCTCACTCAAAGTTCTCACAACTTCATCATGCATTCTGATTTTAATGGTTCCAACCCAATGGCCATACACGACCCCCATTGTGAGAATCATAGGTTGCAAACCAATCCTTAACCGGGCACATATGGTATGAGCAACTAGAATCTAAAATCCAAACATCTGAAAGATATTTTTACCTTGGGAAACTAGTAGAAGCTCACCCTTATTTTCTAAAGTAACACTCGCCGAATCTGATTTTTCAGCCTTGGCTTTCCCATTTTTAATCTCCTCCTTGTACTTGTAAGAATATCTCCTATAATGGCCCTTCTTGTGACAATGATGGCATTCAACATCCTTCCTCCATCTAGATTTTGATGTAGATTTCTTTCTAGACTTATTTCCTCTCTCTTCCGTTCTTTCATGCTCATTTGATCCCCCTTTTGCTACTAGACCCTCAGCTTGAGATTCATACCCGATTTGCTTCTTCATTGTGGCATGAGAAATTAAATCTTGCACAACTTCCTCAAATTTCAAAGTAGTTTTGTCAAACATCATAGTCGTCACAAAATGTTCGAAGGAATCTGGAAGGGAATTGAGCAACAACAGGGCCTTGTTTTCCTCATCAAATTTTACTTCAACCCTCAACAAATCACTGATTGAACATATTTAAATGATCTAAAATATCACACCCTTCCTCCATCTTCAAACCATAAACCTTCTTCAAATACAACTTATTGGAGCTAGAAACCCTTAGCAGTCCCTTCGTCATTCCTCCATCGCATTGTACATCACTTCATCCAAAATGTGCATTGAATGGAACTAACGACCTTCTCATCTAAGTCAACCCAATCTCCGTCTGACATTGTCGCAGGCTTCTCCAACAAAGCTTTATGAATACCTTGTTGAATCAAAATCTTCATCCTTTTCTGCCAAACCAAAATTGGTTCTCCCATCAAAGACTTGCACTTCGAATTTCACACTACCAGAAATCGGAGTATTCTTCGCAGCCATGTAAACTCGCTCTGACGCCACTTGAAGTCGTAGTGAACAAATTCTGACACCCTTTAGGATCTTATTTAAGCTGTACTGACAGAAAAAAAATACAATAATAGATTTGTCCTTACCTAAGATTTTTTCTTCATATTTTCACTTTGGGTTTTTTGATAAACTATCCAGGTATCACTAAAGCTAATCCTGTTAAAAGATTCTGTAAATACGTTTTATTTGAAAGTACTCCTGGCTGCTATTTATTTGAGGACTAATACTTTCGGCCTCATTTTAGGGAGTATTCCTTGCTCATGAGTTACTTCCAATTTCTTTTTTCCTACAGTGAAACTTCTCTGATCATATGTTGGAAGAGCTCCCCATGATTCATGTACTATTGTACTTAAACAGCGACAAGCTGTACACATTTCCCACGTATTTATCTACTAGTTCAAATGTGCGAAACCAATTGTGACCATGACCAAGCAAATTCACATTATCTGTTACCTACAACATTAACATATAAAATACTACCTTCATATTTACTGGGAATTTTCATCTAATTACAAAGTCAGAACAAAAGGAAAGACCCATGAAAAACAATGTTGCAGTTCAAAAATACAAGAATAATTATGATAGTTTTCTTTTCTCCTTTTAACTGTAAGGCATATGTTGAGCAATGGATATGACGACCCTCGCATACTATATCACTTAGAGTTTAAGGTTTCTATTGATCAAATAGGAATTTCACAGATATAGATGTGCCCTTCATTCGCATCAAGAAGCTCGTAGGGTCCTGATATGATCTGACCTGTATTTGTATTCTTCGCTGCAGATTGTAATCCAATGAAGCAATTCAAGTAAGCCAAAGCTCAAATCACAACCAAGAACTGCAGAAATTGAAGAAGGAGTTGCAATGTCAGATGTTCAACTGGAACGAATTCAGGAAATGGAATTGTATTTGATAGAATTGAAATGTAATATGAATTCTTGTAACAAGCCAATTCGAGAAGGCTACTCTCCTAATAGAGCATTTAGAGAAGCTCAGTCTCTCCTAGAGCACAAGCTCTGTGTAACAATTTTACAAATCAATGAATGACCTTTCTCTCTTCTATTCTATCTCTATTTATAGTCCCTACTTCCTATAATATTCTGTTACAACATTTATTGTATTCTGTTACAACATTCTATTATATTCAGTCATAGCACTTGGTCCCAGCATTTCTTAGTAACAGCAGCACTTGGTAACATCAGCACTTGGTTCCAGCATTTCTTAGTAACAGCAGCACTTGGTAATATCAGCACTTGGTTCCAGCATTCTCAGTAACAGCATCCACTTGCTTCCAGCATTCTCAGTAGCTTGCTTCCAGCTTTCTCAGTAATAGCACAGCATTCACTTGCAATCATCAGTAATAACAACATTCATCAGTACTAACAGCATTCCTGGCAGTCAGTCCCCATGCTTCCCATTGGCATGTTTCCTCCTAGTATAAGTAAATCGAATAGGAGGCCTATCATTACCCCGCCCCAACAACGCACCTTGTCCGCAAGGTGGAACGAAGGAAACTGCTGATCAAGCAAATCAAAATCTTCCCAAGTCGCCTCATACGCAGGCAACTCCTGCCATTTTATTAAAACTTCCATTCTGCCAGAGTCACCCTTAATGGCCTGCCTGACATCCAACAACCGTTCAGGCTGCACTATCAAAACCCCGTCATCAGATAATTGCGAAGGAAGGGCAGAGATAACATAACAGGGGCCATTAGCGCGTCGGAGCTGAGAGACGTGAAAAACATCATGAATCTGGGAAGAAAGAGGAAGTGCCAACCGATATGCAACCGAACCTATCCTAGCCAACACTTCGTAAGGCCCGTAAAATCTGGGAGAGAGCTTCTGATTATGATGCTTCACCAAAGAAATCTGCCGATAAGGCCTGATTTTTAGAAATACTCGATCGCCAACCTCAAAAACCTCTTCGCGCCTAGATGTATCAGCAAACCTTTTCATGCATTGCTGAGCACGCAAAAGGTTTTCCCGTAGACATTCTAAAACACTATCTCTGGCTGAAAGCATCTGATCCACAGAAGAGACAACTGTACTGCCTGACTGATAGCGCAACAATGCAGGCGGATCTCTACCATACACAATTTTGAAAGGCGTATAACCCGTGGCTGAGTGATGAGATGTGTTATACCAATATTCTGCCCAAGGAAGCCAAGTAGACCATAATCTGGGTTTCGCCGATGTGAAACATCTCAAGTAGGTCTCCAAACATCGATTGATCACCTCCGACTGGCCGTCAGTTTGGGGATGATAGGCCGTACTATGTTTTAAGTGCGTACCTTGTATCCGGAACAACTCACTCCAAAAATTGCTAAGGAAAACGCGATCTCGATCCGAGATGATAGAAATAGGTACACCATGCAGTCTGACGATTTCTCTACAAAATATGTCAGCCACTCCCTTGGCGGTAAATGGATGTTTTAAACCAACGAAATGTGCGTACTTACTGAGTCGGTCCACCACCACCAATATGGTATCCATTCTGCCCGAAATTGGTAAGCCTTCTATAAAATCCATTGCAAGCTCATCCCATATTTGTGTAGGAAGTGGAATTGGCTGAAGCAGACCCGCGGGACTGACGGCCATGGACTTATTGCGCTGACACACTTCGCAATCTCTAACCAATTTCCTGTTCTTATAATGCAATAAGTCATTAATGATGACAAAGCCAGGACGACCCAACCCCGCCAATACGGACTGCTTGATCTCTGTAATTGAAGAATCAGCTTCAATTTCGGACTTTAACACCGTCCAATCCCTCCAGGTAGGTAAACTCATTTGAGAACAAGTAGGAGGTAGAGATATCCTGGACAACGCATCCGCCGCTTTATTCGAAGCTCCAACCTTGTACTGAATTTCGAACTGATAGCCTAAAAGCTTACTCACCCACCGTTGGTATTCGGGTCCAATTACCCGTTGCTCCATCAAAAATTTTAAGCTTTTCTGATCCGTGCGGATGATGAATTTACGGCCTAGCAGATAAGCGCGCCACTTCGTCACTGACAAGACAATCGCCATGAGTTCCCGCTCATAAATGGGTTTAAGTCTTGCCCGCGAACCCAGAACCTGACTGAAGAATGCTATCGGACGGTTCAACTGCATCAACACTGCTCCCACTGCAATTCCCGACGCATCGGTCTCCACAACAAATTCTTCGGAAAAATCCGGCATCGCTAACACTGGTGCCTCCGTCATGATGCGCTTCAACTGTTGGAACGCTAATTCGGCTTCCTCACTCCAAGCAAAACTATCTCTTTTCAGTTGAGAAAGCAAAGGCCACGCAACTTGACTGTACTCCCTGATGAACTTACGGTAGTACCCCGTGAGACCCAAAAATCCTCTCAATTCCGTAATATTCCTGGGAGAAGGCCATGCCAACATCGCTTGAATTTTTGACTGGTCGACAGAAACCCCATCCGCAGAAATTATATGTCCCAAATAACTGAGCCTCAAACTACCAAACTCGCACTTTTTTCGATTTGCATACAAATGTTGTGCTTGTAATATCTCCAGTACCACTTCAAGATGTTGAATGTGTTCCTCGACCCCCTTACTGTATACCAAAATATCATCAAAAAACACCAATACAAACTTACGGAGATAGGGACGAAAGATCGAATTCATTAGAGCCTGAAATGTCGCAGGAGCGTTAGTGAGTCCGAATGGCATCACCAAAAACTCATAATGCCCCTCATGAGTTCTGAAAGCAGTCTTTGATTCCTCCCCTTCTCTTAATCGAATCTGGTGATAACCTGACTTAAGGTCTAATTTCGAAAATATCACTGAACCATGAAGTTCATCTAACAGTTCTTCAATAATCGGAATAGGAAACTTATCAGGTACCGTTTGCTTGTTGAGAGCTCGATAATCCACGCAGAAACGCCATCCTCCATCCTTCTTCTTGACCAACAGAACAGGACTTGAGAAAGGGCTCACACTGGGTCGCACAATTCCTGATTCTAGTATCTCATCAATCAACTTCTCTATTTCATTTTTTCTGACTTTGTGGGTAGCGATATGGTCGGACACTCACCGGATTGGAACCTTCCTTCAATGTAATGGCGTGTTCAAAACCCCGACGAGGAGGTAATCCAGATGGTAAATGAAAAACCGTATCATACCTTTGCAACACCTCTGATAATCCTTCAGGCATCTCTGAACTATCTGTAGATGAAGAATGATCCTCTCCAGGTCCTTTCAGACTGCCCAACTCAACCAGAAAACCGTGACCCTCTTGTTTCATATCCCTCAACATAGTTTTTAAGGACACCAAACTGCGACCCAAAGTCGGATTCCCTTTTAGAGTAATGGTTTCTAAGCCAGCCCTGAATCGAAGGATTTGGTCTTTCCAGTTTATAGAAGTCGTCCCCAATGTCTCCAACCACTGTATACCCAAAATCACATCCGAGCTTCCCAACCCTAAAGGAAGAAAATCTTCTACAATTTCTATTCCTTGTAACATCAGTTGTACCCCTTTACATACCCCACTGCCCTGAACCGAATCCCTTGATCCCATTGTAACGCCATAAATCCCCGTCGCCGTAACAGGTAGCTTCACCTTATCCACTAACTTCTGTGAAATGAAGTTATGTGTTGCTCCACTATCAACCAACACCACCACTGTCTGACCTTCAATTTCTCCTTCGATCTTCATGGTGTTTGGATTGGTCAGCCCCATGACTGAACTGAGTGAAACCTCGATAATCTGATTCATCTCAGCCGCCGCAACCTCTGTATGTTCATCATCTTGTAAATCCCTTTCTTCATCCTCTTCACTATTAGCTTGAGCAATAAGAACACTCACTTCTTTTCGCTTACACACATGTCCCGGCGAATACTTCTCGTCACACTTGAAACATAATCCCCTCGCCCTCTTTTCTTGATATTCTGCATCTGAAAACCGGCGAACTTCCTTCCTTTCGCCTCCATTTCTCTCGTTCTCTCTAGGAGGATGAGAATAGGGCTGAGATCTGAATGTTCTGTGTGTAAACTCTCTGGAAGAGTTTTGTTGTGGGTAACCTGAAGAACCAGTCATAAAAGGTTTTGGGCCAGTATTGGGCCGGTTACTAAAACCTTGGAAACCAGTTTTAGCAAAACCCATAACCCTTTGCTTTTCTTCGACCCTTTGGGCAATATCCATGGCCCGACCCAGATTTACGGGATCAAGCATTCTCACCTCAGCTCTAATGGAGGGTTTCAAACCGTTTATGAACTTGCTGAGAAAGACTTCCTCTGTGACAGTCTCTAATGGTGCAGCCAGTGAAACAAATTCTCGACGATACTCCACTACCGATCCTTCTTGTCTAAGGGCAAGAAATTGTTCGCAAAGTGATCCTTCTTGCATCGATCGAAATTGTTTTAACAATAAACCCTTCAATTCCTCCCAACAAAAAATTGGCCTTCTTTTATTCTCCCATTGATACCACATCAAGGCATCACCTTCAAAAGAAATTATCGCAGCCTCCATTTTCTCTTCATTACTGTACCTCTGTAAAGAGAAAAATCTTTCAGCCTTTAGAATCCATCCATCTGGGTTTGATCCTTCAAAGGTAGGCATCTCTAACCTTCTAGATCTCCTTTCATATGAATAACCTTGAGAAGAAGAAACTCCTCCTGCTCCATTCAAGCTTTGTGCTTCCACATTTGTTGGCTGCATCTGATCCTTCTCTGCTGTGGAAACTGGTTTCAAGTTTTCTTGATGAGTTTTCATCATCTTGAGTATTTCTTGAACATCTCCTCTCAAAGATTCCACTTGTTCTTGAACATGTTCTTGAACCTTTACGATGCTCTCTTCTATGGCCTCAAATCTTGCCACATTACTTGTCGATGCACCCTTGCCAGCCATATTCACTCAAGATCGAGTGCTCTGATACCAATTGATATGATCTGACCTATATTTGTATTCTTCCCTGCAGATTGTAATCCAATGAAGCAATTCAAGTAAGCCAAAGCTCAAATCACAACCAAGAACTGCAGAAATTGAAGAAGGAGTTGCAATGTCAGATGTTCAACTGGAACGAATTCAGGAAATGGAATTGTATTTGATAGAATTGAAATGTAATATGAATTCTTGTAACAAGCCAATTCGAGAAGGCTACTCTCCTAATAGAGCATTTAGAGAAGCTCAATCTCTCCTAGAGCACAAGCTCTGTGTAACAATTTTACAAATCAATGAATGACCTTTCTCTCTTCTATTCTATCTCTATTTATAGTCCCTACTTCCTATAATATTCTGTTACAACATTTATTATATTCTGTTACAACATTCTATTATATTCAGTCATAGCACTTGGTCCCAGCATTTCTTAGTAACAGCAGCACTTGGTAACATCAGCACTTGGTTCCAGCATTTCTTAGTAACAGCAGCACTTGGTAATATCAGCACTTGGTAATATCAGCACTTGGTTCCAGCATTCTCAGTAACAGCATCCACTTGCTTCCAGCATTCTCAGTAGCTTGCTTCCAGCTTTCTCAGTAATAGCACAGCATTCACTTGCAATCATCAGTAATAACAACATTCATCAGTACTAACAGCATTCCTGGCAGTCAGTCCCCATGCTTCCCATTGGCATGTTTCCTCCTAGTATAAGTAAATCGAATAGGAGGCCTATCAGGTCCTTAATGCACTCAGCGACTATACAGGTATCACATTTTAAGAATATGACATGCAATACTCAGATATTTTTTTGTTTATGAAAATAAAACTCCATAAATATGTATATCACAAGCAGGGTTTCAGCAGGAAAGACAACTTATCATGGAGTTAAATAGATGAAGAAGTTTATATGATGCAGCAAATAGTAAACAGCTGACGCTTACCCAGCACCAATCCGAGCAACTTCACCTGCAAATGAATAATAATTTATTGTCAGAATATTGTTGGATGTATGGAGTCACTCAGTTTGATGTTATAGCTAAACAGTTTCCACATCGAAGATCAATTTGCACAATTTAAAAAAAAGGCTCGTCATTATTTGGGCTATACTTCCCAAGAAGTTTCTTTGAGGACTTCAATTCCATAGTTATGACCAAAGGGTTCTAAGAAGCATAGCAGAAGGGGTCTTGCGATCTTCATAAATTCATATCGCTTTCTATCTCCTTGTGTAAGAGACAGTTCTTGATCACTGTGCTTATTGCAAATAAATGTTTGGATGCATGCAGTGCTACAAGGTTCAGGGGGTTTCAAGCCGACGAACATGGAGTAGATGATAAACATGAGTTTTATGATAAGGATGATAAACAAAATGGAACTTGTATTTCATCTACCACCTTCTTGTTCATGGTTCTCTAACAAGTTACTTCAGATGCTTGTAAACCTTGCTGCATCGACTCCCAATATTGCATGTTTATCCGTATAGTAAAGCTTGAGTAGGTTGGTATCAAGAAAATTTGGATACTCAGTGGGTGTAAAGGGAACCTTTGTATTTATTCAAACACCTCTACTGCATAAACCAACCTCAGCTTGATTTTAAGACCTTTAGCATAGCCCTTCACATTCTTTACAAATAACAAAAAATTAATCATGCACTCTAAAAAAAATGTGTCAACTTTTGAACATGGTAACAATTCATTTCAACCTGAACTCCCTGCAACAACCAGGTCGTGACAAAAACAGTGCGTTCAAATGGCCTAGAGTAAGTTAAACTTGGAATGGAGCCATTTGAACCATCTTGTCCTCAGCATGATCTACCGATTTAGTCTGATACATTCTCATTGCAAAACATTTACTGAATGAAGGAGTACTATTTTTAAGGCAGCTTCTACTCTTTCTATTTTAAAGTAGCCTCGTTCTACCTTATGACTAAACAGCATGCATAGTGCAGCCAAAGGGGTCGTGGTCGAGTGGTTAAGGACATGTGGACTTGCTCCCCACGTCCTTGCTTCAAGACCCGCCGGCTGCGGCATTTGTTTCGGGGTGATATTCGACCCGTTAGGTCGCATCTCGGAAGCAGGTTACGGACCCTGTGCTAAAAATTACCGGCTCAACTTCCAAAAAAAAAAAAAAAAAAAAAAAAAAAGCATGCATAGTGCAACCAACTTCAAGCAGTTTTCAGATGCAACCATCCAAGCTTAACTAGAACCATATCATCAGAAATTATGAATAGAATGTTTAGATATTGCTAGCCAATAAACTCATTCTTTGTAACAAGCAAAGGATGGAAATCCCAAGATGTGCATCTCTGATGTCAAAAAAACAAAGAGAAAACAATCACGATTCTAAGTTGTAAGTTAAACTAATATCAATGTTTGAAAGATATTATATTGTAACACAGCATGTAGCTGTGCTTCAAGTACTTTATGACTATCAGTTACGTACCATATTACTTGAATGAAAGCCAGAGGACAGAAGAATGGAACTCCCACTGATGTAATTAACAGAACAAACTCTAAGGCCCACCATCTGGAATGCCACGTGCTGCAAGCTTCATACAGTTTTCTGGTTTTAAACGTTGTGAGAAACATGAAGAAGAAAAAAATCTGAAGCTTTTGTCAAGGAAGCAGAACCAGAAGAGGAAATAAGCAAACCAAAGTATATATCAAACTTATCACAGTTTTGTATCCAGATAAATATTACTGGCTGGAATTTGGAACAGTAAGTGGGTAGGTGGTAATTTACTAAAATATGTAGATAGCATACAGAATACATGACCAAACAAAAACATATAATTTATAAGAAAGATACAAAACAGCCTAAACTCACATGAAGAACTCCCACAGTACGAGAACAATCACGTCCACCAACCCCACATGCTTTAAGATCTGCAGATTAACAGAAGTTCAAAATAAATAACATGGTTAATAGTGCAATACTGTGGAAATGGGCTTAAATACTGTATTTAAAATGTGGATGCATCCAGAATGCTTGTTTAGTGGAACAAAAATTCATGATACTATCATTTTTCATCATCATCGATTTACAAGGAACAAACTGGAGGAACAAAATTCATGATACTATCATTTTTCATCATCATCGATATACAAGGAACAAACTGGACAATTTTTAGGTTTTCATGATATCGAGGATAGTGGCATGACGCTATGAAGTGTGAATACATGTCTCAAAACATACAGAAGTTTTGGGGCGGGAGATCTCTGAAAGAGAAACCTACGTTAACCTGTAAAGACAAAACAGATACTTACCATGACTAACCATAAGTGCTATAACCAGCCCCTCCCCTCCCCTCCACCCCACCCCTGGCCCAACACCATTATGGGAACTCCTGCACTAGCCAAACACCCAAATTTGATCCTCCATCAGAGAATCAAGTGCACCCCAAAATCCAACATTCTGATATAGCATTGTAGTTAACTGAGATAGTCTCATCAAGCTATCTTAATATTAAACATTCACTGAGAGTCAGAGATATATATAGTTTTCCTCAATCAGATTTTCTACCATTGCAAAATATTATATAGCTGGACAAGGCCATCTCAATATATTAAGATTTCAAAATGCTTAGGGCAGCTATTGTTGTATGGCTGATGCAAATTCTGTTTCAATCTGCAATACAGAGACAACTACCCAACCCTTGTAATCCTTGTGTGGGAAGCTGAGGAATGCATCTATCATTAACATGAATTCTTTTTGAACAATGGAAGTGCCTTGAAGTATCTTCTAGGGAGTAATAAATTGCCCAAAACAGAAATTTTGAAACATCCAGTGGAATGAGGAGAACATCAATCAGAAATGAGCTATTGCGCAAGTTCAAGAAAAGAAAACCTCCACTTACAGTGTAGCCTTGGGAGGATCTTGTGCCCATAGTCATGGACCAACCAAGCCATTAGATTCGTCAACAAAAAGATGAATCCGTACACGTAGCGAGCTTGTAGAGATTTCTTCCTCTCTACTGAGCATTCAAAACTCTTCTTCCTTACATATATGGATGGCTCTTCTAATGTAATAGATAGATCATGTAACAGATCACATGGTCTATCAGTAATAATGTCCGAATTCCTTACGCAAATATCTCTTTCTTTACTCTCGACAGCCTCAATGTGGTCACCCATTCTGCAGTTTTAAGAAGGGGGAAAACATTCAGTGAGTTATTTTTTGCCATTTCAACATAAGCTACTATAGAACTTCACACAATGTATCCAAATAGATCATGTTCGCTGTAGTCCACTAGACTGAAGAAACAAAACCAATATTGGAATTTCTTCATAGACCAAGCAACATAGTGTATAAGCATTTAATAACAATGAGGAGATGGCCATAAGGCATTAATTTTCAATCAGAAACTACCTAAGCTGCTTCCTTCATAAATCAGATCCAACAAATACAAGAGGAAGAAGAGCTTCAGGCACCACCTTACCCACTGAATGTGGCTTGAACAAAGAAGTATAAACTATCTTAAAACACCTATTTTTGTAGGAAATAAACTAAGAATCACTGGATGAAAAAGTTCAATCTACATACAATGCCCATATAAATATCCAGTACGTTTTGCAACTCAATCAAAAAACGTGTAAAGTTTATCTCTACCCAAAGCATGAAAATGCAAGAAAATTCAACAATGAAAGAGTGAGTTTAAAGTGAGAAAAAAGGGTTTCTTACATTTCCTTTGTTGCTGTTGAAGGTTTGAATTAAGCAACAGGTGAAGTAAAGCTTGTATCATTCAAAATAAGCTTTTTAATCTTCTAGACTAACTAGAATCTAATACTACTAATAGAAACAAAGACAAATAAGGAGGTCCCCAACATAGACAACTCTCCTCTCTAAAAGGAACATCTATTGGGTAACTTCATATTGTTCCAATCTAAACCAAAAGATCAATTCTAAGGACCATTATTAAATGTCCATGAGCTTGGGACCCCTCTTTCTAGTACCATGGGAAAAGGGAACATAAAAAGAAAGATATCAAGTGGCCTGTTCTTCCAAATACTCATTCAATTCCAATGATCATTGAGTCTATTTTCGCTAATTTTAATTATTAATCATAGTTTTTTAAAAAAAAAAAAAAGATGCCCGAAATACAGGTTAGGTCAGTCCAATAAAATTCCAAAGGGGAATAGGGGATTTGCAATCTACGCCCATTGTGTGGAAAATCTAAAATCTCTTTGATAAATAATTAGTAGTTAAAATCGTAAAGTTATCCCAAGGATACGCGACCGTCTGTCGTTCAAAGTGAAGATTCACGAAATGGGATTGCACTCTACTTGTACAGAAATACCTATGGTTTATTTATCAAGACAACTGATCTTATCACAAAATAATATAGCTGAAATATTTACGTTATTATTCTTTTGCTTGTGAAATTTAATTGGTTATACCACAAGAAAGCAAAATCAGTTGTACCCAAAACAAATTTTAACTGAAATCAGTCACCACTATAGCAATCTCACTCACTCACTAAAGTGTTTGAAATACTAGAAAACAGGGTTCGATGCTTGAAGAATGAATACAAGCAATGACAAAGAGACAAGGAGATCAAGCACCTAACCTTTGACAATGTGCTTGCAGCCGATAAAGGGTGGTCGTCTAGAATAAAGAGTAGGGTCCATGTTTCCGCGTCTGTGAAGAGTGAATAAAAATGGTCTCAAGGGCCGTTGGGGAGCGGGTGATTGAACTACAGTATTCTGTAATGAAAGAAGAGTAAGTCTAGGTCATGTTCGCGGATATTTTTTTGGATATTTTTTTTAACACTTTTTACCTTTTTTTTTTTTTTTTTTTTGTTAAACACAACCATAAACACCACTTATAGAATGAGTGAAATTGTTAAAAAGCCAAGAAAAGACCCAAAAGAGGAGATCGGCAAACAAGGTTGGCTAGAATTGTTGATGAAAGAATGAAGACTTGAAACCGACAAATTTTGCAAACTCAAGAGGGTGTTTGTTTTTCAAAAGTCTTAATAAGAAGTAGGAGACACTTTAAAAAGAGTCTTTGTTTTTAGTTTTGATCAAAAGTTGATTTTATATTTGGAGTAAGTACCGTGGAGTGCTGATCATTTAGCACTGAGTACTTAATGAAAATTAATTCCAATAATAACCTCACAATAAATTTGTAATGATTGCTACTACTCTTTCCTCTATCAACCATCCACTCTTTTCTCCATCTTCTTTTTATCATGCGAGCGATGACACCACCCTCCCTGATCTCCCTTTCTCCTCCACCTATTTCTCTTTCTCTTCTTCTCTATTGAAGATTGTATGAGTTATTGAGAGAGATATAGAGTGATTTCTGGTGGTGGTGAAAAGTGATCTCAATGGTATTTGGATTAGAGAAAATAAGTAGAGAAATGGGTTAATGTTGTTGGTTTGTGGTCGGTGGTGGGATTTATGGTGATGGGCAAAAAATGTAAAAAAATTCAAATCAGCACTTATAAACAAACACTATTTAATTTTACAGCTTCTAATCAGCAGCTCATTCAAAAGCAAAACAAATATTTCATTAAGAAGCTCGTTCAGAAGAAGTTAGCTTCTAACCACTTTAAAAAAACAAACATTACCTCAGTCAAAACGGTTGCTCGTATGCCCGTCACAAAATTGTTTTCTATTAAATCTTGTGCTACATCATTTATGCCAACTCGTTTGTATATGCCAAATCTCTCTCTCTTTGACTAAAACCGACTAAATCAAAGAAACAATAAAGTGATTGAAAATGGAAGAAAATAATTGACGGATGATACTTGGTTTTCAAAATAGAAGAAATTTAACCTTTCAAACACAACCAGAAAAAAAAAAAATGTTGTGTCCAAATTTGTTCTCCTCGAGATCTGACCTGTAAAACAAGATTAGATTGTCAAAGACCACCTGTTTGATGGATGAAGACACTTCGATGCTTAAGTCAATTAACTGTAGAAGAAAGTGAACTTGGACAGAGTATAGTTGTGATGTATTTTTGTACATCCCCGCATTTCTTTTCCTTAACCTTATATAATGAGTGCATTTAACTATGTGTATGACTTAAGCTCGAATAACGCAATGAATGGCAGTGCTTATCATATCGGCCTCCTCTTTCATTGAGATGTGTCATTGGGGGAGTCATTCCCGCCATGATCTATCTCCTTCGTAATTGTCCTCTCATAATTGAGATATGTCATTGGAGGAGTGATTCCCGTCATGACATATTTTTCGTAATGGCCCTCTCTTAATTGAAATGCGTCCTTGGGGATTTATTCCTACTATGACTTATCTTCTTCGTAACAATAATCTCTAGATGGTGGTTTGCGCCATGTGTATGACAATGTATCATCAGCTACTCCCCCTAGTTAGATGGCTTGCTTGCTGGCCACTAACTTGTCAATTGTGGGAGCCCGTGCATCAACATGATGACTTTCTCTAGTCAGACTATGAAGTCAGGGTGACAAGTCATCAGGGTCGGATTGCGTGAGTTCGAACCAGATGAAGTCATCAAAATTGGACTGCATGAGTTCAAACAAGATGAAGATTTTTGTGACAAGTCATTGTAGTTGGATTTCGTAAGTTCGGACCAGATGTAGTCTGTGTGACAAGTCATCGTAGTCAGCTATGCGAGTCTGTACTAGATGAAGTCATATGAAAAATCATCGTAGTCAGCTGCATGAGTCCGGACAAGATGAAGTCGTTTTAGTTAAACTGCATGAGTCCAGACTAAATGAAGTCAGTGTGACTAGTCTCTAATCAGACTAGTCTTCTGTCGGATCTATCTCATGTAGGACCTGATGAGCAGTATGCTATCGGACCAGTCTGTTGTCGGACCTATGGACCAGTCTGTTGTTGGACCAGTCTACTGTCAAACCAATTTGTTGTTGGACTTGTGAACCGGTCTATTGTTGGACCAGTCTGTTGTCGGACATGCAGACCAGTCAGATAGCGAGACTAGACTTCTGTGAGCTTGTTGTTACTCATTATTTGTTGCTCTATTTTTTTGTGCATGTACTAATTGCTAGTTGCATGCGTGGGGTTCCTGCAAATATTGGATACAAAGCCCAAAAGATAGGGGGGTCAAGTGGTTAATTAATACCAAACATTATGAGTGGCACATGAGTGTTCCGCCTGAGTAGTGGAAACTCTTTGAGCCTGCAGTGGTGCTCTACTATTCTTCACTTCTTGTTGTCCCAACTCTAATTAGGGATGTTCTTGATCGGCGATGATTTGCACATCATCAACATGAGAATTAGCACGAGTCTCCATTTTTACTTAGGGCCTGTTTGGTTGCACGGAAAACAGATATGGAAATTGAAACTATTTTCGTGAATCTGATTCCAAGGCTTCCCCCTCGGACTTGGATTCCCGTGAGTAGTAGGAAAATAGTCTTATACATTTGATTTACTGTCAGTAAATAGACAACCAAACAACAGAAATCTGCATAACAATGGAAACGGATTCCATTTCCCAAAGAAAATGGCTAACCTAACAAACCCTTAGAGGAAATTATAGTTGTTTAAAGGAAACTGTCGTTCCTCACGGACGGTGCCAAACTGATGCGTCCAAATTTGTTCTCCTCAAGATCTGACTAGCAAAACAAGGTTAGATTTCCAAAGAACACTTGTTTGGTGCCCGAAGGCACTCTGATGCTTAAGTCAGTCAACTGTAGATGAAAGTAAACTTGGACATAGTATAGTTGTGATGTATTTTCTTACCTCCCCGTTCATCCCTTTTCCTTTACCTTATATAATGAGTGCATTTAACTATGTGCGTGACTTAAGCTTGAACGTCGCAATAAAGGCGGACGTTTATCATAACAATTTCCTCCTTCATTGAGATGTGTCATTGGGGGAGTGATTCCCGCCATGACTTATCTCCTTCGTAACGGTTATCTCATAATTGAGATGTGTCCTTGGGGGAGTGATTCCTATCATGACTTATATCTTTTGTAATGACCCTCTCTTAATTCAGATGTGTCCTTGGGGTTGATTCTCGCCATGACTTATCTTCTTTGTAATAACCATCTCTGGTTATAATGGTTTGCGCCACGTCTATGGACACGATTGGGCGACAATTTTATGTATCATCAAAGCCTTCTAATTAACACCACCATATGTAAATAAATGGTTTTCACCATTTCTTCTTCCCTACCAAGATTCAAAAGCAGAACCAATCTCCCTAATTGCGATTGTGAGTATAAATATTTGCAAGACACGTGGCCTTAAATGTGTTCATAAATGTTGGAAACACAGTGATAATAGACACTTTCTCGAAATCTGCACTTGGATATCTACCTCTAGATACATGTCAAATTTGTTATAAGTACCACAAAATGATGTTTATGTGCTACATTGCGGGATAGGACGTTATGACCCTGTGATTCATACCAAGATATCAACTTTGTGGTTTGCGCGATTATGCCATTTGCATCATCTTTATTATTATGTGTTCTAGTACAAACATTTATATCCTGCTTAGGATATCTGAGCACCCAAAGATGGAATAAACACAATTCTACATGCTAATTGCACCCCATTTCTTGTAAAAACACTCAATATAATAGATAGTCAAATTCACCACACATGATTTACTAAATCTTTCTTATAAAAGTTCACATGTTTTTATTTATAGAAAAACATATTCATATATACAGTCATATGTATCTATCATTTTATATAAGTACTAGTAAAGCTAATATAGTTATTTATATTTGAAAACAAAGAACAACATCAACGTGAAATAAACAAAATGTTTTATTTCCTGCTAATCCCGTCTCGAACCCGTTTGGGATGGGACAAGGTCGGGATGAAGTCTATCTCATCCTGGCCCAAACAAACAGGATGGGATAAGGATGAGGTTCGTCCCGTCCAATCTTGTCTTGTGCCCACCCCTAGGCCCGACCATGAAACATGTTTTATTTCTTATACCCTCTTTTTTTTCAATTTGACATTATAAGGTCCTTCGTCCTTATCTTGCCTTCCTATATTTGTTTTACAACTTATTCTTCTCCACACCTCCTTAATGGAAAAGCGGATTTGGTATTCATTCAAACACTGCAAAATTAAAACCTCAAATATCTGTGAATTGCAAGTTACAAATGAAGTTGATCAAGAGAATGGAAGAGTCATTAAAATTTTGAATGGTCAGATTTGACAACTTCACTATACCCGCAAACGCAAAGATGTGGTATCAACTCTAAAAAATAAATCATTGTCCGTTACAATTTTAAAGAAACATTATTTCATCTTAAATTTTTTCCGCGCCATTGCTTATATATTTTTATTACTATGTGGAGGCAAATTTCTTAAAACGGGGCCTAATATATATATAATTTATTATAATGTAGAATTTATTAATGTTTAGAATGGATCAAATTGGATTTCAGTTTTTTATGACCAGATGAAGTTTATTCGTATGTAGAGTAACATTATAGAAAGATTTTCTATGAAAGATCTTTGAAAAGACGTGTGTGACAACAATTCAGTTGTCTTATGTTGGTTGCTTTGACTTTGTCAACTCTAACCAATCATGTACCTTTCCATCTTAGATTTTTAACCATCACCCATTTTGGTGTGATCTTATTGATTTGCGCCATGTTCACCAACCTTATTATATCATAAAATAGTTATCCCTCCTCGAGATCTGACCTGCAAAACATGGTTAGATTGCTAAATACCACCTGTTTGGTGGCCAAAGGCACTCCGATACTTAAATCACTTAACTGTAGGAAAGAATGAACTTGGACAGAGTATAATTGTATTGTGTTTGTACACCTCTTTCGTGAATCTCTCATTTATCATATATAATATGAGTAATTAACTCTGTGCGTGACTTAAGCATGCAGAGCGCGACAAAATGGGACGTTTCTCACAACAATATCCTCCTTCATTGAGATGCGTCCTTGGGGGAGTGATTCCCGCCATGACTTGTCTCATACTTAATGTCTCTATTCTCTAAGGGAGGAAGTCTGTTGGGCCCGAGGTTTGGGCATTTAACTTTGGTTGTGATCCATTACTAAATGCGTTATTGGGCTTTAGTGATTGGCCTGTTATCTAGATGGACGATCCTTGCCACGTGGACGGTTGTGATCAAAGGACTATTTGATGTATCATCAACTACTCCCCCTAGTTAGTGGGCTCGCTTTCCTTGCCACTAACTCTTCAGCGGTTGGTTTTTTGGGTTCATCATTTTTTTTTGCGTAGCATTAAATGGCGTCAACAGCTATCAATTCAGTTTCTACTCCACTACGCCATCAATCAGTTCGTTTCAGCATGATTTTGGGGTTTCGTGCATCCATCATATCCTGCACGATTTTCATTAGTTTTATTTTCATTGCCTAACCCTATAAAAGGGTGTCGGAGAGTTGTATTATCCCCTTTACGCTATCTCCATTTTCAGAGCATGTTTATTCTTATTTTCCTCGTTTTCTGTATTTTCAAACTCTTTGCCATGGCTCCCAATAGACCTCTAAGTGAGGATCGTCTGGCTTGCCGTGCGACATTTTTTTAGCCTAAGCAAGCAACACATGGTTTTTTGGATTATATTTGCTGGACTATGCCAAAAGAAGGTGACGACCCTGCTCGCCCAAGGTTCGATTACATTGCTTTTTATTCTAGAATGTCCAAGGTTGGTTTTCGTTTTCTAATACCAAAGATCTTCTGCGATTATTTAGATTTGATCGGTATTCCTCCTACTTAGATGGGTCCTAATGGCTGGAGGGTTATGGGTTGAACTGTGGTGAGAATAATGCAGTCTGGTATTTGTTTAAACTAGAAGATTTTTGAATTCTGTGGTGATGTTGAAAGTTAACATGAATGATGTTTGCTTTCTTTATTCACCTTTCTGTTTGGGGAAGCTGAAGGGTGATTATAGGTTGTGGTCTAGGACCTAGTTTTATGCTTCCATTTAGTCTCGATATTTCATGTTTAGCAATAGGCGCATTTTGAAGTCATTAAGGGATCCTAAGAAGTTGACTAATCTACAGTTGACTGAAACAGAAAAGTCAGTTAGGGGTCGATTTCTCGTTTTGCCCTTGTCACTTCTAGAAGATTTTCTCAAGTTGGAGGCCATTAATCGGAGTGGCATGCACAATCTTAATGCTCGAGAACAATCGCTGGTTCATTACGAGCATGCGTCTGATGTCACTGTTGCACGTCTTGCTTCTCCTGTTGGCTATGGTGGTGCAAATAAAAGGATTGCTCCTGCTAGTGTTGGTGGTGCTAATGTTGATGGGAAAGTAGCTACGCCGAGAAAATTATGGATTTCGATTCTTATGTTGGCATTGTTCCTTTTGCGAGGAAGAGGAAAGCTCTGAGGTCTGTTAGTCCTTCCAAAAGGAAGGTCATGGGTGAGTTGGTTGATTATGCTCGACCTCTAAAACGGAAGAGGCATGTTGGGTCAGGTTCTGCTTCAAAAACTATTCAGACTGCTCTTCCTCTTACTGCTTCTAGGAAGGGCGATGAAGATGGCGCTCGTCTTGCTGCCCAAGAAGATGGGGAAATGCAGAAGGTAGTGGAGAGGAGTAAGGTGAAAGTTTATCATTCTCATGCTTTGTTGAGTGAGTACAAAAAGGACCTTCTTACTACTGCTGGTGTGGCCTACCTAAGCAAGTTTTAGATAAGGAAGCGTGTGTCATTTCAAATAAAATGACACAGCTCGCAATGGAAAAGTCTCGTAATCCGAATGCGAAGTTGACTTTGGACGACTTCGATTACAATCCTATTTTTGATGAGGTTGATGTTGATCGTGGTCAGAGATCCAAGTCTCTTCCTCCTCTTGCTGATCTTAGGTTGTAGGAATTGTCTACTTCTTCTCACTTCCGCCCGAAGTCTTCTCCTGTTGTTTCGGACAAGAAAGGGAAAGGTGGTGTTTTTGTCATCACTGATGCTCCAGTTGTCTAGCATGTGACCAACTGTGGAGATTTTGTCATTCCAGAACCCTCTATGCTTCATCCGCAAGTTGGTTGGAAGAAGCATGTTCCTGGAGAGATCTGTATCAATACGGATGGGAGGTTCAACTAGTATTCAGAGGTTGACGTATAGGAAAGATCACATAATCACATCTACTCGTGGCATAAGTGGTTGATGGATAAAATCTCGATGCCAATGCGTCTTGCTCGAGATCACCTTGACAAAGGTGTAAAACAGATCATGTAGGTAAATAGTTCACCCCCATTTTTTTTTCTTTTTTTTAAAACTTTTTCTTTGCTCTGAGCAGGGGATGTCCCATCTTACCTATGCTGGGATGATGGGTTTCGACTATCAGGCTGCTCGTGATTGCGTGTTTGCCCTGGAAAAGAAGCACGCAAAGCAGTTGTTGCAACTTTCTAATGCTTTGGTTCAGGTGGATAATTTGAAGAAGTCGTGTGCTGATCAGGAGAAGTTGGTTGACGCTTCTCGAACTTATTTTAAGGAACATTCTAAGTTTGACTTTTGTTCAACTTGTCTGGCGGGCTCTAGTTGAATCTAGGAACATTCTATCTGTTTCAGTGCAATATAGTGGCAGCCTCATGCCGTTGGTTGGTCCCCACAAATCGTCCCCTCTGAGTGGTTGGCTGTGTACTTGACGCATTGGTGAAGGGTGGAGACAGTTGCTTCCATTTGGTGAAGCCAGGGCCTTCCCAAGATGAGGTTATAGGTAGACGGTGCGTCTACCACCATGAAATCCAGGAACATGACCTTCCTTAGTTGGGGTTCTCCTGCCACCACTGCTAGCCTTATCTTCCCGATCGGAAAGCATTTCTCTCCGTTGAACCCAATCAACAGGTAATCGAAAGACGTTACGTTCTCTTCCTTGAGGTCCATACTACGGAATGCTTTGTAAAACAGGACGTTGAGAGAACTTCCCGTGTCCACCAGGGCCCACTTCACTTCCCACCTTGCAATAGATACCGAAATGACAATAGCGTCATTGTGCGGTGCGCGGACGCCTTGGAGGTCCTTATCTATGAAGGTTAAGGTCGGGATGGGGCTCTGCACCTGTGATACTTTTGTGTGGGCGGACTTGAGGGGGAGGGTGCGGGAGAGGCTTGTGATGACGAAGCCCAATAGGCCCGTGGATCCCAATAGGGGTTGGGAGAGCTACCAAGGGGAGATTATAGTCCCACATCGCCTAGGTGAGGGAATGGGATGTGCTATATATGTACGAGGTTGGATTTACAAAGTACTACGCATTTTAAAGTCGTGCAGGCCTTGGGCCCAAAGTGAACAATATAGTACTTTGTGGATCGGGTTGTGACTGAATGGTATCAGAGTTGGACCTAGCCGAAAGTGTGCCAACGAGGACGTTGGGCTCCCTTAGGGGAGTGAACTGTGATACCCTTGTGTGGGCGGACCTGAGGGGGAGAGTACGGGAGAGGCCTGTCATGAAAAAGCTCAATAGGCCCGTGGATCCCAAGAGGGGTTGGGTGAGCTACTAAGGGGAGATTATAGTCCCACATTTCCTAGGTAGGGGAAGGGGATGCGCTATATATGTACGAGGTTGGATCTACAAAATACTACACGTTTTAAAGCCGTGCGGACCTTGGGCCCAAAACGGATAATATAGTACTTTGTGGATCGGGTCGTGACAGCACCCGTAAGTAATACATGCGTTTGTCCTCATTTTTGGGCCGTGTCTGCATCTCAATGAGTGTCCGTTTGCAGGACCTGTTTGATTGTTCTTTTTTTATCCGACTCTATGAAGGACATATATTATGCCTGGAGTCTCCTTCTCAATTTCTTTGACTGTCTCTCCCCTTTCCCTGGTTCGGTCCTGCCATTTCTCAGAACCCAGGAATTCCTTTAGTTTGCCCTTACAAATTCAATACTCGATCTTGTACCTTAGACTCTTGCAGTCGTTGATGTCGTGGCCACCTTCCTTATGGTATGAGCAATACTTGTTGTTGTTGCGTTTGGAGTGGTCTCCGCGCTGCTTCGGGGGTCGTTTCAGATCTTCCCAGTTTTTCATAGAACTAAGGACGTTCGACAAGCTAGAATTGAGGGGGGTCATGGATCTGGATCCAAAATAGTTGGAAGATTTCTCTGGCCGTGTGCGGCCAGAGTCTGACCTGCCGTCGTTACGTTTCCGCTTGTTTCTTTCTTCATCTTCTCGCCTTTTTCATTCATTTCTGTCTCTAGAAACGAGGGGTTTCTTCTCTACTTCAGTTTCCTTATTTTATGTTCTCATTTCCTCTAGGATTATGTACTTCTGGGCGTCCTTCAAGAGTTCTGCCATATCCAGGGGGTTCCAAGGTGAGAAAGTTGTAAAAATTTCCCTCTCTTAAGCCTACAACAAAAGTCATCACGGCGGTGTTGTCGCTGCAGCCGTCAATGAGCGTCAGCTTGTCATTGAAGCATGTGACGTATTCCCTTTGCGTCTAGGTTGACCTCTGCCTCAGGGAGAGTATATAGTGCGGGCCTTTCCTAATCTGCTGGCTTCTGACAGAGTGTGTTAGGAATTATTTGGCCAGTGTCTTGAATGAGTCGATTGACTTTGGCGGGAGGACGTGGAACTATGTCAGCGCTGAATTCTTCAGGCTGGTAGGGAACATTATGCACATTACCGATTTAAAACCTTCTTTGAACGCCATTACATGTTGATAATGACGCAAGTGGTCAAACGGGTCACCGGTCCCTTCATAGAATTCAAGCTTCAGAGGGCTGAACTTTTTTGGCAGAGCCTTGTTCATGATATGATCCACGAACAGGGGAACATAGAGGCGGTACAACATGTCTAGGTTGTGAGCCCCTTGGCGGAAGGGGTTCTGCAAGGCGAGTCTGTCTACTCTGTGAGCAGGATCTGCGTTGACCAAGCCGCCTCCAGTGAGAACTAGCAGGGGCTTGGCTTTCCTGTGCCTGCTCTCTGTTGTCATTCGGAGATTGAGTTCTATGTTTCTCCTGATCTCCATCGACGGGTGGAGGGTTTTGCTGAATGAAAATCTCCACTGTTTTAGCAATTTGCTGTATTGTGATGACAACACATCCATCCTAGGGCCTACCGTTGTTGCTGTTGCTGCTGGTGCGGGAGTGTGAGTCTGTTGCCCTTGTGTTACCAGCACCATTGGAAGTGGTGGTATAGTGCCAGTCTGAGCGTTTGACGTTTCCCTTATTTTTCATTGTTGCGTGATCTGGTGGTCACCATCTTTTTAAATTCTGAAGGGAGATGATGCTAGTGATTGGTTAAGAACTCTATCATCCCCATGGACGGCGCCAAACTGATGCAGTTGAATTTCGCTCCCTGCTTGACCTTGACCTACTGACCTGCTGACCTGCACAAGAAATGCACGCGAGCCTCAGGCCATTGTTGTGGTGGCCGATGACACTTTGATGTTAAAGTCAGACAGGAAGGCTTAATGCTGTAAACAAAGAATTTGTAGCGTACCTTAGCTTATCAACCTCATGTCTTATTTATAGTGATGGAGTCCTGGTTCGACCAGGCCATCAGTGGCGTAGTTTAGGGAAAGAGATCTTCGTGGAGATCCTTCTCTAATTAGGAGTTGTCTTGTGGAGGGAAGTTTTCATGTTAGACTTGTGCTCCTAGATACGCGGGAGATAGTTCTCAATTGGAGTGTTGTCCATAGATGGTAGTTTTCATGTACGATGTATACTCTGGTATTTGATTCTTAGTTGGAAACAAAGTGTTGTTGGCTTGCCTAATCGAAGCAGATCCCTGAGATATTTGCCTTGATAGGTCTTATGGGTATTGGGGATGGCTGTGAGACGTGTGGGCTTAGCAGGCTGTAGTAATTTGGGTCTGTCTGGCGGACTGCGCTGTGCGGGCTTGAAATCGCTTGGGCCGGATCAGTGTTGGGCTGACGCTTGGTCCTGTTATTCCTTGAGATCATCATGACACGTGTACGGTGTAGGAGAGATGATGTTTCGGTGTATCATCACCATGTTTTTCGTTTGTTAAACTTACGGTCAATTCATGAAATCACGTTCAAATTTTCACACAGATGATACACCAAACTGTCCCTTAATCCATGCCGTACACGTGGCATGATGATCTCGTTAACTAAGCAGTCAGTAGAACGGGCCCCAAACAAACACCAAATCTGATCCAACCCGTAATTCAAGGAACCAAGCCCAGACCATTCTAGGCCCATTGAGGCAAGCATCTGGGGACTGCACCCAAGACAACAAGGCTCTATCTAGCCCATAAGTCAAATGATCAAACCAAGAACCCGTAATACCAAATAAAGCAAGCATCTAGGAGTTTAACCTAAGACACGCAAGATAGTAAGATGTTTGACCAAATAAGGCAAGCATCTAGGAAATAAACATTAGAGTATAAGTCGTGCATGAAAACTCTCTTACATGAATAACTCTCAACAGGGAAAGGATCTCTAGCAGATATCTTTCCTTAAACCACGCCACCAAATGCATAGCCGAACAAGGACTCTCGCACGATAAATAAGGCACGAGGCTGTGGAACTAAGGTACGCTACAGAACCCTAATCTCAAACAATACATCATTTCCTACACCTTGTCTAACTTTAGCATTAAAGTATCATCGGCCACCACAACGATGGTCTTTGGTTCACGGCTGTTCCTTTTGCAGGTCAAGGTTTGGGAGAACGGAAACTGATCCATCACACACCATGTTTGACACCCCTTCTTTGATAAGAAGTATGAGATAAAGATGAAGCTTGAATATGGCCTAGGATCAGTAGAGCTTGAAAGAGGAAAAAAAGTGATGGAATAAGATGGGAAGATAAAGAAGGGAAAACATCTTCTCATGTGATGGGTTCCTAGAATCCTAGGCCAAAAAGCAGGATATGTTACTGCCCGTGATCACCAAAATAAGAGTATGGGTAGGTAGGGAAAGGGATGGGATCGAGGGGGCTGCATAACATTGTAGTGTCACGAGATTTGGTCTGAAGTATTTACACCAAGAACCTATGGCCATCACTATGTACAAGAAATTAAGAATACATTGGATTGATGTTGTCCATGCACATAGCATCTCATAATCAAAAGTTTCATGTTGTGAAAAGGTATGAATTGCTAGTTTAGTGCTTGTTTGACACCAGAGTCATTTAAGTATAAATGGGCTAACAAGCTCCATCTGCATGCTTTCTCAATGTTAAAGTATGGTTATCAATGTAAATACCAAAGTCGGGCTTATGTTAAATTACAGAGTTTGTGGATCCCATTTGCAAGCAATACAAGAGAAAATTAATGGTTGTTTAACTTGAACAGATCATTAGTTAGACATGGTGACGATGCATACATATATCAAAGTGAAAGGCTGGGAAATCAGAAAATATATCCATTTCGAAGACAGAAGTTTCACTCTTCAACAAACTCAGAAATCTGTAAATCTCTATTCTCGTAATCAAAACAGATAAACTTATCGTAGTTGAGCTCATGATCCCTTGCATTATTATTGCACCCCTTCATCGAGCCAACAATAGAATAGCAAGGGCTATTGCAAATTTCTGATTTCATCTACTTGTACGGGTTTCCACTTCGAATGAGGTTTATTTTTCGTGAATGTAAAAATAAAGTGGCACCGAAAAAAAGACGTACCAAGGCTGAAACAAAAACCCATAGAAATCATACAGAACATAGCACATTAAATACAACAGAATCGATAACAAACAAATACGATCCTAAAACATTTGTGATCAGTGAGAAATGATATTCAGTTTCAAATGGGAATCAGATTATGATTTCCTCAGTATACTTCCATTCCGTGTGAGACTGGGGTCTTGATGACATGCAAGATCTGCACCACTTCTGCCATTGATGGTCTACTAGAAGGTATCTGAGATGTGCATACTAGACCCAACTTGAGAAGCGGCAATACCTCCTCCTCCGGGTAATCAGGCATGCTTGGATCAATACAATCTAATACATTCCCTTTTTCAAGAAGCACCCTCACATGATCACTCAATATGACTACGTCATCATCTCCGTACTCGACCGGCCTAATTCCTGTTACCAGCTCCAGCACCATCACACCATATCCATATACATCACATTTCTCATTGATCCTTAGGCTCTGACTTGCTAATTCGGGTGCCACATAGCCTAGTGCACTCTGAAACCTACTGCTTCCAAAGTGTTTATCAAGCTTAAGGAGAAGCCTCGCGAGTCCGAAGTCGGTGATCATTGGGTTGAAGTCCTCATCAAGCAAGATGTTGCTTGGTTTTACGTCGTAGTGTATTATGGGTGGACGGAAAGAATGGTGTAGGTGGGCGAGCCCTTTAGCTATTCCGAGAGCAATCTTGAACCGGGTAGCCCATGAAAGAGGAGGAGTGGATGGGGGCCTTTCGTGGAGTTTAGAGTGTAAGCTCCCATAGGGAGAGTAGTCTGAAATCAAGAGCTGCATCTGGGGTGTCCAATAGTATCCTCTGAGGGTCATCAAATTCAGGTGTCTTGCTTTTGCTAAGATTTGAACTTCTCTATCAAAATCTTCCAAAGGTTGGATTAAACTGGACGTCGCTAACTTCTTAATGGCAACAATTGATCCCTTTCTTCCAATGGAAGCCTTGTAAACAGTTCCAAAGATTCCTCTTCCAATCTCAGAGGCCTTGTTCAGTAGAGTATTGGCATTGTGAACCCAATCTTCCACTGATTCAGAATCAAACAGAACAAGCTTCCCTGTGCGAGGATGTGCTTGTTTTGGAGAGCTTGAGCACATACTTTCCACTGCGATGTCAACAAATTCTAACCTTCTTCGTGCAGAAACATTTAGTAAACTCACGACTACAACCCCCATAGCAATCAGTATTGCAGCGGAGATTGCAATGATTGCAGAAATACTGAGGAGTGTTCTATGTCTCATTGATATGATACCCGAGGATTCGGACCTGGATCTACTATTGTGGCCTCTGATTTGATTGGCAAAGGTATGTGGATCAAGGAATAATGGCTTTGAGACATTCATCCTGCAAGGTCCTTTCAACAAGGGTGAGCAAATGCCTAAGTTCCCTTGTAATGCACTTTGGTCTAAACTCTGAAATATTCCCCCCACTGGAAGCCTTCCCACGAGTCTGTTATATGAAACATTCACTGCAAGAAGATTTTCCAACCTACCAAGCGCTTGTGGTATCTCTCCTCTTAACTCGTTAGACTCGAGTTTGAGAATCTTGAGCTTCTTTAAACTTGACAAGGTTGTCGGAATGCTACCGCTCAACCTATTGTGTGATAGGCTCCTGCAGAATCAAATGAGCCAAAGTTGGTCCGTAAGAATATAATTAAGATTACAATAATATGCGGTAGGAGATCTGTGTATGTATACAGTATGGACACTTAATAACTACTTACAGCAAGTAGAGGGATGAGCAGTTGCCGATCTCTTCTGGTATCTCCCCAGTTAAGGAATTCTCATTCAGCTCCAGAATTGTCAGACTGTTGGATGCACAGAGGTCCTTTGGGATCGACCCGTAAAGAGTGCTTTTACTGAGGTCCAATACTGATAACGTGTGGAGATATCCGAGCTCCAGAGGCAAGCTTGACTGAAGATCATTCCATGATAGATTCAAATATTTTAAATTGGATGAGAGACCCATGATTTCAGCTGGAATATTCCCAGTGAGCATGTTTCTCGATAGATCTAATACTTGGAGCGTTTCAGAGAGACGAGCAGATCCACTTGGGATGTGACCAATGAATCCATTTGATGACAGGTCTAGTTCTTCCAACCCCAAATCAAATAGGCCATCTGGTATGCTTCCATTGAAATTATTCCCTTTCAACCAAAGCCCAGACAAGCTAGTACAGTAAACCAACGACGAAGGTAACACACCTACCAGCTTATTATTCGACAAGCTCAAATACTTGAGCGATTTCAGATTGCCTATAGACACTGGGAGGCTTCCACTCAATTCATTATTGGCAAAATCCAAATACTCTAGACTACTCAAGTTACTAATCCACTGAGGGAAATCATCTGTGAAAATGTTATTCGACAAATCAATACTTGTCAAGAAATTAAGTGTACCCAAGAATGCTGGCAATGCTCCACCGAGCGAATTATCACTGACATTCAATTGAATTAAGTGTGGGCACAGTCCCAAGTCCGCTGGCAATGTTCCGAAGAAGCGATTATTCTGCAAGTGCAGCTCCTTCAAGTAGTGAACAGCTGAGATGCCTAATGGAACTGGCCCAGAGAAGGTGTTGTAAGAAAGATCTAAAGTTGTAATCTTTTTCAATGACCACATCCCATTAATATCACCAGAGAGATGATTGTTTGACAAGTTAAGAGTACCCAATGAGGTACAATTAAAGAGTGTGGATGGAACTGGCCCTTCAAGTGCATTGCCCGCCAACGAAACAAATCTCAAATTACTCTGAAACAGACTGTCCGGTATAGGTCCTTCAAGTGAATTAGAGGACAAATCTAGAAACTCAATGGGTGGTGTTGATGGTATTGATGGAATCCTACCAGAAAAAACATTATGACTAAGATTAAGTCTCCTTAAACTAGGAATGGAAAACAAGTGAGGATTAATCTCACCCACAAAGTTATTATCTGCGAGCGACAGAGCTTGCAAGTTCTGCAACTTCTCTAGTCCTCTCCCAATCCTACCTGATAAACCAAGCCCATCTAGCAATACCTCTATCACACGATTACCAACCGGGTCACAATGTACATACTTCCATGAACACGGGGTGTCGTCGTCTTCATTCCATGACTCAAGAGATGAAGCTGCCTTTCCTTTAAGATTTAACTTGAAAACAATCAGACCCAACACATCATCATTCAAAGCGATGTCCCCATTGCTCCCAATGCAACATGGCAAACTACACGTAATGAAGAAGCCTGCCATCAACAAATGGAAGAGAAGTGGAAGACCACCACCACGCATTTCCATCTTGACTACACTCATTATGATGGCCTTTTTTTCTTCTTCTTCTCCTTTCCTCTGTAAAGAGGAGACAGGAGGAACAATAAGAGATAGAATCATTGAATGGGAAGTGTTGTTAGTAGTGTATTGTAGTACTTGTGGTGGTGGCAACTGGCATAGAAAGCCAGCTAGTCCGTGAGTCTCTGTGGATCGTATGGAGAAAGACAAGGTGGTCTTGTTGTTTTCGTGACACTTATTAGATAGATTTTTTCGTTTTCACTATACTTCATTCATGTGAAATGCAAGAGGTCCCCTGTGCAGTGGACCGCCCAAATGTAAGTCATCTTGCTGTGTCAGTGAGGAGTGGCCCCTCGAAATTTTTTGGACCAATAGGGGAAGAACATAAGCATGTCCTCGGTGTTGGCACTTTTTGTACTTTCTTTCTGTTGAGGGTAAGATTAGTTTTCTTATCACGTGCATTAATGGAAGTATTTTTTTTTTACTGGGAGGAGCAAACAAAAAGAAAAGAAGAAAAAAAAAAAATTAGAAAAAATAAAGTAAAAATAGGGAAAGAGTGAGTAAGTGGATGAGAAAATGAAGAATGTGAATTTACGATGATCTCTATTAACACAGACTCCATTCTTCAGGACACGACTAGATTTTCTATTGACGTATAATGAGCAATTCAATTGTCAAATTTTTATTGATTTAATTTCGGCACAAAACTCATGAATATGTTCTACTTAACTAAGTTTCACATTGAATTGTTGATTGTGTATAAGTCAACAAGTTCATGTGGCAACTAGCACATCGACAAACGATAATAGGGCAAATATTAGTAAAATATTTTCTATGTTAAGTTTTAAAAAATTGATAATTCAAAGAGAAACATTTATTTTGTAAGGTTGGAGAAGTTTACCTTCATCTTGAGGCCGTGAACTAAACTGAAATTATTGAGACATTCTCAACCATTGTTAGAAGATCTCAAGTGCATGGTGAAAAGCTTGTGGGATAAAATATAACGGACTTTTTAGTTTTAGGCTTCTGAGCATTACAAAAAACAAGTGCATTCATGCTTTGAGGGGTTATACTTCATAGATTTATGTCTTGTGGAGTTCAGGCTTTGTGGGTTTACACTTTGTGGAGTTATACTTTGTGGGGTCATTCCCTGTGAGGTGCACCCTTCATGGGGTAACGAGAAAATGATCTATCGCATCTCATAAATCTCACTAGTAAATCGCAAACCCGTTGAGTGTGTCACAAACAAATCTTGAGGATTTAAATTTCAATATTGTAATAGTTGTTAATTTACGATTCAAATCTCCTAGCCATAAAATAAAACACAATGGAATAAATTAAAAACATAATTCACAAATCACAACTTCACCTAAAATTAATACTATCACTACATTGAGAAGTAAATTTATAAATCTCTTGACTTTATCGATATATAGATATTAGGTAACGCCTGCGCGTGACTTGTGTGCTAGAATATGTATGTTACATTAGAAAAAAAAAACTAGATAAAATGATTATATGAATGAAAAAAAAATGAACTATTATAAATTTAAAATGTGTCATAAACCTTATAAAATTTGGATGCATATACACTTCAGCATTATCAACTCTCAAATTGCCCTTATAGTTATCATAATAGAGTGGACAACATTATGGTTGATAATACAAAAATAAAAAAAACTGTGTGTGTATATATATATATATATATATATATTATATCTTACAATTCAGATGAGTGTTTTTCTATTCACTGCTGACTGGGACAAAGTCAAATCATAAGCATTAGAGATAAAAGATGGTTATGATTAAAAGTTGAAAAATGTATTGAATTTGAGGGTTGAGATTCATTTTTTATGATGACATATTGATAAATATAAAACATGTAAAAAGGAAAAAATAATGAAAAACTTTTGAAAAAAATTGGTGGAATGTACATGTGGCAAAGAGAAAATATTGTGTTTTCCTTTTAGCAAAATGAAAATTATCATAACTATCTATATCGTTGTCGGATTTTGAAAAACTTAGTATCGTTGAAATGCATTTTTGAATACCATTGGCTACATTCTTTAATCTTGTGTGTATGCAATCAACGAAGTGTAAATTCTTGTGTGTATGCAAGCAGGGAAGTGACATGTAAGACCCGCCTAATTACATAATATAAATATTATTTATTTATCAATGTTTAAAGGTATTGAAAATTTTGAAAAAATGTGTAAAACCTTGTTTTATTTGTAGTAGGTAAAAAAAAAAAAGTAAAAAGTATGAGTGAGTTTAGCAAATTATTAGTGAAACCTAATCTGGCTCTGTTTAATTATAACATGGTTTTGGGCCCCGTTTGATTAGAATGTGATTTTGAGCTTTATTTGGTTATAGTATTATTTTGGGCTATTTTTATATTGGACTCGAGTTATTTCTTTCATTAAAGTATGGGTTAGGGGGTTAGTTTTCAAGCTTGGGTTATTTTCTATTGGACTTGGGTGAAAGTGTCAATAGGGTTGACAGTGAATAATAGTGAATAGGGTGTTTGCTAAATAAATGATTATTTACCTTTTAACCCCCATTAAATATTTCCTATTTCTCTTTGAGTGTTGACTGCACTGTTGACCTCCTTATGGCATCCATAGTTTTGAAATTTCCCAATATTCCATAACTTCAGTCTCAAAGATACAAGTACCGCATATCAGGAAGATCTAATGGCCAAATTTATACAAAAATTAAATTAAATCTTGTAAGGGTTCAGGAAGCCCTGAAAAGCTCCCAAAATCCAACGGTTCAACCCGTCCGCTCCAACGTTGGAGAGCACAGTGGAAGCTCTGAACATGGAGTTCATAGGAGAAACATCAAGAGTTCTTGAAGCTCGAGAGAGCTCTAGTGGTCAAAAAATAACATCAACAACAAGGGTGTGGAGGGTTGGCCACGACAGGGCACCCACGACATCAGCCACAACTGATAAAGTCATCGAAGAATAATCAAGAATTGCACAAATCCCATTGAACTCAAAGAAAGAATTCTCCAAAACAACCAATTATCCATCAGCTACTCCTACTTCCTTTAAAGTTTA
Organism: Berberis vulgaris; assembly: GCA_963556465.1. Classification (NCBI taxonomy): domain Eukaryota; kingdom Viridiplantae; phylum Streptophyta; class Magnoliopsida; order Ranunculales; family Berberidaceae; genus Berberis; species Berberis vulgaris. The sequence continues at coordinate 55,218,892 of OY747136.1, read as the reverse complement.
CTCATTTAATCTATAACATGACCTCAAAAACCCAATTGCTGACCCAAAATCAAAAGTTTTAGGTTCAAATCCTTGATTCAGAGTCTCAGCTATGAGTATTGAGAGGAAGCGGTCGGACCCCATTAGGAGCTATTAGTAGTTTGTTCAAAAGGACGAAAATGGCAGCTGTGGATTCGATCAAGTTGAGAAATTTAGGGGATGGTATTCAATTACGAATTTTAATGGATTGTGAAGGATTTTAAAAGACATTAAAATTCAGGGGTATTCAATTAAGGATTTAAAATTATACATGTAAATTTAGGGGTATTCAAATACTGAGTTTAAAGGATTGTTTTAAAATCCATCAAAATCAGGGAGTATTCAATTCATGCTTTTCAAAAGTCCACCAAAATCAGAGGGTATTCAAAAAGTAGTAGATTTTAATGAATTTGTTAAAGTTGTGGATTTTGAACGATTTGTGAGTGGAAAATATAAATAACAAGAGTTATTCCAAATTCAATCTTCCCCCCTCATAGTTCAACGGATTTGTATTGGCTATTGTTAAATAACACCACCATTTCCTCTAAAGGACGCCACCATCCCATTTTTTGTGATCTACTGAAGGACACCACCACCTTCCCTTCTCTTTTCTCTTCACAGGAGCAGCACTACCTCGCCCCACAACTTCCGGCCACACCACCATGCCCTACCACCACTGGCTGCACCACCACCCACACTTCCTCTTCTCTTTTGTTCTTGTTCTTCTTTTTTGTTATTATTCTTCTTCTTCTTTTCATTCTCTTCCTCTTATTTCTCTTCTTCTTGTCCTATCTTCATCTTTGTTTTTTTTTTTTCCTTATGATTTCTTCTTCTACTTTTCTCTTTGTTTTTCTTTTTCCTCTCTTCTTCTTTTCCCATTTTTTTTCTTATTCGCTCTTGCGGAGGTTCCTACGAGTGGAGGTTCTCCACTTGCCAGAACCTTCGGGAGGGCAAAAAGAAGAAGAATAAAAAAAGAGATAGAAGAAAAAGAAAAAAAAGAAAGTGAGAAAAAAATGGAGGAGGAAGAGAAAAAAAGAAAACAACGGAGAAGAAGAAAAAAAGAAAAGAACAAAAAAGAAGAAGAGGTGAGGGGGAGGAGGTTGATAATAAGAATATGAAAATGGGTGGAGGTGGGATGAGAGGTGGCGGTGGTGATTGACGGAGAAGAAGAAGAAGAAGAAGAAGAAGAAGAATAGGGGGGAGGAGGAGAAGTGGCGGTAGCGTGGTGGCGGTGGTGATTGAATAATAAGAAGAAGAAATGAGGAGAGGTGGCGGTGGCGGGGATAACAATTTGAAGTAAAATAATTATTTGTATTACTTTTGGACCATCTTCAATGTATTTGAAATTTTTTTTAATTTGAAGTAAAATTCTCGTAACATGCAAATAATTGTTTAATTGATGTTTTGAGATATATTTTATGATTTGTGTTGGCATGAATAACAATGTAGGTAATGTTCTTTTATTGTTTTCTATGATTAATAACACATTTATAAAAATCTATTGAATTTATAAGAATCCATAAAAATCCATAACAAACCTTTATAAAATTTATAAAATCCAATTATTTAAAATTCATCAAAATCCAGTGGATTTTGTAAAATCATTTGAAACCTTTTAAAATCCACGAAATTTAAAATTCTTTGAAGTCCATTCAAATCCATAATTTAATACCCCTACCTTAGGGTTTGGGGGAGATTTGATGAAATTGGGTGGTTTGAAGAGAGTTTTTCGATGAGAGAAAAGTCGATTTTGAGCTGAGAAATAAAGAGAGAGAGTTGGCAATGGAGTAAACTAAACTGATGATGGGGTGAATGCTGAGCCTTTGCCGCCCGCCAAGGAGGTAAAAATCAAATCTCATTCCATTTTCTTCAGATGTACAAGTCTACTACTGTGGAGCTCAGCAGATGTACAAGCGTACTACTGCAAGGTACACCAATTCCATTTTCTTCAGATCATATCTTATCGCGAGGACACACTACTTCACATTCATAACCATTTCTGCCACCCACCCTTTCCCATTCTCATTTCTACAATTACACCACACCAACCAACCATTTTTTCAAAACACTTCCCAAATTAAACAATTTTCAACTATCCCCACCAAACACAAACATCACACCCTATCACAGTTATTTTTCAAACACTTGAAATTGAAAAAAAAAAAAAAAGGACTTAATTTTTTTCTTGCTTTGTTTGAGCAGTGTTTTGGAAGAATTTGAGCAGCGTTTTATTTCTTTGTTAAGTCAATAGGGGGAGGTAGTGAAACAGATAGAGGCGTTGGGCAGTGGTCGCCGGTGGTGGCAGTGAGGTGAGGTTGCAGGAGGTTTCTATTGAAGGCTCTGTGAAGAGAGGAGAGATGGTCATTCACTGATAGTAGAAGTCCAAAGAGGAGAGAATGATTGAAATAGAAAAATAGAATTGTGACTATCTTGAAGAAATGGATAATTTTGTCTTTAATAAAAATATAGATGGTTAAAACGGGTCAACGTGTTTGACTTAACAATCAAACTTTTAAATGGAATACATAAACTATTGAGGGCCAAAGAAAAATAACGATTAACTAATAGAGGTCAAATGAAAAATAACTCCTAAATAGATAGTGAAATACAATGAGGACGGGTTCTATGTGGTAGTTGTTATGTTACAGAGTTAGAGAAATGAAAGAAGAAAAAAAAGGTGATTGAAGATGAAGAGATGGGTGAAATCCAAATATGGGCAGTGTCTGTCATGGGTTCTGAAAGGAACATGGTGAGAGTCGACTTTGGTTTGTACAATACTAGAGTATGCCCCATGCCGTTGGCACTCCATATAATTTTATTTTTGCTAATTATTTTATACTGAGCATTTTCGTCACTATCATCATTTTCGCTTTCAATCAGTATTGAAGTGTAAGCCGATTATAAGTGTAAATCTGTTCAATCAAATTTGAATCAGTTGGAGAAAAATTTTAAACGCCGAGAATGAATTCTCCCCCAATCTTTGAATTCGCCAAAATATAAAATTTAGGATTTTTGTTTAAATGTGCATTAAGATGCCCGACTCATTTTTCTGGCATGATCGACGCGTCTCATTGCTTTTAAAAATATTAAAGAAGTGTAATACATTATACTTTTTTTTAATTATGAAATATATATATTTTTAATATTTTGGCCCTTATATTGATCATTGATTTTGTTCAAAAGATCTTAAAAATTGCATTTCAACGATATTAAGTTTATCAAAATCCGACAACGATGTAGATAGTTATGATAATTTTCATTTTGCTAAAAGGAAAACACAATATTTTCTCTCTCCGCCACATATACATTCCACCAACTTTTTAAAAAGTTTTTCATTATTTTTGCCCTTCTACATATTTTATATTTACAAATATGTCATCATAGGAAATGAATCTCAACCCTCAAATTCAATACATTTCCCAACTTTCAATCCTAACCATCTTTTATCTCTAATCCTTTCGATTTGACTTTGTCCCAGTTAGAAATGAATAGTAAAACACCACTCTGACTTGTAATATAGATTTTTTGTTTTGCTTAACTGTTTGTTTGTTTTTTTTTTTTTTTTTTTTTTTTTTTTTTTACGGATTTGTGATGGTGGAGGAAATAGGGAGTAAAAGAAGAAAACGATGAGCGAGAGAAATAAAATAGAAGAGGGGGAGAAGATGAGAACTCGGTCCGTACAAATAAATAAAGGCGATTTTTCTAACTGTCGAGGAAACGGGTGAGGGAGGGGGGGTGCAAGCCTCCATCCCCCTCGAGATGCATGACGACACACATCTCGAGGGGGATGGAGGGTTTCACCCCCTCCCTCGCCCGTTTCCTCGCCTGTTTCCTCGCTAATAAGAAGGGCTCAAATAAAGGAGAGAGAAAGAGTGTGTGGATGGGGATCTTTTGGTTTAAAGGGTAATTGCTAGGTGGGAGTTAGCGATGTAATATCTTTTAAGTTGATTGATGGATGATTAATTTGTTGCTTGAGTGGAAAAAAATGAAACAGAGAGTGGACAGGGAGAGAAAAAGAAAAAAAGGGATAAAAACAAAACAAAAGAGAGAAGAAATAGAGAATTAAGAAAAAGGGAGAGAGAAAAGAAGGATGTAAAAAGAGAAGAACATGTAGAGAAAAAAAAGGGGAAGGTGACCTGTATGTATAGGAGGTTAAAAAACAGAAGAGGAAGAGAGGGTGTGTGTGCGTGTTTGAGTTCGGGTTCTCGCGTTTGTACGATTTTGATTTGGTGTGGTTTTGCAAGTTTGAGATCGTATTCTTGGAGAATAACTAGTTGGAGGGTTTCTTCTTACGTACAACCGATGAGTTTTCTTCATTTTTTTTATTTTAAAATAATCTATGAATATAATCGAAAGTTATAATTTTATAAGTATGGTTTGCGGAAAAATATATTGTTTGTGAGTTCTTCCTTTTTCTTTCCATTTAAAATTTTTGTATATGTTTTTTTATTATTCAAAGATCATTCTATCTTTACTCATTGATTTCACATAATAGAAAGTTAGTAGATGTAATACCCGCCTAATTAAATAAATATAAAAATTTCTTATTTATTAATTGGGGCATATATTGTAATCTCATTTATTGGGAAAAAGATTTGTTTTGTTTGCCATGGCTAAATTGAATAAGGTGTGTGTGTTTAGCCAAAATTTTGTAAACCCTAATGTTGATGGGTTGTTACTCAATTGTATTTGGGCTTGGTTTTGGGTTTTTATTTAACTAATGATTAGGGTTTTATTTTGTGAAAGAGGGTGGGTGCATTTGAAAGTTCGGTGGGGGTGAATAACCACCCACCATAAAAAAAAAACCTTTTTTTTTCCTTCCTTCCTCCTTTTCTTTTTCCCTTTTCCTTCTTGTTTTGTGCAACAGGAAGAGCAAGATTGCTCTTCCTTTTACCCTTTTCGGCGGCGACGAAGGTCGAGAGGTTGGTTGGTTTGTAGCGAATCTCTCTGTATCTGCAAAAGAGAGAGGAAAAGGGTGGCGATAGGAAGGAGAACAAGACGATGGTGATATGTTAGGATATGGAATCAGGGAAGGAGAGGTTGAGATGGTGAGTCGACTGTGATCGAAGAGGAGGAGGCTGTGAGATTGAGAGGAAGAAGAGAGTTTGTGAGAGACGATGGTTCTCGATGGAAGTAGAGATGGTGATGATGATCTGATAGTCTGGTATCAAGAAGGAGAGATGGAAAAAAAAATGAAGAAAAGAAGGGACAACCGATGAGAGGTGGTTTGTGGTTGAGGACAAAGGGATGTGGGGTGGTTGTCACTGGCCGGTGACGAATCTGCAAGGGAGAGAGGAAAAGAGATTCAAGATGATTGCAGCGAGTTGATGGCTAGTTCGATCTGTGGTGTGCTATCTGTTGAGGATATGTAGAGAAGAGAATAAGAGAAGGTTGAACAACATCAATGACAACTATTCGAAGGTTTTGCTGCAACGACCTCCTCCGCTTCGCCACTGTGAATCTTGACCATCTCACTGAGACATTCAACATGTCGTTCTACATGACGTACTTGGCAAGATGGCCTGATTACTTCCATGTCGCTGAAGCTCCAGGAAATCGAGTCATGGGTTATATAATGGGAAAAGTTGAAGGGCAGGGTGAATCTTGGCATGGTCATGTGACTGCTGTGACTGTTGCTCCAGAGTACAGGAGGCAGCAGCTAGCCAAAAAACTCATGAACATGCTTGAGGATATTTGTGACAAGATTGATAAGGGTTATTGCGTGGATCCGTTGTGCAATCCTTTACGGTTTGCGATCTCTCCAGTGAGTTCTCTTTTACCCCTTTGAGTTTGTTTTATGTGATGGTTTTGATAGTTATGTGTTGTGTGGTTAATCTACTTTGATTAAACCCCCATTTTCTTTCTTCCTGATTTTGCCTTTAATTTGGTAGATTTCATTGATGGGGTTTGATTACTTTGATTAATTGATTTGAATGAATGAATGGATACCCATTGTAGTTCACATTGATTTTAGGCAATTGTCAAGGCATTTGGGGTTTTCCAGGTCATCATCATCATTAGAAAAACATGTGATCGAGTAGGGTTTGTGTAAGACTAAGGAACACCTGAGTGTAATCATGAAGAAAATAGTTTATGACTGCAAGTTCATTTGTGATTGGTTTGAGATAGGCTATCACTTTGCATGTGGTGGATACATACATTTTTCCCTTGTTTAGAATTCATAGTTGTATTGAGAATTCTTAGTTGAGAACTTGCTCAAGAAAGGTGTTTGAAGTTGTAGGCTATGACAAATCTGACTAGTGTGCCTTTATTGTTTACTCTTGGGTGTAACTTGGTTGTATCTAGTGGTGTAGTTTTGAAGTCGCGTCAGATTTGAACCGTTTGATAAAGGAATTGTTAAACTCCTCGGTGCATATGAAGCATGCTAGTGTGTCTAATAGTTGTTGAATGATTGTTGAGATACTTTTTACCAAACTAGGATATATGTGTTTATCCCTAAAATCACATTCATATGGAGAGTACTATGTGTAGTAGTGTTTGATTTTGCACTATGGTTTGTTTTGTTTTGATGTCTCGCTGATTCTATTGATGTAGGACCATTTAAGATTAATGGTGTTCCTCTGTATGTATGCATCTTGAAATGGTTATGTTCTTCCAAAGGAAGGGGTGGATTTCATTATGAATGACAAAATGTCACTTGATCACCGTGTTATTATAAAACATGATTTATGAATATGCTATGCTTCCCCGAAAGAACGGTGGATACTGTGGTTGATTTACTTATGGTTGACAAAGTGTCACCATAAAAGAATTTTGAGTTTTAGTTGATATATTTTTTTTATGCTCTTTTCCACAACTCCGAAGAAAAAAAAATGTGAAAAGAAAAGAAATTTTTGTATACAGACTTGCTTGTATACGTGTGATATTATTATGGGTATGCAGACTTGCTTACATATCGGTGCACCGTTCCATGTGAGTTCGGTTGTACGTGTAAATTTAGGAAGAATACTTGCCAGTGATCGAACTTCGGGTGAGATGACATGATACTCGAGGTGGCAACCCACTTGTGTCATGTACGCTCTGAGTGGCTTCGATGGCAAGGGAGGCACACTTGGGTGAGGTGTGTTCGGCACATGGAGGATAGTGCGATTGTGGAAAAGAAGCGAGATTTCTTTTTGTGTATGTGCATAATTACCTTAAATGAAGAAACTAAATGCTCATTCAACCATTGAATGAGAACTATACGTCTTCCTAAAGGTAGAAAATGTGTTTTGTTAATATTTCAATAATAGTCTAATATGATTATGATTTGTATTGTTGTTGCATTTATGAGGATTGATAACTCATAAATTTTATCTGTTTGTTTCTAACCGTTTTGTGCAGGATGGTAAGTCTACTAACAATTTCTGCAGGTCAGACTTGCCATAGTCAACTTCTATAGCGTAAGTATTAGTAAATGCATATTATTTATTAGGATGATGACACCTTTGCCTCATTGAGGAACTACCTATTGGTGTGATGTTGTTGTTTGTGTTTAGCTTGATGTTTATCACGCGCGATTTTATTGATTTTGGGATGAAGATTTCTCACACCAGCTTTATTGCTGACCCAAGTGAGATTTTGCTTATTGGGTACATTCCTTTGGGAATGTACCCGATTAGCCTTTCAGGTTTAGAGATTTTGAGCTGCGTTACTGGAGTTCCGCTAGTGAGCTAGCAACGCTAGTCCTTTCCGGGTTAGAGTTTTATTTGTTTCAGTAATTTAATCATGTTTAGTTGTTGCTGCTATTTGTTTCTGTTGTTGTTGAATTTTCACGTCCCGAGTTTTGGGGAAACGGATAATCCTACGTGGATTTTGGGATTTTCGTTTTCTTCGAAAATCGGGGCGTGACAGTAGACATAAACTAACTGGTTTAAAATAAATAAATAAATAAATATTCATTATTTAAGTATCAATTTTAAGATTTCGCTTTGTTCATTATAAGAGATGGACACCAGCCCTTCTAGGGAGCGAGGTAAATAATGAATAAATTTTGGACTGAGTATATCAATTATGAAATTTAAGGAAATGTGCTCCTACTTGGACTGGACTTATGAGTTCTAAAGAAAAGGGAATGTGGGTTAATGTTTAGGCTGGATTTATAAGATTTGAAATTAAGGATGATAGTAATGTAAATGTGTACATTGACATTAAATTTGAGGATTTATCATTGATGAGATAAATTTGGGTTCTCGCATTATTCTAAGAATTGGTATTTGTATTTTTACATTATAACTTAAAGTTGATTGTTATGATATCACATTTGGAAATTATACATACTTGAGGAGAATGATCTCAATATTACCATTGAGGTTTATCTATGATTTGCAACTTAAATTTGAGGATTTTCTTTAGGAACTTAAATGTACAAATGTGTGTGAGATACTTTGGAGAAATTACACGATGTATTTTAAAAACATTTGAAATACATAGATTTTGCTACGAGACCACCTTAGAGGATGAAGTTGTGGTTGTGAAATTTATTTGATGTAGATTCATCCTTTGAGAAGATGAATGGGAATTTATATTGTTATTGCGAATTAGAATTTTGTATTATTCGATTATAATTTGAAGTTGATTGTTATGAAAATTTGACTCGTTACGGAATATAAATTCCTACACTAAACGGGCTTGATAGCCATTTTGTTACAGAAAATTTATTTATGAAAATGTTATGATTCCCCAAAAGAATGAGTACTTGATATAGTAGTGGATTTGTTTATGATTGACAGTGTATCCCAAAAGATTGGGTGAATGTTATTGTGGATTTGTTTATGATTGACTAATAAGAATTTTGAGATAAGTTGATTTTTATGCTATTTTCCACAACTCAAAAAAATGTGAAAAAAAGAAATGAAAAATATGATTTCAGTATACAGACTTGCTTGTATACTTGTATATGATTTGGTATGCAGACTTGCTTGCATACTGGGTACACCGTTTTATATGTGTTCGGATGTATGCCTAATGATGATATATTTGTCATGATCGAACTTCAGGTGAGATGACATGTTTCTTAATGTAGCACCCCACATGGGACATGTACGCTTAGAGTGGTTTCAAAGGCAAGGGAGACACACTTAGGCGAGGTATATTCGGCACAAGGAGGTTAGTGTGATTATAGAAAGAAGCAAAATTTGTGTATATGCAAGATTTCCTTGAGGGAAGAAACTAAATGCTCATTCGATCATTGAATGAGAACTACATGTCTTCCTTATGGTGAAATGTTTATTGTTGGTATTTTATAATATGATTGCCTTGAGGGAAGACACTAAATGCTCATTCGATCATTGAATGGAAACTATATATCTTCCTTAAGGTAAAATATATTTTGTTGATATTTAATTAACGGTGTATTATGACTATGATTTGTATTTGATTGAAAATAAATTGTATTTTTAAGGACCGATAAATTAGAAGTTTTATTCATTTGTTTCGAACCGCTCCGTGCAGGATGGTAAGTCTACTAATGTTTCTGCAGGTCTGATGTACCATGTTGTGAGTGTTGGATAAGTAAATGTTTACTTGAAGTATGGTACACTTATTAGTATGACACGTTTGCCTCATTGAGGAACTACAATTCTTTGATGTGTTCTTTTATTCGTTATGAAATTTTTATGTTAAACCGTGTAACTTATTTTATTTATAAGGATTGAGATTACTCATACCAGCTATTTCGCCGATCCAAATAAATTTATGCTTCTTGGGTACATTCTTATTGAAACTTAGCCATTTAGCCTTTCTCATGGTAGAAAGTCATTGAGGCGTTGATATGGGAGGGTTACTTGTGGGACGAAATCTCCAAAGAGTTTCCTGGTAGAAATTTTGTCTTCTTTTACTTTTCTTATAAATGTTTCTATTATTAAATTTTCACATCCTGAATTTGGGAAAAATGGATAATCTGAATCCTACATGGATATAAGGATTTTCGTTTTCTCAAAAGTCGGGGTGTGACATGACATATCAAGTGAGACTCTAATTGACCTGTTTGAGTAAAGCTTTGTGTATAGAGTGAGAAAAAAAAAAGTGATGTCAAATTGTGAAATCAGTATGGTGTTGTTATATACTTATATGTGATTCGTGTACTCGTGATATTTGTTTCTTAGTGGATATTTCTCTCCGTGGATGTAGTTCCTGTTAGCATTGTTGGCAACAAGTTGGTAAACCACATTATATCATTTTTTTGTTTACTTTCCTTGCACAATACTTTAATTGTATGTGCTAAGTAACTTAACAAATCTAAAGCTGTATCAAAACTAAAAATTTCAATCTTGACCTATCAACCAACTTTAAAAATAAACATCATGTCCTTCCAATTAAGTATTTTTTTTGTTAATTAAAAATAGACACCAATATAAATAATAACTTTGACTAACAAAAAAAAATCTTAAAACTTGCCTAATCCATCATCATAAAGACACCAATACTCAATGACCTATTACAATTTTTTAGTTAGACATGGATGTTTAATGTTAATATACATGTTTTTTTTTTCAAAATTTGGGTCAAACAAATTTCACGTACAAGTTTGCCAATTATATTTTATCATTTGTAACCTAACTTAAGGAAATTGTGTCAAATCAGGTTGAAACTGATGCACATCATGATATTAATCTGAAAATTTCAGCTAAAATGGATTAGAGAAAACATAGTTCATGTGCAATTTATTTCGGATTTGTCCTTGAAATAGACAAAAAAAAAACCCCAAACTATGTCCTATTTTGTAATGAGAATGGGTTTGGAGCATCCATACCCCCATTGCTTCTTTAGTTAATTATTTGGAAGAGCATAACTTATTCTTTTTAATATTCCTTAAAAAAAACATAACAAAATTTAACGAAACAAAGAAAACAAAAGAAAGAAAAAATAGTTATTTAAGGTATGACCTATGTACTTTTGATAATATTGCCTGTTTGTGCTCCCCTTAATAAGCCAATATATTTAGCTTAGAGGGATAAAACTTGTAGCAGATGATATCACAAGTATATAGTTTGAAGACATTTAACTAATAGTCGTGGGATCCATTAAATAGATAATTTTGCCTGGACAGAGGCATTTGCATGGTTTTACGATCCATTAAAAACCTTGATCACCCCATAGCCTAGCGTCTCATCTTTTTTTTTTTTTTTTTTTCATTTTCTGTGATAAACAATCACTGCCAACACAACTATTAGGGTACTAAAAACAAAAATATACTTTATTCAAGTCACAAAATACACTTAATGCTTTCAATACATTGTTACGATGCATAACAAATAAAGGGTAATGATTGAATGTGAAATTTGAAAGAATAATCTTACACATAGTTTTGGCTAGCATCCTTGACTAATAAGATAATGTTATGAGTAAGAATCATTATTAAAGATGTTACATTAATTTTTGAAGAATTTTTTTAATTATTCTAAAACTTCAAATATTAAGTTTTTTTTTTTCTTATTTGCATCGTCATATACTTCAATTGTATCCACAATGGATCATGCCCACATGCAATCATGTTCACATATATTGTGTTTTGTCGTGTTTTGGCATTGCCATTCTTTCACAATATCGTGTTTAGGCATTGTTTCTCTTCTTCAATCTTATCCATGCTTGTTCATGTCCAAAATTTCATTGTTTACTCCTGTCGTGTTTTTGCATCATCGAGCCTAGCTAAGCTATGATATTTCGCGAAATAAACTTATGCACCTAAATAAAATTAGTTTAATTTAGATGTCTTATTCTACTGCCATTAATTTCTTCGCACCCATAATCACTATTCCAAATTGACGAGACATCAATCAGTCATACGATCATAGCCGTACACGTGGCATGGGCTATCCCTAGCACGTAATAGGCTTCAGCGCAGTCCCAATCGAACCCATGCGCGATCTGTCGTTCAGCCCGTAAGTCAGGTTCCCAGGCCCAAGACACGCTCGCCCAAGAGGCACAAATCTTAGGGCTTAGCTCGGGATAATAAGGGTCAAACAACGAATCTCATAGATGTCATAGGCCCGAGATCCACTCACACAAAATCAACTCTTAGCCCAATCAAGCATTGGATCCTAAACAAAGGCAAGTGTTGAAGAGACCCAGTCATACACATGTTAGAACTTATGCGAGATCTCCTCCTTCTATCACACCCTCGATTGTAGGGATGGTTGGGAGGGAACACCTGCTATAAGAGGTAGTGAAAACAAGAAGAAAAATATATGCATAGATATTGTAATTTACATACAATCTTCACTCTTCCTTGTATCGATATCTGACTTAACCGCTGCTCATTTTGCAAGTAAGAAATCATCAAGATCAATGAGGACCGATCTGAACACATCACAAATAACTAAAATGTTATGAGTGTTTATTCTTACTTTCTAGCCCAAATTCTGAAAGTTCTTTTTGTATTTAAACGTTTTAACATATATCATATTCATTTTACTTCTTAGAAATATATAGTTTGAACTTTGATACCGTCTATAACACCATGGCGAATTAAGATTTTATTTATTTATTAATAACCATGCCAATATATCCATTATGGTATTAATGAAGCCTATAATTTATTTTAGTAAAAAAACACTCTTAATATATCCAATAGAAAGCCAAAATGTTGACTTGAAAATGTGTAATCATTATAAGTTCCTCCAAAACACCTCTAATCTTAGCCTAAGATTACTATGAAAAATGTAAAGTGTAACATTATGAGCAAGGATTGTGATGTTGTTTTTCGAGTTAATTTCGCTTTTCTGATTTTAAGAAATATTTTGAAAATATTTCGATGTCTAAAGAAAAAAGTAAAAATTATGAAGATACATGAAATATATATATAATGAATCTCGAGAGTATTTGAAATATGTAAAAAAAAAAAGAAAAGAGGCAATTAAATAAATCTATTAAACACATTAATTGAAGCCTAAATACCAAGAAATGAAACAAACATGAAATCAATGTATAATTAGAAAATTAAGGATTGGTTTCAAAAAATTTTATATAAATAGAAGTAATGATAATTAGAAAATCAAGGGGTGGTTTCAAAAATCAAGAAATAATTAGAAGAAATGATAATTAAAAAAAAAAACCTAGAAATTTATGAAAAAACTTAGAAATTTTTTTCAAAAAAAACCCTCGAAAAAACGAAGTTTATGAAAAATCCCAAAAGTTACGAAAAAACCTCAAAATGTTTTTGGGAAAAAAATGTAATTATTTCTTTTGCCCTTTTTCTTTTCGTAATTTCAAAAAAACATATTTTCAGTGAAATTTCGCAACATTTCACGAAATCTCATTCGTTGATTATGAGCAACATTGGGTCAGTAGTTCTTCTACTTTAATCTTTGGTCTAGTCTATTTTAATATTGTTTGATATATAATTAACGTCATCTCAATAATTAACATTTCTTTAAAGAAATAGTTAAATACTGCAATTATATGTCATCATTGTCTTGCAAAATAATCATTTTAATTACAAGCATAATTAATGCACATTTTTTTTAATGGCAATAACAAATATTTAACATTTAAAAAAAATATTTAATCGTGAGTATGGTACTTTAAACAATTAGACTTATGTTTATATTAGATGAAAATAGAGTCCTAAATATATCAAAAGGCTTTGCAATTTGCAAGAATTTGAGAGTTAGTTTACATAAATAGATCTTGAAATACTTGTCCATAATTTATTTTTATTTGTCTTTTGTTGAAAAAAGAAAGTCCATGACAAGTGGAGTACTACGAGCACCGCCCCAATTTTGAATTCAAAGACAAATATTTAAAAGGTATGGAAGATATTTTGTGGGGTTTAAGTGATATGCTCGCACTACTTCAATTTTTTTATTTATTAAGTAGGACATCTCATCACCTTTGTTTTAAACTTAAGCCATGGTCAAAGCTCTAATAGTTTGGGGGCATAATAGGAATATTAAAGATGTACAGGTTTACAACCATGGCTAATTCATGTAGCCACGAACTTTCCAACGAAAACAACAGTAGCTAATCTAGACATGTGATGCCCTTGTTGCGCCAAGGTGAATTCAAATGAATTAATGTTGATAAAATTTCAAAACATTTTTTTATTTATGTTTGTTATGCTATTACAAATTGCAGGCCCAATCCATCTCAAACAATCATGACCAGTGATATAATTCAACAATAACAAATCACCAACTGTTCGCAATTTATCCGCAACATATGGGTTGTGACTAAATATGTTATAATATAAAATTCGTTACAATTTCAATTAATAAAACTTTTACTAGTACACGAAACACAAGAGATTGCAAGACCATTTTTGCCAATTATTCTTGTGTCAAATTCTAAAAATTAATGCTGCCAAAATTTTGATTGATGTCAACTCTTACTGCAAGTTCATAATTGTCTAATGATTAGATGTTATAAAGTATGAATCGAATCCCATAAGGAAGGTTTAAAAGAAGTTTGGAAAGTAATTCTAAAACTAAACTTCGAATATTTAACGTAATAAATAAAATGTTTTTTCTTGAAATCTTAAAGGGGAAAATCTATGAAATAATAAAAGTGTAAGTTAAAGATATATGTAAGAGTTATGGCCTTGAGTTTAAAATCATGAGTTGAGAACACTTTCAATTCATTTTTAGATTAAACGGGGTGTATTGTATCTGGATTTTGTGGGCAATTTAATAAATTTCATGGATTCTGAAAATTCAAGTGTATTCAATTTATATTTTAAAAAGTCCACAAAAGTCTAGGCGTATTCAATCAGGATTTTAAAAAGTCTTTCTGAAATCCACAAAGTCTAGGGGTATTCAATATGGATTTCAGAAAGTCCACAAAAGTTTTAGGGTATTCAAAATATCATTCATATTTATGGATTTGGAAAATCATGGATTCTCATGGACTTTCTAATGTTAGGTATAAATAACAAAGTTCAATAGTTTGCCAGCCTTCATATCAAAGATTTCAACGTGAAAAAAAGTCTCCCAAAGTTCTTCCTTGTGCCAACCTCGAAGAGGTTGGTTCCCATCCTTTTGTTTTCTCGATTCTTTTTCTATCTTTGCAAAAACACAAGAGAGAGAGAGATGACGATGACTGACCTGCCTTTAAGCAAATAGGGGCATTACCATTCTTTTTTGCATGATTATTTTGACGAGAATTAGAATTCTTGTGACCATGCTTATGAGGTTTATCAACAGGAAGACATATTATAAAACATTTGAGCCACAACAGGACCTAGCCCAAGGTATATCTGGTTCCAAATTTTCTTCTGTTCTTCAATATTCACAAACCTCAGGGATTCCATCTCTCCTTGAATAACTTATCTTTTCGGACAGTTCTTTACTCCCTTTTACGCCCTCGATACTCGAATTGAGCAGTTATTGTTTCTCTTCAACAGTTGAAGATGTATCGAACTTTAAATTGCCATCTTCCTCTTTGAGAGCCGAGAGAGTTGGAAATGTTTGATCAGAACCAAGGGAAGAATTCGTTTCTTCGTTCTTCCAGCTTTGTTTCTCGATTGAAGAAACCATCGGGTCATGATTGATAGCCATGATCGATTGAATGGATAAGTCTGAAGAAGAATCAAAACCCTGGAACAGCTTAGCTTGTAAGCTTGGGGTTTTAGTATGTAGGTAGGATCGTGCAATGTATGTAGCATAGCGTTAGATCAACGTCGATTTACTTTAGAGTTCCTTTGACATCAAGTAAACCGGGCATCAATCCACATCATCATAGGATCCCCTAATTTCACGTTTTGGATAAATAACTAGAGTATGCCCCGTGTCGTTGGTACTTTACATAATTTTAATTTTGTCAAATATTTTGTATTGAACACTTCCATCACTATCCCCATTTTCGCTCTCAATAAGTATTGAAGTGTAAGCCTATTTTTAAGGTAAAAATACTTTACCCCTTGTGTTCATTTCCTGTTCCCTTTATGTGCTTTCTCTTTGTGTTACTGTACAAGAGATTCAGGAGAGTCAAGGGAGACGAAGATGAATCAACCCATAACCCATTTTCATTCTGCAGATGTTCCCTTTCATCTACAATAAACAAAATCCATCAAAGCAATAAGGCCCACCAGCTGTTTGTAGAATTTCTTACTCTCTAATCTCTAATATATTTGGTTTGTTAGAGGATATGTCATTACCAACTTCTTTTTTATCTTGCAAATAATTAGAAATTTGTAAAAGTCATTCATACAAAGTCCGTGGATTTTCATAAATCTCTAGAAAGTCTGTAGCAAAAGTCTATGGATTTAAGAAGTCCGTGGACAATTTAAAGAGTCTGTGGACAATTTAAAGAGTCCGTGGACTTTTCAAATTATTTATCAATTCCATAAAAATCCATATACAATACACCCCCCTAAGCTTTCAAGTAATTACCCAAAATACCATGTTTTAAGGAATTGAGTAAGACTAGGAAACCAGGTTGATGTGGCATCATTGGAAGAGGTTTTTTACAACCTCGAGATATACATAAACATTTTGGGTATTTCATCATTCTTGTAAGATCACGCCACGTCACCTTGGTTACAAAACATGGTTGCAAAAACATGGTTTCCTAGCATTTTCGTAAGGAATTTCTAGACAATAAAATAATAACTGTCATTTTCAGATAACCATGATCTAATGCATGAAAGTTTTATTTATTTATTTATAATTCACCATCAATTTTTCATATTTCATGAACACATCCTAAGGTAGCAAGACTTTTATCTCACTGTGAAAATTATAACACTAAGAGCAAACTTATTCAAGCCTAACTTATACTACTAAACATTATATTTAGGGGAGTTTCAGTGAAGTGTTTGTAAAGAAACATATATACCTATTTGCTTAAGAATAGAATAACAAAACATGAATTCAATTCAATTAAGGATATTTCAGACACCTAACTTACTTCATTGATGCATTGCAAAGCCAAACTACAAAATCAATCTAACTAAACGTGTTTCTTGTCCACCAATTGTTCAGTTGGTCGGACATCCACTCTCCTTGTGAGAGGTCGCGGGTTCGAGACTCACTAGTTAGGATTTTGTGAGTTTTCACCCGATTATTAGGAGCACATTTGCTCCGCCGTTGATAAGCCTTCAGGTATTGAATGTAGCTGCTTAGATGGAATAGACCGGAGTGAAGCGAAAGCAAGTCTTCATGCAAGGTGGAGGCGATGGACCGGAGCGAAAGCAAGTCTCTATGTCAGATGGAGGCGACGAGGACATTAAGTGGCAATAATATTGTAGCCTTCGGGTCTGGTTTGGTTAACCCTATTGGGTCAGTCATGTAGCTTTCGAGCATGAATTAATAAATAAATAAAAAGGGTCAAAAAAAAAAAAACTAAACGTGTTTCTTTAATGCATGAAAATGGAAAATAAACTAATCTAACTGGAGCCATCATCGCATGGACTCACCCACACCCTAAAGTGAAATGTTGGCCAAGTGTAATAAGCTCGAAACCCGCAATTCACTTTTTCTCTCAAAACTCTATACAATACTACACAACCTTTTATCTCCATAATGTTTTTCTCCCCAAACTTACTATCAAAGAACTTCAAACATGAGGTGTTATAAGGGAAGATGGGTTAGGAAAATAAGGATAATAAGGTGAAAATGTACCGTTTAAGATACAAGGTGCCCTAAAATGTGATGAGCAAAATTAAAGGGGGTGAATAATATCTTTTGATTTTGAAAACTTTGCAGAAGAGTACGTAAGACAAATGTGGCTTTGTGAATACCTCGTTTTCACTTCAATCCCCTAGATCCAAGTACAAAAATAAACATTTCAAAGATATGTAAGGATGAGGTAGAGGTAGTATAGTATGAAATGATTCACTCTAGGTCAAATGGTTTGATCTAGCCTTGGAATCTAGAACGAATGATAACTAGATAAATATTTTTGTAAAATAGATCCAATACTTGATACACAAATCACAAGCGAGCTCACTACGATTTGTAAAATTTAAAGCATGCAAGATGATATAATATTAAGTAGTAGATTAAACATGCACAAATAAGTAAAATAAAACTTTAGAGAGAACAAGAGACAATAGCAATCAATACACAGAAACGAGGTTCACTCAAACCTAAGTTAGATTGTCTTCAATTAGTTACTTCATCGGTAGAAGGGCATGCAAGCCATAAGCTTGTATTACTTTTTGAAAAGAAAAAATTTCATTCTCAATCAACATTCCACAAACTTGTAAGGTCAAATGTTGTACTCCCACGAGACTTACCGACATTAACCAATAGTTTCGCACCAAGAGTCTCATGAAATACCATGATGATCACCAGTGGGATGCAACACCACCAAGTCTCACAAACAGACACTTAGGATCCCAAGGATGCCAACTGAGCCTTATGTTTGTATTCCACAAGTCTTATCACATGCTTGGGATTTCTAGTGAAACATCAATACACCCTTCATGAGGGATTCAACCCACACAGGTCGGGTAAAGCCTAGTTTAGACAAGCTAACACTTGTTGGGCTTCTCTAGCAATGTATTTCAAATAAACGGATTAGAAAAAGGTTTGAACTTGGATTTTCACTTCTTTATAGATATATGAAGTGAGATCTTCATGCTGACAAGTATGGAGTTTTGGGGTGAGAATGAAAAGTTTATTTTTATGATCTTTAAATATCAAACAAAAAAAAGTTGTTTGATATAGGTTAAACTCACAAATCAAGTCTTGAAACTTTGTATTTTTCTTTTAAAGCTCATGATAAGCTAGATAGTTTGAGAGATTTCTTTTTGAACGTGGGGAGAAAAGTACTTCTTTTTTTCTTATTAAAATCCTCCCTTAAAATGCTATTGAATAACTTTCTAATTTGAAATGAGCAAATGAGAGGTTCAGCTATTAATAAACTAAATTTGGAGCCATGTAGTCGACTATGCTAACTTCACTTTTGCTTTTCAAAATGACTATATTCAAAATGAATACTTCAGTTCTTAGAAGGCCTGATGTTGACATATCATCATTGTAGTCAACTATGCCTTGCCTTGAACACAATTTCAAAGAATAATGGGATTCCTTTGTAATACCCTGTAATTCTTTTGCCTTTTCCTTTTAAAAAGATTAAGTAAATTGTGTTATGTTAAAAAAGGGAGTTTCTACGTGTATCCGATTGTTTGACTCGATGCCCCCAACTTTATTTTTTAGATTTTGCTTTTAAAAATTGCTTGGTGTATCCAATTGCATTTTATTAACCCTAAAACAACTTTAATTATTATCAAGAAATGAATACTCATGTTGTAGATTGAGGACTTTGTAGAAAGGGTCCCAATAATGAATTTTTGGATGTAGAGTTTTTTTGGGTTTTAAATACAATTTTTTCGAATTTGTTATAATAGTTGCAATAATTTTTAAATTGATGCACTCACTTAAATATTTATTTATTTATTTATTTTTAATATATATTGATAAACACATACCCTTTTGCACTTTAGATTAGATACATAGAGATGAGAAAATTTGTTTGCAAAGTGGTTTTAGAAGATTTTTTAAGACATATTTCTTATTTCTATTACATAACCTAGCATACTGTTTACTATTTATTGTAGAACTTGTGACAATGGTCAACCTATGTTTGATGTTTGTATGCAAATTTGAAAGTTAATAATTTGTGATTGAAGTTTAGTTTTATCGATACATTTTCTTTTATTTTTCAGTGAAGAATAAATTAATGCTTATAAACGAAAAAATTTAAGTACCAAATTGTTTTTATTGATAAAAATGGTAAGTTGGAGTTGCATATTTTAGGTCGGTGCAACAAAGTCAAAACATCCCAAAATGCTGGTGCAACAAAGAGCTGGTGCACCCGAGCCAAATAGTCGGGTACACGTAACAACTCTCTAAAAATATTAGTCAAGCTAAATTTTTTATAAATATATTAATAATTAATAAAATAAACCAATTGAGAGCTCTCAAATATAACGAACCCATTGCTTTTTGGTATCCTTAGCTAAACTAATTAGTGTTCTACTTGGAAACATTTTGGGATTAGAAAGTAAATCTCTACTTCTTGTCCCAACTAGCCTCTAGATAGGATTTCACAAATTTAAAATGCCTAGAGACCCTTAAAAACAACACAACGAGAATAACACCCAAATAGAATCGGGAAGCAGAGAGAGTTATCGGGGTCTTCCATTGAAGCTCTTCGATTCAGGTTGAGATCTTTGCTGCTTGCGGTGCAAGGCTTTGTTGTGTCGAAGCTCGTCAAGTTAGGGAAGATAAAGGGAGTACAAAAAGATGATATCTGATGGAAAGCTATGCAAGGGCAATTCTTCTTCGCAAACTTGAGGAAAGTGGATTCTCTCTCCCTTCATTAGCTATAGTCTTATGTCACGCGGAAAGCGGGAAAGGAAATAATTCAACCAACTTTTAAAATTTTCAGAAGTTGGCGCGAGAATTTGTAATTTGAAATAGGGGTATTATTGTCAATTCTTAGTTTCAGTTAGTTACACATCACTGTAGCTCAACACGTGTTAGTAGTTGAGTGGTTAAATTGTACTTCTGTTAGGAGCGCTCTATTATAAAAAGGGTTGCTCTTCCTTGTAAGAAGGCAAAGAAGTTTTTAGCAATTAAGGCTCCTGTTCTAGCAGAAACTCGAGTAGGGTTTAAGCCTGGGTTCTCCAATTAAATCAAATATTTGATTTCTTCTTCCATCCTTGTTATTGTTAAGTCACGCCTGTGACATTTGGTATCAGAGCTACCCTGATCCAACCTGTGCAAATAACTATGGAAACAAGAGCTAAGGAGATTGAGGGATTCATGAGAGACACCAAAAGAGACCAGATAGAAACTCATAACCAGATCGAAATCCTTAAGGCCGATTTAAAAAAGATGCAGGCAGATTTCAATGGAATGCAGCAGACCAATGAGATCAATGGAAAGAAATTGGAGCAGATTTTTCAACTACTGCAGCACCCACCAGATGTTCGAGGAGTTGCTGGATCCGCAAGTTCTTCTGCAAACCGAGTTAACAAATCACCAGAGCAAATGCAAATGCCACAATGGGGAGCCAATTTGGACTCTCAAGGTAACTTTTCCCGTATTCCCAAATTGGATTTTCCTACTTTCGATGGTGTTTACCCTAGAGCCTTCATCAAGAAGTGTGAGAGATATTTTGCACTCTATCAGATCCTTGAGTCTAACAAGGTTGCCATTGCATCCATCCATCTCACTGGACAAGCCGATTTGTGGTTCTTAGACTACCAAGTAGGGAAAAAGATCATGTCTTGGAACTCATTTGTTCATGACTTATGTACTAGATTTGAAGAGTCTTTAGTGACCGATTACTTTGATAAGTTCGAAGAATTGAAGTCACTAATGCTTAACCACAACCCCCACCTAGATGAATCAGGTATTTCAACCCTACTTAAGAAAGTTTATATTAGTTTTTTTTTTACGACATCCTGGTTTACAGTACTTCCTTGGAACATCACTTAATCTCACCTTTGCTACATTGAGACACCATCAACTTTATGCTAAGCTCTCCAAGTGTTCATTTCTTCAATCAAAACTGGAGTGCTTGGGTCATATAGTAAGTTCTGCAGGAGTGGCAGCTGATCCACAGAAGCTTGAAGCTATGCAATCATGGCCCATTCCATCTAACATCAAACAACTTCGAGGGTTCTTGGGTTTGACAGGATATTACCGCAAATTCATTCACCACTATGGACAATTAGCTCAGCCATTAACTGATTTGCTCAAGAAAGATTGCTTCAAATGGAATTCTCACACAACTGAGGCCTTCCAACGCCTGAAATCAGCCATGTGTAGGGCACCCATACTAGCATTGCCAGACTTTACTCAACCATTCAATATTGAAACAGATGCTTGTACCCGTGGAGTAGGAGTCGTGCTTTCACAACATGGCAGACCAATAGCCTATTTTAGTAAAGCCTTGGGGCCAAAGAACTTGGTGCTCTCTACATACGAGAAAGAATTACTAGCAATTGTTCTTGCAATTAACAGGTGGAGATCCTACTTACTTGGCTGTAAGTTCACAATCTACACTGATCACCAGAGCATTCGACATTTCCTGTCACAAAAAGTAACCACTCTTCTCCAACAACGCTGGCTTTCCAAACTATTAGGCTATGACTATGAGATTGTGTACAAACGAGGAACCGACAACACTGCCGCGGATGCTCTGTCAAGACGTGGTACTGAGGAGAGTACTTGTTTAGCCCTTACCACTGTCACACCAACTTGGCTCTCTGAAGTCGTTCATAGTTATAGTGAGGACCAAGCAGCTCGGGCACTGCTTCAGCAACTCCTCATTGATTATTCAACAATCCCAAATTATACCTTTACACAAGGTCTGCTCAGACACAAGGAACACCTCTATATTGGGTCTACTGGATCATTACGAACAAAGATTCTCACCACCTTGCATAGCTCTGCCCTGGGTGGCCATTCTGGAATAAACGCCACTTTCTTTAGGCTCAAGCAATGCTTTTTCTGGCCGAAAATGAGACAACACCTGACTGAATTCATTACCAATTGTGATGTATGTCAGCGCAATAAGACAGACCAGTCGTCCTACGGTGGGTTACTTCAACCTCTTCCTATTCCTCAGCAGGCTTGGCAACACATATCAATGGACTTCATTGAAGGATTGCCCTTGTCTCAACATAAGTCAGTCATATTAGTAGTGGTTGATCGACTGACCAAGTATAGCCACTTCTTGGCCCTGTCTCATCCCTATACTTCAACAATGGTGGCCGAACTGTTCCTCCAGCAAGTTTATAAACTACACGGCCTACCCACATCCATTGTTTCAGACCGTGATAAAATCTTTATTAGTGCCTTTTGGCAAGACTTATTCTCGGCTTTGGGCACCACATTGTCTCTTAGCACAACCTATCACCCCCAAACAGATGGGCAAACTGAGCGTACCAATGCATGTCTCGAGACATTGCATGACCAGTGATATACCTTCACAATGGGGTAGGTGGTTATATCTGGCAGAGCACTGGTTTAATGCCACATTCCACTCAAGCCTAAATACTACCCCTTTTCAAGCCCTCTATGGCTACTCTCCACCCTTGTTGGCTCTCCCTCATATTAGCTCTCTCTCTGCTCCGTCTGTTCAACAGTATTTACTAGAGCGTGATCAAATGTTGCAGGTCATCAAAGAGAAACTACTCAAAGCCCAAGAACGCATGAAAGCTTACGCTGACAAGCATAGATCTGACCGACAATTCAATACTGGTGACTGGGTATATCTTCACCTGCAACCTTATCGCCAGACCTCGGTCAATCTTCGTCGCAACCTCAAACTTTCAGCCAAGTTTTATGGCCCCTTCCAAATCCTTGAAAAAATTGGTCAAGTGGCGTACAAACTATTACTTCCACAGGGCTCTCGCATCCACAACGTCTTCCATGTCTCTCAGCTCAAACGTAAGCTCGGACAGTCCGTGACAGCACTACCTCAGCTTCCTCTGGTCGACAACAATGGCAACTTCCAAGTAGAACCAGCGGCCATTCTCGCTCGGCGTCTTGTTCCTCGCCATAACAGAGCCGTTACTCAAATCCTGGTCCAATGGTCCAATTCGAGTAAAAAGGAAGCCACATGAGAAGATTACACTACCATCACCTCAAAGTTCCCTTCCTTTCATCCTTGAGGACAAGGATTTCAAAAAGGAGAGGGTAATGTCACGTGGGAAGCGGGAAAGGAAATAATTCAACCAACTTTTAAAAATTTCAGAAGTGGGCACTAGAATTTGTAATTTGAAATAGGGGTATTATTGTCAATTCTTAGTTTCAATTAGTTACACATCACTGTAGCTCAACACGTGTTAGTAGTTGAGTGGTTAAATTGTATTTCTGTTAGGAGCGCTCTATTATAAAAAGGGTTGCTCTTCCTTGTAAGAAGGCAGAGAAGTTTTTAGCCATTAAGGCTCTTGTTCTAGCAGGAACTCGAGTAGGGTTTAAGCCTGGGTTCTCCAATTAAATCAAATATTTGATTTCTTCTTCCATCCTTGTTATTGTTAAGTCACGCCTGTGACATCTTAAGAAACCCCTCTCTGATTTATTGCTTTTGATGGTTCTGTAAACTTCCAAACATAATTCTGTAACATTGTGTTCAATGAGGGGAACCCAAAAGACTCTTTCCGATTTCAGAGTCTCCAATCCTTATAAACAAGAATTTCACCTAGTACTGCTAGTCCCATCATGAATATCTCTGTAGAAAACCTCCCCTAAATTAATGATAGTCAATAAGTTCAGGCTGTAGACTTTCTTGTGGTAAATCTATTAGAAGACCATGATCAGACAATATAACACCTTATGTGTTAGGAATGAGTCTTGATGTAAAGCCCCTAGTGTAAATTTAATGGCCAAAAGATAAATTGTTAGTTTACTATAGATAAGTTGTTTACTATATGGCATGTGAATTAGTTTGAAGTGTGTTGGTGTAGACTTTTGAAATTGTGCATGTCTTGAACTACAATGAGGGTGTGGTCTCGTTTAATTCATGCATCTTCAGATTTTTCCATACTGGTAGACACCCATATGGCTAGAAAATAAAAGCTATAAGAAGTTCTTACCTATATACATCTCCAAATAACCTCAGTGATGATATGAACTAATGGCATGATAACCAAATACAATGAAAATCCTATATACATCTCCAAAGAACCTCAGTGATGATATGAACTAATGGCATGATAACCAAATACAATGAAAATTGAGAAAAAAACTACAAATTTGGATATAAGGCTTAATTTCAAAAGCATAATTTCCTTGACTGAACACTAAAGCATAATTTGAATGTAAGGCTTAATTTCCTTCGCACCAAACTTGAGATAGTTATATTATATTTTCTTGGTGTATATTTGTTGCAATGTAATTAAGGGTCTTAGGCGCAAGTACCCTTGTAAACATTAGCTTATCCTATGTGTGCAATATGGCTTAATTTCCTTGGCACCAGACTTGAAATAGTTATATTATATTTTATTGGTGTATATTTGTTGCAATGTAATTATGGATCTTAGGCGCAAGTACCCTTGTAAACATTAGCTTATCACGCCTTTCTGAGAAATCTGCGGTTAGTATCCCAAGTGTGCAAATATGGCTTAATTTCCTTGGCACCAGACTTGAGATAGTTATATTATATTTTCTTGGTGTATATTTGTTGCAATGTAATTATGGATCTTAGGCGCAAGTATCCTTGTAAACATTAGCTTATCACGCCTTTCAGAGAAATCTGCGGTTAGTATCCCAAGTGTGCAATATGGCTTAATTTCCTTGGCACCAGACTTGAGATAGTTATATTATATTTTCTTGGTGTATATTTGTTGCAATGTAATTATGGATCTTAGGCCCAAGTACCCTTTTAAACATTAGCTTATCATGCATTTCGAAAAAACATGCGGTTAGTATCTTAAGTGTGCAATATGGAGTTTCTTGTTGAAACGGAGATAATTCGAGGGAACATAAAAGAGGGTGTATCCTCGGCACACGAGTATTGGGGGTGGGGTGTCAACTTGCAGATCCTAGGTATTGTACATATTGTGGATGCAAAATTTCACCGGATCACGTGCTGATCACGCTGAACAATATTAATATGCATAAGATGAAGAAAGATTCTTGATACCGGTGTGGTGCCTGCCATGAGGACTCCGATGCCAAAGTTAGAATAATGTCTCTTAGAAAAGTATTTATTTCCCTTGTATTCTTAGAAAGAATCGAGATTCAGGAAAATATTACTCAAAAATGACTTTGTGTTTGACTATTTATAAAGGTGGAATGAGTCATTTGCTTGCAGATTAGTAGGACACACGGCAGATGAATGCTTTGCATGTAGATGAGTGAGACACGCGGTAGATGAATGCTCTGCATGTAGATGAGTGGGACACGTGGCAAGTCGAAAGCTGTTGATGACTGTAACTTCCCGTAGATGGTTGTAACTTCCCAAATATAATGGAAAATTAGTGGGTTAATGGTGTTGTGTCACATGGTCCACCAACTCATATGATGAGTCAAATAGATGAGGTCGGTAACACTTGATGGAGGGCATGATGGTTGGCGCAAAACGCCATTCTTTTGCTTAGAAAAGAGTGTTTTGCCAAGTTGCATTGTGCCAGACTTGGGCTTTCTGTACTTGTACCCGATTTCGGTTGTACTTTTTTCGTGGATAATTTCCAGGCTTCTCGGGAATAATCCAAAATTTTGGGCTTTCTTATCGTGCATGGCTAATGATTATTTATGGCTCCCACAAATGACTCTCTTCTCCATTGCTTTTGGGCTGACCGTATTTTTTTCTTACTTAAAAGCATAGGAGATATATTTTCACTGGGGGGTCCCGCAAAAAATAGAAGTAGAATGCCCCTGATATTGCTGACTTATCCATCTCTATTGGTGAGGCTTCTAACGAGAGTTTTTTAAAGACAGTGGAATAACAATAAATCTGCTAGAGTTGAAGTCGACTCCTTTGCTGGGGAGGAAATATCTCTTAAAAAGATAAAAGACTTCTTAGAATGGCCTCTTTGGTCGTGAGGGGGCCATTTGCGAGACCTGAAGTTTCTTCAGTTGTTGAAGAATCCATTTCCAAAAAGAAGGGTTTGAAGGATGTAGAGTCCTCTCATTTTGGTCTTCTTCTTCTTCCGTAGACTGATAGTGTCCAACACTGTTCTGCTCGACCAAGAGGTCTATTAGCCTTAGAAATGTTCTATTTTTCCCGAAAAATATGATATCTTGAAACCGAGCAAAGTTGATTCTTCTGATATGAAGTTGAAAAGGCCTGATTCTAACAAGTCTGTAATGGATATTCCTTATAAGCTGAAGACCACTACAGAACCCTTCTTTACGGAGAAGAATCTTGTTGAGCCTCCTCCTGTGCTGAAGGTTAGTGAAGACTCCCATTTATACAGAACATTCCCATTGAAACTTCCACTTTCAAGGCATTGCTAACTTTGTTTTTGTTACAAACTATTTTGTACTGTGAATTTTTTTTTGTTTTATCCGGTGAATGCCTTTGTTGATATGAATGTCATACCCTCACTGCTGATTGACAATAAGGGTGAATCCAGTTCTGTGGATGTGTTCCCTCAGTTGATATGCTAAAAAAATTATAGTAAAAAAATCCAGGTGCATTAACTTGGTTGAATGTCTCCGTAGATCAGCCGATTTCAGCAAGCTTCAAATGAGCTCATCTGCCGAGCTCTGAGATGCACTCTTATCTTTTAAGATGTTTCATTTTGGCGAGAGAATCTACGATACTTTCCCAACCTGTGAATGAAAGTTTGAAAATTTTGTCTCATGTGCTTGTGTCTTTTACTGTATTGCTCCCACTGCTGATAAGCAAGAAAATAGTATCTAGATCCTTGAATTATAAAAAATGGTTGTTGATCTGCAAGCTTCTCTGTCTGTCTGGTAAAATTCTGAACTAGTCTATTTGAACCATGAGTTTCATAATCTCACCTAAGAATATCCTACTACAAAACTTTACATGGAGGAGTTTGAGCCTTTAAAGTTCACACAATGATCTGTTTGCTGAGTGTGAATCACTGAATCCTGCAGGTTATGAGACTTCCCTTTACCCCCCTCCCGAGTAGATCATTCCTGGATCCCCTGCCAATGTTATTGATTCTCCTGCTCATGGTGAGCAAGAAGATCTCATCGTTGCTGATGATCATGGCCTTTCAGCTCCTTTTAGAACATGAAGTTTGGGATCATAAAAGCAAATAAGACCACTACTTGACAACAAGTCGCCATCGAATTTCAAAAGAAATTCAAAGTCTTACTAGTAAAGCAACAACTTTGATTAAATTCTTGAGTAGATCAACAAACAAATCTAGAAGATGACATGTACATCTACTTGGTAGTTTCAAATGTAACATATAGCTCAGCTCTCATAAAAAAAAGAGCTAGGATGGTTGTAAAAAACTCATGAAATAGGCGATAGACTTGAGCCAATACGACTTGATCTACCGACTAAGGACAACTATAAATGTTCAAGCCTTAGCGAATTTCATAGCAGAATTCGCTCCCACCTTAATCAAGGAAAGAAATTCAGCCAGCAGATTAGTGTCGTGTCCTTCAACAAAGAAAAATTCCTCAACTCGTGCTAGAACAGGGACAGATCAGTCCAAAGATATGTGGCATTTATGTGTGGATGGGTCGGCAAATCACAAGGGTGCCAGAACATGACTTGTTTTATTCACACCCGTTGGAACCATGGTAGAGATGGTCATTAAACTTAGTTCCAAACCCTCCAATAAGGAAACAAAATATGATGCATTGCTTGCATGCCTAACAAAAGTGTTTTCAATTAAAAAGTTAGCCATATATTGTGATTCTCAGCTTATAACCAGTCAACTCAAGAATCTGATGAATACATGGAAAAAACACATAAGGATGATCCTCTACTTAGACAAACTCCAAGAACCTCAACATTCTACAGTCTTAGTGTGAGTAGGGCCGATTAAATGGTTTCCTAAAATCGGCCAAACCGCACCGAGTCAAACCGAAAAAAAATCGAACCGAATGAAAACCGAAATCAAAGACTAAAAACCGAACTGAATTAATTTGGTTTGGTTTCGGTTGTTGTTTTTCACACCACCAAGTAACCAAACCGAATCGATTGCTGCCTTTTTTCTATTTTTTAACTCCAAGCTAACCCAACTCCTCTCATTTTTTAAAATTTCCAGCCAACCCCACGGTCCCCACCCACATATCTCTCCTTTTAATGTCCAGCCAACCCAACCCCACCCACTTTCTTTATCTCTTATTTAATCTCTCTCATTTTCAACTCTTTTTTCAACCCTTTCCCATCAATCATTTGACAACATCATGAAAACATTATTAAAGAAACACAACTTCATATTTAGCTTCTTAAATGCCTATTCTAGTCATAGTTTCTCATATTGGGAGTTGCATTTTTCTACGATTAAGAAGTTAAAACGTAGGCTAGTACAGACAGTAGCATGAGATAACATGTCCCAGAACACCTAGATTATGAAATCAGTATGACATTTAAAAAAAATTGAAAAAACAGAAACCGAATCGTATCGGTCGGTTCGGTTTGGTTCCAGCTTTCTTTTTGAAAAATAAGAAAACCGAACCGAACCAAAAATCGAATCTCAAGTTTTGTTTGATTTGGTTTGGTTCCAATTTTGGACCGTTTGAACCGATTAACACCCCTAAGTAAGAGGAGGAAGGGTTAAGGATTTACCTGGTATGAGATATCACATTGTTCGAGGAACCCTAGATGTTGTTGGAGTAAAAGATCGTCAACATGGGCGTTTTAGTGCGTTGTAGATTCTCATTCAGTAGATTACCTCATCTTCAACATAACACTCTACAGACATATCATTTTGTCTTCAGTAGATTACATTTCGATTACATTTCAATAGAAGAACGTACCTATTGAAAATGCAATACAAGTCACATGAAGCTTTCTACTTTTCCTTTTTCAACCGAGGAATGTGAAAGTCCATGTAAAGGAAAGAATTGGTCGTACTTGTCTTTTTTCAAATGGAGAACATACATCTCTTCCGCAGATGAGAGTATGTGGCGAAATACAACCCAAGGCTGAGTTCTCACTCACTTTTCTACCAAGATTCCCCAATTTTCAAAAATATATTCTAAGGACTACATGTAAGAATTAGGAGATACTTAGGTGTAGCGCCCATAGAGGACAAATTTAGAGAAAAATGTTTAACTTGGTTTGGTCATGTGCGAAGGAGACCAAGCACGGCGCCAATTAGAAAATGTCTAGATTTACAAGTTAATGGAGGGTGTAGACGGAGGGGACGACCGTTGAAAACTTGGATGGAGGCGGTGAATGAAGATATCATTGAGCTTTGATTAGGCGAGGATATGTGGGAAGACCGCAACATTGCTTGGAGAACCAAAATCCATGTAGCCGACCCCAAAAATATCGGGAATGGGCTTTGATGATGATGATGATTCTAAGGACTACATGTCATAAGAATGAGCTGAGGGGCCAAAATCCTCGGCAATAACACTATCTTTTTGCTCACCATGAGCAAAAGAACCAAAAATATTGGCAGGGGATTTAAGAGTTATCTACTCAAGGCGAGTAAAGAGAAATCTCATGATCTGTAGGATTCACACTCAGCAAGCAGAGCATTGTGATATCTTTAAAGTTTCAAACTCCTCCATGTAAAGTTTATAGTGTCATATTCTTAGGTTAGATTATGAAACTCGTTGTTAGAATTTTTACTAGATAGAGAAGCTAGCAGTTCAACACATGTTTTTTTGTAATTCAAGGATCAGGATACTCTTTTCTTGATGATCAGCAGTGGAGGCAATAACAGTAGAAGTCACAGGCACACGAGACAAAATTTTTAGATATTCATTTCTCAGCTTGGGAAAGTCTAATAGATTCTGCTGCCATAATGAAACCTCTTAAAAGATTGAAGACTACCTCTCCACGAAGCTTGACAGATGAGCTCATTTGAAACTTGCTAAAATAAGCTGATCCACGGAGACGTTCAACCAAGTTAATGCACCCGGATTTGTCAGTAAGAATTTTTTTAGCAAGTCAACTCCCAGATTTGGTTTCACCCTTGTCATTAAAGGAGGATATGACCTGCATATCAACAAGGCATTCAACGGGTAAAACAAAAAATAATTCACAGTGCAGAATAGTTTGTAAAAAAAACAAAGTCTTCAATACCTTGAAGGTTGAGGTTTCAATGGGAATGTTCAGCATAGATGAGAGTTGTTCACTAGCCTTCAACATAGGAGGCCCAACAAGGTTCTTTTGCGTATAGAAAGGTTTGTAGTGGTCTTCAGCTTATAAGGAATATCCATTACAGACTTGTCTAAATTAGGCATTTGCAGCTTCATATTAAGAGAATCAACTTTGTTCTGCTTCAAGATATCAGATTTTTGGGAAAATAAAACATCTCTATAGCTAATAGACCTCTTAGTCGAGGCAGAACAGTGTTGGACACTGTTGATCTTTGGAAGAAGAGGAAAACCAGAAGGATATGACTCTACATTCTTCAAACCCTTCTTTTTGGAAGCATATTCTTCAATAGCAGAAAAAAAATTTAGGTCTCGCTAATGGCTCTCTCACGACCAAAAAGGTCAGTCAAAGAAGTTTTTTTTAAGAGATATTCTTCCCCAGCAGAGGAGTCGACCTCAACCCTAGTAGATTTATTGGAATTCCACTTTATCTTAGAAAAACTCTTGGAAAAAGCCTCACAAATAGAAACGGATAAGTCAACAAGATCAGAGTCATTTTACTTATATTTTTGGCGGGATTTCTCAGTGAATATACATCTACTCTGCTTTTAAATAAGAAAAAAAAAGGTCAGCCCAAAAGCAATGGAAATGAGGGGCATTTTGGGAGTAAAAATAATCCTTAGCCCAGCAGGATAAGAAAACCCAAAATTTGTGGTCGTTTTCGAAAAGCCCAAAAATTATTCACGAAAGATGTACAACCCAAATCGGATATAAGTACAGAAAGCTCTAGTCTGGGCTCAATATAACTCGGCATAACACTCTTTTCTAAGCAGATGAATAATGTTCAATGCCATCCACCATGCTCAGCTGAGCACACAAACATACAGGAGTCACCTTTCCATCAGACGTTACTCGATGCATTAAATGAGTTAGTGGGCCACGTAGCACAACACCATTAACCCACAAATTTCCTATTATACGGGAGGTTACAACCATCTATGGGAAGTTGCAATCATCTACGAGTAGATGAATCTTGACTTGCCATGTGCCCCACTCATCTACGAGCATATGGCACTCATCTGCCACGTGTCCTACTCATCTATGGGCAGATGACTCATTCCACCTTTATAAATAGTCAAACACAAAGTCATTTCGAGATAACACTTCTGAATCTCAAATCTCTTTATAAATAGTCAAACACAGTCATTTCAAGGTAACACTTTTTTGAATCTCAATTCTATTTAAAAACATAGAAAAACAAACAATTTTTGTAGAGATATTATTCTAACTTTGGTATCGGAGTCCCCGTGGCAGGCACCACATCGATGTCAAGAATTTTTCTTCAGCTTATGTAGATTGCTCCGTGCAAAATTGTCGAAATTTTATGAAATATTTCCTAATTTGAAGTTATAAAAATATGTTTTGAAATCCAAAATTTTCTTTTTCTTAAAGGAAATTTCCCTTAGAAAAGAAACAAAAATTTCAATCTCCGTATATTTTAACATGAATAATGTTATTTTAGAGGATTTCTTTGAAAATGAAATTAATATTTTAATCTCTATATATTTTGACACGTTATAATATTATTTTAGTATCAAAAAATTTTGTTTGAGTAATTCTTATGTAATATGTAATCTGTGTGACACTACGAGTCATGTAACACTTTTTTGTAGTATTTAAGACTTTAAAATATATAACTTATATTGTTAAATTCGAAATTACAACAAATTTTTTTTACATTTTTTCGACACAAAACGAAATATTTCTTAAAATTAGGGAACCAAAAATAACTCGAAAAATGAAATCACAATCCTTGGCTCCGTTTGACAAGCACGTGGTCCGGTGAAAATTTGCATCCACAGAGATAATGTTAGTCAAGTGGACGAATTTTGTTCTTGTTTTTTAATTATTCGGAATTGGAGTCAAGAGAATTGGTTTCTTTGGTATTTCTTTTATTAACACGTTTTATATATATGTGCTCATAGTGCATTACTGTAAGTAATTTGTAACAAAATCACACACTTCTTTTTAGGGTTTTTTTAGTTTGGCCCTCGTTTTGATATCTAATTGAGTCTAACCCTCGTTATTAAACCATAAACTACCATAAACTTTCTGTCTGCATGGGTATGCCGCTGCGATAAAAGGTGAAATTTATCGACTATTGATCCGGCTTACCATTCATATTATTACTCAAATGTTAATTAGAATCCTCGCTACCGCCACCCTTTTTAATATTTTTCTAATATTTGTTATGGTGGATTGATCGCTACAAATTATCTCTTCGTAATGTTCAAGAAACCAGATCATGTTCTGCAAAGTTGCTATGACTCCAGAGGGAACCAGCAAGTGCTTTGAGTTTATTCAGTTTGAACTTGAAGAATCTGCAAAAAAAGCTATCATACTAGTTCATGGCACCATGGTTGATGGGAAGAAAATGTAAACGTCATCTGACTCTCCCTTAATGTTCATTGAAACTAGTTGCTCTAATTGTCTTAATGTGTTTGCTTATCTTAAAACATTTTTTTGATGGCCTAGCTATGATGCGCCTTTCATTAGAAAGAGTGAGATGGAAACAAGCTTTTCTGCTGCTCCGGGCGGTGTCTGGTTCACAAACGTATACATGAAACACCTGGATCCGGAGATAACCGAGGATGTTCTGAAGGAGAAGTTTTCCGAGTTTGGGAATATCAAGAGCCTAGTGATCCTGAGGGATGAATATGGTTGTTCAAAGGGCGTTAGATTTGTGAATTACTAAAATCATGACAGCGCCAAACAGGCTATTGAGGGGATGAAGGGAGCAACAATTGGTAATTTAGAAGTGTAGAACATTTTTTGTGATTAATGAAATGTGGTTATGTTTGTCGTATTAATGTTGTTTATTTCTTGTGTAGGATCAAAAACTTTATGTGGCAAATGCAATGAAGAAAGATGAGTGGAGAGAATGATGAGCCGCTAAATCGGCAAAACAAACATCTAATTGAACTTTCACTAGTTAATTGTGAGGAGGGTTTCGAGATCTTACGGTCGCTAAAATCAGTCCTTTTAATGCTTCCCACTCCTCCATAACCCTCTAGGATTGTATTCACAAGTAGATCTAAAGTAAGCTACCGACAGTTCTAAACATCTGGTGGTATCTGGTCTAAAATCTGGCTTGGAAATTTTCTCTGACAAAATTAATGCCTAAATTGGAAATCTAACAATGTTATCGTTTAGGTGAACAATAGTTTTATATGTTATGTCTTTATCACTAAACTGGAAAGCTGATTTGGAAGCTTGATGGACTGATTTTTATTAATTTTCCAGACAATTAGTTACATGGCTGAGCAGGTCGTGGGTTGTTTGGAGTTGTCTTTCAGGTAATTTGATAGTACTTTTGCTAGCAGCTTTGGTGGCTGGAGACTTGGTAAGTAATTTTCCAGTAAATTTTGTATGGTTCTGATGGATTGTGTTTGTGTATTTTTTAGGCGAAATGCTTGGAAACATGAGAAAATGTGGCTATAAAGAAGGTTTTGCAATACAGGCGATACAAGAATCGTGAGCTTCAATTGATGCATACAATGGATCATTCGATTGTGGTTTTGTTGAAGCATTCTTTCTTTTCCACCCCCAGTCAGAATGAGCTTTTTCTCAACTTGGTAACGGAGTATGTTCCAGAAACACTTCACTGGGTCCTTAAGCATTACAGTAATGTGAATCAGAGGATGCCTCTTATCTACGTTAAACTTTACACTTACCAGGTATGTGTCATTTTTTTTCGTATGCTTTTACACTAATGGGAAATGAATTGTGTGATATCTGACAAGAAAAGTTTGTGCATATTTTTAGGGGACTAGCTTATATTCACATTGTTCCTGGAGTTTGCCACAGCGATGTGAAGCCACAAAATCTTCTGGTAATTTTTCTTCTAAGAGTGTCATTCTTTTCATGAGCATATGTGGGTTTTCTTACTAGTAATGGATGCATATAAGTGGATTAGGGCTCTTCAAAGAAGAGTCCATACCAAAGATCAGAGTTCATAGTGGATAATCCTTCAACTGATGTTACCACCATCAGGTCTGCCTTTAAATAATTTTTTTTAGGAGACTGGATATGATATGCCTCTATTTTTCATCTTGCATCTGAAACAAACTTACGGATAGTTATTGTCTATTGCATCTTAAAAATCTAGGCATCTTAAAGATTTAGTGATGGAATTAGATGAAGAGAAGAGCCAAGCTGAAAACATAAAAGAAGTGAAGCAGCAAGTCCATTTTTTTTTTTGAAAATTAAAGTTGTTAGCCTTGACTGTAAATATAATGTGAATTATATAATTGGGCAAAGTTTGTAAATGATGTTGCCGAATTGACGAGGGCACTTTATGCCATGCCTTGCAGGTTGTATTTATTTTATGTATATTGATTGTGTCCCATACTTCACATTGTTGTATATTGGTAGGTGGCACATTTTTATGCCATTGACTTGTTGGTATTGTTGTTTGATTTTAGTCAATTGAATAAAATGATTATAATTTTATTATTCAATTCAAATTTATAAAATTATTGTTATTAACATTATTATATATTTATGTATTATATTATTTTTAGTTAATTAATTACTAATATTCATTTATTAGATAACTATCATATAATAGCATTTTAAAATGTCATGACATTCACAAATGCTATGTTGGGATAGCATTAGCAAATGCTATGTAGGGATAGCATTTTCATAGTGCCATGTCCAAATGATAACATGGGATACTATGACTTGCACTAAATGCTATGGTACCTGTTTCATGGCAATGCCTTATTTTGTTATAGTGCATGTACCCTATCAAAGGGTGTTTCAACCTTCAATACAATAAATTTAGGGTTTGTTCTGCAGTTTTTTTGCAACTTCTTGTCAGGGGCCTCTCCATTAGAGTGAAATGTGAGAATCTCTCTTTATGATGAAGAAAAAGGGTTATCTTCGTTAGAGATTTATTTGTGAGACTTCTCATTTAATAGAGTTTGCATTAGAGAGTTTGTGAGGGTTGAGAATGAAATACAAGGCTCTTCCTCCTCAAGAGAGAGAAATTGTTCTTTCACCATCTATTCAAGGCCATGGAGATTTAATGTTGATGAAGGCCTTCTTCAATACATCAAAGTTAGGTAATTTTAATCTAGTTATGTACTCTTCGTTTTTTTTTTTTTGTGTATTTTTTCGTCAAATATGTGATTTTTATGTGTACTGTGTAATTTCCTGAAATATGTGTTTACTTTTAAGCTTATAGTACTCAAAATCCTCATCAAAGGGTTATCTCTCTAATAGAGAGAGTGAGTTGTGAGACTCACCTAAAAATAAAGATACCCCCACTCCTCCTATTTTCTCTCTCTTACTTTTAGTGAGTTTGTGATAGGGTTCTCCATTTGAAAGTGAAATGTGAGACTCCCCTCTTTAGATTCCTTGAAGACAATGGATATTTAAGGTTGATGTAGGTTTTTCCAACTCGTAAAAGTACGTAATCTTAATCTATTTATGTTGTGTACTATTTGTATGCAATTTCCTGAATTTTATGCCAAGTTTAGATTTTATTATCTTGGTTTTTGATGTGTTCAGTTCTATCCTCGCTGATCTTGATGATCTCGATTTTGAAAAAATCCAAAAGTTTAATCCATTAAAATGTAATAGATAAAAAAATATTTTTTTAATTAAGAAAACATAAAACCAACTTTTCAACAACTTAAGTTGAGGCTGATCTTCAAAACATATAGGTAAGTGTGTGATCATGAATTCAAAAGTGTTGTCATTTAGATTCACTAACTTGTGATTATGCCAATGGCATGACAGCTCAACGGTTAGAGCTTGGCGGATGGTACCACTAGGTCATGGGTTCAAACCCAGCTTGCGACATCTTTAGTGGGTTCTGGGATCCTATAAAAACCCTGCTTGCCTTTCAAAAAAAAAAAAAAAAAAACACTTGTGATTATTATAAAAACAAGATTTGCATGTTTGTGGACACATCTCCAGCTACACGCTTTACTTGGTCAAGAAATATATATTATGCATTAGAATAGGGTATTCCCCGTGTCTTCGACACTCAAATTGTTTGATACGAGGAGAATTTTCAATTTTTGCCAGGGGTATTCCTGTCTTATGTGAACATAAATTTTAGCCAAACACCCTTCCCTCTCTCCTCTTCTATGTGATTCGTTAGATCTTGATGTTTGGACTAGGGGTGGGCATTTAGGACCGAAAACCCGGACCGAACCGACAACCGGACCGATCGGGTCGGTTCGGATCGGTTTTTATTTATTAAAAAAATTTCGATTGTAAAAGCCCGGCCCGGCCCGAAGTTTCTGGTCCGGGCCTCGGTTTCTATTTCTGAAGCCCGTCGGGTAACCGGCCCGGCCCAGTTTAAATAGTTAAATTAAAACAGTTTAACTTATTTTGACCCATCGACCGCGAATCCGCCTCTCCTCTCCTGCCTCCCTCTCCTCTCCTCTCCCTCTCACAGCGAATCCGCTTCCCTCCTCTCCTCTCCCTCTCACAGAGAATCCGCCTCCCTCTCCTCTCAAGCCACTCTCACAGCGAAGCCCTCTCACAGCAAAGCCGCCTCCATCTCCTCTCCCTCTCACAGCGAAGCCGCCCTTCCTCTCACAGCGAAGCCGCCTCCATCTCCTCTCCCTCTCACAGTGAAGCATCGACCGCCGCCTCCCTCTCCTCTCCCTCTCACAGCGAAGCATCGACCGACTCCTCAACCTCTCACATCGAAGTATCGACCGAACGAACGCCGCCTCCCTCTCCTCTCCCTCTCACAGCGAAGCATCGACCGAACGAGATCGACCGCCTCCCTCTTCCCTCCCTTCCCCATCTGATCTCGGATCTGATCAGATCTTTGATATCGGATGTTGATCTGATCTTAATCTGATCTTTGATCTCGGATCGGATCAGATCTTGATCTTGATCAGATCTTGATCTTGTTCTTGATCAGATCTTGAACTTGATCTTGTTCTTGATCTGATCTTGATTAGATCTTGATCTTGTTCTTGATCAGATCTTGATCTTGATCTTGTTCTTGATCAGATCTTGATCAGATCAGATCTGATCGTCTGTAAGGTGGAAGAAGATCTTGATCAGATTTGATCGTCTGTAACTGGGTCGAAGATCAAGATTTTTTTTTTTTTTTTTTTTTTTGTAATTTGTTGTATTGTTTTTTTTATAATTTTTTGATATAATTTTTGTATATGATGAATGAAATTTTTTTTTTTTATATATATACTGTGAGTATTTTTTTCAATTAGGACCGAGACCGGCCCGTAAATCGGTTAACCGGGACCTCGGTTACCCGGTGAACTCGGTCCTGTTTCGGTTCTCATAAACACGGGCCCGAATTTTTCGGGCCGGTTTTTGGTTTTTAGTTTTTGGGCCGGTTACCCGTACTTTCCCAGCCCTAGTTTGGACAAATCTCAGCCGTCTTTTATCTCCAACCTAAAGCACCATTCTGGTTTGTTATATAGACTAGTGTATTGCCCGTGCCGTTGGCACGATAGAAGGTGAGTCATGGCAATAGGTCAAACTCGGTTAAAATTTTAAAAAATTAGGAAATAATGCATTTTAAAATGGCCACAATTAATCCTAAAAAACTTTGATTTTCCAAAATATGAAGTTCACGGTCTTTGCTTGAATGTGACTTAATATTGATAATATTTATGACCAGAAGTGCATTATATTACAATTATCTTTTTCGGAAGAATGCATACGGTATTAAATGCATATTTAAAACTTTAAGTGTTTGTATTAATGATTGGTTTTATTGGAAAGATCTTCAAAAATACATTTCAACCATACCAAATTTACTGAAATCCGACAACTAAGTAGATAGTGACAATTTGCATTTAAAAAAACACAAAAATTTTATCTCTCCGCCACTTGTGCATTCCACCAATTTTTTCACCTTTTTTGTCCATTTTCTTTGCCCTTCTACTTGCAACTTATCCACAAAAATGTCACCGTTTCAAATTGGCCCTCGCCCCAGAGTTTTATTTAAACTTTGGTGGTGCATGTGTATGATAGGTCCTCCCATGCCATGGCATTAATTCCAAAAAATGACGGATAAGTGGAGTGAGCTTATTCGACGCGAAAAGCTGTTACAGCAACGAAGGGAGCAAACCTTTCAAATACGCCCTCTTAAAAACCCCTAAGCCAAATGCTCCTAAAAAAACAAAAACTCGCTTAGTCACAATGGATCTCTATTTCGACCTTTAATTTTAATCCATAGTAGAAACTTCTTCCACCACTAGAGAAGGGGACCGAGTTGACCAGTTACTTTATCCCGCTTGTTTCCATCTCGGATGAACCGAGCGTGCTCTCTTATGAGTTCTGCAGAGTAGCCCCCAAACACTATTCTGATTAGTTATATAGACTACTAGGGTATTCCCCGTGTCGTTGGCATGATAGAAGTTTAACGTGATAAATATAGTTTAATCTACTTTAAATATCAAGATAAATAAATATCAAAACGTTGGGTATGAGAATCAAACCCATGCACTCTTGGTGCTTTAAGTTCTATGTGATCTGTCAGATTCTTATATTTGGATAATCTCAGCCGTATTTTATCTCCAACCTCAAACACCATCATGATTTTTAATATAGACTAGGGTATTTCTCCTGTCGTTGGCACGATAAAAGTTCAAAACTTGTCAAAACAAAATCACCCTTAAGTTTTCATTCTTCATACTTACATGCCTAAAGAAAAAAATATATCAAAATGTTGGGTATGGGAATCGAATCCATGCACTCTTAGTGCTTTCCCATGTATGTGATCCGTTAGATTCATATGCATTCCGAAAAAAATATATCAAAATGTTGGGTATGTGATCCGTTAGATTAATATATTTGGTTAAATCTCAACCGGCTTTTATCTCCCACCCCAAATACCATCCTGTTTTGTATTTATAAATTGTATTTCCCGTGTTGTTGGCATGATAGAAGGTAGATTGTGGCAATAAGTCAAATTCGGTTAAAATTTAAAACAATTAGAAAAATACATTTTAAAATTACTATAATTAATCCTTCCCAAACTTTGATTTTCCACAATATGAAATTCATGGTTTTTGCTTGAATGTGTCTTAATATTGAAAATACTTATGATGTGAAGTGCATTAGATGTTTTTTTTAAAATGCATATGGCATGTAATGCTTAAATTATTTAAAACTTTAAGCGTTTTTATAATGATTGGTTTTAAAATTTTAAACGTTTGAATTAGGGGTGGGCATCCCATCCCGCGATCCCGTTCCCGTCCCGATCCCGTCCCGTCCTGTCCCGATTTTTCCGGGTCTTAATGGGATTGAAAATTTTCATCCCGATCCCGTCCCGTCCCGATCTAGAATGGGATGGGATGGGATGAAGATTTTCAATCCCGCCAATCCCGTCCCGTCCCGAACTAATTTATTAATATTAATTATTAATATTTTTATTTAATTATTTATTTTAAAACTTATCAAATTTGCTCCTATGCAAGGAATACATGGTGAAGGCCTCTTTCTCATCTCATTCAGACAAACATGTTTACTCCTATGCAAGGAATACATTCTCATGAGAACCACATATGTATGATTGTATCTCAAGGGCAGGCTAAGGCAATGGCATTGATCCAGGTCTCTACTGAATTTTGTGCATTATATGAATCTGAGTACAACAGAAATTATATAAAAGAATAAAGGGCATGCAGGATTTCATCCAAATGGCTCCTCTTAGGATTCAGAGAATATGAATTACATATATTCAAAAATGTGATCTAGGGATTACAAAAATTTTAGTAATGCAACATGAAGCAGAAATAATCATAAAGATGAACAGAGCCTTTGAGCCAAAAAGCAGTCTCGCACCAAACTAAGAGATTGCATATGGGGATTGTTCAAACAAGTTATAAACTTTAGCATGTCTGAATAACTAAACCAGCTACTTAAATAATATCCAAACTGCATGTAAGACTGTGGGTAATGACAGAGTAACTTAAAGACATGGATCATTGTAGTATGTTACCACATGAATTGGAGATTTTCCAAGAGCAATCACATGAATTGTGTAAAAGGTTCAAATTTTAGATAAAACCAAATAGCCGGGAAGCAAATACACTCATCACAAACCATGTTCTGGTTCAGAACAGGAGCTACAAGTTCAGATTGAAGAAGATTGGCACGCTGATCCCGTCTCGTCCCGAACCCGTTTGGGATGGGACAAGGTCTGGATGGGGTTTTTCTCATCCTGTCCCGTCCCGATCCCGTATGAATGGGATGGGATAGGGATGGGTATATCTCGTCCCATCCCGTCCCGTGCCCACCCCTAGTTTGAATTAGTGATTGTTTCATTAGAAAAATCTTTAAAAATACATTTCAACCAAATCAAGTTTACTAAAATCCGACAACAAAGTAATTAATTATGACGATTTTCATTTAAAAAAAAAATTTCTCTCTCCGCCACATATGCATTCCTCAAACTTTTTCACATTTTTGTTCATTTTTTTGCTTTTCTACTTGCAATTTATTTACAAACAAGTCATTATTGATAATGAATCTCCATCATCATCATCTTTTTCAACTTTCAATCTTAACCGTATTTTATCTCCAACCCCAAACACCATTCTGATTTGTAACATAGATTAGTGTATTTGGTTCGTAGGAAAGTGTCAAACTCAGTTAAATTTTTAAATAATTAAAAAAAACATTTTAAAACCGCCACAATTAATCCTCCTCAAACTTTGATTGTCCAAAATATGGAGTTCATGGTCTTTACTTGACTATGTCTTAATATCGAAAATATTTATGACATGAAGATTATTAGATTATAGTTATTTTTTTTTTGGAAAAATGTATATGGCTTGAAATGCATATATAAAACTTTAAGCGTTTGTATTAATGATTGGTTTTAAAACTTTAAGGGCTTATACTAGGGATTGGTTTCATTGGAAAATTTTCAAAAATATATTTAAACCATACAAAGTTTACTAAAGTTCGACAACTAAGTAGATAATTAAGACGATTTTCATTTAAAAAACACAAATTTTCCCTCCGTCACATATGCATTCTACAAACTTTTTCACTTTTTTATTCATTTCCTTTGCTCTTCTGCTTGCAACTTATTTACAAACATGTCATTGTTGATAATGAATCTCGACCATCAATATCTTTCACAACTTTCAATCCTTACCGTCTTTTATCTCCAACCCCAAACACCATTTTAATTTGTTATATAGATTGTATTTTCCGTGTCGTTGACACAATAGAAAGTGAATCGTGGTAATAGGTCAAACTCGGTTAAAATTTTAAAAAATTAGAAAAAAATACATTTTAAAACCGTTACAATTAATCCTCCCAAACTTTGATTTTCCATAATATGGAGTTCATGGTCTTTGATTGTATGTGTCTTAATATTGAAAATATTTACGACGTGAAGTGAATTAGATGTTTTTTTTTTAAAAATGCATATGGCGTGAAATGCATATTTAAAACTTTAAGCGTTTGTATTAATAATTGGTTTCAAAACTTGAAGTGTTTGTAACAGTGATTGTTTCATTAGAAATATCTTCAAAAATACATTTCAATCATACCAAGTTCACTAAATTCCGACGACTCAATAAATAATTATGACGATTTTCATTAAAAAAAAATTTCTCTTTCTGCCACATATGCATTCGACAAACTTTTTCATCTTTTTGTTCATTTTTATGCCCTTCTACTCGCAACTTATTTACAAACATGTCATTGTTTGATAATGAATCTCCACCATCATATCTTCCGCAACTTTCAAATTAACTATCTTTTATCTCTGACCCAAATATAATTTAGATTTGTAATATAGACTAGTGTATTTCCCGATAGAATGTGATTTGTGGCATAGGTCAAACTTGGATAAAATTTGAACAATTAGAAAAAGAAAAAAAAATTTTAACCCGCCACAATTAATCCTCCCCAATTTTTAATTTTTTCAAGAAGTTCATGGTCTTTGCTTGAATATATCTAATATTGAAAATACTTACAACGTGAAGTGCATTAGATTACAACTATTTGTTTTGGATAAATGCATATGACGTGAAATTCATATATAAAACTTTAACCGTCTGTAATAATGATTGGTTTTAAAAACTTTAAGAGTTTGTATTAGTATTTGGTTTCATTGGAAATATTTTCAAAATTGCATTTCAACCATATCAAGTTTATTAAAATTCGACAACTAAGTAGATAATTATGATGATTTTCATTTGAAAACACACAAATTTTCTCTCTCCACCACATGCATTCCATTAACTTTTTCACATTTTTGTTAATTTCCTTTGCCATTCTAATTGCAATTTATTTACAAACATGTCATTGTTGATGATGAATCTTCACCATCAACATCTTTCGCAACTTTCAATCCTAACCGTCTTTTATCTCCAACTCCAAACACCATTCTAATTTGTAAGATAGAAGACTAGGGTATTCTCTGTGCTTTCGACACTCAAATCCAATCTGAGCCTTTAGATATGTGATTGTTAGAGTTGATTGGGGCATAAAAGTTTTTAAAAAAAAAAACTTATTTCTTCAACCTCTCTCTTTATGATCCGTTAGATTTGTATATTTGGGTAAATCTTAGCCATCTTTTGTCTCCAACCTCAAACCTTATTATGATTTGCTATATAGATTATTAGGATAAAGACCAATGCATGTCTTAATAATAGTCATATTATTTATTGATGACTTAGTAATATGTTACATATTTATAGGTTAATGTTGGACGGTGTCACTCTGAAACCTAGATACTATTTCATATTTTTCTTATCTCGAATGAATGTTTATTTTATTGTGGCCATGTTGATGGTTGACTTGATAGAATAATAACCATCAATTATTTCACCTATATATTTTATTTTTGTTGGGTAGGAGGAACTTTTTATGAAAGCCTTCAAGAGCATCAATCTTGTGTCCATCCAATTATAATATTTTGGTGATAACACCTAATTTAGTGCCTTAAAAATTTCATATAATATCTTTAACAATAATCACATGTAAGTTCAATTAAGAAAATTTGAATTGTATGTTGAAACTAGGAGTAATAATTGAGAAATCAATCTTAAATTAAAGTAGTCTTTAATAGATATGATCGGTCATTTACATCCAAAAGCCTTTTTAATTTAGAGTTTCTCATAATAAAATGGAGTGAATATGAGATAGACAAGGGTTCAAAATGGTATATACCAATTGCATTAGTGTTCGTAAATTAAATTGTCTTACTAAGAGCGTCAATGACTCTTATGTGATTGGAATCAACAATGTTTAATATGTGATGCATGTAAATCCACCTTAACTTAAACTATGTTCAAATAATACATATATTATATTTTGTATAGTTTGTGCAATGCACATTTTGTTAATTAGAATTGAACATGTGGTCTTATCGTTGTAGTATTAATGGTTGATACTAAGGCTTTAAGGATTTTGTTCATTGAAAAGTTTTTATTTTTCCCTAATAACACCCCAATGATATACCTAATATTTATATCACTTCGTGTTAAACCAAAGTTTGAATTTTGTATGTTCACAATTTTGTATGTTTCTATTTTGCAAATGAATCTCTTTTGAGATGTAATAGATTGCTTTCCATAATGATTATTCTCAATCTTGAACCTCACTCAAATCAATCAATATCATATTTTCATACCCTATGCTAACATATAATGCGAAAAGCGGGTGTTTGAGTTTCAATGATTCTTTGGGTTTAAGGTGCATTCTCAATGATTTTACTCGCATTTTAACCGAAAAACAAAAATTTCTCATTTTCACCTACTTACCTCGACTCATATTATTGTTCTTTTAATCCTATTACTCCCTCATTTTAGCAATACCTTTGATTTGTC
This sequence comes from Berberis vulgaris, assembly GCA_963556465.1. Taxonomy (NCBI): domain Eukaryota; kingdom Viridiplantae; phylum Streptophyta; class Magnoliopsida; order Ranunculales; family Berberidaceae; genus Berberis; species Berberis vulgaris. The sequence continues at coordinate 55,174,410 of OY747136.1, read as the reverse complement.
AATAAACACAGAAATGATGATAAACCTTAATCTTTAGTAAGTATCATACCTCCACTCTATTATTTCTCATAGGGAAAGATATTTATTTTTAAAATAATCATTCAAATCCTTGAGATAATATATGCTACAACCATAAAGTCATAGGTTGAATTTAGAATCCAAAGTCTATGCATATATAATATATTATAACACGTTGCTTCAACTATCATTGCACATGCTTCAACGATCATTGTTGTTAATATTTTTATTTATTATTATTTTTTGATCTTTTTTAACTTGTTGATTTTATCTTTACAAGATTAAGTTGTTTGATATTGAATTGATTGACCCTTTGTTTTTGCAATTAATTTAGATTTTCACTATTTTATACTTTATATTTCTTAGTGAAAATAATAGTATAAGTTCGACGGGTATTTAAGGAGTTCGATTTAAAACCGTAGTTGACAAGATATTGTTGATAATCATGGAAAGTAAGTGTTGTTGTTGTTATTTTAATAATGCAAATTTGTGTTATATTGTTTTTTTTTTTTGTTAATATGCTTATTGTGGGAGCCAAAAATAATCCTTAGCCTTCGAGAAGTCAAAAATTATTCACGAAAGATATACAACCCAAATTGGACACGAGTAGAGAAAATCCAAGTCTGAACCCAATGCAACTTGGCAGAACACTCTTTTCTCAGTAGAGGAATAGTGTTCAATGCCAACCACCAATCTCAGCTGAGCACACGAACCTGCAAGAAGGTCTCTCCAAACAGAAAGTTACAACCATCAATGGGAAGTTAGAACTATCTACAAGAAGTTACAACCATTAACGAGAAGTTACATCCATCAAAGGCTCCCAACCTGGCATATGTCTCATTCTTTTACGAGCAGATGGCTTCTGACCTGCCACATATCCCACTCATTTGTGAGCAGAAGACTCATTCCGCTTTTATAGATAGCCAAACACATAATCATTTTCTAGTAACAATTTTCTGAATCTCAATTCTCTCTCGGAACACAGAGAAATAAATACTTTTCTGAGAGACATTCTAATTTTGGCATCAGAATCCCCATGGCAGGCACCGCACCAATGTCAAAAATATTTATTTATGTTATATAGATTGCTCCAGGTGATCAGCACATGATCCGGTGAAGATTTGAATCCACAAATTGGTGCTTTCAATTATAGCTTACATCAAACTCATTGCAAGGCCTCTTCATTTGATAAAACAATTCTTCGTTCATTAAATTTGGATTTTCTTTCATAAACATTTTTTTTTCTTTCGAAGTTCGTTTTCAACATAATGGTGTGAACTCGAAACCAAACTAGCAAAAATAATGTTGCATAGTCTTTTGCCCGTACTGGGTCTCCAACGACGCCATGGGTTTAGCCGCCACCGGTCGAAAAAACACTGGTAGCAGGTCTACTACCGACGACTGACTATTAATTGCAATCTTTCACCAACAACCGAGCACATTGGAGATGAAACATCAAGAAAAATTTGCAAGTCTGATCGTCAATTTGATTAAAATATTGGAGGAGCAAACTCGAGTGGTAGAGCGATTGGTGAGTAAACAACCAAGGCAGAAGACACATTGTCGTCTACCAGTATATCATGCATGTGGGAGTGGAATTAGTCATCCACCGAGGGAAAGTAATATCTCTGGAAGCATTCATTTAATATTAGGGCCATGAGCAATTGTACATTCTAAGCTTGGTCCTCAAACGAGAGTTTTTTCAAGGTTAGGCTCTCAAGCAACTGTGCACTCAAGGCAGAGGTCGCAGATGAGGCCGGATATAAGTAGTCAATGCAAAATACAGAATTCCGATGGATGTGAATAGTGTGGAGGACTAAATATAGATCACTACATTAACTTGTTTCGAAAACCAGATTCGGAGACTCGTCAAATTCGGTGGAACTTTCAGGCGAATCCCACTGAGACTTTACCTCATTCACATGCAGGCAAGTCACAACGAAACTCAGAATATGAGGTGCCATCAACTGCAGATAACCAAAATCGAAACCACCATGCAGGCGATCAGCAGGATACGTCCAGGCCCTTGGGAGCTGATGTGGCACAAATGGTCAATGAGCAGTTGAAGAACTTGTGTGTCATGGGAAATCCATATGATGATCTACAAAGAGAGGTGGCTTTATTGAACACTTCACTTTTTACAGATGACATTAAAGGGGCTCTTCCACCAACAAGGTTTACCACACCAACCTTTTACCCCTTTCAAAGGAAATTTCAATCCTGAGAGACACTTGAAGCATTTTCAAAGTATCGTGATTCTGACACACTTATGTACAAAGTATTTGCTATGACTTTACAAGGAATAACCCAAGATTGGTTCCACACTTTGATGCCCCGTTCGATTAGCAACGTTGGAAAGCTCTCCCTTGTCTTCACAAATGAGTATTCATTCTGCCGAACCATAAAAAAACATGTTGATTACCTATTCAACATGAAAAAGAGGTCAAATGAATTATTTCGAGACTTTATCAAACGGTTCAAGGCATAAAGGGCGAGCACAATTGGGTGTAATGACTAAATTGCATTACTGAGCTTTTAAAAAGGGTCTGCCACAGAGCACCCATTGTATGCGAGATGACCATGAAACCAGGCAAAACTCTTGCAGAAGTCTTCACCATGGCAAAACTCTATGCAATGTGAGATGACAAAACAATTGTGCGAAGACACCGGATGCATCCAAGAAAAATAATCAGCTTGCACAAAAGAATGCAGATCAAAAGGAGGATTCGAAGAACAAGGGTGACAAACATAAAACACGCTTCTCTGCAAGAAACTCCTCATCCAGTAGAACATACACAAAATTCTCCATTCCGACCAATCAAATTCTCCACGAGATAAAAAACCAAAGAGACCATCACCTGACAGGATATCCTAAAAAAACAAAGATTTGAACAAATATTGTGCATTCCATGGAGCCACTGGTCTTTTGAAAAAAAAATGTTAAGCATGGAAAAACCACCTTGAGGAGTTGGTTAAAACAAGGCATTACACAAAGTACGTGGCCAAAAAAGTCATTTAGCAAATTAAGGAGAGACATGCAACCAATAACACCCAAAGAATGTCATAAGCATCAATGGAATTTTCGTTGAATCTGAACTCCTTGATCTCACTAGTAATGAAAGGAAACGAAACATCAAACAAACAACTTTGGCTGCCTAGTGTTGATCACCTCCTAAGTCGCCGGTCCCACGTCTAGCTCCTCAATTGAAGATCTGATGATCGATTACACGAAAAAGACCTGCAGGGCCTTGACTTACCACATGAAGACGCATTCGTCATGATCAATATTAAGATTGCTCAAGCCATGGTTGATAGAATTCATGTAGATGAGGGAAGTGCAACCAATAAACTTCAACTTTTAGTTGTCACGTAGATGAATTTAGAGTCAGTTATCGACAAAAGAGCAAAAGTCTTGACTGTCTTTAGTAGGATTACATCAGTAACAATTGGCATTATGATTCTAAACGTGTACTCACCATCAATCATCTGCTCATGGATCTTTATGATAAAAGATGAGCCCTTTCCCTACAACGGACTTTTGGGGAGACCATGGATAACTAAAATTTATGTTGTCACATCTTGCCTGTACCAAAAAATAAGATATCCAATCCCAAGAGGTGGAGTTGGAAAAATAAAAAGTGATCAAGCAAATGCAAGAAGGTGCAACAGCCCGAGTCATAAAGGAAACAAAACAAAATGAATTTATTCATGTCACTTCAGTCGAAGTAAAAGGGAAAAAAGTCTTTTACATCCCAATAGCAATTACAACACTAGGACCAGGAAATCAAAGTTTAATTCGCATCCTCAGTTGAGGAGGGATGGAAACCTGAAGAAGATGCAGAACTTGTGATTCTTGATCCTGATCTGCCTAAAAGAAAGGCAAGGATTGGCTCTCGCCTTAGCGTAGATGAGAAGAATTGACTAGTTTTCTTCAAAACGACAATAATGTGTTCGCTTGGTCAACCTTCGACATGCCTGAAATTGATCCAAGTGTGATCTGCCACAAACTACATGTAGATCCAACCTTCAAGCCTATTGTACAGAAGAGGCAGAACATTGCCCTAGAGAGAGTAGAATAATTGAAGCCAAAATAGATAAGCTTTTGGCAACCGGTTTCATCGAGGAGGTATCCCACGCCGAAAGGTTGGTAATAAGACATCAAACAGTCGCTTGATCACAATTGTACATGTGGCATGGCCCAACCCTAACATGAAAAAATGCTGCAACGCGATCCCAAACAGACCCACTCATGAACCATTGTTCAGCCCGTAAGTTAGAAGCCCAAGCCCCAGTCACGCCAGCCCACGTAGGCACAGATCTTAGAGCTTAGCCCATGGTATTAAGGCTCGGGTACTGATCTTTGAGCTGTCACAAACCCGATATCCACTAGCACAAATCAACTCCTAGCCAAATCAAGCATTGGGTCCTAAACAGAGCCAAGAACCGAAGAAACCCAGTCATGCACAAGTAAGGTTCTGGGTGAGATCTTCTCCCTCCATCGCGCCCTCGATAGCAAAGACAATTGTGGAGGGAACACTCACTACTTAAGGTGAGAAAGGGGAAAAATAAATGTATGCATACACATTGCAGTTTACATCTAGTCTTCATTCTTCCTTGCATCGTTACTTGACTTAAGCATCAAAGTGCCTTCGGCCACCACAGCGGTGGTCCTTGGCTTACTGCTGCTCATTTTACAGGCTTGAGATCAGCGAGGATAGATTTGGACGAATCAAATTGGCGCCATCCATGGGGAAGACGATAAGTTTTCCTTGAAACAAAAGTATAAAGTTCCTTCTATCTAAGCAAAACATCGAGACATGGTCACAAACTCCAAATCTCGAACAATCACCAATGATGCCGAGCTAGGCAACGCTATGGCCGGGGAAGCCCAACTAGGGGTGGGCATCCCATCCCGCGATCCTGATCTTGGTCCCGTCCCGATTTTTACCAGGTCCTTTTAGGTTTGATCAAATCCATCTCGATCTCGTCCACGATCTACAACAGAATGGGATCGGGATGAAGATTTTCAATCTCACCCATCCCATCCCAAACTTATTTACTTACTATTTTATTATTATTATTATTATTATTATTATTATTATTATTATTAATTTTATAACCAAAAGAAAAGTGAATTTGATATAAAGTTTGGAATTATTATTCCAACTACCAAAAAACATAATAACTAAAAATACCCTTTATTTTAAATGTGTTTTATTCAGCCGTGGACATTTATATTTATAGAAGAGATATCATGACACTTCTCATCATACCCAAATGACACTATGTTGTCAAAGCTAGTTTGCTTTTGTCTCATCTGACTAAAATGAGATACCACACTATTGTATCCTTGCGATAATAAAAGTAAATGTTATTTTCTATTTCGGTATCGATAATAAAATGAATTTGTATTCTTAATTTGGATATTTAGTCGCCTTGGAATAAAAGGTCCTATTTTTATTTTTTGATATAAAGTCTTGACAATTTTATATGGTCTTTGAAACATGATCATCCCGTCCCGTCCTGAACCCGTTTGGGATGGGACGAGGTCAGGATAAGGTATATCATGTCTAGAAGGTAAAGCAATGGGATGGGATAGGGATGAGGTCGATCTCGTCTCGTGCCTAACCCTAAGCCCAATCATAGGTATGAATCGATCCAATTGAGGAGGCTGGACATCCACTGAGGCGGCCGGGGCTAACCCCCACACGAGTCAGATCCTACTCCACTTGGATCACCTAACACAGATGGTAGAAAAGCTCACTCGAGATCCACAATAGCGATTTGAGACATCTGAAACCTGAAGATATTTCAAACCCAAAAAGACACACAAGAGCGCATCTAGGAGGGCGAAGCCCTTAGAGAAACAAAGAGCTTGCCAAGAAATAATCCTAGGAGGAGACGAGGATGACGGGGACCATGTCCCTAGGACAATCAGGGGCACGACCAAAAACGCGCTTCGCCTAGGGGCAATCGATCCTAATGTCTTATATGATCTCATTGTCCCTCAATTCCCATAGGAGATTATGAATTCCCCTATTTCGAAGAAGTTTGTCCCCCCAAAACTCTAGTAAAATCAAGCCCATCATTGACATGAAGTCACCATCAATTCCAAAAGAAATTCTTTGTCTTACTAGTAGAACAACTTTGAATAGGTTCCTAAGTAGATCAACAAAAAAATGTAAGCCATTTTTCAAAGCATTTGGGCAGAGAGATAAATGGGATAAAGAGTGTGAAACTGCATTTCAAAATTTAAAGACTACTCGTCTTATTCTCCTCTACTGTCGAAACCTCATCCATGAGAGAACCTATACATCTACTTGGCAGTTTCATATGTGGCAGTTAGTTCAGCTTTCATAAGATATGAACCGGGGCAAGACTTCCTATATTTTACATCTCTAAAGCTCTTCTCGATGCAAAGACCAGGTACCCGAAAATGGAAAAATTAATTTTGGCATTTTTGGTTTCGGCAAGGAAGTTAAGGCCCTACTTTCAAGCTCATTGGTGATTATCATGACGGAATATCCTCTATGGTCAATCCTACACAGTTTGGATGCTTCTCAAAGACTCATGAAATGCGTCATAGAGTTGGCCAATATGATTTGATCTACCGGCCGAGGACAATTGTAAAGGCTCAAACCTTTGCAGGTTTCATAGCATAATTCACACCCTCCTCAACCGGGGAAACAAAGTCAGCCATCAGATCACAATCACGTCCTTTAACAAAATAACACTTTTTTGTTCATGCTAGAACATGGGCATGTCAGGCCGAAGATGTTGCATTTATATGTGGATGGGTCGTCAAATCACAAGGGTGCTAGAACATGACTTGTTTCTTCACACCCGATTGAGCCATGGTAGAACAAGCCATTACACTTGGTTTCAAAGCCTACGATAACGAAGTAGAATATGAGGCTTGCTTGCTGGTTTGCGCTTAGCAAATGAGTTGTCAGTTAAAAGGCTAGCCATCTATTCTGATTCTCAGCTTATAACCAATCAAACATCTGGTGAATACATGGCAAAACACCTAAGGATGATCCTCTACTTAGACAAAGTACAAGCGGTTTTGAAGGCTTTCCAATTTTCATAATCCAGCAAGTCCCTAGAGCCAAAAAAACTCTAATGCAAATGGTAAAGCTTTTAGTAAACTTGGAGTCAACATTAGATTATCAATCCAGATGTTCTATCCCAGTAGAACACCTGGAATAGCAAAGTATTGAAGAAGAAGAAGTCGAGATGATGATGACTGATGCTAGACCTACTTGGAAAAATATCAATATTGATCTTCTACTGAATGGTAATATGCCAACAAATAAAGGCAAAAGCTAAGAAACTCCAACAGAAGGCTGCAAGATATTATGTGAGGAAAGGAAAACTTTATCGCATATCATATTTGGGGCCTGGACTATTAATCCTCCAGCGATACTTAAAGTTTTGAGTAGCAATCATGAAGGATCTTATGGAGATCACTTCTAGAAGAAGATCACTAGCACAAAAATCATTGAGTGGGGGTTACTATTGGCCCCATGCATCAAAATGCAAGAGACTTTGTACAAAGATGTGACAAAAGACAACTGTTCAAACCAATTCATGCTTAGCCCGCAGAAGAATTGAATTCGCAGAGCAGCACGTGGCCTTTCATGCAGTAGGCAATCGACCTTGTAGGGTCATTATCAATGGCTCCCGCACAGAAAAATATGATGATTATGGCAACCGACTATTTCATAGATAGATTGAAGCTAAGGCCCTTGCCTCTACCAATGAGGCAGATGTGAAAAAAATCATTTAGAAAAACAAATGTGTCGATTTGGAATTCCATTGTGACCGACAATGGTTCTCAATTTATGGGAGATGAAATTGCACTCTTCTATGAGAAGCATGATATCAAGCAACATAATTCAACTCGTAGGTATCCACAAGGAAATAGTTAAGCTGAAACGTCCAACAAAACTATTTTGGATTGAATCAAGAAAATATTAAAGAAAGCCAAAGGCAAATGGATAGAAGAGTTACCTGGGATACTATGGGCCTATCGCACAACCAAAAGGAGACCTACTGAAGAAACACCATTTTCCTTGGCTTTAGGAACCAAAGCCATCATCCCACCCAACATGGCAGTCCCCTCTTTGCAAACAAAAGTATCCAACTTAGCAACAGATGTCAATGAAATGACGACTAACTTGGGTATAGCAGAAGAGGACCATTAAAAAAATTGTCACAAAATTTGTCGCTTATCATTAACAACTTATGTCCTGCTACAACAAGCGGGTCAAAATCAGAAAACTCCAACCGGGAGATTTAGTTTTAAAAAAATCCTTCGTCACCAGGAGGATAAAAGGGTCGAAAAAGTCACATCCTAATTGGGAAGGACCGTATGTAGTGAATAGAGTTGACGATCGAGGAAGCTATATGTTGAACACTCTTGAAGACAAAGAAATTCCTAAACAATGGAACGCCTACAACCTCAGGAAGTACCATGTGTGACTCATCCAGTAGTCACCTCATATTCAATATAAGACTCTATAGGCAGGTCGTCTTGTCATTAGCAAAATAAATATCAAGTACATTATAGCCTTTTCAACTTTTCAGAAAATAAAAGGCAATGTACATATAAAAACAACGTGATTGTATTTTCTCTCTCTAGTACAATAACATACCTATTAAAATGCAGTATAAGTCATAGTTTCATTTACTTTCATGCGTCGCGCTCTACTTTTCTTTCTTCAACATAGGAATGCTAAAGTCCTATAAAATAAAAATTGGTTGTACTTGTCATTTTCAAATGAAAAATATATCTCTCTTCAACAAATAAGAGTATGTGGCAGAATACAATCCAAGGCTAAGTTCTCACTCACATTTCTACCAAGATTTCCCATTCGGCAAAAGGGTCAACAGAAGATCACTCAAGATTGAGTTCTTGTACAGTAATGTATGGAACAACTATTCTTTAGTATAAGGCGAATGGTAGAAAACATCTCCTTATAAGTGAAAACCAGTTCACATCTTCTCATGAGGCGAAAGGTTCACACCTCTCCTCAGCAAGCGAAAAGTAACTTATCCTTAGCAAGTGCATGGTATTAACTTCTCCTGAGTAGGTGAAGCGTAAAATATCACTCCTTGGTAGATGAAAGGATGCATTCCCTCCTCAACCGAAGGGTGCGTCCTATTTTCAATAGGTGAAAAGTATATTTGTTTAGAAATTTAATTGAAGGCATATCCCTGCATACATGATAAATCTTTTGAAAATGTGTTTCACTAAGTTTATTATTCATGCATTGCATTTGCTTTTATTTATAGCATGTACTCGAATTTCGAGTACATGCTATAAATAAAAGCAAAGTCGGTAGACTAAAAATAAAGGCAATGTCGAAAAGTTACAACTGAAAAGATGTATTATAAGGACTACATGTTATAAGAAAGAGCTGAGGGGCCAAGATAATCAACAGTGACGATACCTTCTTGCTCACCATGAGCTGGAGAACCAACAATATTGGCAAGGGATCCAGGGGTGATCTTCTCAGGGGGAGTAGAGGGAATGCTCATAACCTACAACTGAAATCAAGCTCTTCATCAGTTATTGCAAAAAAAAAAATTGTTGTATTCTCTGCCAACTTTAAGAAGCATTACGTCTTAGCAAATGATGAATGGAAAAAGATAATATGCCTGGAATTTTTTATGGACACAGTGTGTACGACTTTGTTGATGTGGATATCTTGAAAAAGGGTCGAAGATCTGGAACATGAAGAAGGATTGCTCTTTGAAGAAGAAGCATATACTGATTTTATATGGTTGGTGAGGATTTGAAAATAGTTGAAACCAACCGGCTTTTTCCAAGTAGAAGAGGAAGTCAGAACCTCCAGTGAAAAGGATTGTTGCATCTAGCCGGCGACTACTATCGTCCCTCACTGCGTATCACAGAAAAATGAGAAGAAGAGTCAGCCAATCTCTCTCTTTTTTCCCTGTTGTAGCCGGCTGGTAGTAGTCATCGTCTCTTTCTTCCTTACCTGCAAATGGCCATCGTTGTGGCCACCTTCCTTGCCACATATCACCAGAAAAAAAAATCAGACTCACTGGTCTCTAGTAGACTGCTGGATTTGGGTGCTCCGATAACCCACCACATCCTAAATTTGAGAATGGCAGAGAAAAAAAAGGAAAAACAAAAACAAAAGAGTAATTCTTGCTGTCGAGGTTTTGGGCGAGGAAATGAGCGAGGGGAGGGAGGTGGCGGGGTGGGAGCCGTTCACCTCCTTCGGGATGCGCGCGCGAAAAGTCAACGCACGCATCTCGAGGAAATTGAACGGCTTCCACCCCTCCACCTCATTTCCCTCGCTGGTTTCCTCGCCCAAAACCTCGACATTTAGAATTTCTGAAAACAAAAACAAAAACAAAAAAAAAAACAAAAACAAAAAACAAAAAAGCACAGAGAGAATAAGAAAATTCTCACCTTTGCAGTTGGCCAAGTCAAGAAGAAAAGAGAAAATGAAGTTTTTGTCTTTGACTGTACACATATTTGAAAAAGGAAGAAAACGAAGAAGAAGTTTTTCTTTTTTGATAAATAAGTAGTTCAGTAGTGACGATTTTTGTTTTCTCAGTTCTTTGGGAAATGCTATAAGATCTGAGTCCTTCTTTATTTAAATCCAATGGTTCACAAAGATTGATTTGTTTATTTTAAAAGCTATTGAGGGTACATAAGCACTTGAGTGGTTGGCTTATTTAATAAGAAAACATATTCACTCTTTCTTCTCTCACACGTTACTTTTAGGAAATAAGGGAAAGTTGAAAACGTGTCAACCCATGAATTATATCAAAAGACCTTTTTGCCCTATTTGACTTAAAATTGATGTTTCATCTTCCGGAGAAGTTGTGTTCACTTCTTTGTCACAACTCTTAAGAGTTAGACTTGAGCTCCAAATTCTCTTCTTCTTGAGAAATTCTTGCAAATCCCTGTTGGATTAAAAAATATGCAAATCAATAGCAAAATGATAATTTTGTTGCTAGTACACCTTGCCATAAATACATTACTCTAACAATGAATTAAAAAATATTCAAGAATTAATTGAAGACCCCTCAAGCACAACAAAACACAAATAGTATCATGAATTATTCTCCATCTATATATTCTTCACTTGAGCAAAAAAAAAAAAAAGTTGATTAGACTTGTGGGAAGAGGTCAAATAGTTGTGATTTCTTGGTGTTCCCTCGAAGCTTTGCTTTTTTCACACATTTGCATCTTTTAAATCAATTGTTGTTATAAAATACCCCTAAAACAATCATTAAAAAATATTCATGAGATATACAATTCCACGGTTATTGTATAGCTAACCATATTTCTTTACCCAAAATATTTAAAAATGATGTGATTCTTTGTGCTCACCCCTTTCATCACGCTTCAAGCCTTTCGATACTTTCTCAAGATCATTCTCAACCTCCATTGCAATACAAGTATGATCAAAAAGTTAGGGGGGGACAGGGTATGTTGAACATTTAGCAAAAAAAAAGTTTCGTTACCTTATTCACTCAAATCAAAATCTTTCGTCATAGGGCAAATGCGTTTGTCATGTCCTAACCCTCCACAAAATGTACACTTTCAATTTTTCTTTTGTGTTAACTCGATAGGACTCTTGACTCTTCCGGTATTTTTTTTTCTTCTTTTTATCACTTTTATCCTTTTTACCCTTTGTTTGTGATATATTTGGATCCAAAAGCAATTGATGTGGTTTACCGTTAGGAACACTCTTACTACATTTCAAAAAACCTATCAAATCCTCACTAACATCACCATCCTTTTCACATTCCACTTCTCCAATTTTTTTGCCGAGCTCTCTAATGCCATCAATGAAAATTTTGTATGCCTTTTCCGAGTTGTGTGCAACACAAGCCAATTGATTAGCCTCTTGACACATGTGGCTTAAGCCTCATTACGTTTGATTGCGAAGGTTGTTTTGTTTATCACCATCATTCCCTTTGAATCTATTTGCACCTTGTGTCCATCTTTTTAAAATGAAGTGAGCTGGGATCTCATCAATATCTTTATGATTAAATATTACCAACATATGTCTGCAAAGTATGCCAACAAATTCAAAGTGATGACACTCACACATTCCTTCACGAGTCTCCAAATTCAATTTCACAATAAGCATCTTAGGGTGTGTTTGGTTGCATCGAATCCATGAGGGGACCTCCATATTTTATGCTAATTTGAGGTATCACTCCACATCCACTATTTGATTTTGTGATTAATGGTGGAAATGTAAGTCTCATTAACATGGGAATCACATGCCTTGAGGGACCAAGGAGTGAGATTCTCATGTTCATAGGACTTCCATTCCCACCATTGATCACAAAATCAAATGGTGGATGTGGAGTGATACATCAATTTAGCCTAAAATATAGGAGTTCCCTCATAGATTCCCATGGCATAGGATTCCATCCAACCAAACACACCCTTAGGTGCACCGATCTTAGACCTCACAATGTAAGTGTAATTTTTACCATCTTTTTCACCTTCATCAACTTTGTATCTAATTATCTCATGTAGTTCCGCCTTAAACTTCTCGAATATATTCCTAGTATATACCTTTGAGGCATGTTTTAGGATCAAATTTTTATCATCAACAATGCGATATTTATGCTTAGATTCATAATCCTCATCAATTTCCCTTCTAGCTATCTTCTTTAATGTTTGCTCATATTTTACCACAAATTTTGAAGTGAGGAATTCCATGATAGAAAACCATAAAAAAAAAAAACATTAACACCTTCACTATGACTCGTTGTGTTCATACTTGCAAAAAATGTAGTGCGGTTGTACACAGGTACCCATGACTCACGTATTTCATAGAGATGTTTCAACCACTTATTTTCCAATAACTCAAACTCCACCAATAAGGAGCTCCACTTTTCTTCAAAATCTTAAATTTTGTATGTTTGCCAAATACATTTCTTGAGCTCTCCTTTGACCTTGACTTCTTTGTATAAACATGTGGTAGTTTTTCTCCAATTTTTTTCTTGATGTGCCAAAGGCATAACCGATGATGAGATGTTGGAAAAACTTTTGTATGACACCTTTCATTGCCATGTCTTGATTAGTGATGATAGAAACCGGAGGGAGCCCATCCATGGCTTTAAGCCAAGTCTTGAACAACCACACAAACGAGGTCCCTGTCTCGTCTTGTAAGAGAGCACTCCCAAACTGGATTGATTGGAAGTGGTGATTTCCACTAGTAAATGGTGCAAAAAGCATGTCAAACTTGTTCATTCGATACGTGGTATCAAAAGTTACAAAATCTCCAAATTGTTTATATGACATTCGTGACTGCGCATCAACCCAAAAGAAATTTGTAGCTCTCCCTTCTTCATCACATTGTATTGCATAAAAGAATTGCGGGTTTTCAACTTGTCTCTCTTGAAAGTAACTTAGAATAGATTGTGCATCTCCCATATCTAGGCCTCTATGCCTAACGGAAATACAAATAGTTCCAACAATCCCTATCACTAAACCAATAGAATCACCACCTAGAACTGATGCATCTGCAAATTTTCTCTATTGAAATTTTTTATTGAAGCCTTTGCAGCATCAAACATGTTTTTGTTGCACTTAAGATAATTTTTCTTCTTTGGATTAATGAATTTATGGTTGTGTTCATCCAAGAAATGCATTACCTTCCACTTGTTGTTGCCTTGGTCGTTCACAATCCATATACAAGCCTTACATCCTCCTTTTTGTGTTGAGGCACTAGTACCATTTTCAGCACATCTTTAACTTTGGGCTCATATTGTCCTTCTTGTGAACACATAAACTTACATGCAGTAATTTCATTTGACCGCCATCTAGTTTTTTGAGACGATCTCATTCTAATCGTGCAACATGTTCCCTTACCATAGTCTCCATAATACGTTCTAGCTTCATGAATTGATTAAAAAAATATCCCTATTTTTGGTGGGTCAAGTTTACGGTCCTTCTTTGTAGGACTGTGTAAACCATTGTTTTCCATTTGGTTTTAGGATGCTCCCGTTTCGACATTCTTATTAGATTGTGTCATTTGCGTGCATTTGTTCATCGTAGGTGTGTCCATATCTTGATATGACAAAAAAATGTAATTTAATCCTATATGACTTGACAAATTAGAAATTAACCATGTCTAAAATGAAATACAAAAAAGAGTGAATTGTGTATTTAAACAATAAGAAAGAAATAAAAATGTAATTCACATCAATTTGTTGAGATATGAAAACAAACTTATGGAGGTGGTTGGGGGAAATCTGTAGTCTCAAATTATTTTAATTTTTTGTTAGAGAATGAGACTGTGTATAAGTTTGAATTACAAGAGGATTCATGAGATTTGACCTTGATTAAGTTGGTGTAGCTAGGTTGCAAGAACTTGATGAAAATATGGAGCTGAAGTTTAACTCTTGAGAGCCGTGATAAAGAAGTGAACACAACTTCTCTGGAAGATCTTTAACAAAAAAAAAAACTTCTCTGGAAAATGAAACATCAATTTTAAGTCAAAAAGGGCAAAAAAGTATTTTGATATAATTCATTGTTTGGCACGTTTTCAACTCTCCCTTATTCCTAAGGAACAAGTCTAGGGAGTCAGGCTAGGCGCGCCAGGCCAGGCTCTCTACCCTCCATCGTCCTAGAGATGGGAGATTATGAGCATCCCTAGGACGATGGATGGTAGAGAACCTGACCTAGCGCATGCCTGACACTCCTAGCCTGGCTCTTTAGAATTTGGGTTTCCTAAAAGTAACATGAGAGAGAAGAAAGAGTGACTAGTTTTTCTTATTGAACAAGTCAACCACTCAAGTGCTTATGTACCATAGCCTTTTAAATAAACAAATCAATCTTTGTGTACCATTGGATTAAAATAAAGAAGGGCTCAGATCTTATGTAAATATAAGAGTAGCATTTGATGAGTAAGTGGATCTCGACCCAATTTGAAAAGGAGAGTTTATCTCAAGCTAGAAGAGTTTGTACAACGAAGGTATTTTGGCGAAGGTTTCTAAGTTTAAGAAGAATTATATTTTTTTATAGGACTCCTCAGTGATGATTTTTTAGTACAAGAAGACTTCTATTTTTGTCGAGACTCCAATGTGAATATACATCTCCTTTGTTTTTTCTAAAAAAAAGTACAAAAAAAAAACCAAGAAAGCCAAAAGTGAAGGAGATGAGGGACATTTGTGGGAGCAGAAAATAATCTTTAGCCCAACAAGATAAAAAAGTTCGTAGATCTGGGCCGTTACCGAGAAGCCCAAAAATTATCCACGAAAGATATATAGCCCTAATTGGATACAAGTACAGAAAAGCCCAAGTCTGGGCCCAATGCAACTTGGTAGAACATTATTTTCTCAGTATAAGAATAGTGTCAGTGCCAACCACTATTCTCAGTGGAGCACACATTTACAACCACCTACATGAAGTTACAACCATCAAAGGCTTCCGACCTGCCACGTGTCCCACCATCTACAAGCAGATGGCTCTTGACTTGCCATGCGTCTCACGCATTTGTGAGCAGGTGGCTCCCAACCTGTCACGTGTCCCACTTATCTGCGAGTAGAAGACTCGTTCAACATCTATAAATAGCCAAACACAAAGTCATTTCCAGCTAACACTATTTGAATCTCAATTCTCTCTAAGAACACAGAGAAATAAATACTCTAAGAGACGTTATTCTAACTATGGCATCAGAGTCCCCGTGGAAGGCACTATACTGATGTTAAGAATATTTATTTATCTTATGAAGATTGCTTCACGTGATCAGCACGTGATCAAGTAAAAATTTGCATTACACTCACCTTTATGTGTATAAGGAGGTATGTAGTCTGTGTGAAAGTGTTGGATTATAATTGTAAACCTATAGTGAAATGGAAGGTAGTTGTGGTAAGAATAATTGATAGTTGCAACTAAGAGTGAACATATGATTTATATTTGTTGAATCTAACATAAAAAAATTTGTAACAAAATGCTCATTTGTTGCTACCATTTATAAATGGTACATTGCGAGGATTATGATATATGGCGAATGAGAAACATCATTTTTTTTCCAAAGAAATGAGCACAATGGGACTAGTCTAGTAAGTATTGCTTATATTTGTTTTTTGCATTTGTTGAGAAATAAGTCAAAATCTCTAACTCATTAAAATGTTTAACAAGGTTCAAACAATTGAAAATATAGAGCAGATAGCCAAAAGGAGTAGGTACCCATTGCTAAAGAATTGGACATTTAGTTCAACATTCATTGAAGGGTCAAAATAAAATTTTGTATTTGTTTTTAAAATAATAACAATGATGACTAAATAAAAAAGATTAGTAATTACTTTCCATATATGTTTTTTTTTTTTTTTTTGAAAGGCAAGCAGGGTTTTTATAGGATCCCATAACTCATGAAGATGCTGCAAGCTGGGTTTGAACCCATGACCTAGTGGTATCATCCGCCAAGCTCTAACCGTTGTATATTGTATATAGTATATAGTATATATATGATTTTTTATTTTAATGATAGGTGGTCGATGACAGAGGTGGTTTAAAAACGTATTCTTTGGTGCGATGAACAAATAATAAGGAGCTATCTCGAATCTCAATAAATAATTGTATGTGTCTTTTTTGTATTATTGAGAAGCTTGGTCAGTGAGGGGTAATTGTAATAAAATATTGTGTATGTCATTTTTGTATTCTTAAGAAACTTACTTAACCCTTTTTTTTTTTTTTTTAAGAATACTAGGATTTTTATTACTTGAAAAAATCTTTTACATCAGTCGGGGGTACCTTTACCCGATAAAGAGAACCAGAGGACATACATCATAGCAAACCCAAAATAAATAGTGACCAAACCCCTCGATCAATGCCTATACTTGCTGTTACTTTTCTTCGTTCTAGATGATCTACGAGGATATACCTTGATGTCTTTGAAGTCCGTCGCATCAAATCTTTTCGATATTCGAATTTGGTCTGTTTTTAAACCTGACACTACTCTTGACCTAATGGTGTATTCATCCAAATCTTCTTCTTCTGAGCTAATTGTATCCGAAATGTCGGTATCGGTCTCCATTTCGGTGTCGCTGTTAGCGTTACGAACCAAATACTTAATATGTTTTATATTCGGTGCTTCAAGTACTATTGCATCCACTAAAGTTTCGTCATTTTGTACAATACCCGCATTTGCTGAAAATCCTACCTTCCGGTCATGCACCTCGTCACCACTCTGAACGCGAGTCTGAGCACCAACGTGAGCTCCACTGCCAGCACCATTGCCAGAGCCATAGACAAACCCACTGTCAACATGATCATCTTCAGCTACTGCGTCCTCCTTTGTTGGCCCGGAGTTGCTGCCTGGAAGCATTGCATTTATCTGTAGAGAAGCATTCCCACTGCTCTTCTTTTTCCCTGGGCTAGAGATCCCGACATCCCCGCCTACAGCCTTGGTCGAAACCCCCTGCGCCCTCCCTGGTTCCAATTGGTGAACATACTCGTACGCTCTCTGCTGCGGCCTTGAGCTGCTACCTGAAGCATTATCACATTCTTGCAGAAAAGCTTGGTCATCAGTCGCATTTTTCCTAGGGATCAACTTTTTTGGATCATCATCTATAGCATTTGATGTTTTGTTCACCAAAACAACTATTGGTGACGCGGCGTGCTCTGTAGAAACAGAAAGCCCTGAAATTGTCTCTCCTTGTTTTTGAATCGCGTTTGCAATCTCAACCGCTGTGTACCCCGCCTCAAGAAGTCCTTCCTCCGTTGTTTCTGGCTTTACCATGTCACTGACTGGATTCTTCGCCTTACAAGGCAATTGATGATTCATTAGATTACTCTCGTCTTCAACTATGTTCTCAGTAAGTGACTCGAATTTGTTTGACAACATGACATGCCCCGAATCTTTGACCATCGGCCTCTCAGCACCAATGCCCTCCTGGATTTCCTCACCTTGATCATTCTTTGCACCACTAGTGCCAGCTTCTGTCATTGAAATTTTAGTTTTTTTTTCCACTGGGACATATTGTTGCTTGAGGACTTTGGCTTCCACCTTTTGTTTCTCAGTCTTCTCTTCTTTCACCAAGTTGGGTGTTCTCACATTGCCCTTATGACCTAATTTTTTCCTGCAATAATCCTCCTGATGTCCTAGCAATGAGCAATAATCACAATATTTGAAACTCGGGTATTCAATCCTTTGCCAAAAGCCTCTATTGTTAGATCTATCTATCCAAATTCTACTCGGTAACTTTTCCGCCAAAGTCATCTCCACGCAAACACGGGCATAACCCGGGCGTGAAAGACATCGAGTATGATCATCCATGCGCAAAAAGACACCAAAAGAGTTCACAATTGCTTTCAAAAGAGGGGGATGAAATAAATGCAAAGGCAAGTTAGGCAACTCTACCCATAGTGGAACCGATATCGGATCTGCTTTCAGACTGAAACCATCATGCCAGCGAAAAGCTTTGAATCGAACTCCCCGGATCAAGAAAGAGTCCCTTGCCAAGACTTTCTTTGCTTCCGCCTTAGATTGAAGCCGGACAAGAACGTGACGTTGGTCTAGCAAACCTAGCGAGAAATCGCCTAGAATCCCCCAGGTTCGATGTATCGAATCTCTAATATCTTCCAATGTTGGTCTGTAGCTAGAGAACTTTAAGACTATCACGTGTTTTTCCATGAAAGCTTCCCCACGTGTTTCATCAGATGTCGTAAGCCCAATGGCTATCTCTCCTTCTTTTCGGAATCTAGTCCCCTCGACATTTGTTTCTTTAACCTCATCAACCAGTATTTTTCCAAGGATTTGGGCGAAAGACGGCTTAGTAGCCTCTACCGCAGGTTCCTTACTCCCCATTGGGGGAGAAGAAATGTTGACGGCTAGAGGAGCCGTCCTATCACGTTGTTCCCTTCCCTAGCCAGGTCTGCCCGAGCAACTAAAGCAGAGAAAACAGAGAAGACAGCAGCAACCCATTCCTCTGCACGAAAATCCAGGCAGAGTTCTGATCTAATTCCGGCAAAGTTCCGATCGAAATCCAGGCAGAGTTCCGATCGAAATCCAGCAACCCTTCAACCTATGTACTTATTATAATTTCTCTCATAATTGATTGTGACTTTGTTTTGAAAATCTTCTATAACAGTGAATGATGTTTTGTAGGTTTATGAACAAAAATCTGCCAGTGATATTTTACGCTTTTAACGTAACTGCTAATTGTATGCACTGGGTATGATAAAGCCTAATCACGTATCCCAATTATTCATTTTCTCAATAAGCTCTAATGTAACAGTGGGTGCATATGAGTTTAAAGATGATTTTCGTATATTGGTCTCTCATATCTATATAATTTTTTCAATATGCTATCAGTGTTTGAATAACAATTCTGAGGGTATGATGAACTTTGAATTGTTAATGGTTAGAGAACACGAGATCTTAGCAAACTGACATGCTAAATGGTTTATTTCTCACTTTTGGGGGTTATCATTTCTTAATATGAGAGACTTACTATCTAGAATTCATTATGTCAAAATTAATTACAAATTCTTATGTATATTCAATCTTCCCCAATGAATGTATCAAAGCTCATTGTCATAGCCTCTCCTCAAACTTCTTTTACAATAAATAGGGATGAGCAAACAATTTTTTTTTTTGTATTTTAAAGGACCTACACACAACCAACAATCTAATATTTTTGTTTCAAAAAACACTTCATTGTTGAAAAGACAATAGCAAAATTCTCCAAATCACCATGACGTGTTTTTAGTTGTTAAATTTTTGTGATTGTAGGATGATCTAATAATTTGATTATTCTTCGACATTAAGGTTACTAGTCCTAAATCCTAATAGAACTTAGAAGTACAAATGTAGATTTTCGAATTTAGTCCAATAGCTGTCATTTTTCAAAATGAAGTTCAACTTCATAATTAAAAAAATGTGACTATCATTCTTTTGCCATCCAGGAAACGAAAAATATACATAAACTGCCACCCAATCAAGGACTTCTCCTTCATCTAGTGGCAGACTAAATATTATTTTATCAATAATTTGTACACACTTATTTCTTTCATATATATTTGATCCTAACCTAGAATGTAAAGCATAGCATAACCTGATGAAATTCATCAACTCATAGTCAAAGCCAAATAACAAACATAACCTTCCTCATGTAAATAAGATGACCCCTTTCTGAAACACAATGGCCATGAGGTGGTGACGAACTGCTAGTATTTTATTGCAATAAGATAGTTCCTTGCATATATGTTAAACCTCGTACCAAGTCACAAACATACAACTTGCTATTAAAATAATAGCACAATTAGTTTCCTATTACTCGATAATTGTGTTAAGGACGACAAAATGAGCTCCGCTATAAAATACTAGTTAAATCAAAATGATGTTAATCGTAAAAAAAAAAAACTAGAAGTTGGTTGCACTTTTTGTGAACACACTGCCCCTACACAAGTTGGACTACACATAGACAGATGAAAATGAGTCTATGAAATAAAATAATAAATAAAATAATGATTAAAAGATTCACAAGATGAAAATGAGTCCAATTTGGTGAAGAAATCATTACTGTCGAGTGAAACTGTTAATGGTTTGACTTGAGTCAGCATGATTGTTGAATTCTGGATAAAATTTTGGGATGAAGAAATTATGACTGTACTAATGGTTCGATTCAAATGGTCAGCATGACTATCCAATTCGGATAATAATTTGGTATGAAGAAAATTGCTCAATTTAAGTCAACACAAATTTTGGTATTGCTCAATTCGAGTCAACACAAATTTTGATATTGCTCAATTCGAGTCAGCATAGATGATATTACTCAATTCGAGTCATCACAAAAGGTTTTTTTTTGCTTGTGGTGGTATTGAGTAAAGCTCAGGGTGCAAATAGCCCAGAGTTTAAAATCAAATATTCCCACCCAACAGTGTCTTCTTCTCCACGAGAAGAAGCCTATTTTGTTGTTGTCGTAATCTCTTTTGTCGAGTGTTCTCTGGTCCGTTGAGGTTGCAAATGGACTGTTTGAGATGGTGTTCGAGGCTGAGTGACGGCATGTGATTTAGGTGGCAACAAGACCGTCTGTTGTTGTCGAGATGGAAGCAAGAAGGTCGCCGGTTGGTGGCGACGTGAATGATCTGTGGCAATGAATGATTTCTTGGTTGGCGACAGTAGAAAATTGTCGTGATGGAAGAGTGAGATGAACGATCAATGCCGACTCTGCGTGAAGGAGTCAGGATGACTGCGTAACTCAATTTTTGTCGTGTTCGCCGTTGTTGGTAGGCGAGATGGAGAAAGGTTGCTATTTGTAGCGAGAGAAGGAGACATAGGAGAAATGTTCTCCTTGGCTGCAACCATTTTTTTTTTGTTGAATTAATGATTGAAAGTCATGAAAGATTTTTGTCATAAAAGAGACGATGAAGCCGATCTGCTGTGGTGACGGAGAGGCAGACTGGATATGGGTGTTTGATTTTGGATATCGAGATTGTGAGAGAGTCCGTTGGTATTGATGGTTGTGTGACGTCAGAGATGGTAGGGTGAGTGGTGCGAAATTGATTTTGGGATCTGGTGGCGTCTTGGTAGATGATGAATAGAAGAGAAGTTAAATAACTCCCTGGTGTGTTCGTGGTGATGGCGGAAGTGGTTTGTGGTGGCTGATGAGTGCCTGCTGAGTTGTTCAGTATGCTGTGTTGGCCTGATCGTCTAGGCGAGATTTGTGTGAAGTTGTTGTTGTTTTGAAGATTTTGTTGGCTGAATCGTGATTGAAAAATTTGTTTGTTGTGTGAATCGGCGAAAACTGCGATGTCAAATTTGTTAGGGAGAGAGGAAGTAAGGTGATGGCTTGCGATGGTGCGTGAACTCTATTACAGAATGCGATTTTCCTTCAATTTGGTTGAACTTGCTGTTGAGGATGTTCTTGTTGCTATCATCCATTTTCCATCTCTTGCGTCTAGCGTAGTCGTCGGAGGCGGGGAAGAGCTTGAATCCCCGGAGTCTTAGGTTACCAAAGAAAGTTGCTCTAATACCATGTAAAGAAAATATTTGGAGAATTATATTATTGTTTTGTTCATTGATTGAATACAAGCTTATATAAGCTAACTTCTACCCAACTTTGTGGAAACAAGAAACTTAAAATTTTATATACAAAATAGAGTCTTATTCTGACTTTCCTATTATAACTTTCTTACTCTTGTACTTTCCTTCTTGTAGAGGTGAATCAGTCTTGGACTTGGGTTTGACTATGTTGAGTGTAAGTTTTACATATTCTAACATTGTGGGTGTTTATAGACGATTAAATGATGTGAATTATGATTGTGTTATACCTCTGAACATATGTTGTGACTACGTGTGTGCATTCTCAAGTAACATAGATTAAGATTTCTTTATAGTTTTGGAAAGTAGTTTCAAGAGGAGTTAGGTCATAATTAATGCATTGAAGACTTTTAGTAGTTGAGAAAGTAATTTCAAAAGGAGTTGGGTCATAATTAAAGCCATAAGAAATTTGTAACTTTCACTAGTTTTGGGAATGAAAACTTGTTCATAATTAATACGAGGTCAGGGAAACCCATGGACTTAGGGGCTAGATTTCCTAATGAAATGGGATTCAGGTAAAGCTCAACAAATTCTCTTTTTATTCAACAATTTGGTAACTAGCAAAGGGTGACTAATCTGAAATTCGGAAATGGGTTTGCGAAGAAGACAAACATCCATGTCATTGATCTTCATCGACTTTGTATTAAAAGATGATATGGATCGGTGATAGTTGATACCTTGAGATTTACATTCTAAATTTTTTAGACCTTAGGAAAAAATAAGTCTCACTAACAAATGGTGTATCTAACTGGTCTTTTTTTTGTTTTTTTGTTTTTTTGGTTGAAAAGTAGACTTTCATCGTCATTTTAATCCAACCCGCACCATGGTTGAACTAACCCGAACCACTAGCATCAGTTGGAATTTTGAGCAGACCCACCCGCCACAGTTGTTCTAATTCAACCCCGTTCAACCCAGATTAAAATCAAAGTGTCCCCCTTGTCTTTTTCAATTGCGGAATTCAAAAAGGCAGAGGAGCGAACGATCGAAACAGTCGCGATGTCTTTTCTCGAAGATTTTCAAGCCAGTAAGTAAACTCTAGTTCTGAAAATTATGATTTAGTTGTCAATTCATGCTTAATCCGTCAAATCCCCAATTTTCCAAACAAACCCTAATTACTAAAAAAAAAAAACCATTCAATTAGTCTTTACAGAGATCCTTTTATACGACTGAGTTCCGATTTTCATAAAGGCCCCTCTTTTTAGACTTCTATTGACGGACATTCGCAATTTTTTAATAATTATAAATCCTCATTTGCGTATTTTCTGTTCAAATTTTGGAATTGAGACCGAATTGATGGAAGTTTGGGTAACATTCGAGCTTTTTTACATTCGAAAGAGAGAGGGAGACAAAATTGCATAATTTTCAATCTTAGCTAATTATACTATTTATTATTGATAAAGGAGTTAGTATATTGAGTCTCTATACGGATGTTGATGGGAGGTTTTTAGCAGATTTTGGAATGGATATGATTAATCGTACCAAGATTAGTATTTTCCGGGGTGAATTTTTCAAACTTATCAGGGATTTCTTTGTTTAGATGTGGCGATTGCTTCCTTAATTATCTAGGCCACCGTAAGTAGGGAATTAGTGCTGCAGGACAGGTCAATAATTTACGTGATATTTGGTAAATTGTGCATGTACGAGATACGTTTGTAGACAACTTAGTTATTTCGTACTTTCTACCATAAGGGAATATGCGGCGTTCATATCAATATTTTTTAGGCATGGGGTATAGAAAAAGGGTATTCAGCATGTGGTCCAGAAAAAGAGGTACTTGTTTTGTAAGAACTGGAGAAGTACTTGGGGTTTGCTTTATTATGGAGAAAATGTGGACAACGGTTTGGTGTAAAGAGGGGTTTGCAGTCACAGGTTTCATCATTTGGGCTTTAGCATATTGTTGTTACTTGTAACAATGAATTGGAAGAATATCAAGTTATTATGAAAAAGGGGACTTTTACTTGATATATCATCTAGACTTTGCCATCAAGAAATTGAAATATATAAGAAATAGTTTGTGCTATACTTACTATGCTATTGAGATTCTAGATAGGTTAGATGCATTATTTAATCACAATGAAAAGTAGAACACTTGTACTGGATCGTCAATTTCTTATGATGGCAATTTCATGGGTTACCATGTTCCAGTTTATATATATCAATTGTACCTGAGATTCTTCAAAATAACCTTTATCTAGATTTTGATGTTGAGGATGGTAATAAGTATTCCTGAATTATGTAAGTTGATGTTCAAAGGGATTTATTAATGTTGTTTCCTATCGAGTTTCTTCCCATTCCATGAACTGGACGGGTTTCCTATCCCGTGTTTCCACAAGTTCTCGAGTTTCATGAAAAAACAGCTTCTTGAAGATTGTGTTTGAATTCATTACGAAAAGCTTCTTAGACTGGATGGAGGTTGAACGCTACTCTTCTAACCCTTGTTTCTAAAGCGGATGGGGACCAGATATCGGGGAGATTACTGTCCAGTCAGCATGCTATTCACCTCTGATAAGATCGTCACCAATGTGTTAGCATCAAGATTGAAAAATTCCCTCCCTTATCTCGTCCCTCCTAACCAGTGGTTGTTCTTCCAGAGTGCAGAATTCTTGATATCTCTCTTAATGCTAATGAGCTCCTTGACTCTAGAAACTCTGTTGCTCTAGCTGACATTGTCTGTAAATAAGTTTTTGCCTAAGCTTTTGACTTCATCAACTGAAACTTTCTCCCCTGTGTGATGGCTAAGATGGGTTTAACTTTATAAATGGTGTGGTTGGGTACTTGGGTTCACAAAATCACACTTGTCTCGTCAAGGCTTCCTTCTCCATCAACTTTAGTGGCTCTCCTTATGGGTTTTTCAAAAGCTCCAAGGGGTTTCGCCAAGGCCCTATGTCACCCTTCCTCCTGACCTTGGCTGCAGAAGTTTCAATTCTCTCATCTAAAATCCCAATCCCTCAACCTCCTTAAAAGGCTTCCAAAACTTCGTCCATCAACAACCCTACCCAATTTTGCAATATGCAGATGAGACTCTGTTTTCCTTGATGTGGAACAACCACAATTTTTCTCTCAAACACATCCTTCTTTCGTTCCAATATTCATCATCTTGCTGAGAACAGCCACTGTTGTCAGAGTGTTTTTGCCAATTGTTTTCTGTTTCTATCTTTTCTTCTTTCTCCTTTCACAACTTCTTTCAAACAATCAATCTTCTTGTCTTCAAACAATCAATCAAATCAAATAGAATTCTATAGAACCGTTTCGGCTATGATACCAAATAATGTAATCTACACTAGAATTAAAGCTAACATAAACCTTAAAATACAAATACACAAATAACTAAAATTTTATTCAGTCAATCACTAATTATAACTTCAATCTTATGCCTTATTTACTCGGTTATTTATGCAGCGATTAATTGGCGATTTAGTGAATCGGGGGTGGACCGATCTGAACTAGGTTTTAGCGGTTGGGTTTAACGGTCACCGATTAATCGTTGAGTCACTGAAAAATCGGTGATAAAACGGGATTGTTTGTTGGGTGGTGGTTGTCGTCTTGTTGGATGGTGGTGGTTGCTCTATAATGTGTGATGTTTTGGACATGATCACATAATTCGTTCTATAATATGACTTTTGTTGCTCTATAATAATTGTCTTATTAATCTTTATTGTCAAGATATGTTATTTATTATAATTTACATTAGTGAGGGTATAAAAATGTATACTTTGAAAAAGTAGACCGATTAATCCCCAATTAATCTGCTTAATCCCCGTTTAATCCGCTTAATTTTAAATCGATTTTGGACCACGAAGGGTTCGTTATCCGCATTTACCACATAGCTTATTTGGCAAGCAATCTAACCCTACACCTAATATGGCTAATCCTTAATTAGCATGAGCTTTATTTTTCTTTGCCCAATTACTGAATAAGTAATATATTAATACTATTTAATTACCCTATTACATCACTCTCCCGGGGTTGAAGAAGTCGTCCTTGAGCTTGAAGTTATATCTTCCATTGTCATATCAACATTTAGCTTCAGATCCTTCACATTATTATCATGCATATACGATTAGTTATTTATTTATAATTTCGAACAACCCTCTTTGTGTAAATAATGCCAGAGAGTGGGAATGAAGTAACGACCTGTGTATCAAATAGAAAAGACAAAGAGAATGGTACTTGCTGATGTTTGATGGTCATTTTTTTTCCTCATTATTTAAGACGAATGACTTGTTTTTTCATTGACCCCATCCTTAAATAATGTTAGTTTGTCTACCTTGAACAACCCCTCTTCTTTCTACCTCTTTTTTCTCCTACCCTTCTTCCTCCACCTCTACTTATCACACCCTTTGAACTATTCGTGGTTGTTATGCTGTCAATTCTTTTTTTCATCTCTTATTCCTTTGCCATTTTCTTCCTAATTTTTTGCCCCTTCTTTTTCTCTTTTCACTTTAGTCTTATTATACCCGGGCTTGAGAGCGAGTTATGCATGGGGGTGGGAATGCCAAATGGGTTTGTTATTCACACAGTTTAAAAAAAAATAAAAAATTCTAGTCGATTAATCAGTGATTCGACTCACTTAATTGGCTGAGTGGGCTGCCTAATTGAGAATTAAATTGGTCCAAATACCATTTGACTAATGGCTTGTACGAAAATAAAAAATGGGCCCTTTAAACCTATAAGAGCAAATTTGGTTGGTTTGTGGATATCAAACACTATATTTCACCATGCTCCGAGCGCATGCCTCAAATCAAACAAAAAATTTACATCTTTAACATTCTTAAACTCAATTAGGTAAACACTTTTAACATTGTAGATACCATAGAATGGAGACGATATTTTAGGCGAATCGGTGGAGAGTGAACCAATTGTATAGAAATCAAAGGATTAGCTGAGATGGGCCAAGGCAAGGCAACAAGTGGCTTTAATTTTATATTGTTTTGTTGGAAACTTAGATTTCCACATCAAATGTTCATATTTAATTTCCCATGATTAAGAGGCCCAAAATGGTCCCTTGAGAGTTGACGGAGAAGGGAAATTTGTTTTAGGATTGAGGCTTAAGAGAGACCTAGAACTAGTTTTCAGGGCCTTATCTTGAGAGTTGAGATTGATAAGGAAAATTTGTTTTTGGCTTTGGGCTTAAGAGGCGAGGCCCAATAATAAGTCTAGGGGCCTTCAAAATTTTTAAAATTATGTAAAGCTTTAAATTTTTTGGGACCTTTAGTTAAATTTGTCCCTGTGCGTCAACCTTGTTATGCCCAAGGCCTGATGGAAACACTAGGTTTGGGGCCTATTGGCGAGTTTTTGAGTGATCTTGAATCTTGTGATTATGATACTCATTGGCGTACACCACTGAATCAGAAAGAACCGTTGTTGGAGGAAGGCACTTCAACTTGTGGTGAAGTGCATTTGTGTTTAATGAATACGTTGGATGGTATGAGTGCATGTCACGGTTAAGTGGGAAATGCTTGAGCACGACCAAGTGGCGCTTGAGGTTGTGTCTACAAGCTATCCTAAGTTAGTAAGTCAGAATGCTTGCAAGATTGCTTGAGATGCTTAGAAGGCATAGAACATGTACATTAAGAAATCAGAGAAAGCGGAAAGATTGTTGAGTGCTTGAGAAAATATTCGTTCCATTGTTGAAAAAATAACACTGCATTAAGAAATCAGATAGAGCGGAAAGATTGTTGAGTGCTTGAGAAAATATTTGTTCCATAGTTTGAAAAGATAACATTACATTGCTGGAGAATGCTTGATGACTTACTTACAATGCTTTTCTAGGGTCTTTGGTCTCAATGTTTAGGTGCTTGCTTTGCTAGTTCATTGGTTTTTCCCACCCATAATTGGATTTCGAGATAGCTCCCTATCATGCCTTTCTTCGTACTCGTCCCATCTGTCGTTTATTTAGTGGTATCCGGTGGGTTTTTTTTTTTTATTTTTCCTCCCTACTTTCAAGTATTTTGGGCACTTTCCAAAAGGGAAAGTTGACTACAAGACTATTAGGATTTACTTTGGTTGACCTAGACTTAGCCTAAGACTTGGGAGTATCAAGCATGAGCATAGATACATGTAAAAAATCTTATTACTACCATGTAATGGGCATATAGTAGACAAATTCCTAGAACTACTATGTACAATGAGTTAGTACTTGATAGAGTGCGTGAGAGTGGGTTTGGATCGATACTCCATAATTTTGTTTGTTTTGTCGTTGGGGTTATTTGGACCCCCCATGTTGGTTGTCACAGGAATCTTAAATTTTGGCTTATGTTCTCCTTAAAGATCCCAATTTAGTTTTATTTCAATAAAATGAGACTTCAACTGAAGGTATTGTCATTCTTATATGGGGCTTTCCGGCCTTGATATTTCTAGCATTTGATTCAACTTCAATAAATGCAAGTTTTCATTAGTGATTCTGATGGGGGTACTGGGAATTTTATTATTGTTCTTCACTGAAGATCTATCCTAGTAATTCCAACTATACAATTTTAATATAATGCAAGTAATAGAATGATGTAACCGGTAGATTCTAGTCTAGCAGAGGGTGCAAAAGCTTTATCATAGTCAATTCCTTGTGTTGACCCGCTAGTTTAGTTTTGTTTCTCACATTATGCTTGATTGCTTTTCTTTCATGTTTGATGGGGCAGCTGAATATTGCTAACAAGCAAATAATTTTAGTTCTTTGTGTCTTCCGTTGACTTATATGGATCTGTTGCTCCTTTTTCCAGGTCTAGAATCATTGCCAACTATGCTGCAGCGTAAGTATTCTATGATGCGGGATCTAGATAAAAGCTTACATGGTATGTTAAATGCTGAAATTGCTAATATTTTTATTCTCAGTTTCTATGTGTGGATTTTCGTATTCTAAATGTTTTATCGTATTTTCTTATATACTATATTTCCGTAAATCCATGGGTTGAAGTTTGACTGTTTTGAAGATCTGAAAATGAATGCTCTGTTTGTGAATTTATTTTTATCTTTCCTAATCATTGTAGAGTTTTATATCAGTTGTATGTTTTCTATGGTGATCTACAGGGCCATCTTGGTCTCATAATTAGTTTGTATTCAACGGTTTGGAGAATGAAGTTTATCCAAAAAAAAAAAAAAAAATACTTATGTAAAAGTAGTCAATCATCATGAAGTATGTATGACAATGATTATAATTATCTCTAGATAGCATTAGGTCAGGTTTTAGACCTGGCTTTTTGTTATGGTCATCCGGTGATCTAGTATCTGCGGGGGCCATTTTCTTGTCAAGGCAGAAGTGCCTCTTTGTTTAATACAGATGGTCTAGAGGCTCCAAATAGGATTAGGCCAAAAGAATTAGCTCCCTTCCCTTCTTTTGCTAGCACCATTTGCATCAGTGCTCTTTCTGAATGCAAATGTACTAGCAGATGAATGTAAAGAAATATTTGTTGAAGAAAAAGGATTCAGACTGCTTTATAATATCATTATGCACAGTGAAAAATGAATCTTTTTGCTTGAAGTCTAAACCTGTTAGGTGGACCACACTCCATGCCATAAACACTGTCTACTGTTTGACCATCTTGGTAACAAATTTTGACAGGTGTTCTCACTTGTTTTCTGTCATCTATTTCCTTGCATATATTTTTCTATTGTCCTACTCAACTAAGCCATCAATATAATACTAGAAGGTGGTTATTGTTAGTTGTTTTGTTGAACTATGATTAGCTTAGAGAAATGATGTAGTAAACTCTCAATTTAGTTGAAAAAGAGCTGGACTCTTTGAGATAAAGATTGGTATAGGGCATTGGGAAAACTATGAACCATTGTTACATGTATGGTTAAGATTAAGATGTTAGCATTTCTAGTTTTGAAGGCCTTTAGATAGAGAAACTGTAACGATCCAAATCCTGAATGCTAGGTTAGTCGCCCTAACACTCAGTATAGGTTTCAACTGTGAACCGCAACCCAAGTTTACTATCCAAGCTCGTCGTAGCAAGATATATCTATTATCACAGAGTTGCACATAATTCTAAATCCATGGCAAATGAAACTAATGAAAGTCAAAACATCTCCAACTATAAACTTAAACAAAATATTCCATAAAAGACATCTACACCCCAAACTTAGTGCATCGAAAAACTAAAAATAATGAGTTACAACTCATGCCTCCAAATGTATTTCGTAATAACATAACTACTGCATATAAACAAAAAAAAAATATATTGCCTCTAGCTTCTCCAATTGTAATAAATTCCTAAAAAAACACAAATATATTGCCTCTAGCTTCTCCTCTTGGCTCCTTACTGATCCTTGCGCTCTGAAAATATTAAATAATGGAGTCAGAACCCAACTTTTGTTCGAGCAAGTAAAGAATTTCTCCCTTCCTAAAGAGACCTTTAATACAAGAAAACCTAACAAGCAAGTATGCGATAAACATGCACATGTAACTTAAACTAAAAATTTAATAGCGCAAAAAGTAAGATCTAACTACCGAAGGTGGTTGTTTATGATATCTTTCATGTATAACTATTTGGTTATTGAATCACACAAGTTCGTACACCTAATAATAAGTATACAGTATAACTAATACTTAGACCAAGACCTAAGGTACTACACCTCTCATACTCGAGCACGCTTGAGCACCCTATTGTATGTTCAAGGAATTGCCCTTTGGGTTCCACCAGAGGAATCCTCATCATGTTTTCCATACTCAAATGACCCGCGCGCTCTATTATATGCTTGGAAATTGCCCTTAGGATTCCCACTTGAGAAATATGATGGATTAAATTATAAATATCCGAAGCACCTTAGTCACAAGTCAATACACCAGCAAACATTTCAAACACATATTTTAACTATTATTTAATAGCTTCACAAAAATTATCGTGTGAGGACCATCGATGTGCTGCACACTAGGCTTGACTTGAAAATCTAGTTAATCTCATCATGTCATTCAACTTAATCGATTATCATGGAGTAAGCACAACCTATACCAACATGACTTCATTTTATAATTAAATAATTAGCATCATGAAATAAATCAAATACTAACCAATCTTTCTTTACTACGTACACAAAGAAGCACCCTACTACTAACACCAAACGCAACTTATCAGTACATTGTCCTCATCCTAAACACAACATCCAAAATCTCACACGGGTTACAAGTTCTTTAACAAAATATCTCAAATAACCCATATCAAATAACGCTTCTATCCTTCACATATTTCACATAAACCATGAGACAAAAATAGTTTTATTTGTTTCTGAGATCTAACATAAAATCCTACATAAATTTTTTTTTATTCAAAACACTACAGTTAGAAGTGAAAATTGTTTTTAAAACATGAAATTAAGAAATGAGAAGAACTCCATTGCTTTAATGCTCAATTTGCAAAAAAACTTAATGAAGATGGTGATTCCTTATTCTTGGCTTAAGCTTGTTGCTTAAGATTGCTCATCAGGGAACAAAAACCCTTAATCCCGTTTTTCTAACTCATCATATAGAAAACTCATAGGAAACAAGTCCTAATCATTATACAGCTATGACAATAGTGTCCATAAGTAATGTACTAACCTATGGGAGCTTACTAAGCATGTTAAAACTCTATTTAAAGACTTTTAGAGCCATTTAAATATACCCCCAAAGAATAAAAGCGAGATTTCTAATTAAATCTTGGACCATGTCTCAATCAATTATTTGTAGCAACAAAAACGGTCACACATGAATAAAATATGTATTCGAGTAGGTAGTTAACAATTCAAATTATCATAACATGACCATAAGAAAGGTATTACAGAAACATGTGCAATAGCACACATTTGGCCATCAACACCTTGTGTGGGTGCATGGTTTCAGAACTATTAGTGTCTTATTTATACTTGGAACTAGTTTTTCAGTTTCCTACTTCCCCTCTTGATGTATTCTTCCTATATAAATTGCGTTTTCTGTTTTATATGGACAGAAATCCAGCGGCAAAATGAACAGCGGTGTGAACATGAAAAAGAAGAGATTGAGCGAGGTATCAAATCTGGTAACATAACATCTGATAGTTCTCTTATCAGATTCTCAGATGATGCCCTTGATGAGCAAAAACACGCCATAAGGATAGCAGATGAAAAGGTTGCCTTGGCCATCCAGGGTTATGATTTGGTGTGCTTCTTGTCCTACCTGTTTCCTTCAAAACTTACCTTTTGCTAGATGGAATTATATGAGATAATAGAAAAGCTGAACTTAAGTGAACGGTTAGTCTTTTTCATGTGTTTTGTTCACTATCTATTTTTTGATATCACAAAATGTGAAAATCCGTATTATCATTGTATGGGGCTGAGTATTTAGGTTTGGAGAGCCATGAGGATAGGATAACCAAATGCTCAATATGTATTTACATGCCTCAGGGGAATGAAATAGATTAGAGCACTTCTTTAGGAAGTGAAAGGCTTAACTGTTTCCAATGAGAAATTGCCAATTGAAAGAGAGGGGGACAATGAGATTGATGGTGGTGCTATGTAGTTAAATCGTTAATCGGACTTTAGTCGGTTCGGGAGCGATATGAGATTAATCAGGATCTGTGCTATTAATGCGGCCTAAAATCGGCCAAAAAACGGTATGCGGGGCTGGACCGAATCGCACAGGGTTGACTCGGCCGGCTTTAAACGGAACCAGTAAAATCGGTCAAAAAGCGTAAAAAGCGGTCCAGGTAACTATAGGTGTTCCAACCTGCAAAATTAAATTCATTTGATTAATTAGTAAAATAATATATGACTATGATTACATATTTACACCCTTTTGATTAATTATTTATTTTGTAATCTATGACTATGATTAAATTTTAAAAATATATACTTTGAAAAAATTGTCCGCATAATTCCGCTTAGTCCCGCATAATTATGAAAAATCGTAATGCGGTCCTGACCGCTTTGCGACCGCTTTCCGCATTAACTGCATAGATCAAGATTAGTCAAAATTAATCGAAAAAAACCGACCTACATTTTCTAGCAAATATAACATGTATATTAATGTATATTAAAGAAGTAAACATCAAATGCCACATTTTAAACCAGATATAACAAAATTTAATGTATATTAAAGAAATTAATATTAAAGAAGTAAAAATCACTTGCCACATTTTAATGAAATTAATATTAATGTATATTAAAGAAGTAACATCACATGCCACATTTTAAAGCAGATACAAATTTTTTTAAAATTAATGCTAGATAAAGGTGCGACTATCCATTATCGCGGATTAATAGGTGAGTTGACATGTCAATTTATCGTTGATTCGGCCAAGATATTGCCAATTAATCCCGTCTCGTTAAGCCCAACTGATTAATTGCTAAAATGTATTGGTGTAGTCCCATTAAGCTATTAATTCTTGATTTTATAATAGTGTGTTCCATGAGTGGAAAGTGTCAAACCTAAGCCTAGGGTAATGGAGGGCGGTGTGGTCTCTAGTTCCTTATATCGTTGTTTTGGCTTATTTAGCAAGAAAGGAATAGTCATGTATTTGGGAGTTCTTTGTCATCTAGAGACCATATTTTCATGGATGTAATAGGTTTCCTTTGGTACATGTGCTCCTTTAATCTTGTATTCATGGATGTTTGGTTCATTCAATTCGTGTTAGTAGGAGGAATTTATTAGGGTCAAATGATGCCTTATTATTGTTCCTAAGGGTAGGGACTGTTGGCCTTTGTAAATTTGCTTTCCAAAATTGGTTCTCAAGGACACGGCTACATTTGTTTTACATGTGACATGACTGATTGAGTGATAGTGCATTTTCTGTTATCATTTTGCATGCATAGTTCTATAATTCACACACAAGGGGTCATTTCTTGGTCAAATAATACCTTATTATTGTTCCTAAGGGTGGGGACCGTTGGCCTTTGTAAATTTGCTTTCCAAAATTGGTTCTCAAGGACACGGCTACATTTGTTTTACACGTGACATGACTGATTGAGTGATTGTGCATTTTCTGTTATCATTTTGCATGCATAGTTCTATAATTCGCACGCGAGGGGTCATTTCTTGGTTTTGTCCAGTCTTTAATCACTTGATTATTTTCTGTTCTGGTTGTGTTGTAATCTGTTGTTAGAAACTTATCAACCAGCTTTATGGGTACGAACATTGTATTAGGTTATTTTGTGCTGAAGGGGTTGAACTTTTTCATTGTTTACTAACCTGTAACACAATAATGCAACAGGTGGATGCCCATATTCAACAACTTGATAAATACTTGAGAAGATTTGGAGAAGAGCTTAAACGTGGTATTACTCTCCTCATTTAGCTTCTGTTACAAGACATTATGACTGCCTAACAATAGGAATGTTCTGTGATGACTCAAAATATCCCAGTTTGATTACATTGAATTTTCTTACTTTGTGACTACATGATTTTTTGATAGAGAGGGATCTTACTGGTGCTGCTGGAGTGGCTGGTCTGAGCTCTGATGGGAATGCAAGATCTGGAAAGGGCAGTGAACCCAGGAGGCGCAAGAAGTATATGTCTTTCTCAGATATAAATCATTAAATGTTAGTTGCCAATAGAAAAATCATGCTTGAATCCATTGATACTTATACTTTACTTGAATATATATTTTGTTTTGTGTGTGTGTTTTGAAAGTGCCATCTGATAGCTCTTTACAAAGGAACACCTTGTTTATATCTTTTTGACAGTCCATTTGAAATGACGGAACATAAACGGAAAGAGTTTAGTCCTAGATTATGAGTTCCATTTTCTTAACACAGATTCAAAATGTTATTTGTGGCCCAAACATTTTTGGAAAATGTAGTCTGCTACTAGGTCAGTTTTACCGACATCACGGAAACGGATACTGCATGTTAGCCAGAGACACATGCAGTTTCTCTAGTGTGGTCTGATTGCATGAACCTTGTGTGAGACTGCAACTTGTTTAAAGACTTTAGTTCTGTAAGTTCTTAGGCTCACTGCCACACATTGCTAGTTTCAGGTAGTGGTGGCAAGTATTTCTAGGAAATGGGTGAACTGATAGTTGAAAGACGGTGCGGTTTTTATGTTGAGAAATTTAAAAAACGTGATTGGGTCCTATTGTTTAAAGGCTTTCTGAGAGCTTCTATACTAGCAGGTAAAAATTAAAAAAATAAAATAAAAATGGGGTGCTTATTGATCATGGAATCCTATATTGGTGTTCTGGTTTTCGCTATAAAGATAAGAAATGTTAATAAATTTTACGAATTGCCAAAAGAGCAATAAAAGATTGCTAACTCAAATCAACAGTTATATGTGATAAATTTCAATATAGTTTGTTGGATACTATATATATGTATGTAATCGATAGTCTGATACATTCTGAATTTTAATGAGATTTGATGGATGTATGAGATCAAATCATAGTCTCATATGAATGATGAAGATTTAATATCACTTATTTGAATTGTTCATATCTGATCTTTATAAAGAATATATGAATCTAATCCCACAAGTTCAAGCTTCTAAGAATTATTTGTCTGTGATTTAATTTGAATGATTCAGATCTGTAGCGAAAACCATAAGTCATCATAAAACATGGTAGTTTGTTGCAATTTATTGTCAACTTTTTTTATGCACACTTCAATATCCCAAAATGGAATTGAGAGATCTGCAGAAGTAATAGGTGTGTTCACAAGATTCTCTATTTGTAAGTATGGCGGAAATGTTGGGGATATTTTTATGGCCAAAATAGGTTGGCACTATATCTTGTGCATCGTTTTTAGCTTTCTGATTTTCCTCCAACATGTCAAAAGCGAAAGCATGGAGAGGCAGTTGCAATGATCGTGGTCATTATGAGTGCATCAAATACGGATCATGTCATAAAGATTCATCTATTGTGTACAGTATGTTTTAGGAAATTACATTCAAATAAAATAAAATAAAATAAAATAGAATTATGGAAGGGATGGAATTTTAATTTAATTAAGAAGTGTATATTCTTTCATTCTTTGTAGGAAAGTGGGTGAGAGAGCATATTGTATGTTTATGGGGTAGTTTCTTCTTCATATTAGAATGTATTTATTTGTTTATTTATTTTTGTTAAATCAAGAAAGCTGGCAATAAATAGATAAGAACAGAACAGGGAGACAAAATACACCAGCTATTGACTGAAAAGGTCAACTAGCTAAAACACCTCAATTACAAATAGAAAATGCTATCCCATTAAAGATGCAATCATGGAAAGGTTGATCATCTAACACTCCCCATGTAACACCTCAGTTCCAGATGTCCCTAGTCAAATTAAGAATGTCTCTAGAAGACTCTTTGAAGATCTTCTATTTCTATCTTTCCAGATAGTCCACATAGCAAATAAGACCCTATCCCAAAGCCACATCCCCTTAATAGAGTGACCACTTATGCCCCATGCACATGCTTTAACCAATTGGAAGAGGTTATCATCTAGGTGGATGGCATTTAGCTTCCCCGCAGATAGAAGTCCAAAGGCTATAGGAGAAGGGGCACGAGAAGATGTGTTCAGTAGATTCTGTGCTTACATCTATTTATAATCAGCAGCCCTCTGTTGGCCAGATTGTCCACCGTGGGGATTTCTCCGTCCTAAAGCAGATTTTTCCCTTTTCATATCAGAACTTATTCTTATATGTAAGAAAATAAGAGTTTTTTCTTTGTTTTCTTTTTTCATTTTTTTCTTTTTAAAGTTCTTAAAGTTGGTGACCTACTGAAATAAATTGATTGTTTTTTGTTTTCTAGCTCTACAAAAAAGTATCTATAACTGACACATTTATATCTATTGTTCGTGAAGAATGTGACGAAGTCATACAAGAGATGACAATGGGAAAAGCTGTAATGTAGGAGTGATGTGATAGTTAAAAAGAGGAAATCATGTGTCTAGAGGGTCTTTTTTTTTTTTTTACTTGAACCTATTTGGAGCTATCATTGAGTGTCAAAGAAACATCATCATCATTTAGGAATAGAAGTTGTGGTTATCTATGTTTCTTAAGTGGTATGGTGTGACATGGTGTGTTTAAGCAGTCCATGCCTCAAGGTGTAATGCTTAGAGCATGATCAAATTAAACAATTTTTTTTATTATTAAACTATATGAAGAATGTAAGTTTAGAGAACAATAGAAGCATTGGATATAGAATATCCATTGCCACAGTTGAAAACACTTTAGTGCTGCTGCCAAGCCTTGTGAAAAAAATAAAGAATGACGCCATTCTGGTCATGGATTATTGTTGGCTCTTTCACATTGTTAATTACTAGGGTTATAGTAGGAGTCCTTTTTTATATACTTACTTGATTTATCAAAAAATGAAAAGAAAATATGATGTAATCGGGCTAGTTAATTAGTTTATGTAATTGGGCCTAGTATAGAAAAACCCATATTAGTTAGGGTTATGGTTAGATTAGTTTGTCTGTCAAAGAAGGTGTCAAAGAAGGCGGCAGAGAAGACGGTGAAAAAGAGATGCAAAAGATGGAACAACTTATTACAAGACTCCTAACAATCAACAAGAAAACCAACGTGCACCCCCAAGGGATACTCCTCAACTCCCAAGCGCCAAACAACATCGCTGGCATTGCATTGCCTTTGCCGCCACCAGCAACATCATCGGCGGTGTGGTGCATCCCATTGTCGACCCTCCAACGACGCCCCTCCCTACACCAGGTCAATTTCGTGGGGGTTATTTGCCCCCTAGATTCAGTCAACACCACCGCCATATTCCGACTTAAGTGACTTAAGTGATTCTGCTGCTATTCATAGCCACAAGACCTACCATGTACTGCCACATACTTTTCCATATTTTGATTTTGTTATTCAGACTTGCCACCACAGGCTGTGTACCTCCGCGGGACATTGTATATGATCCATTTTTGGAATAATTTCATGGCTAATTTTGAGGTAAAGCTTATGCATGATATTCAAATCATGAAGTGGATATCACAAACCGAAATTCAAGTGGGACTTTTTCTTTGGTGGTCAAATTTTATTTTGATTGTTCATGGTACAAGCAACTACCAAAGACATGTTCAAAGTCGACTTCTGCTCGTGTACTTCGCTATGTTTTGTAACTGGTTGCTTGTGCTCATTTGATTCTTCGACTTCAAGCTTATTCAATCCGGGGAGCGTGATGTAAGCGGACTAGTTAATTAGTATTATTTGTAATTGGGCCTAGTATAGAAAAACTCTTATTAGTTAGGGTAAGATTAGTTTGCTTGTCAAAGAAATTATGGAGATTATAAATTAGGCAAAACGTCAAACATTGTTCTTTGTGATTGAATGAATGAAATATTTGTATTCTTATTTATCTTCGAATGAAGGTTTTTCATAGATTTAGCTTAGTTCTAGATTTAGTTGTAGTTTAGAATATGTCAAAATGTAATAACTAAAATGCTTAAGAATGCTAGGTGTATTTAATTATAAGTCATTTAAAATTTGAATAATGCCTATCATTTTGAAAGCATATAAAGATTAGTTTGTATTGATTTGTTTATACAACGTTATAGTTTATTTCATTACTCTTCTAGATCTAAACCATTATTGAAAACACATAAATATAATGTTTGGCATTCATATGTATCATAAATGGTATATCAACTTAGCTAAAATCTTGTTTATTAAGTATTAATATCTATGATGTTTTTTATTCAATTGTATTCGTAAGTCATTTTCAAATTACCAAAATAAACTTAAATCACATTTATCCATCCTGAAAGCCTTTTTCTCCATCCTCCAATTTCCTTTTTTCACAATGACAATTGACACCTTGGTCTTTGCGTGTCAATTTGATGTCTTGTGCTATATTGTTTGGAGGGTTGAGGCAGACTCAAAGCGGGCATCTAAGACCATGGTTTAAAGTATCTCGATATATTAAGATTTTTATCTTTTTTGGGGCTTTGATAAGATATATTGTAGCACGTATCTTCCTGAAAAATGAACATAATATAAAATTTTAAAAATAGATGAATTTTTCATATTTATCAAGATATATCACTATAATATATTACTTGATATTAGGGAATAATTCTCAATTTATTGGTCAACAACTGACTGACACGTGGCAACAAATCAATTCATTAATATCATATATATTTCTAAAAATTAAATATATCCAAACTTATCCTTAATTTTATTCAAATATTTTTTATTCACTTTCGTCGATTAATGATTTTACACCCATATTTTGAGTATAGCAAATTTTTTCCGTTCATATTATACACCTATTTTTCTATTTTTTTTATCCCTTAACTCCTCCCACCCAAGATGTTGCCGGCTGGGTTCGACCCTGTGACCTAGTGATACCATCCGCCAATGCTTTTAGTGAGGAGAAAAGAAACAAAGAAGTGATAAAAAGATCTAAAAAAGGCCAACTGTTTGATTTGACCAATTTTTGTTTTTGTTTTCAATACAGGTGTTATGCAAGGATTTTTTTTTTCGAAAGATTTTTATTAGTTACTAGAAGCATTGGTGTTTACTAGCCGAGGAAAAGTTTGAGGAGGACGCCAAATTATAAAATTTATGTTTTAAGCATGAGCAAACATTAAAATTATGCAATAAGATTAGTACAACTAATTACAATTTTGTCTATTTTTCTTATTGTTAACTCCTTGAGACATATCGTTCGTCACATACCAAATTACCCCTTCCCGTCACTAGTGGCGGAGCCAGATACAACCCAAGGGAAACTCCCTCCCCCTTCTGCCGCGCACACCGCACATACTATTGTTTATTGCTCAACCCCTTTTGACCACTCAACTTAAAAACTACAATTCATGAAATAGTTACTTGTTCCCCAAAATGTATTTCAGACACATAAATTTCTTAAAACTATTTTTGCACTTGGCGTTGATATTAAGTGATTTTACGGTTCATGCAGTTTCCTACCCATAATTTGTTTTCCATTATTCTTATTTTTTTAATGTAACAAAATTTTTATCCAATAGATATAATGATGATGCAAGTAAAACTCATGTTGTAAGTGATGCTATTTTTTTTTTAAGTTTATGAAATATGTTGAGATTTATGTAAAACTTCCCTTTTGAAAAGTTATTTATGTTAGAGAATTAATCTAGACTAGTTCTAGAAGAGTTGTGTCTTTTGGTGCTCCAATGTGTCTTTTAGTATTACTAAGTGTCTTTTACTAAGAGATGTGTCTTTTACTAAGTGGTCATGTGAGTCCTATTTAAACCCATGTATTATTTGGTTTCAATCAATGTGAATCAAGTGAGGTTCTCTACACATAAGAGTTCTAGTGTTATCAAGAGATTACAATCTCTCTTGTTTTCCTTATTCTTTTTCATTCACATAGTTGGTTAAATCCCAACAAATTGGTATCAGAGCCTAGTTGAGAGAACCATGGCGTCCAACAACAACAATTCCGTCCAACCTCCACTTCCTTTTCTTACCAGTAAAAACTACAATCATTGGAGAATGAAGATGATGGCCCTATTTGGTTCACAAGACCTATTGGAGATCGTAGAGATTGGTTTCCAAGAGCCCGAAGATGAAACAACTCTTAATGCACAAAACTTGGCCGAGTTGAAGTCTAACCGCAAGAAAGACTACAAAGCCAAGTATTTCATTATGCAAACAGTAGATGAAGTTATTTTGGACAGAATTTCAGTAGCCACAACGGCTAAACAAGCTTGGGATATTCTTTATTCTTCATACAAAGGAGATGACAAAGTCAAGATGGTGCGTCTACAAACTCTTCGAGGGGAGTTTGATACACTAAGAATGAAGGAGTTCGAGACTATTGAAGACTACTTCAATCGGGTTATCTCAATTGTCAACCAATTGAGATTGAATGGTGAGAATCTAGAAGACCAAAGAATTGTCGAAAAGATCCTTCGGAGTTTGACTCGAAAATTTGAGTCTAGTGTTGTTGCTATTGAAGAATCCAAGGATTTATCTTCTTTGTCGGTGGAGAGTTTATTGGGATCACTACAATCCCATGAACTACGAATGAAGCAATATGATTCTAGTTCTATTGAACAAGCCTTTCAAACGCAAGTCTCTTTTAGAGATACCTCTAAAGATGGCTTGAGAGGAAGAGGTCGTGGAAGAGCCACTTCTCGTGGTAGAGGAATAGGCTATGGTGGACAAGAGAAATCTCATGATGGTGAGGCTTCATCTTATCGAGGAAGAGGGAGAGAAAGATCTTCCTTATCAAATATTCAATGCTATCGTTGTCATATGTATGGCCATGTCAAGAAATATTGTAGAAAGAAGATGGAGGAGGACAACAAAGAATCCAATTTTATGCATGAGGAGGAAGAAGACAATCTTTTCCTTACATGCAATGTTCATGGCGCTTCCTTAGAAGATGTGTGGTTCGTGGATAGTGGTTGTAGCAACCACATGACCGGGAACAAGAAGGCCTTTGTGGAGATAAATGAGACATTTCAAAGTGCAGTTAGAACCGGAGATGACAACAAGCTTCATGTCAAAGGAAGGGGTGATATTCTTGTCAAAACCAAGCAAGGAATAAAGCGGATCTCAAATATATTTTATGTTCCAGGCCTTAAGCACAATCTCTTAAGTGTTGGGCAACTTCTTTTGAAGGGGTATGAAGTAAATTTCAAGGGAGCTTTGTGTGAGATCAAAGATAAGAATGATGTTATCATTGGAAAAGTGGGAATGACCAAAAGCAAAATGTTTCCTTTATCTTTCCAAAGTAACATTAATTTTTGTTTATATACTATTCAAGACAAGTCTTGGCTATGGCATTATCGATATGGTCACTTGAGTTTTAAAACTCTATCTCTTATGGGCAAGAAGAATCTTGTGGAGGGCTTGCCTACAATTCAACTTCAAGATACAGTATGTGAAGGATGTGTCTTGGGGAAGCATAGTAGGAATTCTTTTCCTAGTGGGAAGGCATGGAGAGCATCAAAGCCACTTGAGCTTGTGCACACCGATCTTTGTGGGGCAATGCATACTACTTCAATTGGCGGTAATCGTTATTTTGTTACCTTCATTGATGACTATAGTAGGAAGACTTGGATATACTTTCTAAAACAAAAATCGGAAGTATATGGTTGTTTCAAAAATTTCAAGGCTTTTGTTGAAAAGCAAAGTGGTTTCCAATTGAAAACTCTTCGCTCGGATCAAGGGGGAGAATATATTGATCATGGGCTTCGAGATT
Organism: Berberis vulgaris; assembly: GCA_963556465.1. Lineage (NCBI taxonomy): Eukaryota > Viridiplantae > Streptophyta > Magnoliopsida > Ranunculales > Berberidaceae > Berberis > Berberis vulgaris. Next base: position 55,132,266 of record OY747136.1, on the reverse strand, counting down.
TCTTAAAAGAGCATGGTATTCGACATCAATTTTCAGTCCGTGGTACCCCACAACAAAATGGAGTCGCCGAAAGAAAAAATCGCACAATTATGGAGTTGGCTAGAAGTATGTTGAAGGCCAAGGGATTGCCAAATTCCTTTTGGGCGGAAGCGGTAGCATGTGTTGTTTATCTATTGAATCGTTCCTCTTCTAAAAGTGTGCAAGATAAGACGCCACAAGAAGCTTGGAGCGGACACAAACCAAGTGTTGATCACTTGAGAATTTTCGGAAGCATTGCCTATTCACATGTATCGGATGAAAGAAGGAAGAAGCTAGATGACAAGTCCGAGAAATGCATTTTTGTTGGATATAGTGAATGTTCCAAGGCATACAAGTTGTATAATCCCCTCACCAAGAAACTCATTATAAGCCGTGATGTGAAGTTCAATGAAGGAGAATCTTGGAATTGGAAAGAAAATGTAACCAAAGAAAATTCAAGTTGCATAGAAATCGAAGAAGAAATTGAAGCTCCAATTGAAGAAAACGAAGAGGATGGTGTTCCACCTTCTTCTCCCAATTCTACTTCATCACCCTCTTCATCTTCAAGTTCAACTTCAACTTCAAGTTCCCCTTCGAAGAAGACAAGGAGTATCCAAGATCTTTATGAACAAACAAGTAGCAATTTGGGTGACGATTTGGCCAATTTGGATGATGATTTGGTTAATTTTGCTTTGTTTGTTGATGCCGATCCACTTATGTTTGAAGAGGCTTCTAAAGATGAGAAGTGGAAGCTTGCAATGGATAATGAAATTGATGCTATTCAAAGAAACAAGACTTGGGAACTTGTTGATCTCCCAAATGGCAAGAAACCCCTTGATGTGAAGTGGGTTTACAAAACAAAATTGAACTCAAAAGGCGAGGTTGATAAGCACAAAGCACGCTTGGTGGTGAAAGGCTACAAACAAAAGTATGGTGTTGATTTCCAAGAAGTATTTGCACCCGTGGCTCGCCTTGAAACAATTCGAACAGTACTTGCATTGGCAGCTCAAAGAGAATGGAAAGTCTATCAAATGGATGTCAAATCGGCATTCTTGAATGGCTTTTTTGAGGAGGAAGTTTATATAACTCAACCACCTGGTTATGTGAAAATTGGAGAAGAAAAGAAAGTATGTCATTTGGAAAAAGCCTTATATGGGCTTAAACAAGCACCAAGGGCATGGTATAGTCGTATTGATGGCTATTTTTTGAAGAATGGTTTTAAAAGATGTCCCTTTGAACATACTCTATACACCAAGGAAGGATCTCATGGTGAGTTTTTGATAGTATGCTTATATGTTGATGATTTAATCTTCACCGGAAGTTGTTCAAGTATGAATGAAGATTTCAAGAAAGCTATGATGAATGAGTTCGAGATGACCGACATGGGACTACTCCATTATTTTTTGGGCATTGAAGTTAAACAACAAAGAGATGGGATTATCATCACTCAACGGAAGTATGCACAAGAGTTATTAAGAAAGTTTAGAATGGAGGGCGCACTACCAATTAGCACACCTATGGAGGCTGGTTTGAAGCTAAGCAAATGTGAAGACAATAGGCATGTTGATGGAACTCTTTATAGAAGTCTTGTTGGTAGTCTTATGTACTTGACTTCCACTAGACCCGATCTTATGTTTGCGGTGAGTATGCTTAGTAGATTCATGGAATCTCCTAGGCAAAATCATTGAGAAGCTGGAAAAAGAGTCTTAAGGTATGTGAGTGGAACAATTCATGAAGGCATTCAATTCACGAAAGTGGAAGAACCAAGTTTGGTAGGTTATTGTGATAGTGATTGGGGAGGAAGTGTTGATGATAGTAAAAGCACTTCCGGATATGTTTTTAATATTGGTTCCGGCGCAATCTCATGGGCATCTAAAAAGCAAGCTATTGTGACTCTCTCTACAACCGAGTCCGAATATGTCTCACTGGCTTTTGCATCTTGTCAAGCACTTTGGTTGATTTGGGTTTTGAGTGAACTCAAGCATGGACTTGTTAGTTCTCCTACACTGTTTTGTGATAACAGTTCGGCTATTTCACTTACAAAGAATCCGGTTTTTCATGGCAAAAGCAAGCATATAAGGATCAAATATCATTTCATTCGAGACTTGGTTAAGGAGGGACATATCAATGTGAAATTTTGCAGATCTCAAGATCAAGTTGCCGATATTTTCACTAAAGCTTTGAAGACCGACACATTCAACAAATTGAAGAAGAAGCTTGGAATGGTGATAGTCTAGCTTAAGGAGGGATGTTAGAGAATTAATCTAGACTAGTTCTAGAAGAGTTGTGTCTTTTGGTGTTCCAATGTGTCTTTTAGTATTACTAAGTGTCTTTTACTAAGAGATGTGTCTTTTACTAAGTGGTCATGTGAGTCCTATTTAAACCCATGTATTATTTGGTTTCAATCAATGTGAATCAAGTGAGTTCTCTACACATAAGAGTTCTAGTGTTATCAAGAGATTACAATCTCTCTTGTTTTCCTTATTCTTTTTCATTCACATAGTTGGTTAAATCCCAACAATTTATTCTTTTTTTTGAAGATATTAACAATTTATCCGATAGATATACAAATTGACGATAAATCTTTAATATCTCTCGGTTATCTGATATGTCTTCTCAAGGTCGATATATCTTATTTTTTTGATTTGTCTTCTCAGGGGGGTCGATATATCTTCGATATATATCCTTTTTCTAGGACCGATATATCTCCTTGATAAAGATATTTTAAACAATGTCTAAGACTTCGAAGGCACCATACACAAATTTTAATTAATTAATTTATTTCTATTTTTATTAATATATTTTTGATGTTTGAATCTTTACTTTTTTTAAAATTTTATGATAATACATAAAATCAAAGAATATATGACATTAATGACTTGCGACAACATATAGTATATAACTGGAATTAGCTGAGAACAAGATACATCCAGACTCTTTTATTTTATTTTTTGGTGCATTTCCTTCATTATCTGTAATGTTTTCTCCTATTGCGATGTCACCATTTCTTTCTTCCCATTTTTTATTTTTATCATTTGCTTCCTCCCTGCATATTAGCAGCACTTTGTGCCTCAATCACGTTTCGCCTTTGGTTGAGGCGTAGTGTTGTGACGCTACAAGACGTAGTGGAACATAATTCGAAGGGAGCAAGGAGTTTTCAAGAAAATAATAAGCCTCGACATATCCCCAGACAGCATAGGTCTGTGTGTGTGTTCAACATGGTGTCCCCTAGTGTCATGTCTAACCTGGACACGGTGACACAGCAACGAAATTTGTGCTTAAAGTAGTTTCTGACATTGGTCTGAACCAGGGACCGAGCTACATTGTGTTGGGGTGGGGCACTCGCCTCTCCCCAAAATTTAAGTGTTATTGTACTATATGGTGTAGGATGAGCTACTACCTTGTGAAAGATACGATGTGTGGAGTTGTGCCCCACCCAAAATTTAAGAGAATTGTTTGGAACACCATAAATTTCACAAAGCGTTTGTCTATCCTTTTGGTCCCATGTCCATGCATAGTTGCTGGACAATTTGGTGAGAAAATTAAAACTCAATGAATATCGAGTTTTGTATTTTGACATTTTTTTTTTCCCCGTAACATATACATGGATGACGTTTCTCTTTAAAAACCTGTTGATTTGTGATTAAGATGCAAGTTTGTAACAACATGGAAGAATGACTAGGAATTTTCTTTGTTAAATATAACTTAAATATGGTTTATCGATTGAGTGCCCCACCCAGAAAAAAAAAATACTGGCTCTGCCCCTGGTCTTAGCATAGCCATTGGCGATCTGTCAAGGTAAAAAAACTTTTTACACTGAATGGAATAAAAGAACTTGTGGTAGAATGGCGTGTTACTTTAATGATGGTTAATAGAATGTTTCTTCATTAATATGAGATAGATAGAGTTTATGAATTTATGGTACCGAAGTTCGAACTAGTGTTGACCTATGTCTTTATTGTCATTATCATTGAATAAGGAACCCAAATGTGGTGTGTTTTTTATCCATTTTCAAAAGTTTCTTAGTCATTAATAGGGATGCAAAATGCTGTTAAACGTTTTGTTATAATTAAATTACTTTTAGCCACGTACAAATTCCCCCCCCCCCCCCCCTTGATTTCAGAGAATGTTAGAGATTATCAGGTTAACTTTTGGTTTGCTTGTGAAAATTTTCTGTGTAGAACACACTTAGCAGCAGAAGCTGCTGCCGCAGCATCAGATGCACCAAACATGGATTTAGATCTGCCAGTTGATCCCAATGAACCCACCTACTGTATGTGCAACCAAGTCAGTTATGGCGATATGATTGCATGTGACAACCCGGATGTATGTATATGATTCTGCTTACATCATTATATTTATATATCTTTAAATATTTTGTGGAGTTAAAATCTGATTTATAGTTTTGATGTCCTGATAGTGCAAGATTGAGTGGTTTCATTTTGATTGTGTGGGTCTGAAAGATCAACCAAAAGGAAAATGGTATTGTACAGACTGCATCGGTTTCCAGAAGCGTCGTAAAGGCAAATAACTGGAAAATCTTTTTTCTAGTAGGCTGTGCTGAATGACCTGGTACATCTATCAACCATATCATTTATTCCCAATGGTTTTCGTATGCAAAAGTGATTATAGTTTATTGACCATATGTTACCCACCAGGTCTTTAAAGGAATGCATATATGTTGGCTTGCCTTTTCTTTTTAATGCAGTCGGCTAGCAGCTAATAAAAATGTACTCGGATGAATTTAGGTTGGCTTATCATTTTTTTCGCTTTTTGTTGTAGTGAGCTGTCATCTCATCAAAATTTGACATTTTGATCTTTGAAGGATATATTTAAGGGGAGTTTATCATGCTACTGATCCTGGAAGAAAGTCTCAATTTAATCTCAAGGGTTCTGGTTCTTCATTGCCATTGGCAATGGAAGTATCTTTTTGTCCATTGGCCAGAGGAGTGGCAGATGAAACTGAAGCAGGTTTTGCCTTGAACACGGGAGAATCCTTGGTGTGGGTTTTGGGAGTTAGCTTACCAGGTCATACAGTCAGACTACCTGATTAGGTTGCTGGTATGGTGTTGTATGATTCCTTGACAATAGTGTTGGGGAAATATCTCTCCATGATACATGAAACAATGTTCAGACTGTTTTGAATAATTAGTTTATGGTTTGTAGCTCCATATGCTGACTGAACCAATATGTGTCAAGTAAATTTGAGGATGAATGAAAATCATACATCTAGAAGCACCGTGTTAGGGTGCATATTATATTCCCGTATATTGATGTCAGTTTTACTTGCTAGATATTGTTGTATTCATGTGGGTTAGCTGCTTTTATATGCTGTCCCTCAAACTTTGATTTGATGATATTCATTCCTTGGACAAACTTTAGCAAAATTAATATGGAGATTAGCATACACCCCATGTTTGTGCATTGGTTGAATGGTTCTCAGAACAAGTCAAGCAAATGAAATTTTCTGGAAAAAAGCAAAATATTTTGCTTTTGAATGGCAACAATTTATATTAGTCTTCCCCAGCAAATGATTTTTTCTGGAAACAAATAAAAAAATAAAATATATATATAGCTTTTGAATGCCAACAATTTATATTAGCCTTCCCCAGCAAATGAATTTTTCTGGAGCCCAAGCGCACCAGGAAGGTTCATTCCCCCATTGTGAAAAATTGCACAGGACTCTGCATGCCTAATGACACGATATGCAAAAGAAAATAGAGGATTGCATGTTTATTTATTTATTAGAATTTGGGATTTTAAGGAACAAATTACTTTTTGACTTTTCATTTATGATCCATTAGTTTTCATTTATTACGTATGCATCACTAAATGAAAACCATATCATTTAAGATCCGTTTGAGTTGAAATTTTGTGGAAAATTATGATTTTACATAAGAAATATTTCATCAGGTTTTGACTTATTCACCTTGTGATACATGTTAAAATGTAATATGGTGGATTTCTCTATCATAATCACAAAGCAAGTGACAGCCCACCTTGGACGCAACATAGTAAGACTCCGGCTGGCCAACACTTACGTCTCGTGGTACATGTTGTGGTGGAAGTGGTGATGGTTGTGGTGAGTATGCTATGGTCAGTGATCATGGAGTTGCCGGTGATAGTGGTAGTGGGGGTGGTAGTGGCTATGGTGGTGGTGGTTATGGTGGTTTTATTTTGGTAGTGGCAATGGTGATGGTGGTGGTAGTAGTGGTGGTGGCAGTGGCTATAGTAGGGGTGGTTGTGATGGTTTTATTATGGTGGTGGCAATCGGGATGGTGGTGGTAGTAGTGGTGGTGGCTATGGTAGTTGTGGTAGTGGCAATGGCGGTGGTTGTTATGTTATGGTGGTTGTGATAGTGGCGCGCGACGACAACGATTATGGTAGTAATAGTGAGGTGGTGTTGGTTGTGGTGATTATGCTATGATAGTGGTGGTGGTGGAATTGGCGGAGGTGGTAATAGTGGCGTGGTGGTGGTGGAAGCGGCGGAGGTGGTGGTGGTGATTATGATGGTTATGGTATGGTGGTCGTGGTACTGGCTATGATAGTAGTTGTGAAGATGGTGGTGGTTGGGGTTTTATGAAGAAGTCGGGAGTAATCGAGGAGATGATGAGAGTATTGCAAAGTAATACGAAAGATTTGTTCCGCAAAGTTTAGCAAAATTTTATAACTAGGAAATGCGGAGGTTCTGAATTCAAATTCCAACAACCGTTTTTCGTAATGTCAATCAAGCACCCCAAATTTATGTAACCGACATAAACTTTTATATTATGCATTCTTTTACCGTATAGCAAATGAAGTCTTTATCTAAGCTTGAAATTCAATTTCATTCTACACTCTTGTATATGCAACTCCACTACTGTCTTTGGAATCACTTGGTTTTCTAGAAAGTGTCTACATATTGCTCAAGCTACAACAGTAAAAGATAAGAGCACATGTTTATTTTACAAAATTTCAAGTGGGTAGAAAACAAATTAGAACCATAAACAACTGAACATTTCTTCGATGCAACATGAAACACTGATACATACAGGAGAGGATGCTCCAAATTATCTCTAAACTATGGTACGTTTTGTGTTCGGTTTCCTAACGAGACAAGATCAGCATTTTTTTTTTTGGTTGCTATTGATGAGCATAAAAAAACCAGCTTGGTTGCTTTACTAAAGTTCCTTATGCTTTCAGTGGGCATTAGACCATACAATTGCAAAGAAGTAATTAAGGCCCATCAAGATATTTCTTCAGTTTTTTCCTCGGCAATGTTATCAGGAGTTTGCCTAGCAGAAAGGACCTTGTTAAGAGTCTGATCTGGAACTTTAATTCCAGTAGTTTCCATGTCTGCAACAATTGCTGTGGCCGCAAGTTCCCTAAGATCGAGACACAATCAATATGATTTCATTTGTACAATGGACTGCAGGGTAAATAAATTAAGGTTTCAGTATTTAGTAAATGCTTTGATAAGGATAACCACATCATTTGCATACAGATTCATACATCTAGGTAACAATGCAAAGCTAGGTCAGATTTTTTTTATTTTGGCCAAGTATCACGTGTTAATCATCATCTTACAGGTTTTTTTTTTTATAAAACCAGAAGATTGGATAGATTCATTTGTTTCACCTCATTGATTTCATTTGGTGTATATATGTAATAACCTCTCAATACAATAAAAAGCTACTTTTTAGTTTTGTCAAGTCAAGCAGGTAGTAGGGGCGGGTTTTATATAAAATTACATTTCTTATACTGGAATAACTCAGTTTTTTTTTTTTTTTTTTACTCAATTATAAGATAGAACAATTATACATTTCACTAAAAATTTCCAAAATCATCAAATATACGCCATAAGACTTAAACTTGTTTTATGGTGGATTTCTTCTCTGTGATGCAACTCGAACGAACTACATATATCTTGTATCCCTTAACTTTATTGCACGTGGTTGATTCTTCTAATTGGATTGCATTTGACTTAAAAATCTATTACATAAATTATACAAATCACAATCTTATTTCCAATCTATATTACTCTTTTCAAAAACTCAATGGTATTGTCCGAGTTTTTGCTCTCGACAAACTCGAACCCTTTCTCAAAAAAACTCTTATCTTGTCCATTATTTTTCCAAGACCTATCCACCTTTGGCAACCATATCTCCCTCCCCAAACACCTCCCTTCCAAAATTTATCCCAAAAAATAACCCCGATATACCTCGTTCCAATCTAACGCTTTGATCACTGAAATTCCTATTTTGTTTTGTGTTGTCTCTTTGTGTTTGTTTTGCAGGTCTCTGTATCGCAACGATATAAGTTTGGTTGTTGCATATCCCATCAGCACATCACATCACCCTACCTAGATTCACGAGTAATCATTCCCACCACACTCACAGCATCGATCCACAATCCGAAGAAAAATTACCATATTTACTTCACAGATCTTCACTGAACTCAGGAGCTACACGATACACTTAACCCTCACCAAACCCAGCAACTCCCACTTTTCTATTTCAAGCACATTACTGCTACCATGCCCTAATTATGAACTACTCTCATAATCCCCAATCTTCTGGACCAGATCTAATACCACCCATTGACCTTAATCTTCCCCCTCCACCCCTACCTCAACCAAATCACGCACACATCAACTCTAATCTTGAACACACCATACACACGTCACATCACATACAATTTCAACCATTACAAGTTTTTCATAACATCCTTAACACGCACGCTTCAACATTAAATCCCATTACACACCAAACCTCCATGCATAACACTTACCACATCTCCCCTCCCTTCCTATAATCACCCTCAACCCATCCACTGTTTCGAATAGAAATCCCACAACTCCAACACAAACTCCACTCAACCAACACTTCCCTCGTCCTCAATCAACAATGGATCCATCATCCTCCCAAGCTCCACTAGACCTCATCGTCTCTAACTTGTAGCAACAGCTGGCCAAACACCTCACACTTCCCATGTCACGCCCCAATTTTCGAGGAAAACAAAAATCCCAAAATCCACGTAGGATTATTCGTTTCCCCAAAACTCGGGACGTGAAATTCAATAACAATAGAAACATTTAGCAGCAACAACAACTTAAACATGATTTAATTACTGAACCAAATAAAAACTCTAACCAGGATATACTGACGTTGCTAGCCCCACTAGCGAAACTCCATTAACGCTGCTCAAAGTCTCTAAACCTGAAAGGCTAATCGGCTACATTCCCAAAGGAATGTACCCAAGAACCAAAAGCTCACTTGGGTAAGCAATAAAGCTGGTGTAAGTAATATTCATCCCAAAATCATTAAATTCGCACGCGATAACATCAAACTAAACACAAACAACAAACCATCACACCAATAGGTAGTTCCTCAACGAGGCAAATGTGTCATGCAAGAAAAACACAATTCACAGAATTTAGTTCCTCAACGAGGCAATCATGTCATCATCCTAATAAGTAAATATGCACTTATAGTACAAGTAGAAGTTGACTATGGCAATTCTGACCTGCAGAAAGATTAGTGGACTTGCCATCCTGCATGAAAAGGATTAGAAAAAAATGTAAACGTAATTTATTCATTTTATTTGAATTTGATTCATCTTTTAATGGATTGATCACTTAGACGATACCACATTCGCACCACCTTCGTGCCGAACATACATGCCCGTATGCCTCTCTCATATAAAGGAGGACTTCTTCGTCATCCATGCCCAAGTGGGGACACATCACATACAGGCATGCATCACCGGATACTCCTAACTATATGAGTAACAAAGCCACTCTTGGGCTATCAATGCGCATAAACTCACGTCACATTTTTTACAGATAAATATCAAAGCCTATCTTAGGCATACAAATTCACCTCATTTTCGCAAGACTAACCCGAAGGTTATTTTAGTTTCTCTAGTAAGAAATAGGCGCCCCACCTCGGCAAGACGATCCACTGGTTATTTAGTTTCTCTAGTAAGAGAGGGAAAATAATAAACAAAAAGAGGTGTGGTACTTCTAAGTGATACAATTCCAGGTGATTTAAATTTTCCGGAGTCAAGGTTTATCAATATCATTTATTTTTAATATTTCAAATTTCCTCCACAATGACATTTTGTCATTCATAAGTAAATCAATCCACCCATTATTTTTGGGGAAGCATATCATTTGACACATTGCCAAATCATAAACAATCTCATCAGGATATCCTCCAATTGTTTTGGGGCAACCTACATTTTTCATATATAACCTTTATGTAACCAAATGGGGGAATCAAAGCCCATTCAATATAAAGAATTTAGATTCGCTAACAAGTCAATTGGCAAATAATACAATCATCCAAATTTATCTCATCAAATTATAAACTCTGACAAATTAATTTATCAAACGGAATCAACTCAGAGTTTCATTTGCAAACGATTACTTAGAACAAAATAATATATAGTGTGAGACTCATAAATTTAGGTGTAGTAGATCAAGTTTCTAAGTAAATGCAAAATCATCCCAAAAACATACCCAATTGAACACATCCAAACCCGAATACACAAACTTGCAAACACATGCAAATCAATTTGCGCTACAAACACACGCACATAACCTCTCTGTAACAAAACTTACTTTACTCCTTTGACTAGCTATTCATCGAAACCATTAAGATCCCAAAATTAATAACACCACATTTAGATTAGAGAAGTTCCAAAGCACCTCACTTGTCGTTCACCATGTTGAACACACAAAACTGATATCTAAGTTCTGAATATATATTTCTTATGATGATCCAATTAGATGTGTTTATTCAACTCTTTCAATCATAAGTATCCAATCAAGGATAAAATATGACAATGGCTAAAAGATGAAGGACTAAGAGTTTAGAACATCCAATCATACTTAACATCTATCAAACCAATTAGAATAATGATGAACATATTCCCCACTGAATTGCTCATCTAAGGAGATGAAGGGCTAAGAGTTTCACTTACACCTTACACCCAAAACCTAACTTTGCTACCTCAGGGGTTGAGTGTTTCGATTACAGAAGCTAACAAAGGGGAACTAATTGTCCAGATATGCCTAGACAAGGATCAAAGAGCCGATATTTTTATCAACTTTGCTAGAAAACCTTGAACATGAAGGAGCTTCAGTAGCTACCATTTCAGCTTTGTTAATTTGTGTGAATAGACTCTGCATTCAACTTCATCTTCACGTAATATACTCTAATCTTCTATAACTCTTTGTCAATATTGTTATTGTTACTAATATTATCTTTATTTATCAGATAAAGAAAAGCGTCAATACATCAAATTACACGGGAATTCTGAAGGAGAAGATTGTTTTGTGGTTGTTAGAGACGAATACCTCAAGTTTCTCAATTTCCATGGATGCTCAAACAAGTACTTAGCATGCATGTTGACTGTGAACTACCCCAAAGGACCAAACAATTTCATGACATAAAATGTAAATTACATAGATGATGTTAATTAAGTTATACACCTCCCCACTTCAGATCATCATGATAGTATGTATCACGTATTTAGCTTTTCTGTGTGTTTAAGAATGCGATGAATATAATGAGAAAGGTAGCATTTTCTTCCGATCCAATACAAATGTGTTCCACATAATGAAATGGAAGATGGCCTTAAGGAATCAACTAAAAAAAAGGGCTTAAAACCAGATTTTCTCTGTAAAGTATAAAATCTGATCTATAAATCAAAATACTCAAGTGCTATGTCAAAATACCCAATCTAACAATAACCAAAATCGATACAAAAATTAAAAAGAAAGGGGATGAAAAAAAACTCACCTTTGATCCAAGAATCGAAACTCAATCAACACGCGCTAACCATCTCGTCGTAGCAATCATCTCGCCACAATCCCTCACCATCACCCCTTTGCTTTCACTCTTCCTTGCAGATAGAGAGCACCAACGCACATCCTGTTCTTCCTCAAATCGCAACAACTAGCAACCTCACAGCCATCAACCTCTTTCCTCTCGCCACCCCCACAACCAGTCACAACCTTGCCTCACACCTTCGCACCTATCACCGCCACTCTTCTCCTCCATCTCGACATCAAGTGACAGACACCTCACCGCCACCATATTTCCTTTATGTTTTTCTTTCACAACCCCTTTTCATCGGCAATTCAGGTACTCGACAATACCAAACAACAAATTGCCACAACTAGCCAAACAATAGAGCACCCACACACATCTCGACGTTGTTATCTTCTTCACCATCTCGATAGACAACCGGCCATCATCGCGACTTTCCTCCTATCACCAGAGATGGTTGCAACTACTAGTCCTTTACACTAGTCAGCGTCATAGCTCCATTGACAACACTCCATCACACAAGACCGATCGAATCTCTCAAACCGCCATCAAGAAGAAAACGTAAAAAAGGGAAGGAGAAAGAAGAAAAGAGGGTTTGCACAAGAAAAGAAAGAAAGAAGGGTTTTGGTTTTATACTATGGGTGGTTATTCGCCCACACTAAAATTCTGAGGGCACCCACCCTCTAAAACCCACCCAACCGTACCATTAATTTCATAAACAAAACCTTATCACCCCAACCACCTACAACAACAACAACAAATATCCGAGCTTTTACTTCTTTCCCCAACATGATACTACATCAACAATCAACTCCAACAACCATCATTAATGAGCCTCCCAACTAATCACTTCCTCACCAATCAAACAGCCACATCATCCACCATGACTTTGATCCCATGCAAATTCAACTAAATACTTAGACTCATACTTCCAACACAATCCCACTCTCTTTAAGTCAAGCTAAACACCACCACGAAGTTCACTCGCCCACCCTTTCGTCTTCCTCAAACAATCCATTCCTATCTTTGCAACACCCTGAAACAGATAATGTCGCACTTCATGATGCTCGCTCTACTTCTCAGTCCAATAACACTTCCTTATCACCACCCACTGCCCAACCTTCATTGATCGCCATTACCACGACATCCCCATAAAGGTTCATTCTCCCTCCGCCATAACTATGCTCCCAAGTCACCGACAACAACAATTCGGTGAACCCCAAGATTACGGGTCATTCTTCACCGATCAATCAAGCTCCAACACAGGTTAAAGGAGCGGAACTTCTTCACTCCGGGAACGTCGTTGCAATCCAAGAACCATCTTCTCCAAATATCAACACTTTGTTAATCAATTTTATAGAGGAGGCACCTACTCTCCCATTGCTATCCACTGAGCAACATGTAAGCAGTGGGGAACATGGACTCCATCACACAACGATGCCCCTAGCCACACAAGTTGTTCCCTTGGCAAATGTAGAAACTTCGGGAGAGGCACTTGTCACAAATGTAACACCCATTTCTGCTCTTGACAAGGATCATGCTATTGATGGAAAGCTAAAAGGCGCCCTTGAACATGAAAAAACAAATTGGGCAATGCACACAATGACTATCAAACTGTCTCCACAGAAAAAGCCCAAATTCAGGATTCTTCGCATCAGAATTGGAGCAAATGGGAAACAATGCAACAAGATCAAAGAAACATAAAAGACACGAAAAAGAAAACAGGAAGGTGAGGCCGAAGTTCACAGGCCAGGGAAGAAGCAAGCTACTGGCTCCTTTAATACCACCAAGTAATGCACATATTATCTTGATGAAGCTAAAAAACTCTTTATAAGCTCTTGTGATACAACAACAACATTGTTACTTCATTCAGACGAGCTAAACTCACAGGAAGCCACAACACATTCAAATCAGTCACTTGCCACAGTGCATCCAATTCAATCACCTGCATTGTCACTTCATCTGGCCACTGCTACTTGTCAAGATACATCGGCTGCAGCGACCGCTGACAAAGGGTCGCCACCGTTACCATGATTCTCACCTGGAACGCTAAGGGCATGAGGTCCCTGATGCATTCCAAAATCTCAAGGCTCTCCAGTTCTTTAGTTTCATCAAGATAATATGTGCATTGCTTGGTGGTATTGAAGGAGAAAGTAGCTTGCTTCTTCCATGGCTTGTGAACTTCGGCCTCACCTTCCTGTTTTTTTTTCCGTGTCTTTTATGTTTCTTTGATCTTGTTGCATTGTTTCCCATTTGCTCCAATTGTGATGCGAAGAATCCTGGATTTGGGCTTTTTCTGTGGAGACAGTTTGATAGTCATTGTGTGCATTGCCCAATTTGTTTTTTCATGTTCAAGGGCGCCTTTTAGCTTTCTATCAGTAGCGATGACAACCAAAATGGATCGATTGCAGCGGAGACTAGGCTTCAGACACGGAGCCACAGTTGCATCTTCAGGTCTTTCAGGTGGTCTCGTTTTATTTTGGAAAAAACGTATCAATCTCAAAGTTATTTCCTCTTGTAAATATTACATTTCATGCATATTAGAACTACTACTCTCATGTTTCCTGCTCAATTATTTTTGTTTACGGAGAACCTAACCCGTCTCTCCGTGCACCTTTTTGGGACATGATGTCTCACCTATACGCTTCTCAGCCACACCCCACTCTTATCATAGGTGATCTTAATGCTATTCTGAACCCAGAAGATAAACTCGAAGGGAGAACTACCACTCCCTACCAACTTAAACACCTCAGAGGTTTCATGGATACTCACCAATTGCTCAACTTCCCTTTAAATGGCTCCAAATTTACTTGGAACAATAAAAGAAGAGATGGGAATGGGATCAAGGCCAAACTTCACAGAATTCTAGTTTCAACTGAATGGATGACACTCTTTCCCTCCTCTTTAGCCTCAACTTTACACTCTTCCTCTTCTGACCATCGTGTCATCTCCTTACACTTAGTTACCTCTATCTAGTCTGGCCCAAAACCTCTTCGTTTCTTTCCTATGTGGACTAAGGATCCTAACTGTCGTACTCTGGTTACTAATTCTTGGCCAAATCGTCTCCACCCCAATCCCGCCCATAACTTCCACCTTAAAACCAAAAATCTCAGTCACTCACTCACTAGATGGAATAAAATCACATTTCGCAATATCCACACCAATATACAAGAAACCTTACAGGCCTTGGATCAAGCCCAAAATGCAACACCATCCCTTGAAAATGCCAATGCAATATCTGTTCTTGAAGATCGTCTATCAGAACTCTCCTGTAGAAAATAACTTTTTTGGAAAAATAAATCCGTCGAATCATGGCTTCAAGATGGCAACAAAAATACAAATTTTTTTCATCTCGCTTCCGTGATACGCAGGAAAAGAAATCTGATATGACGCCTTCGCGACAACAACAATCAGTGGCACTCCACCAATTCTGGTATGGGCACTGTCCTCATGGATTACTTCACCGCCATTTTCAAATCCTCAAACCCAGAGTCTTGCCCCGATCTTGGTTCATTGTTCACCCCAGTAGTCACAGCTCAATAAAACAATCAAATGTTAGCTATCCCAATGGACAAGGAAATTAAAGATACCATTTTCACCATGGGAAGCCACAAAGCCCCGGGGCTTGACGACTCTCACACCTTTTTTTCCAACATTATTGGGAAACGGTCAAGACCGACATAATCGACGTGGTAACAAACTTTTTTTTGACCCGTCATCTTGACCCTAAACTCAATGAAACATTCATAGCTCTCATCCCAAAAGTCACAAATCCTACCATTCCCGATAAATTCCGACCTATTGGCCTTTGTAATGTCATTTACAAAACCATTTCAAAAATCTTGGCCAATAGACTCAAACTTATCCTTGACACCATTATATCCCCCAATTAGGGAGCTTTCCTTACAGGATGATTTATTTTTGACAATGTTGCTATGGCCAATGAAACATTTTTTCAAATGAAACACTGTTGTAACAAAAAAAGGGATGGATGGCTATCAAAATAGATATGGCCAAAGCATATGACAAAGTCGAGTGCCCGTTCCTTCTCGATATTATGATAAACCTCGACTTTGCTGAACATTGATTGATTTGATCTCTCAATGCGTTTCCACCCCGTCTCTCAAAGTTATCCTTAATGGAAGCCCCATGTCTAGTTTCGCCCCATCCAGAGGTCTTCGAAAAGGGGACCCTCTCTCTCCCTATCTTTTTATTCTGGTCGCTGAAGCACTCTCACGATTGTTAGCCAGAGCAGCAGCAAACGGGGACATCAAAGGCATCAGCATACGTCGTAGATCTCCCTTCATTAGTCACCTACTGTATGTCGACGACCTGATGTTGTTTTGTCGTGCCTCACTCACCGAAGTGCATGCTGGTAAAGAAATTCTTTCCTCTTACTGCAACACCTCTGGGCAAGCAATCAATTACGACAAATCGTTGGTCTTCTTTAGCTCTAATATCCACCACCGTCATGCCAAGATGATTAACCACATCCTAGGTTCTAAGACTTATAATCCAAAAGATAAATACCTAGGATCTCCTCTCCTCCTCTCCAACAAGAAATCTATCGACTTCCAATTCCTAATCGACAAAATCAGTACCCGTCTTTCTTCCTGGAAGCTAAAAGTTCTCTCACAAGCTGGAAGAACGGTGATGATCAAAGTTGTGATGAATTCAATCCACGTCTATACCATGCAAATCTTTTTTCTTCCCACCTCAATAACCACCAGGTTGGATATTATAGCCAAAAACTTTTGGTGGAAAGGATTTGAAAACAGCAAAGCCAAACACCTTTGTCCTTGGCATCGAATCATCCGCCCCAGACATCTCGGTGGTTTGAGTATCTCGACATCCCGTAATCAAAATCTTGCTTTAATGGCCATAAACATTTGGAACGTGATCTTCATGCCTTCGAACCCCCGTACTCGGCAGCTTAAGAGCCTATATTGTTTCAATAAAAGCCTATTTCAAATTTCAGGCTCACCATTAATAGCATCTTTTGCATGGAGAGGCAATCTCAATGTCCTAAAAAAAGGAAGAGTTTTATCTTCTGGCAAGTCCGATTAGGCAACACGATAAATCTTTGGACAGACTGCTGAGTCAAACCCGGATTCATTTTAGATGAATGTCGTGAGTTATTCATAGGCGAATCTGACACTCTCCCTTCCCATATTCACAACTTATGGACTATGGACCATAACAATGTCCCCCATTGGAACCCTGACCTCATTCTAATCATCTTCCCACAGTCTGTGGCCATGGATATCCTGGACATCACTATCAAACTCTCGGAAGAACCAAATAAACTTATCTGAATCTTTGACAAAAGAGGAACCTTCTCAGTCAAGAGTGAAACCAAACATTTTTTACTAACTCACTAGCCCCAGCTTTCTCAAACCACACCTCACCAGGTTTGACCCCCAAGCCACTCCGAGAACTTTGGCGAGTAAAAGCACTGATTAGTGCCATATTTACCCTCTGGAAGGTCACTCAAAACCTGTTCCTTACCATGAAAAATCTACAATGGGTCCACGTGCCTACGGATAATTGTTGTATCTTCTGTTACCACCATCACGAGGATACCTTACACCTCTTTTTCTTATGCCCCATCATTGCTCATCTTTGGAAACTCTCCCCAATCCCAATCAACTGGCCCACGATAGCACTTCCATCTCAAAGTGTAGACAACATCATCACTTTCATGTGGGCAACAACTAGTGCTCATACCCATTCAAAAAAGGAAATGTTATCTCAGTTTTTCATAAAAACTATCTGGCACACACAACAATATCATCTTCAAGAAATCCCGTTTCACAATATCTAATTTCATCGGAGTTTTCAACAATACATGGTTGAATTGGAGAAACCAATGGTTCACCACCCCATCCCACAGTCACCATCCTACATCCCCATATACGATTTATCAAGTTCTGGCAAATGTTGTTACCGACAATATTTCCCCCAATCTGCACCGAACCAACTCAGCCCCGAATCACATTGTCACAAGAAATCTTAACAACCTGATAAATGAAGCTCAACCCAACTGGTTGACAATGATTCATGCCCAATTACAAGCCATTCAACATCATAGACTCAACCATTTACACCTCAACCCCCACCACGGATCTACTTGTTTGTCACAGGGTATGATTATAGTTTCTTATGATGCCAGTTTCTATGCCTCTTTATAGAAAGGAGCAGTTGGCGTTCTAGTAGTAGACGACAACGACAATGTACTCACTTAGGTGGCTTCAGTGATCTCTGAAAGAGTTTTGGACAGCACCATGGCAGAGCGCCATGCAGCAGAGGCGACATTTTTGTTGATCCAATTGCGCTAATGGAGGACATGTTTTTTGTTAGGTGACTCTAGTTCTCTTATTACTCTTCTTAATGAAGCAAATCAGGACGAGTGCTCCAATATGCGATGGATGTGGAAACCTTTGCTTAGTAGTATAAAACATTTACTTGCTGTCAATGGTAACTGGTATTGTAACTATATTCCTCGAGAGCTAAACTATGAAGCGCATGAACTTGCCTCAAGTGCTGGATGTAACATTGGGTCTTTTGATTAATATATCTAGCTATAAGCATTAACAAAAAAATTTATACAAATAACACACAATTTCTTCAACTGCTAAGTATAGTTCCTTTTCAACAAAAAAAAAAAAAAAAACCTCATCTCTCATAAATATATGGTTACACATGCCAACCATCCCTCCTACGAAGTATACTTATTTTTCTTTTCAGCTTCACCAAGTTTTGGTCTTCTTAATGTTCATCGATCTCTACCACTATGGTTCCTTTCCATAACCAACCCATCCAATTTCCTTTAAGTTGGCATGTGTGACACACATAACCTAAAAATGACATTATCGCCGATATACAACGAAAGTGTTCTTACATAGCCAAGTAATCAGGGCTAACCTCAGTAAAAGAATATGGGATTTTGGTTTTAACTAAATAAATATGAGGAAATAATATGATAGATATTGATTGTAGTGGACACATGTCATTGTATTAATGGAGAATGGGATAAGGAGGCATAATTGGAGAAGTTAGCTAGCATTCCTCTTTGAATATTCGCAACCATTGAATTTCCATGAATCTTCAAATCAGGTGCCACATGTGGTATGCCCATTCTCAATTTTATTTGAATCACAAGAAAAAAATGACTCTTGGTTCACAATCACCTCTCTACACTCTATCCTCTTTCTTCTATCTTTTTGTTCTTTCTCTATCACCTTCCCTCCTACTCTGCCACCTTTGGCATTGAGATAAATTAGAGATACACCCAACATCAGAAGAAGCAAAAAGTTTAAAATAGATGAGAATTTGCAAAGTGAAGAAGGTCAAACCTTTATTTGTCAAGATCACAATCCTATAATTGATCCTAGTTCTTTTCTCCTTATCTATAAGAAATTGCAGGAAGATAAAAAGTTTCAAAGCACATCAGATCTCGCACATGCTAACTTAGGCTCCACTTGGTACACTGTAAAATAATGCATTTTGCAAATTAATGCAAAATGCAATGCATTAATTTGCATTGCATTAGTTTGCAATCCATTACTTTACAAGCGCTTGGTAGTAAATAAAAAAAATCAAAGGCAATTCGAAAAATTGATTGTGATGATGGTGATTGCAAATGTGAGCGATGGTGGTGGTGGTTCAGTAGATATAATGGTGGGGGATGGTAGTAGTGTGCAATAGTCATGGTGGTGGTGGATGGTTGTGGTAGTTATGGTGGTCGTAGCGATGATAGTAGTGATGGTAGTGGTTGTGGTGATTATGTTATAGTGGTGGTGGCGACAATGGTTATGGTGGTAGTAGTGAAGTTGGTGGTAGTTGTGGTTAATAGTGTATAGTAGTGTGATCGTGGAGGTGGCGGTGGTGGTGAAGGCGGTTATGTTATAGTGGTTGAGGTGTTGGTAGTGGCTATGGTGGTGATGGTTGGAGTGTTTTTAAGAAGTTGGGAGTAGAATTCAAGAGGAGGCGATGAGAGTTTTGCAAAGTAATGCGGGAGATTTTGTCCTGCAAAGTTTTGCATAATTTTATAACTAGAAGATGTGGAGGTCCTGAATTCAAATTCCAATAATTGTTTTTTGCAAAGTCAACCAAGCACCCAAGTTCATGTAACCGCTGTAAACTTTTGCATATGCATTCTTTTACGTCAAACAACTTGCTGATGGAAATAGACCCTAGTTGGTATAGACATTAAAATGGGACTAGAGAAAAATTACCCATCACCAAATAAAAAGTTTGGGTACGTCGCCTACATTATATTTTTCCTTCATAATTAAAAGAGTTTCTTAAAGACAAATTGGCTCATGAACATGCAACAGTTCTCTTGATTATCTCAAAAGACCTTGGCACAACTAAGGAATTGACCACGTTTTACAAATCCCATGGGACACCGCCTGGCACAACCATCAACCCTCCATGGGCTGGATGTCTTTCCAATACACCACCCTCCTACTCCCTGGGAGTTGGATGTGACAAAATTAGTTTGGTCAGTAATTTGTTTTTTCACTTGGTAAAGAACAACTCAAAAGCAATTAGACTTTTGCTTCTAGTACGATCAATGGGAACACACAAAACGTTACTTACAAGATTTCCTGAGCGATGCGAAAATTTTTTTGGCAGAACCATCACCTCATATTGGCTTAGGCGCCTTTCCAAACATTGTCTCAAACACCTCACAATCAGGGGGTCAAAATAATAGTTTCTACACTAAAACTAAAACTATTACTATGATAAATCCTAAATAAAATATAAAGGTACAACTTAATTTTCATTCATCCAGTCACCAACTCCAATGTTTAATTATTTGCCTTATTTATAAGCTTAATAGTTTTTTGGCAAACAATCTAACCATAAACCTACAATCCCTAATTAATAAAGACTTTATTATATCGAGCCCTTCTAACAAATAAATACTAACCAATTACCCAATTACATCACTCTCCTCGACTTGAAGAAGCATGTCCACAAGCTTCAAGTCTGCATGTCGTGCCTTCAGCAACCAAGGGAGTGCCTTCACTATTACTCTGGGTACCTCTTCTATTTCTTCATACTCATATACCTCATCAATTAACAGCACAGACTTCCCTTTTGGACAATTACTTCAAACATGGCCAAGTTGGTCACATCCAAAGCATTTAAGTGATATATTAGAGGCCGGTCACAACAGAAAGGTAGCGGAAGATAAAACTGGATTAACAAAAAAGCTTCTTCTAAGCTCAGTCTTGTAGATGAAGCTTAGTTTATGCACGCTTCACCATGTTCTCTGCAAACAACAAGGTGTCGACCAAGATTATTTAATCCTAGCATTTAGTCCATGTTGGAAACGATACACTCTTTGTAGTTCTGTTTATGAGGCTTCACATGCATGATCAAAGTTCTGAACTCAGTCGCACATCATTAAATAATGCCCTCACTTTGTGTGACTCCCATTAACCTCTCAGACATCCCAAGAACAAATTTGCATGTATCAAGTAGTGTTCTAAAAAATGCTAGATGGTGGGCGAGCGGCGAGCAGGGGACTAGCACCTAGAGGACTAGGCGGTTATTTATTTAATTATTATAATTTATAATTTATAAAATCCAGCATAATAGCATATAAATTACTTCCAATTCAATGCCAAGATACATATGCAAAATGTATAAGAAAAATAGAGTCTTAAATTTTTTTTCCGAATTGAAAGTATAAAATAATAATAATAATAATAATAAACCCGCCTAGGAGGCCGCCTAGCGCCTAGGCCCCGCCTAGACCTTTTTTTATAGAACACTGGCATCAAGTCGCACAAGTCATCCCAATTCATCAAGGAGGTAAACACATAGTCGTCTGTCGAGCACACTCTTGCCACCAAAGATTCGTAGTACCCTTCAATTTTGTGGCCACTAAATGCACTGCTTTCGAACACTGCATATTAGAGTGTGATCAATTTCCAAGGACCAATAAACAAATGCATCGCCAAGCTTTGCCCCATCATATGAAGAACCATTATGATGATACACCGAAACGTCATTTCATCTACACCGTACACGTGTCATGATGATCTCAAGGAATAACAGGCCAAAACATCAGTCTAGCACTGATCCAGCCCATGCGACATCAAGCCCGTGAAGTTCAGTCCATTAGCCGAACCTGAATTGCTCAAGCCTGCTAAGCCTATACTTCTCACAGCTATCCCCAATACCCATAAGACCTATTGAGGCAAGTATCTCGAGGATCAACTTCGGACGGGCAAGTCAACACAGTACTTTGTCTCCAACTAGGAAGTACATACCAGAGTATACATCGTATGTGGAAACTTCTGTGTATGGACAACACTCCAATAGGGAACTATCTCCTGCGTATCTAGGAGCACAAGTCTAACATGGAAACTTCCCTCCACAAGACCACTCTTAATTAGATAAGGATCTCCAGGAAGATCTTTTTCACTAAACTACACCACCGATGTCATGGAAAAACTAGGATTCAAGCACTATAAATAAGACAGGAGGTTGGTGAATAAAGGTACGCTACAAATTCCCTGTTTACAACTTTAAGCCTTCCACAGAGCCTTATCTGGCTTAAGAATTGGAGTGCCATCGGCTGCCATAACGGTGGTCCGTGGCTCACGTACGTTCCTTGTGTAGGTGAAGGTCAAGCAGGGAGCGAAAATCGACTGCATCGGTTTGGCGCTGTCCGTGGGGACGACAAAGTTCCTAGTAAAGCATTGACATCATATCTCCTAAGAGTTCGGGAATATGGTGACCACCAGATCCCATAACAATGGAGATCAGAAAGACACATCAAACACTCAGTCTGGCGCTACACCACCGCTTCCAGTGGTACCGGCGACACAGGGGAGCAGGCTTGCACCCTTGTGCTAGCAGCAACAGCAGTAGAGATCCTCACTCAGCATAACCCTCCACCCGCTGACGAGTATCAGGAGTAGCACAAACCTCAATCTCCAGACGACAACAGAGAGCAGACGTAGGAGAGTTGCTCCCGCCAATTCTCACTAGATTAGAGGTGGCAGCGCAATCAATGAAGATCCAACTTTAAGGGCAGATAGACCCGTCACATAGAACCCTCTCCGCCGAGGGGCTCACAACCAAGATATGCTATACATCCTTTCAGTTCCTCCGTTCATGGACTGCATCATGAACAAAGCTCTGCCAAAGAAGTTCAACTTCTGAAGCTTGAGTTCTACAACGGGACTGGTGAGATCACTTGCGCCATTATCAGCACTTGATGGCGCTCAAAGAAGGTTCTGAATCAGTGTTGTGCAGGACGTTCCATACCAGCCTGAAGAAGTCAGCGCTGACCTGGTTCCACAGCCTTTCGCCAAAGTCAATCGACTCATTCAATACACTGGCCAAAACATTCCTTACACGTTTTGGTAGCAGCCAGCGGATACTTTCGCTGAGGCAGAAGTCGAATGAGATGCTAAGGGAATACGCTAAGTGCTTCAATGACGAGCTGACGATCATTGTCGGCTGCATCGACGATACATCCAATACGGCTTTTAATGCGGGGCTAAAAAGTGGAAAGTTTTATGACTTCCTCAACTTGGAACCCCTCTTCCCTCATTGATATGGCAGAACTCTTGAAAAACGCCCATAGGTACATCACCTTGGATGAATTGATAGCGGCCAAGAAGGAAAGTGACACAAAAAAGAAACCCTTCGGTTCTAGAGACAGAAGGGAGGGAAATAAACAAGAAAATGAAGATAGGAATAAATGGAAATGTAGCGACAATAGGTCAGACTCTGGCCCTGCTAGGCTAGAAAAATCTTCCAACTATGTTGAGTCCAGAACCATAACCCCTCTCAACTCTTGCTTGACAGACGTCCTCAATTCCATGAAGAATTGCGAGGATTTAAAATGGCCGCCGAAGCAGCGGGGAGACCCCTCCAAACACGACAACAACAAGTATTGCTTGTACTACAAGGAGGGTGGCCACGACACCAACGACTGCAAGAGTCTGAGGAATGAGATTGATTATTTGATTCGAAAGGGCAAGCTGAAGGAATTCCTGGGCTTGGAAAAAAGGCAGGACCGAACTAGAGAAAGAGGAGAGGCAATCAAAGAAATCGAAAAGGAGGCTCTGGGCATTGTATATGTCCTTCACCGAGTCAAATTAGAAGGAAAATAGTCAAACAAGTCCCCAAAACAGACACTCATTGAGATGCAAACACAGCCCACCAGCAAGGACCGACACGTGTATTACTCACGAGTACAGAGTCCAATCCTGACCTTGACTTTCACAAATAAGGACCTCGAAGGCGTTCGCGCACTGCATAATGACGCTCTTGTTATTTCGATCTTTATTGCGAGGTTGGAAGTAGAGAGGGCCTTGGTAGACACGGGAAGCTCTGTCAATGTCCTATTCTACAATGCATTCCACAGCATGGACCTCAAGGAAGATAACTTAACACCTTCCGGCTACTCACTGATTAGGTTTAGCGGAGAAAAATGTTTCCCCATCGGGAAGATAAAGCTAGCAGTGGTGGCAGGAGAGCCACAACTAAGGAAGGTCCTGTTCCTAGACTTCATGGTGGTAGACGCACCGTCTACCTATAACCTGATCTTGGGGAGGCCCTGGCTTCATCAGATGGAAGCAGTGGTCTCCAACGTTCATCAGTGCGTCAAGTATACCAACTCACACGCTCAGAAGCAGATAAACCTTACGTCCTATATTTATTTAGATTTAAATTTTTTTATTTTACTTTGCTCAGAAGCAGAAACCGGGGAGGAGTCGCTCCTCCCAGATGGTGACAAAGACCCAGCAATAATGGCTCAACTTAGCGACAGAGGACAATCCAACATTATTGGAGCGGTCCGCCCTCTAACCCAATGCGACGTCTAGCCAAGAGGAGAAGTCATCGCAAATGGGAGCACAATTCCACAACTGTCATCCGGTGCGGAAGGACCCTCCCAAGCAAGGTTTACTCTTCAGTAACCTCAACAGTTTCAACAAAACTTGACGATTCGCCGAAGGTACTTACGATCCAAGCAAGGGCCATGCGAATTTACTTTAGGGCTGGATCAACATCTCTCCGCCAATAGTCAATCAATCCAATTTTTTAGCTTTTTTTCAATAGTTAGTTTAGAGGTTTAATTCTTAAGAACTTGTGTGATTTGGACTCATCTGAGAAATAAAAGAGAATTACGCAAGCACACTCTATTGATTACTGGAAAGATGTTACAATGTTTGCCTAGATGGCGGGTGCAAGAGATTACAAACTACAAGCATACCAAATCCGATGCAATATACAATAAAGATAAACTTAAACAATCCGACTTTAGAAGGGGACTAAACAATGACAGCAAAGGTACCCATGGTAGACTACGGTACCCACTAGAAATTTCGCTCTGTGATTTCTCCAGAGAAGATGATTTACGAGCAATAGCAAATGTATAAAAAAAGTATGAAAGAATACACTCAATTCAAAACTCCGTCAGACCAGCAACCCGAGGCTCCGCGACATGCCGATCGAAGCTACAACCAACTCACACGCTCGATCTGCCAAATCAGTCGAACTTGGGACAAGAATCAGGTTGAAACGGATCGAGTGCACCATCCCATTGACAGATGAGAGGGGCATTTAGGAGTCAATAGCCCACTCTGACAGGCCATGTTCAACTTCACTCTGCCCCGCAACTCCGAGTTCCAGCGCAGCGCAATGCGTCAAGACTAGCTGAGGAGGGAAGAAACAACTGCTCCAAAGTTGGCCACGAGTGTTATCTAAAATATTATGCGGTTCGAAGCGCAAATGGAACACCAACACATAAAATACAGACTCGTCCCTTGAGAGGAAGTTTGTACTTTTTCTTCGCAATACGAGAAGAAATTACAAGGTCTCAATGAACCAATTGGGTGCTCATCCAGAGCTGGAGACCAACATAATAGCAAGTCTTCTCAAGACTCATCGCTGCAAAAGCCAAAACATTCAGAGACTCAAATAACAGAAATGCCCCATAAGCTCTTGGAAAACCCAAAGCATATTTTTTGAGTAAAAACATCTAAAGAGTGCACTCTCAGAAGATAATACCTACAACGGTGAAGAAACGTTATTATATAGACATAGTGGCTCACCAAACAGGCGTGTTAGCATTAAATACCAGCATTGAATACCGTATGGGAAACGACGAGGCGCCCGTTCCCATGAAACCGCACAGGTCCACATTCAATAAATTAATAACGCTGCATGCAACCCGATTAATTGGGGGGAGTAACCGATACTCTACCGTCTCGCAATCTACGCCGTACATATGGCACCATGATCCTGCGCCATGACCTAGTTTTTTTTATATGGGCCCACCAGCTCGACCCACTACCTGGGCAACACTCCACCACGTGAACTAATGCAAGCAGTAGATGTCGTAATCATTCTTGACACACGGAGCACACCTACATATCACCAGTTGATTTAAGGTACTTCTTTTTAAATAACTTTCATCGAAATTAGTGGAAATTAGTCCGCACAATGCAGTCTGATTTTGAAAGTAGGCTCGCATGCCCATAATAGGCGGAGCCCCAACCTAGCCAGTTAAGCTTAGTCTGTTACGACTGATGACGACGTCTTCTGGTACACCTCGATGCCTAGTTCACTATGCGCGAATGTCGATGGCTTAGGAAATGGAAGTCTAGTCAATGCTCTCATGCTTCATGACGATGACTCGCCAGGGATCATTGCCCCCTGCGGATAATGATCGTCGAACCTGATCAGGTAAGCTTAATCAGTGATGACTGATTACGATAGCTTCTGGTCAACTCCCAAGTCTATAGCTCGCTACGCATGGGTGTTGATGGTTTGGAAGGTTGGAACCTAGTCAGTTTTGACTAATGTCGACGGTTTGCCATGGGACCACTGCTCTTCTACATACCATGGTCGCCAAATTTTCTTATCCCAAGTCTGTAGCCCGCTTCGTGCAGGTGTAGATGGTTTGGAATGTGGGAGCCTAGCCAATTTAGGCTGATGTCGATGGCTTGCCACGGGACCACTGCTCTTCTACAGACCATGATCACCGAATTTTCTCATCCCAAGTCTGTAGCCTGCTTCGCACAGGTGTAAATGGTTTGGAAAGTAGGAGCTTAGTCAGTTCTAACTAATGTCGACAATTTGCCACGTGACCACTGCTCTTCTACAGACCATGGTCGCTGAATTTTCTCATCCCAAGTATGTAGCCCGCTTCGTGCAGGTGTAAATGGTTTGGAAAATGGGAGTCTAGTCAGTTTCGACTGATGTCAACGGCTTGCCACGAGACCACTTTTCTTCTACAGACCATGTCGCTGAATTTTCTCATCCCAAGTCTGTAGCTCGCTCCACACGGGTGTAGATGGTTTGGAAGGAGCGAGCCTAGTCAGTTCCGACTGATGTCGATGGCTTGCCATGGGAACGTTGCTCTTCCGCAGAATAGTGGTCACTGAATCTGATTACAACTTAGCCAACATCTTCACGCATGCATGGGAGGACACCCCATTATTGGCAACGACAGCTTGAGTGGGCCCGAAAACTATTCCGCTAAGCGTGGACGAATACTACATGGGAGACTAGCCCGAGCTTATGAGATCTAACTCGGGTCAAGTGCTCTAGCTTAACTACAGATGGAAATGCATGTGCTCGACTATAACAGTTAACTCATGCTAATGACCGCAACCGATGGTACAATATATAACTTGATCCTCTAATGACCTACCTCCAGAATGAGCTGCAGTCTGGGTAAAGTAACCCACTGCCAAACCATCCACATCATACAAAATGATCAATATTGTTCATAACTACACGATGGAAACTCTAAGACCTCATGGAAGTACAGGTCAAAATTACTCGCGGCATAAAAGGTCGAGCTCTCTATAGAGGATAGACCACGCGGCTCCCACCTAACCCAACAAAACCTACGTCAAAATAAAACGACAAGGCGAAATGGAAAACATGCAACATGGGATCGGATAGAACATGAGTACGAAGTATACTCAAAAGAAATTCGTTTTCATTAACAGTCCAAACAAAAGGTACAACTACAAAAGTTACTCCTCATCAGAAGAATGTACAAATACAGGGGTACTAAGCTTAACAAGAGAAGAAGCAAGAATTGTGTCTGTGCGTGCCTCAGCTTGAGCGCTATCATCCAAATCGCTCTCTTCCTTTGACAGCTCAGACATCTCTCCAAAATCTGCAAAGGACACCTTCCTGTAGTAAGAAAGGTTCCAGTACGGATGCTCTTCTTTCATCAACGCCAGCAGTTCCAACCACCCATGCAAGATCCTTCAGAATTCAAACTTGCCTTGCACTTTGAGAAGCTCTTCCTCGCACGTCTTTGCTTCAGCAAGCTCACGCTCTAGCAAATCCAACTTTCCTGTCAGCGTGTTAGTCTGGGACGCTCGGTAATCAAGATGTCTTTAATTGCGCTAAGTTTGTTCTACACCAGGAGGAGTTGTCCCCTTTTTTCGCTTCCCGAGCATTGAATTCAACATCGTCCTCTAACTGCTGTCTCTGGATAGCTCGCTCAGATTTTTTCCCGGTATTCTCCTCAGTAAGAGACCGCAACTCGGACACCGCCTCTGCTAAATCGGACTCAAGGACTTCCAGACGAACCCTTTGGGCCTCAACGTCAGCGACTAATTATTCCTCTCTTAAAGCTGTTTTATCAGTGATTCAATATCAAAGAATGCATCATAATACAACTTCTGCATATTAGAGAAGACGCGCTTCATGGATACACCCTCTCGCGGGTTGCCTCAACTTCCATCAAGATGCGACATCCCTAGCATAAGATGTTTTAGCCCTTTATCCATACGCTCTCCCAACGTATCCTCCTCTGGCTTTAAAGCGCAGTTCACCAGCCAACTATAACGTCTGCTGAAATGCTTCCTCAAAGCATAATCAATGTCAACCCCCTAGTGCCAGGACTGGTTGCTCATTTTTACTACAATCGGAGCAAGTAGGCTCATCCGTGCATCTAGATGAAGCTCTCCCAAATGCGGAATTACATCGGCATCGCCCTTTGTAGTCTTCAGGCGCCTGGGCCCTTATCCACCGCCTTCCCCTTGTCACCAGCAGCCAACCCTCTATTGTAAGATGGCTCGGTAGAATCTGAAGGGAAAGAAGGAAGTGAATTGTCCATCGGACCCTTCGTTATCTCGATATACGGCCTAGAGCAGGATGGAAAACTATGCGGACTGTAAGAAGAAGGGTCCATGCTGCAATGGCCACTATTAGACGATCCACAAGCAGCACGAGAAAACTCGGGGGCCATAGACAAATCTTTATCAAGACTTTCTAGTAAAACAAGCCTGGATTGGTCAGTATTAGTAGAAGTTGCCACAACAGCCTGCATCAACTTCTTATTCAAAACTTCTACCTGCTTGGTACTCAGCTTCAATGCATCATCAACCTCTTCTAGCAGTAGGTGGTCCTTCTCCAAATCAGATGCTACAACCTCTGCCTCGGCGGACAGGTCAGAATCAAGCTTTTCCTTCAATGGAGCGAACCGTTTGGAAGCAGGCTCAACCCCAGTGCGAGACCTCCTTGAGCCTATGAAGGAAGCAAGCATCTCAAAAATCACCTTCATGTTTGACAGACTGGAAACCTTATCTTTCAAGGCTTTTCCTCTTTTTGGAATGAGTTTCACCTTTAGATTGAACCTTTCGGCATCCTGAAGAGAGTAGGAGCCACGTTCCAGTGAACCCATAACCCACTGCGACTAAAATTGGATGTGCGGATAACGTCCTCTACTTTCATTCGAGGCATGCTAAGAAATGCCTTCACATAAGCTTCATTCTCAAAGGAAAGAGTAGTTGGGAACCTCTCTACAGAGAACACACGTAACGATCATGATACAATTAGCACAATAGAAACAAATGGCAAAATTATACTTACGAAGTTGCCTGAACTCTCGCTCATGCGGGCGATCGTTGAACTCGAAATACTTCGGGTCCAAAGGAGCCAGAAAGCAGTGTGTTTGCCAGAACTTGAAGTCATCTGGCAATTTCCAGAAGCAAGCCGGCGACTTCACCTCGCACACAACGTGCTTGTTTAGTCGAGGAGAAATTAATAATTGGATCACCCTCGGAGTCACTCAAATACCAACATCCTTTGCCCTAATCAATATGGTGAGGACAATCCTGTACTCATTCGGCACCAACTGGACAGGCGGGATACCAAGAAATTCCAGAAAGCTTCAAATCTCATCAATCACAAGAAAACAAACTCCTGTCTGAAGCATGCCACGGTTCAAACAGACAAATCCTTCCAGAGGAAACATTGGTGTCTGGTCAGCACTCAATGTGAATAATTTTAGGTCTTCGGGGACCCCATATGTCTTTCGAATCTCAGCCAGACTCGATTCTGAAGCCGGCCTATCTTCAAAGAACTTGAGGCCCTAGCAAGAAGCTTATTGTAAGTTGAATCTGGTGAGCCATGGAAAAATTGAACAAGCTTTCAATTAAAAGTTGAATAGAGCAAAGTCTCTAAAAATGAAGAAATGAAATAGTCAATCTCTACAGAAAGCGGGATCTAAATAGAGATTGATTTCCTACCTTTTTTTTTCACTGAACTAACGCACACTTAATTAATGAAGCGCGCGCTCAAGTAACGGTTTAGACTCAATCATGATGAGCGGCGTATCTTTACGAGAAGTGACTTAGTGGACCGACTAACTCGGGGAGCAGTTGATGATACACTGAAACGTCTTTTCATTTACACCGTACACGTGTCATGATGATCTCAAGGATTAACAGGGCAAAACATCAATCTAGCACTGACTTGGCCCAAGCGACATCAAGCCGGTGAAGTTCAGTCCACCAGCCGGACCCGAATAGCTACAACCTTCTAAGCCTACACGTCTTTTAACCATCGACAATACCCATAAGACCTATTGAGTCAAGTATCTTGGGGATTAGCTTTGGACATGCAAGCTAGCACAGTACTTTGTCTCCAACTAGGAAGTAAATACGTGAGTATACGTCGTACTTGGAAACTTCCGTGTATAGCGACACTCCAATAGGAACATAGGTTTAACAGGGAAACTTCCCTCCACAAGACTACTTCTAATTATAAAAGGATCTCCAGGAAGATCTCTTTCCCTAAACTACGCTACCGATGGCATGGCTGAACCAGGACTCCACCATTATAAATAAAATAGGAGGTTGGTGAATAAAGGTACGCTACAAGTTTCCTGTTTACAACTTTAAGCCACGATGGTCTGTGACTCACGTGCGTTCCTTATGCAGGTCAGCAGATCAAGGTCAAACAGGGAAAGAATATCGACTGCATCACATCCATTCCAAGCATATATCATCCCACTTATCCATGATAGGTAATAACCGTGCCAACTGGTCATTCTTTATAAAGTGGTCACCTCCGCCCAATCTCTTAAATTAGGAGGGTGAAAAAGGATGGTTTCATTATCTACCAGCACCTCTGACGTGTCCTACAGGCGCTTGGACGTGCCCTATTATGCATAGGTAGCTATCCGGGACGTAGGTTTCCCTTTTTATCTTCTACCCAATTACGTACACTCTTGTGGAAATTCAGCTAGATTAGGAACTGATTGTTGCGGAGAGATCAAACCATGCCCGTACCTCATCATGGGATTCAATCGATTGAATCTATAGAGGGTTTGGGTTTTGTGGAAGCATACTGAACGGATTGGAAAGCTGGTAGTAATAGAGGAAATTAGCGTTCTACCAACTGTCAGAAGTAGGGTCGAAAATAGCTTGCCCAAAGACTTGGTTAGGCATTGAAAGGGCATAGCAATTGACATTTACGGTTTCAAGGTGGGGTGAGGCAAATGAGGTGCTATAATGATTGAGTTTGAGGGGAAAAACCTTTCAAAGTGGCTAGAATTGAAGTGGCGACGCATGGAGGAGGGGAGGGTCATAAGGCAGTAAAAAAGGGCAGTGCGGGGTGGGGTTGGTTGACCTGGTGGGGTTCACTCTGCCGCTGGCGGAGTGGCGGTGGTGCTGATAGTGCTAATCGGCCCTTGGGGGTCATTGGGTGCTCCTTACGGGTGTCCGACGGCCTCTTCGATGGCTGCTTTCCTTAGCAAATCCCAAGCTGCAATATCTTTACTTCCTCTGCTACCATTTGTGCAATCTCATTTTGAACCCATTGTTGCAACCTTGCTAATTTGCCATGTCTTTCTTCTTTTCTTTTGATTCTATCATGATCAAGCATCTATTCAATCCCTGCCATTTTGTTCAACAATTCATCTTCTTTGCGGTACATATCTTGCTATTTCTCAGCTTCCAAAATATCCCTTGATGTCCTCCACTCTTCTATGGCTTCTAGTGCTCTTGATCTATATTCTTCAGTCATCTTCCAAGCTTTCTCTTCTGGGTGCTTTGAGATTTTGGTCTGTGGGGCGTTCACAATAGGAGTGTTTCGGCTCTAATACCAATTAATAGTTTCTACACTAAAACTAAAACTACAACTATGATAAACCCAAAATTAAAAGATAAAGAAAAAAACTTAATTTTCATTCATTGAATTCACCATCTACAATGTTTAATTATTTGCCGTACTTATAAGCTTAATAGCTTCTTTGGCAAGCAATCTAACCCTAAACCTAATTTGGCTAATGTCTTAATTATATGGGCTTTATTATATCTAGCCAAACTAACAAATAAATACTAACCAATTACCCAGTTACATCACAAAATTTCTCTATTGATTCTCTCTTTTTACTTTAAAAGGTGTACATTTACAACATAACATGAATGGTGGTCTTAAAGGTGATAAAGCAGAACTATTATGAATGTTGTCAACAAAATATATGGAAGTGAAATCCGAGAAAATGATGCCATGAAAATACCTCCATAAAAGGTAGACTCTTGTTTTATTGATCATGATAATAATAATAATAATAATAATAATAATAATAATAATAATAATAATAATAATAATAATAATAATAATAATAATAATAATAATAATAATAATAATAATAATAATAATAATAATAAAAAATAATTCAATCATAAGTTGTTTCTAGCTCTTGAATATATTGGAAAAACTTTGGAAAGTTGTCCTAGCAAAACTGTTTAAAGTACATTAACATATTTATGACGTGTAGAAAAATAAATAAATAAATCAAAAGATTTTCTTTGATATTTCCTAAGAGAAAAGTCAAAGATAAGTAAAAGACCAAGCAAAAACCATAGATGAACAAGCCTACCTCCCAAAGACATCGCCAAGTTTGTGTGTAGTGCTCAAGATTTTCAAAAATGCTGAAGGGAATGGAGCTCTTATGGTTATATGCATAATCATGGCACAATCCCCAATCGTTGGCGTTCCGCCTAACTCAGTCACCTGGAACATTTGGACATTTCATTAAGCTCAAATTTCACTTTTTGAAAAATCAAATACTTTTGGAGAACCTGGGTCCAAGACTTAAACCACTAGGAAAATATGGTACCTAAAGAATACCATATGAAAGTGTAGAGTGCAAACTAAAAATCACGTGAACTGTCTCATGGCTACTTTCATTTTTACTAATGTTATAATAATATAACAACAATAATAATAAAAGTAATAATAATAAGAATAAGAAAAAGCAGAATAAATCCTTCAAAACTTTTTTTTTAATCTATATCAATTGAAACTAGATAATATCAGGATGCTCGCAATTATCTACATCTTATGACAAAAGCCTTTTATCTTATCAATAGAAAAAAAGATAGAAAATATTAGGATACTCGTTACTTTTCCTAAGCTACGATTGAGTTAGAAAACATCATTTTATTGTTCTCAAAGATTTAAGAAGTTCCTCACCAATATGCTACAACTGAGAAGTGCACTATTTCCCATCTATAACATGACAATGAATCATTCTGAAAGATAAAGTTTGGAGAAGAAACCAAAGGTTGAACACACAAATTGTACAAAATAGTTAAGGTGGGGAAAAAGTAGAAACAAAAAGATGATAGCTGAAAGAACAGGAAAAAAATACATTTGTAGCAGAAAAGGAGCAGCAAATAACAAAAGAAAGTACACAAAAACATGCCTTTTGCATCACATTGATTGGCAAAATCAACTTCCCATTCTTGTGACCACTTTCATGGTGGTCTCAACTTTATCTCTCTCCCATGTCCATCTCCATACATCTGTTGTACTATACATGTCTGATGCATCAAAAAAGTTTTTTCTCTCATAACTTTAAATGCCTCATGTAGATCTTCGAAATACCAGTTGTCACCAGCATCATCCTGCATAAATATACCATTACCCTAAGTACTAAAGAGGTGACAACCCATGGAACCTAATGTTAAACTTGATGATGAGCAAGGGGAGTTATTTGAGGATGTTGGGCGCTATCGTCGTCTAGTTGGTAAATAGATATATCTTACCATTACTCGATCATATATAACATATGCAATGAGCGTTGTTAGTCGATTAATGCATGCTCCAAGGAAGCATCACTTTCATGTTATATATCACACCCTTCACTATTTGAAGAAGGATCCTGGTAAGGGACTTTTTGTATCGTCCTACTACCTTAACTGTTACTGAATTTAGTGATGCTGATTGGGCAGGTAGTCGCATTGATAGGCGGTCTACTTCTGGGTGTTGTACCTTTGTAGGTACAAATCTTATTGCTTGGCACAGTAAGAAGAAAAATGTTGTTGCTTGCTCTAGTGCTGAAGTCGAGTATCGCGCCAAGGCACATACCGCTTCCGAGATGATTTGGTTTCTCACATACTTTTTTATATGGGTATTATTGTTCCAACCCAATGCGGATGTATTGTGACAACCATGCTACCATTTTATTGCCAACAATCCCCTTTTTCATGAGTGGACAAAGGATATTGAAGTTGAGAGTCACTTTTTTTGCTACTTGGTTATGAGTAAACATATTGCTACTTCTCATTATCGTTCTGGAGACCAACTGGCTGACATTCTTACCACACCATTGGCTAATTCCACATTCTGAGATTAAGTTCCAAGTTGGGCATGTTTGACATCTATATTCTAGCTTGAGAGGGTGTTAGGATTGAAGTTACTATATTGCTATATATGCGATATCATGTAGTAGTGTGAGGTGTAATAAATAAAGGTCTCCCAGAAAGACAAAATACTTTCTCACATTCTTTTCTTCTTTCTATCTTATTAACCCTGAGATTCAACAAAGTTAAAATACATCAACATGCAACATGAAAATATTGAGTGTTTTAGACCTTTGACATAAACCAATCTATTAGATCTAGAACTAGTAAAAGATAAGTTCGACCTATTAAGCCCTAAATAGATATCTAGCATTGAGTATTGATTTATTAGATCTTAACCTCTTAAATCCACAAGTGATTAAATGAATCTAAGTTCACCACCTCCAATGTTTGATTCTTTGCCTTATTTATAAGCTTAATAGCTTCTTTGGCAAGCAATCTAACCCTAAACCTAATTTGGCCAATCCTCTAATTAAAATTGGTTTTATTATATCGAGCCCAACTAACAAATAAATACTAACAATTTACCCAATTACGTCACCCTCCCCGACTTTAAGAAGCTTGTCCACAAGCTTCAAGAGTGCATGTCGTGCCTTCAACAACCAAGGAAATGAACTTGCCTTCACCATCAGTCGGAGGTACCTCCTCCGTTGCTTCATGCTCATCGATTTCATCAATTAACAACATAGACTTCCCTTTCGGACAATTATGTCGAACATGGCCAAATTGGCCACATCCAAAACATTTAAGTGACCATAAGAGGTTGGCCACTTTGGAAAGGTAGCAGAGGATCGAAACGGTCCACAAAAAGGCTTCTTTTCT
The DNA here is from genome assembly GCA_963556465.1 of Berberis vulgaris. Classification (NCBI taxonomy): domain Eukaryota; kingdom Viridiplantae; phylum Streptophyta; class Magnoliopsida; order Ranunculales; family Berberidaceae; genus Berberis; species Berberis vulgaris. The sequence goes on along the minus strand of OY747136.1, from coordinate 55,096,667 downwards.
GTGCATCTTGTAGATGAAGCTTAGTTTCTGTGGCATTTGACATGTTCTTTGCAGACAACAAGGTGTCGTCCAAGACAAATTTAATCCTAGCATCCAATCCATGATAGAAACGATGTGTTGTCCGTCGTTTCACTTTTGAGGCTTCGCTTGCATGTTCAAAGTTCTAAACTCGTTCGCATAATTGTTAAAAAAATGCGCCCACTTTGTTTGACTCCCATTAACCTTCCAAAGATGTCATTTTCATGATCCAAAAAACAAAAGTTGCATGCATCAAGTCGCATAGGTCATCTCAATTCGTCAAAGAGGTAAACACATAGTCGTTCGTCGAGCACACTCTTTTTGCCTCCAAAGATTCACAGTGCCCTTCAGTTTTGTTGGCCACTAATTGCACTGCTTTCGGACCCTGCATATTCTTAAACTCTAGAGCACAATCAATTTCCAAGGACCAATCAACAAATGCATCGCCAAGCTATGCCCTGTCATATGAACAAACATCCATTCCAAGCCTATATCATCCCGCCTCTTCATGATTGGCAACAACCATGCAAACTTTTCATTTTCTACAAAGTGGCTACCTCCATACACCTGATCTCCTAAATTATGAGGATGAAAAACTGGTTTCCTTTTCTACTAGCACCTCTGACGCGTCCCACTAGCGCCTGAACTTGTCATCTATCATGCATAGTTGGCTATGGAGGATGTAGGTCTCCCTGCTGTTCTTCTACCCAATTACGAACATACTTTATGGAAACTCAGCCAGATTAGAAACTTATTATTGCAGAGATACACCAAACAGTGCTCGTACCTAATCATGGGATTCGATCGAATGACTCTATAAAGGGTTTGGGTTTTGGGGAAGCATATTGAATGGTTTGGAAAGTTGGTTGTAAGGGAGGAAATTAGGGTTTTACTAGCCGTCGAAAGTAGGGTCGAAAACAGCTTGCCCGAAAACTTAGTTAGGCATTGAGAGGGCATAGGAATTGACGTTTAGGGTTTCAAGGCAAGGCGGGGCAAAGAGGGTGCTGGAAAAGATTGTGGCTGAGGGAGAAAACCTCCCAAAGTGGCTGGAATGGAAGTGGTGACACATGGAAGAGGGGAGTGTCACGGGACAATAAAAAGGAACGGTGTAGGGTTGGTCGACCTGGTGGATTTCACCCTGCCGGTGGCGGTGGTGACGACGGTGTTGATCGATCATTAGGGTCGTCGGGTACTCCTTGCGGGTGCTCGACGACCTCTTGGGTGGCTGTTTCCCTTAGCAAATTCCATGTTGCAATTTTTTTACTTCCTCTGCTACCATATTTGTAATCTCATTTTGAACCCATTGCTACAACCCTGCTAATTTGTCCAACCATTCTTCTTCTCTTTTCATTCTATTGTGATCAAGCATCTATTCAATCCTTGCCAGTTTATTCAGCCATACATCCTCTTTGTGGCGCCTATCTTGTTCTCTTTCAACTTCCAAAAGATCCTTTGATGGCATCCACTCTTCCATGGCTTATAACGTTCTAGATCTCTATTATTTAGTCATCTTCCATGATTTTTCTTCTGCGTACTTTGAGATTTTGGTCTGTGGGGGCATGCTCAACAGGAGTGCTTCGTCTCTGATACTAAAATAATGGTTTATACACTAAAACTACAACTACGATAAACCCTAAAATAAAAGATAAAGAAAAAACTTAATTTTCATTCATTGAATTCACCACCTACAATGTTTAATTATTTTCCTTATTTATAAGCTTAATAGCTTCTTGGCAAGTAATCTAACCCTAAACCTAATTTGGCTAATGCCCTAATTAATATGAAGTTTAATATATCTAGCCCAACTCACAAATAAATACTAACCAATTATACAATTACATCACAAAATCTCTCTATTGATTCTCTCTTTTTACTTACACCATAACATGAATGGTGGTCATAAAGATGATAATGTAGGATTATTATGAATGTTGTCATCAAGATATGTGGAAGTGAAATATGAGAAAATGATGCCATGAGAAAACCTCCATAAAATGCACTCTTGTTTTATTGATCATGAAAACAACAACAACAACAACAACAACAATAATAATAATAATAATAATAATAATAATAATAATAATAATAATAATAATGATGATGATGATAATGATAATGATAATAATAATAATAATAATAATAATAATAATAATAATAATAATAATAATAATAATAATAATAATAATAATAATAATAAAAATATCAATAATAATTAATGATACATCAAAATAGACTAATCATCACAGCCATATGATTGATGCCAAAATCGACATTAATGTCGTTTCATGATTTTCGACATCAATCAAAGAAGTAACTATTGTTTTTATTTATTTTTTCCTTCAATCTGCAATACACTTCAACAATGCATAGTGGAAGTAGGGGTTATCGACTACTTCACATGGATTAGACGACAAATCTGATTTTCAATTTAAAGAATAAAGAGAAGAGTAAAATAATGGATGGTGAAATTAAACTAAAAGTTAAAGGACAAAGAGAAACAATTGAAAAAGAGAAACAAAGATAAAACTTCTTCAATGGAATTAAAATGTAGTACATGCACTTCTCTACCAAGCAAAAATATAAAGCCAAGAACTACAACTAAAAAAAACTCTCTAAAAAAAACTATCCTTTATGAACTCCATGTATGGGGTTTTTGTAGGTAAAAAAGGTTTGAGTGAAGCAAGGAAACATGGTTGAGTGAAATAAGGAAACACGGTTTGAGTTAAACAAGAAAACATGGTTGAATGAAACAAGGAATGGTGTTGGAGTTGAATAAGGAAACATGTCTTGTAGAGATTATTTTATGATAAAGTTGGCCATGTGGACGTCGAAATCTCCTTTCTCGAGATCCGTAGTTGTTGTTACTTTGTGGGCTTGACTTCATGGGTCTTAGGATTGAAATTTTTTAATCCTTATCAATGCATTGAACTCTCATTGGGCCTTCTAGTTGAATTTAGCCTTATTGTGACACTTTATGCATGATTCGAGACTTGTGCTTGAATTCCTACAAAATGCACAAAATACAAGTAATGAGATATTTTTATTTGATAATTCGGCTTAACAATTGTATATTTAGGGGTGTAAAAATTGATGTTTTGGGTGCTTGTCACACCACCCGCAAACAACCTTTTGCTAGTCATCTAGCAAAGAACAATGAAAAGAAAGATAAGAACACAAAACAAAATATTTTTATTCGTCCTAATCTTCTCAAAGAAATCAATGTCACTTTCGCTAGTATGACTTGATTGCATTTACATTATGCAACAACGCCTTGAACCTCTAGCATGACACTAAATGAGGAGTTTTAGCCTCCTGAGGGTTATCCAGGATGACACCCACAAACATTTTATTTTTATTTTTATATGAAACAAAATTGATGCGTGTCCTATTTTTCTCAGAGAATGTTCTTGTTATTCAACCACATAGAAGACGAAACATATGTAACTTCTTACTAAAATGCACATTACAAGTGAGAAACTTTGGAGCAAGGTGTGTGTGTGTGAATAACCAACAAATGCAACTTTTTGTGTCAAAGTAACATACATCTTAATCCACCTTTGGAATAGCCGCTTTGACTTCAAAACTCACCAGTTAATCTCTCTAAAATGATCACTCTGAGTTTGGGTAAAATATTTTCTCTCTTGCATGTGAGGAAAAGAGGAAATTTGAAAATTCAAACTTCTCACATGCTCATAAGAATAAACGGACATGAAAGAGAATAATAGTCGCCTGGAAGAAATGTTGATCAATTGTAAGAATGTCGAGTTACCCACCATAGCGTCTTCTCATCTACTCTCTACTTCTTACCATAGGGTTAATTAGGATTTCTCTAAAATAAAAATGAATCTGGGTATTTATTTTTTATTTATTTTTATTTTTATTTTTATTTTATATGAGGAAAAGTGGGGTAGATGGTAAGTAAATAGATGTTTCTGAAAATGTATGGTCTTCAAATAGCTTAATAGGGAACTCATCAATCACTTCCTTTTATTTTCCTTTCTTCACAACTTTTTTTTTTTTTTGAAGTACCTTGGACTTTGGATTTTCATTTTGCTTTCCCCTTTTTCTTCATAAATCTTCCTAACATTTTTCAGAAACATAAATGGGAAAATAGGGTTGTTTCTTTATATTTATATCTAATAAACCAAGACAAAGGATCACTTTGGTATTGGATGCCTAATTTACCTTCTAAGGTTTGGTAATGGTTATAAGTTTCATGTAGACTACAAGACCTATGTTTCTCTTAACTCGAAAAAGATGTCATCCTCAGTGACCAACCAAAAATAAGAATAATGAGACTTCACAACAAGTTAATGTCCAATAAAATTTTAAGTCATCATATGACTCGGAGTTGTGTAAAAACACTTTGAATAAAATGAAAGGTCTGATAGCTCACAAGGTAAAAGTCTCCACTATTATTCCTCTAGATTCTCAGGATGTTATTTACTTTTGTATTCCAAACTATATCTGTGGTCATTGTGCAAAAATTTATTTGTTCCCGAATGCTCAAATGCAATGTTTACTCTAGTAATAAACTTCCAACATCTCTTTGCCTAAATGTAATGAATCAAGTAATCCAATCTCATCATAGCTAGGATACCACACCATTTTCTTATTTTTATTTTAGAAAAAAGATTTTCAAAAGAGGTATGAATTTTATAAATCTCCCCACCCCTAAACAAATAGAACATTGTCCCCAGTGTTAAACAAATGAAATGAAAAGTGACAACTAAAAATTAGAACTTATTACCTTAGGTGATTTGTTGAACATTTGTATTGTCCCTGCAATGAAAAAGAGTGAGTTGGTGGGGGTGATGTATATTTTTTTTTTTTTTTTTTTTTTTAATTTTTGTTTTTTATTAATAAATGAATGCATAAACGGAGTGAGATGCCTCCCAGTAGCATTAAGTTTAATGTCATTGGTAAGACGTAATGGGGGTGGTGGATACCACTTCCAAACAGGCTTAGTTGAGTAGGAATTTGTGGGCGTGACTAATCCTCATAGTTATGATCAATCAACTGAATGGTTTCTGCTAACCTCGTGGGAAGTTCATGGTATGGATTCAGTCGTTGTCCATTTACTTGAAAGAGACTACCATTTGTAGGGTTTTCTACAATGATGGCACCAGAGTCTTTAACATCACGTACAATGAATGGACCAGACCAACGAGTTTTAGCTTACTTGGAAAGAGGTGAAGACGAGAGTTGTAGAGTAAGACTTTCTGACCAAGATGAAACTCTTATCTCATGATGCTTTTGTCATGTATCCACTTCATTTTATCTTTGTAGTTCTTGGATAAGTCACAAGCATCATACCTCAATTCGTCTAGCTTATGGAGCTGAAGCTTCTATTTTTTACCAGTTATATCGAGGTCAAAGTTTAGACTCTTTGTAGCCCAATAAGCTCTATGTTGGAGTTCGATAAGAAGGTGACAAGGTTTATAGTTCGGTATGCCCATAAGGCATCCGAAAGACGTAAATACCAATATTTCTGATTTGGATTGATAAATTTTTCAAGGATGTTCTTGATTTGACGATTTGAGACTTCAACTTGACATCTTGTTTGAGGCTGGTAGGAAAGGAAAACTTTGTGAGTAACCACATACTTTTTAACAAGATGCTCAAAGACGCGGTTACAGAAATGCTTACCCCCATTACTAATGATACCCTTGAGGTGCCAAATCTACTAAAGATAAACTCCCTTATGAACGAAATAACAATTTTGTGATCATTGGTCTTAGTGGCAATGGCCTCTATCCATTTAGAAACGTAATCCACTGCAAGAAGGATGTATTGATACCCATGGGAGGATGGTAACTGTCCCATTAAACCTATGCCCTAAACATAAAAAACTTCAACTACTAGAATATGATTCAGAGGCATCATGTGTCGACAAGTTATTTACTCAAGTTGTTGACATCGGTGACAGGCTTTACAATACTCACGGGCATCTCGAAAAAGGGTAGGCCAATAAAAACCTGATTGGAGAACCTTTTCTGTTGTTTTCTTAGAACTAAAATGCCCACCACAAGCTTGATCATGGAAAAATGAGAGAATGCTCAACTATTCAACTTCTGGAACACATCTTCTGATAACTTGGTCAGGGCAGTATTTGTACAAATATGGCTCATCCCAAGAATAATACTTGACCCTAGAAAAAAACTTGTCACGATCTGGCTTAGACCAGTGTGAAGGGAGCTCCTTAGTTGCTAAAAAATTGACAATGTCGGCATACCAAGGAAGCTCTTGCTCTACCAAGAGAAGTTCATCTGGGAAGTCCTCTTGAATGGGCAAGATACTAGTAGATGATTGTGATGTTAGCCTAGACAAGTGGTCAGCGACCACATTTTCTGTACCTGACTTATCTCATATTTCAAGATCAAATTCTTGAAGCCAAAGAACCCATCGGATCAGACAAGGTTTGGTGTCCTTATTGAGAAGGTATATAAGGGCAACATGGTCAGTGTACACAATGACTTTAGCTCCAATGAGATAGGAACAAAATTTATCTAATGCATAAACAATGGCTAACATCTCTTTCTCTGTGGTTGAGTAATCGAGTTGAGCCTCATTCAAAGTTTTGCTAGCATAATAGATGACATGAATAAGTTTGTTAACTTTCTGACCCAAAACTATACCTATAGTGTAGTCAGAGGCATCACACATAATCTCAAAAGGTAGCGCTCAATTAGGAGCTCAGATGATAGGAGCTGAGACTAGTTCAAATTTAAGATGCAGAAACGCAGATATTCACTTATCGTTAAAAAGTAAACGAAACATCCTTGGCTAAGAGACTGCTAAAAGGGCGTGCAATCTTTAATGAATAAAATCCAACATGCCTTAAGAAAGATCGCACATCTTTAACAGATTTTGGAATCAGAACAAATGAAATGACATCAATCTTAGCATTGTCCACTTCAATGTCTTTTGGAGAGACAACGTGCCCAAGAACAATGCCATGCTTCACCATGAAGTGACACTTTTCCCAATTTAGATTAAGACATTTTTTTCGCAACGCTCTAAGACAAGTGAGAGGTGATGTAGGCATTGGTCAAAAGATGAGCCGAATACTGAAAAATATCCATAAAGATCTCAAGAAAGTTTTCCACCATATCACTGAATATGCTAGACATGCATCTTTGAAATGTCGTAGGTGTGTTGCATAGCCCAAAAGGCATGCGACGATAAGCGTAGGTACCAAAAAGACAAGTGAATGTGGTTTTTTCTTGATTCTCTTGTGCAATAGGGATTTGATTGTATCCAGAATATCCATCCAAGAAACAATAATAAGGATGACCCGCTAACCTTTCAAGAATTTGATCAATAAAGGGAAGGGGAAAGTGAGCCTTTCGAGTATTAGAGTTCAGCTTACGATAATAAATGCATATTCTGCATCCCTTTTTCACTCTTTGTAGCAAAAGTTCCTTGTTCTCATTTTCAACGACTGTAATTCCTGACTTCTTAGGAACCACATGGACTGGGCTAACCCATTGGCTAACAGATATAGCATAGATGATGTTTGCATCCAGGAGTTTCAACACTTCTTCTTTTATGACATCTTTCAAAATGGGATTTAGATGTCGCTGGGGCTCTCTGGAGGTTTTGGTTTCATCTTCCAAATAAATATGATGCTCACAGACAATAGAGTCAACACCCTTGATGTCATGAATATTCCAAGCAATGGCTAACTTGTGAGCTTTAAAGACCTCCAACAACTTGTCACTGTGTTCCTCAGTGAGATCTGAGGCAATAATCACTGGATAACTCTCCGCAAGACCGAGAAATGCATATCTCAATTCATTTGGTAAAGGCTTAAGTTCTAGTGATTTATGAGTGCTTGTGGATGAGTCACTCTCTTTTGACTAACGTATGAAGGAAGATGAGGAATACAACTCTTCCTCATATTGATAAAGTGATAATGGCTTAGATTCAAGTATATGTATTATGGGCACATTATCCAACATACTGTCGACCTCTTCAATAGCCTCGTCCATAACTAGGTTCATACCAAAGTGTGAGAGGCAATGAAGCAATATGTCATCTGGTGACGATTGAGCCATAGACTCAAAAAATCGAATCATACACACTTATTCTTCTTCTTCCTCAATCATATCAAGATCATCTCTCCTATGCAAGGCCTTAAAAATATTCAATTTAGTTTTAAGGTTCCCAAAGGAAACAGACATGCTACCGCTTCTACAGTCGATGTTGGCCTCCGCAGTTGCTAAGAAGGATCGCCCTAAGATGACAAGAATTTGATTATTTGGGCTTGGGCTAGTGTCTAAGATGATGAAATCAACTGGATAATAGAAATCTGCAACTAGAACAATCACATCCAGAACTATTCCTCTAGGGTATCGTTTTGACTCATCTGCTAGCTTAAAAACTACCTTTGTTGGTTGCATTTCCTTTAACCCAAGTTCTAAATATATATGATAAGGTAAAAGATTCACATTCGCTCTTAAGTCGATCAAGGCATGAGTTTCAAAGTCTTTTCCAATGAAACATGGTACAATAACCCCTGATCCCTTTAACTACTCCAGTTTGTTGAATAAGCGATGTGGCATCGCTTGCAAGGCATGCAGTTTCAGGTACTTCCGTTTTTCTCTTTCTAGTACACATGTCCTTGAATTTTTTTGCTTAGATTTGTACTTGTTGGAGAGCAGACAAAAGAGGGATGTTGATGTGTACTCCTTTAAATATCTCTAGTATTTCTTGAAATTGCTTCTCTTCTTTGTTACTTAAAAGGGTTTTGGGAAAAGGTGCCTTAGGTATGTACTTTCTTGGTTCTATGGGAAGCTAAGAGGGTGAGTTTAAACTAGTTCGAGACCCTTAGCGTTCTCAATTGGTTTAGGAACGTTCTCTTTGGAAACCACATCAGTTATCTTGGGTTGTTTTATGTCATTATCAATTGCTCGGCCAGAACGAAGGGTGGTGGCAACTTTAACTTCTCCATGTGAATCAACACTACTACCAATTTCATTGACATGAGCTTGGGGAGCACCTTTTGGATTAGGGATGGGTTGACTGGGGAATGTTCATTTTTCCCTTCCCACGGTCAACTGTTGCAACTGTTGTTGAAGCTGGTGGATGGCTTGGAAATTAGCAGCATTGGTTGCCATTAATTGGTGCATCATATTCTCCAATGATGGTTTTGGAGGTGGTAAAGTAGCAACATATTGAGTTTGAAGTACCAAGTCCCAGAAGTTGTTAAGTTAAGGTTGACTATAGGAATTATGAGGGATAGGTACCACATAATGGTTCACAGGCTGGTTTTGTTGGTATGAAAGAGGTTCTCCTTGTGGTGGATATTGATTCTGTGGAAACTGATTAGATTGAGGTCCATATTGAACTTGTCTGGGATAAGTGTGTGAGATGTGGGCTTGTACACTAGGTTGCCTAGGGTGTTGAAACCCAGGAGGATTCCCTGTGCTTCTGAGTGGTTGTTCATAAAAGTCACCACCATAGGAAAGGTTAGAGTGATGTCGATTTGCAGATGTGTATGTTTGACCAAATGTGTTTTATTTATGTTCACTGTTAAATACACACACACCTCCTCTGGAGGTTCATTGCCACTTGAAGTTAAAGGACAATCAGAATCTATATGATCTCTTTTGAGGCTCAAGGTACAAGGCTTATAAGTCTACTGTTTGGCTTCAGAGGTAGACTTTGTCACAATAGATTTAATTTCCTTAGCAAAGTCCTTGAGGAAAGTTTCAAAGGCAGACTTATGTCTGATTCGAGATCTTCCTTTGTTACAAATAGACGTGATTTTCTAGAAGAACTAGGTTTCAAGTCTCTATGGGCAGTCCATTGTCGAGAATCATCAGCAAGTTCACTTAGAAAGGTATAAGCATTAGTGCCAGGATTACACATATATTTCCCTTGATGCATGGATTCGATCATATTTCTAAATTTGATAATCAATCCATTATAGAAACTCTGCACTAGCACTCATTTTTCAAAGCCATGATGGGGGCACTTGATGAGTAAATCTTGAAAGCGGTCCCATGCTTCATAAAAAAAGTTCATCATGTGTTTGAGTAAACTCCTCAATTTCTCTTCTAATTTCTAGGGTCTTTCTCATAGGAAAGTACCTCGCTAAAAACTTTATAACTAAATCCTCCCATGATTTGATGGAATTTAGCCATGAGGTGGCCCATTCATCAAGAGAGAAAGGAAACAAGCGAAGTCTGACATTTTCCTCATCTATGTTTTGGTTCTTAAAAGTACTACAAACTTCAAGAAACTTTCCAATATGGACATATGGGCTTTCTTGATCATGCCCATGAAACTTCGGCAACATATTAATAATAGCCAGTCTAATCTAAAAATTGAGTTATTATGATATGGGGAAACTCAATGCATCCGTTCACATTAGCAGCAAGGGGAATATTGTATTCCCAAATTGGATGTTCTTCCATTTCAGTGTTGATTGGAGAGTGAGGGGAGGTAGGTGGAGACGAGTGTGGTAAAGAAGCAAAGAGTGGATTAGGGTGGCTAGAATTTTTTTGGGTACGAACCTAGCGTTTGTTGGGTCGTTCCCAAACTTTCATAAAAGGAAAAAAAATGGATTGGAAAAATAACATTGACAAATCACAAGATCAAGTATCCATAGACGATTGCTAAGAAGACATACACAAGCAACAATTACTTCTGAACCAAACAAATGCCAAATCTAAGCAAACAACATTTTAATGGGATTTTATCTTGTTAATCTGTGAGGAACAAGATTGATTGAAACCAGCGAGCGTTACATCGTTATCTAATATTGCCTGATTAGACAGGGTGCTAACAGAAGATCCTAAAAGCTTGTATCCAACAATACACAGTCCAAAAGCAAAAGGTTAGAGTTACACTTGGAAGAAGCCATATTATTGCACAAGTGATAGGAGATCACATGGTTTAATTAAGAACCGTACCTATGCTATCGCTCTGTAGACCGATTGATGTGAGAACGATGTGTGTCAAATACGTACTTAGGGTGTGTGTTCCTAGCCAAAACTGTTAGTTATACCACGTCCTTTTGTGGTCTGCAGCTTACTAGTGACTTGGTGTACCGGGTGGGTTACCCATATGGCAGCGGCATCTCGGAGTTCATTGAATGATTAAACCCAACGACACATTTAGCTTTAGTCAACACAAAATTCAGCAGAATAACCTTGGTCTTAGTTGTCCTGTGAACACCGTTCTAGTTGGCTCTAATCTTAGTTGATTTTATTATGTGGCTTGGTTTCACATAGCTAGAGTGATGAGGTTGGGTGATGAAATCCCACCAGTTTCAAAAATAGGGTTAGGTCTGCCCTCTCTGTTTATGGCAGTTTATTAACGTAAGCAACCACGCAGTTCATTAAGATGCAGAAATATAAACAAACACCAAGCAATGTCCAATCGATTTTCACTCAGCACCCAAGCCACTAAACCAATGTGTCTGAAAGAGATATTTACTAACTTGTGAGCTCGGACACGTGGTATCCACCGTAGGAGTAGAGAGAAGTGTTATTTGAGAGCTACTTCTCCTAGGTTCAAGCAATTGCTTTCTCACCCACAACACCACTGGTTGTCCACTACAATAAAAAAAATTAGCCCTTTTCAAAGAACAATTTTTTTTTAAATTTTATTTCTGACTTCGATTGCTATCTAAATAAATAAGCACACAATCAAACAATTACACATGCAAAAATGTTTAATGGTCTTGGTCAAGAAGTCAAAAAAAATTGTTTATTTTTTTAAAGTGAATTAATTCTAACCCAAAACTTACAATCAACCTAATGCTAAAATAATGGATAACTATTACAAGTTGCACTCAACCATTCAAGGCATATTAAAAAAAGTTACTAAAGAATAAACTCTCTTTCTCACTAGAAACTACAAATAAAAAATAAAAATGTCTTCAAGCAAGTCTTAGGCAGTTCTGTAACTTTATCACCCACTTTTTCAAACAAATTTGTTCAACAGGCAATCGAACTCAAAAAAATCTAAAAAAAAAAATTACAGAAATCTAGGGGAGTGTCACAAAATTTGCTGTAAAAGTTTCACGATAAATGAACACCGTTTGAGCCGTCCGCTACTGTGTTGTTTTTGTTATATGCTGAAAATTACCCAAAAAACGCATAAAGATGACAAAAAAAATTTAAGAAAAAGGGAAAAAAAATTTAAAAAATTAAAAATCTTCTCTATTGTCTCCAAAGTTGTATTTTCAAAAATGTCTTCCTTCACCAAGTGATGTGCAATGGCATCATTTGATTGATGCCAAAAACTGACAACAATGTCGTTGCGTGATTTTCAACATCAATCAAAGAAGTAACTATTGTTTTTATTTATTTTTTTCCTTCAACCTGCAATACACTTCAACAATGCATAGTGGAAGTAGGGGTTATCGACTACTTCACGTGGAATAGAAAACAAATCTGATTTTCAATTTAAAGAATAAAGAGAAGAATAAAATAACGGATGGTGAAATTAAACTAAAAGTTAAAGGTGAAAGAGAAACAATTGAAAAAGAGAAACAAAGATAAAACTTACTTCTTCAATGAAATTAAAATGTAGTACATGCACTTCTCTACCAAGCAAAAATATAAAGCCAAGAACTACAACTTAAAAAAACTCTGTAAAAAAAAAAAAAACTATCCTTTGTGAACTCCATGTATGGGGTTTTTATAGGTAAAAATGGTTTGAGTGAAATAAGGAAATATGGTTGAGTAAAACAAGGAAACAAGGTTTGAGTTAAATAAGGAAACATGGTTGAATGAAACAAGGAATGATGTTAGAGTTGAATAAGGAAACATGTCTTGTAGAGATTATTTTATGATAAAGTTGGCCATGTAGACCTCCAAATCTTCATATTGATTTTCTCGAGATCCGTAGTTGTTGTTGCTTTGTGGGCTTGACTTCATGGGTCTTGGGATTGAAATTCTTTAATCTTTATGAATGCATTTGAACTCCCATTGGGCCTTCTAGTTGTTGAATTTAGCCTTATTGTGACACTTTATGCATGATTTGAGATTTGTGCTTGAATTCCTACAAAATGCACAAAATACACGTAATGAAATATTTTTATTTTATAATTGGACTTAACAATTGTATATTTAGGGGTGTAAAAATCGATGTTTTGGATGCTTATCACCATACACGTGGCATATAGACCCATCACGAGGATACAACGCCCTCAGCTCATAAAGCCCAGGAAGAATGAGGCCAATTACAAAGGACCAGACTAGGCCCACCACTACTGAGACGTAAACAGGACCCGAATCCGGGCCCAGAGAAATCAGAGCTCGAGTCCATGCCCGATACGCGCTCTCTCATAAAGAAGAAGAACGTTGCACCAAGAAATAGCCGTGGATGGACTTATGCCCCCACGAATGCATCTCCATTAAGGAGGAGACTGTTACAAGAAACATCTCCTTCTGTTGTGCCCCACATGCTTAATTCACGCACAGAGTTAACCACGACCATTATAAAAGGTAAAGGGAACATCTGACAAACGTATGCAACTTTAACTGAGTTTTGTCCAGATTTAAATCCTTCTTCCCACAGAGTTACTGATTTAAGCATCGAAGTGTCTTCGGCCACCAAAAAGGTGGTCCTTGGCAGTCTAACAATTGTTTTGCAAGTCAAACTCACAGGAAACAATTTTAGGATGCATCGGTTTGATGTCGTCCGTGGGGAATGATGAGTTTCCCTTTTTTTTTTTTTTGAAAACAGAACACGCAGTGACAAAGCTCATCACGACATGACAAAACATCAACTAGCTAATAGAAAAAACAATGCAGCCCGAGGATCATGAAAACTTCGCCGCTGATGCATCTAACAGCCAGAGATGGAGAAATAGCCCGGATCACTGAACCAACAGCATCCGAGAATGTGAATCTACAGCACGCAGTAGTCCATACAACCCAAGTATCTAACGACGCTGCCACAGACCCTCGGGTGGATTTGCTCATAACCTAGGTGGAACACGTAACAAAAATGTTGCAGAAGATCACACAATAACACACTCAACTAGCTAATCCAGTTCAAGCACAGCCACAACAAAACTCCACCAATCAAACTCAAAGAAGTGATGAAATCCTAGCAGAACCCCAACAAAGAAACTTCGAAAGCAGAGAGTTCCCTCGAGGCAATAATCCACTGTATGAAGGGACGCTTACTGAAATCATGTTCAGAATAGGGGTCACGGGTCCTAATGTACTATACGAGTTGGCAAAACCGCCATTTTTTTACGCCCTCATGAAAACAGCAATTCTAAAAAAGTTCACTCCGCCAAAGTTTGAGGTATATGATGGAACTTCCAACCCAACCGATCATTTGAGGCACTTCCACCACATGATGGCCCTGAAGGAGACCATGAAATCAATCTTATGCAGAACATTGCCAATCAGCCTCACTTCTAGAATGATGAACTGGTTTAATAGTCTACCATTGAGGTCAATAAATTTCTTTCAAGCTCTTGCCACCGCTTTCATCACCAGATTTATCGAAAGCCAGCGGATAAGGAAAGGGCCACACTACTTCCTGCACATCAGAAATAAGCCTGATGAAACAATACGGAAATGTGTCACCCATTTTATCATTGAATTGACAATGATTGAAAAATGTAGAGATGACACAGCCGCTGCAACCTTCGTGGCTGGATTGAAGAGAGGCCCCTTCTTTGACGCTCTTAACCTAGAGCCTCCAAAGGGCATGGCAATCCTACTAAAAATAACACAAAAGCATATCTCTCTAGAGGAAATGAAGGTAGACAGGAAGAAAAATGACCAAGAACGAGTCATGAGTGTCAGCTTGTCGTTGAAGTGCATGACATACTCTCTTAATGTCTCATTAGATTTCTACATCAGAGAGAGTATGTTGTGTGGGCCTTTCCGGAGATGTAGAATTTCGATAATATGCGTCAGGAACTCCTTAGACAGCGTCTTGATTGAATCAATCGACTTTGGCTAGAGGTAGTGGAACCATCTTAGTGCTGACTTCTTTAGGCTAGTAGGGAAAGTTATGCATATCACCGACTCTGATTCTTCTTTGAGTGCCATTACATGCTGGTAATGGTGCAAGTAATCGAATAGGTTGGTAATCCTGTCATAGAAGTCAAGCTTTGAAGGCGTGAACTTCTTTGGAAGAGCCTCGTTCAAGATATGGTCCACGAATGGTGGAACAGAGAGGCGATATAGCACGTCTAGGTCGTGTGCCCCTTTGCTGAGGGGGTTCTGTGGGGTGAGCATGTATGCCCTGAAATTCGGTTTCGTGTTAGTTGCTCCACCTTCCCTAGTCCAAAGAGAACTAGCAGAAGCTTGACTATCCTGTGCTTACTCTCTGTTGTCTTCCGGAGATGGGGCATGTGTTGCTCCTGATCTCCATTGGCAAGTAGACGATTCTATGAGAGCCTCCGCTGCTTTGACGATTTGTTGTATTTGAGACGATATCAAATATATCATGGGGTCAATCATTGCTGGCGCGGGGGTGTGAGACAGCTACCCGTGTGTCACTGGCACAGTTAAGAGCGATGGTATAGCGCCAATCTGAGCGTTTGACAAGTCCCCTTGTTCTCCATTGTTGTGGTCACCATCTTTTTGTATATTAAAGAGAGATGATGCTAGTGAAAGGTTAGGAACTTTGTCATCCCACGGACGACGCCAAACTGATGCAGTCAATTATCGCTCCCTGCTTTGACTTTGACCTGCACAAGGAACACACGTGAGCCACAGACCACTGTTGCGGTGGCCGTTGGCACTCCGATGCTAAAGCCAGACATGGATGTAAGAGGAAGGTGTAATGTTGTAAAGAGGGTAACTTGGTCTTTTTGAAAAACTTGGATAGAGTTTTGTTAGTCAACAGTAGTTGAACATATAGTCATGGGTGTTAGACTAGGATACAAAAGCTAATGGGGGCCAAATAGGGAAAGTCATAAACTAATGTGGACCAAATGGGAAATAACCCTAATTTTATTTTGAAAAAAGGAAAAAACAATACTTTATCCCTCCACCACATGTACATTCCACCAACTTTTTTCACAATGTTTTCATTTTCTTTGCCCTTTACATGTTTTATATTTTGCAAATATGTGATCATAAGAAATGAATCACTACCCTCAATATATTTCCAAACTTTCAATCCTAATCATCTTTTATCTCCAATCATTTGTTTGTTTCAGTCAGCAATGAATAATAAAACACCACTCTGAATTGTAATTAGATGTTCAAGTGTATTTCTCGTGTTGTTGGCACAATAGGTGGGTCGTGGCAATAGGTCAAACTCGGTTAAAATTTTAAACAATTAGGGAAAAAAGCATATTTTAAAACCACCCATGATTATTCATCTTCAAACTTTATTTTTCCAAAAATGCATTCCAACAATACCAAGTTTATTAAAAATCTGATAATTAAGTAGATAGTTATAACAATTTTAATTTTCAGAAGAAAAAAAAAAATCTCTATCCACCACTTGCACATTCCACCAATTTTTTCCACAATTTATTTAATTTTCTTTTCCCTTTTACATTTTATAATTATGAACATGTCATTCTAAATAATGAATCTCAACCCTCAAAATCTTCCCATGACTTTCAATCTTAGCAATTTTTTTATCTCTAAATCCATATGAATATCATATTATCCGTGTGGTTGGCACTCCACGTACACTTTGTTTTGCTGCTAATATCATATACTTGACACCCTCACCACCATCCCCTTTGTTGTCTTCAATCAATTCCATAAAAAAAACATATTTTAGAATGTAAGCTAATTTTTGTGAGGTGCAAGCGTATTTTATGGTTAAAATTATAAATTTTTTAAAGTCAAATCCAGTTGATTGAATGTTAAGGCATTTGTTTGAATGTTCATTAAAATATCCATCTGTTTCTTTGAAAAATATTATACTTAGGCATGAAACTATTAAAAATACCTATATGTTTTAATAATAAAATACATATTTTAAAATTTTAAGTATCTGTATTGATCATTGATTTTGTTGGAAAGATATTCAAAATGTATTTCAACGATACCAAGTTTACCAAAATCTAACAACTACGTAGATAGTTATGATAATTTTATTTTGAAAAAAGGAAGACACAATACTATATCTCTCCATCACATGTACATTCCACCAACCTTTCCAAAATATTTTCATACTTTTTGCCCTTTTACATGTTTTATATTTACAAACATGTCATCATAAGAAATGAATCTCAACCCTCAATACATTTCCCAACTTTCAGTCCTAGTCATTTTTTTTCCAATCTTAGTTTGTCCCCAATAGCAATAAATAGTAAAACACCACTCTAATTTATAATACAGATGTCCTAGTGTGTTTCATGTGTCATTGGCACAATAGAAATTGGGTCGCGGCAATAGGTCAAACTCTGTTAAAGTTTTAAACAAGTAGGGAAAAAACATATTTTAAAATTGCCCACAATTAATCCTTCTCAAAATTTTATTTTCCAAAATATGGAGTTCATGATCTTTGCTTGAATGTATCTTAATATTGAAAATACTTGACGTGAAGTGCGTTAGATTACAATTATTTTTTGGAAAAAATGCACATTTAAAACTTTAAGCATTTGTATTAATGATTGGTTTTAAACTTTAAATGTTTGTATTAGTGATTGGTTTCATTGAAAAGATCTTCAAAAATGTATTTCAACCATACCAATATTGCTAAATTCTTTTATCTAAGTAGATAGTTATCACAATTTTCATTTACAAAAACTCATTTTCTTTCTTTGCCATTTATGCATTCCACAAACTTTTTAACCTTTTTGTTCATTTCCTTTGTCATTCTACTTGCAATTTATTTATAAAAATCCCATTATTGATAATAAATCACCACCATCAACATCTTTCGCAACTTTTAATTATAACCGCCTTTTTATCTCCAAGCCCAAACACCATTCTGATTTGTTATATAGACTAGGATATTCACTATGACTAGCACTCAAATTGTGTGCTTATGGTTAGGAAAATGTGTGTGACAGGAGAGCTTTCAACTTTAGCCAGGGGTATTCCAGTCTCATGCAAACCTAAATTTCAGCCAAAGACCCTCACTTTCCCTCTATGTGATCCATTAGATCTTTATGTTTGGGTAAATCTCGGTCATCTTTTATCTCCAACCTAAAACACACTTCTGATTTTTTATATAGAGTTGGAAAGATATTCAAAAATGCATTCAAACTATACCAAGTTTTCCAAAATTCGACAGCTAAGTAGATAGTTATGACAATCTTAATTTTGAGGAAAAATATACACAATTTCTCTCTCTACCACATGTACATTACACCAACTTTTTTCACAATTTTTTTCATTTTCTTTGCCGTTCTAAATGTTTTATATTTATAAACATGTCATTATAGATAATGAATCTCTACCCTCAATATCTTCCCTAACTTTCCATCTTAACCTTCGTTTATCTTCAAGTCCTTATAAACAATAAAATCTCTAGCTGATTTGTAAGATAGATAAGTCTGATTCACAACTTACCTAATCCATTTTGTGTCATCAAACATTACAAGAAATCTGACATTAGTCGGTGAAATTATATGTGATGCTTCGAAAGCTATTACCATATTTGAGTTTACGTGAGGAATATTGATGAGTCGTCAGATATTTGATATTTATTGGTGCCTAAATGAAATACAAAAGTAACACCACGTCACATTTCATTTAAAACCCAACCCAAAAGTAGGAAATTTTCCTCATTATACATTTTTTAATTTAAAAAAGAAAAAACAATAAAATTAGATGTACAAAACCTATAACTATTTCACCTTTCCTCGGTTATTTCTTACACCATACTCACACAACCAGGCACAAGACAAGTCCCCGCTCCAACTGAAGCAAGGGGGTTTCCATGATATTTCTCGTTCTTCTTGTTTCTATCTCTCTGGCTCTTTTCGATTGGTGGTATTGGATTCTTTGAAAAACTTTCATCTGTGGGGAGCATGATGAATTGACATAGGTATGTTTCCCTCAATTTTCGTTTGGTTTTTCATCATTCCTTTTCTTTTTTATGGCTTAGACAATTTTCATTCTTAGGTGTTTGATGCTTGAAGGATGCAATTTATGATTCTTAATGAATTTCAAGCAACTGTGAAATTCGCTTGCTTGCTCAATCTAAGCTTCTCAACTCAGCCTTGGCGACAATCTTAACTCACTCACTCATCTGTCACAATCAAGACTGATTGGCAAGCAAATGAAGATGAATTGAGAAAACTTCAATGGAATTAGAAACGAAAACAAATGAATTTACAGACTTCTCAAGTTCCTTGAACCAGAGCATTTTTCTTTTAAAGCTTCTCTATTTTGTTATTTATTACATTCCCTTTGTAAAGAAAGAAATCTAACAAACTTTCATATGCTCCAATGGATAGACAACACGTGGTCGCTCCATACTAACTACAAAACAAACTTAAACTTGGGCCCTTATACTTTGAATTCAAATTTGGCGACCTTCTGCTCACCAAAACTCTTTAACTTTCAGTTCATGATATTACCCTCCCTTTCGGCAAATATTTTTCCTCAAGGATTGAAAGCTGAGCTATGGTGCCATTGGAAAATATAGTGTCAGTTGGCGCATTCTTCATGACCATAAACATAAGCTAAAGATTCAGTTCACAAAAGCTAGCCTTACTAAGCATAAACTAGCATAAAACAAGCATGGCAGAAGCTTGTAGACCTGGGATACTGTTGCATCAAAATAAAATTTCAACATAGCTTTGACAGAATTGGTGCACACAACCCAATTAAGTTCTTTTCAACCAAAGTGCTCGGATCAATTTCATTTGTTCTACCAAAAAGAGCATCACAGACTTGTAAGAGTGTGTTGAAAACTGATACAGGGGCCTTCTCAACTTCATCAAACAATACCACATTGTAAGGCCTCCTTCTAACAACTTCTATTAGTTGTCCACCTTCATCATGACTGATGTACCCAAGAGAAACATTGATCAATCGTGAAACTCCCATGCGAGAATGAAAAATTAGGTGTAATTTGTGGATCAATTAAGAGGTGTTGAATGAGTGATTGAGCAACATTGTCATGGTTGTAGTTGTTGATCACTCCCTGCAAATATTGAGGAGATATAGTAAAAAGGCTGTAACAAGTTGAAGTATGTTTTGTACACCTTGAGAGGGCATCCGCAACACTATTCTCCTTTTGCAAATAGTCTTTGTTGATTTCCTTAAGGATAATTGATGTGTCACTAAGGATAAAAACTGTTGCAATCCCTAAAGCCATCGGACCGCCACCAATGACAACAATTTTTTTCATTTTTATTGGTTTGAGTCCAATTTAAGTAATATTTGGAATCTTAGATGTCAATCGCTGGGTGAAGTATACATGGATAAGACCTTTTGAAGTGCTTGAAAGAACCAGTTCATGTTCATTGAAAACTTTTGCTTCCTTTAAAACACCAGCATATCCTCCAAAAACGATTCCCTCCTCAATCACATCAAGGCTTGTATGGTGTTGATGCATATTTGGAGCAGTATTTTTTGCTTGTTGTTTAACAACTTTTACAATCTCACGTGCTTCAGCCAAAGAACCAAGTTTATTAGTTCTTTTAAGAGAACATCCAAGATTTATGTCTGTTCAGCATGCTAATCTCAACAAACCTTTCGAATATACCACTTCATCAATAAGCCTCAGCTTCATTTTTTGCTCAAACATAACCCTCCTCTTCAGATAAGCCTTGTTCTGACTCCCTCTAACAAAGGTAGTATATATAAACATCACTGGGCACACTATCTGGAAACACCATTGAAGAGAAAAGTGTATCTAGAGTTTTCAGACATTCTCTTGCTCTTTAGAAGGAACAAACACTCCAAAACCTTCAAGTGTCTCTTGACAATCTCCTTCTTAAAGGTGGTAAATACATTACTTTTGGAAGAAAGTCAAGCATATATAAAAGGGATTCCTCTTCTTCTAATCTTCATTTCTTTCACACGACATTGTGGAGATGTCACGCTGACTGCATCAAAAAATTGGCGTGTTGAAAGCTGCTTTTGCTGGTTGACGTAAGAAACCGACCAATTATCATCCATAAAGTTCCCATCATGGTTATAATATAGATATAACACCATTGAGCACAATTTTATATCATCACCAAGTTTTTTGCATACCATGTTACAGAGTGTGCATAAATTGTTTTTCATTTGAACCACAAGCATTGTGATCCCTTGTCTCAAGTCCATTGTATTCGTACCAGCAGATGCAGCCTTATATCCTTCAGAAAATATTGCTCGAGTAAGGATTGTGGCACAAGTATACCATAGCCAAATACGTCATTGGTTGCGTTGGCAACCTGCTTCACAAGGCTTGCGCCCACATTCTTAAATCTGTCTAAGTTGTTCCTTTATGCAATTTGCCATAAAAAGTGTACAAGTGAACTCGAACCAAGTGAACTAGAGAAAAGAGTCAAGGGGAAGTATGTTGCATCAAAGGTTCCCATGCAAACAATAAAGTCAGATGTGTCAATCTTCCATATCAGAAATGTTGCATCATAGTCAATCAAGTTTATTACGGCAGAGATGATGATAGAAGAAAGAATGGAATTTGGCATGTACTTAAAAAGAGGTGTTAGGACAACGACACCTGACATCACTATATTGGACATAGCATTTTGGCATCCAAACAAGTAAT
Source organism: Berberis vulgaris (assembly GCA_963556465.1). Lineage (NCBI taxonomy): Eukaryota > Viridiplantae > Streptophyta > Magnoliopsida > Ranunculales > Berberidaceae > Berberis > Berberis vulgaris. The sequence continues at coordinate 55,075,016 of OY747136.1, read as the reverse complement.
TGACAACTGAGCGAGAAAAGGAACCTATCGCCGCATAACAAAATGAAGAACAAATGACCTTTCTTGAGGGAACATTCGCGGTCATGTCAGGGATCTTTCGTTGAACACTCTCCTGAGCTTTCATCTTAACTTTTATATAAGAAGAGTAAGTCACCCTTTGAAGCCTCAGGCCGTACTCTTCAAAGAACGAATTTGAGCCATCTCTGCAGAATTTTTTAAAACAATCTTCGTGCAATGCGAGAACAACACATTCACCTATCTTAGGAAGCATTTGTGGCTTTGAGGTGCATCCTATTGAAAAGCCATGTTCAACCACCGATGAATTCTTCTTTCCTTAGTTGTTTTTCTAGTAACTACAGTAGATGAAATACTTCCTCGCACTTGAGCACAGGCGGCAACAACATCATTTTCATGAGGCTTCTTAGTAACAACAATGACACTAGTTTTAGTTTCTTGTTCATGATGAATTTTTGTAGCATTTTCTTCTTTATTCGATTCAGTTTTCTAAAGTTCAGCATCGACACTTGTTGAATTTTCCACTTGTGGAGCTCAACTTGTATCCTCATTTAGACATAACGCACTCTCGCTCCCTGATAGCTCTCCACCCTTCTTGAGATTTTCTGCGTCATCAAAATCGCACAGCATCTCGATCTGATCCGATCGACTACACTTGATTCATGAATCCACAGATCAATCAATTCCAATGTACCTTCGCAGAGTGGTTCCAACTGATCAGATCGTGCATCCATTTTGTCCTCCCATGTGGTCTCCATGGTTGCACAGATTGGTGGATCTAAACGGGGCTCTGATACCAATTGTCTCAATCGTAATTGTGGCAAGCAAATGAAGATGAATTGAGAAAACTTGAATGGATTTAGAAACGAAAAAACAAATGAACTTATAGACTTCTTCTCAATTTCCTTGAACGAGAGCCTTTTTCTTCTAAAGTTTCTCTACTTTGTTCTTCGGTACATGAAAAAGAAAGAAACCTAACAATATGCTCCAATGGATAGACGACATGTGGTCACTCCACTAACTACAAAACAAACTTAAACTTGGGCCCTTATACTTTGAATTAGCGCCCTTCTGCGTGCCAATCCCAAAACTCTTTTAACTTTTAGTTCATGACATCGTCTTCCTCCATCTTGTTCACCCTTTCCACAGCCGAAATCTGTTTTTCCCAAATACACCCAGACGACCGACCATAATCCCCTTCGACGAGTTCGGGTTCACACATAGGAGTTGTGGAACTAAATGTATCATGCATCTCTCAAACCCTAACCTCGACCGATCTCGACCTCTCACAGGTATGATTCTTCCTGAGCTCAGGCGAGTCATAGATCCACATCCGCCAACAGTCCAAGACCTGGACATCACTTGCGCTCTCCAATTCGAGCGATCATCGAGATCGTCTTCACCTTCGACAAACTCAGAGTCTTCAAATCAGTTCATTCTGGTGTTTACCAATTACTTGCCACAACTCAAAATTCTATGGATGTGCAATCCGCTATGTATAATCTTGATGCTTGAGGGATTCCATTTCTGATTCTTAACGATTTTGGTGAGTGAAAAGAAAAGGGTTTTAGTTGGTCACTTCAGGTTGTTATATCTATTGTTGGATTTGTGAATTTGGCAAATTCATTATTTTTTTTAGATTTCTTTTATGGTCTAAAATATGTTAGACTTTTGATTTTTAATTAGTCTAATTTCTTTGTCCTGATCTAGATGCAAATTCAGTCCTGTATAATCGTTGATGCAGGGATTACTGGTTGGCTTGGCCTTCTTCTTTTCCCCTTGTTTTAAAAATTCGTGCTACACAAACTCCATCAATTCTAAGGCTCTGCAACTGAAGAAAATACATCTCTAGTGATAGAGAATTCTCTTATTTCGTATGGTTCTTTAAAAAGTGGTTTTGTTTTGCATGGTTCCAGTATGGATGCAATATGTCAAGGATTTCCATGTGCATCCTTTTTTTTATGGTACAAAGTGTTTTAATAATTTACTTTTGGCGTGTATTGAAGCTATTGTAATTCATATACTTATTCTTGGCAAGGAGAGCTATGAGGTTGTGGATTCATTCACAAACACACACCAAAACAAGAGGTGTTGATGTCACCACCCAGAAGCACACAACCATTCACATTGTCGAATTCTAGTTTGCTAGGCAATCTCTTCCTCAATCACTATTTGATCCTATATACAACTGAACAAAAATAAAGAGAATGGCCTTTTACCAAGCCTGTGGTATCATCACCAACAAATTCTACCAATTGAGTTAGCATGGACCTGCTACATTGCTAGGTATTAACTAGAACAAGTTTGGATAAAGTGGATAGGACAAGCCATATTTCTTGTCCCATGTTGGAAAACCATATTCTTATGCTTAGTTGAGCTACTATAGATTTGTTCTGTTGTCTGTTGGTGATCTTGCAAACTAATTGGATTTTTTTTTTACTACACTGTTTGTTCAAATATCATAAGTGTGCTAAAAATCGTAAATGGATGAACTGTCAGAATGACTAACATGTTTGCCTTATGTTCGATTTGTCAGGGTACTCGAGTTTCAATTGAGATAGCCATTTCACAGACGGGTACTTTGTATGTACTGGATAGTTGTTGTGTGTGGATCAGTTGTGAAGAATCTACTTAAAAAATACTATCATCTAGTGTCAGTGTGTATGTTTTCAAAGCATAGCAAGAGTAAAAGAGGATTCTACTTTGAAAATACAATCATCTAGTGTCAGTGTGTATGTTTTCTCCTACTCTCATAGCTAAGGTGGGTGGTTAAAAATTGATACAAAAGTATTTCTGTTGGTTTTATGAAGAGCATGTGTAGATAATGTCGTATTTCATGGACATTCTACTAATTGAACATCATGTTTGTTTTCTGCAGCCATACTTTCTTGATCTAGCATATGGTGCATCTTTGGTTGTTTCTTGGTAATAGAAATTATCTGTGTAAGTCTCTCATGAAGTTGGCTGCAAGAACAATTCTTCTCCATATATTTAGTATGAGGTAATCAATGAAACCTAAGCTACCTCTCTATCTGTCTAGCTAGTTTCTTATTTCTCTTGTTAAATTTGCTTCCATGAAATTAGGAAATTATAACAGAATTAGTGAAAGCATATCCAGCTGCTTTATATATTAGTGAAATCATGTAATCGATGTTGAAGTGTGAATGCAATACAATTACATGCAAAGTCTTATATTTTTGTAAATTGGCATTGAAAATTTATAGATACCATGTGTGTGGCAAGAGGAACTCAAACAAGTTATGCAGATAAACTTTTGACACCACAACTACATAAAAAGGTATAACTTGTTTTTCCTTCATTATAGGACATTGGACTTTGTATGTTGTTCAAGTATTATGATTTTGAATTGAACTCTCATTTGGGTTTGCCATTTTTCGACCAATTAGTAATAAGAAAGATAAACTTTGAGCATCGCTTGATCGGCCATTTCTCATAACAGAGGACCAAGAGTAAGAAGCTTCAAAAACCAAAAGGGGGTTACGACCCATCACTCTAGCTGCTAAGAGGTGTAAACACTGAGAACAAGCTTGTGACAAATAGTCGAGACACTCAGGAGGTGTGTACTTTTGGAAAATTATCTAAATTAGTTATCTAGATTTATAAGTTGGTGATATTTTTAACAAGTGAACGTTTATCTTTTAGGTGTAGTTGGAAAGAGGCTGAAATGTTAAAAATATTCAAGAATAATTCTAGTAAGACATCTATCTTGGATGATATTGGGTTCTATGCAGTTAAAACAACACTATAACACCGATATAACTCTTAACGAGGGTGAGCCGTTATGTTATGAGATTATCACGTTTTTGTATCACGACTCCGATATAACATCGTTATATGGTCGTTATTGAAATAACGTTTTCTTTCAATAATGCAATTTTAACTTTTTGTTCTAACATATAAAAAAAATCACCCATTTCATTCTCAATTGAAGAAGGACCAAAGCTCGCCGTCGCCGATCGATAGAGAACCAAACCTTGCCGGTTGACAGAAAATGAGAGAAGAAGGGAAGAAGACGATGAGTCGATCGCACTCTCTATTGTGATCTCACTCTCATACAAAGGGAAGATGTTGTTTATTAATGTTTTGATTTTTTTAATTTAATGTTATGTGCATGATTTACTTATTTTTTCTCTATAAAACATCAATACTTTGTGGGGGTATTAAAAATATATTTAACAAAATATTTCGTTATATACCGTTATATCACGTTATAACCTATAACGCTCATGGATTGTTATGGGTCTATTATCCATTTTAACTGCATAGATTGGCTTTTATCAAAATGAGCAGCTACGGAATCAGGTGAGACATGGTTCTTATAAACTTTGTATGATGAGCTTGGATACTTCTTATCTATCACGTTCCAGATGGCAGTCGAGCAGCGAGGAAAGAGGGTGAAAAAAGGTCATTACTTTCTTAACTTCAAAGAATATGTTCTAAAGATTAATTAATACGTATATTTGTGTTGACACTTATTACTTTCTAATGTCGAATGCAGGCTTTTTTGGCAACTACAATGCAATGTCGTACCAACAATCCAAGCAGTTCAAATGTTAATGGTGTACATCCAGATAATCCTTATTTCGATGAGCTTGATAACCATGATGAATGATTCAAGGAGGTTGTGGATATGAATAGATGTTGATGAGTTAGGGAACTTAGTTTTACTATAGTTGACTCTATTTTTGTTTGAACGTCTACATGGTGTCACTTGATATCATTATTAAAATTTCATAGACTTGTTTAAGGATGACATATATTGTATTCGGTTATATGACTTCGCATATGTAATGAATTAATGTAATGTTTTGTGATGAATAGAAATCTGACTAGTTTAATTTTTAGATTGTGATTGGCACAAAAAATTTGGGTGGTCTCATTTGAAAATATGTGCTAGTAGACAACTATAATAAATGGGTGAAGAACTAATTGTCACAAATATAATGAAATTGTGAGGAAAATTGTCACAAACAGATATTTTTAATTTATTAAATCACTACGTGACAAACTGTTCCTCACGTACAAATTTCATAACTAAGGAAAGATTCCTCATAGAAAGTTATTACACGCGACTCATGCGTTTCGTCACAAAAAAAATTGTAGAGTGACTAAAAATTCGTCATCCATGTTGTAATTATGTACGCGCGCGCTAAGTTTATGTGAGGAATCACTCGCCGCATAAGCTGACTGTCTGTGACGGGTAAGAAATTTGTCACATAATAATTTCTTTAACGCACTTTATGTAACAACTGAAATTCCTCACATTTGATTAAAAGAGACGAATTTACATGTTTCGGGGAAGAATCTTCATCAAAGCCTAATTTTCTTGTAGTGAAAACGAAACCTAAATTTGTAGCATATTTCTCTATCCTCCCCTCATATGTTTTATATACCCATTTTTACCCCTTGTGCGTTTTGTGTTGACTTTTGGGATTTTTAACATTTGTCCTCCAATATTACAACAAACTTAGCTTTTAAACCCCAAACTTGTCCAAGCTTTATTTTTAAATCGTAATTTCCATATATTTGTTGTTTCAAATTACCATTCTGTCCTTTTTATATTATTAATGTGGTTGACGTTCCCTACTTAATTCAAAACAAATTAGATACATAGGTTTGAGGAGGGAATGTTGAATTTGAAGTTAACAAGAAGGGAATGGCAAAGTGAACGTTTTAAAATTTTTGAAATTTGAGGTTTAAAAACTAAATTGTTGATAACACTAGGGGCAAAAGTTACAACCCTTAACTTTTCTTAGAGATCTTTCTTTCTCTTTCTCTTTCTCTTTCTCTTCTCTCCTCTCTAGTCCTATTGAAATAAAGGGCATTAAATATTTAGCAGCATATGTATTTGGTGGAAAGAATTACTTGCACTACACCAAATGGATAGTTTTGTAATAACCCCCAAAACAATATCACTTTTGTGATGTAACAGTCCACCAAACAATCAAGTCAAAACTAAATTCAGGCAAAATTTTGAAAAACAGTTTCACAAATAAAGTGATACAATAAATTGGATCACCATGAATAGTATCATTTGCAGCACCATATTCATGGTGATCCAATTATTTGTATCACTTCATTTGTGAAACTGTTACATCACAACATTGATACTTTTTTGGGGTTGTTAAAAATATATCAATTAGGTGTATTGTGTGATTATTCTTTTGTTTATTTGTTGCATGTTTCACCAAGGACCAAAGCTCCACCCTAATCACCATTGCATGCTCAAGCACAGTAAGTTTTTTTACTTCATCTCAGGAGCAGTTCACATTTTCCCTGTTTAGCATTAGTTTTGTTCACTAGGTTGATGTGAAAATAGGATCGCACGAAAAGGCTTATCTAAAGATTGGATTTGGAGACAAGTCCCAAAAAGAAGGGAAACAGAAAAATGGGAGGCAACTTCAAAGGTTGTCCACAAACCACAATGTGCCGTTGTTGTCACAAGTGTGATACCGCAAAATGGAGCAAATATAACAATCAATTCGGATACAACATAAAGGAGGGACAAGTGAGAGGAAGTATAGGGAGCATATAGCATAAACAACAGTGTGACAACACCAGGTAGTCAAATACTGGTCTTAACATATGGGGTCGAGTGTAAGAAGAACATTAATAAGTTCAGACAGTGTACCTAAAAGAGAGCTCCATGTATACTTTTAATGTAAAGTCCATGCATTAAAATATCAAAAGAAGTGTCCCTATCAGAGCATTTTGTTGAGCATGCGCCTTGGAATGAAATATCCCTCTCATTCCACAATAATATTAATCTTACTCTTCATAAGCCACTCAATTACAGCCAACAAGAGATAGAACAACAATATCCAAACACACCAACAACATTTGTTTAAACTTCAACATAAATATCCAATAAAACTATACTACTATACTATGGGACTCGCTCTTTCCTTTCTCTCTCCTACACAAAGCTGAGTAAAAGCAATGGCTTTTCTACAAGAGGCTATCAGCCTTTGCAGGAAGCCTTCTGATGAAACTGAGAGCTGGGGAAGGCAATTTGCTCCTGAACTTTGGTGGCCTGAATTCATATAAGACCCACAGGGCAACCACAACCTGAAAAGGCACAGCATAGAACCCCACAGCAGCAATAAGACAAAGCACGACGAATAGAAAGGTTGCCCGTGGGTCTCTCCAGCTCAGCAATGCTTGGAACCGTTCGCCTTGTGTTGCTAGATCACCCACCACTGTTTGTATCTTCCCTGCAATGCTGCGGAGACGGTCATACCTCATTCGCACAATTTCAGCACTTCGGGATGTGGGGAATGTGTCAAATTCCTCATCTAGTTCGTCTGGGAAGACTGTTTCAGCATATGAGAGTTTAATGTCCATGTGAGGTGGGTGGCGGCATCGCAGCCTGTACCTCCAGAGGCCTAGGAAGGAAATGTAGAGCAATATGGCTGGAAAGATCAGCTCTGGACATAAGACAAGCACAAGGAAGACCATCAAGGTTAGGGCTGAGTGTACTGGCTTTTGCCAACTCCGGATAGTTTCCAACCATTTCCACATTGCAATAGCGCCTGAAAGAAAAGAGACTAGTCGAAAGAAGTTGGCTTTGCTCCTCCTCATGCTCCACATGTGGGAGTCATGATCAAGCATGTACTCAACCACCTCTCTACCTAGAGGTGGCTCTGCCCGGCTTAGACGTGCTGACACCACATTTATTGCTTGATACCTGAGGTTCACAACCTGGTTAACCGATAATGGCTGCACGTAATGCATCTTTGGGAGAGTTGGGCACAAGTACATTTGGAGCACATTAGCCAGGTTTGGACACGAAAACCGGATTGCCAAATGAAGATCCCCCATCTTCTTCACACCAGTAGGGTGCAGCATCAACAGAGGGTATGCATGAGTGTAAACTCGATTAGATTCCAAAGTTGATAAGCGAATTCTTACTTTACCAATGCGAGAGTCACATGCTCCAGGGCCAACAGTAGTGTTCTTATCCAAGTGACGATTATCGAACACGCCAATTGTGATGACGGTGCAGGGGTCAGATACCTCCCATGTAAACTGCTCATTCCACTTTGGTGCCAAGCTATCAACCACTGTTCGAGTGCGAACCCATTTCTGTCCGTATTTCGCAATGCAATAGGAATCAGTAGAGCCTCCTTTTCCCTCCTTGATCTTCATCGGCACAAGCCCACTTGCTCCGAGTATACCCATCTCAAGCACCCCAATGTGTGGTTTCCATAGTTGCTTTGCTGTAGGACGAACATCACTGCTGTACATTGTGGATTCATCTAACACATGGTAACCACCATCAAGTGAGAGCCTGAGATGAATCCGAGACCCGAACCTATTTGTTATCTTTGACTGATCAGTTATGTTGTGGAAATTCATGTCAAGATTAAACCATTTTGAAACAACAGGCTTATCATCCAACCTACGTTCAATAGCTGCTACAGGAACAAGTACTCGACCCAATACCTCTTCCTGACCAAGTGCAATACGGTCCTCAACAGAGACCATCAGAAAATCCTCAAAAGGTTCAGCAACAACAAACACCATGTCCTCATTCCAAAATGGATTGGAAAGGTTTCGGTTCGCAACAGGTGGGGCAACTCTAGTCCGCAGCACCTGATTGCCAACTTGAGCTTTCGCCAAAAGTTCTGGATACCTCGCCAACAAAGATCCTTTCTCCCCTGGCACAAGGTCTTGGGATTCAATAATAGAAACCCGAAGATACCACAACTTGGGAGAAAGATAAACCTTCGACTTAATCGAAAACAACCCATCAAAATGCACACTCGCAGCCTTCGAATGCCAAGCTTCTGCAAACGCCTCATCCGCCTGAGTCCCAAACCAAACAGCAGCCATCACCTCTCCCCCTTTCTTATTCTCCATTCTGTACCACTGAGGAGCCAACTGACTATCAGGAGGCACCCTTTTGGGCACTTCATTCAAATCGAACCAAACCCGACCCAAGAACTCCTCCTTATCCTTGTCCTTCACAAAAATCTCCACAACTGAAGACTGAATACAATCCTTGGAAAACGCAAACACCTGATCCCACTCAGGATTCCCAGACCCAACTCTCTTAGTAATCCCCCTGTAATTCCCCAGCTTCACCTCAGCAGTTACTTCACTCCCACCCGAAATCTCCTTCGCCTTGACAACCCTCACATACAAATACTGCATTTGCTCAACCAAATCATACGTCGAGCTAGTCTTATCCCTATTTGCCGCTCCACCCCCCAAATGTGGATTAGTCTCCTTAAGCAAAAACTCAGTAAACCCACGAAACCCTCCACCACCACCACCAGTGGGATGCACTGGGTTCGAAACAACCCCGGAACCCGGTCCAGCTGTAATCATAACCGGTTTCATCTCACCCTGCTTGTTCCCAACTTGTTGTTGTTGTTGACTACTATTCTTTTGCATCATCATCTGTTGTTGCTGTTGATTCGCAATCCCCAAATGCTGCTGTTTCTTGGGTTGTTTCGCATTAGCAACAACAGATGATGATGATTTCATCTCCGAACCGCCATTACTATCTCTGGAAACATTGTGCTGAGTTGCTTCCTCCTTGGTGGTGAGATACAATTTCAGATTGATCTCACCACGAATATGAGAAAACAAGCTCCGCTTATCAAGCGTGAACATCTGAGCAACAATTTCCTCCCCTTGTTTAGCAATACTAGAACCAGAAACCCTAACTTTGCCAAGAAAGTTACGACTATTTCCAGACTTACGTTCATTATAGAGCGCAACTTCAATGGTTCTGTAGGGCAGATGAGCAACATCCGCTACATGGAACACAAGCTTTTCGTTCCATACCGGGTTCAAGTCCTTGGCCTTCACTTGTGTTTTCAGCCTCTGGTTCTCAAACTCCACCTCCACGAACGGGGACGATGATCCTTCTCCGTCTTTCGGCATCAAGTTGTGCGCTCCCACCACCTCCACCACCAGCTTCTCCTTCTGCATATTTTCTTGCACAAGGAAAAAAAACAATAAGAAAAAAAAAAAGTTGAATGTGTATGTATGTATATAGATAGAAGAGAGTTATGAAGAGAGATTTTTAGGGTGGGGTGGTGTGTATGTGCTGTTGTGTTGTGTTGTGTTGGAAGGAGGACAAAATGGGAGGTTAAATCTGGTAGGGGAGTTAATGAGAGGGGAAGAGCGTGCGTGCCAGAATCTTTCCAGAGAATCATCGAATTATCTTTTAAATTCAAGTTTGAGAGGGAGGAGTCAGAGAGACGTATTAATTAACTATTGGAGTACATTAACAAAAACAAGAGAGAGTTTTACTTCGATGGATGGTTTGTGGGAAGGAGGAGGGTTGATACGGATATATATTTGGCAAGGTTTTGCTACTATTCTCGCAATCTCTATCTTTATCTATGTTCTTTCTGCCATATTGGGTTTAATACTGTGGGTCCTGCTGGAAAAGGAAAGAGGGGTTTGATGGTTTCTTTTGTTTACTGGCCAATGGACTACATGAGTTGTCTGGTGGGGTGGTGGTATTAATTTGTGATTAGGATATGATTGATGTAATGAGGTTTCCATGATTGCCATTGGGGAGATTTGGAGAGTTGATTTCATCATGGTTTGGGTCAGAGTATTCCTTAAAGCTTTTCCAGTGAAATCTTAAAAGAGCTTTGCTAGCTGTCGAGGAAACCAGCGAGGAAAACAGTGAGGGGAAGGCGGTGGAGGGGGTGGGACCGTCCATCCCCCCTGGATGCGCGTGCAAAAAATGACGACATGCATCCCAAGGGGGATGGACGGTCCCACCCCCTCCACCGCCCTTCCCTCGCTGTTTTCCTCGCCCACTTCCTCTACATTTAGAATTTCTGATCTTAAAATTATGGTCAATGATATTGAACTCGAATGTGATTATGTGAGATATAATGTAATGTAATGAAGCTTTGAATATCGGTCTCTAATTGACAATTCTCTTTTGGATTTTGAAAGTAAAAGAAATTCTAGGGTATGTTTGATAGCCTAATTTTTTTTTTTTTTTTTGTTGAAAAATCATTTTTTTAGGTAGAATTTCATTTTTCAGTGTTTGATTAACCATATAAATAAGAAAACTATTTTTCAAATCCACTTGATTTTCCTTAGTTTCGTCGACCTTCCCCTAAGAAAACTCTTTTCCATGTAAGCATGGAAAGTATTACAAAAAAATAGTATTAAAAAACTCTCAAACTCATACAACGAAGTTTGATTTTATACTAAGTTGTAACAATGAAATTACCAATATACCCATGACAACAAAGATTTTCGAGTATAATTTTCTAGGTGCAATCAAACACGAAAAAATTATTGTTCTGGTAAAGTAATTTTCCTATATTTTTTTTTTCAAAAGAGTCATTTTCTAGAAAACAATTTTCTAAGCTATCAAACACACCATAGGAGCTTGACATTTTGAACCTCAAAACAAACTCTTTGTTTTTAATGTGTGACAACTAAAATGTTACCGTTCGAGATGATGCTCTTATATTTCGACTCGATGTACGTAATAGTTGTGTAATTAAATTGAATGTTGAAACAAAATTTTGACTCAATGTAAGTAATAGTTGAGTTATTAAATTCAATGTTGAAAATACTTTGACCGAAGTTTTATAATTAAATTTTATTTGACCAATTTTTTTTTAGAGGTCTCTTGTAGCATTTAACACTCATGTTATCATTAGAGCCAGAGAGTATCTCTAAATGGTGCACCGCCCCTTAACTTCTTTTTTTTTCTTTTCCAAATTGAATCCTCAAAACTAGAGTTATAAATAAATTAATTGATACAATTTTCATTTTCTGGGTCATCAAAAATGAACTTGCCTTACACATGCTCTTGCGTTGAAGTTGATGCATCCAAAAATCGTCTTCCTATGAGTTTGACCTGTAAAACCACTATTAAATACCACTTTTTTGGTGGCTGAAGGCACTCCGATGCTTAAGTCAATAACTCTGTTGGAAGAATGAAGTAAATCTAGACAAAACTCAGTTAAAGTTGCATACCTTTGTCGAATTTTACCTTTTATAATGATCGTAGTTAACTCTCTGCGTGACTTAAGCATGTGAGGCACAACGGAAAAAGGTGTTTCTGTAACAGTCTCCTTCTTAATGGGGATGCGCTCGTGGAGGCGTAGGTCTCTCCACGGCTCTTTCTTGGTGCAACGTTCTTCTTCTTAATGAGAGAGCGTGTGATGGGCTTGGATTTTGGCTTTGATTCGTCTGCCCTTGGATTTGGATCATGCTTACGCCTTCTTGGAGGTGGGCCTTGTCTGGGCCTGTGGAATTAGCTTTATTTCTATCATGCTTCATAAGTTGGCCCAGTGGGTTGGTTGTTGTGTCCTCGATCTATTTTGATGTATCATCAGCTACTACCCCTTAGTTAGGGGGCATGCTGACGTGGCCACTAACTTTAGTGACGGTTCAAATTTCCATTTCATCATTGCCTTGTATTTAATGATGTCAGTTGCTTTTCACGAGTTGGTGTCTCAATCCTTTGCTTGTTCGTTTGTTTCTTGCGCAGTTTTTTGGGATTTCGCATCGCCATCATATCTCCAAGTTGTTCCATGAGCCGTCTCTTCATCGCTTGGCTCTATAAAAGGAAATGTGGTGAATATGTTTTCCCTCTTCACGCTATCTTTGAATTTAGGGTTTTTTTTTTCTTCTCCATTTTGTTTGCTCATTTTCTCCTCGACAATGTCTGTTGGTGATAAGTTGAATGGTCATTATTATCCTAATAGATCTTCTCAGTCAATTCTGAAGAGCCTTCGTTCCGATTATAATATTTCACCTGACCTCAAACTTATCCTGCCTGGACCGGAGTATAGCCCTTGTAACCCAAAGGTTGGATACATTGCACTGTATTCATGCATGTTTTCTTCTGGTCTTCGATTCCTTGTTCCGGAGTTGTTTTGGGAGTTTCTGAATCTCTTGGGTATTCCTCCTGCCCAAATGGGCCCCAATGGTTGGAAGGTGATGGTCTATTCCTACACGAGGGCTGCTATTGCAGGTATTCTTTTAACTGCCAGGACTCTGCATTCGGTGGTTGGTCTGGTAGTGAACAGAGCGATTTGTTTCCTTCGTTCTCCTAATTGTTTTGAGAACCTTAGTGACAACATCCGCAATTAGTCGCGGTCTTAGTTCTATGCTTCCAAGAATCCTGGCTACTTCCGGTTGAAAGGTCGGTTGATCTTCCGATCATTTTGGGTTCCCAACAGGCGGAAAAATCTTCTTTTATCACCTGAGGAACAGAAGATAAGTGAAGAATTCTTGAAGTTTGCCTATTTTCTTGTTGACGCGATTCTTTCCGATGGCATCCTAGAGCGTAGTGGTCCATACTCGATGAATGAAGCGGAACGAGCTTTATTTACTGAGGCTAGTGCTATGGCTTATGCTGCTCGTATTGCTCGTTCTTGTGTTAGTGATGCTAGCATTGCTTGGAAATTGAGCTCCGTCCGAGATGTTACGGATGTCAATGCTCCAGTTACTGTTTCTGCTCCTGTTTCGCGAAATTGAAAGCTTGCTAGGTCCACTAGTTCCTCAAGGCAATTGCCCATAGATTCCATTCAAGTTCCAAGGAAGAAATGACTTTCAAGTCGTAGTTATGCTCGGCTTGTGACTCGTCAGGGTTCTGTTCGTTATATTGTTTCTCACCAGGGTTCTTCTCACGATGATGTTGTATAAGGAGATTGTGAATATCTTGAGGAAGTTGAGGAGTTAAGACTTGCGTTGGAAAGTAATGAGAATGAAACTATTCGTCCACTAGACGATGATGAGATGAAGCTTCTTTCTGCTTATGGTGTTTCGAACATTGCCAAGTTGTCTAATGACAATCCTCGAGCCATTAATAAAAAAAATGCTCCAGTTGGCGATGGAGTAGTCTAAAGGCAATGTTGGCGGTCGAAGTCTTTGGGATCATTCTCCCTCTCCTTCTATTGATGTCAGCAAGGCAGCGAGGTTTCTAGTTTGTTTTCCTATTCGACAGATTTCTCCCACTTCTGCCACTACTGCCAGTCCTTCCTTTGCCACAAATGCTTCTTGATGGAATGGCAAACGTTGTTTTTCCACTGTTACCACTATTCCATCTGTTCTCCTTACTGTCGGAAGTGGTTTTTTGGTGCTTGTGGATCCTCGTGTCCTCCACCCACAGATTAGTTAGATTAAGCCTGGGCCGAAGGACATCCATTTTAAGTCTGACGGCAAGTTCTGTTGGTTTACCCAGCTCGAGGTGCGGGACAAAATGCACGTAGATTGGTAAATGAATGGTACAGGCAGTTGGTAAAGAGCCCCTCGATGTTCGTGCTTGAACCGTTTGATCATATCGACCATGGTCTTGAGCTGATAATGGACGCGGTGAATCATCTCGCTTACGCGAGGGTAATGGGCTCGGTTTATCAAGCTGGTCGTGATCAAGTGGATCTTTTGGAGAGGAGGTTGGCAGCGCTATTGCTGGTATTTTCTCATGTCCTTTTTCAATTTGAAGTGTTGAAGATGCAATGCGCGGACTTGGAGAAAGTTGTTGTGGCCGCTCGAGAATCTCTGACAGAAGCAAAGAATCTGCGTGATAAGTCTGTTGCTGATCTTGATTCCTTGAGAGATAAGCTAGATGAGGCTTGTTTTCTCCTTCACAATGTGGAAAAGGAGTTATCTATTGAGAGAACGACTTTCAATAAAGCTTCTTGTTCTAGATTGGAGCAATCTGTTATGTGTGATGCTGTTGAGGGGCGTGTGGAATAGATAACTGTTGCGCTTCGTGATGTCAAGGAAGATGCTTCTGGTATGTTTTCCACTGCTGAAGATTAACTTGCCATGGCCAAAACTAAACTCGGTTCTACTAAGGATAAGCTTCGTGTGGTCGAAGCTGAGGATTGGAAGCGAGTTGTTGACAGGTGGGTTGAGCTTCTTGATTATATCGAATGGCTAGGGGAAGACTTGTCTAGGTATCATCATTTGGTTGGTGAAGCATTTGAGGATGATGATGCCGAGGAACCTGCTCCAGCAGTAGGGGAGTCATTGCCCCTTTGAAGCATTCTGAAGCCGTTGATGCTCCCTTCTCCCGAAATGATTTCTTCTCCGATTTCGACTTATACTGATTATGCCAATGCTCCTGTTTCGTCTCCTATTTCTTTATTTCCTTCCCCGGATGTAATAGAGTAGTGTTTATCAATAAAGATTAACTTTTTATTTTTTATAACTATCGTAGCTTTTGTATCAAGCTTTTTTGTAACTGCCTTCGAGCTTGTTTTAGTTGTTGGTCACTGTCGTTCTTTTTGATTTGTTTGTAAGTGGTTGTTTTTTTCCTGTATTTTTTTAGACTGTATTAATTTGTTTCTTTAGCTCGGGCTTTTCATTTTCCTTTTAGGTGACTCAAGTGTCCAACCTTTACTTCGTTAGTTCGACATTTAGGTTGATTCAAAGTTTTTTGTGTTTAGGTGACTCTAGTGTCCAACCTTTATTTTGTTAACTCGACACCTCGGTTGATTCAATGTTTTTTGTGTTTAGGTGACTCAGGTGTCCGACCTTTACTTCGTTAACTCGACACCTCAGTCGATTCGAAGTTTTCTGTGTTTAGGTGACTCGGGTGTCCGAACTTTACTTTGTTAACTCGACACCTCAGTCGATTCGAAGTTTTTTGTGTTTAGGTGACTGGGGAGTCCGACCTTTATTTTGTTAACTCGACACCTCAGTCGATTCAAAGTTTTTTGTGTTTAGGTTACTCGAGTGTCCAACCTTTACTTCGTTAACTCGACACCTCGGTCGATTCAAAGTATTTTGTGTTTAGGTGACTCGGGTGTCCAACCTTTACTTCGTGGTTGATCAGGCCAGAAGTTTTGTGTGTTCTGGTTTTACGGCCTAACAGACTTGTACGACCGGTTTGTTGTTTGTGCGAAAATTTGGATCTCCTAAATCCGTAATCTTTATTGATGTTTTCTTGAATATTTCATCAGTTTTGGCCATTGAGGCTTTTATACTGATTCAAAATATTGTTTGTTTTGTCTTCTTTTGCTCATTGTCAGTCTTTGCATTGAGGGCTGGTGCTTCATTTTTTCTTTGTTTTTTCCTCTCGCGTTGATTAGTGGTCCGACTCGATCTTGCAATTGTTGATGAAGTTATTTTATTTGTTCGGATTGGATGATGCAGGCTTTTCATTGTTTTATGAAGTGTTTCGTTGGTACCCTTGTTCCGATATAGCTAAGTGAGGGGATTGCCTTGCTTCTTTGTGTGCTTTGCTTCCCTTGGCTATGCAGCGTGTGGTGTATATCAATACTCTGGACTGTTCTTTTGATCCCGCAGCGTTGTCTGTTTTATTTTTCCATTCGATCTGTTTTTCTGGCACCCCGATGAATTTATCTAGTAGTCCTTTCTGAGCCCGGTGTTCGATTTCTTCTTTTAGGTTGTAACATTCATCAATATCATGTCCATGATCCTTATGGAATGTGCAGTATTTTCTTTTGTACGTTCCTTTTGGGTCTCCTCTCATCCGAAATGACCATTTAATGTTATCCCACTTCGCTATGTGTTTTAGTATGTTTGCTCGACTTGTCTTCAGAGTTGTGTATGGTTTATATGTGGTTTTCATTACGCTCGTTACCCGTTCATGTCTGACTCATGTTGGTTGCGACTTCTCGAATTTCAATCGGCGCGATTTGTTATTGCCGTTACTTCGATGGGTTATTGCCTTCCTGTTGTCCGTTGTCTTCCTTTCTTTCTCGTTTTCTTGAGAAATTTTCTCTTTCTTGATCATTTTTCTTCCTGCCTGCTTTCATCTCTTCTGGGGAGATCTGCTTCTGTGCTACTTTTAGGAGGACTGCCATGCCCTTTGGTGGCCCAAGTTTAGAGCGTCAAAGAAAAGACCTTTATTTAATCCGACCACGAAGGTTGTTGCGGCTGTGTCATCGATACATCCGTCGATCATTGTCAGTTCATTGGTAAAGCGGGTGACATATTCCTGTATCGCTTCTTTGGGTTTTGGTCTGATATGCAGTAGGTAGTGTGCCCTTTCTTCATCCATTGGCTTCCAATAAATCTGGTGATGAAAGCGGTGGCTAGGGTTTGAAAGGAATTTATCGATCTTGGTGGTAGACTATTGAACCAGTTCATTGTTGTTGAAGTGAGGCCAACTGGGAACGTTCTACATAAAATTGATTATGTGGTCTCCTTCAGGGCCATCATGTGGTGGAAATGTCTTAAATGATTGGTCAGGTCGGAAGTACCATCATACACCTTGAACTTTGGCGGAATGAACTTTTTTTGCATTGTTGTTTCTATGAGGGCATCGAAAAATGGCGGTTTTGTCAATTCGTATAATACATTAGGATCCGTGACCCCTATTCTAAATGGGATTTTAGTAAGTGTCCCTTCATTGAATTGTTTCTTGCCTCGTGGAAGTTCACTGCTTTAGAAGTTTCCTTGTTGGGGTTTTGCTAGGATTTCGCCACTTTCTTGAGTTCGATTGGCGGAGTTTTGCTATGGCTGTGTTTGAACCGGGTTAACTAGTTGAATGTGCTTCTGTGCGATTTTCTCTAGTATCATTGTTACATGTTCCATCTGGGTTATAAGCAAATCTACCCCGGGATTCCTAGTAGCGTTGACAGTTGTCTAGGCTGTCTTGACTATTGTGTGCAGCGGATCCTCATTCTCGGATGTTATTTGTCCGGCGATTCGAGTCGCTATTCTCCTTGAGCCGTCAGTGATGCGTCGGCAAGAGAGTTGTTGTGATCATTACAAGATTGTGGATTTGTAGACTGCATCATTCATTCTTATGGTCTCGTTGATCTTTCGTTAGGTTGTGGTGAGCTTTGTCATTTGTGTATTTTCTATTTGAAAAGAGAAAACTCATCGTTTCCCACAGATGGCGCCAAACTGATGCATCCAAAAAGCGTCCTCATGTGAGTTTGACCTGCAAAACCACTGTTAGACTACCAAAGACCACCTTTTTGGTGGCCAAAGGCACTATGATGCTTAAGTCAATAACTCTGTTGGAAGAAAGAAGTAAATCTGGACAAAACTCAGTTAAAGTTGCATACATTTGTCGAAAGTTCCCTTTATCTTTTATAATGGTCGTAGTTAACTCTCTGTATGACTTAAGCATGTGAGGCGCAATGGAATGAGGTGTTTCTGTAATAGTTTCCTCCTTAATGGAAATGCGCTCGTGGAGGCGTAGGTCCCTCCACAGCTCTTTATTGGTGCAACGTTTTTCTTCTTAATGAGAGAAGGTGTGACAAGATTGGATTTGGGCTTTGATTCGTCTTGGCATGGATTTGGGTCCTACTTACGCCTCCTTAGAAGTGGGCCTTATTTGGGCCTGTGGAATTAGCTTTATTTCTATCGGGCTTCATAAGTTGGCCTAGTGGGTTGTTTGCTATGTCCTCGTGATGGGTCCTTATGCCACGTGTACAGTCGTAATGATTAGTCTATTTTGATGTATCATCAGAAGTAATATCTAAGACCTTCGTAATAATGATCACATATCAGTTTCTAATTAATAACCATTCTTTAGCTTTGAACGTAAAATGACAGTTAACTTGTGGGTGGGTGTTTCAAACCTCAACATATTCCTTGTTTCTAAATTTGAAAAATAAGATGTTACTTTGGAGACACTTTTGTATTCGATTAGACAAGGGTAATAGCTAAGTTATTAAATTGTAATCCAAAACAAATATAGGCTGGAGGTACTTAAAGTTTGGTTGACCTTATTAATATAAATTTCAAAGTCTCGTTTATCACCATTCTAACAGCTTTCATAAATATTCAACGCATTTTTTTTATTTTGAAAAGCAGTTACTTATTAAGCAGAATCATTACAAAACCCTAATTTACCATGAACTTCCGTATTAGATTTAGAAGGTCATGATACACCAAACCGTCCTTTAATTTGCACTGTACGTGTCACGATGATCTCATCAGCAGGACAGAGCGGGTCCGGATGCCCACCAAATCTGGTAAGGCTCGAACAACATTAAGCCCATATTGGCACAATCCAAAATGTTGCAGCCTAGTTGCAACGCCCTATTAAGCCCACATGTTACATGGTAAAGCTCAATACCCGTAAGACCTAATCAGGCAAATATTTGGGGAATCTCTTAAGACGGGCATACCAACAACACATTGGATCCGACTAGGAAACATATCCCAGAGTATAAGT
Organism: Berberis vulgaris; assembly: GCA_963556465.1. NCBI lineage: Eukaryota > Viridiplantae > Streptophyta > Magnoliopsida > Ranunculales > Berberidaceae > Berberis > Berberis vulgaris. Next base: position 55,055,872 of record OY747136.1, on the reverse strand, counting down.
CAAGCATGAAAACTTCCTTGCATGGACAACATTCCGAAAAGGAAACCTCTCCCGTAGATCTAGGAGCACAAGTCGTGTAGAGAAACTCTCTTACATAGAAGACTCCTAACTATGGAAGGATCTCCAGCAAGATCTATTTCCCTAAACTATGCCACCAAAGGCCTAGCCGAACGAGGACTCTTGCCTTATAAATAAGACACAGACTTGATGGGAAAAGGTACGCTAAAAACCAAATTTACAACTTTAAGCTTTTCTCCAACCTTGTCTGACTTTAGTATTGGAGTGTCGAACGAACACCACAATTGTGGTCCTTGGCTCACGTGCATTCCATGTGCAGGTTCAGGTCAAGGTCAAGGGAGAGCAGAAATCGACTACATCAGTTTGGCATTGTTTGTGGGGAACAACGAATTTCCTTGAAAAAATAGTGATACTACCCTGCCTTACGTACAAAGATATGGAGATATCGCTAAGCCTTCGAATGTTCTTACTGTGAGAGTGCAACAAGTTTTGACAAATCTAGCACCACGGGAAGAACAAGATCATACCCTTTGCAACGGTTGCAGTAGCGGCGGACCCAAGGGTGGATCTACTGTCAACTCAAATGCAGCAGATTGCACGAGTACTGGAGATTCTCACCAAGCAGAACCATCCACCCGCAGAAAGAGAACGAGAGAAACGAAGAGCCCCGTCCTTGAAAAACTCAAGGGAACACGTTCAGGAGATTTACGCTGCTCTTGCAGGTTTTCAGTGGACCAAAGGCGAAAACCCAACGTTCAGGGCTGACAAACAGGTCTCTTAGAACCGCATTAGATTGGGGGCCACCAATCCTGACGTACGTTCAATTGTCCCACCTTTCATTGTCCCCCTGTTCATGGATCATATCATGAACGAGCATTTGCCGAAGGAATTCACTTCGCCGAAGCTGGAGTTCTATGACAGGATGATGAACCCGTCTGATCATTTGCGCCACTTCGAGCATGTAATGGCTCTCAAAGAAGTATCTAAAGCAATAATGTGTTGTTCATTCCCTACTAGCATGAAAAAAGTTAGCACTGACCTGGTTCCATAGCCTCCCTCCGAGGTCTATCGACTCATTCTATGGATTGGCAAAAACGATCCTTACACGCTTCATCAGCAGCCAAAGAATCAGGAAGGGTCTGCATTATCGACTAACCCTCAAACAAAAGCCTAACGAGACGTTACGGGAATACGTCACGCAATTCAATGATGAGTTGACTCTCATCGCTGGATGCAGTAACGACACCGCGATAACAGCCTTCTCCTCCGGAATGAGGATGGACAAGTACTTTGATTAACTTACTCTGAACCCACCAACTGATATGTCGAACTTACTGAAGAATGCCCATAGGTACATCACTCTCGATGAGACGCTAGCCGCCAAGAGGTAGGTGGAGTCCGAAAAGAAACCCTTTGCATCCAGAGACAAAAAGAAGGGGAAGAAACAGGATGACGATGACAGGAAGAGGAAATGCAAGGATAGCAAGTCTGACTCTGGCCGTGCAAGGAAAGAAAAGGCCTCCAACTACGTCGATGCTAAATCCGTCACTCCCATTAACTTCAGTCTGTCCGACGTCCTCAACTCTATCAAGAATTGGAAAGAGCTAAAGTGGCCTGCAAAACAGCGAGGAGACCCCTACCGATAGCCACGATACTGAGAACTATAAGAGTCTAAAAAATGAGATAGAGTATTGGATCCAAAAAGGGAAGCTCAAGGAGTTCTTAACCCCGGAAAAGAGGCAGGATCGGGCAAAAGAAAAGGAAGATTCCATTAAAGAGATAGAAAAAAAAACTCTTGGCATTATATATGTGCTTTATGGAGTCGACTACGAAGGCGAGCAATCAAACAGGTCCCGCAATAGGACGCTTCTCGAAATGCGGATGCAACCCACCTGCAAAGATAGAAAAGTGCAGTATGCACGTATTTAGAGCTCCATCTCACCGCTGACGTTCACGAACCACTTCAGGGCATTCATTATCCCCACAATGACGCCCTGGTCATCTCGATCCTAGTTTCAAAGTGGGAAGTGAAAAGGGCTTTGGTGGACATAGGAAGCTATTTAAACGTCATATTTCTCAACCTTTCTGCAACATGTAGCTCAAGGAGGCGGACTTAACACCCACCAACCATCCCATGGTCGGGTTCAGCGGAGATAAATGTTTTCTATTGAGAGGATCAGCTTAATGGTAGTGGCATGAGAGCCGCAATTACGAAAGTACTTTTTCCAGGAGTTCATGGTGGTCGATCCACCTGGGCCGCAATTACGGAAGTACTTTGTCCAGGAGTTCATGGTACTTTGTCCGCAATTACGGAAGTACTTTGTCCAGGAGAGCTACATCCAACCTGGCCCAAGGAACTATTCGTGGAGATCAACCTTGAGCGAGAGACTGCCACTATGCAGCTGGATTGCTAGCAATTACATCTCAAGCTTGCGGAACAACTACATCAGACATCGGCCCAGAAGAGGGGGAGGATCGCTCCGTGTGGATGGTGACAAAGCTCCGACAACCAAGGCTCAGCTATCCGACAAGCCGTAATTCAACACTGAAAATATAATCCATCCTAGCACAAAGCTAAGTATTAACACTTCAACAATCATGCGCCTCCTCAAAACGCTGACAACCAGCAGGGAACGGCTCGCCAGTGCGAAGTTCACTTCTCAGTAACTTTGCTAACATTGGAGATACTCGACGGTCAGCCAAAAGAGCTACACAGTCAGAGCCAGGACCGTGCCAGTATCTTTCAAGGCCAGATTAGCTTAGTTTTTGTTTAGAATCGAACTATCTTATTGTTTTGATTTCTTTTGTTTCTTTTTTGTTTTCTAGTTTAGGTGAATTATTCGTACAAGACATATTCAAGGAATAAAATAGACTTTATTGACTACAATGAAAGTTATTACAAAGATTGATCTGCTGACTAGTACAACTGTTTATACATAGCAAGTATCTAAGTTTGACACAAGTATTTATCTTCTCCAACGCACGTCAAGAATTCACTTCACCAATCTGTATTTGGAAAGGATTCAAATGTGATAGTCAAGTACTTGATGAAGGCTCCAAGTACAGGTGTAATTCTTTGCTCCGCCAATATGCATTATGAAGAGGAACAGAAGGAAGCAGAAGAAGGTAGATGAGAATGTCCCCCGAACGAGGAATGACAGGGGTAATGAAAAGTCAGTGTCCCAGGCCACGACCGTTAGAGCTCCGCTTCGCCTATCTGTCTTCCAGTTGTGGCGTCACGCGTGAAGCCCAGTAGAGACAGTAGGAGCAAGCCACCTAAGGTTGGCTGTGGGTGTTATCTTTGAGATTGAATAGCGTGAGACGCCATCAGAGCACCGAAAGATGGAAGACAAACTTGGCCCTAGAGAAGGAGTGTGCACTTCTTCTTCGCAATGTAAGAAGAAATTACATGGTCCCATGGAACCAATTGGATGCTCATCCAAATCAAGTGGCATTACATAAAAGCAGGTCTTCTCAAGACTCATCGACACAAATGTCAGAACATTCGAAGATTCCAACAACGAAGATCTTACTTTAGCCTTTGGAGAGCCCAAAGCATATTTTTTGAAGGGATGCATTCAAGAACATTCTCTATAACATCCATGGCACTGCTTGAAATGGTGAACTCAAGACTATATATAGGTGCGATGGTTCATTAAATGAAACAAATCAATAGTTATGACAACATTAAATGTCATACAAGAAATAGGGAAACGACGGTTCCAATTGCAACTACACGAGTCCACATTCATCGAATTAATGGCACCGCACGCAGCCCCGTTAACTGGAGGGAGTAACTGACATTAAACCGTCTTGCAATCTATGTTGTACATCTGGCATGCTAATCTTTACAACACACCCCCCCCCCAATGAACGAACACAAGCAAGTACCCCGCCAGACCCATCCTAGTACAGTACAGAGGGCTTAAGCGCCCATGCAACGCGGAACACATCTGTAGCGATATTATTAATAAAATCCAAGGTATCCGTTCTATTATTTGTTGTTCAGTGAACCTGGATAAACTCAGTCCTATCAATTTTTACGACGATCCGACTTCAGAATCAAAGCTTAGTCAGTTCTTACTGATGACGATGGCTTCTAATCCGCTCTAACTGTAGTCCACCAAAAGCGGATGACGGTGCTTTAGAAAATGGGAGCTTAGATAACACTGTAATGCCTGACCACGATGGCTTGCCAGGGTCCATTGTCCAACTACAGATAATGGTCATCGAACCCAACCAAAGCTTAGTCGGTTTCGACCAATGATGATAGCTTCTGGTCTGCTTTATCGCCTAGTCTGCCAAAAGCGGATGACGACGACTTATAGACTGGGGGCTTAGTCAGCGCTCTAATGCTTGATCGAGATAGCCAGCCAGGGACTATTGTCCAATTATGGATAATCATCACCGAACCTGACCAAAGCTTAGTCAGTGACGACTGATTACGATAGCTTCTGGTCCGCTCTAATCCTAGTCCGCCAATAGCAGATGATGATAGCTTATAAAATGGGAGTCTAGTCAGCGCTCTCGATGTCTGATTACAATGCTTGCCAGGGATCAACGTCCTTCCGTAGATGATGATCATCAAACTCGACCAAAGTTTAGTCAGTAGGCCACTGATGACGATAGCTTCTCGTCCACTCTAATCCTAGTCTGCCAAGGGCGGATTACGATACCTTAGAAAGTGGGAGTCTAGTCAGCGCTCATGCAGCTTGATGATGATGGTTTGCCAGGGATCATTGGCCAACTACAGACAATGATCGATGAACCCTATTGCTCTAATCCTAGTTCGCCGAGTGAGGATTACGATGGCTTAGAAAGTGAGAGTCTAGTTAGTGCTCATGCAGCCTGATGATGATGGTCTGCCAGGGATCATTGGCCAACTACAGACAATGATCGTTGAACCCTATTTCTCTAGTCCTAGTCTCCCGAGCGCAGATTACGATGGCTTAGAAAGTGAGAGTCTAGTCAGTGCTCATTCAGTTTAATGATGATGGCTTGACAAGGATCATAGGCCAACTACTGATAATGATCGCCGAACCTTATGGCTTTAACACCTAGTTCACCGAGTGCGGATGACGATGGGTTAGAAAGTGGGAGTCTAGTCAGTGCTCATTTAGCCTGATGACGATGGCTTTCTAGGATCATTGGCCAAATATAGACAATTATCGTTGAACCCAACCAAAGTTTAGTCAGTTATATTTGATGACAACAACTTCTAGTCTCCCTTACAGCCTAGTCCGACAGCAGCGGATAGAAACGATTTGAAACCACAAGGACCATCATCCAATTAAATGCAAGTGCATGACCATAGTCTGACCATTTTGCTTATAGTAGCAACAACAACTGTTGGCCCGATCCATAGCCTGGCCTGCATAAGACAGGACTCCCATCAGCCGATCAAGTACACGACTTCTCGACTCAGCACAACCTCTTGTCTAAACATTGTTAGCGCGTAAAACAAAGTAGATAAAAGCTAATAGGAAAAGTCAATGAATGCAGAGTGTTGTTTAATATGCTATCTTTCTTTGATAAGTCAAGATTACAAAGTTCACTCCTCATCAGGAAGTGGTTCAGATACTACAGAGCTTGATTTGGCAGAAAATGAGGTAGAAGAAACGTCTGCACGTATCGTTACTCAGACGCCCCGGACTTCATCTTCTTCTTTTGGATGATCACCTTCTTCTTCTTTAGATTGGTCGGAAGTTTCCCCAAACTCAGCATAAAACAACTTTTTATAGCAAGAGAGATCCTATTTGAGGTGTTCCTTTTTCATCAGATGCAACAGCTCCAAACGCCCATGCACAACTATGTTGAACTCGAACATGCCCTAGGTTTTTAAAAGTTTTTCATGATGCACCTTTAACTCTGCAAGTTCTTGTTCCAACCGCTCCAGCTCGCCCGAGAGCGTATCAGTCCTGGTCTGCTCGGAACTCAAGTTGTCCTTCACACCATTTAGTTCATGCTGCGCCAGGAAGAACTGTTGTTCTGTTGTCCGTACGCTCTTGGCATTGGAGTCAAACTCAACCTTTAGTTGCTAACATCGTGCAACCCATTCAAATTCCTTTTTAGCCTTCTCAGCATTCAGAGCGTGCAACTCAGCCTGCACTTTGGCTGCAGCCTCCTGAGCAGAACGTAAGTCATGATGGACAAGGTTAAGCTTCTCCCTGAACCTATCCCTCGTGGACATTATCTCAGCCAACTCAGACTCAAGCATTTCCAAACGAATCCTCTGAGCCTCCGATCTTGTCTTCCAGACCTCCTGATCAACAGACAACTGGGCAGGCGTCCCTTTCTCAAACTGGATCTTCAGTACTCAATTTCAAGGAGAGCATCAGAGTAAGACTTTTACAAGTTCGCAAAGACTCGCTCCATGGTATACACCCTCTCACGAGCAGCTTCAACCTCCATCCCAGCGACGACAACTTAGTTTAGGTATGACATTCCTAGCACGAGATGTTTCTGCCCTTTATCCATACACTCTCCCAGCGTCATTCCTTCTGGCTCCGAAACACAGTTTGCCAGTCAGTCATTCCACTTGCTAATATGATTCTTGAAAACATGAGAAATGTCGACCTCCTAGTGCCAAGCTTGGTTACTCATCTTTACCACGTCTAGAGCAAACAAACCGATTCTCTTATCCGGATGAAGGTCATTCGAGACGGGAATCACTCCATCACCACCCTTCACTGTTTTCACATAATCGGGGCCCTCATCCACAACTTTCCCTTTACTTGTAGCGATCAGGTCCATTTCTCAAGCTGACTCAAAATCAGTTGAGGGGGAAGAAGTGAGTTATCTTTTGGACCCGTCGCCACCTCAATATGAGGACGAAGGCGAGACGGAGGACAATTTGGGGACGCGGAGGCGACCTTTCACCATAAAGTTGACAGTCATGGGTCTCTTCAGCAGGCCTAAGAGAGTTGCGGTCCAAAGACAGGCAATACACAAAGTTTTTCAAAGAGAAGGAACAAGCCAGTCCCACATCAGATGAGGCTTCCATGCCCGCTTGCAGCAGCATTTTGTTCAGAACCTCCACCTAATATGTACTCAGCGTTACATCCTCAAGCCCCACCATTTGCAGATACTCCCTCTCCAAAATGGGAAGGGAAATATGGGTTTTTTCCCGAGCGTCATGCCCCTCGGACACAATAGTCTCCACCCCAGTGGACAAATTAGGAACCTGCCCCACAACGTGGCGTCCCTATGAAGGGGCCAAATGCTCACTAGCGGGCTTGGTGGCAGCACGAGGCTTCTTGGAATATGTGTTAACAGAAAGCGCTTCATTCAGTTTTGCCCTCCTTGACAGGCTCCGAATCTTAATTTTCGAGAGCTTCATCTTCTTCGAAGAAGGCTCCCCCTCGAACTTTGACTTCGGAACTCTGAAAAGATAATCAAGAACGGAACCGAAACTTACTTAGTGGCTGAAACTCTAGCTCGATCAGACGACTCGCAAGTTCAAAATATTCAAAGTTCGCAGAGGCCAGGAAACAATATTTCTGTCAAAACTCGAAGTCGTCAGGCAGATTGCCGAAACAATCCGGCGATGTCAACACGCACACAATATGCTCGTTTATCTGAAGAGAGGTAAGCAGTTCAATCACCCTTGGATACACTCGGACACCAGCGTCCTTTGCCGTAATCAGATTGGTGATCACCATCCTCTACTCATTCGGCACCAGTTGAGAGAGCGCAATGTCGAGGTAGGCCAAGAAGCCCCAAATTTCCTTGATAACGGAAAGGCGGACGCGCGATTGGAGCATACCTCGATGCAAACAGATAAATCTTTCCGAGGGAAACAATGGTGTCTTATCAGTGTCCAATGTGCAGAGCACCAGACCATCAGGGATACCATATGTCTCACGAAGACTTTCCAGATTCGACTCAGAAAGTGAACTCTCCTCGAAGAACTTATGGCCCTTAGCAAAAAGTTCATCAGAAAGTTGATTCTTGCGCGCCATTGACAAACGTACAAACTTTCGATCACGAAAGTTGAGTAAAGTCAAAAGCACGGAAAGTGAAGCGACAAAGTAGAGTCTCCAAGATCAAAGAGTTTATAAACCCTGTAGAAGAGGGGGTTTATATAAAAAAAACATAATTCCCACCTTTTCTCGAGCAGACGCACGCCCATTTAATGAAGCGTGCCGCTTAAAGAAACGATTCAGACTCAACCAATCATGACCGCTCAGGCCCTCTACGACATGACTTGATAGACCGATGAACTGGCCCACCAACTCGGGAAGAGTAGCTGATGATACACCAAGCCATCCTTAATCTGCACCGTACGCATGTCGCGATGATCTCATCAGCATAACAAAGCGGCCCAGATGCCCACCAAATATAGCCAGGCCCAGACAACAATAATCCCATATTGGCATAATCTAAAAGATTGGATCCAAGTTGCAACGCCCTATTAAGCTCACACGTCACATGGTAAAGCCCAATACCCATAAGATCTAATCAGGCCAGTATCTAGGGGATTTCCTAAGACGAGCAGACCAGCAACACATTGGATCCGACTAGGAAACATATTCCAGAGTATAAGTCATGCATGAAAACTTCCTTGCATGGACAACACTCCGAAAGGGAAACTTCTCCTTCAGATCTAGGAGCACAAGTCATGTAGGGAAACTCTCATACATAGATGACTCCTAACTATGAAAGGATCTCCAACAAGATCTTTTTTTTTTTTTTGAAAGTGAGTTGGGGTTTTTAGGATCCCCGGACCTATCTCCAACAAGATATTTTTCCCTAAACTACGCCACTAAAGGCCTAGCCAAACGAGGACTCTCGCATTATAAATAAGACACAAAGTTGACGGAAAAATGTATGCTATAGAATCCATTTTACAAGTTTAAGCTTTCTTCCAGCATTATCTGACTTTAGCATCGGAGTGCCATTAGCCACCACAACAGTGGTCCTTTGCTCACGTGCATTCCCTGTGCAGGTTTAAGTCAAGGTCAAGGGAGAGCAGGAATCGACTACATCAGAAGGTGTCGTGACAATTCTTGAAACTTTACTCACCTAATAAGCAACATTTGATTTGCAAGTATGAGATTTTAGCGTCAATTGTACGTGCCATGCACCTCAGCCATCCTTCCATTTTTTTTAATTCGTTTTAAATTTGTGATCCTTATTCTATACTAATTTTATTTTATTTTTTTTCTTTTTATTTATTTTTGTAAAGTGCTCAGGGGCAAAACATATCCCGATTTATGATACCACCAGATATTGCCCATGCCTAAGGCATGACATACATTCTTTTAATTTCTTATTGAGATGAAATAAGCTTTCCAAATTATACAACACAATTAGGATATGTGCATTCAATAAATAAGTCTTTTGAACATAATATCACACATGTGCATATTCAATGAAAAATTAAATACATGTACATTCAACAGTTTCATACAAATTTAAATTAAGATGTCAAATGCAGATTTACCAACTAAAAAAATATTGTGTGCTTATGGCTAAATTAATTTAATATGGAGCAACAATATAATGTTGAATCTCTTTCCAAAATCAGTTCCATAAAAAATAGCAACCCAAAGTTTACATACTGGAACATAAAATGTTCTTCATAAATTATTCCATGGGTAAGTACTTTGTTTTGACGTTTGTCATGATAAGAAGGTTTCGTCATGAAACATTCATCATCGTCATGCCTCAATTTCCTCCACTCTCTCATGTTATGCCTAGCGATTCTCCTATGCCTACAACAATATTCCCTAATGAAATATTAATTACTTGGATGATTCCAACCTATTTTAACGTGCCCTAGCCAAATTATACTTATTCCAAATAAGTTTCGATATTTACACCATTTGTTAACTAATAATCCGAATCAAGCAATGTTTTTGTTTTTGTTTTATTTTTATTTTTATTTTGTATCTGTTAAGAAAACGCTTCATTAAGGAGTTGTTTGAGAAAGCTAACTTAATTAATATCTAAAAATTTCATCAGATAACAAAATAATCTTTGCACCATCATCTTTTGTAGATTAGTTTAAATTTCACTAACCGCTCATCACATCTTCTCTTTTTACCCTCTGTAGGATCTGCTAAGTCTACATAGTAATAACACTTTAATATATTAAAGAAAAAAGAGAGATTTATTTTATCGCTCTATATTTTTATTTTTAAACTATTATTAAAAATGTTTATTTTTGTAAGACATGTGATCTTTCCTCTAGCTATGATCTTTTTTAATTTATCCTTGTTGATTTTCCAATCTGAATTTGCTCTAAAATTGCCCACCACCCAACATAACACAAATTATCCGAAATTCTTGGATACACGTCATTACAACATTTCACACATTGTAATAAAAATAAACCACCCAAAGAAATAATATTACGTCTCACCTCTCCACTTGTTTATGTTTTTTGTTTTCCATTGTTTGTAGTTGAAAATTAGTGTACATAAAGTTTAGAGTTGAACTAAAAACACACAAAACAGAACCCAATCCAAATTTTGGTTTTAGTAATAAGAATCACAACAACACTACTTATTGCTTCATAAGAAGAAACATTTTAACTTAAAAAAGATAACTCACAAATAAGGACCTGATTATCCCCTCTGAAAAAAACAATGTCATTATTTATCGAACCTGTGTACTTTTTTTTTATGAAATTGAGAGCATTTTATTTCAAAAGCGGGATACCAAAAGTGTGCGCGATGAAAAAGCCACAGACAAAGAACAATTGTCGTTCTTCTTTCTATTCGTTAGCATGAAGGAGATGAGAACGAAATTATGAAAATTTTCTTGAAGAATTGAGATTCACCTTTTATACTCGCAAAAGAAGATGAACAAAGAGACGTTTTATGTTGTAGAGGATAGTATGTGTATGTATGTATGTGAAGATGAACAGAGAGACATTTTATATGTAAATGTATATGTATATATGTATGTGAAGATGAACAGAGAGACGTTATATATGTATGTATGTATGTATGTATGTTGTAGAGAATAGTATATTTATAGGGGGCAGAGATTTGTACATTGTACAGGGCCATTTTTTGTAGCAAATTCCGAAACAAAATTGGTAGTAAAGGTAAGTTGATAATAAAGGGAATTGATTAGAACAGAAATAGGAAACTTGATCTTATGAGAGATCATGTAGAGAAAAAACAAGTAGCATACTCATGATTTAATTATTTAGTTGGTTGATTAAAAGAAAGTTAATAAATTAGCTTATTTTTCAGGAAAATATTGATAGTGAAAACGTGTGCTAAGCGGGGTTAGTTTCTTTTATGACATGGTATTAAGGGTGGTTAATGTGTGTGGACGTTTAGGTTTATTTTCAACTCTAAAATTTTCAAAATTAGATTTTGAAAGATTTTCATCTCATCCGTCGGTTTGTTAATATGCCTAGACAAGCTTTTTAAAATCTGATTTGATTTGTATTATAGATCTGTTACAGTGTTAGCCGACCGAGCTACAAAGTCATCAGCGTTGTAAGAGTGCAAGTCCATCCTTAAGAATTTTCTCTTTGATTCGTGCCTAACCGTGTGAGATACATCTGAGCACAACTAACACCACTATATCACATTGAGCCTTTTCCGTAGGGGTGGGCATCCCATCCCGTAATCCCAATCCCGTCCCGATCTACAGTGAGATGGGATTAGGATGAAGATTTTCAATCCCACCCATCCCGTTAGTCCCGAACTTATTTATTTAATATTTATTATTAATTTTAATTAAGTCTGACTTGATTTTTGATATTGTTTATGATCATGTACTTGTAGTTTAACTATTTCAGACTTAATTATTGATGTAGTTGATGTGTAAGATTTGAATCAAGTAGTATTTTGTTGTTGAATCATGTTTGATGTGAATTTTAGACTTGAAAAAATTTGCTGTTGCAGAAATTTTTTTTACGTACTATATAGTCTCGTCCCATCCCGAACATGTTTGGAATAAAACAACGTCAGGATAAGATCTATCCTGTCCTAAAAATAAAGCAACAGGATTGGATTGGATTGGAATGAAGTCCATCCCATCCCGTTACCACCCCTACTTTTCCACACACCATCCTTCTCCACCTTCTCGAGAGTCCAGGGATGTCACAGGAAGAGCAATGTTATCTATAAGTTTTTTTTTTTTTTAAAGCAAGCGTACCGCCGATGGGTGTAGAAACCTAAAATGTGGGGTTTAACCATCCAACCAGGCTACCAGTGGTTGTTATCTATAAGTTAGGTTATAATAATAATAATAATAATAATAATAATAATAATAATAATAATAATATTAATATTATTATTATTATTTATTTCATTATACTTATAGATAACAACTTATTATTATTATTATTTTAGAATTTGAAATATTTCAAGCTATTAAGAGAATCATCAAATTAAATGCAATAAAAACTTTACATTTTAAATATTGACTAGGAACTTAATATTTAAATTTTAAAATAAAAGTTTGAAAGTTCAGTGTATCAGAAGGCACCTTTTAATAATAATAATAATAATAATAATAATAATAATAATAATAATAATAATAATAATAATAATATATTTATTGCATCAAATGAAATTCATTGGCTCATATGGCATCTAATTCATTTTTACCAGAAATATTTTGATATGATGCTAAAATTGCTCCATGACACATTCGTACTCTATGCGCTATTAATGTAAGGGGGGATTTGAATATGTCATAAATAAGAAATTGTAACAAATATACCTTTCCAAGAAAATATCCATGGACATATTTTGATTTTTTAATTTGAATTGACGTAGGCACCTAGTATATCTCAAAATTTTAATAAAATTTGATTCCATTGCATGACATTTTTGTAGTTTTTTTTCTATTTTTGTTTTTGACTTTGTAAATAATATATTTTAGACATTTAGGACTAGCTTTCTCATGTTAAAAAAATTAATTGAATATTCAAAATAATTACCAGACTAAGGGATGTGCAATGTATGTCGCTACACGTTCTTTGTCGTTATATATTTCTTAGACCACGATTCATGTTACAATTTGATATTTCTATTGAGTTTCAATTTGTAAGTTAACACGCAACTAGTCGAGTTCTAAAATTTAAACAAATATATGTTACAAGCATGTGATCATACAAGTTCTAGAAATTTGATATTTGTTTGAATTTTTTTTTTTTTTTTGTATTTTAAGATTTTAATATCTGATGTGTGTGTAGATAAACTGTATTTCTAAACTATACACTCTCAGCATAGCAATGAAGCTTCCCATTTCCCAAAACACTGCATTATTTTGAAAAGAAGTGACTAAATAACACCATCATTTTTTATGAAGGACACCACTAACCCCCACATTTCTGAAGGACACCACCAATATAAGCTTTTAACCTCCCAAAATCAATTTTTTTTGCTTTCTCTCTCGAATGAAATGGTTTTTCCCTCCCCCAAAATTTGAACATCGCACCCTCTTCTCGCCCCCATTTTCCCTCTACTCTCTATTCTCTGCTCTTTCCCTCTATGTTACTGTGCGTTACAAAGGTTGGAGGTTTTTGGTGCGATTTGGGGTCTGTTGGTGTGCGATTCTGTTTACATGCGATTCTAGGGTTAGTTGGTGTGCGATTCTCTCTTTGGTGTCGATTTGTTGTGTGGTATCTTCCTTGTTTCGTTGAGTTTGATTGTTGTTGTGGGAGTTCATCTTTGCAATCAACCAAACCCACGAAGTCAGGTAACCTCTAAATCTCTATTTCGATAATGTGTTGGTGTGCGTTGTGTTCGATTGTTCCTTACTCAATTTTGTTTTGTTTTAAATGTTTAATATGACAAAGACAGTGGTTGGTGATGGTGTTGGTGGTAGTGTTGGTGGTAGTGTTGGTGGCGGTGTTGGTGTTAGTAGTGGGAATCGTCCAACTCAAAGACAACCAATGACAACATCTTTGAGAAAGGTCATACTTGAAAAAATAAAGAAAAGATTGATGAGAGAAAAAAAAAAAGATGCAAGAACAATGGGAGAAAGAAGAGGAGAGGGGGTGAAATTGGGAATGATTTGATTGACGCGGATGAAGCGGCAACACACCTATTGCTATTGCAAAGTTAACGTAGTGCGGTTCGTGAGGTCGAGGAAGCGGAGAAGGGTGAGGGGGATGAGGAGAGTGAGGGTGATGTGGAGGGTCAGGAGTGTCAAGGGATGAGGAGGGTCAAGAAGAATCGATTATTTCTGTCAAACCTGGTTCCAATAAAGATAATAAAAATAAATAAATAAACCTGGAAAATTTCTTATCGTGGTGGTCCCAAAGATGCACCCATATTAGAGGATTACGATGGCCATGTTTCTCTATCCATTTGGGTTGGTGAGGAGGTATTTATAATATTTTCAAGTTTATTAATCCATACTTATTGTTTTTACATTATTTGGACATTGGCTAATTTTTCTTATTGTGTAAGAACGAGGAGAGTTGAGATGTCGGCATCAATATAAGATATTTATAGTTTGGAGGTTGAGTGACAAGCCAAAAGAAGTAATTTAAATGGTTTATAAGAGTGACTTCTGACCGTTGATAGACCACTGTAAGGATCATATCGATAGGGTGACAATTTATGTTTTTATCGAATGTTGGCAATCTGATACCAACATTTTTCACCTCCTTTTTGGAGAAATGACCATCATCATTTGTTGATTGTTGGTAAGCCGGTTATGGTGAAAACAAATCAAATGAAGGTAGAGAAGTGTGCAATTGTTGATGAATGGTTTGGGGATTCAAAAGAGTGAAGCACAAAAGCATGTTCAAAAGAATCTTAGTTTTATGGAGATGAAATTTATTAAGGAGCATTGTTGTGGGAAAGTAAACACAAGTGCTTCTCTTCAAAAGAAACAACTAGTTGCACAGGGTTACTTGTTATTTCTTCTGCGCATGACTATCTTTGCTGATAAGACTAGAACCAAGGTTCGCACTGAATATTTGAAGTTGTTGATGAAGGTAGATGATGTTGGGTAGTTCGCATTGGGAGTTGGTACTTTGGCGTTCTTATATCATCAACTTAGTTGTGCTAGCAGAGTGGGTACAAAACAAATATTTGGATATCTGCCACTTTTGGAGATACAATTTTCGGGTTAATTGTTTAGTTAATTATCTTTTTAGTGTTTCAGATATTGAACTAATATATTGATATCTTTATTTTTTTGTAGTGTTGGATATACGATCACTTGAGGCTTTAGGGTACGGCCCTAGCCTCGTGGAATGATCGTCTCCCCACCATGGCTAAGTGAGATTGCCCCCAACTTAGTGGGGTCATGAATGAAGAAATTTTGACTCTTAGGGAGCATCTTGATGACATGTCTCTCGAAGAGGTAAAAGTTAGTCATTTAAGTTCATGTTTCATCTCAATTAATTGTTTTCTTTTTTCATCCATAATTTAATAAGTTCATCTCAAGTGAATAATTCTACTTCACAACATTACATGGTTCCAAGGCTACTTGTTATGCCCGAATGTTGAAGAACCCTATCGCCCAAATGGAGTGATGAGACTGATGGGAAGGGTACAGGTCATTCCAATTCCTCCATTAAAGTCAAAATCAAGTACGAGATATTGTCTTCGTTTGCTGCAACTTGGTAGAATCATCATGTGTCAATTGAAACCAAGGTGAGCTAGTGAAGCTTCCATGGGATTATAGCAATGACTACTTAGAGTGGTTTCATGATATTAGCCATCCATTCATCCAACCACTGATGACTAGGAGGACACGTCCCTTAAGAAATCAATTGTTCATATCTCACAATCGGGTAATTGATCTATACTTTAACAAATTTGCTCACATTTGAAATACATAACTGATTTGTTTTTTTTTTTATTAAGATCAATGTTTCCTTGCAGAACAAGTTGGTAGATGAGGCTCTTCAATTGGGGGATGCCTCTATTGAAGAATGGAGGAATGTGGATAAGGTTGTGTTGTTCATGAGGTAGGTGACCTGCTACCAAAAATGTCTACACATGTCGCCTTCAGAGATAATGGGAAAGAACAACAAACTGGTCCAACTAGTGATGGTGGTGGTGCTCCGAGCGATGGTACTGCAGGTGGTAGTAGGGGAAGAAGTGGTGGTGGTGATGCTGCTGGTGTTGGTGGTAGTAGACGAAGGTCTGATTGTGGGGGTGGTGTTGGTGGTAGAGGAAACGGTAACGATGGTGGTGGTGCTGGTGGTAGAGGAAGGGGTGATGGTGTTGGTGGTATAGGTAGGGGAAGGGGTGGTGGTAATGATGACAGTGAAGAAGTCTTTGTTGGTAGAGAAATTGGGGGTAAAACGACGAAGAGGCATGAGAAGAATATCACTCAAACTGAACCTCGGAAAAAGACTAAGAGAACTTGATGTATAAAATTTTGATATACAATTTTGCTTGTTGTAATCTTTGTAGTTAGTTAATGAAAATGTAATGATTATACGTTTATGCAATGAATTATGATTCTTATCAGTATTTATGTATATCTTGGTAATTTTTACAAAGTTAACTGTAATTCAAGTAAAAGTAAGAAATTCTATCAAATAACTTGAAAAATTAAACACAAAGTCACCTAATTGTCAAAACTAAAATTTTTGTTTGCAAACGCAGGAGCCACTGGGAGTGTGACAGAATAATTCGTAGCGACCTCTGCGAATAAAACAACAACAATTGCAATTTAGTATAAGTTTGGTACTTGAAAACCAATAGCCGACAAATGCAACGGTTCATGCGAACATAAATTTCACCATCGCAGAGGCTATTGTGAACAACAGATACTTGTTCGCATTAACCACTGTGACTGGACAAATTTCACACTCTTTCCATTTTAAAATTTTTTTGTATTTGGATTTTTATTGGTTTTATTTTCAATTCCTATGACTTAGATATTGTCTTGGCATATTTGATTTATTGCAAAACCCCAATTTGGACCACCTCGACTTAAGAAGGTCAAAAATAGGGTTTTTTAAATCAAATTTGAAAATAATATACAACACCCATCGGAATTGAAAATAATCCAAAAAATAGTCAAATACAAAAGATACAAAAATGGACAGTGTGAAATCTGTCCTATCGCAACGGATGCTGCAAATACCTTTCTCTCACTCGCAGCATCCACTACGATTGGATAAATTTTACACTCTTTCCATTTTTGGGGTTTTTTAAAAAACAAAATTCAATTCCTATGGGGTGATGTTTATGCCAAGACATTATCTAAGCCATAAGAATTGAAAAAAAAAAAAAAAAAGATTAAAACACAAAAAATCTTGAAATGGACAAAGTGTGAAATCTATCCAATCGTAGCGTTTCATGCGTACATGTATCTCCTGTTTGCATTAGCCGCTGCGATGGTGAAATTTATGTTCGTATGAGCCACTGCGTTTGCTGGCGATTGGTTTTCAGGTACCAAACGCATACTAAACTGCAATTGGTTTTATGTGGTTCGCAATGGTCAATGCGATGATTTTTTATGCGTCCAAATCCTGTGAGTTTGACCAGCAAAACAGATGTTAGACTGCCAAGGACCACCTTTTTGGTGGCCGAAGGCACACCGATACTTAAGTCAGCAAGTCCGTTTGAAGAAGAAAGTAAATATGGAAAAAACTCAATTAAAGTTGCATACCTTTGTCGAATGTTCCCTTTACCTTTTATAATGGTCGCGATTAATTCTTTGTGTGACTTATGCATGCAAAGCGCAACGGAATGAGATGTTTCTCGTAACAGTCTCATCCTTGATGGAAATGCAACCGTGGAGGCGTAACTCTATCCACGACTTTTTTTTTGTGTAACGTTCCTCTTCTTTGTGAGAGAATTCGTGTCGAGCCTGAATTTGGGCTTTAACTCATTCGGGACTGGATTCGGGCTTTGATTATGTCTTCTTACAGTGGGCCTTGCTTGGGGCTCTATGGTCAGTTTTAGCCTTCTTGGGTCTTACGAGTTAACCCAATAGATGGGACGCTAGATCCTCGTGATGGATGCTTTCTGCCACGTGTATGGCTTTGATGACAACATATTTTGATGTATCATTAGCTACTCCCCCCTTAGTTAGTGGGTACGTTCATGTATCCACTAACTTTGTGGCGGTTAGTATTCCAATTCAATCTTCCTTTTGAACTTAATGTTGTTAGCAACTTTCGGTCGGTCGATCATCTCGATCATTTCTTTATTCGTTCATTTTCGCGCATATTTTTTGGAATTTTGCACGTCATTATACCCTGCACGGTTCCCCACGAGTAATCTCTTCGTTACTCGGTTGTATAAAGGAGATCGTGACGGGTTTGTTTCCTTATTTATGTCATCTTTGATATTAAGGTTGTTTCTTCTTTCTATCGTCTTCTTCAATCTTTTCTTGCCTATTCGCGATGTTTGTCGGTGACTTACTTGATGGTGAGCAGCTTGCCATCTGTGAAGCTCACTTTTCTCCCAAGAAGGCATCTCAAGCGACCTTGGATAGTGTATGTTCTGACTACTCTTTGCTTTATGACCTTGAGATCATCCTGCCTCGTGAGAACGACAATCCTTGTCATCCGATGAAGGGGTATATTGCATTTTACCCGCGTATGTTTCACTCTAGTTTTCGATTTCCATCTCTAGAGTTATTCTGGGCTTATCCAGACCTTCTGGGTATTCCTGTCGCTCAGATGGGCCCTGACGGTTGGAGGGTTATTGTTTCCATGTATGAAAGGGCCATTCTTTCTGGTATTCCTTTGACTTCTAGAATCTTGCACTCGGTGGTCGATCTGTTGGTGACCAAGAGTACTTGTTTTCTTCGTTCTCCCACGTGTTTTGGAAATCTTAACGATGACATCAAAGGTTGGTCATGGGATTGGTTATACGCTTATGTCCATTTTGTCTACTACGACTTGCGGGGTCGGCACATAGTGAGGTCTTTTCGGGTTCCCAAGAAGTGGAGGAATCTGCAATTGACTGCGTAGGAACAGATTAACAACGAGCATTTTTTGCAACTTCATATGGTTCATTTGAACACCTATCTTTCTGATGTGATGGTAGAACACAACAGTTTGTGTAGTATGAATGAAACTGAACGGGCTTTGCTAATTGAGAGGCACACTGTGGAGATTGTTGCCCGCGCTGCCCTTGTCGATGGTGATAATGTTGTTGTTGATGGAAAAGTGAGCTCAGATGTTACGGATCTCGATGCTTTTGTTAGCGTTGGCGCTACTAGATCAACTTCCAAGAAGAGAAAATTTTTGAGGCATGTTAGTCCGTCGAAGTAGTTGTTCCTAAGATCTGATCGTGTTTCGAAGAGAAAACGGCTCTTTGACTCTACTCGTCGTGATTTTCTTTACTCAAGTTCTGTTGATAGGGAGCCTGCAAGGGAGGACCGCTTATCTTTGCAAGAGGCTGAAGATATGAAATTGGCATTGGAGAGAAGTGAAAAGAAGATCATTCCCCCTGCTAGATGATGGCGAAAAGAGGTTCCTCTCTACTTATGGTGGTTTTAATGCTACCAAGTGTTGTAATGAGGATCCTATGGCCATCGATGATAAGATGTTCCAACTGGCGGTTGTCCTGTCTTAGGAGCTTGGTGGTAATGATCGAGTTCCCGAGATGCAATCTCTTCGTTCTTCTCCTGTTGATGATGGGGCGGAGGTCCCGCCTTATTCTGCCTGCTTAGGCTCCTCTACCTTTATTATGACTGCCACTCGTTCCGCTTCTGCTGCGGTTACTACTCAACGAGAGGGTGAGGATGGTTCTCCTTCCATTTCGTCTTCCTTCCTGGCTGTTGGTGGTGGTTCCTCTGTGCTTTCGGATCCCCGCGTTCTTCATTCACGAATTAGTTGGATGGAACCTACCCCTAAAGAGATTCATGTTAAATTGGACCAAATGTTTTGCTGGTTTCCTGGCTTGACGTACATGATGGTGCGCGTAAGTTGATCTACAAATGGCATAGACGGTCGATGGAGAGGCCTTCGGTGCCTGTGTTGTATCTGGGCCTTTATCTTGACAATGGCCTTAGGCATATAATGGATGGGATGAATCATCTGCCTACGCAGGGATGATCGGTTCGGGTTATCAAGCTAGTCGTAACCTGGTGGTTTCTCTGGATAGGAAGTTGGTTGTGTTGATGTTGGTGTTTACTCACTTTCTTTATCAATCCATCGCGTTAAGAGAACGATGCTCGAAACAAGTCAAAGCGGTCGGGGATGTTCAAGCCTCATTGGTCGAAGTAGAGGGTGCACGGGATTGATCTGCATCAAATTTCGAATCTTTAAGAACCGAATTAGACGGTGTTTATGCACGCTTACGTGATGTGGAAAAGGAGTTGCCCACCGAGTAGGCACTTCATGACGAGGTTGTGTGTATCATGATAGAGCACTCTACCAACCACGACATTGCCGAGAAAAGGGTGGAGCAGTTAATGGCTGCACTTGACGAGGTAAAGGCAGATACCTCTGTGATTCTTACTAGTACTGAGGGCCAACTTACGCGTATTTGGCCAAGGACTTTGAGTTTTTCGAAGATAAAGCGCTTTCCGAATTGGGCCTTGCTAAAATCAAAAAAAAGTTTGGGGTCCTTGAGGACTTGCCACTATCTGTTATGAAGGACAATCAGACACCAATGTTTCCGCCGAAAGGTTTTATTTGTTTGCATCGCGAGATGCTCCAAACTGGAGTCCGCTTCCCCGTTCTTGACGTGATTTTGGGACTTCTTGGATTTTCTTGGAATTCCTCTCGTCTAGTTGGTACCCAATGGGTACAAGATCATTCTTCTTATTTTGATCAGAATGAAGGAAGCTGGCGTTCGCGTGAATCCGCGGGTGATTCAGTTGCTGACTTCTCCTCGGCTGAATGATCACGCCGTTTGTAAGATGACATCGCCGGCTTGCTTCAAAAACTTATCGGATGATTTCAAGTCCTGGCAGAAGTACTGCTTCTTGACTCCTGCGAATTCAAAGTACTTCCAGTTCAAGGGTCGTCCGCTCGAACAAAAATTCAAGCCACTTCGTAAGTGTAGCTTTATCTTCTGATTCCCCTACGCTGATTGTATGCTAACTGATGCTTATGTTTCTTCGCAAGAAGGTTTCCCACCACTTCTCTTACACCAGAGGATCAAAACACTATAAAGAAATTCCATGACTTGCTGAAAAATAGTGTGGAGGAGGTCATATGCACTACCAACTTTAGTCGTAATGGGTTGTGGGACAACTGGCATGAGGCCTCCACTCTATACCGATCGTCACGAGCTAAGTTCGAAGGTGGGGCACCTTCTAGAAAAATGAAAACCGCCTAAGTTAAGGCTCGTGTTTTGTCTGATACGGAGGGGCTTTCTGAGTCGCTTGCCTCTTTTGTAGGTTCGAAGAAGTCTCATGTTAGAATTGGGTCGGCTTCCAAGCGGCATGCTCTAGTAAGGGAGGAACATGAACCTGATCGACCTGCCAGGGTGGAGGCCAAAGTGTCCGAGTGGGAGAGGGACCACCTACGATTAGCTGGGGTTGAAGATGAATAGAATCTGAGTACCACGCAGGTCGAAGCTCTGAGCGAGAAGCTGATGCTGGCTACTGTGGCGGCCTACTGACCCATCCGAGACCGTTTTGATGGAGGATCCCGATGAGGATTTTCCTGAGGCCCCGGAGTCCAATCGTTCCACTGGTGGGTTGTATGATAGTGGTCATGGTGACACATACAACCCACCAGTGTTTCTCATAGTATGCATTGTTCCCCGTCTCGCTCAAGGTCGCATCTCAAGGTGATGGAGGGTCTGTTAGAAAACTCACTTCCTTCTCTTCCTTTGGATTCTGCTAAGACATCCCACAATAAAAGGGTCAGTTGTTGGTGACAAAGGAAAGGTTGTGGAGGAGGGCCTAGGAGCGGTGGCGACTACGAAGGGTGGTGCCGGCGTAATTCCATGTCTGGGATAGCTTCACCCATACACGCGGATGCGTCTATTTGTCCTGGACGTAGTGAAGATGAACAACCAGGCTTAGCACCAGGAGCTTTATGTAGACTGTGCTTCGAGGAAGCATATAAGCAGGTGTCACAGTTGGCTGATGGACCACGCTCCGAAACCCGAGGAGGATACGCTTAAAGGGCGTTTGGATAAGGGTTTAAAGTAACTTTTGCTGGGAATGTCTCACGTGAGCCAGGTTACCGTCGATGAGACGAAACTTGAGGCAGTTCATGAGAGGGTGTACACCATGGAGCGTGTCTTCTTGAACATGCAGAAGTTGTATTCTGACGCGCTTTTCAAAATTGAGCTGCAGAGGAAGCTGATTGAGGAGGGGAGGCTGGAACAGTCAGCCGTTGTTGCTGAGACTCAAAGGGTTCATTTGGAAGCCTTTGATCTGATTTGGCAGAAGCGGTGTCCGTGAGGGATAGATTCAAGCAAGAATTGGATCTGGTCTGCCGCGATGTGAAGGCTATGCAGGAAGCTGCAGAAAAATTGCACTTCGAGTTGTATTCTTCTGCTGAGGAGAACGCCTTGAAAGAGGCTGATTGGGCTGCCCAAAGACAACAATTGGAGTTTGATGTGGAATTCAATGCTCAGGTCATGAGGAAGGCTGAGGATCAGCTAAAATTGAAGCAACATCAGCTCAGTGATGTAAAGAGCAGTCTGATTATGAAGCAGTCTCATGTCGACGCGCTGACTGACAAGCTGCAACTATTGGAACGTGAACTTGCTGAAATGAAGGCGCGTGAGGAAGAGTTTCTCCAAGAACGAGGCAAGTGTGAATTCCATTGGGTTGTACACGATAGACTCGAGCTGCTGGCGCTGATGAAGGAGGAATAGGGCGATCCGCGTATGCAAACTTGTCAGTGGTTTCCGCGTCATCAAAAGAATAGGGCGATCCGGATCATGACGCTCAAATTGAGGCGCGTACGGACGTGGCTCCTGCTCTCTCCTCCGTTAAGCTTAGCTCTTATGTTTTTGTACCTCCTTCTGATGAGGAATGGGCTTTGTACACTTGTACATTTTTTGTTTCAACTGTTAATGAAAACAGATTTATCTTGAGTATATTTTATACCTGTATTATGCTCGGTTTACCTATTGCACACTTTCTGTTCTGTCTTGTCATTTTACTCTGACATAGACTGGTTGGGTCAATAGGAAGTCAAGTGGTCTGTCCACTCCTGAGAGTTTGACCGTTTGTGTTGCGAATGATTCTGACATGTTCTACTGTGAGGTCTCAGAGTCATTGTTGCTTGGTTACATCCAATAGTGGGTGTTCCGCGGATGGTCTAGTAGTGAGTTATGCTACCCAGGTTGTGGCTCATCCTTAAAGTAAGTCGTTGGGGCTTGTCTCGCCTACCTGACAGTCAGTTGCGATTGCTGGCATGAGTGAATTGTGATAGCCAAGCACATGTGTTGTGTTTGAGCTAGAGCGCTTGTCTCAAGTCAGGTTTTGTAAACTCGAGCCAGCATTCCATGTGTTGTGTTGTGAATTGTGATACCTGACAATTTTAGGGTCGGCGTCAGTGACCATTGCTGACAATAAAATGTCATTCCGTGAAAATGTGAAGACGCTGCCTAAGCTGTGATTTATTTCTTCGACCACTGTTTTGGAAGGGAGCGATGGCCGCATGGCAAGCCGTCTAGGGCTCCCACCTTTCGAACCATCTATGTCCGAGCAGAGTGGACTACAGGTTTGGGTAGTGGTGATTTGGCAATCATGGTCTGTTGGAAAGCAATGATCCCATGGCGAGCCATCGACATCAGCTCGGGATTGACTAGGCTCCCACCTTTTAAACAATTTACACCCACGCCGAGTGGGCTACAAGTTTGAGACGAGGGGGTTCGGCGACCATGGTCTATAGAAGAGCAGTGGTCTCATGGCAAGCCGTCAAAATCAGTTCAGGACTGACTAGGCTCCCACCTTCCAAATAATCTACACCCATGCGCATCGAACTACAAATTTGGGGGTATTCAAGACTGATTAGGCTCCCATGGTCTGTAGAAGAGCAGTGGTCTCGTGGTCTCGTGGCAACAGTCATGGTCTGTAGAAGAGCAGTGGTCTCGTGGCAACAGTCAGAATCAATTCAAGACTGATTAGGCTCCCACCTTTCAAACCATCTACACCCGCACAGAGGGGGCTACAAGTCTGGGTTTTGTAATTCGGCGACCATGGTCTATAGAATAGCAGTGGTCCCGTGGAGAACCGTCAACATTAGTAGAAACTTACTAGGCTCCCACCTTCCAAACCATCTACACCTGCGCAAAGGGGGCTACATGTCTCGGCTTTGATCAGAAGTTGTCATTTCGGTCATCACCGGCTAGACTTACCTGATCGGATTCGACGATCATTTTCTGCGAAGGGGGCAAGGGTCCCTGGCGAGTCGCCGTCACTTGGCGTAGAAGCGTTGATTAGATTCCCACTTCCTAAACCATTGACATCCGCACTGGGTAGACTAGGCGTCGGGATGAACCAGAAGCCGTCATCATCGGCCAAAGTTGACTAAGCTTACCTGGTTAGGTGAAGGCTCTGCCTGCTGAGGGTGTTCGAGCTTATGTCCGCGGACATAGTGCATTGGCGGATGAAATTGTTTAGAAGAAATGGGAGTACCTTAAATCAGCTGGTGATATGCAGGTGTGGTCCGTGTGTCAGAAGTGACTAAGGTTTCTGATGCTCGTGTCAGGCACGTGGTAGGATATCACTAGAATAGTGGGTTGAGCCCATGGGCCCATGGGGAAGAGCTAGGGTTTGTCGTAAGATCAAGATGTTACGTGTACAGTGTAGATTGCATGTGGACACGCATATGGCGTAGATCGCAAGACGGTTGAGTATCGGTTACTCCCCCAATTGATGGGGTTGCGTGCAACCTCATCAATTGGATGAACGTGGTCCTAAAGCACCTGTTTGGTGAACCACTATGTCTATGTAATGGTTCTTTTTCATCTTTGTAGGCATCATCTTCCGCAAAACATACTTCTTCTTATGCTCTTACTTGAAGAACCTGTTTTGGGTTTTCCAAAGGCTGATGGGAGATCTCCAATGTTTGAATCTTTGAATGTTTTGACATTTACGCCGATGGGTCACGATGAGACTTATTGTTATGCGTGGTCCCCTACTCTGGGTGAGCCTCTAATTAGTTCACTGAGACCTTGTAATTTCTTCTCGTATAGCAAAGAATAAGTACTAACTACCTCCCAAGGGATGAGTCAGTCGTTTATGCGCTGGTGTTCTATCGCTGCTCTAGAGCGCCTAATTTCAGAAATAACACCAGCAGCCACCTTCGAAGCAGTTTCCTCCACCACTTCTCGATTATCCCCATCGCCTCGCCTTGCGATGGAATTCGGGATCTCGAGATGGGGTGGAGTTGGACATGGCCTGTTGGAGTGGGCCATGGACTCCTGG
Source organism: Berberis vulgaris (assembly GCA_963556465.1). Classification (NCBI taxonomy): domain Eukaryota; kingdom Viridiplantae; phylum Streptophyta; class Magnoliopsida; order Ranunculales; family Berberidaceae; genus Berberis; species Berberis vulgaris. The sequence continues at coordinate 55,030,600 of OY747136.1, read as the reverse complement.
ATGTCCTTCTCATCCCTTCAATGGGAGGATGCACTCGATCTGTTTCAACCTGATACTTGTCCCAAGTTCGTCTGGTCGAGTGGATGGAGCGTGTGAGTTGCCTGTAACTTTTACTGATATTGCACGGAGGCCCTGGTTGCTGATTTTGTACCACCTTAGACCATATTTGAGGGGGGGTGTCTGTAGAGGCGTTGAATTGGGCGTGATATTTCATCCTACTCTTGCTCGTCTCAATCTGCCTTAGAGAGGTCGCAGAGCGAAATCTATTTTCGGTACCTTAGCTATCGCTTTTTAGTCTTCTTATGTCGTCAAACTATTCAAACGAGTTTTTATTGTATGTCATATCGAATCTGGATGCTTGCAGTTTGTAGTCTTTTGTACTCGCCTTTGAAAGATCTTTGTTGCATCTTTCCAGTAATCAATAGAGTGTGTTTGCGTAATTTTTTTTATTTCTTAAATGATTTCAAATCACATAAGTTGCTAAGAACTAAGACTCTACATTGACTATGGAAAGGAAAATAAACAACTGAAATAGACTAACTGTCGACGGATTGAGGTCGATCCGGCCCTGAAGTGAATTTGCATGGCCCTAGCTAGATCATTGGTACCTTCAGCGAACTGCCACGCTTCGCCGATGTCGCTAAGGCTACTGAAGAGTAAACCTTGCGTGGGAGTTTATTTTCGTGCCGACTGTTTGTCAAGGGTTGTACTCCCGTCTGTGTTGACCTTTCCGCTTTGCTGTGTCGGGGGGATTGCTCCTGCGACATGTGAATGTTCCCCGCTGCTAAGTTGGGACATTGCTATTGAAAGATGGTCCGACATTTGTTCAACTTGCTCTGTGGGGTCCAGCTGGATCTGGGAACATTCTATATGCTTCAGTGCAACGTAGTGGCATCCTCGTGTCGTTGGTTGGTTTCCACGTATCGTTCCTTCCAAGTGGTTAGCGATGTACTTAACACACTGGTGAAGGGTGGAGACTATTGCTTCCATTTGATGAAGCCACGGTCTTCCCAGGATGAGGTTGTAGGTGGACGGTGCATCCACCACCATGAAGTTCGTGAATAGGACTTTCCTTAGTTGCGGCTCTCCTGCCACTACTGCTAACCTTATCTTCCCTATCAGGAAGCATTTTTCTCTACTGAATCCAATCAGCGGATAGTCTGAAGATGTCAGATGGTCCTCCTTGAGGTCCATACTACGGAACGAGTTGTAGAACAAGACGTTGAGAAAACTTCCTGTGTCCACTAGGGCCCTCTTTACCTCCCACTTTTGCGATGGAAACCGAAATGAAGAGAGCGTCATTGTGCGGTATGCAGACTCCTTCGAGGTCTTTTTTTTGTGAAGGTCAAGGTTGGGATGGGGCTCTGCACCATTGAATAGTATATGTTCCCGTCCTCCTCTACAGGTTGTGTTCGCATTTCCAACAGAGTCTACTTACGGGACCTGTTTGACTAGTTTTCATTCAATCCGACTCCTTGAAGGACATAAATTATGCCCAGAGTCTCCTTCTCAATCTCATGGATTGTCTCCCCCCATCCCTAGGTCGTTCTGGTCACTTTTTAGAAATCGGGAATTCTTTTAGCTTGCCCTTGCGGATCTAGTACTCGATCTCATACCTTAGACTTTTGCAGTCATTGGTGTCATGGCCACCCTCCTTGTGGTATGAGCAGTACTTGATGTTGTCATGTTTGGAGGGGTCTCCACGCTACTTCGGGGGCCACTTCAGATATTCCCATTTTTTCATGGAATTCAAGACGCCCGATAGGCTGGAATTAAGGGGGTCATGGATCTGGATCCAACGTAGTTGAAAGCTTTTTCTTGCCTAGCTTGGCCAAGGTCTAACCTGTTGTCATTGCGCTTTTACTTGCTCCTTTTCTTCATCCTCTCGCCTTCTTCTCTCCTTCCCGTTCTTAGGAACAGAGGGCTTCTTCTCAAATTCCATTTCCTTCTTTGTCGTTCTCATCTCTTTCAGGGTGATGTACCTCTGGGCGCCCTTCAAGAGTTTGTCATGTTCAGAGGGGGTTCCAAGGTGAGGAAGTCATAAAAATTTTCATCTCTAAGACCCACGGTGAAAGTTGTCACGACTGTGTCATCACTACACCCATCAATGAACGTCAGCTCATATTGAAGAACGTGACATACTCACTCAGTGTTTCATTAGACCTCTGCTTCAGAGAAATATATAGTACAAGCCTTTTCTGATTCGTTGGCTTCCAACGAAACGCGTGAGGAACTCCTTGGCCAACGTCTTGAATGAATCAATCGATTTTGGCGGGAAGCTGTGGAACCACGTTAGTGTCGATTTTTTCAAGCTAGTAGGGAAGGTTCTGCACATCACCGACTCGGAGCCTTCTTTAAGCGCCATTATATGCTAGTAATGATGCAAGTGGTTGAACGAGTCATGAATTTTTTTTAGAAGGGCCTTGTTCATGATACGGTCCACGAACGGTGGGACAGAGAGGTGGTACAGCACGTCAGGGTCGTGAGCCCCTCTGCGGAGGGGGTTCTAAAGAGCAAACATGTCTACCCTGAAGGTCGGATCTGCGTTGGCTGAGCCACCACTTCTAGTCCAATGAGAACTAACAGAGGCTTGGCTTTCCTGTGCCTGCTCTGTGTTAGTCTCTGAAAACTGGGGTCTGTGCTGCTCTCGATCTCAATCGACGGGTGGAGGATTCTGTAGTACAAGCATATCCACTGCTTTGGCGATTTGTTGTATTTGAGAAGACAACAAATCTATCATGGGGTCCGTCGTTGCTGTTGCTGGCACAGGGGTGTGAGTCTACTACCCGTACGTCACCGGCATCGTTGAGAGTGGATGTATAACGCCAGCCTGAGCGTTTGACATGTCCCTTTGTTCTCCATTGTTGTGTGATCTAGTGGTCACCATCTCTTTGTATTCCGAAGAGAGATGATGCTAGTGAAAAGTTAGGAACTTTGTCGTCCCCACAGACGGCGCCAAGCTGATGCAGTCATTTTTCGCTCCCTGCTTTGACCTTGACCTGCTGACCTAAACAAGGAACGCACGTGAGTCACGGATCATCGTTGTGGTGGTCGATGGCACTCCGATGCTAAAGTCAGACAGGGATCTGAGAAAGACGTAATATTGTAAACAGGGAATTTGTATACCTTAGCTTACCAACCTTATGTCTTATTTATAGTGCTGGAGTCATGATTCGACCAGGCCATCAATGGCGTAGTTTAGGGAAGGAGATCTTCGTAGAAATCCTTCTCTAATTAAGAGTTGTGATGTGGAAGGGAGTTTTCTTGTTAGCCTTGTGCTCCTAGATACGCGGGAGATAATTCTCAATCAAAGAGTAAACCGTAGATCGGAGTTCCCATGTGTGATATGTACTCTGGTATTTGCTTCCTAGTTAGAAGCGAAGAGCTGTTGTAATTGCCTGTTTGAAACTGATCCTCGAGATACTTGCCTTCGTTTGGGCTTACGGGTATTGAGGATAGTTGTGAGACGTGTGGGCATAGCAGACTGTAATGATTAGGGTCCGTCTAGCGGACTTGATTGAGCGAGCTTAGAACCACTTAGGCCGGATCAGTGTTGGGCTGACGCTAAGGCCTATTATTCCTTGAGACCATCTTGACATGTGTATGGCGTAGAGGAGGGATCGTTTTGGTGTATCATCAATAATAATTAATTACTTTAGCAATTTTTTTTTAGTTTGAACAATATATGAATAACCATACAAAACACCGACTGCAATCAACTAAAGGCGATAAACAAATCTGGTATTCCGTTCTTTCCACATCATATTCCTTAGGAAAAATGATTGGACAAGATGTTTTATTAAACTTTGACTCTTCATATAGGCTTGAATGTGCAAACTATTAGGCTTTCCTACATGAGTTTCAAGCCTCATTTTTTTTTTCCAATTACTGAATCCTTCAACAAAACAATCACCACCCCTTGCTCCATAACACTATTAAAAAGATAGCAATTGAGACAAAACATGACTTCCTTTGCTATGCTATACTATAGCCAACTCTTATACTACATGAACCAACTACATTAAAACGTCGTAGCACACCTCATATTTTTCTGTGGGAATGTGTAGTTCATCAGCTGACAAGGACCCCTATGCAAATAAGTTCTTCTAAAAACCTCTTGATCATTCGAATGGTTATCAAAAATACGAATTCTTAAACCTAGATCTCTTGGAAGATTTGATAGGTCAACCTCTACATGAATTTTCTTTGAGATTGGTTCTAATAAATTATGGTCATTCTTATTTTAGATTGGAGGTGGTAGATTACTCACTGACTTTCTTTTAAAAACTTATCCATAACTGAAATAAAACAAAGATTATATAAGACTGCATTTAATATATTTATATATTCTAAAACTTTAAATGATCAAAACCAAAGTCATATATTACATGTGGTCAAATTTGTGCTTGTGGTGAACAATGTTTAACATGCAAATTCCTAAATAATGGTGATGTTGTGCATAGTATAATATAGAGAAAAACAAACAAAATATCATTCTGTGATTCGATACTGGACCGTTAGAACAACCAAACTCATAAAGTGAACCGCCTTTAACAAAAACATTGAATACCCAATTCAACCATCATTGCAATATAAAGCAAACAAACAACCCAAATCAGATGAGAGGAATCACCTTTTTCACAAATATCAAATGCCCATGTCAAAAAATTATCAATACAAGGAAAAGAACAAACCAAAGAAAGTATATCAGTAAAAAGGTGTAATAAATCATACCCATCTCCAGAAAGTGCACAAATCATAAAATAATAATAATAATAATAATGAACCCCATTTCTAGCAAAAACTTTTAGCAGAAAATATCACCAAATAATAAATTCATGCAAAATATATACCAGCAATTAATGGAGTCCCCCAAATAGACCCCTTCCAACCCTCTTTCCTTTATACAAGAAGTCGCAAAGAGAGCACCTGAAGTAGCTACGTTGCCTAGATGTGTTTTGGTAGAGGTCCTGCCTTCCTAGAAGTTGGAACTAGGCTCCACACAAAACTCGTCAGGATGGCAGACACGAAGCAGAATAGGAATCGAAGGACCGCCACCGATACTCTGATCGCCGATATAAAAAAGTGAAATTTTGGGGTTTACCAAGTACATGGGTTTCCATGTCTGAGCGAGAAGGGAGTACTAGACAAGATTCCTCATATTGTGAAGACGAGCACAATGAATCTCACTATACTTTTGAAGCTCATTTCCTGGAGAAGTGATAGGTTATGGGTTATGAAAACTTATTGGAGAGATTTTGGAGATTTTTACTTTTGAATTGCTGAGGGGTTTGTTGAGATTTAGCGGTTTAATGAGAGGAGTTTGGTAGAGAAAACAAAATTTATATGGGGGCAAATCAAAATTAGGGGCAAAATTTAATTTTTTATTTTTTTCAAAAAAGTCAGTGGGGGCAAGTGCCCCTATGTGGCTCCATGCCTGCTTAGAAGAACTATTATTGACTTCAACCACCCCGTGGGACACCAGGAACTATTTTATGGTCTGTCACATTTGTCAAACAAACATACTAGGTAACCAAGCTTTTGGCAACCATGTTAGCAATATGGTGAGATATTTTGATTTATGGAGGACGATGGATTCCTCACTATATGCTCAATTAGACTTTTAAGTCAAACTCGCCATGGTAAATCACCACTTCCCCCTGATTTCTAATCCGGTTCCCTAGAACCACTTGATAATTAACCGCAAATTTTTTTTGTGGTTTTGCCAATTGTAGGCAAACTGCTATCTTAGCTAAACAAACTCTTAAACTTGAATGTAACCCACAGTTAGTCTAGCTAGTAATTAAATAATTGGTTAAAATGTCGTTAAGATGTAACCAAACCAAGAATTTAGGGAGGGCAAACCACTTTAAGTTTAAACATTCCCATCTAACCTAAACAAACACCTCCAAAGCTAATATACAATCCTTCAAGCAATGTCAATGGTGGGGTGATTCGTAACGCAATGGGCATGTGTGCGTGTAAGTTTCAAAAGGAACATTGCCTTAAATGCTCATATTCCCACAAATATTTTCCATTGATGTAGTTAACTTTTTTTTATTCAAAATTTGGCACAAGTTCTTGCCAAATGCCAATACAAACACCATTAAATGGTTGACAATTTATAGTGAAAATTTGATAAATTTTGAGCGAAACTCTTTTGATTTTTAGTTGGGAAGCAACTTAGGGCACAAACCCAAAAATTTGACCATGCATTGATGTGATTAGGCTCAACAATTTCTCTTAGGCGATTGATCTTTCCATGAGTATCCAACACCTACTCTTTGAGAATGAAAAAAAAAACTACCTTAGGCACGCGAGGCGGATGTGTGACACCTGCTCTTTTAGAAGACAATAAAAGTAACCTTAGGCACGCATCACATTCGTTGGAGAGAAAGAAAGTCTTCATGCGAGGTGGAGATAACGAGGCGACTTGGATGCTAGGTAGCACTAATGATGTCGCCTTCAGGCATGGTTTTGTTACCCCTTAGAGATAGTGATGTATCCTTCATGTGTTGTTTGAATTAGCTTTCAGGCATGGATTAAAATAAATAAAAAGGGTCAACGACCCAATTTTTTTTATTTTTTTTTTTAAAGTAAAGTTAAAAACAATATCTCATTTGCCATGGGCTGGATTATAGTTAAATAGATAGAATATTCAAAAGATAGTAGTATTTTTTTAGAATATATCTATAATGAGATTACTCGAGTAGACATTCGATGTGAATATATATAACATAACAGGAAGGGGGTTTTACTGTGCAATAAAGTGAAAATGCAAAGGTATCTTCTCAAATACTAATGGTAGTGTCGTAATTACTACAACACCAATGGTCATTAACAACATATGACCATAGCATTTTTTCATAAAGTGCTATGAAAAGTCAAAACTTAATTTGTTCAATGATTTGTAAAATGCTATAAAACTTTGTAAAATGCTATCAAAATTTATAAAATGCTATCAAAGGCCAAAATGATTTGTGCATTTGTAAAATGCTATGAAAGGGTACGTAGGCGGGAGTTGCAATTCGCAGGGCGCCAAGAAGCCCGCTCGAATCGAAAAAAAAACAAAACAAAACAAATAAGAAGGAAGGAAAGAAGTTCCTCTTCTTCTCTGTCTCCCTCTCTGACTGCTCTCATCTCCCTCTCCCTCTCCATTCTGCTCTCCCTCTCCGATCGCTCTCCCTATAGCTGTCAACCACCTTTCCGACTACCTATTTTGCCGTACGTGCTCTCGCTCTTCGTTTCAGTTCGGTATCTGATTCTCAACACACTCACTCTCTCTTGCTTTGCTTTCACCGTAAACCCAAACGATTTTTATTTTGTATCAGTTTTTGAAGTAATTGTGGAAGGCTTTGAAGGATCAGTTTTTGTTGATTGAAGGCTTTGAAGGATCAATTTTTTAGATAGGTAATTCTGGAATTGTAATTTTTTATTTTTCCTCTTTGATTTCCTTATTAGAGTATTAATTTGGTTGAGTTGTGTTGTTCTTCATTTTGAGTTGTGTTGTTCTTAAATTTAGGACTTTTGTATTCATCAGATTCATAACCTTGTTCTTCAATTTTAATTGGGTCATAATTTTACAGACCTTATTGACCTCAAATCATGTTGTTCCTACTACTGAAGATGGCATGGTGCAAGTTGGCATCATAAACTCTGTCAATACTAGGTTCTACTTGGTTTAAAACATTAATTTGATTTTATAATTACTTGGGAGAATTTTGTACCACAGTTGGGACTATACATCCTGAAAAACATAGTCCAACACACTCTACCACAGTTGGTGTTTTTTATACATTTTGGATAGAATATCCATCCAAAATTTTGAACTTGTGCATCCCTATATTCGTCTAGACATTGTTTTTGAAGCCTATTAAAGGTGTTGGGCAACACTTAAAGTGTTGTTAGCATCTTATACATTTGTTTAGATCTTTGGACATACCCCATGATGCTGCGGTATATTAAAAGAAGTGGTACTGTAAGTGTCATCTGACACAAAATGTCCAAAAAATTGTATGCACCAACATCCCCTTTTAAGAGGTTTAGTCTAAAACCTAAAACGAGCAGCAAATAGATATATCACAAAGAAAAACATGCAGTAATTTCTCTGGGTATTATGGGGATATATCACAAAGTAAAGTATAGTTGGGTATTTTGGGGATCTTTGGCTGTTGGGGGTGATTTCATTGTCATTAGATCTATTGAAGAAACAAAATGGGTGAGGGCTAGACGATATAGAAGAAGGCAGTTTGTGGAATTCATTAGTGATAATCTTTGTGACTTTGTTTTTAAAGAGGGGTTTTTTACTCGGTGCAATAATAAAAGACAGCCCTATATGTCTAGGATTGATAGATTTCTACCTAGCAATGATTGAGTGGATCACTTTCCTGATCTTAGTGAACTTCTACTTGAAAAGGGAGGGTCTGATCACCATGCCATTTGTCTCAAACCCAATATCTCCCTCTTTGGTCCTAGACATTCATGATTATTGGGTCTCTTTTGACATCCAAGGAAGGAAAGGTTTTGTTCTCTGGAAGAAACTCAAAATGTTTAAATCTTTCTTGAAAGAGTAGAACAAGGAAGTGTTTGGGAAGATTCACTCTCTCACTGAAAATGCTCAAGCTAGTCTTCACACCCTTGATTTGATGGAGGAGGATAGAGACTTGACTGATACTGAGTTCGCTCAAAGAATTGAACTCAAAACTGAAATTAACAAGCTTCTTATGAGAAATTTGTTCTGGAGGAGGGCAGGGGCAAAGTGGGGTAGATTTGGTAATTATTGTTCCAATTATTTCACAAGATGGCAAATTATAGAAGAATCTCCAATTCTATCTCACACCTTCAAATTGAGGGAGAGACTATTGTGAATCAGAAACTTATCTCTTATCATATTCTTTAATTTTTATAAATATCTTCATACTGAGATTATGTTTGGAGACCTATTATTGATCTAGCTTTGTTCAACACTCTGGATGTTGTGTCCTCTTCCTCTTTGTAATCATGTGATTCTTGCCTTGCAAACCTAGAGGCTGATGTGGCATTTGATCTTTTCCTAGTGATTTATTCCTTACAGGTTGGGATTTTATGAAAGAGGATATTATGGGGGTGGTAGAAGATTACAACAACAGTTCTTTCCTTGAATGGACACTGAATACTACTTTCATATCTCTGATTCCCAAAGTGAAAGAGCCTTCGTCAATTGTGGATTTTAGACCTATCAGTCTTCTGAATTCCATTTATAAAACCATCTCCAAGGTTTCGTCTTGTAGGCTCAATTATGTTCTTTGACAAATTATCTCTCCTTTTCATTTTGCTGGAATTGGTGATAGGCAACTCAATGATGGGGTTTTGATTGCCATTGAGATTATTGATTTTAGAATAAGAGACCAAAAAGCCAGGTATGATCTGATGTTCAAAGTTGACTTTGTCTCTTGGAGTTATCAAAAAATCTTTGTCTGCCTTTGGTTTTAGAGATAAATGGAATGCTTGGTTCCACACTCTTGTTTCTACAACTTATTTCTCCATTGCTATCCTTGGCTCTCCAGCCGGCAATTTCAAATCTAGTAAAGGGATTAAACAAGGAGATCCTCTTTCTCCCCTTATCTCTTTGGCTGCTGAAGGGCTATCTGCTTTAATCTCTCGGGCTAAAAAAAATGTGGGTCTCATTCATGGTTTCCAGGTCTATAGGACCTCCATATCCATTGCCTTGTTGCAATATGTTGATGATACTGTGATCTTTATTGGTGCCTGCATTGAAAAGGTTTTGGTTATGAGTGACTCGTTGTTATGGTTTATAGTAATTTTGGGGTTGAAGGTGAATTTTTTCTAAATATGTTTATCAATTAACATTGTTCTAGACATCAATGCCTAGGCATCTATTCTGGGTTGTAGAACTGGTATCTCCCTTGCTCTTATTTGGGCCTTCCCCTTGGTGCCCAGTTCATGTGTATTAAGGTATGGGATGAGGTTTTACAGAATATTGAAAACAGGTTTAAGTAACTGGAAGAATAAATACATCGTCAAGGCGGGTAGAGGTACTCTCATTCAAAACAATTGCCTCTATTCTTGTTCATACGATGTCTCTGTGTCATTCTTGTTTCAGTTGCCAACCAAGTTGAGAAATGCATGAGAAGGTTCCGTTGGGGTTTTTTTTTCCTAATTTTAAGAACCACTAAGGTATACCAACCAAAATCTAGAGGGGGTTGGACCTTAACACTGCTCCCCTGTTGAAGTGGATTTGGAGCTTTGGAAGTGAAAATGAGGCACTGTGGAGACAAGTATTGTAGAGTAAAATTCCTGCATTTTTCTTGAAATTTCTTAGGGTTCTATGTTTCCTTCTCATTCTAATTTCTGGGTGTTCTTGTTGTTTTGCAGGTGTAAAAGGAAGAGTCTTGTTTGGTGTGAAATTCTCCATTTTCACAAGTTTCAGGTTTGTTTTTACCTTTGGAGTTTTTGCTCCTCTTTAAGCTCTCATTATCTTTTGCATATTTGCCCTTTAGCGCAATTATGAAGAGATAATTTCTTTGTATGTCTTTGTAACATATTGTCATTGAAAATACAGAAGCTGTGGGTTTTGAAGGATAAAGCTTTGGACTTAGTTTTGCCGTAGAGAGGCATAAAGTTAGTTCTGCAAACACTTCTTAAGGTTTGGATAAACTTCAACCTCATTTCCCTTTTGAATGTAATGTTTGAAACTAAAATTTTGAATTTGAACTTATGGTGTATGACCTGAAAATTTGCTAAATCACTGAAGTGTACCAGTATTCACTGTTGAGTCCTACTTGTTTCATCCCTTTTATTTGAAGGCAACATCACCAAAATAATTTCAGGAATACCTGGTCCTGACTTGGACATATTGTCTGTATGGTATTTCGTCAGTGGTTTGTATCCATTTGATATAATCACCACGACAACTGCTTAAGCTCATCGATTACAAATCTTAAGAAAAGGTTAAATGTTACACACCATCAATCATACCTATTATGGGTACGTCGGGTAGGACCACCAACTGTTGGAACATAGGTAGGCCAAGTCGAGACGTGGACTTTACATGGGTGGGTGAGGCAACCCATGGGGGACCCAATTATATGTCTTCGTGATGACATAATCAAGTTTTTATGTTTGAGTACGATGCACTCATTTAGACATTTTCAGCTGCAGCTTGCTTGAATTAGTCGTGTTAGTTACTCACCTATTGTTATTTAATAAGTAATTATCTTTTCATCTTGAATTGCTCTTATTCGACCCAAGAATGAATGCAACACTCTAATATGGTTACGTTACGACTTTACCCGAAAGATAGACAAAAACCTAGTATCTAGGCCTAAATCACCAAAAAACTAACAAAGAAATTCAAAGAAATCCTTCAAGAACCTTAAGAAAAAAAAACCAAGACCTTAGGCCTAATTCACCAAAGACATTAGGCCTAATTCACCAAAGGCCTTAGGCATCAAGAAACTGCTCATATAAACTATATGCTACTCAGCAGGAAGACAAGATTGCCAATGAAAGGCCAGTGCTTCCAACTGCAAGACCTTTTGCAATACCTTGCTTGATCCCCAACTTCATTATTGTGTCCAATATGGCAGAATATCTATCAACAGTCCTCTTCTCTGCAGTGAATGAGTAGATTGTCTTGATGGAGCTCAAAGCTTGTTCTACAATACTGTTTCCTTTGCTATATTCTTTGTAGGACTTCTTTGAGAGGAAGACAAGATATTTTCCATAGATCATTCCGGGGATAATGAGTAGAATCAGTAAAGGAAGGGCCGCTAAGGCTAGTCTCCATGAAAAGTATATTGAAAATGCAATTCCTGAGACGAAAACTGATGTATGCATCAAGAATATGGGGACCTATATGACAAAAAGATGAACAAATTGGTGAAACTTCCGTTGCATGACTATCAAAATGAGTTTTATTTTTGTGCATTTCTTCTGGATTATATTTTCCAACATAAGAAATTGCATTTTAGGTCAATAAAATTTTAAAGTCCCTTTCTTCATACCATGTGAAAAATGTAGTGCTTGTTTCAAAGAAAAATTATAAATTTATTGGAAATTTGCATTCTGAAAACATAAATGGATGAATAATCAACATATTTCATGATTTTCTATATTTTTTAATTTAATCTTACAACTTAAAGCTCATTGTTGCAACATTTTAGTATTTAATCTCACAACTCAAAATCTCATCATTCCGACAACTACAACAATGCTATTACCACCACCACGACAATATCACCCCTAGCATATCACCGAATTTTTTGTGATGAGATGATATACTTTAGTGAGGACGCCTTACTATCACACACCCATGAAATGCCTTATTCTCTGGCGTGTGCTGCAATAAAGTAGTTTTCTAGTTTGTGATCAAGCTACTGAGGAGTAGTGGCTACTTTTTAACATTTGGTATCAAATATGGCCAAGCACTCCATCGAAGGTTCTACAGTCGGAGGGGTGGCCTAGAGGTTGGAATAAAATAGTTAGGTAGTATGGTAGGGGAATAGTAGTAAGTTGTTGAATATGGTTGAGAAGTGTCACGGAATTTTGTCCTAGTTACTATGATTAAATTTCAGCTGCATGGCATTGCGAGCTTTTGATGGAGTATTGGTTGGTTCTTAATGTAGATATTGAGAAACCAACATATTTTACCCAATCAACACTACAACAAAAGTGCTTATTAATAGCACATGCACATAGTGTTTTTTAGACTTGTGCTATCAAAAACCAAGTTTAATTTCGTTACCCTTTTAAAACGCTAAAGAAAACAGTGAGCGGGAGAGCGATATTGATTTATTTAGGCTCTGGAGCCAATTTTTGTACCTCATTAATTTATTTATGCAAACATACATACCATATTAACACTCTGAATCCAAAACAAACAACAAAACATTAACATGGCCATATTAACACTCTGCAAGTGATCCTTTAAGAAAAAAAAATGCACACACACACAGTCAGCAAGTGATCACTAGGAGATAGGTGTAAATTTTTTTAGGTCAATTATATATGCATGGAAATGATATTGCAAAGGGAATACTATTCAAAAGTTATGTAAATTGTGTTATTTGAGTAATACAATTTTTTTATTCTTTGAAAGATGTTGTTTTGATTCATTTTCTTGGTTGATCTAGTTATAGTATTTAGGTCACTGTCATGTATGCAAAGAAATGATGTCGTAGCGGGTATCATTCAAAAGTTTCTAACATATAATATGAACGCATTATAATTACGATTTCTTTGAAAATATGACATTCACTACTACACAACAATTGCTCATTACTAGCATATGACAATAACATTTTTTCACTTAGTGCTATGAAAAGGCCAAAATTTTCCAATTTGTACCCCTTCATCACATTTATGTTGTAGCATTGTCTGAATTTAATTTCTGTCTTTACGTTTAACATTTATGCTGCCAGTTTGTAATGCTTTCAGAACGGATATGAATATCTATTTAGTATGAAATTGGACTTCCCTTCAAGTACTGCTTATATATTTATATATATGAAATTTTCAATTACCCCATGAAGATTTAAGTAGTTATTTGTTTGAATTTTAGAATTTTTTGGGCTGAGTACTACAAGAAAATATGATGCTGGATAAAGGTTGGGTGGGTCTTCACAGATACAAAATTAGGTGTGCGTAGTTAGATATTTATTATAGAATTAGAAATGTCAGAGGTCTTCGAGCAATAGATTTTTCTTGTCTTTCTTGTCATAGAGCTGATCCTGAGTACGAGAAAGGAGCATGGAATTTTGTGAAAATGGTTACAAACAACTTGGGAAATCCTAAAATGATATTATGCCCTTGCATAGATTGTCGCAATGTAGAGCATCAGTGTGGCAGTACTGTTGTTGAACATTTGGTTACAAGGGGAATGGATGCGAAGTACAAACAAAGTAAAAATTGGTATGAGCATGGGGAGCAAATAATTATTAATGACAGTTTTCCTGAAAAAATGTGGAACGACGAGACATATAACTTATATAGAGGTGTCCACTTTTTTGATGAAGAATATATGAAGCCTACTCAGTTGGTTAATGAAGACTACATTGAGCCTACTAAATACATACATACTAATGATTTTATAGCAAAACTAAAAGATGCAGAAACCCCTTTGTACCCGAACTGTTTAAATTATAACAAACTATCAGCCATTGTAGCTTTATATCGACTTAAAACTCAAAGTGGATGGTCTGATAAAAGTTTTAGTGAGCTTCTTGAGACAATGGCATGCTTCCACAGAACAATGTACTTTTGAAGTCGTTTTACTCGGTTAAAAAGTTTCTCAAGTCATTTGAGATTGGTTATGAAAAGATTCATGCTTGTGAGAATGATTGCAGTCTATTTAGAAAATAGTACAAGGACTTGGACAATTGTCCTAAATGTGGTGCTTCAAGATGGAAGAAAAATAAGAGGACCAAAGAGATTAGAAAAGGTATTCCAGTTAAAGTTTTGAGGTACTTTCCTATAATTTCAAGATTCAAAAGGATGTTTAGGTCTAAAAAAATGGCTGCAGATTTAAGGTGACATTTCAATAATAAAACCACAGATGGAAAAATGTGGCACCCTGTTGATTCTGTAACATGGGAATTGGTTAATGATAAATGGGAATCATTTGCAGCTGATCCACGCAATCTCAGACTTGGTCTTTCTACTGATGGTTTTAATCCTTTTTCCATGTTAAGCTCTAAATACAGTTGTTGGCCAGTGATGCTAGTTAACTACAATTTGCCTCTTGCGTTGTGCATGAAGAAAGAGAATATCATGTTAACGCTATTGATTCCGGGTCCAAAGCAACCTGGAAATGATATAGACGTCTACTTACAGCCACTTATAGAAAACTTGCAACATTTGTGGCACAATGGAGTGGAGGCATATGATGCGTTTGGTGGAAATATTTTTAATCTCAGAGCACTTTTGCTATGGACCATAAGTGATTTTCAGCATATGGAAACCTCGCTGGATGTTGTACAAAAGGTAAAAAGGCATGTCCTATTTGTGGCAAAAATACGCACTACAGATGGTTAACTCACAGTACGAAATTTGCATACATGGGTCATAAGAAATTTCTGTCACCTACACATGAATATCGAGGAAAGAAGGTTTGGTTTGATAACAATGTGGAACATGGAAGGAAGCCTAGAATCTTGTCTGGTCGGAACATTTCTATTGCTCTTAAGAATGAAAATGTCATAACAAAAAAAGAAAAAGAAATGATAATGCTAAAGATGTTGATGCTGATGATAATGGTGATGACGATGTTGATGGAAATGACGATGATGATGATCATGATGAGCTATCAAGGTGGAAGAAAAGGTCAATCTTTTTTTATTTACCATATTGGGAGGTTAGTTTTTATGTCTTTAATCGCTTAGTTTTTTTTATATTCAGTAATGGTCTAAAAAATTAAGTATTAATGGTTACGTTCATGTTTTTGTAGGAATTTCCATTACGTCATAATTTAGACGTAATGCATGTCGAAAAAAATGTTTTTGAAAGCATTATAGGCACAATGTTGCATTGTGGAAAGTCAAAAGATGGGGTTAATGCTCGTAAGGACTTACATGATATGCAAATACGGAAGGACCTGCATCCACAACCTCATGGAAGCAAAACATACCTTCCACCTGCTCCATGGACATTTTCAAGGTCTGAAATGAAGAAATTTTGCAAGAGATTATATGACTTCAAGGGAGCTGATGGCTATTGTTCAAACATTGGGAGGTTGGTATCTTGTGAGGAATGCAAAGTTATTGGCCTGAAGTCCCGTGATTATCATGTTCTAATGCAACAGTTGTTGTCGGTTGCTTTACGAAGATTACTTCCAAAAGGGCCTAGAAATGCAGTACTTCGGTTATGTGCATTCTTCAAAAGGTTGTGTCAGCGTGTTATAGATAGAGAGAAATTAGAAATATTTGAGGAAGACGTCATTGAAACTGTGTGCATGCTTGAAAGATTTTTTCCACCTTCTTTTTTTGATATTATGGTACACTTAACGGTTCATCCAGGAAGAGAAGCTAGATTATGTGGACCTGTTCATTTTCGTTGGATGTATCCCTTTGAGAGGTAAGGAATCATTCCTTTTTTTTAGTCTGAATAGTTATGTTTGAAGCTTAATATGTTGAATAACTTATAAGTTATTTATGTACAAATATATGAAAACACTAAAAGATTACGTTAGGAATCCTGCACGGCCAGAGAGGTGTATCGCTTAATCATATCTTGCAGAAGAGTGCATAAGTTTTTGTAGCGAATTTTTGAAAAAAACAATACAAGTGGAGGAAAAAGAAGTTCACAATAATTATTTTGCAAATGAAGTTATTCTGGAAAGTCGTCCAATTTCTAGAGCCACATCGATCACACTAAGCGATAGACAAAAAAAACTTGCACATCAAGTTGTGTTGATGAATACAACGGTGGTGGATCCATATTTAGAGTAAGTAAAATGAAATTCAGAGATGTTAGATCTCTATCATTACACCATAACCATTTTACTTATTCAGTTTTCTCTCCTACTAGCATGCACTTGGAGGTTTTACAAGAATCAAACAAACGTCTTACACTCGATGCAACCTTACTTTGGAATAAACATACTGAAAATTTTGCAGAATGGATAAAAAATAAGGTTCGATTAAATCTTCCAGGTTTTTATTACCTTAGTTTGTGTTTAATTTTATAACTACTTACTTTGTATCTCTTCATTTAATTTCTGCACTTTAACAGATTCCTATTGATTCAAAATATGACTCGGACACATTGAAATGGATTGCATATGGTCCACGGAATAGTGCATTGTCTTTTTCTGGGTATTTTATCAATGGGCAACATTTTTACACAAAAGATGTCGACCGGGAAACCCAAAACAGTTGGATTATTTATGAGGCAACCAGCATGTGTAGGTCAAGGGCAAAAGATATTGCACAAGTATTTTATTGGGTTACTTACTATGGAGTATTAACGGATATAATATTACTAGACTATCATATATTCTACGTTCTGGTTTTTAGGTGTCATTGGGCAAACAAAGGTAATGGTGTTAAAGTTGAAGATGGATTAACCCTCGTGAACCTCCATCAAAGTCAAGTATCATTTGCAAGATATCCATATATTTTAGCATCTCAAGCAAACCAAGTATTTTATTCAAGAGAAGATGACTCTTCTAATTGGTATGTTGTAATGAAGGCACCACCAAGAGGTTTCCATGAGTTAGAGGCCGATGACGAAAGTGCAGAAGGTTCAATACCACTAGAAGTTGACATGGACATTGAGGAGTCTAGTGGTGAAGTTAGATATGTGAGGGAAAATTGTGAGGGCATATTTGTGTAATATATGTTCTTAACCTTCATCTTTATTGTGAGGGCATATTTGTGTTATTTAGCTTGTGTTTTGGCTGATTTATCAAAAGTGTCTTTGTTTTTATATATTAGTTACACATATTTCATATGTTGTCTCTTTTTTTTGTTTTCATTATATGATTAAGCTTATTAATGCATTACATATACTGAAATGATCAACTTTTTTTTCTTAAACAGGTGAACAACAATGGTTGCTGAAGCCAAGAAGAACGACATATCTCACAAAAGGAAACGTGCTTTGATACCACAAAAACATCCAAGGTCTCAAAAGGAACGGATAAAAATGTATCAGAATGTCCAGAAGCATGTCAACAGACTTTGGCCCAACAACATGAAAGTCATGAACCTAATCTCCAACATATACAACCATCGACGTCCAAAGAAGTGGTCGAAAAAATGCACAAGAAGCACAAGAGTCAGTTGCAAACCCGATGGGAGTTAAGAAAGCTAGGGGTCCAACCAAAATGAGAGATATTGCTGTAGAGGCTGCAAGTCGAGTTCATGTTGAATTTACTGATAAAGGTGAACCATGTGGAGAGGGGTCAATTAGTTTGTCTTCTTTTTTAGGCCCACTTGTACGAGAGCACGTACCTGTAACATTATGCGATTGGAGGAAGTTTGGTAATGACATAAAAGTAATCTTGTGGAGATCAATTCAGGTATTATGAACTCTTACAATTCAATGACATGTACATTTCAGTATACACAAGTTGTGATTGAACTCTTACAGTAAAATTACCAGTATTGAGTTACTTAGTGATAATTTTATATAAACTCCAGGCAAGATTCGACTTGGATACAGAATGGCAAAATGTTATCGTATTTAAATCGATGGGATGTATATGGAGGGCCTCAAAATCACGGTTTGTCAGCCAAATACAAGAAACAACTAATGAGGAAGAAAGACTTGAGGTTCAGCCTAAAAACATTCAAAGTAAAGCAAAGTGGATAAAGTTCATCAAAACAAAAACTAGTCCAGCATTTAAGGTATGTTTTAAAACTAGTTGTAATATTATAATATATGGTGAAACATTATAATTAAGTTAAAATCATGCTAAAGTAATACAATTTCAGGCTGTAAGTTATAAGTATAAAGCAATCAAGCGTAAGCAAATCCCACACACATGCAGCCGAAAAGGATTAGCTCGATTAGCAGAAGATATGGTGATACATATTTCATATTCATATGCATTCTTATGTTGTGGTCAAAATAAGTTTGTAGGTCATATTATTAATTTTTCAGAATCTGATATCAATTTCTTTTTCTTATAGAAAAAGAATAGTACCGAGCCATCTTCTGTTTCTAGGGTTAAAGTATGGATTAAGTCGCGCACCAGAAAAGACGATAAACCAGTAAATACAGGAGTTTCCGAAACCATTGTGAGTGAAATGTTATTTGTAATGTAGAATTATGTGTAATTTTGTATAGTTTTTGAAACCATACACTATGATATTATATGTGTTTAATTATATAAGAGAAGCTAATCGAAGATGAAAGTGATTCACCATCTAACTCGACAACAAATGTGACTGAATATGCTCTTTCTAAAGTCTTAGGAAATGAAAAACCTAGACGACTAAGAGGAATGGGAAGAGGAATGACCATCAGCAAATTGACATTCCTTCAAACTAAGGACAAACATGTGGCGGAGACGCAAGAGCAACAAACTCTCATGCACGACAAGATCCAACATTTGGAGAAATTGGTGAACACATTATTGAAAAACAAGGCAAGTTTGATACATGTTGTGATCAGTGATTAAGTAAAATTCCAGCTTAGTCGTTTAATTTTTTTTATTAACTATTTGATGTGTTGTTAGATCGAGCAAAGTGGAGAAGAAGACAAAACATCTGCAGTGGTACGACAATTAGTTTCAAAATTGTGGCATTAATCTTCAATCTAAACTTGCTTCAATTGTAATGTTTGTATTGATTAATTGCAGAGTGTCAACACGAAGTCACTAGAGAAATGTCAGTTGTTAGATTGGAGTGGAACAAAGGAAATCGTTGCTAAAGGACATTTGATATCAAGGGATCCTAATGCTCTTGTCAATAAAATTACTATGGGTCCTAATGCAATCAAAGTCAGTGTTGATATCCCAACTAAATCAGATGCTTTCCTATAGAGGCCTACATCTAGTATGACTTGTATAGAACAAGCTCAAGGTAAATCGATAGCATGGTTGGATGGTTAAGGCTGTGGTGGTTTAACCCCCACGTCTTGGGTTCTATACCCACCGGCGGCACGCTTGCCTTTCAAAAAAAAAAAAATGGCCTGCCGAGAGAGTTATTTTGCAACTTGATCAAGATTCAGTTCAACAAGATAATATTGACACGCCTTTGGTAAGATAATTATTGATTGCTTTGGTATTTATATCATGTATTTGTGTAACTTAAATAGTTGTATTCTTGTGTATATGATTCCTGTTTTTTATACATTCTTTCTTTATAGAGCAAATACAACAATTCAACGAACAAGTGCACATTGTTTGATTGGAGTGGAAAAGATGAAATAGTGGCGGAAGGACGTTGGCATTCGAGTGATCCAAAAACGTTGATCAATGATATTCCTCTTGGACCTAATGCCATGATTGTTTGGGTAGATATTTCAAAAAATCATGACGCGTTTTTATGGAGGCCTACATCTAATATGACATGCATTAAAGATGTCGTTGGTTCTACTATAGCTTGGTCGGCAGACAAAGTTGTTTTGGAAAAAGTACCTGAAAATCAGGAAGTCAAAAATGCATCATATCATTTGGTAAGTAAAATGTGATTGGCATACAGTAATGCATAATTGAAGTAAATATATATATCTTCAAGAATCTATTAGTAAAGTGATTACTCAGATTAATGTATTTGTCCTGTTTGACTTGTTGTTAGAGTGTGAACATGGGCTCAAAGAAAAACTGCAAGTTGTTGGATGTTAGTGGTTCCGGACAAGTAGTTGCTGAAGGACGTTGGTTTTCAAGTGATCCAAATCAGGTTGTTCATCACATTCCCTTGGGTCCTAATGCTATTAAAGTTTGGGTAGATAGTCCAAAAGTTCCTACTGCATCTCTTTGGAGGCCTACATCTGAGCTGGAATTTATTGAAGATGCCATTGGTATTACAGTAGCATGGCCAGCAGACAAAGTTGTTATGATTTAGAGTTTCGGTAAGCATTGATCGAGACTTGTAATATAAATTAGAATGCCTGAATGAATATCTCTCTTGGTCTTGAATTCCTGAATATATGCTTGAACTACTACCAATTTTGTAGATCCACTTGTATTCATGCATATGTACGTATGTTATATGAATGTTAATGTTGTAATGTTACTATGTAATGTTGTTACCGTTGTTGTTAATCCTGCACATGTAATGTTGTTGTTATTGCTGTAATGTTGTTGCGTAATGTTGTAATGCTGCTGTTGCGTAATGTTGTAATGCTGTAGAATACTGTTAAATGTTAGTTTATGTATTACATAATAAGATGTTTCACTGCTTCAAATGTCAATTGATTTTGCATTTTAGGGAGTTGTATTCATCTAAATAGGTTTTTAGAGAGTTTTGAGAGATAGATATTAGGAGATTGGTTGGAATAATATGAGGAGATTTCTCCAAAATGTTTAGAGTTTTTATTAAGCACTTAACTTCAAAGGATGATGAGAGAGACAAATTGCAAAAGGAAATCAGGATACCATCTGAAGATTGGAGACTGAAAAAATCAGCAGTTGGAATCACAAGTTTACTTTTCCTATTGAGATTTTTTACCTTTTAAATGCATTTGGTCATTTTGGCACTGATTAGTCCCTGTTGTTCAAGTACTTACAATTGGGTATGCTTGCATGGGTATGTAGCAGCTGAATATGCTTGCATGGGTATGTTGAAGCTTTTCTACTTCAGATTCAATTTGAGTATGAAATTCGGGACTAAATCAACTAATGATCGGAGGCAGGTATTGAGGTATGCTTCAATTTAGTATAAATGCAGCTCCGGAGTCAGGTATTGAAGTATGGTTTATGTCAGAATATCATGATTAGCCTGTTTTTACTTGGGGTACAGCTGAATGGTAGGCATAGTGAACTCCATTTTATTTCACTTCTGAGTTTCTTTTTTTCTTCACCATTCAATTTTGAATAGAAAGCTTTCGTTTCTGTAGGAAGCTATGGAGGTAATGGTTGCTTGCGCTGCCATGGCAATGTTAAAAAAAAGTGATCAAGATAAAGAACATAAAGAGGATGATCCCAAATCTTCGAAAACCTCATGGGATAGTTTTCCTGCACAGGTAAACTAAAATTCTGAATTTTTTTTGCTAATATCATTGGGATTCTTTCATGGACTGATTGGTTATTCAAACTAAATTTAGGTGAGAATTCGTGTAAGGAAACTTTGCAAGGCCTTGGAGGAAGATGCCTTCAGGCCAGTTCTGCACCACTATGATGGCCCCAAGTTCCGTCTTGAGCTCTCCATTCTTGAGGTAAGATGAGTTAAAATATTTATGTTTAAATTTGAGTAGTATCTTGTTATTAATCTACCAAGTTCTCATCTGTAGTTGTAGCTAAAATCATATTTTTGATTTGTGTTTTGAATTATCTTTGTTTGTTTTGACAGACCTTGGCCTTGCTTGACCTCTGCGAACAGGGCATCTCTGAAGGTATTATCAACCAGTAAAGGATAAAGGAGAGGTGATGTCCATGAACATCATTTTTTGTGTTTTAGGTTTTTCTGATTTTGTTTTTAGGGATTTTTGCTTTTGATGATGAGTTTATGCCTTTTATTGCTGTTGATGGAGGATTAGTCAAGATGGAGTTCTGATGGAGTAGTCAGGATTTGGTTACCATCAAATCCATTAGTGCATTCTTGGATCTTGCTTTGTATATTTGAGACCCATTAAAGTGGACCGATTTTGTGCCTCTTTGTTGATTTGGTTTGGTTTAAGTTGTTATGCATTTATAGGGATTTCCTGTATGGCATTTTGAATTTTTTTGAAAAAGAATCATGAATAGTTTGAGTTTGTTTGTTGATTTTGTTGGGTTAATCTGCATTTGTTGAGCAATGAGGGGTTTCTTATGTTTTTTTTTTTTTTTGATCATCAAGCCTGTAATTTTTCATGTGGGGTTGTGACTTGATGAATAAGTTTATTGTTTGTTTAGTTTGCAAAGTTTGAATTCATTGTTAATTTGGGTTTTTTTTTCTTTCTTCATTGGATGTTTACTCTGCTGCGAGCTTGGATAGTGTGCTGGTTTCGGACCTTGAAATGTGTTGGACAGAGTGCTGCATATTTTATAGGCAAGATCAATGGCAAGCAAAGGAGGACTTTCATCAATTTTCTGCAAGGGTATCAATGGATCATCTCCACTAAGAATCATCATAGTGAGTGAATCATCTCCACTAAGAATTCTCAATTCTCATCTTTAATACTTTTCACATTTTTGGTTTATCTTTCGTTTGTTACAGGTTGAATTGATAGTGGTGACAGACGGAAGCCGCATTCTTGGACTTGGGGATCTTGGAGTTCAGGGGATCATCATGGTGAGTGAATCATCTCCACTAAGAATTCTCAATTCTCACCTTTATTACTTATCAAAAAGTGATTTACAAGTTAAACAGGGGTACGTTACGACTTTACCCGTATTAAAAAAACCAAACAATAAAAATTACTTTGTAACCAAACATCCAACCTGTAAAAACAGAGCAAACAGCATACAACTTGCAACTCCAAACGCACTGCTAGAGTCCTGTGTCTGAATCAAAACATACTTCGCAACTTGCAGCCCAAGCCCTGCCTTAGAATCAGTCCGGACATATATCTTGACTGCCGCACATTGAACCAAGCTGCCAGAAACCATGTTGCACCCTGCGGCTAGCTCCTTGTATCCCTGCATTGAACCGAAAGACAACAAATATCTTGGAACAACACTTGCATCGCACCAGTCCATAATTCCTGCATTGAACAGAAATACAATATAACAATAAAACAACTCGGAGCACAAACAACACTGGAGCAGAGTGCAAACTTGCGTACTCTGCCCCATGCTCTCAAAGTGACAATGATGCCTTCAGGGAGGGAATTTATTTATTTATTTATTTAATTTACCATTCTGTATGGAGTGTACGTTGTGAGGGGCATCGATTTCTTTTTTTCCCTGTTACTGTTGTATTTTAAAAGCTATGACATTATAAAGTTGTGGCTTTTAGCATATGTACAAAAACAAGAATGACCTCTTTTGGAGTTCCATTTAATGATGCTTAGCATTTGTTTATTGATGTTTTCTTTACATGTAAATGTTTATGGCAAATGATTTATAACCTAGTAAAACTTTGGAATTTTTTGTGCTTAAAATAGTTTGCTATGTTTCAGAATGTTGGGTTGATATTACTGTTCATCTTTTAGTGGAAGGGATCAGGTACTACCAAGTCAAGAAGAAGCTGAGAGACTTTATCATGTTTTGCCAACTTGTCAAATCCGCAACTTCAGAGATAGTGGTCACTCTCTTTTCCTGGTATGCAGAATTTTTGTTTCTTGCAGTTTCAACTGTAGTATGCTTCTGTGTTTTGGTTCTACATGCTCATGAAAAAAAAACCTAGTAAGAATTTTCTTCCTAAACTAGCATTCATAAAGTTGCCATGTTTGGTTGATAGTTTTTTGACACTAACTATATTTAAATGCATCAAGCAGGTTACATGTATTTCCTCATCTTAGTTTCTTCTTTTTCTTGTTACACATTTTGTAACACCCCTATTTTGCAAATAACAATAAATAGTTTATGTTTCAAAAATTCAATTGAAATTTGTGTTTTAAAATCTTCTTTTGTTTGACAACACGTGCTTTTCGAAATTCAGTTAACTTTCTTACCTTCCGAATCTCGGGACGAGATTCCATTTAACGTGTGTATAATGTAACACCCCTAAATTTCATAAAACTATTTTATTTTATTTTGAATTAAATAAAATAGGGTTACATTTAATTGAATGTGAATTTCGAAATTAGGGTTTTATTTGGTGAGTTAAAGGGCGGGTGCTCTCAGAATGTTAGTGGGAGCGAATAGCCACCCACCCCATAAAGAGAAAACCCTCTTTTCTTTCTCCTTCCTTTGTTCTTTTCTCCTTCTTCCTTCATCTTTTCCTTGTGTTTTCTTCACGATGGCGGCGCTGAAAATGGTGGTGCTGCTTGGTAGCAGCGTGGCAAGAATGGAAGGAGGAGGCGAAGCAGAAGAAGAGAGAAACAGGTGGTGATTTTGTTGGTGTAGTGTGAATCTGGAGATCGAGATCTCTTGCACCAAAACAGAGAGATTGATTTAGAGACATTGAGAAAAGAAATCAAGGGATACTTGCTGATGAAATGGGCTTGGGTAAAACTGTTCAGGTATGATATCTGATGAGTAAGACAACTACTGTGTGCTCTTATTCAGGTTTTTTTTTTATCTGTTACCTGATGAAAGTAAAACATGATAGAGGGTCATTTCTATTTTCTGACTTGAGGCATTATCAGAGCACTATTTTCTTACTTGAGGCATTACCAGACTACTGTGTGCTCTATTTTCTGACTTGAGGCATAACAACTACTGCGTGCTCTATTTGCCGACTTGAGGCATTATCAGAGCACTCACAGATTGCTATTGACTGGTACTGCAGATTCATGAACAGGGGATTTATGGACTAGAATGGCTGGGAGTATGGGTCAGATTGGTGCTTTGAGCCATGAGAGTGAGCATGATTTGGCTGTAATGGTGAGTGATTTTGTGGAGAATGGCAGATGATAACTGCAGTCCGACTGTCTATACGTATACAGTTCTTATAGCAGCTCTTTGTGGATCAAGTAGGTGTTCTGAAGCTTTCAGTTTGTATAGAAGGATGAAGGAAAAGGATTGTGAGCCTAATGCTCATACATACACAGTGCTTATTGATAGCCTGTGTAAAGATAATAAGTTGGAAGATGCATGTGTGATGCTGGATGTAATGTTTGAGAAAGGCTTGGTTCCTACTGTTGTCACTTACAAAGCTCTCATTGATGGTCATTGTAAGCAAGGTGATAGGATAGTGGCTTGTCAAACTTTTTAGTTTGAAAGATTTGGTGTGTCAAAAGAAGAATTAATGTTATTTGCTTTTCTTTAGGCTTAATTACGAGGTTTCCTAGTTTTTGGTTCATTATGGTCAAGAGAATTTTGGGTTCTCTCTTTTTCAAAAGATTTCACTGCAGGAGTCAATATCTCACACACTGTGCTCTCAGAATCTTTACCTTCACTGTAGTTTCAAAACTGGTTCACATGCCTTTAGGGGTGAATAATGTGAAATCAAATCAACAGTCATCCAATGGAGTCAATTAGTTGTACTGCAAGTGAGGTCGAAGAAAGGGAAAGCACAATCTTTTGGGTGAAAGAGATACATGGCTATATCATGAGAAATGGATTTATGTCCAGTCCTTTTGTTGTTAATGGATTGATAGATGTGTATAGAAGGTGGGCAGATATGGGAAGTGCAATGAAGATCTTTTCAAAGTTTTCAGTCAGAAATTTGGGTTCTTTTAATACAATGATTGTTGGGTATTGTGAAAATGGTGATGTTAGAAAGGCCAGAGAGCTATTTGATCAAGTGGAATTTGATGGAGTGAAGAAGGATATTATCTCATGGAACTCGATGGTTTCTAGATATGTAAACAATGGGATGTTCATGAAGCACTAAAGATATTTCGAGCATCACAGTTTGAAGGAGGGGTTGAGGCGGATTCTTTTACTTTAGGGAGCGCTCTCACTGCTTGTGCAGACTTAGTTGTCTTAAGACAAGGAAAGGAGGTACACTCCTACGCTATCACTAGAGGCTTGCAATCTAATCAATTTGTTGGTGGTTCACTTGTGGAGCTGTATTTCAGATGGAATTGGTGAGTTTCTTCATTCTCTCTCTTTTACTGTGAGTTTCTTCATTTTCTCTCTTTTACTGTGAGTTTTCTTCATTCTTTCTCTTTTACTGTGAGTTTTTCTTATTCCCTATATTTTGCAAATCCTTATTTCTTGACTGAAGTAGTGATTGTATTTGTGAGGATTTGATGATGGGGTTTGTGAGTTTTGTTGCGAAGATGTGTGGTTATGATTTGGATTTTGGTTTGGCGGTGTGATGACCTGTATTTGTGTGTCCTTGATGATTTTTAGATTGGATTCTTAGGCTTGTTATATTGCTTGATTTAAATCCCATTTCAAAGATTTTGGGTGTAAGGTGTAAGTGAAACTCTTAGCCCTTTATCTCTTTGGATGAGCAATTCAGTATACTGTATGCATATTGCTTGTATGGAAATGACGAGTTTCATTTCAGGTAATCCAATTGTGAGATTTTAGACATGTTGAGAATGAGGTTGCCTTATTTGTGGTGTTTTGTGTTGCAAACGCTTGCTCTCCAATATTTGTGATCTGTTTGATGTGTGAGATTTTTCTAGCTTACTGGGTTCATGTTTGGGGTCACCCATGTTTACCATTTTATGGATTAGGAGTGACTTTGTTTGGTTGGTGTTTGAATGGTTGATGAATATTAATGCATTGTGATAAATTTGGAGATTTGTATGCATATTGACTTGTTTATGCATTATGAAGAATTTGGATATTTGAATCAAGGAGTGGCTTGATTGCCATATTGTTACATAGCATGATTAATGAATATGCTATGTTTTCCCCAAAAATGTGGGTGGATAGATTGTGAATCAATTTACGAATGACAAAATGTCATTGTGGAGGAATATTGAATTATCAAAAATAAATGATATTGGTAATCCTTGATTTCTGAAAATATAAACCACTTGGACTTGTATCAGTTAGAACTACCACATCTCTTTGGTTTATTATTTCCCCTCTCTTACTAGAGAAACTAAATGACCTGCGGGTCGTCTTGCGGAGTTGGGGCACCCATTTCTTACTAGAGAAACTAAAATAACCTTCGGGTTAGTCTTGCGGAAATGTGGTGAGTTTGTATGCCTAAAATAGGCTTTGATATTTATCCGTAAAAAATGTGACGTGAGTTTATGCGCATTGATAGCCCAAGGGTGGCTTTTGGTACTCATATAGTTAGGGGTATCCGCGATGCATGTCTGTATGTGATGTCCCCACTTGGGCATGGATGACGGAGTAGTCCTCCTTTATATGAGAGAAGCATACGGGCATGTATGTTCGGCACGGAGGTGGTGCGAATGTGGTATCGTCTAAGTGATCAATCCGTTAAAAAGATGAACCTAATTCAAATAAAAAGAATAAATGACGTTGCATTGTTTCTAATTCTTTTTATGCAGGATGGCAAGTCCACTAATATTTCTGCAGGTCCAACTTGCCATAGTCAACTCCTATAGGGTAAGTACAGGTAAATGCATATTTACATATTAGGATGATGATATGATTGCCTCGTTGAGGAACTAAATTCTTTGGACTGTGTTTTTCTTGCATCACACCTTTGCCTCGTTGAGGAACTACCTATTGGTGTGATGGTTTGTTGTTTGTGTTTCGCTTGATGTTTATCACGTGCGATTTTATTGATTTTTGGGATGAAGATTTCTCACACCAGCTTTATTGCTGACCCAAGTGAGCTTTTGCTTCTTGGGTACATTCCTTTGGGAATGTAGCCGATTAGCTTTTCAGGTTCAGAGACTTTTGAGCAGCGATACGGGAGTTTCGCTAGGGCTAGCAACATCAGTTTTTCCTGGTTAGAGTTTTGGTATTAATTTTAGTTTGTTTTATTTTCTAAACTATATTTTGTCATTGCTGCTAAATGTTTCTGTTGTTATTGAATTTCACGTCCCTTGTTTTGGGGAAACGGATAATCCTACGTCGATTTTAGGATTTTCGTTTTTCTCGAAAATCGGGGCGTGACACATTTGTACTTTCATATTGAACTTGGTAAATCACTGCTTGAGTCATCTTATTAACCTCCAAAGTTTGAATTTTCTTCGTAAATAGATGGGGATTTGATTAAAGTTTTGGTCATAGATTCATGGCTCTCTTAAAAACATTGTTCACAATTTTCTGGAAATTATAAACTTTATTCTTACAATAAGTAGGAATTACTCTCTCTCTCTCTCTCTCTTTTCCTTATCCTTTTTTGGTATGGCTCTTTTTTCCTTATCCTTTTCTAGTATGGCTCTTAACATCTGACAAATTTGTTGACATTAACCAGGAAAATGGTTTTGATTTGTTAACTGCCATCAAGGGTGCTGGCTTTTATCGTCGTGCAAAGAGCCTTGATTATGTGGCAAATTTTGCACTACCAACCCAGTCTGAATTTGATCAAGTACTAGAATCATACAGGTAAAACCATAAAACTGTTTTACCAAAATATCCTGACTAAATCTTTTAGTTTTTAAAAATGTTAACACAAAAGGAACTTTAATTATGTGCACCCCATAAGTCTCCTTCCACAGTTCCTCAAAAGAGATTTCTAGGTTATGGATCAACAAAATTGTTATACTTCATAGGCGTCACGTTTGGAGGATTTTAAGCTTTGGTAATATAAGGGACATTGGGGTAAAAGGACTAATTTGGACATTTACTAGTTGTTAGGACCGCTTGAGTTTCATTTAACTAAAAAAACCAATGTAATGGATACTCAGTACCAGTTTAGTGTTTTCTTTTTATTGTTGGTTCTTAGTTGTATGCTAGGAGATCATTGATTCAGAGCTCATCAAACAATGAGCCAATATCTCCTATATATCCTTATAGCATTCCTGGTACAGCTAAAGTGTCCCACTTATAGCATGGTAGTGTTGTCAAGACTCTCATTTTTTTCACCTGAGGTGAGGTGATCTTAATCAGAGGCAAACCAAGGAACTTTTTGTTCCCAGCTTAAGCGAAGGCGTTAGAAGACTGAGGTCCTCGCCTTAATCCATCCTTCGTTTTTTTCTTTCCTTTCTTACTCTTTAGTTGGTCTTCCTTTTCTTTTTCCTCTTTTCTTTAATATTTTCCCTTCTCTTCCTTCTTCTACTTTATAGCCCCCAACCCAATGTGTGAGCGCACCTACTTTACTGCCATACCCTTGATTTAAAGCCTTATAAGTTGCAAGTACCCATGCTATGCGAATGTTGACATGCTCAAATCATTATAACTTGATTTTGTTAGTTAGCGAGCAAGTAAAATGTCATAATTGGTCAATTTAATTTCTTTAGATCTAATAGTCTTTTTGGATTTTATTTTTATAATTAATTTTTTCTAGACATTAATGGCTCGCCTCCATGCCTTGACTACCTTGGAACATGGCAGCCCAATATGTACTTCTAACTATTTGTGAAATTGATAGTTGTCATCGTCTTCTATTGTTGTATCCGGATAGTCTAGGTAGGAGGCAACATGATCATAATTCATAAGTTTGTGAATTGATAGTCTTCATCAGTTAATATTTCTGAAGCAATAATTTATATCTGCATAACTCTTATTCAACATGTAACATCCTTGTGGCCTTCCCATCATTTGGATAATTCAATTAAACTAAGGAATGGTTTCTTGAGGTACCTCTTAGATTCAATCTTTACTGGGTACTCATCCTCAACCTCTGCAATTTAAGATTGGCCTTCAAATATCTATTTTTCAAATCTCCCTAGCTAGCTTCACAAACCAACGTGACACCATTATCATATAACAGCTGAGGCATTATTGAGTATTGAGCATCCAGTTCCATTTATGAGCAGGCCAAATGGGTCCATCTCATGGTAATTTTCAGAAAATAGATTTTCCTTATATTTTGCAAGATGAATATGCAACACTTAAATCTACTTGAGCATTTTCTGAGAAAGTAATTACAGTATCCATCTCATGGGAATGAAACTATTGTCTGACATGGTGAATAATTGGAAAAAAAGGTTTCTCCTTACTGTATTCCGGCT
The DNA here is from genome assembly GCA_963556465.1 of Berberis vulgaris. Classification (NCBI taxonomy): domain Eukaryota; kingdom Viridiplantae; phylum Streptophyta; class Magnoliopsida; order Ranunculales; family Berberidaceae; genus Berberis; species Berberis vulgaris. The sequence goes on along the minus strand of OY747136.1, from coordinate 55,000,408 downwards.
TTGCTATTAATGTCCGACTACTGTTCTGATCAGTACATACTCTTTGTTCCTACTAGGTTGGTTGAGATGATTACTAGCCCTGTCATGATCTCGACGTTGGAAAATGGTCAAATAGTGAGGAGCCTTGCAGGGATACCGCAAGAGGGATCAGTATTATACGTTGGTTATCACATGTTATTGGGACTGGAGTTGGGACCACTTTTAAACAGATTCATCAATGAGAAGAATATTTTGTTGCAAGGGGTAGCACATCCAATGATGTTTGGGAAGATATGGGAAAGAAGTTTATCAGAAACATCAAATTTTGACCGGTACAGACTGTTGGGTGGAGTCCCTGTCTCTGCTACCAACTTCTTTAGACTTCTCTCCACAAGGTCTCATGTTCTATTATATCCAGGAGGAGTGCGCGAGGCTCTTCATAGAAAGGTAACAGTTTATTATGTTTCTTGCAACTCGATCTATGATGCTTAAATGCTTTCATATGCCAAAAATATTCATATTAGTATATTCTAATACCAGAGACTTAAGCGACATTCTTATTTTCTCATTTGTTACTGTACTCTATTATTTCTGCTCTTCATCATAACTATTTTAGTGGTCTCTTAAGGGAAAATAGGTATATTATAACAAAATAGCAGAGTTTCATTATTCAATTTCAGAAAATCATGAAAAATATGTTATCTAGCTCGAAAGGGTAAACTGGATCCTTTTGTTGACATATTCAATAGGTTATTATTAATCTGTCTTATGTACTCAATTACTTTGAAAATGAAGATTCATATCCCTGTTTCAAATACTAGTATAGTCGTATCCACATTGAGAATGGACATCATATTAGCAATATGAATTTATTATTTCCTTCTTCCTATCTTTATGTATCATGAAGCAGATTTTAAGTTGAAGGTATATACTTCATGTAGCCGTGCATGCCAACCATCATGTTACTTCTCATTGCCAATTACTTCTCATATTCTACCCACATTATACCAAAATTGGTGTTTTATTAACACATATTAGCTTACTGAAGTCACTTGCTTATATCCTACACTATCCTTCTTCTATTTACTCATTTCTTTCTTTTAATTGATGGTCATTCAGAATATGAAGCCATTTGAATCCCCTCTTACAGTGAAGAAATGTCTCTCATTGTATGGCGCATCATCACCAAAACAATACAGCAAGGAACCTACTCACACTGATAAAACAAGGAGTACAATGGGGAGGCAGACTATGAGACAATCAATGAGGCAATCATCAACTACTCCATTCACACTTATGCATGAAATCCGTAAACTTGAGCACCTCCAGGAGCAGCTTGGAGAAGGAGCAAAGGGCTCTGGAGGTACTACAGAAAGAAATTGCTTGTCATAGACTAGATAATCAAGATGCAGACTATAGCCAAGTTGCAAGTAGAAATACGGGAGATGCGTACTGTAAGAGAGTTAAGAAATGTTTAAGTGTAATACATTATCTTATTAATTACATTATCTTTATTATTTGATAGATTTTGTGATTCGATGTAATACATTATCTTATTAATTACATTACTTTGCCTCCATTCATGGAAATGTTTAAGTTTGGCACATTTAGATTTTTATTTTCTAGAAATAAAACTTATAAGATGTTATAAAAAAAATTGCAATAAATAGTATACTTACAATAGCGTTTTTAAAACGCTATAATAGACTTACTATAGCGTTTCAGAAACGCTATAAATACTATAAATAGTGAACTTACAATAGCATTTCTAAAACGCTATAATAGACTTACTATAGCGTTTCTGAATCGCTATAAATAATGTTACTATAGCGTTTCTAAAACGCTATAGTAGTCAACTTACAATAGCGTTTTAAAAACGCTATAATAGACCTACCATAGCATTTCTGTAACGCTATAAATACTATAAATAGTGAACTTACAATAGCATTTCTAAAACGCTATAATAGACTTACTATAGCGTTTCTGAAACGCTATAAATAATGTTACTCTAGCGTTTCTAAAACGCTATAGTAGTCAACTTACAATAGCATTTTAAAAACGCTATAATAGACCTACCATAGCGTTTCTGAAACGCTATCGTAGTTGACTTACAATAGCGTTTTTGAAACGCTATAATAGACCATGTGTCTATTATAGCTCCGACAGACACAACGTTTGTTAAAGCGCTATGGTAGCCTACCAAAGCGTTTTTAAAACGCTATTAAGGACAATATTTCTTGTAGTATAAGATATGATGAGCAAAACTAAAGGGGGGGGAGGGTGAATAGTCAGTCTCTTTTGAAAATCATTTATCTTTGAAAGATTTTTGTGGAAGAATGCAAAGACAAGGAGGCTATATAAACACTTCATTGTTACTTGGTGCTCAAAATAATCTCCTAAACCTTCGCACCAATAAAATATTTAAAGATATGTGTAGAGTATGAAATGATACAACTCTAGGTCTTGGTGGTCTCACAAACCTTGGGATCTAAAACCCGATATAAAGAAATATTTTACAAAGTAGATTCAAGACTTTATGCACAAATCAAGCGAGCTAAACTATAATTTGTAAAACTTAAACATGCAAGATGAGATATCATAAGCAGTAAGATAAGCAAGCATGCATAAGTAATGCAAAGATAGGGGAATAAACAATATCACACACAGATATAACGAGGTTCACCTAAGTCAAGGTTTGATTGACCCTAACTAGTTACTTCCACAAGCTTCAATTACTTGTTCAAACTAGGACTTCTCAATCAACGTTCCACAACTTTGCAAGGTCAAGTTGTTGCTCTTCAACGAGAATTTCGACACAAACCAAGTGTTTTACTCCATGAGTCTTATGAATATCTTGGCGATCACCAAGGGGATGTAATCAAAACCAAGTCTTATAGACGTGTGCTTGGGATTTCGGAGATACCACCTGCCTTATTCTCAAGCTCCACGAGACTTAACGATTTCCCAAAGATCACACAATTATGGAATGCAATTAACCAAGTCTTACCACCTGCATGAGATCATAGGGTGACACTTACTCGTATGAACACACTTTATGGATTAGAAAACCCACACGGAGTAAGTCGAGTTTAGGCAAACTAACACTCAATGAAGTTTCTCTAGTAGTGTCGCTCAAATAGACAGATTAGATAATGGTTTAAGCTCGGATCTTTAACTCTTTTATAGAGTAGAAGTGAGGTTCACCTTTACAAGTATAAGGTTTGGGGTAACAAATAGGTTTTCTTTCTAGGGCTTTTAGATCTCAAACAAAGAAGTTGTTGGTATATGTTAAGCTTACAACTCAAGCCCTCGATCTCTATCTATTCTTTTGAAGCTCACTCAAAGATAATACGAAGAGATGGAGAGACTTCCTCTTGAATAATGAGAACTTGTTATTCTTGTTGCTGGAGCTGCTCTTAAATAGCTCTCACAAGTTTCTCTTTAACTCCCAAAGTTGTTTAAGGCAAAGAAGGATGCAATTATTTAGAGACCGATCCTGGAGGGGGAAGTCGACTTTGATGGCCTCATGTTCTGCCTTTTAGAACGCCTAGATTTGGGACTCTATTTTCTTTATTAGACGATGTTCTGTTGACAACAACATATCAAGGGTGAAGTCGACTTTGTTATGCCAAGAAACCTTTTTAAAACAAAAGATTATCTTGTGTGACATATGCAAGGTAATTTAGCACATGGACATGTCCTTAACTTACATGGGCATGTCTCTTGAAGGAATATCCATCCTCGTGAGAGAATATCCATTTCATGGAAATGATATCTAAATTCAAATTTGAGTTTTGTCTTCTCAATTGTTTTTCCTCCAAATAGCTTTTGACTCTTCATTTTAATTTTTAACATCCATAAGCTATCTTTGGCTAGACTTCATTCAACCTATGACTTGAACTTGGTCCACCTTTTTTAATTTCAACCATCTTGGACTTGTTCTCTTGAAGTTTTGACTATGTTTGACCGACATTCATATTTTTTACTTCAGTCTCTTGAATTGACTTCATCATTGGTTGACTTTGAATTTGACTAACGCATAACTTGATATGATCTTTTTGTATTGATGCATGTGGTTGAGCCTTCATGTTACCATTTGAATGATCTAATTTCATTAGATCACTCACAATCCAATATGCAATTTTTTCATACATTTTTACAACAACGTTCCACTCAACCTATATTCGTTTTACAAGCTTAACCTATATTTGTTTTTACTTTAATTCACGAATAACATTTTCATAAAGAGCGGTCAAGATTTATCAAGTGGATAAACAAATTTTAAGATCCAATGGTTGGGATCTCTTCCCTAAATTTGTCATCAAACCTCTTTGTTTTTTAACAATTGTGCTCTTTAAAATTCAATTAACAATTGCTCTAACCCCTCCTCTCTGTCTTCATCGAGCATAGACCACAACAACTTTCAACATGCCTCTCTTCGCCTCACTCTCTCGCGTCAACAATATTTTGACACTCTTCCCCTTTCATCACTCTTCTCATCTCCCTCTTTATCAGTCTTTTATCACATATTGCTCTTTGAAGGAGCTCACTCCTTGTCTAGGGGTTTACATGTAGCTTCACTCAAATTTTTTCAGTCGCTCGCTTTTCATTATTGGTATGAGGGCTTTGTAGATCAACCATATCAGTTTCAATTGGGTTTTAGATTTGCTATATTGAATTGGTGTTTTTTATGTTAGCTTTTAGATGTATTAATTGCAAATCTCTTGCAATTTATGTTGGGAAATTGTTAGGATGATACCTCTTTAAATATTAAAAAGACAAGAAAAAACTTATTGACAATGTGGTATTGTTTATGTGTAATCAATGGCACATGTGAAACTCTACAAATCTTGATTTTTAAGGCTGGAGATGATGGTGATTGTGGTCGAAGGTGGCTCGACAGTTCACATCTAACTTCATAAGGGGTCGGGGTGCTTGTGGTCTTTGGTGATAAGTGGTGGTGGTTGAATCATGAAGAAGAAATGCCAAATCATGAAGAACAATTTGCTATACTGAATTGGTGTTTTTTATGTTAGCTTTTAGATGTATTAATTGCAAATCTCCTGCAATTTATGTTGGAAAATTGTCAGGATGATACCTCTTTAAATATTAAAAAGACAAGAAAAACTTATTGACAATGTGGTATTGTTTATGTGTAATCAGTGGCACATGTGAAACTCTACAAACCATGATTTTTAAGGCTAGAGATGGTGGTGATCGTGGTCGAAAGTGGCTCGACAGTTCACATCTAACTTCATAAGGGGTTGGGGTGCTTGTGGTCTTCGGTGATAATTAAGTGATGGTGGTTGAATCATGAAGAAGAAATGCCAAATCTAGGGTTCGGGTGGTGGTGGTGGTGGTTGGATATGGTGATGGTGTGGTCGGAGGCGGCATGCTAATGCGGGCCTAACTTCATAAGAGGTAGGGACTGCAGTCGGTAATTGGCGGTAGTGGTGATAAAGATGAGATGAGAAAGGGGAAGAAAGAACTCACATGCTAGGGTTTTGAAAATAAATGCTAACTAGTAAATAAGTTTTTTGGTACTAAACAGGGAAGTGAAAATGTTTTTAGGTACCATTTTGTATTTGTCTAATTTATTTTCTTACTTATCAAAACAAAATGATTTTGAGGCATTCAATGAAAACCCCATTGGCTTTATTGTGATGTGAACTTGAAGTCATGGGTGCATTTTCAGATACTCGATAAAAAGAAATTGAAAATTTAGGATAAAATAGAAGAAAATCATGATTTAAAGACAACCAATAGTTTAGATTATATTTCTTATGTTAGTGTGTTCTAGTGCAATTTTAGTTCGTAACCTTATCTCTCTCCATAAAGATATAGATTTTATGGAACCGAAGAAAACCCTATAATTGATTGGCTGGTTCATGTACAATTTATTGGATGAAGTTTATGGTGCAAATAACAAAATTGGACAAAACAATTGTTGAGATTTTGGGGATGCCCACGACTGATGTATGCCTTCTAATGCAAATTTGAGGTCCTGGGAAAGGTTTAGATTATTCACTAAAAGTTAACTCGTGTCTTAAGATTTTTTTTAAGATGAATGAAGCAAAAGTGACTTCCAGATGTTCAAGATTCATCCTTAGCCAACATGGTGGAAACATGCAATGTATCTCCAGGCACTCGCCTAATTTCGATGAAACATTATCTACGAGTATGTTGATATACACAATGTAAGCTAATCATCTTGCAAAGAAGGTTAATGACACCATAAATCACGTTGACTCTTATTTTTACGAGATAGAGAAGACAAAACAAAAAAATTAATCAAATTGTGTCTCCCTATGAATGAAGGAGGTTTGGGAATAAAAAAATCATAATACTGTGAGAAAAAGGCAAAACAATTGCGCTTGTAAAAATCATAACTAAATTTTTTTGAAGTGAAAAACAACAACGTAGAGCATATCAATTGGGTAAGCTCGAAAGCCAATCTAAGGTTTCGATTGAGCTTTATGTCCCAAGGCTTTAGCCCAAACCATTGCCCAAAAATAGTACGTGTTGGCTCTGTTTGGGTGGAGCTACACACTCCAAATAGTGTGTTATCTTGCATGAATAGTTATCATTTGAACCTTACACACGTGTGACTATTTTGCATGTGCAAGACAATCCAATTTTTTTTTAATCTTTTATATGTTTGTCGGGGTAGGCTTTTGAGTCTGAGGTTGAGCTCTCCCCATTCTAACCTCTCAAATTTTTGGTACAAGTCAAAAACTTGTTCCAAGTAAAACCCTATGGCTCTTTGAGATCCTTTTCTCCCACTGGAACCAATCGAACCCCAAATAGTTGTGGGCAACAACTTACTAGAAATTTGTTGGAAATTTTCAGCTAAAATCGTTGAAGATGATGGTTGAATTGTTGGATAATTTGTCGGTGGCCGAAATTGTTGAAGAGGGTGGAAGGGAAAAGAAGAGAATAGGTGAGAAGAGAAAGTGGTGGAAGGTGATGGAGTTCTCAATCACTGCCTCACTACCACCCCCTTCATCTGTTATAAAAGAATTTAGGGTTCGTTGGTTGTGTAGATCGATTGATTTCTCCTTGTGTTAGGGTTCTTCCACAAACTCGCTTGTGTATGTGTATGTGTATGTGAGAGAGAAAAGAAAAAAAAGAAAAGAGAGAGAGTGTGTGTGTTATATACGCACCACTCGTATATGTTTGTTGTCATTTAGACACTGTGTTTAACGTCATTGACGTTGTGTGGGAGACTCCACTTGTATTCTTCGATCTCACTAGTGAAACTATTTTCTTTGCCTTGTGGCGTAGGTAATAATGTCGAACCACATAAATTTGTTTTCTCAGGTTTTTTTTTTGTAACTTCGCATTTAGGTATTAGTAACTCTTATGCGCATAACAAGTGGTATCAGAACCGAGGGTTAGTTCTTGGATTCGTTTGAAGGTGCGTGAATTGGTGGTTGTTGAAAAACATGTCAGATCTATCAAGTTCTTGATCAAAGATGGTTACCGTTACAGTCGAAAAATTTGATGTCGAAAAATTCAAAGGGGAAAATAACTTTGGGATGTGGCAATGAGAAATTTTGAATGTGTTGGGAAAGGAGAATTTGGATGATGCTTGAGGAGATAAGCCAGAGACCATGAAAAAATAAGAATGGAACAAGCTATTTTGGCAAGCATGCAGATCAATACGGTTGTGTTTAGCGAATGAGCGAAAATACTTCATTATGAAGGAAGCCTCTGCTAAAGTGTTATGGAAAAAGTTGGAAGACATATACATGACGAAGAACATCAAGAATAAGATCTTCCTCACAAAACTTTTTCGGATGAATATGGGATTACTTTGTCTAAGCATTTTTTTTGTTAATCACACTTTTTTTTATTCCCTTGCCCCTCCCACCCCAAATGCCCTCGGTAAGGTTCGAACCCTGGACTTGTGATTCATCCAACACAAACCTACCAGCTGAGCTAGTACCCTATTGGCATGTCTGAGCACTTGAATGAGTTTAATAGGCTTATTGTTGACCTATTCAATTTGGAAGAAGATATTCCATAAATTATAAGGCTTTGTGTCTTTTGAATTCCCTTCCTGAATATTATGAACATCTCATTACAACTTTGTTAACGGAAAAAAAAAAGTTGAATTATGATGAGGTTGCTACAACATTGCTCAATTCTGAATTTAGGAGGATGGATATCAAAGTCCATCGAAATGCAATGTCTTAAGTATTGGTAGCAAGGGAAAGATCTGAAAATAGGAATGTTGGTGATAGGGAAGATGTGACAATAAAAATGTTGGTGATAAATAAATATCACACTCAAGAGGAAAATATGTGGACAGAGGGTTTTTTCGAATGATGAATTGCCTTTTTTATCATAAGAAGGGTCATGAAAGATTAAGTGTGAGGAATAGAAAGCTCCAACAGAAAAGGGAAAGAAAACGTCTTATGCAAATGTGGTGCACAATTTCGATGAAAGATGAGGAAAATGTTTATTCGTTTTTTGAAACTTCAACATTGGTGAGTCATTCTAAGGAATGGCTTTTTTATTCAAGTTCTACCTTTCAAATGTGTCCTCGTAGGGACTGATTCTCTAACTTTAGATAAGGGGATGGCGGAGTTGTCCGTGTGGGCAACAATGGAAAAATGTAAATTTGCAGGGATAGGTAAAATCGAGTTGAAGCTACATCGATTTGAAGAAAAATCTCATATATGTTAGTGTTTTAGAGCCCAAAGGTTACAAGGTTATGGTAGATGGTGGAGCTTTAAAAATCATTTCCAATGCACTTTTATTGATAAAATTTGTTCGAAAGGGTAACGTGTACTTCTTGCGGGGAAGTACGATTACAGGTAATGGGAAAGTTGAATTTGGTGAAGCAACTTATGTTGTTGATGACCTTGTGGATGTTGCTTCTGGTGGAGTTAATGATAGCTTTCAAATGTGTTCTCGTAGGGACTGATTCTCTAACTTTAGATAAGGGGATGGCGGAGTTGTCCGTGTGGGAAACAAAGGAAAAATGTAAATTTGCAGGGATAAGTAAAATCGAGTTGAACCTGCATCGATTTGAAGAAAAATCTCATATCTGTTAGTGTTTTAAAGCCCAAAGGTTACAAGGTTATGGTAGATGGTGGAGCTTTAATAGCTGTTTCCAATGCACTTTTTTTGATAAAATTTGTTCGAAAGGGTAACTTGTACTTCTTGCGGGGAAGTACGATTATAGGTAATGGAAAAGTTGAATTTGGTGAAGCAACTTATGTTGTTGATGTGACCCTGTGGATGTTGCTTCTGGTGGAGTTAATGATAGCTTTCAAATGTGTTCTCGTAGGGACTGATTCTCTAACTTTAGATAAGGGGATGGCGGAGTTGTCCGTGTGGGCAACAATGGAAAAATGTAAATTTGCAGGGATAGGTAAAATCGAGTTGAAGCTACATCGATTTGAAGAAAAATCTCATATATGTTAGTGTTTTAAAGCCCAAAGGTTACAAAGTTATGGTAGATGGTGGAGCTTTAAAAGTCGTTTTCCAATGCACTTTATTGATAAAATTTGTTCGAAAGGGTAACTTGTACTTCTTGCGGGGAAGTACGATTGTAGGTAATGGGAAAGTTGAATTTGGTGAAGCAACTTATGTTGTTGATGACCCTGTGGATGTTGCTTCTGGTGGAGTTAATGATAGCTCCAAATATGTTTGTATGGATACCTCGAGGATTTAACATTTATGTGCAAGTAGTAAATGTGAGAAAGTTTTGCACAAGTTATTGAATAAACATTTGGTAGAAGATCCGAAGATATGCAACATGGATGTTTGTCAACATTGTGTTTCTGAATGTTTCGATTCGAAACTCTATCCTATCCAAGGTGGAGTTGGTTTGGTAGCTTGAGCGCATTCTAGTGTATGGCACATATGAGTTTGTTTGAAGAGTTGAAGTATGTGTTTTGAACAACTGACATATGTTTGTTCGTGTTTGTTGTGGTCGGCTCAGATTTGTGGAATCTTCACCGAGGTGGAGATTTGTCGGCAACAACCTGCTGGAAACAAATTGAAATCTATTGGACTTTTAATAGACTTGTGTTTTAAAGATAGTAATATAAACTGATTTGTCAAGCGAAGAAATGAGTTGGCTCATTTAGTTGTTCTAAACAAAGACAAGAGGCCCTCATGTCACTCTTGATTTGGTCTTGAAATCACAAATTCCCTTTCACCATCTTCTTTCTTGTCTTATTTACTTGTTCATGTTTCAGTTCGATTAAACCCCATAAACGATTTTTCCATATGCAAGTATCTAGTTGAGACTTGAATAATTTTGTGCTCAAATTTTTTTAGAACATGTTCATCCCGTCCCAAACTGGTTCGGGATGAGACGAGGTCGAATGAGGTCTATCCCATCTTGATCCCGAAGGAACAGGATGAGGTCCATTCCATCCGGTCTCCTCCCATCCCATCCCATGCCCACCCCTAGCTAGGACAATTATAAATAAGACAATGGTTGTTCATTGTTATGTTGATTGTTGAAAGAATATTTGATTTCTTAGTTATTTTCCTTCAGTCTTTATTATTGTATTCCCATTACTGTTCGTTATTTCGAGTATTACTTCATTTAAATCTGCATTACTATTTTTTATTTCTTGATTTCTATCACAAAAACTATTTGGGGGGCAAAAATGAGTGAACCAACTTTCAAAGTTTGAATTGGGTTTCTTTCCATTTGAGAATGGATATTTTCTTGATAATATTCTCTTTTAAGACACACCCATGTGCTAAAAGGTGATGTCAATGTCAAGTACAAAGATATGTGATAAAAGACAAGCTTTTATTTTTAAAAAAGCTCTTCGAGACCGGCAAAGTTGACTACACCCCTTGACAAGTCGTTTAAACATAAAGTCATTTTGACAAAGCAAGGAGCCATTCAAATTCTAACAGTTTTAAAAAAGGTAGTAGGGACAATGAAGTCGACTTTACTATGACTAGACTGTTATATAAATAGGAATCAAGATTCATCTATTTGGATTTGATGAGCACCAAGGTGTTTGTAAGACTCGTGGACCAAAACATTTGGTTCATGTTAGTAAGTCTAATAGGAGCGCGACGATCAGACTTTGCAAGGTTGTGGAACGTTGATTGAGAGTGAAGTTCTTATTTGATCAAGGAATAAAGAGTTGAGGCTTGTGAGCATTTTCCATCGAGGAAGTGGTCATAACCAATCAAACTCCAGCTCAGGTGGACCTCGTTTTATTGGTGTTATTTGTCTGGTTTGTTTTATTCTCGCCATGACTTTACGTTTCCTTACATGTTAAGTTGTCTTTACATTGTTATATTGCTTGTATGCCAACTTCCTAGGAATTTTTTAGGGATTTTGCAAAAGGTTGTTAACTAGGGTGTTTATTTTCAAGTAATTCAATTAAACTTGTGAACCTTATGGTATTGACTTGGCTTAAGGCACACCATAAGACTTAGATAAGTTTATTCGAAGAAATTCAAACTCAAATATTTTCGCTTGATTTTCAAAGCAAATTCGATTTTTGAAAATTAACTATTCACCCACTCTAGTCAATAATAGCCTGCCTAATGTCGTGCACTCTTGGTGAGTCATATAGCATACCTCACAATTTCAGGATTGACATAACACGATTAGTAACCATGTCATATTTTTTCAAACCCAAACCCACTAAGTTGCATGTCATGTAGTATTAGTGCGATCCCTATATGAGATTAATTTCCTTCTACTTTTTTTGTTTCGGACCTAAGCCCTGTGGCGCCTCTAATCCAAATATTACTTGCATCCCTTAAAAGGCTTGGTTCATTTGGCGGCACTAGGCATGCAAATATTGTCTTGTGTACTTATCCTAAATGACTAATTTAACCCTTTTGATTGAAAATTCAGTCAACAAATATTCTATCAAAACAATTATTTGCGCCTAAAATGAAATGATTTTTGGATATTTTAAAGCTTTTGTTAAATGCCCCATTAGAGCCAAGGAACGAGACTTCGAAAAAATGGAAAATTTTTGATACCTTGATTTTAGGAAGGTAACGACTACTCCACACCACCATATAGACTGTCCCACATCACCATGTACTTTTTTCTTTTTTTTCCTACTAACCCACACCACCCAAAAAACTGTTATTGAAAAAACAGTAACATATAAACAAGGTAACTTTTCGACCAATTTAAACCCTCAATTGAGACCGATTCTCAAGCTCATCAAAACACAAAAACTGTAGTACTCTGAGCTATTTAATAAACACGATTTGAATCACTTGAAAATGTTTGGAATGAGAAAGTTATGGCCATTTTACTAAAGTTGCACAAATCTGTCTCGCAATAAAAATGGGGTAGTGTCCCTGACTTTCGGCCAACTTATATGCTCAATCGAATCCGATTCTCATGCTCATCAAAACATGAAAATTGTAGTACTCGGAGTATCTAATAAACACAATTTCAATCACTTGAAAATGTTTTGAAATGAGAAAGTTATGGTCATTTTCTTAAAGTCTCGCAAATATGTTCGGAAAAAAAAGTTGTTTCTCACCTTCACATTGCCCCAGGCGAGGTTTTTCCATTTCCTCGCCTGTAACGTTGCAAGATTTTTCCATAGCTTCACATTGATCCAGGCGAGGAAATGGAAAAACCTCGCATTGTTCCTAGTGAATAGTAAATTTTTTGCTGAAAATTTTCTAAAGTTTAACCTTACATTTGTATTAAAAAATTTCTTAGTTATCTTTTTTTTATTTTCGTTCTTTCGTCTGTTCTTTGCCATTTTCTGCTTTCGCTCTTCGGTGAGACACCGTCATGGGTCATTTTTTACCTCTATCATCTCGATCATCCCCACCAATTGAATGGGGGAGAGAGTGGTGAAGCAATTGAACCAATCGAATGGGGGAGATAGTGGACTAACAAAAGAAGGGGGAGAGCAATCGAACCAATCGAATGGGGGAAGATTCGATTAGGGCAGAGAGGGAAAATGCAATTTTGAATGGGGGAGAAGAATTCGATTTTGAATGGGAGAGAGAGTGGATGCTTGTTTATATTGGTGGTGTGAGAAATAAAGCAGGTTGTGTGGGAGAGTGTAATGGTCTGAGACAACATATATGGTGGTGTGGAGTAGTTGTTGTCTTTTAGGAAATATTAAAAAAAAAATTGTCCTATATGAAAACATATATTATATATATTGTATCAAAAGCCAACGAGGCACTAGCTCAACCGGTAGACTTGTGATGGATAATATTATAAGTCTAGGGTTCAAACGCTCAATACAATATCATATCCAACCAATAAAGGGTTTGAAGACAAAGATCCGAATATGCAAATTGATGAAGCTTTGAAAGAGCAAATTGATGAGGCCAAAGAAGTGAAGGCGCACATGAGATGACAATAAGGGAAGAATTCCATAAGAAATCACAAATTCGCAAAGTTTCGTGAATATTTTGTGAAAAAATGGGATTCGGACGCCTAGATATACCATTTTACCAACTTTTTAAAAAATTATGAAAAATAGGGATAATGACTTTTCTGCCCATTCTATTTCCATATTTTCAATAACCAAATTCGTTACAAAAAATACAGAAATTCTAAATGTCGAGGAAGTGGGCGAGGGAAGTGAGGTGGCGGGGGTGAGAGCCGTTCCTCGCCCTCGAGATGCGTGCATTGACTTTTTGCGCGCGCATCCCGAAGGCGAGGAACGGCTCTCACCCCCGCCACCTCACTTCCCTCGCCCATTTCCTCGCTCGTTTCCTGCTCAATAAAATATTTGGAAAATTTGAGAATACTCAATCCCTTGATTGGAGCACAGCCACCCTCAGTCTCAAATGGGTGGGTCCTACCATTTTGAGTTTAAAAAGACACCTGACGAGTGAGTGGAGAGAGAGAGGAGAAGAAAGGTTTCCTCCCATCTCTTGCACGTATCGCGAGGGGGATGGAGGGTCCTCCCTCCCTCCGCTGGTTTCCTCGACAATTAGAATTGGGGAATATTGTGAGAGTAGAAAGAGTAGAGCGAACTAGACAGGTGGAGGGAGGCAGTCATAGAGGGAGAAGGGGATGATGGCGGCAGGTGCAAGCAGAGGTTTGGTGTTGAGTCGTCCAGTAACTTTTGTCACCGGAAACCCTAAAAAGCTCGAAGAAGTTCGAGCCATTTTGGGTCAATCCATTCCTTTCCATTCTCTAAAGCTTGATTGTACGTACAAACTACTTCTTGACACAATCTTCTAAAAAATTCATCAAACACTTCTCACGCTTTAACTCACTCTTACAGTGCCAGAACTACAAGGAGAGCCCGAAGACATCTCCAAAGAGAAAGCTCGATTAGCCGCACTTCAGGCATTCTTTTCCTCTTATTAATCTCCCTCTCGGCCTCTCCTGACACACTCAAGAAGATTTATTTTTATTGATTTTGTAATTTTTGTTTGTTGTAAATTGAAGGTAAATGGGCCGGTTCTGGTTGAAGACACTTGTCTCTGTTTCAATGCGCTCATGGGTCTTCCAGGTAAACTAAAATCTTTTCACAATCCACCCATTTTCTTCTTCTCTCTTTTACTTGATTATTTGGTGACCCATTTGTTTTTAATGTCTTGCAGGACCTTACATGTAAGTTCAATTTCCATCACATTCTTAAAGATGATATTTTCAAAATTTTACTTTCTTTTTTCATTAGATAGTTGTGAATATTGTTAGTAGGTGATTTCATTGCCCCCTTTTGGACATAACCTCTTCTTCATCATGTGAGATTCTGGCCTTCTGGGGTTGTCTGTTTTTGCCACTTAATCTAGTCAATTCAAAATGACTAGGCCAACAAAGAACAAACATAAGTAGCTTCCATTTACTTGTTGCACATTGACATTTATGATGAATTTCAGTAAGGGTAGGGGTCTGGTGGGGGTTGTGTGGTTTTCTATGTAGACCACTTGTTTAGTATTTACCAGTTTTGTCGTAAGTGCACAAAACTAGATACTACTACGACCAGGTGCTCATCGGATATGCCATTTACTAAGGGAGTTGCATAAGATAGACTGTAAATCCTTTATTTAGTTATGTATGTTGTGGAGAAACAACATGATAACCTGGTCTTAATCCAAAGAGTAGTTCAGGGGTTGAACTATACTTTGATGCTTTGCTTGGAATGTTATGAACAAATGCAGTTTACAATAGGTGATTGCACACCTATTTACACTGTTATTGTGCCTTATGACATCAGTTCCCGAATACTTGGCAGGATTAAATCAGGAGAAAAAAAAGGACAATCAAGTAAAGAAATAGCAAGCAATAAACATTTTCTCAAGGAAGGAGGTACCTGTGAAATATTGTAATCAGGGTAGTATAGCATGAATATTATTGGAAACTGTAAAGGCTACTTGAAAGATTGAAATGGGATGCATAACACAGAAGTTTTCATGTACAGATTTTAGAAAATATGCAACAGATGTACAACTGAATAAGATAAACAAATTAACAGGATTGTTTCATGTCTCTAACTTCCAATATATGAATGTTAAAATATTTGCAACAATTCATAAGTGAATAAGAAAACCATAGTAATAGACTATTTCAAGTAGGGGTGAGCACGGGACGGGATGGATCAATCCTATCCCATCCCGTTCATTCGGCAGCGGGATGAGATCGGGATGGGATAGACCTCATCCCGATCTCCTCTCATCCCAAACGGGTTCGGGACAGGACGGAATGAGCATGTACTAAATAGTTCTCCAATGAAGAATAACAAAAAAATTTCATCTCACATTGCTCACACACCAATAATGAATGCATAATCTATGTACATATAACTTCATCATAACAATATAAAATTTCATCTCACATTGCTTCTAAGTGTATCTTGTATGAATGATATAAGTTCTCAAGTTGTCTTGATATAGATTCAAAAATGAAAATATTGCAAATTGACCAAATTTTCAACTATATAACTTATAGTGCAAAACTAAACGAAACCATCATTTACTTTATATTCTACAAAAATAATTGTCATATAATTAATCGAAAATGTGAAAAAACATAAATTTTCATGGGTCTATTTGACTTATAATATTCAAACTGAAGATTCTATCTAAACAAATAATATCAAATCAAACAAGTTTTCAAACAATAGATGTTTTGATTTAATTTCAACACATCCTAAATTTATCTTTAGAAGATTAGTTTGATTAAAATTAATAATAATAAATAAGTTCAGAACGGGAAGGGGTAGGCGGGATTGAAAATCTTTATCCCGATCCCATCTCATTCTAGATCGGGATGGGATGGGACGGGAAGGGATCGGGATGAGTTTGATCAATCCCAAAAGGTCCAAAAAAAGGGACGGGATCGGGATTGCGGGATGGGATGCCCACCCCTAGTTTCAGGTCTCTAATTATCCATTAATCATAGGTTCCCCTTGCTTTTCCTGTGAAAGTGGGAGTGATTGTATCAAATGGCTTGTGGTTCAAACAAAATTTGAAGTAGTTTGAGTAACAAAGAGGTAGAAAAAAACTTAAAGCACTGGAAAAGTAGTTTTATGTTCTCTAGTTGGGGAAAAAATACTTGAAGTAGTTATGTGAGTAACAAAGAGAGAGAAAAAAAAACCTTAAAGCACTGGAAAAGTAGTTTTATGTTCTCTAGTTGGGGAAAAAAATACTTGAAGTAGTTATGTGAGTAACAAAGAGAGAAAAAACCATAAGGCACTGGAAAAGTAGTTTTATGTTCTCTAGTTGGGGAAAAAAATATTGTTTAGTCTATGGAGGGAAAAAAAAAAAAACCAACAACAACAACAAACTTTAATGATTATGGTACACTAAAGAGTCCACTAATTGTGACTCATTACATTCATGATTTATCTATTTTTGTGATTTACAATTTCATCTAGATTGAGTTGTATGATTTGATCCATCCAATTTTTGAGTCGATTCAATTCAGGGTCCACTCAGTTTGATTGAATCATACCATTCATATGAGTTTGATAATGCCCTCATGGGTGTAGTTTGGCCTAGGAAGGAATTAAATACTGGTTGGGCTATGGTACGTTTCTGGTAGTTTGAAGGAGTTTTTCATGCATTTATAGTCTAACATCAAGAAAGTTAGTATGCTTGTACACCCACAATGCATAAGAAAACCACAAAAATCAGTCAATGCCCGTACCCCCTATGAACTACCTTCGACTAAGTTTTTTCTTAACAGCCCTTCACATAAAAAATAAAAAATAAAAAATACCCTTGAAGGCAATCCTTTTTTCCAGACCAACTTGATTGGAAAAGTTTGAAATGCACCTACAGGCATGTTATCCATAGACAGTTTTTCTAACATGGGAACTATGAATGGGATGGAAACTTTACTTCCAAAGAGTAATAGATGCGTTATAACACAAAAGAAGCTAAAAGAATATTGTATCATTGTTGTATTCTTGAATGCATAAAAGGTTACAATCTTATGTTTATATAGGCGATCTCTTAGTTGGAAACAAAGAGTAGTTTATGGATTTACTAGCTTCCACCTACATGCTTTCTTGGATTTTGACCCAAATTACTTAAACTTCTGGTGACTCCACATTTTGAAGGTTTACATTCGGAGGTTTCACTTTTTCTGAAACTTGTAACCTGCTAAACCTTCACAACAGATGTTTTCCACCACTCTGATATTAGGCAAATCAAGTTTTGATCCCCAAATAAACAGCTCAATCTGAAGCGGTTATTCCTGCAACTGATTGCTCCACCATCCAATGACAATATGGTTTGTTTAGACTCTACCTAGAGCTCCAAACTCTACCTTGCCTTGGTTATTTCTATCCATCTTTTCTCTTTATTGGGTCCAGCACTTCCATGAGTCCTGAGTCTGATTTGTAAATCACAAAGACAAAAACTTGGTCGTTCCTCAAAATTGTGGTGGCTCTTGGAGTGTATTAGGTGTGATTTCGGTTTCAAGGAAGATTTTGCTGCAGGTTGGCAAATCCTAGGGAAGACTTTATGAAGTTACTTCCTTTTGCAGTGTGGTGGACAATGTAAAAGGAAAGGAATTGCAATATTTTAGTGAGAAAGGGTTGGAGACTTGGAGTTTAGTGTGGTGATCATTAAGGTTCTCAACACCTTGTGAGGTTGGGTGTTTTATTTTCCATCTTTTAAAAGAATTTGTATGCTGAATGGAATGCTCTAGTGTTCTAGTGTCGGGACCTGAATAAAGTCATCCCATTCTACTGTCCACCTAATTCAATATCAATAGAATTCGTGTTTGGAGAAAAAAAAGAAAAGAAGGGAATGGAGTATCTCTAATTTGATACTTGGAGTATCCTGTCTTTTGTAGAGTTCCAGGTTTGTGAGTTTGTTGGGGATAGTTTGTGTTCTGTAGAATTTTCTTTGCTTGTATTTTCTGTGCGCTGTGTCCTTCTCAGTCACTGTGACTGTGGCCTTTCTTTTTATCACTCTATCTGTGTTTTGTTGATAAGAAAAAAAAATCTCTAACTTGCACAGAGCACCTCATCTCCATTGTTATCACAATTAAGTGCTGCTCAGATTTTGCTTGCCCTTCATATATTTTGGCTTTCCTTTTCCGCCATGAAAGGCAATCAAACTGATCCGTTCCCCTGTCAAAGTGAGGTTGCCTGTCTTCCATTCTGGGAGCCGTTAATGTATGGATGTGTACTTGACATCTTTTTTGAAAGCACATTCTATCTTATTCACTGATAGCCAAAGGGAAACATTTAAAAACCACCCAAAATTTCCCATGAAACATGATCATATAATTCAGTTTATATCCTAATTCGAATCATGACATGCTGAAGAGTTACAGAGGCAGTAGACTATATAAGCCTTGAGGCGTGCAAGTGTATTATACAATAACAAACATATACCATGTTTACTCATTAAATGGTATGATGTAGTACAAGTTCTATTGCATAGCATACCATAAAAGTAAAATTTACAAGTGGCATATTTCAACTCAAATAACACAAGTTTTACATCTCTAGGTTTCAAATTCTAAACGCAAAATTGCACATAATATCATTGATTAAGTAGTCATAATCAAGTCCATGTTAGTCGAAATCAAAATCTCAATTAACAACTATTTAAAGTTTACATTTGAATTTTATTAAACTTCGCCAATTTACCAAGTGAGGGCCAATGTCTTATATTTGCTCTAAATAATACCATCATCTGATTTTGTTGAAATAAAGGGCTAGACCTCTGACATGCATGCCTCGCCAGGCTCCACACCTCAAAACATGCCTCAAGCTCTTTGCTCGGGCTTCATCCTTGGGTTAACGGCTTGGAGAAAACACATAATACTTCTAGGGCGTTGTGAGTGCCTCACCTTGAGGCACACACTTCACATGTTTAAAATCATTAGATGATAGTATCTTTGTTTGTATCCATGTGTTAGATGTTTAATTTTTCATACCTAACATTTCTATTGTTTTCCTGTCACGAAAAACTTTACAACTCGAACTATGAAATTTTTCAGCAAGTGGTTTCTGCAGAAGATTGGCCATGAAGGTAGTACTATGTACTCCCTCTCTTGTTTAAATTGTTTTTAGCTAACACAAATGTCTTGCTCACTCGATTTACATTATACTTTGACTACTCTCTGCAGGTCTGAATAATCTGTTGATGGCTTATGAAGATAAATCTGCCTATGCGCTGTGTATATTTTCCCTTGCTGTTGGACCAAATATAGAACCTGTTACTTTTCTGGGAAAAACTCCGGTATGCTGTTCAAATATGCTATTTTACTAAGAAGATAAGAAACTTGTCCAATTCTGTTCTCTTGAATTTGCTGAAAGGTCACTCAAAAAGCTATAAATCTGTCTTACAATTTTGCAAAATGATATGCTTCTACATTCTTTCTACTTTGGTTCTCCATAGCACTGATTTTGAGTTCTCAGCCTTCTTCTGGCATGACTCAAATCCCATATTAGACCATCCTTCCCAGCTGACTTCCTCTTTGGATGCGTCCTATTTGCAAAGAGCTGTCATCGACTATTCGTATTTTGCAGACTTGGAAAATGATCTGACCTCCATTATCTTCTAACAAATGCACTTTTCAAAAGTAGAATTTTCAGTCTTCCAATTGTTCGTTTCCTTGGATCATTAGACATCAAGTCGTCAACATTTTTTGGGTTCAAGATTTATGTCTCATCATCACAAAACTACTCCCTTGCCACAGGAATGTCTATGCCACATTAAGTTGTCGCACAAGCGTAAGCATGGTCATGTTGAGCAATTTGAATTATATCTGATCAGATGTAAACATGCAAAGAACCACAAACCTTGGGAGTTAACAAGTTTTAGTGAAGCTGCAAAAGAAAATGTTAGGAGAGTAGGCATTACCAAAACGTGTCTAGGGTAGCAACAGAAGACACCACTCAATAAGTGCTACCACTTTCATACGTCTTATATGTTAAGCAATTACTCTACCAAAGGAAGGTTGCATTTGGAGCTCAATCATACTTTCTCAAATGTCCACATTTTGTTACAACTTACACCTAAGGACGAACTCCTTGCACGCTACTAACTATTATGGTACAAGCACATAGGCTACAAGATTGTCTTGACATTTTCCACTGATTAATTAGTCAATGCCCTTGTCAAATTTTGCAGGAAATACTCTTCCGTTTTGTTGGTATGATGGACATTGAACTTGCTCAATCTTAACTGGTTTCAACTTTGGCTAGTACTTTCCAGTTTACTATGTAGTTTGGCTACTTCGGAGGAATTTTAGCAATATAATTGGTGAAATGTGTTCAATTTTTCGATTGAACCTAGATGCCACAATAGGATCAGTAATTCTAGACTGATTCCAGCTTGGGGCATCCATATTTCTTTAGTTTGCTTTGAGATACTAGCACACAAAAGGGGAAAAAGCTCTAATATTTTGTCTTCTTCAAGATACTTGCACAAAATGGGTAAATTTTCAAAGGAGAGCTACCATGAGGATTGATGTTGATAAAATTTTGAGGGAAGAGGAGGCCAAACGGAGAAGGAAGTCTTGGGTTCAATGGCTTCTAGAAGGCGATAGTAATACCTAATTCTTTCACGTTATTGCATCTCTTAGAAGGAAGTTAAATGATACATCTAGACTCATTATTGACGGAAATTTAGTTGATGATCAAAATATCATTAGGAGCCATTTTTTTTTCTTCAAGCAACTTTACATGATCCAGGAGTTTTGGAGACCAGAATTGGAGGGCTTGGAGTTTTTGGCACCGTTTCGGAGGAGGATAAGTTAAGGTTTGATGGAAACTTTAGTGCGGAGGAGATTCTTGATGCGCTGAAAAGTTGTGGGAGTGATAAGGTCTCAGGTGCAGATGGTTTTCCTATGGGTTTTTCAAGAAGTGTTTTCCTATGGGGTTTTTCAAGGAGTGTTAGGAGGTTATTGGTGATGAAGTTATGTAGGTGATTGTAGAGCTTCAAAATTCTTTATGTTTGGATTGGAGATTGAATACCACATTTAGTACCTTGGTCCCCAAGAATGACGAAACTATCACGGACTATGGCTAGGAGATTAAAATCTTGTTTGGGTTAGATCATAGGACCCAACCAGGGTATGTTTGTTAAAGATTGGCAAATATTAGATGGGGTGATGATTGCTAATGAGCTGGTGATTCAAGGTTGAGAAATGGTATTCCGGGGTTACATAAAATTGATTTTAGAAAAGCCTATGACCATGTGAATTGGGACTTCGTGTTATAGTGTATGAACAAAATGGGTTTTGGTGAGAAGTGAATTAGGTGGGTCAAGATAATGCCTACAATATATTTTTCAATTCTTGTGGGTGGAGACTGGCGGGTTTATTCAAGATTTCATGAGGTATTCGCCAAGGGGATCCAATGTATCGACAGGGAGTATTGCACATCTTCATTTTGCCGATGATGCGTTGTTATTTTTGGATGATGATCATGTGGAAAATTTGAAGTAATTCTTCTGATCTTTCAATTATGCTCAGGTTTGAAAATTAATTTCTCTAAAAGTGTGGTTTATGGTGTGGGAGAGGATGCTAATAGTGGTGGTATTACCGGTTATATATTTAGGCATTCCATTGGGAGCGAAGAATAGATGTAAGCACTTGTAGGATCTAGTCTTAGAACTTGGAGGTGATAAGGAAAAGGTTGGCTATGTGGAAGGCAAATTACTTTCAAAGGGAGGGAAACTTGTTCTTATCCGGAGTGCATTAGCCAATATATAATATGTCGTTTTTCCAAATGCCCATCTGAGTTGCTAAAAGGATAGAAAAGACGATGCAAGATTTTCTATGGTGCGGGGGTGAGGAGAAGACAGGATTTCACGCTCTTAATTGGGAATTAGCTTGCCTACCAAAAGAGGTAGGAGGTCTTGACAAAGTGGTTATAGAGATACAGGGTTGAAAAGGAGAGTTTGTGGAGAGAGGTGATTAGATTGAAATATGATCCGATGTGTATCAATTGGGTTTCGAGACATCCAGTAAATGCATATGGTACGAGTACGTGGAAGACAATTTCTAAGTACAAGACATAGTTTTTACTAGAAGTAGAGGTAGTTGTTGGGAGAGGTAACAAGGTAAAGTTTTTGTATGATGTTTGGTGTAGTGATGACTGATGAGTCCTTCAAATACAAATTCCCAAGAATATTTTCTTTATGTAATAAGAAGTGTGGACTTGGAGAGGAATTCGGTGGTCATGCTGATGGTGCATTGAGCTGGAAGCCTGAATCTTCATCTTCGTAGGGCTTTCTATGAGGTAGTTGGATGAGTTTGTGGATTTGTCCGGGATGTTGGAAGAGGTGGTGTTGGGGAATCAAGAGGATAACTGGGTTTGAAAGAAGATAGGGACAGGTTTTTTGTAGGGTGTTCATTCTTTTCCAAATTGGTTAGGAACCAATTACCTAATCGTGCTCGGTTGAATTTTCCTTCGAAGCTTATTTGGAGGAAAGGAGTTCCACCAAAAGTTTCGTTCTTTATTTGGACATTCATATGGAACAAAATTCCATCCAAGTTGGAGTTAGTGCACAGGGGATGGAGTTGGATGTTACTTGTTCTTTTTGTGAGGTCCTACCAGAAACCACCACACATCTTATACTTTGTTGTGATTGGGTGAGTGTAATGTGGAGATATATCATTAGTCTTTTTTTGTTTGTATTGGGTTATGCCGAGATCCATGGAGGAAGTGTTGAAGTCATGGAAGACTCTGGATTTTCTTACCCCAAAGGAAAAGATTTTATGGAATTTAGTTCCGTTTGCAGTTTGTTGCGTTATATGGCTGGAAAAGGAATGACAACTTTTTTTTCAAAAAAGGTTTCAAATTGCATTGTAATCAATTTTTTTGGGCAATAATGTATTTTACCTTTGAAAAAAAGGGTAAATTTTGTAGTAGCAAAATTGTGCGATCTCCGTGAAACATTACACATACATTCAATTATAGGGAAGAGGCCAATCTTGAGGAGGAAAACTGGCATACGACCATGTTCGTGTGCCCTTTAAGGTTGTATTTTGAGTTGAGTAAGTTTCAGGGAGAAAATGGAAAGGTTACATTAGGAAATGTTTCACACCAACTTATCCACGATTCCCAATCAATCCATCGCCAAGAGGTCATTCTGGAGTTTGAGTGGATTGTGAGAAGGGAACTAAGTTTTCCCTTTTATGTCTATGATATGATTAATCATTGCTCCAGTAAAGATCATATTCATTTGAGTGAGTTTTATTGATTTTATAGCTCCATTAAGGATTTTATTAATTTATCTATGTTACTAGAGGTTGTCATGTCAGACACTAGAAACACTTGAAATCCTGGCCTTCCTGTTACATTTATTAGTAATTTAGCATAATTGTTCACAACTTACAATCAGGAATATGAAGTCAACCTTAAGTGCCCTAATGATTTATATATGTTTGCCATAACTTCACGTAGCATGAATATCAGGCAATAAATGACACCTATGAACCTCTGGGCCTTTTGGTAGCCTTGAAATACTTAAATATCTCTGGATTTGCTAGTGCCCGAAATTGATTAAACAGAGAGATTTAAACCTTTGTACATTCAATATTGCGGCAGCTATGAGTTAGTCATCTGTTTCTCTGAAAAAAGTTACAAAATATGTGGACTAATAGGAAACAGAACAAGTGTTCTGACATGTATTCTTCACTTCTTTTTTTTTTTGGCAGGGAAAGATTGTACTTCCAAGAGGACCTAATGATTTCGGATGGGATCCCATATTCCAGCCCGAAGGCTATGAATTTACGTATACCCTTACTTCATAACACTGCTTACCCTGTGCTATACTCACTCATAAAATCTAAGATTCTCAGCTACACTGTATGTTGTTATCTTGCAGCTACGCGGAAATGCCCAAGGAAGAAAAGAACAAAATTTCTCACCGATCTAGAGCTCTTTCCATGGTGAAAGCCCACTTTGCGGAGGTAGGATATATATTTCAGACAGATCCTTCTGTATGAAAATATCAAGCAACAGATATCAGTTTGGAATTGCTACACAATTTACTAGGAATATTTCATCTCAAAAGTACCAACTGTTCATCCTCAACAAGGAGTAAATTTGTTTTTTAGGGGGAATTCTTAACTGAAAGTTCTAGTTCTTGCTCCGGGCATATGATTATTCTATGGGCAGTGTAAGAGATGTTCCGACAATTTTTAGATTTCAGATCATCAACTCTCTACTAGTTGGGGAAACGACTTGATGATTCTCAAGTTTTCAATGAACTCTTCTAATGATGTCAAATGAGTGATGTTTAAATTATGGACACAAAGTAAGGTTATACGGAATACATGATAGTAAACTAGATTTTTATTATTATTATTATTATTATTATTATTATTACTCATCCAAAACTATAATCACGGCATTTCACAATTATCAAGGAATTCAATGCAAGTTCAAGTCTATAAAAGCAATAAGTCTTAAGATTTGAAGACATCTTTCGAAATAGCCTTAAAAATCACTTAGCTTCTCTGATCCCAATCCTCTTGTACTCCCTGTAAAAAATTGTTGTAATTTTCAAGTTATATTTCAAGTTTCAATTTCAAGAATCTTGCAAGTGTTTTAAGTTTTTTTTTCAGTATCTCGTATTTCAATTTTCATCAATAAATTGTATGTTTTCAATCATGATGTATTTAGGCTAAATTTTCTATAAGGGATTAGACATTGATGTTACTATTGTTCTATCTCAGGTACTTATATTATAAACTATGAAGTATTTTTGATAACCTTTGCTATAAGTCTGTAGCCCTGGGTAACTTCTGGTATCAGAGCCACGTGTTCAGCATTTTTTTGGGGAAAATAGTGGTTAGCCAAGAGTAACGTTGGTAGACGAAAGTCTTTGGAAAAACTTTTGCAGTTTATACGTTGGTAGTGACAGTCTCTGGGGAATTCCTTGCAGTCAAGTGTTGATAGGTGTCACAGCCTTGTAGTTAGCGTTGGTTAGCCGTGGATACCCTTTGTTGTTATGGTATGCGTTGATCGGTGTAGGTGGTCTCGCTTAGTGGTCCCGTATATGATAGTCCAGTTTGAGATGAACCCATTACTCTCTTATAAAAATATGTTGTCCAAATGTCTTATGTGTTTATGATAACCTATACTTCATCATTCAGGCAAATAACATCAGATATAATTTATGATTTATATACTAAGTATATGAAATATAACAAGAGTAACAACAATAGACAAATCGTTTGTATTAGCTTTCAAATCATGCTTTTTTCAATGATCAATTAAATAAAATTATGAAATAGTCAACCCATTCTCAAGTATCCATTAAGTCAATTACATCACAATACACAAATCAACACTTTGACACATCAAGATAAATCTTCACAAATAGGAAAGGAATTCAAGATAAACAAAGCTAATATTCAAGAAATATTTATGCAAGATTACAATTCTACAAAAAGACAACAATTTTACTCAACCACTAAAGAAACCCAAAAAGATCTATTAGAAAAAATGTTTTATGAATTTTGTGAAACCAACAAAGTTAATATTCCATTTTTTCAATGGTTCGATAATCATTACTCCAAAACTCAAAATCACTCAACAAATACAAGAAACATATTCCACCAAGAAACTTCAAAGTTAGAATAACAACTTAATCAAAGATTAGCTAAATTAAAACATATCTTAGACTTACAATCTTCAACCCTAAATTCAGGAACATCTTATCCCACCAATCTTCATTAAGACTCTCAAAATCAAACATTAATCAAGAATTTCAATTTTAACAAAATAAACAAGATAATTTTAGCAAAGACTTCTCTGCACAAGTTAATCTTAACAATCTATCTTAAAGTCAAAATATGAATGCCAATTTTAAGTTAGAAATAATTTATTAGACTAGAATTCATGACAAATTACAATATTCAAAAAAGAAAAGAATTTTATTTAAAATACAATGACAAGAAAGAGACAAAATAGGTCAAATATTTTATAATTTCTGTGAACAATATCAAATCAATTGACATTTCTTTCAATGGTACGAAAACAATTATTCAAAGAATAAGGATGAAGCCACATCATGCTTATCTCAAGAACCAAAAGAATCAAACATTAAACCTAAGCCTAGTCATATCACTTTCAATCACAATCCACAATCATTTCAAGCTTAAACTGTTGAACCAAGATCTTATCATAAGATAAACATCAATACTCTTTCCAACCAAGACAATAACAACCTCTATAATTCCCCACCAAGTAAATAAGAAATAAATTATAAACAAAAATCAAAACATCACATCATAAAACAACAAATAAAGAAAGTAATTGAAAAACATAAACATTCTCCAGAAAGGTTTTGCTTAAAATGTAGACAACCGGGCCATATCAAAAGTAATCATAACGAGTGGGAGAAAAAAGACAAACTACTTAAATCACAATCAAATGTATTACAATCCGAATTAAAATTAAATAATCTACGAGACAAAGCTCGGTCTAATCAAGAAAACTTTTAATCTAATCAAATTAAAGAATCCAATGAACTTAGAACCACAAGAAAATCAATATCAACAAAAAATCAATAAATCACTTTGCAAGATGTCTAAAGATAAATCAATATTCTCAAAAAGAAAATTCATCATATTAAAAATATCAATCCCGAAGAAATCAAACTACACTTTCCAAAAACAATTTCACAAATAAAACTACAAATATGGTATGTCATTATTAAACTAATAATAAACAAAAAAATACAAAATTACTACAACTGCACTTTTAAATTCAGGTTTTGATCTAAACTATGTCTCAGAATGATTATTTCCTTCCAAATATTAAAAAAAAACAAAAGAAAATTTATATGCGGCAAATGAAGAACAATTGCAAGTTAATTACAAGTTATCAAATGCCCATATATGCCATAAAAAATATTGCATCAATTAAGAATTTAAAAAACATGGGTCAAGAAATCAATTTGGGAACACCATTCCTAACATCAATTTACCTCTTTAAAGTAAATCAAGATGAAATAAACCCAAAGATATTAGGAAAAAAATTATTTTTTCTTTTATGACAAAACTAAAAACTGCAGATCTCAATGAATTAAAAAGAAAATCTCAAATTGACAATTTAATAAACAAAAACTTTAGACAAATCAATTATTTAAAGGAGGAATTCAATTACAAAAGAACTGAAGAACAATTAAAAGATCCAAAACTACAAACTCAAATTAGTCAATTTCAAACAAAATTAGAAACAAAAGTCTGTTCTGACTTGCAAATGCATTTTAAAATAGAAAACAATACATGATCAATCTTCCTTACGAATATGACTTTCAAGAAAAGAAAATTCCAACAAAAGCAAGACAAATTCAAATGAATGTCGAATTAATTGAATACTGTAAAGAAAAAATCAATCTTTTAATTAGTAATAAACTAATTAGGAAAAACAAATTCCCATGAAGCTGCTCAACTTTCTATATTCAGAAGGCAACTAAATAGAACGTGGAGCACTCATATTAGTCATCAATTACAAACCACTTAATGAGGCACTTCAATGGATTAGATATCCGATTCCAAACAATAAAGACTTAATCAACAGATTAGCTTAGGCAACAATATTTTCAAAGTTTAATCTCAAATTAGGTTTTTGGCAAATTCAAATAACTCCAAAAGATCAATACAAAACTATTTTCAATGTACCTTTTGAACATTACGAATGGAACGTGATTTTTTTAGGCTATTTCGAATGATGTCTCGAATTCTTGAGTCTTTTTGCTTTTATAGCATAGGTAGAGCATTGGGTTCCTTGATAATTGATGGACACCAATATTGAAGCTTTGGTTGAGTGTGTTAGGTATCGATTGAGATTGTTTTGGCATGATGCAGAATAATTGAGGTTGGGTAGAGTATACTTTCGGTGCATTTGGATCGTTATGACATTATTGATAGTTGGATGTTGATATGTGGGTTAGGATTGGGGACATATGACAAAATCATGGTTTGAAATAGATGGGTTGGTTGAATGATATGATAAGGTTTGTGATAATGGTTGTGATAGTGACATTTTGGTGAAATTTGGTGGAAATTGACTTGTGAATGAGCTTGTCCATTATTGAACTAGGGTTTTATTTTGAGATCGGTGAACATATTGGAGATTTATTTGGATAAGATGTTGATGGTGATCTTGAATAGATCTTTGTTGTTAATTTCTCGAGATACTTGGTAGTTTGGAAAGTCAAGTCCCAATTTCTATTTTTGATCAAATGTTGATAGAAATTTTATTTTCTACCACATAAGGATTGCTTCGGGTACTGCAGATTAAAGTCATGTATCCGTCAGCAAGAACTTGAATACAATTATCTTGATTGTCTTGAATATTAAGGTCCATGATTGATTTAGCTTTTTGATATTTTAATTCAGGAAGAGCTTCGTATTGATGAGGAAATTTTGAAATTCTTAAGAGTTACAATCTTGTACCCTGGAGAGAACAAGATTTTATTGTTTTCTTTGATCCATTCAGGTGGAGTGGCAACCATCCCGATTTCAATTTCGTCATTCTCTTGATACACCATGTGTGCAAGATTTCTGACGGTATTCTTGATAATTGGAGGACACCAATGAAGGTCCTCTGGAGATTTTGATAGGATTCTGCCAACGAATCCTATTTCATAGAAATATACTTTTGCCTTTGGGTCTGCATTGACATTGAAATATAAAATATTTTTTCCATAAAAGTTAGTAAAATTGTCACATTGGATTCCTCCAATGTTTTGCCATTGATAAGCTCATTAAAATGTAACCATTTATTCTTGGTCCATTCATGAGACATCATATTTGTTGATTCGACATAATTAACTAAGCTGTAATCTAAATCACTTAGTGACATGTTGTTGGACTGAACATTTGACTGATCAGATCGGTCTTGTTCTTTGGGCTTTTGAATTGTCATTGCTATTAGACTAAGCAAAATTGCCTAAACATGAGCTTTGCTCTAAGTTGAGATGGCTAATGCTTTACTGGCCATAATGGACCAAGCCTTAGATTTGTCAAATTTGATAGGCCTTTTATAATTTTTTGCATAGCCATTTTAATGAGGGTGTCATTTGGGTTTCATTGTTGAGAATATAGTTTGTGCTAAACAACTGAGATCGTCCCATTGAGCTGAAAGACTATCAATTTGAAAATTGTTAAATGATGCAATTTTGAAAACGTTCGAAAATTGGAATTTGAAATTTGTTTTGAAAATATTGATATTTGAAAATTCATATAAAATGAATTGGTTTGACTTGGCAAAGCCGAATTGAAGATTTAAATTGGAATTTGATATGGACTTTGTTGGAGATTCTTTGGTGATTAATTGTTCTTGTAAAATTGTAAAATTATTGGATGTTTGTTGCAAAGGAACGAGAATGAGACTTCTCCTAAAATCTTCGCAGATATTCCTTTATCACTTATTTGGAATGGATAGATTGTTGACAAAAAAAAAATTCCTAGGATAATTTCTTGTCTTAGATACTTGATGACAATGAATTCTTGATTGATGTAAAATGGTTGATGGTAAATTTGAACATTTGTTAATTTGAAATTGATTTTTAATTGTTGATTGTTTGCAGTGTAAAGTTTGTTATTTGTTTGTTCAAAATATCTTGAAGGGATTAATCTTGGAGATATACAATTTAAATCTGCACTAGAGTCAACTAATGCAGTAGTATTGATTTTGAATTTTTTGTTGATGATCAAAGTGATATTGATATACCATTTGCAAAATTTGATTTAGGAGAATATTTGTAGGAATTTTTTGTCCTTTTTGGTTTCTTTTTGAAGTATTTTGTTACCTTTGTTAAATGTTTCAGGTTTTCCTTGTTCTTGAAAATTGTAAAACATTAATTCTTTTATTTGTAGGTTTTTTTGTTTTAATTCAGAAACTTCTATTTTGAGATTATTAATTTCTTGTTAGAGATGTTGTAGTGTTAATTGCTTTTGATTTGGAAATTTGAATAGGTCAATGATTTCTTGAAGATTCTAGTAAGGTTTTTATGTAAATGTCGGTTCTTGTTTGCCTATTAAATCTTTGATTTTAACTAAATAATCATGTTTTAATTGAGAACTGTCTATTTTGTTAATAAAGTCTAATAAAAAAAAACTTGATTCCTTTTGTTTTGAGATTACATTGATGCATAAGACTTCATTACAATTACATGTATCCACTTGATCATTTGAAGATGAATCAAAATTCGATTTCGATTTTGTTCTGACTTGCCAAATGCATTATGGAATAGTAAACAACACATAGTCAATGTTCCTTATGAAGATGTCTTTCAAGAAAAGAAAATTCCAACATAAGCAAGACCAATTCAAATGAGTGTCGAATTAATTGAATACTGCAAAGAAGAAATCAATCTTTTAATTAGTAAAAAAACTAATTAGGAAAAACAAATCCGCATGGAGCTGCTAAGCTTTTTATGTTTAGAAGGCGGATGAAATAGAACATGAAGCACCCAGATTAGTCGTCAATTATAAATCACTTAATGAGGCATTTCAATAGATTAGATATCTGATTCCAAACAAAAAAATCTTAATCAACAAATTAACTAAAGCAAAAATATTTTCAAAGTTTGATCTCAAATCAGGTTTTTCGCAAATTCAAATAACTCTAAAAGATCGATACAAAACTGCTTTCAATGTACCTTTTAGACATTATGAATGGAACGTGATGCCATTTGGTCTAAAAAATGCCCTATCAGAATTTCAAAACATAATAAATGACATTTTCAATCCTTACACAAATTTCTCAATTGTCTACATAGATGACATTCTAATCTTTTAAAAAACAATTACAAAATACTAGAAATATTTAGGCAAATTCTTTCAAATTGTCAAGAACATTGGATTAGTGTTGTCACCAACAAATATACATTTATTCCAAACAAATATTAGGTTTCTTGGTCACAAGATCTATAATGGCTGAATTATTCCAGTTGACAGATCAATATCACTTCCAGACAAAATTTCAAAGAAATCAAAGATAAAAATCAATTACAAAATTTTTTAAGAAGTCTTTAATTATATAGCTGATTTTTATAAAAACCCCTTTATGTAAGACTTCGTAAAAAGCTTCCACCTTGGTCAATACCAAGATTATTCGCCAAATCAAAGCAACTGTCAAAAGTTTACCTTGTTTATGTATACCCAATCCAACAGCCTTCAAGATTGTGGAAACAGATGCATCAAACATAGGGTACGGTGATATCCTTAAACAAAGAATTAGTTACAAAGAACAATTGGTTTGATTCCATTCTGATTTTTGGAACAAAACTCTATCAAATTATTTAAGTGTCAAAAAAAAGATTTTATTAATTGTTTATGCATCATGAAACTTCAAGATGATATTTACAATCAACAATTTTTATTACAAATTGATTGCCAATCAGCCAAAGAGATTTTGAAAAAAGATATTCAAAATCTTGTGTCAAAACAGATTTTTGCCAGATGGCAAACACTTTTATCTGTTTTTGATTTTCAAATTGAGTTTATAGAAGGCAACTCAATCTTCTTTCCAGATTTTCTCACCAGAGAATTTCTTCAGGGGAAACAAGAGCCTCAACCCTCAGAAACTCAACCTACTCACACTTATCTTTCAGGTGAAGAAATTCACTTAAACCGCCTCACAAAGCTTTTTACTCTATTACAAGCAATCACAAGACAATAAGCCATCCCATGGCCTCCTCTTCAAAGCAAAAGCCCAGGTGGTCCGATATTATCAATGATAAAGATTTTCCAAAACTTCCTCCATCATTCTCTATTGATTCAATCAAAGACTCTTATGCATTAATAGTCAATAATCAAAATAGGTTTGAACCCCTTCAAACCAACCCTTCAATTTCAAACACAATTCCAAATCATTTTCTCAAACCAATCAAATTCCAAAACAAAACTAATCTCCTCAAAAAATCCAAACCTTTCATTACACCGCAACTCCTACAATTGAATCAATCTGTTCTTTGGAAAACTATTATGGTAATCCAAATGACAGTCCCATCAAAATAGTCAATTCACTTCTACCTCAAAAATCCTCATTCATCTCTGATGATCCAAACAAAGTTCGGTTGTTCTATGAGTTTATCCTCGTAGATACAAATTCAATTTTAGTTACACGCAACAAAGATAAAAATGACCCATCCAAGATTACACATTCAAAGTGCCAAATTTTAAAGGTTCTTTCGCTAGAAGAATGGAACTACAATCTTTTCACACCCAAGCAATTCAGCAGAAACTTTAAACCTCAAATTTACAATTATTTTTATCAAAAAGCATGGTTTAGAGCATTTTTATTTCCAACTTCAAATTGCTCTCACTCATGGTTTTTTATGTTTTGTTTAAAATTTAAAGTGTAAACTTTTCCTTACTGGTTTTCTCACCGATGGTGGAATCAGTATGGTCTAGTCGAAGAAATTCTTTCACCTCAAGTCAGGAAGGATTTAAGGTTTTCGAAACAAATTTCAAACCACCACAACCTCAATCTTTTCAAAATCAACTTTTATGGTTTTTCTCAAAAACAATTCCTAACATGGATTTGCTGCTGGGATTATATTACTTCTCCAATGCTAGGTTCAAGTCTATCTACTCAAGTCCCTCTATCGATGACAATTTCAAGGATTTTCTCATCAGATGGCGATGGCGATGACAACGACAATGATGACGCAACCTCTTAAGCAAATGATAATGAAGACGATTGCTTTGGCCTCTTCTATCCTTAGCATCAATAATTTCCAAGATTCCAAGCAACAATCAATTTCAATTACAAATCATCCAAATCCAACAAAGAAAAACAATTTTTCTAAACATCCAAGACAAATCCATTTGCCACCAAAACAAGTCTCCATTAAATCTAATATCCTTATCACAAACACCAAACCATCACAAACGCACCAATAATTTATCAAATCCACCAAATTAAATAACCATCAATTTCTAGCCACGCGTCCTTATCATAGGACCTACTATCCAATTTGTTTCCTCAATAGATTTAATCCATCGAACCTAAACTCAATTATTTCACAATCATCCAAAGTATGTCATTTTCAAATGACCCTAAAAGACAATTTGCACCATCCATTATCAAATGTCTCAATCCCACCACCGAAAGTTAATCTAAAAGCAAACCTCAATTATTCAACATCCCGCCAAAACAAATCCAATCAATACCTACCGCACTCATCTAAAGCTACAATCATGGTGTTTCTCAATTATGAAGGTATCCAATGCAAATTCAAGTCTATAAAAGCAAAAATACTCAAGAGTTCAAGACATCATTCAAAATAGCCTCAAATAATTAGATAGTCTATCTAATCCCCAATCCTCTTGTAATTATTGTTCAAAGCTGCTATAAATTTCAATTTGTATTTTCAAGTTTCCATTCTAAGAATCTTGTAAGTGTTTCAAGTTTCTTTCAGTATCTTGTATTTCAATTTTCTTCAATAAAATAACATGTTTTAAATAATGACGTATCCTGGCTAAATTTTCTATAAGGGATTAGACATTGCTGTTACTATTGCTCTATCTCAGACACTTACATTATAAGCTATGAATTATTTTTGATAACCTTTGCCACAAGTCTGTAGTCATGGGTTTGATTGACTTGAATATATATGTCCATGATTGATTTATCTCTTTGATCTTTTAATCCAAAAAGAGCTTCGTATTGATGAGAAAAATTTGAAATTTGTGTTTCGAAATTCTTGAGAATTAAAATCTTGTGCCCTGGAGAGAACAAGACTTTATTGTTTCCTTTGATCCATTCAGATGGAGTGGCAACATCTCGATTCCAATTTCGTCATTGTCTTGATACACCATGTAAGCAAGATTTCTGACAGTGTTCTTGAGAATTGGAGGACACCAATGAAGGTCCTCTGGATATTTTGATCGGATTCTGCCCATGATCCCCATTTTATAGAAATATGCTTTTGCCTTTGGATCTGCATTGACATTGAGAGATAAAACATTTTGCCTTAAAAGTTAGTAGAGATTGTCACATTTGATTCCTCCAATGTTTTGCCATTGATAACCTCATTGAAATGTAACCAATTATTCTTGTTCCACTCATGAGACATCATCTTGGTTGATTCAACATATCAACTAAGTTGTAATCTACTAAGTACATGTTGTTGGACTGAACATTTGACTGATCATACTGGTCTTGACCTTTTGGCTTTTGATTTGCCGTTGCTATTGGACTAGGCAAAATTGTCTGAGCATGAGCTTTGCTTTGGGATGAGTTGGCTAATGCTTTACTGGCCATAATGGACCAAACCTTGGATTTGTCAAATTTGACAGGTCTTTTCCTTTTGGCCTTTTGTAATTTTGCATAGCCGTTTTAATGAGGCTATCATTGTTGGTTTTGAAGGATGTCCATACATTATCAACAAGATCTTTATCTGATTTGTTAAAAGTATAGTTTGTGCTGAACGACTGAGATCGTCCCATTGAGCTGCAAGACTATCAATTTGAAAATTGTTAAATGATGCAATTTTGAAAACCTTTGAAAATTGGAATTTGAAATTTGGTTTGAAAATATTGATATTTGAAAATTCATATAAAATGAATTGGTTTGACCTGGTAAGGCCAAATTGAAGATTTTAAATTTGAATTTGATGTGGACTTTGTTGGAGATGCAATGATCTCAATGATATGGACTTTGTGGGGGAATGGGACCGCATGGCATATAACGCTAACACCATGTCTCATTTCTCATTGGATTTTGTTTATTTTAAAATGACTTAAGGCATGCTAGAAGGTAAAATGACGAAAGATGACACTATTAGATGAATTTATGCATAACAACAAATGGTGGAAATTTGTGCAATCGGAAGATGATCATCCTAAACAAAACCATTGAGCTATGTCGATTAACTGCTTTGATCTTGAAACTCTTTGATTAGGCTCGATTATTATTTAGTTATGATGGCTTTCTTTGGGTTTTACTTTGCTTTTGCACGCCACTCTCTGTTTAACAAACTTGTTTATTTTGGCAAAAAAATGACAGCGCTTTTTGCTTTAATGGCTAGAATTTACTTAGTTACGCGAGACATGCTTCATTGGAATTGACAACTTGAGCTTCTAAGGTGTACTAGTACTCGCCATGGAGATAGGACTCCTTGACTACTTGAGCTTTTGAGGTTTACTAGTAGCTTGTTAATATTGAGAATATAGTGCTTATAACACAAAATGAATTTCAATCGGTGATTAAGAAGGAAATCCCCCAAGACTATACAAGAACTATCTGAGAGAAGCGACCCCTTTCTCGTTACCCTATTCTTTTTGTTATGCAATATTGATTAACTTATTTGGTAGTATTCCTCCATTTAAAATAGTAACGCTTTGACCACCCCCTTCATACTAGATTTTTGCTTCTTTTATTTCATTTTTGTGTGTGTGCATGTGATTGCTTATTGAAAATGCTCTTATTTTGAAAGTTGAATTTGAATAAACAAGATTTCGAAGTCCAATATTTTTAGGATTATTTTGAGAAATAGTTAATCTCATTTTTAATCATATTTGCCAGTTGATCCTTATTTTGATGAAATTTCACAAATAAGGTGTCATGGGGCTTTACAAATGTACTCTTAATAGGGCCAGCTCGTCCCTTCATAATTAAGGTGTTATGGGGCGCATGTCACTTGTTACAAATGTACTCTTAATAAGCTAGCTTGCCCCTTTTACATTGAGATTGAGGTAAGGAGTTGCTACGTGTATCCAACTGTTTGGCTCCATACTCTCAACTTTATTTTTAAATTTAGCTTATAAAAATTATTTGGTGTAACCAACCAAAATGTGTTAATGTTAAAACATACAAAATACATTACTCATATTGTTGATTGGAGACTTTGTATAAAGGATTCTTAATATAAATGTTAGGATGTCGGATTTTCTATATTTTGAATACAATTTTTTGGAATTTGATATAATAGTTGCAACAATTTTGAAATTTATGTATTGACTTATATTATATATATATTTTTAAATATGTGTCGGTTTTGTCAATCCTTGTATGGTTAATGAACACATTAAAATTTAACAAATGCGTGACTGAATTTTAGTTTTATAGTTTATAGATGATAGTTACAAGTGTTCTTTCAATGCCAAACATTGACGTAAGTGTATAACCTTCAATTTAAATTATCATGAACTCATAGTTGGGTTTCCTAGTTTCATATGCTTCTTAACCAATCACTAAATACAAAAATATGATTATTAAAATTATCATGAACTCATAGTTGGGTTTCCTAGTTTCCTATTTCTCGAAATCACTAAATATGTTTTTTCTTTACACACCGAAATATTTCTCAAAATATTTTTAAAGTCAGGATACTGAAATGAACTCGAAAAACGAAATCATAATTCTTGGACACAAACAATAAATCAGGCAGCTGTGAAATAGTTTATTTTTGAAACTTAAATACTAAAAAAGACAAAAAGAAACTTAAATATCAATTTAGTAGTACCTCTTCACGTGCAATTCGTCCTTAGCTGTCACCCTAAAACTTCGAAGGGTTGGCGTGACCTTTGGTGGCTGTAAAATAGTTTATTTTTAAACTTTACCAAAAAAGAAACTTAATATCAATTTAGTAGTACTTCTTTATGTGCAATTCTTCCTCAAGTGTCAACCTAAAACTTCTAAGGATTAGAGTGACTCTTGGTGGTGGGTGATGGTGGTTGAATCAAGAATAAGAAGTGTTGAAGAAGATTAGTGAGAAAAGGGAACAAGAAAAATGCACAGTGTTTAAGAAGAAAGTAGTGAATAATAATTAGGCTTTTTTTTTTAACTAAATAGGGAAAATAAAACTTTTTTTTGTTGGTATTATTCAGATATTTTCTCATATTGTGTAAAAATAGGAAAAAAAATTAGTGAGGCTAGGAAACCAGGTTTTGCAACCATGTTTTATAACCAGGATAATGTGGCATCGTTATAAGAGGTTTTTTACAACCTCGAGATACACATAAACACTTTGGGGATTTCATCATTCTTTTAAGATCACGCCACGTCACCATGGTTACAAAACCTGGTTTTCTAGCATTTTCGAAAAAAAAATTGAAAAAAAGAAAGAAGAGAGGCTTGACCCTAAACCTCGACAACAATACTTCCTTCCAACGACTTTCCCAGACAATTCCTCGAATTCGTTTAACAAGAAAACCCAACTCTCTCTCATACACACTGGGACTTCTCTGCTGTACTAGACAGACAATTATCAGAGAAGAGAAAGGAAATAAAACAAGATCATCTTTTGATCTTTTTGGTTTGGTTTTCTCTTTTCCTGTCCCTCCATTGATCGTATTTTTTGTTCTCGCCCAAAAAAAAGTAATGGCGGATAGGTTGACTCGAATCGTAGTGTTTAACCCTGATCGATGCAAGTCCAAAAAGTGAGGTCAAGAGTGCAAAGGAGTTGCTTCGTCGTCAATACTGGTAATAAAATCTCTTTTCACACATACTTGTTGGTAGACTCTCTTTGTACCCTAATTTGTTTGCAACGACAACTCCACACCACCAAAGGCGTTTTCTCACACTGATTTTTTTTTCTTACTCACACCACCAATAAATGCGCATATCCTAACAGAGAAACCCCAACTCAAAACGAAAACCTATTTAAACCCGACTAATTATCTATGCAGTTAAAATGGATAACGGACCCATAACGGTCCAAGAGCGTTATAGGTTATAACGAGATATAACAATATATAATGGAATAATTTTTAAATATATTTTTAATACCCTCGCAAAGTATTAATGTATTATAGAGTCAAAAAAGTAAACATGTTCATAACATTAAATTTAAAAAAAAAAAAAAAACATTAATAAAAAAAATCTTCCCTTCATATGGAGTGAGACTGCAACAGAGTGTGATCGACCCTTCGTCTTCTTCCCTTTTTCTCTCGTTCTCTGTCAAACGGCGAGGTCCAGTTTTCTATCGATTAAAATGACGAGTTCAGGTCCTTCTTCTTTCCAATTAATCTAGGGTTCTGGTTAGATCAAGAATGAAATGGGTAATTTTTTATATGTATTAGAACAAAACGTTAAAACGGCGTTATTGAAAAAAAACGTTATCTCAATAACGGTCATATAACATCGTTATATCGGAGCTGTGATACTATAACGTGATAATGACATAACGTAACGGCTCACCCTCGTTAAGTGTTATATCGGTGTTATAACGATGTTTTAACTGCACAGCTGATTATCAAGCTCATCAAAATACGAAAATTGTAGTACTCTGAGATATCTAATAAACACAACTTGAATTACTTGAAAATGTTTTTAAATGAGCAAGTTATGGTCATTTTATTAAAGTTGCGCAAATCTATCTCGCAATAAAAATGGGATAGTGTTTCTGACTTTCGGCCAACTTATATGCTTGATCGAGATTGATTCTCAAGCTCATCATAACAAAAAAATTGTAGTACTCTGAGTTATCTAATAAACACTACTTGAATAAGTTGAAACAGTTTTCAAATGAGCAAGTTATGGTCATTTTACTAAATTCGCGCAAATCTGTCTCGCAATAAAAAACGGGATAGTGTCCTGACTTTCGGCCAACTTATGTGCTTCATAGATATCGATTATTAAGTTGATCAAAACACTAAAATTGTAGTAATTTGAGTTATCTAATAAAAACAACTTGAATCACTTGAAAATGTTTTGAAATGAGTAAGTTATGGTCATTTTACTAAAGTCGCGCAAATTTATCTCGTAATGAAAACGGGATAGTGTCTCTGGCTTTCGGCCAACTTACGTGCTCTATCGAGACTGATTCTCAAGTTGATCAAAACACAAAAGTTGTAGTACTCTGAGTTATCTAATAAACACAACTTGAATCACTTGAAAATATTTTGAAATTAGCATGTTATTGTCATTTTACTAAAGTCGTGCAAATATGTCCAAAAAAATTTGCTGAGAAATTTCAACAATTTTTTTTACTGTTTGCCCAGATCAATGCGAACAATAATTTTTTTTGGTGATTTATGAAAATTTTAAAGAAGTTTACTGTTTTTTTGGGATTGAAAATTGTTCTTAAGTTTGCATGAGATTACTTTGTTTTTTTGAAAATTTTTGGGGAGGTTGCGATTTGGGGTTCAATTTTTAAGAGTTTTGATTTTGACGAAGAGGGAAGAGATTTTGAGGGAGAGGAAAGATATTTACGAGGGAGAGGGAAGATATTCGAATGAGGAGGGAGGAATCGCGTTTCGATTTGAATGGGGAGGGGGAAAATGTTAATTTTTTGTTTATATAGATGGTGTGGGAAAATATGATGGTGTGGGAAAGAAAGTAGTTGGTGTGAGAGAGTAAAATAGTGTGAGAAAGCACTTATGGT
The DNA here is from genome assembly GCA_963556465.1 of Berberis vulgaris. NCBI lineage: Eukaryota > Viridiplantae > Streptophyta > Magnoliopsida > Ranunculales > Berberidaceae > Berberis > Berberis vulgaris. The sequence goes on along the minus strand of OY747136.1, from coordinate 54,960,712 downwards.
GGTGTGGAGTAGTCGTTGCCTAATTTGTTTGTTGCATGGTGCGTATATTTCACATAATTCGTACATAAATTCAAATACTTTATAGGCATCATGCATGGAATTATGATATTACATTGTTTCAATAATAAGTGTGTTTGATTTTGAACATCAAAATCTTCAGGTAAGCGTTGTATTGAGGTGACTACCAATAGTAAGACTGCATTCATCTCGGAGTGGTTGTGCATTGTTGTGGTATTTGTGTTAAGGTTTGTTTGGCTGTCCCTTTGTGTTTGTTACTGGTTCTTCTTTAATTTGATAGCCCATTGTTCAATTTACTTTTTTGATACAGAAATGCTCATGCCATTAAGATTTACTACTTGCCGAAGGATTTGGATAAAGATACAACCTATCAATATGGCACAAACACCTTCAAGTTGCATAGTTGAGTCCGTGTGCATCTTCAGCTCTCGAGGATGTAACAGTCAGTGATGATCATTGCCTGTCTTGCTATTTTCTTTGGAGGTAACTGATGACAAGTTCAATTCAATTACATGTTACCAGTTTCGAGGCTGGCACAATTTTTTTTTTTTAAAGGTGAGCGTGCCGTCAGTGGGTATAGAACCCAAGACGTGAGGGTTAAACCACCACATCCTTAACCATCCAACCAGGCTACCTTTGGCAATTGCGCAATTTCTCTTCCTCAATGCACCTATATTTCTTTCAACAACATTCTTTTCTATGCAATCATCAGACACTATATATTTTACGTACTTATGTTGGACATGTACTCGTGTCGCACAATAGGCTTAAAACAATTCTTTCTTATTAGCAGCTATTATGTCTCGCTATAGCCATTTTTTAGTCTCTTAGACTTTTGCCATAATTTTATTGAGTTCCGCTTTAATTTTCTTTCTTTTATTAAAAGAAGGATCATAATCAAAGACAATAGATAATATATAATATATGGTGTAGTGTGTACAATGGATAATACAAGTGTAACACCCGTACTTTTTCAATGACCTTAATAATATTTTTGTAAATAAAAATTTCAATTAAGTATTTTTATGTTCTTATTAAAATAATATAGATATACTCATGTAGTAGCCCAGTGGTCTATGCATGTTTGGTGTGTTGCTTTGATATGATGTGAAATTTCTCTGTGAATATAAGAGCTGAATAATTTCTCATCTGAAATTGTATTTTTTTAAATCTTATTTTATTTGCTCAGATGCATTTTTTTGAAATTCACCTATTTTTTTGCTCAGATGCATTTTATTTGCTCAGGTGTGTTTAATGTAACAACCCTATTTTTCAAAACTACTTAAATTTGTATTTTTTTTTTTTTTTTTTGTATTTAAGCTTCAACCAATTAATACTTTATTATTATTTGAATAATATCGCATGGTGAGCTTCTTGTTCATAAATTATGCATTGGATTATAAATTTATTACTCTAGTGCTAGCTAGAAATTTCTTAGCTAAATATTACATTTTTAATATTGAAATACTCATTTTATTAGTAATTGGTGATTAGATTAAATAATTATTCTAGAATAGGTGCAAATGCAAATATTAAGTTTGCACTTCGGCCCAAGTTGGGTGTAAATCTATTATGTTAAACCTAGTTATATTGGAAATTTGTTCATTGGGGTGGGCGGTAACTCTCTAGCTGTATAGAATTTTAAGAGAATAAGAAAAACAAGATAAGAGAATATAGGAAAAGAAGAATAATACTTTGTGAGTTCTTCATTGAATTTGTTTTTGTTTAGATTAATCTATGAACTTAGGGTTAGATTTCACTACGTAAATATGTTTGCAAGACCATGTTTTGAGGAAGTGTTGTATTGCATTTTTTGTGAAAATTGGTTGAGTTAAAGAGAAAACTCAAAACCAAGTTTTTCATAAATCTCGTAATTTAAGATAGTTCTGCGCAGTCTTAAGTTTTGCAATGGATCGAGATCTTCCAATGTTAGAATTATTTTCAAATTAAATCTGTAGATTCACAACACATGTATGAAAACATATCGCTGGTCTGGAGTCCATCCAACAGTTAGATTGCCTTCAAGGCAAAGAAAACAGCAACTGGTTGGATTTTAGATTCCGGATTTTTGCAAAATTTATTTAATGGGGTTGACTGAAATTGATTTTTATTCCGAGTATTGTTTGGTTTGTGAGATTCGATTACTGCTTGATTTTTTTTAAATAGGAAGATGTTCTTAGCACGTATGTGTGTGTGCTCGATAGTGTGGGTTGATTTGCGTATGCATTTGTGGGTGTTACGTGTAATGCATGTCAAATTTGCGAGTTTTCTTACTCTTATATGGTATTTATTTGATTATAAGTAGTAAATTGTAAAAAACAATTGTTTGATTGTAGTGGTAGTGAATAGTACTCACTCTTTATATATATATTTTATTTTTTGAAGTACTTGTTTGTGAATAAAAATCATATTTAAGCATGTTGATGAATTATAGTATTATGTTTAGTATATGACTATTGCTGAATTTTATACATATGGAGTGAACAATATGTTTCGAACTAAACCACTGAAGTAATTTAGTCTGTGAAAGTTAGGTGAATATATCATGTGATAATTTTATGAATAAAGTATTTAAATTTTTTTTCCTGAAATTCAATGTCTACATGATAAATTGTGATAACCTTTGCAAATGTTGATTTTTCTATGTGTTCACCGTTGTTAGTTACGTTATAATTAATTTGTGAGGATTCATCATTTGATGAGATGAACTTGGGTATTAGTATTGTTATGTAAATTAGTATTTGCATTATTATGTTATGACTTGAATATCATATTATAAACTTAAATTTGATTATTATGCAAATTGATTTGTTTGGAGTGGCAATTTTTATAATGAATGAGTTTGACCCTTGTTTTGTTGTAGAAAATTTGTTTATACTGACAATGTATCAACGCATATGCAATTGAGATTTAGTTGATTTTATGCTCTTTTTCACAACTCCAAAAAAAAGTGAAAAAAAGAATGAAAATTATGATTTTAGTATACAAACTTGCTTGTATACTCAATATATGATTTTAGTATGAAGACTTGCTTGCATACTGGGTACACTGTTCCTTGTGTGTTTGTATAGTGATATACTTGCCATGCATCGAACTTCGGGCGAGATGACTTGTCCCTCGATGTGGACCCCACTCGTGATATGTACGCTCCGAGTTATTCGAAGGCAAGAGAGACACACTTGGGTGTGATGTGTTCGACACAAGGAGGGTAGTGCGATTATGGAAAAGAAGCAAAATTTTTATATATATGCAAGATTATCTTAATGGGAAAAACTAAATGCTCATTCGACATTGAATGAGAACTATGTCTTTCTCAAGGTAAAATGTGTATTTGTTGATATTTCAATAATGGTGCATTATCACTATAATTTGTGTTATGTTGAAAGTAAATTGCATTTTGAAATTACACTCGTTTGTTTCTAACCATTTCTTGCATATGTACAAAAATTTCACTTCTTTTTCACAATTGCACTACCCTCCTTGTACCGAATACACCTCACCCAAGTGTGTCTCCCTTGCCTTGGAAACCTCACTCAAACGTACATAGTGTCATATCAAGCGACGTGTCATCTCACCCAAAGTTCGATCCATGGCAAGTATATCACTCTACCTACATCCGACCTCACATGAAACGGTGTACCCAGTATGCAAGCAAGTCTACATACTAAAATCATATACTAAGTATACAAGCAAGTCTTTATACTAAAATCATACTTTTCATTTTTTTTTTTTTGAGTTGTGAAAAAGAACATAAAATCAAATAAATCTCAAACTTATATTATAAAGTGACACATTGTTAGTCATAAACAAATTTTCTAAAACAAAACAGGGGTCAAACTCATTCAATATAATAGCAAATCAGTTTGCATAACAATAAATTCAAGTTTACAGTATGATATTCAAGTCATAACGTAATAATGCAAATACCAATTTACATAACAATACTAATACCCAATTTCATCTCATCAAAGGATTCATCCTCACAAATTAATTGTAACGTAACTAACAACTTCACCTATAAGGTGAACACGTCGGAAAATCTTCATTTGCAAAGGTTATCACAATTTATTATATAAATATGGAATTTTAGAAAAAAAAAATATTTAATACAATATTCATAAAATTTCCACATGAAATATTCACCTAATTTCCACATACTAAATTACTTCAATGGTTTGGTTTCAAACATATTGTTCAATCCACATGTATAAAAATTCAGCAATAGTCATATCCTAAACATAATACTATAATTCCTCCAAAATGCTTAAGCATGATTTTTATTCACAAACAAATATTTAAAATAAAATAATAATAATAAAAAAATTGAGAACTATTCACTACCACTAATATCTAATAACAAAAAAAAAAAAAAATACACTATACTACTCATAATCAAATAAAATACCATATAAGAGAGTGAGAAACTTACGATTCGACATGCATTACACGTGAACTCGCAAACGCATATGCAAATCAACCCGAGCAATAGAGCACACACTGAGCACATCTTCTCATTTAAACAAAATAAGGAATCTCAAAGCTCATTTTCAATCAAAACTATACTCATGCCCTACAATTAAACAATTCACCCCAAAGCCTATGTTTATTAACCACATAGATAAATTAGAAGTCAATATCTAAAAGTTCAAGGGTAATCAAATCTGAGCACTTTTCCTTTTTGACATAGAGCTCGTTCTCCTTCAAAGTTTGGAACACTTGCCTCAAGTGATCCACATGTTCCTCCAATGTCTTAGTATAGATCACAATGTCATCAAGGTACACAACTACGAACCGATCAAGGTAAGGAGCTAGTACCTTATTCATTAGAGTGCAAAATGTGGCCGGCGCATTAGTTAAACAAAATGGCATGACTAAGAACTCGTAAGACCCGTACCTTGTAACACATGTCGTCTTTGGTTCATCTCCTTTGGCTATGCAGACTTGATAATATCCTGAGCGCAAGTCAAGCTTGGTAAAGTACCTTGCATCACCAAGTTGATCAAAGAGATCCGCAATAAGTGGAATCGGGTACTTGTTCTTGATAGTGACCTTGTTGAGTGCCCGATAGTCAATACAAAGCCGTAGGGATCCATCATGTTTCTTTTGAAATAAGACCGGCGCACCATATGGAGCTTTGGAGGGTCAGATATAACCAACATCTAGTAAATCTTTCAATTGTCTTCTTAACTCCTCGAGCTCAGGAGGTGCCATACGATAAGGAGCAAATGCGGGTGGCTTTGCTCCAACTTCTAACTCAATAGCATGATCCAGCTCTCTCCTTGGTGGAAGCTTCTTAGGCAACTCGGCAGGCATAACATCCTTATACTCCTTGAGAACATCTTGGACGGCCTTAGGTACATTCACCTCTCCATCCATGGGACTTTCGTCTTCCTTGAGGGTAGCCAAGTAAGTAGGCTCATTCCTTTTTACTCCTTTAGAAAGTTGGAGAGCGGACACCATTCTCTCCTTACTTATCTCTCGTACCACAGGCACAACACAAGGTTGTCCCTTCTCCATGATGCACATGGTGTTGGCATATGGGACCAGGAACGTCTTCACCATGTCCAAGAAATCTATACCCAAATAGAACTTGTGATCATCAATTTGAGCAATAGTTATGTCGACTTTACCTCGCCATTGTCCAAGCCGAATATCGGTGCCACGAGCTACTCCTTCAATTGGCAGACTTTTAGCATTGACTCCCTTGATATATCCCTTCCCCTTAATATATGATAGGCCAATTTCTTCAGCAAGGTCTTTGGCCATGTAGACTGTGTCGGCTCCGGTATCCACCATGGCTTTCAAAGTCTTGTCCCCGATCTCGATCTCCACGTACATCCTTCCACGTGGTTGTTCTTCGACCTTAGCTTGAATGGCACTTAGGAGATTCATTGAGGCGATCCTCCTTTCCTCCTTTGCTTCTTCCTCCATGACAAGCGTGGCAAGTTTCCCCTGGTTGGGACACTCGAATGCCCGATGGGGTCCACTACATAAGAAACAAGATATCTTTTTGGGTGATCCATCTATTTTCTCCTTCCCCTTGTCTTTGGAGTACTTGTGTTCCTTGGAGGACTTCTCTTTGTCTCCCCCACCTTTGTCATCGTTACTCGGCCTTTTCCTTTGTCCCTTGGATGAGTCTTTTCTCTTGAACTCAATCAAGGATTCGGCCGCAGTCATAGCCGTTGCAAGGTCTTGCACACCTCGCCTCTTCAATTCCAACTTGGCCCAACCCGTTAGGCCATCAAGGAAGCTAAACAAAGCATCCTTTTCTCCCATGTCAAGAATCTCCAAGAGCAACTCCGAGAACTCCTTCACATACTCCCTTATGTGGCCTTCCTTATGTTGAAGGCGACAAAGCTTGGCCCTAGCTTCGTTTTCAGCATCCTCTGGGTAGAATTGTCTCTTGAGTTCCTTCGTGAATTCTTCCCAAGTGTCGATGGTGCACAATCCCTTCTTGAAATCATCGGACCTTCTGCGCCACCAAACTGTAGCAACATCATTTAAATATAAGGAGACACTACGTACCTTTGATGCTTCATCTATTATGCCAACCGCATCAAAGTAGCGCTCCATTTTCCACAAGAAGTTGTCGATCTCCCTTGCACTCCTTGCCCCGCCATAGGCCTTAGGTTTGGGAGCTTCGACTCTGTGGGTGATTGTCCCTAGTGTAGTCTCACCATTGGCTACCGCAGCCATGCACACCCTGAGTTGAGTTTCAAGTTTCTCAACTCTTTCTTTATAAGCTTCCATCTCCTCATCTTGAGCAACAACTTTGGTTTCTAGGGACTCGGTCTTTTTGGACACCATGTCCACTATTGCGTTCAAGGCTCCTTGCATCTCTTTCCGGAGCTCTTGGTCCTCCCCATTGGACGCTTGCCCCTCGATGCGTTGGTCCATATCTTCGACTTTCTCCCTCAAGTCGGACATGGTGGCACACAACTTAGCCAACCTTTCATCCATCGCAGCGATCATGTCCTTCGACTTGTCCTTGTGGACTTTCCCACCTTTGTCGTTGTTTCCAATTGATGGGTTGTTGACCTCCGGCGACATTCTCTTGTGTAGAATGATTTCACCAAACTTGGCTCTGATACCAACTGTCACGGGCTTTCTTTTCACAAGTACTTCCTGTGCGGCACTAGCAAACTTTGCCCCGACTTATCAAAGAAAGCTAGTTAGCCTTGCCTACGAAAGACTTACTTAGACTTTCGAAAGCTAAGCAAGCTAAGAACACATAAGAGAGCTAGAACTTGTATTGCTTGAATTCTCTGAGGTGATTACAACAAATGAGGCCTTAGCCTATTTATACAACTCCACCTCCTCAATGGACGGTGGTGATCAATTTGATCTAACGGTCTACAATGAACTTCTACACACTTCCTTAGAAATATCTAAGGACTAGAATCCTATGGAACTCTATGGAATTTTATGGAAAGTTCTAGAGAACTCTCTAGAACAATGTGAAATACTCTAAATTTTTTACACTTGCCAACCTCACTTGGCTAGGCAAGAAGATAGTTGTGACACATGGCATGACATTTATTTAAAATTCTTCAACAAGAAGAAGATTGTCAATTGAATCTCTATCTTCCTTGAGGCATCATGCAATTCTCAGTCAGTTGTGAAGACATTAGCTTTTTGTTTTAAAAAAAATTAGTGGAGATGGAATTCAATCCACATACAAGGTTTAAAGTGTTTTGAAATTTCAAATTTACTCTAAAACCTTGGATTTCAAAACCCTGTCGAGTTGCAAAAAAATTTGTTTAAATTTTTTTTTGCTAGCTTGGTGCATGAAGGATTTTCCCCAGGATATGGATAGGTAAGGGTAACTGTTATTATTATTATTATTATTATTATTATTATTATTATTATTATTATTATTATTATTATTATTATTATTATTATTATTATTATTATTGTTATTATTATTGTTATTGTTATTGTTATTGTTATTGTTATTGTTATTGTTATTGTTATTGTTATTGTTATTGTTATTGTTATTGTTATTGTTACTGTGTACAACTTTTCCGTTCTTGCTAATCATCTAGTATTAACAAGCACTTAACAAGCCTCAATATATCAACAACATCCAAAAGAGAGCCTAGGGAAATGTTGGATGATTCCTCGACCAAGAAGATGAAAGAGGGAAGAGGGGTAAGCTTTATCACCTTGATCTTTAGATCGGAATGTGAGTGACTTATCTAGTAGAGAGTTGCAGAGATATTGCATTGCCTATGTTGCTACACAAAATGCAGATATATACATGTATGATGAGCCTTCCAGTAATCTTGATGTAAAGCAACGAAGCTGCCCAAGTTATTCGACCTCGGGCCAGGACCAAAAGGTATTGTATACTCCAGTGTTGATTGTCAGTATCTTCAAAGATCATCTTTTGCATTATTGACCTCTCCTAAGACTGATTTGTTTACTTCTGCAACTATGTCATTGTTGTGGAGCATGACCTTAGTATTTTGGACTACTTATCCGATTTCATTTGCTACTTATACAGAAAGCCGAGAGCATATGAAGTTGTAACCCTCCTTTTCTTGGTTAGGGAAGGCATCAATATCTTTCTAGAAGGGATTATCCCCACTGAGAATTTACACTTTAGGGAGGAAAGGTGACAATTTTGAATTGTATGAGTTGCTATTGTGGGAGCCAAAAATAATCCTTAGCCGAACAGAATAAGAAAGTTTGAAGATTTGTCTGGATGCAAATTTTTACCAGATCATGTGCGGATCTCACGGCCAATCTGCATAAAATGAAAAAAGATTCTTGACACTGGTCTTAAAAACTTGATGCAGATTTAACTAACCTAAATAAATAGGTTAATTTAACCTAGTCTTAATAACTGCAAGTGCACAGTGTCTAACTGGTAGACAAGGGCAAGTACAGGTCGATCCCATAAGGACTGTGGTTGCAATTAAATTTCAGAGTTGATTTAAACTAATTTAAATGGGGGTTACATCAATCAAAATATCTAAACTAAAAATCAAATTAAAAAGCAAAATAAAAAGTTTTTAAGAATATGAGAAGGAAAACCAAGGCATTGAATTCACCAATTCAGTTTTTCAAGTTATTTTAATCTAATTATTATTTTCTAAAGCGAGAAACTTTAGGGATGAGAATCCCTTGCTTGCATCGATGATGTGATCGTTTAGAACAATTCAGTTTGAAAATCCAATGTTACAATTAACTTTAGAATAAATTATAAACTCCTAGCATTGAGTGTCTTGTTACGACACACTCAATCACAAGTCTAATTTATTAAGTTTCAACTCCTAGCATTGAGTGTCTTATTACAGCACACTCAATCACAAGTCTAACTTAACCAATTAAAACTAATGCTTTAAATATTAGTAAATAAAACTCTAACTACCGACTAGTCTAGATCAAATCCGATATAACCGGTAAAAGTAATTTACTAATACTCGAAAATTAAATGTATTTTGCAGTTAAGCACATAATAAAATAAAAAGTCAAACTAGAACAAACTCTTGAAACCCAATTGGTTTCATCTTAGCCTTGGCGAAGGGTTTAGCTCTCCATGGTAGCAGTGGTCACAGCATCAATGGAGGTGGAATTCATCTTTGCATGAACACGAATCCCGAAAAAAGGTTGCTGATGGACTGTGGTAGCTCAGAGCAAACACCGGGGTGCAAATTACCAAATTGTTTGAAAAAAAATAGTTTTTCCCTCCAGTCACGCGGTTGTCTCTGGTCTTTGTCTCCAGCAAGCCGTGCTCTGTGCTCCGCCGCTGCTGCTTCGTTCCGGTTCTTCTTCTCCAGTGAAACTTCCTTGCAAGAGAGAGAGAGAAGGCCAGGAGATGGATGAACAGAGAGAGACTGAAGAGGAATATGGAGAGAATGGAGGAGGGAGACAGGGCGGTGCTCTGTCGCGAGGTGGAACAGGGCGGCGGAGGTGGTTGTGTTGCTGAAGAAGAAGAACAGGCAGATAGAGATATGAGAGAGAGGACGAGAACGGGCGAGAGATGGCGAAGCTCGGTGGCGAGGTGAAGATTTGACGTGAAACAGGGTTGTCAAGCCCCTGTTTCGTGGTGGTGGTGGTGCTTTGGTGGCGGGGCTCGATGCTTGGTTGCAGGATAGGGAAGGTGGCGAGGTGACGAGAGATGGATGAAGAGGTTTGCTGCTGTGTGGCGTGATGGAACAGGGAGAGGAGGTGGTGTTTGATGGTGGTGGTGGCTGTGGTTGTTGGATGGTGGCGAGGTGAGGTGGTGATGGCGGGATTATCGCACTGCCGACTCTCCTATCGAGCGAGGATTGTCGGCAGGGTGGATTGGTGTGGTGGCTGAAAAAAAGAGGAGGTGAGAAGGAACATGGAAGAAGAGAGAAGCGCCCAGAGAAATTAGGGTTATTGGGTTTTATAGAAAATTAGGGTAATTGTGTTGGGTTAACTGCACCCTCGTCTCCGCTCGTCAATACCAAATTGCTTATTATCACCTCGAACTCCGCATTAATTCGTTAACGCTCTGAATCCTGAAAAATACAAAATTTAAATAATTAATATAAAATAGATTGTCAAAGTGAATAACAAATATAAATTAGGTGGTATTCTGTGTAATAATTAGGTGAATATCATGTGGTGTCTGCCATGGAGTATCCGATGCCAACATTAGAATAATATTTTTGAAAAGGTGTTTGTTTCTTTGTGTTCTTAGAGAAAAATTAGATTAATTAAAGTCTTACCCGAAAATGACTTTGTGTCTCGTTATTTATTTAGGTGGAATGAGTCTTCTTGCAGATGAGTGGGACGCGTAGCCCACTAACTCATTTGATGAGTCGAGTAGATGAGGTCGAGTAACTTCAAATGGAGAGGTGTCTCTTGTAGGTCCGTGTGCTCAATTGAGCATGGTGGTTGGTGATGAAAACTATTCATATGTTGAGAAAATAGTGTTCTCCCGAGTTGCATTGGGACTGAACTTGATTTTTCTGTACCTGTATCCAATTTAGGCTATATATCTTTCGTGAATAATTTTCGGGCTTCTTGAGAACATCCCAAATCTTCGAACTTTCTTATCCTGTTGGGCTAAGGATTATTTTTTACTCTTACAAATGCCCCTCATCTCCTTTGCTTTTGGGCTGACTTTTTTTTTCAACAATAAAAGAGATATATTTTTACTGAGAATTCTTGCCAAAAGTAAAAGTCTTCTTGTACTTGGAAACTTTCATTGTGCAAATCTTCTTGTACAAAATGTCAAACTTTTTTATGACCTCAATGCTAGTGACCACGACTGGAAAGGCCTTTTGTGCCCATCTTCTTTTGATATGAAGGTGAAAAGGCCTGATACTGACAAATCTTTAATAGATATTATTCTAAGCTAAAGATCACCACAGAACCCTTTTCTCCGCAGAAGAACCTTGTTGGGCCAACTCCTGTGCTGAAGGCTAGTGAGCAGCTGCCATCTATGCAGAACATTCCCATTAAAACCCCCACCTTCAAGGTGTTGCTGACTTTGTTTTTTCTTACAAATTATTTCACTGTGAATTCTTTTTTGTTCACCTGTTGAATGTCTTTATTGATAAGCAGGTTATACCTTCTCTGACTAAACTGACATTGGTTGACAATGAGTGTGGATTCAAGTCTGCTGATAGTGTTCCCTCAACTGACCTGCTGGAAAAAAGTATCTTCTAGCCCACAAGTCCAGGTGTATTAACTTGGTTGAAAGTCCAGGTGTATCTTCTAACCTGCAGGTTTCACACTCAGCCAGCAGATATCACCACTACTACAAATATAGGCTTGCATAGCGCTTAAAAATAGTCTTAGATAGCGCTTTTTAGCGCTATGCAAGGCGCGTACTTGAATAGCGCTTCGTTAGATAGCGCTATATTTAGCGCTATCTAAGCGTTCATTTTTTTTTTAATTAACTTCAATAGCGCTATGTAAGCGCTAATTTTTTTTTTTAAATTAGCTTGAATAGCGCTTTTATGAGCGCTATTTAATTTTGTTGATTTTTTTTTAATTAGCTTCAATAGCGCTTTCTAAAGCGCTATTTAATTTCGGTGAATTTTTTTTATTAACTACCATAGCACTTTTTTATGCGCTATTTAATTTAAATGAATTTTTTTAATTAGATTTGTTTATCTGCTAAGATAGCGCGTAAATAAGCGCTATGGAAGTAATTAGATTGTTCTTAGATAGCGCTAAAAGAAGCGTTATTGTAGTATATATGTTAAACTTAGATAGCGCTTATTTGAGCGCTATCTAAGTTATTTGATTTGTTTTTTCTATTTTTCCGATACCGATTTTCTGGGCTAAATATAATATTTAATATAATAATGACAACGTTCAATCAATCAATAAAGACACAACATGATAACTAATTGTTTCTCATTCATTCAAAATATAATTTAAGCATTCATACAAAATTGTTAATATGCTATCATATATATTTGTTCGTAGCACAATACTAATAAATATCTTAAACTACAGGCATAATTAAAATGTTTTGCTTCAGCTTTCCATTTTCTCCTTGAGAAATCGGTTGTACAAGTATCCTGACCAATTGATTACGAAATTTTCCATTTTTTTCGGAGAATAAAATTTGACTGGCTGTTTATGAACAAACTGCAAATACAAAAGTTACAATCAATATATAGTTAGATGATATCAAATACTTCAAAAATCAACAAATAAAGTAATTCAATAAAACTATTTACTTACATAAACAGGAATACTTGTATCACCAGAATTCAAGAGATCCTCAATATAGCAACAAATATAATGACCGCAATGGATGCCATCCATCTCAATCTGCTTTGGACACTATGAGAAATAACATCCAATTAATTATATGCAATTTGTTACCATGTCTTATTATATAAAATAATTTTTAGTACTGTAAAATATTTACCTGAATGTTTGCCCAATTAAATCTGTTCATTGCAGCCTTTGTTATAGAGCCGCCTCGACGAGTCCGATAACTTCTCAATGCACTATTTTGTATAAAGTAATATTATACATATGTAATATGTATACATTTTTAATGTAAAAATAAAACTAGAACATGTATTTACCTTTCAACAAAGTTTTTCAAATCAACGCGTTGTGCGATCTTCGTACCCGGAGCTGGATCCATAAAGTATATCATCTCTGTTTTGGTATTGATACCAATCAATACCCAATGTTGACTGCATAATGTTTCAAAAAATTTAGACATCCTGATACTTAATAAACACATAATTGAATCTTATTTATATTGAACTCACCCAACATTATGCGGCACTAATAATAGATGGTCTTTTCCTGTATGCTTCAACAAACATTCGGCCAAATGATTGGACGATGTCCCATTACCTAGCATAGGTGTAATATGGGGCGACACAAAAGAAAACTTCCCCGCTAACTCGACATTTTCGGATAGATAGACTTCACCCAAATACCTTCAACAATCAACAATGTATAAGAATAAATAAAGTTTTCTAAAATATTTATATCAAATGGTCCAATAAGACTGAGCTATATCTTTTTAATAAAGTATTACAATCCTACTAGCTTTGAACTATATCTAACCATCATTGATACTTGACTGCACTTTCAATAATCATAAGGAATCAACAAAATAACTAGCTTTCTCTTTTAGGTCCTTCCACAAACCAAGTTAACACCACATTAATATTAAGATGGCATATTAAACATTATGCTGAAATTTATCTAAGGCCATCTAAAAAAAGAAGCAATGCATAAGGACAAATAAAGTTTTTTAAAACATTAACATCAAATAAATTTATTTTACTAGTTTTATCACCTTATATAGAAGGCGATGCTTGAGGCACGTAACCATCGATCCTTTAGAATCTCCATGACATGTTCATGAACAATGCATTCGTTCCAAGGCTCCCCGTCAAAATATGCTGTCATGGGAACTTCGATACCACCATTCATGATGTTTGAGGGTAAGAAACGCAAAATATGCAATACCATGGAATTATGAGGAGAATCTCCAGACTTAGGATATCCTAATGGCTTAGCACAAACCGTTGATTCTACACTTTTCATGATAGGCTTATTAGCATCGTTCCTCTTATCCATCTTCTTATTCTTAGGAGGTGGGCACTGCAAATCAAAAATTAACTTGTGAGGTAAGTATTAAATTTGAGCTATATGTTCTCCTACTTTCAAGAATAGCTTTCTAGCACTAAGCTATATGTTCTCCTTATCAATTTCAAGAATAGCTTTTTAGCAATCTAAATAAGCTATATGTTCCTTATCAATCCCTAGCAATCTAAATAATTTCATCAACATGAACAACAAACAACAAAGATATCCCAGACATGCTCCTAATCGCAAGAAAAAAGGAGAAAATACTTAATACATAAATAATTGTACCTCTATTCTCAAAGACACCAGCTTTTTTGGCCACGAAATGAAATGGCCAACAGCTTCTCCTACAGTCCTAACTTCGTCTGTACATTGCGGCACCGCTGAATGTTTCTCAGATTCTACCGCCACTTCAAATTGTATCCTCGCATAACCTGAAATTGCATCATGGCATTGTATAAGTATAACAACACACACACACTAAGTCGGTATATAAATCTTAAAGTAATATGTTCAACCTTCTGGTAGTGGAACACCATGAAGAATTTCATTCGGGCGATTATGCAAAATACCTTGCCCAACATGTCTACGAGGGTTCTCAACATACAAATAACATCTAATAGGACCCTAGAAACGAAAAATATGTTAGTCTTTTATCCAATAAACATATTTATTAGCCAAGTTTGAAAATTAAATATACCTCAGGAAGAACCTCATTCGGAACCTCATCCGGAAAATCAAGGTCATCATCAGAATTCATGTCATCATCATCCACATTGAAATTATCCTTATGATTAGAACCACAAGATGATGGCACAGTAGGTTGGTAGCCTTTAGCCTTCATCTCCTGCATGTCTTTCTCTAATCTATTGCATTGCCTTTTCAACTTTGACATTTCGGACAATTCGGGTGCCTGAGCTAAAGATTTCTTCGTAACACCCCATCCACATCCTCGGACACGTCCGGAATACTCTAAAGGAATTGCTCGATCAAGCAAGTCGCCAAGCTTAATATCATTTAGCTCATCCTCTTCCAACTGTTGTGTTATGCGTACCTAATACAACTTAATATCATTTAGATTCTTGATATAGAATAGTTCATTTTGCAGTGTAATTCTATTTGTGTAAATCCCATATTATTAACAGTGACTATATTGCAATGCCGAAACAAAATATACAAAACTGTCCAAGTTGTGAGTTCCAGTGTCTTCATCATGGCAGCAGAGTATAATTTAATTTTAAACTATCGTCTCTTATCATATTTACCAACTTTTAGTATCCACTTTTTGTAAAAATACCAAACAGTGCTATATATAGTGACAAAACTGAAACTCCGTGATTTTAAAGTAGGATAGTGCTATCAGGTGAAAAGGATGGTATCATGTCCAAACAGTGCAGATTTGTTTTCAAACAAAGGAAGTAGATATTACCACATCCTCAAGTACTTGCAAGGCAGTAGGATCATCAACCTCATGCTCATCATTCATCCTCGCATACTTCCAAGTATCCAAGCGAGTCACAACAGGATCCTCTTCCCCTTCACGTATTTTTTGCTCAATCTGCGAATTTCAAAGCCACATTTAAATTTCATATCATAGATACGTAATGTAGATAATTAATACATGAATAATTAATACATGGGAGGATCCTCTTCCCCTTCACATTGGGCCAGTTATTAAAATAATCCATGAATAAATCCAAGATAGATAGGGAATTGTGATAAAAATAAAAAATAAAATAACAATTCTTTATAATTGTGTGATTAAGTGTCAAAAGCTGAAGCATGCTCTCACTGACCATGTATGACAAAAAAAAATATTCCAAAAGACAATGAAAAAGGTAGTAACTATGTTTGAGAAAATATCCAAAACTAGAACGAAAAGTGTTGTACAGCATGATTAAAAACATATGATTTTAAGAACATAACAGGAAGACAATATGTATATCCAAACAAACAACCACACCAATTACTAAAATTTAAACGCAGATTGAGATAGCAAATATACCTTGACTTCATCCCAAAGTTGTTCTTTCAATGGCAACAAATCATCCTTACGCCAATTGGTAATCGTGATTGGAAAAGTTCGTCTACAGCAAGATCCAACAAAGTGTGCTAAGGTCATCGACTCTTTGCCAATTGGTTGGCCCATTTCATTCCAATTCACCTTTATTACATCTCCTTTGGCCCTTCTTTTCTTAACACTCACCATAGTGACTATTCCTCGAGACTGAACCTGGGACAAGCCACTATTTCCAGTTGAACCTCCTGTCTCACCTCCTCTAGAATCATCTTGACCATCCCCTCGACCGTTCTCTCGAGCACGACCCTTGCTCTGGCGCTTGCTCGGGGATCTAGCAGTCATGATCCTGTAAAATAAAGAGTATAAGCGTGAATTAATACACAAAATCATAAGTAACAAGCCAATATTGCAAAGGATAATGAGTACTTACTACAAATGCTTCATTTATTCTGGATCTTACAACTTACTTACACAAATGACTCAATAGGAAAAATACATACTAGATCTTACTACTTAATGTTTAATGGACATAATTCAATAGGAAAAATACATACATTACTTTGGATCTTACAACTTACTACTGGATATAAATTACAAATATATAATAGGAAAAACACATACATTTCTTTTTGGCTTTTTGGCTTTAGATATCCTCTTTCGTTTGGTAGTTGACTTTGATCGTTCATGGCCATGTACATTAACTAAATCTGGATTTACATATTCACCCTCATCATGATCATATCTTAAATATAAGTTTTGATGATCATCATAATCATAAGTGCTCGGGCAAACATACACGTCCCCAAAAGGATCATTAATTGTATCAACGTCCTCATCAACATGGTCACTAACTTGGTAACTATTATTGAACTTGTTCGACAATACAACGATGGACCACTTCTTATCAACTGGGTCACTCACATAAAACACCTGCTTAGCTTGCACTGCCATGATGTATGAATCGTCTTTGTACCCAACCTTTTTTAAATCGACGCGTATGAATCCAGAACTTTCAACATGTACTCCATCAGGAATGCTAACCCAACTACAGTCAAACACCGGAACTCGGAATCCAACATAGTCGATTTCCCACATATTTATGATTTGTCCAAAGTATGTCGTATCTGTCTGGTTTAGTGCAGTGGCATTAAGAGAAACCCCACTATTCTGCATTGTACTTTTCGCATCGTGTTCTCTAGTGTAGAATGTGTATCCATTAATAAGATAACATTTGTAAGAATACACATGCATATCAGGTCCTCTTGACAAATACTTGATCCTTTCTGATATTGAGTCACTTTTCTCTATGCAACCACGAAACCACTCGATGAAGGTAAGATTGTGCTCCACTTCAACCCAATCAGGGCCTTTATCTAGATGATCTTTTGCGATACCCTGTTTGTGCATCTCAACATAAGGAACAACATCAACTGTGTTATGTAGAACACACAAGTGCACCAGTCGCCACTGTTCGAGGTTGATCAACAACGGTTGACCCCCAGTTACACCTTCACCCTCAATCCTATTAGTGTGACGAGTACTCGAAAGTCCAATTGCTTCGACATTTGGAATATATTCGGACCAATATTCTATTGCTTCTTCAACTAAATAGGTTTCAGCTATGCAAGCTTCCGGTCGATACCTGTTTCTCACATAACCTTTCAACACTTTCATATACCGCTCCATGCCATACATCCATCTCATACGAGCAGGACCACACATCCTCGTCTCGTAAACCAAGTGAACAGTCAAATGAATCATGATATCGAAGAAAGATGGTGGAAAATACATCTCAAGCTCACAAAGTGTTTCTATAATCACTTTCTGTAAACTTGACAAACTTCTTGGGTCTATGACCTTGCTGCTCATGGCTTTGAAAAACCAACATAACTTTGTGATAGTCTTACGCACATTTTCTGGCAAGATAGAACGAATTGCAATTGGGAGCAGATTCTCAATGATGACATGATAATCATGTGATTTCATATTCAGCAGTTTCAACCCGTCTGAAGATACAAGATTTTGTATGTTGGATGAGTAACCCTCTGGAACCTTCACGGACTGAAGTGTCTCAAGTAACACAATCTTCTCATTCTTAGACAAAGTATGAGCGGCAGGAGGTAAGTATGGTGTTGCTTTCCCCTCCTTTAATACAGGTGCAAGTTCTTCTCTGATTCCCATATCAACCATGTCCTTTCGTGCATTGAGTCCATCTTTAGATTTCGAAGAGTCACATAACAAAGTATTTATCACACTAGCACTCACATTTTTCTCATTATGCATGAGATCAATAAAATGCCTAACAAACAAGTCCTTCCAATAAGCTAACTGAAAAAAGATTGATTGTTTCTTAAAACCTTTAGTGGGAACAAACTTTGCAAACGTTTTACCAAACTGTGTCTCAATGTTTTCCACCTCTTTTAGCACATCGACACCTGACAATGTAGAAGGTGGAAACCGATCTTCAACTTCACCATTGAATGCCTCAGACATCGTTCTGTAGGGATGACTTGGATCCAACCACCGTCTATGCCCCATGTAAACAGACTTCTTACAATGACTCAAGCGAAGATGATCGGTATTATCGGTACACCATGGGCACGCACAATGCCCCTTCACAGTATATCCAGAAAGGTTCCCATAAGCTGGGAAATCATTGATCGTTCCAAACAACATAGCCTTCAATCTGAAATTAGACTTTCTGTATCCATCATATACATCAACACCCTCTTCCCACAACAACTTTAAGTCCTCGATTAATGGAGCCAAATATACATCAATGTCGTTACCAGGTTGTCGAGGTCCTGATATCAAAATAGACAACATCATATACTTGCGTTTCATGCATAACCAAGGGGCCAGGTTATAGATCATCAAAACCACGGGCCATGTACTATGGGAAGTACTCTGAACACCATGAGGATTCATTCCATCTGCTGAAAGTACCAATCGCAAGTTCCTTGATTCCTTCCCAAATTCTGGATATTTATTATCAAATGTCTTCCACTGAGGTGAATCAGCTGGATGCCTCAACATTCCATCATTTGTTCTTTCATCATAATGCCATGTCAAGTGTTTAGCATCATCAAAGCTACTATACAACCTCCTGAATCTAGGAATTATAAAAAAGTACCACATAAATTTGGCCGGGAGTTGTTTTTCTTATACCGCTTCTTACCACACTTGGGACATTCATTCAATTCTGCGTAATCTTTCCTATATAAAATACAATCATCCGGACAAGCATGGATCTTCTCATGTGTTAACCCGATAGATTTGAGCAACTGTTTAGCATCATATGCTCTTCGAGGGAGCACATTCCCATCTGGCAATAGTTCACCTACAGCTTCTAACATCTCTGTGAAGAAAACATCAGAAACTTGGTGACTAGCTTTTAAGTTGTACAAAGTCAACACAGCTGACAATTTTGTAGCCTTTGTACAACCCGGCCACAACGGTAACCCAACATCCTCTCTTAAGCCATCACACATATCAGGATGATCCCGCAACTCTTCATTGACAACACTTGGGGAATTCTTCACAGGACTAGATTTTTCATTACCATCTCCCATATCACTTGTGTTCATTTTATTTATAAACTCAAACTGGGAGCCCAATTGACTTGATAAACTATGTTTACGTTTGCCAATTGAGCTACGTTTATCTTTGCTCTCACCATGATATGTCCAAACCTTATATGTATTGTCAATACCATGACACATTAAATGCTCGTGCAACTTCATTTGACCACTAACCTCTTTTACATTTAAACATTTTCGACACGGACATTTAATGAACATTGGATTTTTAGCATTCTTAGTTGCATAAGCACAAAACTCTTCCACCCCTTTCTTGTACTCTTCAGATAATCGATCCGCATTTACCCATTCTCGATCCATTAAAAACAATACTACAAAAAAACAACAATACATCAATCTCCATTGCCATGAATCCACATTTTTTACTTGTTCTTTCCACTCTTGGGACTTAGCAAGATTCTTACTAGCACACAATTCTATGAACAGTCACTTTAATTAGTGGAAGCTAAGCATGAAATATTTATATTTGTCCAATCTATCATACACGAGAGAAGACAAAGATCGAATCCAAACAATTTCGTAACAATAAATCATAGAGAAATGACTTAGAAACCTGGTCGGAATCAAAATATGAAGAAACATATACGGAGTACTACATTTTCATTTTGAATAAGTTATATTAATACACTCTGTCACAATTTGATTGAAAGATTTTTTCAACAAAACAGTCCATATATCTTTGAAACAATAATTCATTCATACGAGTATAACTATACATTTTTAATAACACATTCATTCCATTCCATTAGATACTACACATGAAACACTAATATGTCAACATTTTGAACATAAAGCTATATGCCTATATGGAGTTTTATGTTTGTAAGTTCAAAGTTTACTACTCCGAATGACTCAAAAGCATGCTTATATAGAATAATGCTTAAAATGATGTCAGAATAGACCCAACATGGGTAGAGTGGTCCTGCTTTCCTACATTCGACAAAATTACGATCTTTATTTTTTCTCTTGGTAACTTAACACCACAGGAACAGATAAAGCCAAAACAAGTGTTGGCCTTATGATTCAGAGCCAATTACTCTGCAGCTTTATGCATCAAGCATTTACCTCTGATTTCAGTAACACTCTCACCATCCCTCACATTTCCAAGATATTAAAGACTAAATTGCAGAAAGTTACAGAACAGTTGCAAAGAAGATTCATCAGAAGTAATTGTTTCATAAGCAAAGAAGATAAGAAGACAATTTTAATGCCAACAAAGAACCCTACGTTGCATTTATGTACTAATGAAAGTTCTAACTAATACTGAGTAAACTGAATATAAAAAACAAAAACAGTGAGGGATGGTGAGAGCTACCATGGACATCAGAAACAACAAGAATCATCTCCATAAATTGAACATTTGAACAACTACTCTTTTTTGCAAGGATGCACCGACTCGGATACGCGTGTCGTATCGGATACGGATACGACACGGCGACTCGGTAATTTTCAAAAAACTAGGATTCGGGGACTCGGCGACACGTCAATCAAATCTTATTTTTATTTTTATATTTTATTAAAAAATTATTAACATAATGTCATAAGTAGTAAGTACTAAGTAGTAACTAGTAAGTAGTATTGAAGACTGACAATTATTTACATCATTACGTGTTGCAAACTTGCAGGTAATATTGCTAGAATAGTAGAATATTTTACGGCAAATGGACAAGCCGAAAAGGACAGGAGAAAAACTTACAAGAAAAGAAATACTGCAGCTACCAGCTAGTATTGATGTGGCAAAACACCAAGAATTGATTCTCTAAATTCTCTGCATTCAAACTGCCATTAAAAAATGATGAAGAGTTAATTTCTACTGAAAATGTTGCTTAGCTTTATGCACCAGGAACAAGCAATGACATGCAAAGATTTTGATAGGTTACAATTCAAATTTCAAAGCCATCTAATCAGATGCATACCTCTCCAGGATGCCGAGTGTTCATAGCATGAACATCAAGCTTGTAGTTATGTTGTGGAATCAACTCAATTGTGATGCATCCGAATCCGATGAATGTGCCTGCCTGCCTGGGTGTTCTGCAAACCAAAAATAACAATTCATCGTGAGTTTAAGGCCAAACATTACATGAGATACAAACACAGAAAGTAGATACAGTGTGAGACTGTGAGTTCAACTCAGTTCATGCATGGAGACTGAAAATGTTTCACTCAATCAAGGGGCATATGTTTATTTGAAAACCGAAATCATGTTGTGAAGGTGTAGACTGTAGGGTGTACCAATGAAGAGGGAAAACAGATGGAAAAAATAAACAGTTCTTTCTTCTTCTTCCCACACAAAAAATAGGCTAATAATCAGTGAATCACACACAAAACACACAAAAAAAAAAAAAAAAAAAAAAAACAAGAAGAAGCAAGAAGAATGAACACCAACAGTGACTGAGTGAGAGTCGAGCGAGAGAGACGAACCTGGTCCTGAGCTTCCGACTCCTCGGTTCCTCGCCGCCTCGCCTCCTCTGGTTCCTCTCCTCCTTCCTCGGTTCCTCGCCTCCGCGCCTCCTCTGGTTCCTCGCCTCCTCTGGTTCCTCGCCTCCTTCCTTGGTTCCTCGCCTCCTCGCCTCCTCTGGTTCCTCGCCTCCTCGCCTCGCCTCCTCGCCTCCTTCCTCGGTTCCTCGCCTCCTCTGGTTCCTCGCCTCCTTCCTTGGTCCTCGCCTCCTCGCCTCCTCTGGTTCCTCGCTTCCTCGCCTCGCCTCCTCGCCTCCTCTGGTTCCTTGCCTCCTCGCCTCCTCGCCTCTCTGTGTGTTTGAAAAACTAAGCCAATATCAAAACGAAAAAAACGAGATTTAGGTTTTAATATTAGGGCTTGTGATCTTAACCGTCCGATCTTATCAAAATCTGAAAAAAAAAAAATTTAGCAAACGAATCCGGACCGTATCCATGCCGTATCCTGACCAGGTCAAGTTGACCGACACGTTGACCACGTGTCGGATACGTATCCGACACGAATCGCACGCGTATCCATATCCGACTCACGTTTTCATGTATTCGGCAGGGTTTTTCCACGAATCCGTGCTTCCTAGCTTTTTTGCCCTTTCGTTTGAGTAACAAATAAACAAGAAGTATCTAATTTGCCTCATCTACCAGAAAATGATGAGGCAACCACAAAAGAGAGACCAAACCAACCTGAAGCAGATTCTTTATCAGGTAAAGTGCAGCAGGTAACGGTGGCTGCAATGTTTGGCAGTCGTTGTGTGAGCTGAAGCCGAGTGCGAAGCAACCGGTAACGGTGGCTGGAGAAACTGCTGCTTGGCTGGAGAAGTCGATGGAGAACGGTGGGTTTGGAGGCAGCTTGAACGGTGGCTGTTTCGGTGGTTTAGGGGCGCCGTTTCTTTTTTTTTTTGTTAGGTTTAGGAGAACAGGGGCGCTGCTTCGGTGGTTTAGGGGTTTAGGCGGGCTTTTTTTGTTAGGTTTAGGGGTTTAGGGGGGGTTTTGAGATTTAATTTGATATTTGATTTTTTTTTTTTAATTATTAGACTAAGATAGCGCTATATAAGCGCTATAGTAGTGATAATTTAATTTTTTTTTTTTTTTAAATTGCTAGACTAAGATAGCGTTATATAAGCGCTTTAGTAGTGATATATAGGATAGCGCTTCCGAAGCGCTATCCTAAATGTAAGTAGCATAGCGCTTCGGAAGCGCTTTGCAAGCACTTTAAAAGCGCTATGGTAGCTTTGGTAACGTTTTTTCTCATAGCGTTTTTTTAAGCGCTATCTAAGACATAACTAAGATAGCGCTTAACTGAAAAAAAAAATTAAAAGCGCTATTGTAGTGTTTTTTTTTTTTTTTTTTTTTTTTTAAAGACAAATAAGCGCTATCCTAGTGCCCACTTGGATAGCTCTTTAAAAAAGCGCTATCTAAGTGGCGTTACCTAAGCTAATATTTGTAGTAGTGCACTGTGATCTTTAAAGCCTCAAACTCTTCCATCTGATCCGCAGTAGAAGCAATAACAGGAGAAGACCCGGGCACATGAGACAAAAAATTTTAATTTTCATTCTCAGCTTGGGAAAGTCTCATAGATTCTTCAACCATAATGAAAGTTGGGGAACGTCTCATAAATTCTTCATCCATAATGAAACCTCTTAAACTAGATAAAAGTGTCATTCATGGAGCCCGGCCCATGAGCTCATTTGAAACTTGCTGAAGTCAGCTGATCTACGAAGACGTTCAACCAAGTTAATGCACTTAGACTTGTCGGCTAGAAGATATTTTTTTTCAGCAGGTCAGTTGAGGGAACACTATCAGCAGAACTAGATTCACCCCCTATCAATCAACATCACTTTAGTCAGAGAAGGTATGACCTGCATATCCAACATAAGCATTCAACGAGTAAGCAAAAAAAATTCTCAATGCAAAATAGTTTGTAAAAAACAAAATCAACAATACCTTGAAGGTGGGGTTTCAATGGGAATGTTCTACATATATAGGAGTTGTTCACTACCCTTCAGCATAGGAGGATGCCCAACAAGGTTTTGTATAGAGAAGGGTTTCGTGATGGTCTTTAGCTTAGAAGAATATCCATTACAGACTTGTCAGAATCATGCCTTTTCACCTTCATATCAGAAGAAGATGGGCACAAGAAGGCCTTTCTAGTTGTGGTCACTGGCACTGAGGTCATCAAAAAGTTTGACATTTGTACAAGAAGAGTTTGCACGATGAAAGTTTCTAAGTACTAGAAGACTTCTATTTTTGGCATGACTCCTCATTGAAAATACATCTCCTTTGTTTTTCCAAAAAAAAAAAAAAAGTCAACCCAAAAGCAAAGAAAATGAGGGGAATTTGTGGAAGCCAAAAAATAATCCTTAGGCCAACTGGATAAGAAAGCTCGAAGATTTAGGTCGTTCCCAAGAAGCCTGAAAATTATGCACGAAAGATATACAACCCAATCAAATACAAGTACAGAAAACCCAAGTTCGGTCCTAATGCAACTCGGCAGAATGCTCTTTTCTCAACAGAGGAATAGCTATCGGTGCCAGCCACCATGCTCAGCTAAGCACACGAACCTACAGAAAACACCTCTCCGTCTGAACTTACTCGACCTCATCTACTCGACTCCTCAATTGAGTTAGTGGGCCACGTTACCCAACACCACTCACCTACTAATTTTCCACTACACGGGAGGTTACAACCATCTATGGGAAATTACAACTATCAGTGACTCTTGACTTGCCACGTGTCCCCACTCATCTACGAGCAGATGGCTCCCGACCTGCCACGCACTCCAATCATCTATGAGAAGATGGCACCCGTCTTCCACGTGTCCCACACATCTACGGGCAGAGGACTCATTCCACCTTTATAAATAGCCAAACACTAAGTCATTTTCGGGTAACACTTTTCTGAATCTCAATTCTCTCTAAGCACATAGAGAAACAAACACCTTTTTCAGAAATATTTTTCTAACTTCTGCATCTGAGTCCCCGTGGCAGGCACCATACCGGTGTCGAGGATCTGTCTTCATCTTATGCAGATTGCTTTGCGTGATCAGCATGTGATCCGATGAATATTTGCATCCACAACTATCACCTAAGTGATTGGTTATACAATGTTCTGATGCTTCGGCTCTTATTCAGGTTGGGGAGAAGCAAGCAAGTAGTGAAGAAATTCCTATTCACGATATATATACCCGATCTTGACTAAAACCGAGGGTGACTTTAAGCTTCATGTGATTGAGGGTGAATTTATTGATTTCTAAGGTAATTGTAATGCTTGGGGAAAACGGAACTGGGAAGACAACATTCATTCGCATGCTGGTACCTTCTCATGATTTTTTATTTTTTTTTTATTTTTTGGTTCCTAGTTATGAATGGCTACTCGGAAATGTCATTTGTAATGTATATAATTTGACTGTTTATTGTGGATTGTTCACTTACAACAAACCATGATATCAACATCAATTTTTCGGAAGAATGTTGAATCTTAATTTTGTTGCTACTGCAGGCTAGTTTGTTGAAGCCTGATGAAGGTGATACTGAAATGCCCGAGTTCAATGTCTTGTACAAGCGTCAATATACTGTCAGACACTTACTGCATAAAGAAATTCGTGATTTGTGCATACATCTTCAGTTCATCTCAGTTGTCATGAAAAATCTTCAAATTGAGCAATTAATGGATCACAAAGTTGTAAATCTATATGGTGGGGAATTGCAAAGAGTTGCATGATGCATATCTCTTGGTAAGGTAAATGATTTTTCTTCAGTAATATTGATTGTCAGTTGGTGTTTGCAAGCTATCACAGCTTCCTGTTTGTACTGAGAAGGTTGTAAAGGTTTCTGAGGTTCATCTCGTTTATACATCTCCCTCTATAGTAGTATGACCCCAAATTGCCTTATTTTAAAGTATTAAGTCCCCTTTCCCTCGAGTTCATAGCATACATAATCATTTCAAATGTAGCCCATTGTACAAATTGAGTGAAGTACCTGCCGTCTAAAAAGTAACTATGAAGCCATTTTTGTTAACTCTTCTGAGCCATGCTTTAGGAATGGAATTAACTTTGTCATCTCAGTAGTGAAGATCATCTGATATGCTGTATGCTATAAATGAGGGAAAAGCTAATTATTATTTAGGCTGTGAGCCAAATGGGGGATTAAATATATTTCTCAACTTCAGAGCCTATTAATGTGTCCTTCAAGTAATTGAACTGGACATTTGGTAAGAAAGTACCACCCACATTTTGAAAACGATTCCTCAATCAACCCATTCAGGAAGTTCGGAGTGGTATCTCAAGAGATGTGTATCCTATTGTATATACAATTGTAATGAAGTTAATTCCAATCTAAATCTCTAGTGCCATTACTTCTTGTGGATTAACTCTCTTGACACCTCTGTGCAGCCTGCAGACATTTATCTGATAGTGAACCAAGTGCTTATTTTGACTCAGAGCAACATATGATTGCCTCAAAAGTCATGAAGAGATTTATTCTCCATGCAAAGAAGACTGCTTTTGTTGTAGAACATGATTTTCTAATGGCAACTGATTTAGCTGACAGAGTAATTGTCTATGAAGGGAAACCATCTGTTGATTGCACCGCCAGTGCCCCACAATCCCTGGCGACTGGGTTGAACCTTTTCCTATTGTAAGGCTCATTCACTTTCATAAGATTTTTCCTATTAGTCTTCCATATCACTTGTATCTTCTTGCATTTGCTGCAGTTGTTATCTGCCCGCCTGTTGTTCCTCAAATGAACCCTTATTTTGTGTTCCGACTGCAGCATCTGGATATTACATTTAGGCAGGATCCTACAATAATTGGCCACGCATAAACAAATTGGGCTCCACCATGGATAGAGAGCAAAAGATGTTGGGTGCTATTATTGTCTCTAGAAAGAAATTCACAGGTTATTGCTGCATTCCAGTTTCTGCCCTCATCTTTATGCCTTAGTGATATCAATTCCTTAGTTTTCTTTTCTTTATAGTTTACTTCTTTATAGTTTACTGTTAGCAATTCTTTGGTTCACCAAGCAATCCTTCAAAATGTTTCTGATGTAAGCGGGTTCTTTAGCAATATTATTATTAGTAATTGGACCTATTTAGCAACAATCCAAAATAGTTAGGCCATTGGTTTTCAATTAGGTTTAGGATTTGTTTCTTGTCATAGAAGTTATGTCAATTATAAAAGGGGCATAAATTGTTCATTGTTGGTTGGTTGATTAAAGAAAAAATTTTAATTTTTTTATTCATTTTTATTCTAGATTTATTTCGTTCAATTCATGCTTTATTTGCAATTTAAGTTTCTATGCAATTTTAATTGCATCAATTGTATCAGAGCTGAAACGCTCCTTTGCATGATGAAGATAAAATCATACGTATATACAGAAGAAAAAAGCTAAGAAGATGGCAGAGGAAGAAAGATCCAAGGCAATTGAAGACTGGAAAGTTGTGACTAGTTCCTTGGATGCTAGGTTTGAACAGGAGAGAACCGAGGGGAAGATCCAACTCGCAGACCTAAAAAAGGAGATCAAAGAAGAGATGAAAAAGAGGGAAGAAAAGATTGATAAGGCAATGGCGAGGATGGAACATATGATGGTACAGTTTATGGCAGCTCGTGGATCCCAAATAGCTCCACCACAGACGGTGGTGCAATAGGGGGCCTCGGCCATCACCTTCGCTGATGGCGATTCAGGCACAAATATCAATTCTTCTTTCTCTCCTCGCTCCTCTGCCATAGTCGAACAAAACCCACCTGTTCTAGTTCTTGTCGATCGATCTAGACAACCTAACCAAATAGATTGAAACCAAGTCGATTGCAGTCTCTGTCATGATTGGACAAGCTAACAATAGATGAAAAGAAAAATTAAGGGAAGAGAATATGCGAGGAAAGATTAATTGGATTTAGTCGAACAATCAAAGTTACAATTTCTCTCAATCAATCGATTGGAGCCTCAAAGCATAACAAAATTATTCTTTGTTTCATCTACTGTTTGTTCCCTCTTTAAAAGAGGAAGGTTTAACGGAATTTTGGAAATCTCCAATTAGTTGTAGACACGTGTAAGATAACAATGGTCCCAACTAACTCTAATAATGGAATTACATTTATACCTTTCTATTTAAATTTGAAAAAACGCGCCTCTGTTCACACCAGTTTTCTAAATTTTAATTCATGACAATTTCGTCCCCTTCAGCGAATCCTTGTCCTCAAGGATGGAAATCTGGAAGTGATGTACGATGAATAGTTGGACCATTGAACAAGCACCTAAGTTGCAACTCTGTTTTGGCTAGGCACCATACGTCTGGCTAGTATTGCAATTGGTTAAGCAAGGAAGGATCCATCGTTATCGACCAGAGGAAGGATAGGAGAGGGTGAATTGAAGGCACATAACTTCTTTTTGAACTGAGAAATATGAAAGACTGGATGAATTTTAGAGCTGGCAGGTAGGTCGAGGTGGTAAGCAAATGCACCAATGCGTTCTGTTATCTGACGTGCGCCATAGAAATGTGATGACAGCTTCAAATTCTTGCGGAATTGGATAGATGTTTGATGGTAAGGTTGTAGTTTGAGGTATACCCAGTCCCCAACTGCGAATGATCGTTCTTTTCTATGTCAGTCAGCATATTGTTTCATTCGTTCTTGAGCCTTGTGAAGACGTTCTTTGAGTATGTTCAACATCTCTTCTCTTTCATTGAGGTATTGTTGTACATCAGGAATGGAGAGAGTACTTGGTGATAGTGCCAGAAGGGGTGGGGAGTATCCATATAGTGCTTGAAATGAAAATGTTTGTAGACTGGAGTGAAAATTGGTATTGAACCAATATTCAGCCAAGTATAGTCAATGAGACCATCTGTTGAGGGTGTGGCCAGTCATACATCTAAGGTAAGTCTCTAAGCAAGCATTGGTACACTCGGATTGGCCATCTAATTGGGATGGTATGTTGTACTCATTTTTAGAGAGGTACCCAGGGCAGATAACAATTGTTTTCAAAAGGTACTTAAAAATACCTTATCTCGATCAGAAACAATGGAGGTTGGAAGACCATAGAGTTTGTACAACGAATGCATCTACCACCATTGAAGTTGTAAAAGGATGTGACAAGGACATGAAATGGTTGTACTTAGTGAGTCTGTCCACCACTATTAGTATGATTGATTTGCCATGGGATAGGGGTAAACCCTCAATGAAATCCATTGTAATATGTTGCCAAACATGGTTTGGAATAGGAAGAAGTTGCAATATTCAACCATAATTAGTTTGGTCTCCCTTGTTTGACCATAATTAGGAGGTGATAACTTTAATAGGATGAGACTTCATCCCTGGCCAGCAGAAGTGTTGTTTTAACCTCTGATAGGTTGCATTGATGCATGAGTGTCCTCCTACAACAGATGAGTGTAATGAATCAAGAATTTGTGTCTTTAAGTACCTGTGGTGCCAATGTAGATGCATTGTTTGCGTTTTAGCAGACCATTCTTGAGGGAGAAGGGAGGTACTATGTGTTTTAGCACATGGAAGCAGTTTGGTGATCAAAGCTTGAACATCAGGGTCATCTAAGTAACTGAGGACCATTTCATTGAGCCACTGAGGAGAAACATGGGTGAGGGTCATGCAAGATAGTATTGGTGTAGTGGATCTTGATAGTGCATCAACCATTTTGTTCTACCCCAAGAGCTTTGCAGCCACCTTTGTTGCAATATGGTAGTGATTTTATTTTCCAAAAAGTATTTGATATTCTAATGGTCTGTGAGTATATAAGTAAGCTCTCTATTTCTGAACTTCCATGACTATAGCCAATAGTTCCTTTTCATATGTTGAAAGACCCAAATTCCTTAGGTCCTAATGTCTTGCTAAAATAAGCTATTGGGTGACCTTTTTGAGATAAAACAGCTCTAATACCCACTGAAGCATCTAGGAGAAATCAGGAAGTTGCAGGACTGGTGTAGAACTCATAGCCTGTTTTAGAGCATCAAATGCAAACTGAGCAGCAACAGTCCATTTGAAAGCATTTTTTTTAGTAAGTCGGTCAATGGCTTGGCAAGCTGGCCATAATGTTTCACAAACTTCCTATAATACCCACTCAAACCAAGGAACCCTCTAAGTGTCTTCAAGTTTGTTGGAGTAGGCCAATTCATCATGGAAGTTATTTTGGAGGGTCAGCTGCTACTCCTTGATTATTAACAATATGTCCCAAGTATTCTAGTTGTTGACCAAAGGAAAATTTGGATAGCTTGGCATACATGCAATGTTGCTTTAGAGTGGAAAAAATGATATGAAGGTGTTGAAGGTGTTGTTTTAGAGAAGTACTGTACACAAGAATATCATAAAAAAAGACGAACTTCCTTAGGTAGGGTAGGAAGACTTTATTCATCAATGCTTGAAATGTGACTGGAGCATTAGTTAACTCAAATGGCATGACTCTAAACTCAAAACGACCATGGTGAGTCTTGAAGACTGTCTTATGAATATCACTAGGATGAACTAATACATGGTGATATCCTGACCTGAGGTCAATTTTGGAGAAGATTTGGGCTCCCTGAAGTTCATCAAGTAACTCATCAATAAGAGGCATGAGAAACTTATCTTTTATAGTGAGGTCATTCATAGTCTACACAAAATCTCCATGTGTTGTCATTTTTCTTGAGTAATAAGATAGGAGTTGCATAAGGCTGTGAGAATGTTGTATAAGGCTTGAATCCAGCATGTCTATGACTAACTATTCCACTACAACTTTTCGCATGTGAGGAACTTTATATGGGCTTGAGAAGTGGGGATGGCATTAGGTTTTAGTGGTATCCTATGGTCAAGCCTGCGAGTAGGTGGTAGGGATGTTGGCTCTAAAAAAATGTCTTGGTAGGACTGCAACAATTTAGAAATTTAAGGGAGGAGTGGGTGGAGCGGTGGATAGATGAGTGAGAGAGAAGAAATGGCCCAAGAATGAAGTTGTGTGTGTTTTTAAGAATTTGGAAATTTTGGTAGATTCCAGAAGACAAAGAGAGGTTGTATCAATGGAGTCAGTTGAAGGGTTTGAAGGTTAATAACAATGTTTCCTAATAGTTTAAACCAATCACCCCCCAAGACCATGTCATAACCCCCCGCCCCCAAAGTATGACTGAACCTTCAAATTGGGTATCGTTCATACTCCATACCAATGGTTGACAATAGCATTACTGATCAATTGTTGGCCATTGGCAATCTTGACAATCATCTGTGGGGTTAAAGTGGTTGGCCAGTGGGTGTCT
This sequence comes from Berberis vulgaris, assembly GCA_963556465.1. Classification (NCBI taxonomy): domain Eukaryota; kingdom Viridiplantae; phylum Streptophyta; class Magnoliopsida; order Ranunculales; family Berberidaceae; genus Berberis; species Berberis vulgaris. Next base: position 54,929,344 of record OY747136.1, on the reverse strand, counting down.
TTGATCACTTTAGGGTCAATGAAAGAATGACTACTAGTAGTATCTATGAGTATGGAGATTGGTTTCTTCTTGATAAAACACTTAAGTAAGATAGTGTTAGTTGAATAGCTACCATGGAGGGCATGAATGGATAATTCCATGTCAGATGGGAGTTCTTGAAGAAGGTTTTTAGGTTCTTCTGGTAAGGGAATGGGTTCATCTTGGATGTCTTCATCAGGAACAAGCATGTATAGGTGGTGTTGTTTGCATATATGGCCAGGCTTATAAAGTTCATCACAATTATAACAAATGTCCTTGTCACGTCTTAGTTTCATTTGAACTGGAGTAAGGCATTTAATAGTAAGAATCGGGTCTATAAATTTAACACTGGTAGAACTGGCATTGGAAGTACTTTAATGGAATTTCTAGTTGGTTGGTATGGAACGAGGTTGAATAATGAGGTAAATCAATTTTAGGGAAGCAAAAGAAGTTACATCCACTGTCAGTGGGTGGGTGAGAGGGAGTCCTCATTTGATTGATGTTCGTCCCCGTTACTTGCAAGCTACTCGATGTCCCCTCTTGATTAAGAAATTTAACACTCTGCAACATTTGAATCAACTAGTCCATTTTTGCATCCAGTTTTTTCTCTCGAGCTTCACTTGCTTGTGATATGTGTCTCATCTTTGCTCTCATCATCTCCATTTGTCCCATGGTTTCTAACTGATACTTCTTCGTCTCTTTCATGAAATTTGGATCTCACGAGCTCTGGTCTCCATTTTCTTTTCTAGGGTTTGATAGTCTCCAACCTCCCAATCAGTCGATCATCCTCCCCTCCCTCAGTCAATTGATCGAAACAAACAATCGATCGACACAACCCCTTTCAGTCGATTGACCTCCTGCTGCCACCACCGATGGCGATTGCCACTGTCCTTAACCTCCTTTGTCGTTCAATCAGATTTGTGATCATCCTCCCCATGATCGATCTTTGTTTGATCGACTCTTAAAACCCCTTAACCAAGATGGTCGAAACCCCTACAACCCTCTACCCAGGTCGGTCGTCCTCCGATGTCTCATTCGATCAACTGGTTGATCGCCCCACTATTTCGACCACAATTGATCACCCACATCCTACACCAGGCGGTTACGAAAACTCGAACCAGTCAACCAGACCAGCCCCTAATAACTATTTGCACCTTCCATATTTCGCTCATCCCACCCAAAACCAGTTTGGATATTCACACCACCTCATCTTCACTCGCAATCAACTCCCGCTATCCCCACCCATCCACCCCTTTTGGGAGGCTCCTCAACACATCCACACTTCTCCTCGCCCTTTCCTAGAGATCCTTTCATTGAGTCCTTATGACACACAACAACCCCATCATTCCCAACAAGCCGTCTATGACCCAAATTCGGGTAGCCAGTTGAAATTGATTTCCTTCCACAATAAAAACTTCCAGCCTACTCCATTTTTTCATCACAGAACCCTGTTCCCCCTCAAGTTGGTATTTTACTAAAGTACTTGCACGGTTTAACGTCTCCTCTAAACTTTTTGTTGCAGATTTGACTGATTTACCACATGGACATGCCAGACAGTGGGTGGCACCCACCGAGAGATCCTAATCCGCCTTTGCCACCTTTTCAAGACAGAGAACAATTTCGACTCCTTTAGGTCACAGTAGAGGATTTAGCAGAGGTGGTAATCTTCCTTTTTGACCACTTATGTGATCAGAACTTTAGTAGAGGACTTATTTTGATCATGATCACTTGACTTAGCTGATAACTGTCCTTGAGCGTCGAGATGATATAGATTTAAAACTCAACGTGCTTATCATGATGGAGTTGCCATGGGTGATGCTTTTATAAATTGGTCCCTAGAGATTGTATGTACACTTGAATTTAAGAACATTTAAGGTCCAAAGGCGGTATAGTTAGTGGCTACTGAGTTAAAGAACACTGCAAATATTTGGTGGTAGGAAGAATGTGCCTGTCGAACAACAATGAGGTTACCTCATATTAACACTCCGGATAATATGCATGAGTTGATGCGGTCTGCTTTTGTTCCTATTGATTATGAGTGTTAGCTATTTGGACGGTTGATGGGATTGCTCAGAATGGGTGCACAGTTATTGAATATGTTATAGAATTATGTACTTTGTGTATGCGCGCTAAACCTGACAAACCAGAATGCAAACAACATTCCGTTTCTATTATGGTTTTGGATGCGCGACTCCAGTCTGTCTTAGCATTGGAGAAATTTGATACACTTTTGTCTTGGCAAGACCGTTATGAAAAAATGACTTTAGCACCCCTTCCATGCACTTCCACTTTTTACGCACTGTGACCCGCTCCTGAGGGTCTTCTTAAGTGTTTTGGGTGTGGTCAGCCTTACCATCTCCGAAGTAATTGTCCAAAAGGTAAGTCTATGTTCCTGACTAATAAAGTGGATGAACAAGCACCTATTGACCAGGTCCCTTTGGTTGATGGTGAAGGTGAACTCATCTCCTTAGTGGTAGGCGACATCGAGTGCATCCTTGAAGCTTGATGACAAACTTCTTCAACCCGGGAGGTTGATGTAAGAGAGTTCTTTTAGCAATATTACAATTTTAGCAAAATTATTATTAGTAACTGGGCCTATTTAACAACAGGCGCCCATAATAGTTTGGGCATAGGTTTTCAATTAGATTTACGGTTTGTTTCTTGTTATAGAAGTTAGGTCAATTTTAAAAGGGGCTTAGGTTGTTCATTGTTGGTTGGTTGATTGAAGAAAAAAAAATTATTTTGTTTAATCATTTTTATCATAGATTTATTTCTTTCAATGTATGCTTATCACTTAGTTATTGTTTATTTGCAATTTTAATTCTATCAGCTTCCCTCCACGTGTTCTCCTAAAAAAAAACTACGGGTCGAGATCCGCTTACTTATGAAATGCTATTCACATTTTAACATGAGGATATGGGCCTTCTTTATTTTAATCCAATTGTACACAAAGATTGATTTGTTTATTAAGAAAAACTATTCACTTTTTGTTCTCCCCCATGTTACTTTTAGGAAAGAAGGGAGAGCTGAAAACGTGTCAACCAATGCATTCTATCAAAAGACTTTTTTGCCCTCGTTTGACTTTAAATTGATGTTTCATCTTCTAGAGAAGTTGTGCTCACTTCTTTATCACGGATCTCAAGAGTTAGACTTATGCTCCAGACTCTCATCTTCTTGAGAAGTTCTTACAACCTAGCTACACCAACTCAACCAAGTTAGAATACTATATCAGTGATTAAACTCCAACACAACCAAGGTCAGATATCATGATTCCTCTTGTAATTCCAACTTATAGACAATTTCATTCTCTTCATTCTCTACACCCATTGGTTTAGTGTTAATTTATAACTTTATCTTAGGTAATATTTTATTTTTAACAAAAAATAAAATCATTTGAGAATACAGATTTCCCCCGACCACCTCCCTAGGTCTGTTTCTATATCCCAACAAATTGATGTGAATTACATTCTTATTTCTTTCTCATTGTTTGAATACACAATTCACTCATTTGTAGTTCATTTTAGATATGGTTAATTTCGAATTTGTTGAGTCGTACATAATTAAATTACATTTTTTCTTCATATCAAGATATGGACACACCTACGATGAACGAATGCATGCCAATGACACAATCTAGTAAGAATGTCGAAACGAGAGCATCCTCAAACCAAATGAAAAACAATGGTTTGTACAGTCCTACAAAAAAAGGACAGTAAACTTAACCGACCAAAAGTTGGGATGTATTTTGAATCAATTCAAGAAGCTAGAACATATTATGAAGACTATGGTTAGGGATGGGTTTCACAATTAGATTGAGATCGTCTCAAAAGACTAGGTGGCGTTCAAATGAAGTTACTACATGCAAGTTTGTGTGTTTACAAGAAGGGTGGTATAAACCCAAAGTTAAAGATGTGCTGAAAAATAGTAGGAGTACTGTGAACAACAAATAAGACAACAAGTGGAAGGTAACACATTTCTTAGATGAGCACAACCATAAGTTTGTTACTCCAAAGAAGAAAAATCATCTTAAGTGCAACAAAAACAAGCATGATGCGGCAAAGGCTTTAGAGAAAATTTGCAGATCAACAAGGTTGCATGATTTCTTGGTGGTGATTCCATTGGTTTTAGTGATAGGGATTGTTGGAACTATTTGTGTTTCGTTAGGCATAAAGGCCTAGATATGGGAAATGAATTTGTTCTAAATTACTTTCAAGAGAGACAAGTTGAAAACGCGCAATTCTTTTATGCAATACAATGTGATGAAGAAGGGAGAGCTACAAACTTTTTTGGGGTTGATGCGCAGTCACGAATGTCATATAAACAATTTGGAGATTTTGTAACATTTTATACCACTTATTGAACTAACAGGTTTGACATGCCTTTTGCACCATTTACTAGTGCAAATCACCACTTCCAATCAATCCAGTTTGGGTGTGTTCTCTTACAAGACAAGACATAGACCTCAGTTGTGTGGTTTTTCAAGACTTGGCTTAAAGCCATGGGTGGGAGCCCTCCGGTTTCTATCATCAATGATCAAGTCATGGCAATGAAAGGTGACATACAAAAAGTTTTTCCAACAACTTGTCTCGTTTATGCCTTTGGCACATCAAGAAAAATTTTGGAGAAAAACTACCACATGTTTATACAAAGAAGTCAAAGTTAAAAGGAGAGCTCAAGAAATGTATATGGCAAACATACAAAACTGAAGATTTTGAAGAAAAGTAGAGCTTCTTGATGATGGAATTTGAGTTATTGGAAAATGAGTGGTTGAAACATCTCTATGAAATACGTGACATGGGTGCCTGTGTACAACTGCACTACATTTTTTGCAGGTATGAACACAACGAGTCGTAATGAAGGTGTTAATGTTTTTATTTTTTTTTTTATGGTTTTCTATCATGGAATTCTTCACTTTCAGAATTTGTGGTAAAATATGAGCAAGCATTAAAGAAGATAGCTAGAAGGGAAATTTATGAGGATTATGAATTTGAGCATAAATATCACATTGTTGATGATAACAATTTGATCCTAAAACATGCCTCAAAGGTATATACTAGGAATAAATTTGAGAAGTTTAAGGCGGAACTACATGAGATAATTAGATACAAAGTTGATGATGGTGAAAATTACACTTACATGGCATACTTTGCAGACATATGTTGGTAATATTTAATAGTGATTATATTGATGAGATCCCAACTCACTTCATTTTAGAAAGATGGACACAAGGTGCAAATAGATTCAAGGGAATGATGGTGATAAACAAAACAACCTTCAAGCGCAATCAAATGTAACGAGGCTTAGCCACGTGTCAAGAGACTACTCAATGGGCTTGTGTTGCACACAACTCGGAAAGGCATACAAAATTTCCATTGATGGTATTAGAGAGCTCGGCAAAAATTTTGGAGAAGTGGAATGTGAAAAAAATGGTAATGTCAATGAGGATTTGATAGGTTTTTTGGAAGGTAGTAAGATTGTTCCCATGTACTATAAACCACATCAATTGATTTTTGGTCAAAAAATATATCACAAACAAAGGGTATAAAAAAAGATGAATGTGATAAAAAGAAAAAGAAAATTGTCAGAAGAATCAAAAGTCCCATCGAGTTAACACATAAGAAAAAGCGAAAGTGTACATTATGTGAGGGTCAGGACACGACAAATGCATTTGCCCTATGACGAAAGATTTTGATTTGAGTGAACAAGGTAATGATTTTTTTTTTTTTTTTTTTTGTAAATGTTCAACTTACCCCATCCCCCCTTACTATTTGGTCATACTTGTACAACAATGGAGATTGAGAATGACAGGAAGCATCAAAAGGCTTAAAGCATAATGAAATGGGTGAGCACAAAGAATCACATAATTTTTAAAGATTTTGGGTAAAGAAATATGGCCTTCTTTGTATCACGTGAAACTTTTTAGCTATACAATAACTATGGAATTGTATCTCTAATGGATATTTTTTTAATGAATGTTTCAGGGGTATTTTATAACAACAATTGATTTGAAAGGTGTGAAAAATGTAAAGCTTCAAGTGAATACCAAAAAAGCACAACTATTTGACCTCCTCCGACAAGTTTGATCAACTTTTTTTTTTTTGCTCAAGTGAAGACTATATAGATGGAGAAGAATTCATGATATTGTTTGTGTTTTGTTGTATTTGAGGGGTCTTCATTTCATACTTGAATCTTTGTTTTTAATTCATTGTTAGAGTTATGTATTTATGACAAGATATACTAGCAACCAAATTATCATTTTCTTATGACTTAATGGATTTGTATATTCTTTAATCCATACAGGGATTTGCAAGAACTTCTCAAGAAGATGAGAATTGGAGCTCAAGTCTAACTCTTGATATAATGCATTGGTTGACACCTTTTCAATTCTCCCTTCTTTCCTAAAAGTAACATGGGGGAGAACAAAGAGTGAATAGTTTTTCTTAATAAACAAATCAACCATTCAAGTGTTTATGTACCATAAATAGTTCTTCTTAATAAACAAATCAATATTTGTTTACCATTGGATTAAAATAAAAAGGGCCTAGATCCTCATGTTAAAATATGAGTAACATTTCATGAGTAAGCGGATCTTGACCCAAAGGCTACATTCGGCCAGATATCCTCTAGCTCTAGATGACATATTTTTAGCTGGTTCATCTGCAACTGCTAGAGGTATAACACTACACCCTAGATGTTCTTTAGCTAAGAAATCAAAACACGTATGTCTTCAAGAAATCAGTATCATTTCTTTGTACTTTAGTAATAGCAACTCTTTAGGTCACAAGGCAATCCTTCAAAATGTTGCCCTTCACATGGTTCTCTCCCACAAGACTATGTATTGGCATCCTCCTGTTCCAGGATGCTGCCATCTGCTGATTATTCTGGTCAATCTGCATGTCTTGGAGGTCTAACATCAACACCTTATATATACTTTTGCTTTGAAATGAAAGCAAATTCGAAAGAATTAAACAAGAATTTAAATAAACAAAACAAGAATTGAAATAAAGCTATGATAAATTCTATCTGAAAAATAAATAAGAAAATAAATATATATTTTTTTCATTCAATCAACCAAAGAACAATGGACAATGGTTCACCTTATTTATAATATCCCTAACTTCTTTGGCAAGCTAACTAACCTACCCCTAATTGGCTAATGATGCTCTAACCACTAGTATGAGCTTTACTTAATAGGATCAATTACAATTAATACTATTAAACTAATACCATACTAGTACCCATTTACATACTCCAATTTTGATGTAAGGGGTATTAGTTTAATAGTATTAATTGTAATTGGGCCTATTAAATAAAGCTCGTACTAGTAAATTATTAGCCAATTAGGTTTAGGTTAGTTTGCCAAAGAAGTTAGGGATATTATATATAAGGCAAAGAATTTCATTGTTTTTTGGTTGATTGATTGAAAGTATTTTTTCTTCTTCTTCTTTTTCAATTAGGGTTTATTGTATTTTCTTTCAATTCTTGTTTAGTTCTATGAATTGGTATATAACCGAACACTCCTTTTGTATGACGCAAACGATACCAGACAAATACGCAGAAAAGAAAGCTTGGAGGATGGAAGAGGAAGAAAAAACCAAAGCAATTGAAGCCATGGGAGGATATAATACTTTGAAAAGTATCTTGGATGCAAAGATAGAACAAGAGAGGCTCCGCAGAGAATAAGAGAGACTCCAGAAAAGGAGGATTGGAATAATAAACTTGCAAGGCTGCAATAATTGAACCAGGTAGAGATTGAGAAATTAGTAGAGAAAGCGGTAGAAAAGGCAGTGGTGAGAGAGACGCAGAAGATAAACAGATGATCGCAAGTTCCCTTTTTGCAAACAGGGCGACCAACGGGCATCACAAGGGTACCTATAGGCCCATATGGATCGTAGGACACCACCAACAGCCCCCTTACATCCAATAGCGCCACCGGTGGTGGCGCACCACCTCCACCCTCGTTCAGCCAAGTGATCACATCTCCCCTTCTAGCCGTCCCCTCATCAACCCCTATCGCCCAAACCCACTCTTCTTGTCGGCTCTCTCCTACTCTTTCTCCCCCCATGCACAACCCCATTGTCCTCCCTCTCTTTCGCTACCCTCTCTGCCATCTTGGGAGCCCCCCACCCATAACAACCCGATTTTCCCATTTCTTTCCCACCTCATCCGAGACTTGAAACCCTACGTCGCCCCCAACCCAACTAATACCTACTAAACCTTTGGACATGTTGTTTTCGATCCCACATCAGGTAGTTGGTTGAATCCTACCTTCCTTCCCCAGTATTAACCAAGTTGAATCATATGTAGATGCCCTGCGAGAGTTCGGTATCCCCACAGTTGTCTATTGCATATTCAAATAAATTCCCACAGGAGCATGTCAGACAGTGGGTCGACGAACAAGGGATAGATCCTAATTTGCCTTGGCTACCTGCGCAGAACAGATGATAGTTTCGACCTCCTTTAGGTCAAGATAGATGATTTGGAAGAGGTGGTCGTCCTTCTTTTTGGCCCTCTCACTGAGGCGATTAGAACTACGGTGGAGATAATTTGGTTAATAATAGTTTATAGCAGTAATGATGATGGAATGATACAGGATTGAAACTCGAAGTGCCTTTTTATAATGGAATACAACTTGGTAACACTTTTATGGATTGGTCCATGGAGATTGACCATATTTTTTATTTTAAGAACATGCGAGGATTGAAGGCGGTGCAATTAGTGGCTACTAAGCTGAAAGGGACCGCCATTCTTTGGTGGCAAGAAGAATATGCCAGTCGAACGACTTTGAGTTTAATTCATGTAAACACTTGGGATGACATGCTCGAAAATGATGCGTTATGTTTTTGTCCCTATGGATTATAAACGATATCTCTTTGGGTGATTGATGGGAGTTACCCAAAATAGGGGCACAGTTTCTAACTGCGCTACAAAATTCCAAACTTTATGTATGTGCGCCAAGCCACAAGAACCAGAATGACAAACCACCTTTCATTTCTAGCATGGTTTGGATGCGAAGATCAGGTCACGTGGCTAAACGAGCAGAAACAAAGTTACAGTTATAAGACTGCTTCGAGAATAGATCTTTGGCGATTTTACCTTGCACTTCCACTTCTTACCCACCGCGACCTGCTACTGAGGGACCTTTTCATTAGAGTTTGGTTAGTTAGCTTGCCAAATAAGTTAGGGATATTATAAATAAGGCAAAGCATTGTCCATTGCTTAAAAAAATTATTTATTTTCTTATCTATTTTTTTCAATTAGGGTTTATAGCTTTATTTTAATTATTATTTCGTATTTCAATTCTTGTTTAGTTCTATCACATTTACTTTAGCTAATAGTAGAAACCTATATTAATGCTACTGATAGCAACTCTTTACTTCACACAACAATCCTTCATAATATTTTCCTCACTGTGGTTCTCTTCACAAGACTATTCATCAGCAGGATATCCTCCTCCTCCAGGCACATTCTACTGGTTATCCTAGTTCAGTTTTACTTCCTGAAGGTACAACACTAACATCTTATATGTTCTTTTGCTAAGAAACCAAAGCTACAAGTCATTTTTTAGTTAATAGTCTTCAAGAAGCTTGTATTATTATTTTGAAGATGATGATATTTCTTGTCATTTCAAACTATTGAAGTTTTCGTGAGAGCACGAGCTGAGATTGGACGAGCCGTGTGAAAAACTGTTTTGAATTTGCGGGCAGCAACATCTTTTCAATAATATTCATAGAGCTGTGTGCTCTTGTATTGTTTTTGTAGATCTTGATTAGGCGGGTGATTTGAATCACCTGTTCATTCTAGTCACATTTTTAACCTAATGATTTTGGATGGGATCCCCTTTTTCAGCCATAAGCTATGAGCTGAAATAAATTCTTTCCTTACAATGCGTTTTTCCCTGTGCTACTACTGTGCTTGCTCATCACATCTCAGATCCTCGCCGACCCTTTTTTTTTTTTTTTAAAAACTTGCAGAAATGCCCAAGGAAGAGGGAAATTCTCACCGCTCTAGAGCTCATGCCACGGTGAAAGCCCAGTTTCCAGGGCTACGATATGCATTTTAGACAGATTCAGCCATCTGAGGTGGTAGCTTAATATACTTTATACTCGCCTAGCAGCACGTGGATTCTCTACAAAGATTTACAATTAGGAATATTACATAAAAAAAGTACCTAGTACATTGACATTTTGTTAAGAGTCAGTCCTTGACTGAAAGATACTAATATTATTCTTGGGTTTGGTATGAGAGCTGTTTTTAACAATTTGTAGTTTCACTTTGAAGTTTTCAATTATAACTAAATCCTCCGGTAGAGTTGGGGAATAAACTTATGATTCACAAGTATTTCTTTTTCCTTCTTCCAAGCCATGATACCTTTCCATTTTTAGGTGAAGATATTCAAATATTTAGGATATAGCTGGCCATATCCTGATATATTTGATGAAGCATCTAAAATATCTTTTACTTTTCTCAAGGCTCAAGATTCGATAACGATATTTTTAACCATGCTTCTAGGTGTTGGGACTTGGGACACAAAGTAAGCTTGTCCTTTCATTTGTTCATATATCACTTAACTTGCATGTGTAAGCTCAAGGCGAACTTGGTAGACTGGATACTAGTATGAGTCTATATCTGGATGGATACATCTAATATTTGGATGGATATGTGGAGAACATGTTTGATATTTGTAGAAGGCTCGGTGATAAGTCATCTTAGATCTGTAAAAGAATTCAATTCTTGGGAAAGTAAGGTGTATGTAGTGCACTTTTTATTTTTAAGTAATGTTTTGGCTTACAGAATTCGAAAGAAATATATTATTTTCTCTAGAAATGGAGCACTTGCAAAGAGAAACACTCGTATGTTAGCAGTGGTTCCAATGACAAGCACTTGTGCAATTGTAATTTGGTGCGAAATTGATATAATAATTTGCTTTTTATTGTCTCCTTGAGGTGTTCAAAAGTAATGTACGAAAATTGCTAGATAGTTATGTAAGCAATAATTGTTAAAAGTAATTGAGTAAAAAAAGAAAGAAAAAAAAAAAAACTAAACAACTCAAAAGTGAAAACCTTTGGTAACATTCGAGTCTCAGTTAGATCACAAACTCACTTCTTTCTGTCTTGACTCTTGGAAAACAACTATTGTAAAATTCTAGTACGTGGATTTACAACCTTACGTGACCTAAAACTAGCAAACTTTTATGCCAATAAAAACAAAAACTCAATTTTTTAGTTCTGGCTCCTTTGTAACATCTGTTTGACTTGCAAAGTCAACTCCCCTCGCTCCTCCACATCTCTTCCCTCATACTCATCATCTTTGTCTCCTCCCCTCCTTCCTTTTTTAATACGGCTCTCTATATCCTCTTCTTCCAATTGCTCCTTCATCCCTTTCACATTGATTGATCAAGCTTTTTGTAGTGTCTGAACGCTAGAAACAAAAATCTCTATCGTCTTCACCACTTTGTGATGTACTAGTCTATGAATCCATGATATCCTCCAAAAGGGTCCTATTCCCAACACCCATTCTACAACCTCATAACATCTCCAACAACATTGTATATCTTTGTACATAAATGGCATGACAGCTCAACGGTAAGAACTTGACGGATGGTACACATAAATTTGTATATTTTAAACTCAATGAAATTTATAAAATTATAAAACTATTTGAGATCGACATTTTAAGATGAATACTTAAAAAAAAAAAATATGTAAAACTTGAACCCACTTTGGCATTTCTAGTCGTCTGGAAGACGTGAGAAACAAAATTTCCTACTTGTTAACCCCTCTACCCCAGATGTCATCGGTAGGGGGTTTGAACCTTGGACATGGATTTCATCCGTTGTAGCCCTACTGCTGAGCTGGTACCATTGGCGACTTGGACAATTGAGATGCACTAAAAACACAAAAGCGGTGAAGTATCTTTACCCATATCGTCCTCCCAACCAAACAAAGATTCCATTTCCGAACTAAAACCACTGTTTTTCTCAGCTTAAAAACACAACATTGCGATAACCACTTGAACACACACACTCCATTATCTTCCTCTAATGGCTGCCAACGTTTCTCTTCTCCAATCTCCACATCTCCTTCAATCCAAAACCCACACTCAAAGACCTAAATCCTTCTCAATTTCACCCCCAAAACTCTACAAAGCTTCCTATTTTAACCACCCCACACTATTCTCTTCATCTCGCAACTCCTCAATCATCACTTGCGCCTCTTCAAATGGCAGGGAACCCAGTAATTCACCAGATGATAGTGTCAAGAGCGTCGAACGCCTTCTCGAAGAGAAGAAACGTGCCGAATTGGCTTCTAGAATCGCCTCTGGGGAGTTCACTGTTGAATCTGGGTAAAAAAAAAAAAAAAAACTCAAAAACTTTTTTTGGTTTTGGTATATGAATTTGATTGATTTTGATCGGTTTTTGGTTGGTTTTCTGAAGTTTTTTGCCTAAAGTACGGAGTATTTTGACCAAAGTTGGAGTTCCTGAAGAGTTTTTGGATTCTATATCAAAATGGAATGCTAGAGAAGATCGGCCGGAGATACCGCAAGCAAAGGGATCAATTAGTGCTGTGAGAGGGCAGGCTTTCTTTATTCCCTTGTATGAGTTGTTTCTTACCTATGGTGGGATATTCAGATTGACATTTGGTCCAAAGGTCATATTTTTCATTTTGTTCTTCAACTGTTTATATATATATATATATATATATATATATATATATTTGGAAGTAAATGGATTTTTGTCATTATGGGGGGTCTGATGACCAGTTGGTTGTTGTTGTCTTTTTGCAGTCATTTCTGATAGTTTCTGATCCTGCCATTGCTAAGCATATATTGAGAGAAAATTCCAAGGCTTACTCAAAGGTACATTTATCCATCTTAAGCTATTTATGTTCAGAGAGTCTCGAACTAATTGTGATAAACACAGACTATAACCATATATGACAATGGCTTTGGTTTAAAATGCTTCTTACCCATGCTAAAACCTTATGTCCCATATGTCACATTATAACAGGAAATTTGAACTTGCATGGACCTAATTCAAAAGAATTTACGTTGATTGCGAAAAAGTTAACAAATGTTCTACAAGTCAATAAGAGTTGAGTATATCTATATTTTGTATAAAGGAAGAAGTGATTAGAAAGTGAAAGATAGAAGAATACTTTGGCTGGGGACAAACGTTTGACCTGGATCTGATAGAGGTGCAGTCCTAATTCAACTCATCTCATATCAAGTGCTATCACTACTAAGTAATGCTAAATTGCCAATCCATGAAAATCAAAAAATTTCAAGCAAGCCCACCCACTGATTGAAAACTAATCTTTGAAGCACATTGGGTTTCCAAAAACGATTCAAGTCTAGGATTCAAACTGCAAAGTTAACAATTGGAGTTAACACCTTACACCATAACAAAGCTCCAAAGATTAAGCTTATCAGAAGACGACTCATACAATGAACGCATTCACAATGGAAGTTGCTTTGATATTCATGGAATTGACTCAATGCTGAATTCAGAAGACAAACCTGTGTCTCAATTTCTTGTCAGGGAATAGAAATCACTCTTGGTTCCCATTTCCCTAGTTTATTTATTTATTTGTTGAAGGGTGAGAGGGTTTTTATTGGGTCCCAGAACCATTAAAATGCCTTTGGCAGGGTTCAAACATTGGAGTTATAATCTCAGAACCATTTCCCTAGTTTAGTATATTGATTCACCTATTTGGGTACCATTGCCGGACAAGGATTTGGAGATGAAAGAAAGGCCGAGATTGGACTGTTTATTGTTAAAGTAATGTCTGATTTGAAGAAGTTGAAGGTAACCTGTTGTCCAAATTTGAAAATTTTCTGATTGAAGCTGCAACACACTCTCGCTTAGAAGATGATGAAGTGTAATGTCTTGGGTGGCTTGTTCACATGTTCTAATGTGGTCTTTGGAAACTAACACCTTATTTAACGTTCCTTAATGAAAATCCATTCTGACGAAGGAGAGTCTTTGCAAGAAGAAGAAGAAGAAGAGATCTTTCAATAGTTAAAGATTGAGATTGAGAAGATGAAGAAGGTGAATAGGAAGAACAATGAGAAAAAATTAAGGAAGAGAACTCTTGAATCCACAAGATAAAGCAAAGAAAAATACTATTAATTTGATAATTGGTTACAAATCTCGTTTTGGAGCTCTTTAACAGATAACTTCATAAAAACAACTTAGAAACATACTAAAACAATGAAACTTACTTTCCTAAACTATCTATAACGTGTTATAATAATAACCTTTTAGACCTATTAGGACTCGAATTGGATACTCCTAAGAACTTCTAATAATAGCTTAAGTAAAAAAAACCGAAATAAAGAAAATAAAAGAAACTTTAAAAATCTAAAAAAATTAGATAGTGCATTTTTTAAACACCCTTAACCCTTCCCACTGGTAGGTATCGAACCCAAGACATGGGGGTCAAACCACCACAGTCTTAGCCAACCAACCTGGCTACCTTCGGCAATTAGACAATACATGACATCTTATTTCCTAAGTCATTCTCCTCATATTTGAAATAACTCGCCCTCGAGTTATGCATTGGAACAACAAGAGCATATCATTTTGTGACGAGATGTAAGAGATAAAAGACTTTGATCTTTCCAATGACGCTTGTGACTTCTTTTCTTTTATTCTTTGATGGCCTTTGAAAAATCTCAAAAACTTGTGAAAACTTCTCTTCAAAGTAATAAATTGAAAATAAGAATTTCCATTCAACAACTTACAATATCTATTAGAAACTGTTACGAGAGGTGAAGAGAATACTCTTTTCATATGTATTCATTGCAACTATTACATGTATTTATATACAAACTATTGTATCTAAACTAGGAAACTATATCAATTAGAATCTCTAATTGACAGCCTAATTGCTAGCTATATACACACTGTAACACTCCCTCTCAAGCTGGAGCATAAATGTTAATCATGCCCAGCTTGTTACAAAGATAGTCAACCCGAACCCTATTTAAAGCTTTCGTGAAGATGTCCCCTAGTTGTTCTCCAGTTTTCACATATCCTGTAGAAATCGAGCCTCGTTGAATTTTCTCACGAATAAAATGACAATCAATTTCAATGTGCTTAGTCCGTTCATGAAACACAGGATTAGATGCAATATGAAGAGCAGCTTGGTTATCACACCACAATTTCGCTGGTACTGTAGTTTTAAGTCCTACTTCAGTCAAGAGCTGATATATCCACATTATCTCATATACAGACTGTGCCATAGCCCTATATTCAGACTCTGCACTGGATCGTGACACAACGCTTTGCTTCTTACTCTTTCATGAGACCAAATTCCCTCCAACAAAGATACAATAACCTGAAGTGGATCTTCTATCCATTTTGGAACCTGCCCAATCTGCATCTGAAAAACATTCAATATGAGTGTGCCCATGATTTTTGTACACGATACCTCGGCCTGGTGCTCCTTTCAAGTAACATAAAATTTGCTTTAACCCTGCCCAATGATGAATTGTTGGGGATGACATAAACTGACTGACAACACTGACTGAGTATGCAATATTTGGACGAGTCACGGTAAGGTAATTCAACTTCCCAACCAACCTTCGATATCTTCCAGGATCTTCAAATGGTTCCCCTTCTTCTGTAAGGTGTACATTTGGAGTCATTGGAGCACTACAAGGTTTTGCTCCCAATTTACCTGTATCAGTTAATAAGTCAAGGACATATTTTCTCTGAGATAGAAATATACCTTGTGTACTCCGAGTGACTTCAACTCCCAAGAAATACTTCAACACCCCCAAATCCTTAGTGTGAAACTGAGTATGAATGAAAGATTTAAGGGATGAGATTCCTCTAGTATCATTTCCAGTAATTACAATGTCATCCACATACACAACTAACAGAATGATACCAGCTGCGGATCGTTTGTAGAATACAGAGTAGTCAGACTTGCATTTCTTCATACCAAATTTCTCAACAGCCTGACTAAATTTTCCAAACCAAGCACGAGGACTCTGTTTCAAACCATATAAAGATTTTCGAAGACGACAAACTCGCCCTGACTCCCCCTGAGCAACAAAACCAGGAGGTTGCTCCATATACACCTCCTCCTGAAGATCGCCATGAAGAAAAACATTCTTGATATCAAGCTGATGTAAAGGCCAATGATGGGAAGCCGCCATGGAAATAAATAATCGAACAGATGTCAACTTTGCAACAGGAGAGAAAGTGTCTGAGTAATCCACCCCATAGGCTTGAGCATAGCCCTTTGCGACAAGACGGGCTTTCAATCGGGCAACTGACCCATCCGGATTGACCTTAATAGCGAATACCCATTTGCAACTTATAGCCCTTTTGTCTGAAGGCAAATCGACCAAGTCCCAAGTACCATTGTCATCTAAAGCATTCATTTCCTCTATCATTGCATTATGCCAATCAGGATGAGATATGGCTTCACGAACAGTTTTAGGAAGAGAGATAGAATCAAGGGAAGCAATAAAAGAACAAGAGGAAGACGACAAGTTATTATAAGAAACAAAGGAAGAAATAGGATAAGCACACTGGTGTTTACCTTTGCGTAATGCAATCGGAAGATCATCACTCGGGACGGGATCTGATGATGAAGGAGCAGGTGCAGGACATGAATCAATAGGTGGATGCCTGGAGTAAACCTGAATAATAGGAGGCTTGACAGGAGCTGGTTCCGAGACAGGTGCAGGTGCCGAGACAGGTTCTGGTGCCGAGACGGGTGCAGAGGACGTGATGGAATAGACTAACAAATCATCATCCTCCCCCTGGCGAGTGGGAACGGATGAAGACGGGAAATAAGGCGTGTCTTCCAGGAAGGTAACATCAATTGAGACTAGATATTTGTTAAGATTGGGACAATAACACCTATAACCCTTCTGAAGACGAGAATAACCGAGGAAGACACATTTCAAAGACTTGGGATCTAATTTAGTGACATGCGAACGAACATCCCGAACAAAACAAGTGCTACCAAATATTTTCGGGTCAACAGGAAACAATGGCTTATTGGGAAAAAGGATTTTGTAAGGTATCTCACCATGAAGAACAGAGGATGACATGCGATTAATGAGAAAACATACTATAGACACTGCATCGGCCCAAAAAGGTTTAGGAACATTCATTTGAAATAAGAGAGCTCGCGCTGTTTCAAGAAGATGTCTGTTTTACGTTCTGCCACACCATTTTGGGATGGGGTATCAACACACGAAGTTTCATGAAGTATGCCATTCTGAGTCATATAAGACTAAAATAAAGCTTGAGTATATTCTCTGGCGTTATCACTTCGCAAAGTATGAATTGAAACATTAAATTGAGTTTTAATTTCAACACAAAATGCACAAAACAGAGAAAACAACTCAGAACGACGTTTCATTAGATAGAACCAAGTGACACGAGAATAATCATCCACAAATGTAACAAAATACCTAAATCCAGGTTTAGACAAAATAGGCCAAGGACCCCAAACATCAGAATGAACTAATTCAAAAGGAACACTAGCACGTTTATTGACTCTAGGACTCGAACTAAGGCGATGATGTTTGGCAAACTGACATGACTCACAATTTAATGAAGACACCTTATTATATTGAGGACACAACTTTTTGAGTAGAGGAAGAGACGGATGACCCAACCTGCAATGAGCCTCGAAAGGAGACTTGACACTGGAGCAAGCAATAGAACTCGGTACCGATGTATCAAGAATGTAGAGGCCTCTCACGTTCTTTACCAATAATCTTCTTCGTCATAAGATCCTGAAATAAACAATGATCAGGATAAAATGAGACACAACAGTTAAGTTTACGAGTAAGCTGGCTTACAGAAAGCAAATTAAAGGATAAATTAGGTAAATGTAAGACAGATGACAGAGATAGCGGGAGGGTAGGGTTGATGGTGCCAGACCCGCGAACACAAGACAGTGACCCATCGGCTAAAGTGACGGTAGAAGTAGAAGCATAGGATTGAAAAGAAGAAAATAGACTAGAATTACTTGTCATATGATCTGTGGCACCAGAATCAATGACCCACTTGGAGGATGATGAAAGAAGACATATATCGGGTTTACCTGAATCAGCAATAGCGGTGACAGAAGGAGATGAAGACTTTAGTGATTCCTGATACTTTGAGAACTTGGCAAATTCATGAGCAGAGATAAGGACCGATTTGTCAGAGGCATCAGTAGTGACCGCAACATGAGCTGAGTGTTTTTGCCGGTTTTTAAACTGTAGCTTTCTACAGCCAAACTTGGTATGGCCCGGCTTACGACAATAGTTACAAATAATACTTTCAGAATCCGGCGTGCGAGTTTCAAACCCTTGTGAGCTGCCTCCTTTGTGTCCACTGTGATTAGACGGTCTCCCAGGTGCAGAGCTGTTATTTCGACTTACCAAAGCACCACTAGGCGGAACAGGTGGTGTAATCTCGGTGCGGAGAACACGACTAAAGACATCGTGTAAAGAGGAGATATCAGACCCAGAAAGAACTTGTACCTTAGCAGAATCAAATTCAGGAGAGAGCCCTGCTAGGAAACTCATGATAGCCATTTGCTCCCGTTGGCGTTGTTGAACCTTCACATCAAGGCTAAATGGCAGCAACATATTAAGCTCCTCATACGTTTTCTTAAACGCCATAAAGTAGTTGATAAGGGACTGATCTTGTTTTTCCACACGGTAGAATGCTCGGCAAACCTCATACATGCGAGAGAGATTCCCTTTCCCAGAGTACAAAAAGTCCAAATAATCCATTAGTTCTTTAACAAATTCACAGTGATTGATCAAGCCAATTACCTCAATATCAATAGAATTCCGAATCTGAAGGAACAAGCGAGCATCTTCCCTGAGCCAGATCTGCCGCGAATCCTCAGGAGGATCATTAGTCAAATGGTCATCTTTGTCAATACTTCGTAAATAAAGCCGAACAGTCTTACTCCAGTCCAGATAATTCGAACCATTTAGCTTATGGTCCGTGATTTTAGACATTACAGGAACCACATCAGATACAACCACTGATTTTGGCTCAGCCATGACAGGTCAAACAGGTCAGAGGTTTAGATTTTGTCAAAACAGGTCAAACATGGCAGATTTTGTCTCAGCCAGCCAGCCACAGGAGAAGTGTCGAGAGAGAGAGCACAAACAGGTCAGGTCAAGAGCCTGGCCGATCGTCCTTGCCTTCAACAATGGGTTCGAAGCACTCTCTTGTTCGAAACACTCCCGATCTACTCGTCCAACAATGATGAAGAGGATGTGAACGGAGGAGACGAGCACGAGCAGGTGGAGAGCCTAATCGATCGGCGCCTGGGCTGGTCGATCGACGCCTGGGAAAGTAGATCAGTGGCTGAGAGGGTCGATCGGTGGCTGGGGAGATCGATCGACGCCTGGGAAGGTCGATCGGTGGCTGGGAGGGTCGAGCTGTGCAGTTCTCCTGTAGGAGCGGTGAGAACCAAACTTCAATGGTGAGAACCAAACTTCAAACTTCGAATCTCAATCTCAATGGCTCTGATACCATGTTACGAGAGGTGAAGAGAATACTCTTTTCATATGTATTCATTGCAACTATTACATGTATTTATATACAAACTATTGTATCTAAACTAGGAAACTATATCAATTAGAATCTCTAATTGACAGCCTAATTGTCAGCTATATACACACTGTAACAGAAACTGTTGACTTTTCACAATATCTTGCAAAAGGATCTTTGAAGTCATATTTCGTGTATTGATCTTCTTTGAAAAAACTTATCTTTTAGCTTTGTTCAACATGAATATGGGGATATCTTCCTCTTCTTTAAAAGGCAAATGTTAGAACTTGGGAAAAATGTTGAAGGATCAATGAGTGCACAAAAATTGTTGGGGTTTTAATAATTGTTCTCGAAAAGTTGAGCTTTGGATTAGGTTGTAGAGGCCAGAGGGATGTCTATAAGTGGATCGGGTTTGGGTTTAATTTCGTCGATTTAGGGAGGTGCCTTTTTTGTTGGAGCTGATTGTGGTGAGGTTGTAATAATGTTGGGTGTAGTGAAAGTAGGTGTAGGGAGTGGTCCGTTGGGAAGTGGAATGGAGAGGTATAAGGGGACTACTATATGTTTAGGGAGAATGCCTTTGTGATGGGAGTGGATAGTAAAGGAGGGAGGGACTTTTGGATTGCTAACGTGGAAGCTTGTTGTTGGTGTGCGGCTTGAGGGATGTTCATAGGTGGAATTTCAGGTATAAGCTTTGGTTGGATAAAAGTGGAGGTGTAGTAATTGGTGAAGTTTGAATAAGTGGTTGTGGCGGTGGTGAAGGCTTTTGTAATGGTGGTGGTAGTGAAGTGATTGGGGAAGATTGAATAAATGGTGGTGGTGGTGAATGATTTTGTAGTGGTGATTCAAGAGGCGTACAATGTCTCGGAGAAAGCATAAACTTTACACCATCCTTATAAAAGAAATGAGTATTAGCACGCCCATCATGATGTACACCCAAGTCATATAACCAAGGTCTTCCAAGCAATATATGGCAAGCATCCATGTCAACTACGTCACATAACACCTCATTTTTGTACTTACCAATGGAAAAAGGGGAGTCGACATTGAGAGACAACATTAGTAGCACACGAGTTCTTAATCAAATAAATTGGATGAGGATCAGGTTGAGGTTGGACTTCATGTTGAAGTTTGACCACAACATATTGAGAATCAATATTCTCACTACTATCACCATCAATTATAAGGTAGCAAAGTTTGCCTTGAAAGTGCAATGAATATGAAAAATGTGTTTCCATTAAGAATGACCAAGAGAAGTTTCCTGAAGATTAAACATTCACCATCTAAGTCACCATACACAGATTCAACATCCTCACTTTGCTCCAAAGACGAATTGAAAGCTTCACATTTCTTCTTTATGACATAATCTCCAAGTTATAGGCTTGGGAACGGTCATCACCTCTTTGATTCAACATGGTCGCAAAAACTTTGAGCTGCTTTGATACCACTTGATGAAGGAGAGTCTTTGCAAGAAGAAGAGGATGCACAAATCCTTCAATAGAAGAAGATAAAAAGGGAGATCGAGAAGATGAAGAACGTGAAATATGAAGAACAATGAGAGAAAATCAAGGAATAAAACTCTTGAATCCACGAGAGAAGAGAAATAAAACTTAGTAAAGCAAAGAACAATACTATTAATTTGATAATTGGTTACAAATCTCATTTTTGGAGCTCTTTATATAAATAACTCCATAAGAACAACTTAGAAATTGCTAAAACAATGAAAACTAGTTTCTTAAACTATCGATAACATAAAAGCAACAATTTCACATTGCACACCCCTTACTTTAGCCATATGGTTGCAATCTGCATCAAAGATGGCAATGGTTGTGCAATAAATACAATGAGTCTTAGCTATGAATTCAGTTACTTATAGCTTGTAGCTTGGTTTCTTCTAACTCTTTGAATATACAGGGCATCCTGGCAGAAATTTTAGAATTTGTCATGGGGACAGGACTAATTCCAGCAGATGGTGAGATCTGGCGTGTCAGAAGAAGGGCCATTGTCCCAGCATTACATCAGAAGGTAATCTATGGTTCTTGAAACTCTTCCCATTTCATCCTGTTGTGGCTGTCAATTTCACTTTCTTCTGATAAGTGAAGTGTCAGAGATGTGAGACTAAGTTGCATATATATACTTTTGTTTTGATTTTTTATATGTTTGAGATGAATTAAAAAAAATAAATAAATAAATAAAATAGGTACAGTATTTTATTTGAATCTCTCTTGTAGTATGTCTCAGCTATGATTAGCCTATTTGGCGAAGCTACAGATAGGCTCTGCCAGAAGCTAGATGCTGCAGCATCTGATGGAGAGGATGTTGAGATGGAGTCCCTGTTTTCACGGTTGACGCTTGATGTTATTGGAAAGGCGTTGTTTAATTATGATTTTGATTCATTGACAAATGATACGGGCATAGTTGAGGTATTCTCTTTGTTCCTTCCGCAATCTGTTACTACTTAATCTGTTCTCTGCTTTACTTTCTTGACTATTTAAATATACTTCATCTGTTCTCTGTTTTCTCGCCTATGTAACAATGACATGGATGCTTGTGTTGAAGTCACACATCGATTAAAAAAAAAAAAACGGTGATGCATATACATTTTATATTACGGTTACTATTACCATTTTGTGTCCAACTGATTGTCTAGTAGGGATTATATGAAGTGTCTTTGAGATGTAGTTTCTCACTGACCAAACTTGAACTCTGATTCTGGTTACTATTACCATATTGTGTCCAATTGATTGTCTAGTAGGGATTATATGAAGTGTCTTTGAGATGTAGTTTCTCACTGACCAAACAAACTATTTTCTCTTTTGAACTCTGATTCTATTTTGCTTACCGCTTGCTCCCCTGTATTCTACTACAATGCCAATGCGGTTGATTATTGTTATTTTACCTACCTTGGTGGATTAATATATTTGCGTGCTCAGGCTGTGTACACGGTCTTGCGAGAAGCAGAAGATCGAAGTGTTGCACCAATTCCAGTCTGGAACATTCCAATATGGAAAGATATTTCACCACGGCAAAAAAAGGTCACAGCATCTCTTAAGTTGATAAATGACACACTCAATGAACTTATTGCGATATGCAAGGTAATGGCTGATCAAATTATTGATTTCAGGAGATCAGTATGTTCTATTTTGTTGAGGATGTCATGTAGTTTTGCTTTGCATGTTTATTAACAGAAGCACAGTTTTCCCTGTTCACCACCTTATCAGTTATCCTGCCACTATTAGTCATGTTCCCTTCTTGTTCCTATCTCAGACCTTTCTCATTCACTAGACTGCACTCACATTGTGTATAATCTGGAGGGTGGGAACGCAGGATGTGAACTTGTTGTTCGTCACTCTGACTCAAGAATCTATAGGAGACCCAGGCCAGTGGCCCTGGGCCTCACACAAATACCCTAAACCTTTTACTTGTTGTGAATTGTGATGCAGAGTGCAATACTATAATGTATGAATTACGCGTAAGTATGTTTTGAGTACCTTGAGATTGCTTGGTTGAAACTCTAGATGTTGTTGCTAACTTATTCATCAAAAACAAAATTCTCTTTTATTTTCTGACTAATATATTAAAAAGAAAAAAGCTTAAGTAGTACATATAGTATTACTACATTTAAAATTCAGCACACTTGAAAGAGCCCAAGGAGTTGATGACCTAGGTGGCCTAGCAACCTTAGCAAGGTTTTTGCCACGCCATTAATTTCTGTTGTGGTATTCCAGCTTGACTTAACAAAGGTATCTTGCCATACTGTCATGCCCCAGAGTTTGTGTCAGTTCTTACGAAAAAGTCATACAGTGAGACTAAGATTTGATGTCATTTATGTTGTTAAACTGGCTTTGCATCTATATGTTTGCAGAGAATGGTAGAAGAAGAAGAGTTGCAGTTTCACGAGGAATACATGAACGAGCAAGATCCTAGTATTCTTCACTTCCTTTTGGCATCAGGAGATGATGTATGGCGTTGTATGCTATTATTGCAGATGTGTTATATTTTAAGTGATCCAAGTAAATGTGCTGACCTTGTATAATCTTGTTCATTGATAGGTATCAAGCAAGCAACTGCGTGATGACCTGATGACAATGCTTATTGCTGGGCATGAAACATCTGCTGCTGTGTTAACCTGGACCTTCTACCTTCTTTCAAAGGTAACTTTGTGATGGAGTGGAGTTTTTTTTCTTTTTTTTTTTTTTTTTTTTTTTTGTAATCAAGGCTTAACCAAAGAGCAATACAATGACAGAGAATCAACCCAAAATGCAATTGTTACAGTATCAGCCAAGTTGTATGTACTATTTTACATATCGCATATCCTCAAGATGCCCCAAGTTGTACCCATATATCCCCAACGTGATTTTAATATCTCTAATCATCTGATCTCCAGTACTATGTTTGTCTAAAAAGTTTTTTTCTGTTTCTTTTGTTCCCCACCTTGCATACTACTGCATGCATCTACCCTACCTGTCTTTTGTGGTAAATACCTTGTTAAAACAATCTTTGTTCCTACACTACATAACGTGTCAACGTCATTAAACTTGCCAAAGCTCATCAAACTGCAGTCATATTCCCCCATAAATTTCTTATATTCACAAAATTCACAATTACCCGAGTTAGGCTTTTGAAATTAGGTATATACGGGCACCCCAAAAAGTAAAAACTGAAATTCTAAGTTTTGAGGAATATGCTTAATGGTCATTTTCCTCAAATTATGAGTTGATCAAGTATGGAGAGCTGGCTATATCCAAAAGATAAAAAGGCCACAAAATGCCATGAAAATGGTGGCCATTCATTGAAATAAAATCATCTCTACAATTAGTGGTCCAGCACGGCTGTTTATCTTCGGTGTGATTTACGTACCAGAAATTATATGGCTATTGAATCTTGAAGAACCTAGAGCATTTTAAGAGCCTAGAAGACAGAGAAACATCTAGGATGCTCAAGGCATGGTAGAAAATCTTATGTAATTTCTTCCGAAGAACATTAAAATATGCACAGAATAGAAAATTTATATGAAACTATCCACTAAACATGGCACACAGGATGTCCTCCACTGTGGCCTATATACCTTTTTTTTTTCATTTTTTCTGAGAGAAAAAAAAAAAAAAAAAAAAATTGAGATACATTGGTCCTATGGGATACCCTGAAATAAAGATGACCTCAAAAAGCAGTTGAAATAATTCTACAAAAGCAAAAGACCGTTCTCTATACATCTTGTTACGTAGACTTTCAAATAGGTCGCATATCCATTTCTAACATGTTTTGAGTCCCTCACAGCAAAGCTTTTTGTATGTGTATTCTTTTTTCTATGTCAATACATAAGAGGTCATTTAACCCATAATCCATTTGTTATGTAAAGTACTT
This sequence comes from Berberis vulgaris, assembly GCA_963556465.1. Classification (NCBI taxonomy): domain Eukaryota; kingdom Viridiplantae; phylum Streptophyta; class Magnoliopsida; order Ranunculales; family Berberidaceae; genus Berberis; species Berberis vulgaris. Next base: position 54,904,434 of record OY747136.1, on the reverse strand, counting down.
CTCATTTCTTGAAACTCTTCTAAATATGATGCAAGTCTTTGAGCATCTGAGGTTCCTTATGTGAGTCATATTCCAACAACTATATAAAACAGGGCCAAAACATGATGAAGAATCCTCCAACCATCATGCCACTGCCACAACCATCGTTATTCGCCACCATAATGAATAACCAACAACAACAAATTCTAATGTGTTGATTTTCCATCACAGCCACTATCCAACCCTCTACCATCTAAAGAATGTTAGTTTTGGAAAATCTCAAGTTTGGCTATGTTGTATTCATTTATCTCATAAGCAAATATAAAATGAATATTTATCTACTTTTCACCTTTGCAGGAACCCAGTGTGGTGGCCAAGCTGCAAAATGAGGTTGGCCTCTCTCCTGTAAATGATAACGCTACAGCAGTTTATGACACCGTCTTCACTTTTCATCAGACAACTATACTTGCATAATTTTTTATTAGTTTGCGATGTTTATAGGTAGATTCTGTCTTAGGGGACCGGTTTCCAACCATCGAAGACATGAAGAAACTGAAATATACTACCCGTGTAATCAACGAAGTGAGAACTCAATGTCCCCTCAACAAATATGTTTTCTCATATTTATGATTCTTTATGCATTATCTTTGTGACTGTGCGCCCTGATTCACCTGGTACTTTAATCTCTCTCCCCTACTCTCCAAATTATTAGTATTTCCCTCTTCATTTTGCAGTCTTTGCGGCTCTATCCACAACCACCTGTCTTGATTCGCCGTTCAATGGAGGATGATATGCTTGGAAAGTACCCAATAACAAGGTTTTGCTCCTGGATTAAAAATTTCAAATGTTTTATCCTTTTGTTTATTAATGAAAATTTTAGTCTATTCTTTTGAACTTTTCTAGTGTGTACATGTCATTCAATTTCTGGAAGTACCAATTTTAACTGAAAATTTCATATGCATCCTTTTGTTGGTTAAAAATGTTTGATCTGAACTAAATATCTTTTCCTTCTCGATGTTTTATCTAGTCTCCATGTTTTGTTCAGCATCTAATCAGCTGTTTAATATTTATCTTCTTTGTTGTTGTCGCCATCAACATTAGCATTTTTTCGTCTTTTTAGTTACCAATGGCATATGCTTCTTGTTCTAATGTGTATTGAGCCTTTTGCATTTATTTATTTCTTATTTTGTTTTTTATGTTTTGAACCAAGTGTGATGCCAATCACTACAATGCCTAATGGTTTTTTTTTTTTTTCTCTTTTTATTACATTTACAGGGGGGAAGACATTTTCATTTCTGTTTGGAACCTTCATCACTGTCCTGATCATTGGACTAATGCAGAGAAGTTCAACCCAGAAAGATGGCCACTTGACGGACCAAGCCCAAATGAGATCAATCAAAACTTTAGGTTTGTTTTTGTTGTGTTTTATCTTATTTCATTATCAAGCTTATAATCTCGTTTTTTTAATGTTTCTGATTAGAGCATAGCTATCTCATTCATTAACTAGAAGTTCGTCCGGATTTCTGATGTAGAAAAAACAAAAAGTTACCTTTATCTCCGATTTTATGGTCTCATCGGTTGAGTTTCATCAAAGTCGAAGACCACATGATGTATTCTTGTGGAAGCTCAAGGGATGAACAATTAAATATAATGTGTCGGCCCTGATCACTGGTTTTCACAGTATGAATTCCTAGTATTTTCTTTAGATATGCAATTTTTAAAAGAAAACTGTTTAGATATTCAATTTAAAAGAAAATTTCTCAAAAATAACAAATCTGCAAGAAACAAAACATTTGGTTTGCCTGTTACTTACCTATGACTAGTAAGATACCAAAGAGCCTCACGGGCGGATCTAAGGAGAAACTCCTTGTAGATCAGTGAGTGATACCAAATTGCCAATGGCAGAATGCCTGCATAGTTTACAACTCCCCAGATGGTTAGTCGAGTACCGAGAAGAAACACCATTTTAACTATAAAAAGTAATAGGCCGGCGATTCTAGCTAAGGACAGAAGTCACAGCACCAACACTATCCTTACAAGCCACCTCAAAGAGCTGAGAAAATCTGGTAATCCTAAAGATAGAAAATCTGTCGTAGATGTCCACTGAAAATCCTTACCGTTCTTTAAGGTAGTGAAAGGTGCGGAAATCCTGATTTGGTGATATCCACTCCTCAAATCATGTTTAGAAGATACACGAGTGCCACACAATTTATCAAGCATTTTCTCTGGTCTAGGAAAAAGATGGGATGTCACTAGTGGTATTCTTGATGGCTCAGCTAACAATAGACATGCCAACTCCCATCTTTTTTAAGGGTGAGCAAACCAGGTACGGCGTAGAGAGACTTGCTCTCTCTAAGATACTGCTCAGTGACCGTCCTCTTAATATCTTCATGCTCAGCTAGTGGTAACATGTAATGACTAATGAGGCAGACTAGGCACATAAGATCTGATATTATGTTGGACATCACGCATAGGGCGTAATCCCAACTCTATAGGCTTAACACATGCATCATAAATGATCTAGTAATTCATATATGGTACTGTGATAGAAATTAATCACTAGAAACAAGAAATAGCAAGTTCATTGATTTCACCCATCTCTTGCACCTCTGACAAATACATTAACCAGTAGGCAGTACCACTGCGTTCTTCTCTGGCTCCTTATGAGATTCAAGGAAGGCTGGATGTCCGTATGCATTAAATGGTAACTCGCATAACTTGAAATTGAAATGTTTATGTATTGGTGCAGCTATTATCAAAACGACTACGAAATTTCCAAAGTTGTCCTAATTACAAATGGAAAATATCCATAGTGCAACAGGTTTCGTGAGAAAAATGTACCTTAGCCCTCCTAGTTGCCTTTCATTATGTTCCTTGACCTAAACATCAGATGTGAAAATGTGTTTTGAAGAGGCACGTCCTCTAGTTTCAATTTCTCTTCCATCTCCTAAGAGACAAGGTCTATGTTGTCAGGGCACTGAGCCCTAAGGTTTCCTAGCACCTCAAGGCGCATCTAACAACAAAGCCCAAAACCTTGCTGGAGAAAAAAATTATCCCCCGAGCAAATTTTGTCTTTTTTTATCTTCACTATCCTCCAAATGGCTAAATCGTTTTAGTGACTTAGATAGTTATTAAATAAATTAAGTAATAATTAAACTAACTTAAGTTATTTATTTTTTACTTTTATTAAGAAAAAAAAGATAAAATTAGTGCCCAACACCTAGCGCCTCAGCTGAGGCGGAGCACTGCAGTGCTATGACTCGCTAAAAAGCGTTCAAGGTGAGGCTAGCCTGAGGCGGGCGCCTTTTGAAAAAAATAGCACCTTGGCAGTGCCCCTGACAGGTTGTCACTCAAGCCCTTCTCCTTCGATGTAGTCACTAAAGCACGCTAGGCTTCCTCCATGTTCACCTTCTTCGATTTCAACATCTCACTCATGTTGTGATCTCCATCTTATCCATTCCCTTTTTTGCATATAAGGCTGCCAATTTTACTTCACATCAATCTTGTTGGTTTTTGCATATAATATCTAAAAGAACAATTCTCAAAAACAACTAGTTTGTTTGTTGAAGTTAGACTATACCCTTTGATTTCATAAATAAGGGTTAAATTGTAAATTCATAAAACATGTAAATACACTTGTCCAATCTAACCACAATTATCTTGCTAATCTCGCACACCCGGCTGGAGAGCTGTAAAATGATAAAGCTGCCCCTAGAATGGAAATAACCCTTTGTCCTTGGCTCCTGATAGACAAATTTATCGAACTAGAAAATCCCTAACAACCTCTGAAATCCTGTAGGGACAGTTAAGGAGCCATCTTTATAAGAAAGCAGGAATGAAAGGAAAAGAAAAGATGGGTTGTTTTTGCAAAGCTCAAAAACTAAATTGAATGGTGTTAAAGCCCGATAAGGTTGTCTGCATCACATGCTATGCATCTCTAGTGTCTTTGTGGCGAAATTCTGCTAGACAACTTAGTCCAATCTGCTCATCTACATGACAACCATCATCAAGGACATTTTCAATGTGACTTGATAGTTGATATCAAATTTAAAGTCCGCACTATATATTTTATACTTATTGATAAGATAGAGGTGATGTTGACTTATACATACATACATACATATATATATATATAATATAGCTAGTGCACTAATGGGCCTTAATGTGCCCAACCCAATTATTAACAAATAACTAACATATTAATTATTATCCAATTACCTCGTTTCTTTTAATGCTGAGGTGCTATTACTATTACTGGGGTGTGCATAAACTGCTGGTCCGAGGACTATTGAGAACTGAGAGCAAGTCCCTGGACCTGTTTTGTAAAATCAGAACAGGAGTGGAAACAACCACTTACTGGGGTATAAATAACAGGTCTGGACCCGAGACTATTAACTAAATTCAGGTCTGATTGAAAATTAGGAGAAATTTCCCTTCTTCTCCAACATGATCAGTGACAGATCTAAAACAGAGGCGTGCGGGGGTGCTTGACGAAGCTGACTACGTCTAGGGGCTGCGTTGGATGGTGGTTGGGGCTGGATCTGGTTGCGACAGCAGACAGTAATGATAGTTGACAACAATGTGTTACGATCCTTGTTATGAACTTTCCCCTCCTGGACAGCTCGGGCTTTTGGGAGAGTTGGTTGGTTCATAACAATTGGTATCAGAGCCAAACCCCACATCCAAGGTTCGAATCCCGGCAGGGGCGACCTATAGGCTAGATTAAAATAATTTAGCATTATGCATGGGCATAGTGCTAAGTTGTTGAATACTGGTAGCTGAAAGAAGGCTCACTGGGCCAGTGTCGATAGAGTGGGCCGACGAGGACGTCGGCTTTGGAAACGTGGGGCAATGTTACGATCCTTGTTATGGACTTTCCCCTCCTGGACAGCTCGGGCTTTTGGGAGAATTGGTTGGTTCATAACAATTGGTATCAGAGCCAAACCCCACATCCAAGGTTCGAATCCCGGCAGGGGCGACCTATAGGCTAGATTAAAATAATTTAGCATTATGTATGGGCATAGTGCTAAGTTGTTGAATACTGGTAGCTGAGAGAAGGCTCACTGGGCCAGTGTCGATAGAGTGGGCCGACGAGGACGTCGGCTTTGGAAACGTGGGGCAATGTTACGATCCTTGTTATGAACTTTCCCCTCCTGGACAGCTCGGGCTTTTGGGAGAGTTGGTTGGTTCATAATACAATGGTGGTCGGCTATGATGCGCTTATTGATGGCAATGCCACCAATGCAACTCTGATTTTTATTTTCAACTCTTCAAACAATTTTGGTTTTTCAGTTCTCAACTTATCTCTAATGTTCTTCAAATAACCAATAACATCATCAAATCGAACCGACAAATCCAAGAGCATCAACTTTGATACGAAATAGTGTAATCTAACCTAAAACTAAAGCTAAGATAAACCCTAAAATAAAAGATAAACAAATAACAAATTTTCATTCAATCAAAAGCGAACTACAACTTTAATCTCATGCCTTACTTATAAAGCTTATTAGCTTCTCTGGCAAGCAACCTAACCCTAAACCTAATATGGATAGTGCATCTTCAATATGGGCTTTAATGTGCCCAACCCAATTATTAACAAATAATTACCAAATATTATGTAATGGGGTAATTGGATAATAATTTATATATTGATTATTTGTTAATAATTGGGGGTGCATTAATGCCCATATTGAAGATGCACTAGCCATATTAGGTTTATATATATATTTATTGGGCGGGATCTGGGGACAAATATTTTTTACGAAGAAAGTTACGCCTATTCCATACAACTATTTCATCCACCTAGAAATTTCAGAATACATTCATAGTTAGATCACTCTTAGAAAAAAAAAACTCATTTGGAGTTCTAAAACATGGTATAAAATTTTCAAATGTTCAATTTCACCATGAATTTAATGATTGTATCTGATAGTTAGAAATTTCAAAAACTTATGATTTTTTGCGTGGATGATCTACATGGTAAAGAGAATCTAACTCATTCCAAAATTTCTAAATAGGTAAAGTATGCATGTGCAACTTTATATATATATATATATAGATATTCATCAATGGGGTAGTTCCCCATCCAGGCGCTACTTTACCATATTCGGAATTCAACGGTTTCAATAAACCTCCCAGACCAGTCTATCTTAGTCTTGGACCAGATCTCAAATTATTCTCAATGGTTTGTGCAGCTATAAATATGTATAATTTTCTTTTTTCTTTTTTCTCAATATCTTTTATGTTGTTATTAGTTGTGCTCTAAAGGTATTTATTTGTTTTTCCTACACTGATGAATTCATTGTATCAATGCTCTTTCAGTTACCTTCCCTTTGGTGGAGGACCACGGAAATGTGTAGGAGACATGTTTGCTACATTTGAGGTAATTATATTATTGCCAAAGTAACAGTGGTTATAAAAAAATTTGCTACAGCAGTGGCAAATTATGATGTTTGTTCATCTCAGCAACTCAAAATCTAATGTGCATTATCCCTGTTTCTATCCTTGATTTATATGCTTATTAATCTTCTATTAATACATGTCTCAAACATTTTATAACCTTCATCCTCAAGGCTTTTTCTTTAAAAGTAGGTACTTTTGTTGGTTTTTTTGTCCATATTTAGTCATCTCAGTTGAGTTTTCTAATATATCTATATTACAACTCAGCTAGAGTTTTTACTATTTATAAGGATTTGGAGATAAAAGATGGTTAGGATTGAAAGTTGAGGAAGATGTTAAGGGTTAAGATTCATTTTCTATAATAATATATTTATAAATATGAAGTATGTAGAAGGGCAAAATAAAATGTACATAAAACTTGAAATGAGTGGAATGTAAATGAGGTGGAGAGAAAATTGTGTTTTCTTTTCTTGAAATGAAAATTGTCTTAATTTTCCTCGTAGTTGTCGAATACCAATGACCAATACAAACGCTTAAAGTTGTAAAACGTGCATTTCACGCCGTAAACATTTTCGAAAAAAAAATGTCTAATGCATTCACTTCATAAGTATTTTCATTATTTATGAAAGAATGAGACGGGCATCTTAAGGGAAACTAATGTAATTGGATTTCTTTTAGTAATAGTATTATTAGTTTTGTTCTAATAGAACCTCTTTAGTAACAGTCCAATTAGGACATTGGTTTTCTATTAGGTTTAAGATTTGTTTTATGTTAGAGAAGTTAGGTCAGTTATAAATAGGAGGGTAGGTTGTTCATTACAATTTGGTTGATTGATGAAAATAATTTTATTTAGTTTAGTTATTTTATCGTTGATTTACTTTATCGTTCATTTATTTTATTTAAATTCCATTATCTTTCAATTATCATTTGTTTCGCAAATTTAATTCTACAATTGGTATCAAGCCGAACGGTTCTTATTATTTGGTTCGATTTGGAAAAAAAAGTCGAAGGAAGAAGATTGAAGATTCGAAGAGAAGTTTAGAGATCACAGAAGGAATCAGGTTCGCCATAATCGTCCGCCAACTTCACAAGCCTCAGTCCAGTGTAGCTCCTCTTGTCAGCTCGTTGCAGCCGGTATCCTTGCAGCAACAATCCCATGTCTTACCCCACATAGTCGTCCCAACATGATACGACATCCTCAGATTCCTTGACCCCGTAGTCCCTGCAGCCCCTCCGTCGCTGTTGTCCTAGGATTCGTCCTCCCATTCGCAGCCGCCGTCGTAGCACATCGCATCCTTGACCCTCCTTTCCTGTTAGTCATACAAATCGTATCTGTTGAGGAAGAAATAGAAATACTTTTAAAAAATTCCCATCCATATTTTTCAATTCAGTCCCCTGAGTCCTTTTTACTTAAGTCTCTGGGTCCTTTTTACTTAAGTCTGTGGTTCGCAACAACTATTTCTACCCCAAGTATTATGAGAGCACCCCACCTATGAGAAAAATTAATAAATAAATAAATTGAGTGACCCATATTATAATCTCTATCCATACTCCTACTATTCCTACACGTATCTATTGTATTCCACGTCTCCATACCAATACTAATATAGCCCAAGTTTAGTATATTCCTACATGGTGTCTTGTAGTGATTCTCCTCCAATTTATTATTTTCCACCACGAACCACTTATGTCCCCTCTTACCTATTTCTCCTATACTAGCACCACCTCTAGTGACCAATGACTGCAAACCACTACCACCTGAACTAGTTTTCCCTACACCCCCACCCATATTTGCTAGTGATGTACACTCCACTACCCCATCCACTATGATACAGGTTGAGACAGACAAAAAGAAGCTTTTGCGAGATTTGGAAGAGCGAGAAGCAGCAGCAAAAGAGGAAGAGAAGCACCAACGGAAGATTGGAGAACTTCAAGCACAATTGGAAGCAGATGAACTTGCCCAGAAGCGCAACAGAGAATGGTTGGCACGAATGCATCAGGAGATTGACAATGGATTAGAGCACTTAGCAGTAACAAAATATGGGAGTACAAAGGCACACTGAGATAGATGAGCCATACTGTTTGTCAGAGTCCATCCCACTTGTGAACCATTTGACTTGTGCAACTTTTTTTCCCAATTTTTAGAAAACTAAGGATGTCCCTACACCAGTAGACACAGTCAATGATGATGATTATGTTTCATATTGGCACATTTTGTAACACGAGCTTATGCGCAGGCGTCTTCTCAGGTTTTCGTGCAGCTTCCGATTTGTTATGTCACCTTGGTTTCTTTTTGAGTTAGTTCCTCTGTTTTTAGCTAATGTGTATCGTAGCAAGGTTAGAGGTCGCCTACTTCGAGTACACTTTACCTTATGTTCAGTCATGGGTTGCTTGTGTTCATCAGACTTCTTCGGCTTTAAGCTCGAGGATGAATTTTTTCAACTCAGGGACGTTGATGTAATTGGGTTTCTTTTAGTAATAGTATTATTAGTTATTTGTAATAGGACCTCTTTAGTAACAAACCAATTAGAACATTGATTTTCTATTAGGTTTAGGGTTTGTTTCTTGTTAGAGAAGTTAGGTTAGTTATAAATAGGAGCCTAGGTTCATTATAATTTGGTTAATTGATGAAAAAAAAATTATTCCATTTATTTATTTTATTGTTGATTTACTTTAGCGTTCATTTATTTTATTTAAATTCCTGCATCATTTTTCAATTTTCGTTTATTTTGCAAATTAATTCTATCAAAAACAAAAACCTTGAACTCCTTATTTGGGGATGTCAAAAGTTTGAGAACTCCTTAGTTGTCAATTTTGGTAAACTTGATATCGTTGAAATGTATTTTTGAAGATTTTTCCAAGAAAACCAATGACCAATACAACATTTAAGATTTTAATATATGCATTTCACACCGCATGCATTTCAGAAAAAAAATCTAATGCATTTTACGCCGTGAGTATTTTCAATCTTTTTCAAATAAATGAGAAGGGATTTTCAAGGCATATTCAAACAAAGAAACCAAACTCAACTTCCACATTTTGAAACTTTTTTTATAAAATAAAAACTTTGACTAATTTTTACCATAATATCACGACACGCTTTTTATCATGCCATTGGCATGGGTAACACACTAGTAACTTACATAGGGTATTCTAGTTCAACACGGGCTTATGTTGACAAAACCTACCAACACAAGAATTTTTGAATCTATTCGGCCATGCCATCATCACCGTTCTGCCATTTTTTATCTCCTTGAATGCACATGCTTTTGTTAATTGAGACATGCTATATTTATTTTTAGTATTTTTACTTAGTCATTGAGTGCAATAGATTTACCGCTTGATGAATTTTAGTTGGCCAAATCAATCCTTGTGTTCAACCTTTATCTCCTTTGTCCAATCATTTGGCTAGAGGGGATGCACCTGGTTCTGTTGCAGTGAACCTTTTCTCGCGCTTTCCTTTAGCAACCTTATCCACTGTCATTTCAGAAGCCTATATTACAGCATAATGACAAACATATATTTATCATGGCCGTGCGTATGTGTTTAGCTAATTCGCTCAAACCAATATATTGGCACTGACATGGTTCAAACCTCTCACCAGCCATCAACTTCAAATCTTGCCATTTGAGCTGAAAAGGCCTTGGAGACAGCAAAGTGCAAGTTCCCATAACTCGAACGGCTTCCCAGCGAGTGGAACAAACAATTAGATAATCCAATCACAGTAACACATAATCATAAACTACTATATAATACTTCTAGTAGTAGCATTAACATTATAGTGCTTGTATGATTATTTTTTGTGGTTTGACTAAGCAAGCTGAACTTCATCTATTTATTCCACAGACTGTCGTAGCAGTCGCGATGCTTAGTCGGCGTTTTAACTTCCAAATAGCCCTGGGAGCTCCTCCAGTAAGCAATCTCTTTCTCCTCTGTTCACGTCATTTCTGCATTACTGATAACTAGGCAAACAGCAAAATCTATGATGAAGTAGAGTATTAATAGAAACACACAACATATATAGGTGGAGATGACAACAGGCGCAACTATCCATACAACTGAGGGGTTAAAAATGACAGTCACACGAAGGATGAGAGATCCTATCATTCCCACGTTGGAGAAGAAAGTGTTTGGAGTAGATAATGGTAACCCTCTTGAGAAGCCTGCTCCAACTGTAACGGCCTCTGTGAACGGTCAAGAAGCTGAGCAAGGTCAAATCTCTCAAGCTCGCTCCTAATGTTTGCTGTTTGATTAAACAGCCTGCACAGCGTCCATACAAACATGGACGATTACAACAATATATTTTCCCATTGAGGTTTTCTATAGATAGAAACCATTTTTTACAAATATTAGCACTATTTAAATAATGTAAATTAGATGTACATGGCTCAGTTTTGAAATGTCGTATGCTGAGTTTCTCAAGAAAAAGCCACGGGTTCAGGTCAAGAATGGAGGGGGAAGAGGGAGGGGAGTGAAGTTGTTTTATGCTGTCAATTGTATCAATCCAGTGTTGTAAACATGACAACGACTGGTAAAGTATAATCGCAACCAATGTCTTTTTGTAGTGTGTGGTCTATCATGACATAAAACGATTATTTACTGGTAGAGTGAAATTCAATGACGAGAACATGTAGGAAAAACAAAAGGAAATTTTGTGAGATCATCTGAGGGAGAGCAGATTTGGAGTGGATCCTAAACTTTTAAAGTTCTCTAAATTTGATTTAAGACACCTATCTTGCAGGAATATACAAGATATTTGTTGTAAAACGGGTTTGCTGTGACATATTAGCTGCGACCAATGGCAGACTCAGGATTTCAGTTGAGAGGTGAAATGGTAAGGTATTGTTAGTCATTAATAGGAATTATCAAGGATAAAGCTAGAAAATTTTGTACTCCGGAACAAGGATTGCGATTTCATGAAATTTCGTGAAGTATTTCTTTTTGTGAGATCTTGAAATTTAAAGTGGTGAAAAAAGAATAATACGTTATTTCGAAATATTTCGTGTTCTCTTTGTAAATTTTGACATTTTCATGTAAAATCCAAAAAATTATGAAGTAAATTACGTTTTTTCATGAAAATATTTCGTCATTTTTCATAGATTTTTTGAGATATTTTTGTGTAAAATCCAGAAAATTATGAAGCGAATTACTTTATAGGGATATTTAAGTGTTTATGCTTTATTTTTTATATTTAATGTATTTATTAGGTAATTTACTTGTATCTTATCCATATATTTATATATGTTTGACATACATGCAAAATTTTTACGTTTTTTATATACAGCGAAATATTTCTTGAAATTAGGAAACCAAAATTACTTCAAAAAAACAAAATCACAATCCTTGCTCCAGATTGATAATTTGACAACAAATTTCTATTAACATCTCCAGTAAACACTAAAATCAAAATTATAATTTTAATTGTATTCTTCATGAACTTAATCTAGTACTGAACATTTTTCTATACAACTATAAAAAACGCATTGTATATATCAAACTGAATCAGGTATAATATTTTAAGCCAAATTGGGATCAAGTCGTCGACAATTTAGCAAACGCGAACAAGCTTAATAAGTAGAATACATTATTCAAATTGAAAAATAATTAAGATAAATATGTAAGTTTAATTTAAAAAATTTTGAAATGTGCTAACATAATAAGATCCTAATTACAAGTTTATAGGAAAAAAAAATGGGGTGGGGGCTTTACTAGCCAATCCAACCCCCAAATTTTATATGAGATGAATAATGATATATATTTTCATTTAGTTCTATAGTTTGTTATCTTAGATTTTAATTACAGGGTTTTTTTGTGGGTTTTATTTTATGACATTAATTTTTGTTTGGATTTCATAATACTTTTGAACAAACAAGTCTTTATTAAACTATATGTATTAAGAAAATTCTTATGCTCAAAGGGAATTGAACTTGGGTCATTAGTAATAAAGTTTTAAAAACCAACCAATATACCCTATGCAGTTAAAATGGATAACGAATCCATAAGTGTCCAAGAGCATTATCGGTTATAACTGGATATATCGGGATATAACGGGAATAGTTTTTTAAATATATTTTTTATAACCCCACAAAGTATTAATGTATTATAGAGTCAAAAAAGTAAATCATGTTTATAACATTAAATTCAAAAACAAAAAAATATATTAATAAAAAATATTACATTCGTATGAGAGTGAGATCGCATCAGAGAGTGTGATCGACTCTTCGTCTTCTTCCCTTATTCTTCTCTCGTTCTCTGTCGATTGGTGACATCAAACTCTAGTTCTCCTTCTTTTCCATTAGTCTAAGGTTCTGGCTCGATCGAGAATGAAAGGGGTATTTTTTTTTTATTTTTTATTTATTTTTTATGTATTAGAACAAAACGTTAAAACGGAGTTATTGAAAAGAAAAGTTATCTCAATAACGGCCATATAACGCCGTTATATCGGAGCTGTGATACCATAACGTGATAATGTCATAACGTAACGGCTCACTCCCGTTAAGCGTTATATTGGAGTTATATATGAGTAATAACGTCGTTTTAACTGCACAAATTGTACCAAAGAGTTGATATGTCTTTTATTGAATAACGTTATATATTATCATGTCTTTACATTATATTAAAAATTTTCAAAAATGCTACGTATATACAAAAACAATTTAACTGAGGGGAGCCTCCCCCCTCTGGCCCTTTTGTAGGTCCACCACTGGTTGCGAGTTGTTAAGACCCTAGCCTGAGCCTAATCTAAAATATGATTTTGGTTTGCTTTTTTCAGCTCATAGGCTGCTCAGTTTCAAATTGTATTAATTTTTTCATGTTGACAGCCCAATTTGCAAAACTAGTATCACACAACATCATGTGCCCATTATAAGTAAATCGTTGCCTCTTCGGTTTATCTATAGAAATTTCATGAGGCATCAACTTTACTTGGAAGTGGAAGTAGACTGGAATAAAAGAGGGGGGAAATGGTATTAGCCTTCTCTTAGTATTTAGGTGAATACACTCTAACCTTGTTTGCGGATCAAATCTCAAAAAGCATAGAATTCCTAAATTTTACACTCGGGTGTAGGCAAGATATGGACTCATCGTATACACAAAAAAATATCACGAAAAAAAATGTCAAATCTTGGGGGTCACTGTTATCCAAAGTATATCTTAGAAATTTAGAAAATTTATCAGTCGTTGTTGAACGCATATTGCTTTTAGTATTTCCTCTCAAACATTACCAAAACATTACCAAAGTATACCCTCATAAATTAATTCGCAACTAGGGATGCCCCTCAAAGATGACTAATTAAACCTTCCCCGTGGACTGACTTTTTCGCCTTTTGACTGTTAGGGTTATATGTCCAAAATGGCCATCAGATGAGGAGCACACTTATGTTAAATTTTTTGTGTCAATATATTCCTAGAGATAATAACGCATCTTGATACATGAATAAGGGCTACAAATAAATCAAAATGTAAATTAAAGCGTTACACATCAAGAGGTGAAATTGAGAGCTTGGAATGTAAAAAAAAAAAAAACATCTTCTTTCCTGGCGGTCTCCACTACCCAACACCACCATTCCCTCATTTATCATTCTCTCTTAAGTCCCTCGAGCCTACCACACCACTTCCACCTCTCGTCTTCCCTTCATTTCATTCTCTCTCCTTCCCCACCCCCTCTACCTTCTCTTTACCACCACCCACTAGAAAATCATCATCAGCATCATCATCAGAAGTAGAAAAAGAAGTAAGAGAAATCAAAAGAGATAATGAAGGAAGATGAGTCCAATTGGTTCTCCAGATGGGAAAAAGAGCTACCCTCCCCAAACGAACTCATGCCATTTTCCCATACCCTAATCACCCCAAACCTCACCCTCGCTTTAGACATCTGAAACCCTAATTCCACCACCACCATAAACACTCCTCAAGCTCAACCAACAATAGCCCCAACACCGCCTCTGCCACCACCACCTTGTTCATCCTAGTGGCTCCATCTTCGCCCCCTTCACAACTCCACTCATCAGATTTTGATTCCACAGACATAGTTTACACTGCCCTGGGCGATAAGTTTGCCTGAACCTTAAAGCGACCCTACCTGGTTTGGACCCAACAGCTCCACAAATGGTTTGTGGACGCTATTGCGTATCTGGGTATCAAGAATGTTGTCCCCAAGACTATAATGCAACTCATGAATGTAGACGGATTGACTAGAGATAATGTTGCTAGTCATTTGCAGAAGTATAGACTTTATTTGACAAAGAGGTCGGGTGTTATAAACATAGGCGGTTGACAGCTTGCACTAGCTTGGAGTTCTTGAACCTACTGGAATTTAATTGCAAGAAGATGACATCAACTTGAAGTTGCTGGAAGCTACAAGAAGGTCGGCATAAATTGATGGAGTCGGTGACAACAGCTAGCTCCAGCTGAAATCGTTGAAGGAAGAAGAAAAATGTGGAAGTTCTTCCACCGCCTCATTTTGCTATAAAAGAAGGGATATCTCAATCCCTAGTATCCAATTCCATAGTGGAGATAAGAGATTTAGCTTGAGAAAGGGAGAGAAGATATCCTACAAGTCTGGACGAGGTGGAGTTAATGCGGTGGTTGCGACTAGGTAGAGCCAACAACGTCAGGAATAGTCGAGCCCGTACACCAAATGCTACCCACATGATCGTGGTGGCACATGAGACTCGAGGAGGAGGTGTACTTCGAGATGTTGCAGACCAATGGATGGATTGTAGGGTGTTTGACGATTCGCGCCAAAGGTGGAGATTGTTGGGAAAGTGTTAGCTTGAATAGTCCCACATCAAGTAAGGAAGAGTCAAAACTAAGGTTTATAAGGATGTGGTTCACTCCCTAATAGCAACGGTGTTCTCTAAATTCTACATGCGAGATGCTAAACCAGTAAGTACACCTTTAGGTGCTCATCTCAGACTTTCCAAAGAACAATCACCAAAGACGGAAGAAGAGCGTACACACATGTAGAAGGTTTCGTACGCCTCAGCAATTGGGAGTTTGATGTATGCCATGGTTTGTACCAAACCAGACATTGCTCAAGCAGTGGGAGTTGTTAGCAGGTACATGAATAATCCAGGCAAAGCACACTGCGAAGTAGTCAAATGGATCCTCAGATATTTGTGGGGTACCACAGACAAGGCACTTTGTTTCAAAGGTGGAGATATGACTTTCTCAGCTACAAAAGATTGTTGCTCTCTCCACAACTGAGATAGAATATGTCGCTATTACGGAAGCCAGTAAAGAGAACTTTGTTTTTCTTGGAGAAATTGGGCAAGAAACAAAAAGACAATGTCTTGTATTGCGACAGTCAAAGTGCTATTCATCTAGCGAAGATCTGTCTTTTCATTCCAGAACGAAGCACATATAGGTGCGATATCATTTTATTCGGTCACTTCTGGAAGATGGGATTTTGAAACTTGAGAAGATTTGTGGAAGTAAAAATTTGGCGGACATGCTGACAAAGACTGTGACTACTCAACTTCAATTGGCCTGCACTAGTGACAAAGCCAGAAAAGAGCTTTTGCATTGACCGAGGTGTGAAGACAGATTGAAAACAGTCTTCAAGTGGGAGATTGTTATAAACAGAGGTTGTCGACAGCTTGCACTAGCTTGGAGTTCTTGAACCTACTGGAATCTAATTGCAAGAAGATGGCATCAACTTGAAGTTGCTGAAAGCTGCAAGAAGGTCGGCAGAAATTGATGGAGTCAGTGGCGACAACTAGCTCAGCTGAAATCGTTGAAGGAAGAAGAAGAATGTGGAAGTTCTTCCACCGCCAAAAATCCACCGCCTCATTTTGCTATAAAAGGAAGAAGGGATATCTCAATCACTATCATCCCTAGTATCCAATTCCATAGTGGAGATAAGAGATTTAGCTTAAGAGATAGAGAATTTTAGTGGGAAAATTCTCTTGGGTGTAAAATCATTTTGTGGGTTGTGTGATTGTTGTATACATTGTCTTTTCTCCCCCTCAATTAAGATTTGCAGCAGTCTGTGGACGTAACCCAATTAGGGGTGAACCACATAAATTGTGTGTTATTTTCTGCCCTTATTTCGCATTCTTGCTAATCTGGTTTATTGGGAAATTACTAAATTTTCCAACAAGTGGTATCAGAGCCGATAATTTGGCGGGGACTTGGCGAGGTGGAGATGCAGGTGGCAGACATTGTTCAAGGGATCGGGCGCAAGGTAGCGAGCCAGGTGGAACATCGCAGGTGCACGATTTGGGATCAGGCGCAAGGTAGCATGCCAGGTAGAGCATCGCAGGTGCGCGGTCCGCCAGATGAATGATCCAGGACGAGGCTCCAGATCCATGCCAAGAGAAGGTATCCTACAAGTCTGGACGAGGTGGAATTAGTGCGGTGGTTGCGACTAGGTGGAGCCAACAACGTCATGAATAGTCAAGCTCGTACACTGAATGCTATTCACAGGATCGTGGTCGCACATGAGACTCGAGGAGGAGGTGTACTTCGAGATGTTGCAGACCAATGGATGGATTGTAGAATGTTTGACGATTTACGCCAAATGTGGAAATTGTTGGCTTAAATAGTCCCACATCAAGTAAGGAAGAGTCGTCACTAAGGTTTATAAGGATGTGGTTCACTCCCTAATAGCAACGGTGCTCTCTAAATTTTACATGCAAGATGCTAAACCTGTAAGTACACCTTTAAGTGCTCATCTCGGACTTTCCAAAGAACAATCACCAAAGACGGAAGAATAACGTGTGCACATGGAGAAGGTTTTGTACGCCTCAGCAATTGGGAGTTTGATGTATGTCATGGTTTGTACCAGGCCAGACATTGCTGAAGTAGTAGGAGCTGTTAGCAGGTACATGAATAATGCAGGCAAGGCACACTGGGAAGCAGTCAAATGGATCCTCAGATATTTGCAGGGTACCATAGACAAAGCACTTTGTTTCAAAAGTGGAGATATGACATTAACAGATTATGTGGATGCTGATTTGGCTGGAAATGTCGATAACAGAAATAGCACTATTGGGTATGTCTATACTCTAAGAGGAACAACAGTAAGTTAGGTTTCTCAGCTACAAAAGATTGTTGCTCTCTCCATAACTGAAATAGAATATGTCGCTATTACAGAAGCCAGTAAAGAGATTGTTTGGCTACAAAGTTTCTTGGAAGAATTGGGCAAGAAACAAAAAGACAATGTTTTGTATTGCGACAGTCAAAGTGCTAGTCATCTAGCGAAGAATGTGTTTTCATTTCTGAACGAAGCACATACAGGTGCGATATCATTTTATCTGGTCACTTCTAGAATATGGGATTTTGAAACTTGAGAAGATTTGTGGAAGTAAAAATTCGGCGGACATGCTGACAAAGACGATGACTACTGACAAACTGAAGTTGTGTTCAGCTTCAGTTGGCTTGCACTAGTGACAAGACCGGGGAAATAGTTGTTGTATTAACCGAGGTGTGAAGACAGATTGAAATCAGTCTTCAAGTAGGAGATTGTTATAAACAGAAGCTATTGACAACTTGCACTAGCTTGGAGTTCTTGAACCTACTGGAAGTTAATTGCAAGAAGATGATATCAAGTTGAAGTTGCTGGAAGCTACAAGAAGTTCAGCAGAAATTGATGGAGTCGGTGGCGACAACTAGCTCCAACTGAAATCGTTGAAGGAAGAAGAAGAATGTGGAAGCTTTTCCATCGCCTTATTTTGCTATAAAAGGAATAAGGGATATCTCAATCCCTATCATCCCTAGCATCCAATTCCATAGTGGAGATAAGAGATTTAGCTTGAGAGAGAGACTTTTAGTGGAAAAAATTCTCTTGGGTGTAAAATCATTTTGTGGGTTGTGTGATTGTTGTAAACATCGTCTTTTTTCCCCCTCAATAAAGATTTTCAGCAGCCCACCACGTAAATTGTGTGTGTTATTTTCTGTCCTTATTTCGCATTCTTGCTAATCTGGTTTATTGGGAAATTATTAGATTTTCCAACAAGTGGTATCAGAGCTGATGGTTCGACGGGGACTTGACGAGGTGGAAGGTGCAAGCGGCACACATTGTTCAAGGGATCAGGCGCACGGTAGGGAGCCAGGTGGGGCATCGCAGGTACGTGGTTTGGGATCGGGTGCAAGGTAGCGAGCCAGGTAGAGCATCGCAGGTGCGCGGTCCGCCAGATAGATCCATGCCAAGAGAATGTATCCTACAAGTCTGAACGTGGTGGAGTTAGTGCGGTGGTTGCTGCTAGGTGTTGCCAACAACGTCAAGAATAGTTGAGCCTGTACACCAAGTGCTACCCACAGGATCGTGGTCAACATGAGACTCGAGAAGGAGGTGTACTTTGAGATGTTGCAGACCGATGGATGGATTGTAGGATGTTTGACGATTCGCGCCAAAGGTGGAGATTATTGGAAAAGTGTTAGCTTGAATAGTCCCACATCAAGTAAGGAAGAGTCGTCACTAAGGTTTATAAGGATGTGGTTCACTCCCTAATAGCAACGAGGCTTTTGGGGGGAAACTCCACACCACCTAGGCCCAGATGGAAGGCCCGATAGGTCGTGTTTAAGTTGGAGACAATATCGTTGTTATGTATAGTGGACCAAGAGGTGCGCGCAAGTGCACGTGCACGACGCACCAACACCGGGAATGTTGAAGGTGGTGGGGAAGGGATGATGTTTGTTCAAAGAGGAGAGTTTTACAGTGGTAATGGATTGATGGAAGATTATGATTGCAAACAATTCTTAACCTCTTTGTTCTCTGGGGTTCTAGAGAGAGGGGTTTGTGTTGAGATGAGAGAGAAAAGGATTTTACAGAGAGGAGATATGAGTGGCAGTGGTAGTGAGGATGTTTGTTGGAGAAGATGGGGAAGATGTCATTATAAACTACCTCGAGATGTGTATTATTCTCGAGGTGTATCTGATTAATTTACACATTTTTTGTGCTTCAAGATGTGTTGTTATCATAGTGTTACATTAGTAAAATTTTGGACCGAAGTGTGCTCCTCACGTTATGGGTATGTCGGACACTTTAACAATCCAAGGATGAAAACGTCAATCGATGGGGGATATGTCTAATTAGCATCTTTGAGGGGGCACCCCTTGCGAATTAGTTTAAGGGGGTATGTCTAAAACCCATTACATAAATGTCAATTGTCTGACAAAGAGTAAATGTATTCCTCAATAGATAAGTTTGTATAGTTTTTCTCTTCAATTGGTTCGATAAATTTAGAGTGTGTAGTTCTTTTTCGGAGTGAAGAATGTACTTCTATGTGATTTCTCAATGGAATCGACAGTGCTAATAATCATATGTAGCTCATCAGCTTTATTCATCAAAGTTCTTTACCAATTGCCACTATTTGTCTAGACTTATCAAGCTAAACCATCAAGATACTTCGTCTTAAAATGTAGAATACCACTCCAATTTAAACCATGTAAATGACTCATTAATTCCGACCATCCAGTTGATTTAGCCACTCATTATCATTCAAAACATCGAAATTGACTAATGTAATGTCCTAAATGTTCAAGTTATATGGTTGAAGGCTTGAAATTCATATTACCAATAGTAAAATGGTCGAAGACTTGAAGTTTATATTACCAGTTGTTAGAATGCAGAGATAGAGATTACCAATGTAGATGGAATCCAAGGGAATGGACATGAAAGGCATCAAGTTGGAGACAGGCTAAACACCGGTGCACTAAAGAATTTTCGTACTTGTAGATGAAGCTGGGGTGGAGGTGGGTAAAAGCGACAGGTGCCGTTAAGCTAACATGGTTGAACCGAGGAGGCAGGGATCGATCGTGCATTATAAAGATAATAATAATATGTTCCCCCAACCCATCCCCACCCAGTTGGTGATATCATCAAAGTAACATGCCCCCCCCCCCCCCCCCCCCCCCCTATATGGCTTTTTGGTGTGGGCCTCTTCTACTCTATACACTACATGCTCGCTCACATGGGTGGTTTCTCATTCATTCAGTCATTAACAACACTCACTTTGTGTGGGAATCAACTATCATTCATAACTACTTCATACACGAGTAATGCTACGGTGCCTGGTACCATGTCTGGTGCTACCAGACACTGTAGATTTGCATTGAAATAAGAGACAACTCCTATCTCGATGTAGATCTACGGTGTCCTGGTACCACCAGGCACAATAACAGGCATGATAACAGTGCACCTTAGAATTTTCGCTTCATACACATTGCATTTGTTGAGTTCACTTTAACATTCCATACAGATAACAATCACGTTTACACAAGGAAAACCGTTTTAATTGCCAAGTATTAAAATAATAAAATAAAATAAAAAAGTAGAATTGCTGCTATGCACCAACATCTATAACAAAAGCTTTCAAATACCCCAAATCGACAATCGTTCTTACTATGCATGTATCACTTTTAAGAGAAAAAGAAAAAGAAAAAGAAAAAATCCTTCAGTCCCTATAAGCCAAGAAGAGAAACACCTTTGTAGAGGAAAGGGGGATCAATAGAAACAAACTTACTATTGATTTTGGTGATATAATGGTCGGAAGGAGGAAGGAGAGATCAAGAGTCGGAATGGAAGTTGTGAAAGAAGAAGTACAAAATAATAAAAATTGAACAACGCTTCTGCGCCTGCTTCTTGGATAGTGTGTGTTTTGCAATTGAAGCAGGCCGAGGTTGAGCATAAGAAAGGGGAAGATAGACAGGTGGAATAATGGATATAGGTGGGACCACATAATGACGTGTGAAAAAATGTACACTTGTCAACTACAAAGTACAGAGACAACAAAGACACTGAATGAAAGGGAAGAGCAGCATGGGATGGAATAGGTACTGGCTGTAATAATGAAAGGAATGATGAAAATTGATAAATAAATAAATGGCTTTATTATCCATTTGAGATTCGTTAGCACTGATTACCCCTGCGGCAGGAGAGAACACCAGCACCGGAAGTCATTGAGGCAACCATGGAGGATGACTTCGCTCCAAGGCTTGAGGCTCTAGAATAGCTTGCTGAGGCTAATGCACCTGACGGGGTGAAGTATGCTCCATTTAGAAGCATGTCGCCTTCTGACCGCCAGTTCCAGCCCTTCCATAAGCTTGTATCAGTCTCAACCCTTTTTGTCACCTGCACACACAATTCAGATTAAACATCAGTTTCAGTGTTAAATTAAATTGTAGCTGAGGGTACAATGAAGAAGAAACAAAACGGGGGAGACTTCTAGTTATTTACCTCTTTGGCAAAAGGATTGGCTGGGGCAAGGTATCTGTTGCCCTGGCTGTTAATAGTGGGATTTGCACTGCCACCAATGGCATACATTTCCCAGTGAGTATAGTCATTGTTCACCACATGGAAATACCCATGTCGACACCTGCATTGTATGGAAGTGTTAGGATCTAATAGGTAATGAAGACAATTGACAACATGTTTTCTTATTGAAGTACACTAGCTAAAGACCGTACTACTAAATAATACCTTGGCATCCTTTGAATTAGACCAGCTCCAAAATGATTATAAGCAATGGTAACTTGCATCTGCTTGTCTCTAACGTAGGAGTCACTGTGACCCAAGAGCATCACCTGTTGTAACATGACCTAGATGTTACTTCAACTTCTTCAAAATTGAGTTGGATAGGAGGATAATTTAATGCAATGTATGTATGAATTTACCTCGTTGTGATGAGCAAAATGGTTATTGGAGATGGTAATGGCAGTGGAGCCCATGACAGCATCAACAAGTCCATCTGCGCAGTGGGAGAGAGAGTTGTGATCAACCCAGATATGGCTGGATCCAAAGATAGAGATGGCATCACCATCAGCCATTGTTCTCCATCCAAAGTGAGAGGGGGAGCTCCGGACCATGGCATTGCCAGTGGGCTTGCAATCATGGACGTGGAGGCCGTGGATGATGACATTAGTGATGAACTGAATGGTAAGGCAAGCCCCATTGGCAATGTGGACATTGACACCACGGCCATCAATGGTCTTGAAGCTGTTCATGATGAGCTCCTGCTTCAGAGTGATTACCATGTCTCTCTTGAACACAATCCATAGGGGCTGGTCCTGAATGACAGCATGCCTCAATGTACCAGGTCTTGGGTTGACAGGGTCATCATCACCAGCATCAGTGACAACATAATAACTACCATCACGACCACCAATGGCATTGCGTCCAAAGCCAATTCCACAATCAGCGAGCCTCTTGCGGTGAAGTTGCCACTGGGGGTCACACCTCCAGCAATCATCGATAGGGTTGCCAGTACCACAAGATAAAAATCCCAAGTTCCTCCTTTCAGTGCTGTTGCGTATGGTCCTGTTCAAACAACCAGTCTTATTGTCAGAATAGGTGTTCCATAGCAAATAAAGCTGTGAATTAAGTAAAACTCAGGCAATATGTGTCAACTAATTGTTGAAGGCAATTGGAGAAATGAAAGTTATTTAGGAAAAAATGATCACTCTTGAAAGGAAAAGGTGAACAAAGCAATCCACTGTTTATTCCCTACATGTTAAGATTAGCTACATAACTGAAGGTCCTCGGTATCATTCCATAGACTAAGCATCATCTTGACTTTTGGGTTTCATTGTGACATAGTACATTCTTCAATTGAGCAGCTATAAACATTAGCCTGGTTTAAATTAGAAACATGCTAATCGAGAGGTTGGTTTTGTTGACCATAAGTTATAACTGGTCTAACCTAGTCATGTTTCACATTTGATTGTTTGGTTTATTGGACCACTCACTAATGTGGATTACAAGTAATATGCCCTAAACACAAGTACATCACTAAGAAAGCTGTAAACCTCTACATTTTCACAATGCATCCTCCATAGTTCACTTTTGTATCAATTACTCTTACAAAACTGTCTCCACAGGTGTTGAATAATAGAAGATAATGTAGAAAATACTAATTTTCTTCTACAAGAAAAAGCCAAAAAAAAAAAAAAAACAATATACTTGTGGACAGACCAAAGTGGAGAGTTGAAAAGGCAGTTCTCAAGAACAAACAAAACGGGGTGTCCCTGTCAATTAGAAGGGTAGAGGTGGTCACATTTAATACAACGGATCAAACTTTGCCCGTTGCATAACATTTGGGCAGGTTGCAAAAACAGGGGAGTTGAGGATTCCTAATAAGGCCATACAGAGTGGTTAGGGTATCACGTGAGATCAATGAATTAAAACTGTGTAGCGTGAATTTAATGCAACCAAAAGCATGTTATATTCGTAAGGCAACTAAGCTGGTGAAGAAGAAGAAGAGTAGCTTTGCCTTTGATTGATTGCTTAAGTGAGTGAGTCCTATCAGAGAATCCGATCCTAGTAACATGGGGAGATTCTGATCTAATCGTCACAAACCAATTAAAAGACGAAAACTGAAACATTGGGGATCTTCTGGCGTAGTGTATGGAATCAGACAGGAAGGAAAGAGAAAGGTGTATGAGCTTAAAACAATGGTATGTGATGAGCATAAGTCACAGCACATTGCATGTGGAAAGAGCTTTATCTGTTATTATCACACAAGAGGTTGAGGAAGGGAGAGGACCCCACAGACCCCAACGATTTACATAGTCAGAAATTAAATTTCTGGTTCCACATGATGTAGAAGAGGGAGGATGCAGAGAGCTAGTGGTGGAGGAGACAGGTTGGGTATCTTTATTGGAAACTAAAAGGGTTTAGACTCTTTGACTAAAATTCCTGACCAAGTAAAAGAAGAAGCCACATGAAACAAACAGAGAAAAATATTGACTAATCGTTGAAACCCCCTGTTCAGTTAAGTGTTTGATAAATTAAAAAGAGAAGAACAAAGTGTCAGAAGTGCAACCAACCAACACAGGGCTAACCAATTGTTTGACGAATATTTTATTACAGAGAATGATAAGGTAGGTGTTGATAGTAAAGAGGTGAAGGTCCTTATCATGTGATGTGTTTGTTCTTCTCTTTTCTTTTTATTTCCTCTTTGATGTTACTAAGCACGTGGTTTTCTTCAGTTTTGGTACTTACAATATGGGTGCAATTGGGATTACCTCCCCTAAACTTTGATTCTCAAGTAATTAAGAGACTCTGAATACTCACATTTCAACTTCAGAGGCAACTTCATCTGGATTGTCAACAGCATGCACATTTCGTGTCTCAACTTGTCCCAAACTGAAACAAAATCGAACCCATTGGTCAAGTCATGCTTAAAACAAAAATTAACTGTTAATCATGGAATGATTACTTGAAGAAAGAAATAAAAAGGTTTGGATCAAATCAATCTACACTTTTGGGATCCTTAAAGGGCAGAAAAGGACTCGAATTGGATGGATTTTAGACAAACTGACGACGGTCATAGGAAGATATAATTGAGTCACCGACCATGTGTACTCCAAGAAAATTTCAGACCATTTTGAGGAAATACAAAGAGAAAATAAATAATAGTACTAGTAAAACTAGATTACCGTACATCACTGTTTCTATGGTAAACAAAATGTTCACAGAAAGAACATACGGTGCACTGCCCCGAGGTAAATCATCTACTGTTAAAAGCGTGGAAGCATATGATATGAATTAACTACTTTAACCCTGGTTGGCCTAAAGTGTGGAACACATATGGTAGGGGTATTTATGGAATTCGACAAAAGGTCGGGTGGAAGAAAGAAAGTGATTTTTCCGTTGAATTGAACATTGAAGCGGGAGTCGTAAACGAGAGTGGCGAAATTGGTAACCGACGATTTACGGTACGGTTGAGATTTTCCAGATGCGGATCTCGACGGTGGAGATTGTTCTATGTGAAGAATCCAAAGGAAATGTATTTTATTTGATTACAACAGAGAAAACGCAGACGGTGTAGATCTGATGCGTACACAGAGAGAGAGAGATGGAAAGTGAAGTAGCACTAGTAGTGAGCAGTGTAAAACACAACTGACCTGTCGGCCATTAATGAGGAAGAGATATTGGAGGTCTGAACCTGCTCTGCCTTTCCAACCCTGCTGAGAGAAGAAGAAGAAAAATCATTCAGATTCAAGAGCCGGTTTTATCTGAACAGTAAAAGCATTTTTCCTAAATCGTGCTTGAAACAGAGAACAGCGTGAAACCAGCATTAATGGAGATGTTAAAAGTGGAGGAGAAACATACATACAACATGTTCAAAACTTAACAAATCTCTATTTGTACTCAAACTTGACCAGATAAGATTTCAAAGAAGAAATCAAAAATGCCGGAAATCCGTACAAAAACAATTGCAAGAAATCGAAATCAAAACAACAATATAAATTATTCTAGTTTTCGTTTTTGCTCTGTTTGAACAAATGCTTGAAAACAGAGTAGTAAAAGCAAATGCATAGATAAAGAAGTAAATCAGAAAGAAATAAACAAAGTGAACAGAAGAAGAGAAACAGAACACTGTCGCCATTGCCCAGTGATTGAACTCAAACCGGACCTTGAATCAAGAAGGTTGTCCTCCAACTGGACTGTCGCCATTGCGAAGGCGACGAACATGAAAACACCTAAACATACTGAAATCCTCCTCGGAGAAACCGCCATTGTTATTGTTGCCCCTCTCAAACAACTCTTTAATAACTCTCTCTCTCTGTTTCTAACAAGACCCAAAAAGTGAACTCTCAATTCAAAGAGGAAAGTATTGAAAGAAGATGGAAAGAGAAGACACCAATGTGGTGTGGTCGTAGAGAAAAACTTTGTTCAACCCACCTTTTATAGAAATGTCAGAGAGAGACGAGAGGAGCAAAGACGACTAACACCGTTAACTAACCCCAACACTCCAACTAACTACTCTACTCATGTTTGGTTTGGTCAGGTTAATTTAACCACCACTCTCTCTTCAACCTTAACTGCTATTAACGTCCCAACGGATTTCTCTCTTTCGCGCACTAGCTGCGCTCAGCGACACTATTCATTCACACCGACGCCTTTCGCACGTGTCAGTGGTGTCGGTTACTCACGTGCCAAGACTAGTAAATGCATGCCACGTTGGCATTGTCTCTCAACGCTTTAACTGCTCCGGTCCCAAACTCCACGTCGGATTTATCTACTCTCGATTCTGTTTTTACCGGTTTAGCCGGTTGCGTGTCCGTATGGAGAGAGTGGATAAGCAAGAGAGATGAGATGCTCGGTTTGGTTTGCGTTTTTGGGCTTTTTGGGAAATCGGAAGGTGTTGGGTTGTGGTTATTGCTGCTTGCTTTTTTGTGCTTTTAGGAAGCACGACGATTATGGCGCGGTGCCATGCGAGGATGCAACAAACCCAACCGACTTCCATCATGGCATCAGTTCACGCTTGTCTTCTCATTCCTTGCCTTCCTTTCATTATTTATCATTTCCTGCTTTTTACAGCCTCGTTTTGCAATCCCGGTGACGTGGCTTAATTTATAAAAAATTAGGGGTGAGCAAAAATCGATTTAAATTCGGTTAATCGATCGAATCGACTTTCAAATTCGGTTCGATAATCGAACCGAAATATGAGTAGAAAGAAACTAATTTAAACCGAAACGAACCGATTATAAACGGTTCAAAATCGGTTTACGGTTTTGAACCGACCGATTAATTAGATATATATAAATAACTAAATAACAGATATGTGTCAATACCTGATTAGTGCAACAAATGCACTGCAGTACACCTTGTTGCACTGAATCACCCCCCTTCTCTCAAAGTTTTCAATTTTGGGCTAAAAATTGAGTCTGTAAAAAAATTGGGTATGTTTTAATGAAAGTCTTTCAAGTGCTTGAGCCCGAAATTTCGGCCCAACCGAACCGAATCGATCCGAAATTCGATTCAACCGAATTCATCGGCATACAAATACAAAATTCGGTTTCGATTTGTGTTTTGGGCAAACTGAATGAAATCGATTCTAAATAGGTTTGGAACTCAAAACCGAACCGAACCAACATTGCCCACCCCTATAAAAAATGATGAAATCCCTAAAGTATTTATGCCTACTTAGAAGTTTAAAAAACTATTTATGATGATGCCACATCATTCTAATTGCAAAATCCATTCTCTAGCCTCATTCATAAAGCTTTGGTATTTTTATTAGTTTCGTACCAATTTAGGAAAAGTTGAAGTTTTGAAATAAGGTTGCAACTTAGGTAGGTTTAGCCCAATTCGAGATTCAGACAAGCCTCATATATTTGTTTGGCCGCGAGAATAGATCCATTGAGTTTGCTAATTTACCTGTTCAGACATCTGGACAACACTGAAAGCTAAGAACTTGCGATTAAGCTAATCATGGGAAAAATAATAGACAAAGCCTTTTTTGTTTTAACGTTGGAATATGTTCAAAGATTGGGTTAATCATGGACAAACCTTTCAACATACCCAACTTGCCTGAGTTGTAACCTTAAACAAAAAACTAAAAGAACCGACTAAACCCTCAAACCAAATCAAACTTACCAATTTGGCTTGATTTAGTAAGTTTTCAGTTGGATTTGTAATATGTTAATATTGAAGTGATTGGTTTTATTTTCGATTTTAGGTTGAAAATTGGAGAAATCACACCGAACCGATACATTATATATATATTATAAAAATTAATAGATGATCCATAATTTTGTCATTTCGATTCGGTTTAGCATAGTTTTTGTCGATTTTATTTTGGTTTCATTATACATTCGATTTGATTTCGAATTTCCGCCAAACCTTTGATATAGTTTTGTTTGCAATTTTAGGTTAAAACCAAACCTTGATCAACCCTACTTACGTCTAACTGCTTGGTTGACTAGGCACCAGACCATGGAGGGAGATTTTTTTTTATTTTTTATACTAGAAAAATGTATTTGATAAAGTTAAATTTTAATATTAGTAACCTTTTACTGCCCTCCACTATCCAATTTACTAATTTCCAGCTCAATAAACTTTAATTAAGACGATCTTATAATATCACCCACAGCATAAAGAATCCAAGTCTTGGGTAACTTTTCCTTTTCAATTCCATTTCTTATTCTTCTTCTCCCTCTACTTGTTATTAAAAAAATCCCAAATTGCAATAACCCCCTAATAGATTTTGTAGGCCACAATAGGTACCAGATGTTGGGCCGTGTTTCATGGCAAAACCCCCACTGTACGGAATAAATACCTCCAACCATTCCAGCTTGCTTCATAAACACAATAACGTAGACCAAAATGATCAAACTTTAGCATTTTTATGTGTATCGATATTCATAATGTAGTAATCATCGTCCCAATATCTCGGGTTTTAACTCTTCTACTATGAACGCTTTCAATTATGCATGCATGGTAAATCAGTTATCGACCTTTCGCCTTACATTGTGTTAACTAATTTCATTAGTAGTCATATGTCAAGAACGTAATATACAATCGTTAAATTCCACAAAGTTTGATAGAAAAATATGGAGAAATGACAGTGGAAAGTGTAAAATTGACCCGACCCACTGTCTTTAATCGTAAATTATAATTCTTACGACTTGGCGAAAACTCAAGATGATGTTATTGATTGACAAGAGAAAGTAATGTTGTTGATCTAATAATTAAAAGTGGTTGGTAAAATGATGTGTTAAGTTGAAATCAAACTGAATAAAGCTTTGGTTGTACCTAGCTAAGAAAAGTGAAAATCAATTAGGCAAGTTTCACCCACCGTGCATGTGGCGGTATTAATTGTTTTATATTATATAAACCTAAATCTCTCTCTCTAGCTAATCTTCCTCATCCTTGCATGACAAAATCATTAGTGTTCACCAACCAGTTTTTTCCATATTCCTTTTTTCTTTATAAAGAGAATTGTTAGTAAAATTCAATCAAAACACTCAAGTTAGCATGCGCAACTCCCCCATCAGTTACTGATTTGTTATCATATACAAATATTAGTTTGTTATCCGTGCCATTCGCACGATAAAAAAAAGTGTTTTCGTAATATTAAGATCAAAATTGATCACAGTTTTTATCAAATGAAAAAAAAAAAAAAACTTTTTAACAGTGGAAGTGGAGTTCAGGTTTGTCAAATTCATTCTTTTCAAAAAGATTGAAAATACCACGGAATGAAAAAAGGCATTAGATTTTTTAAGCAAATTTTTTAAAATTTTAAATGTTTGTATTGATCATTAATTTTGTTGGAAATATCTTTAAAAATGCATTTCAATGATCAAAATCTGACAACAAAATAGATAATTATGATAATTTTCATTTCGAAAAAAAAAAAGTGAAAAGTTTTTTTTTTCTCTCTCCCACATGTACATTTCATTCATTTTAAGTTCAACAATTCTAGGCAGCTAAGGCTCCTAGCCACTTTTAGGCCTGAGTAGAGGTTTTTTACACTTCTACCTGTTCTGCACTTCATTTTAAGTTATGGGATACCTCGCAGTGCATTCTGCAAATATAATTTTTTTTTCTATTCTGCGCAACTTTAGTAAAATGATCATAACTTGCTCATTTCAAAATATTTTCAAGTTATGTTTATTAAATAACTCATAGTAGTATAATTTTCATGTTTTGATGAGATTGAGAATCGGTCTCAATTGAGGATTTAAATTAGTCGAAAGTTGCCCTGTTTTGCATTTTTGAGTTTGAGTTTCTCTGTTATGTTAAGTTAGGGTTTCGACCTTGAATGGATTTTGAGAGTTTTTTAGGGAAAGAAAAGAGATTTGAGTGTGGGGAGAGATTTTGAAGAGATTTGGAAGAGAAGACTTTGAATAGGAGAGGGGAGGAACCATTGTCGATTTGAATAACGAGGGAAAAAAATGGATGGTTTTTGTTTTTATAGATGGTGTGAGAAAGTAAAAAAAAACAAAAAAAAACTCAATGATGATGTGAAAAAAAAGATATAATTATGCGAGATATTCGTTGCTTATACCAAACAAATAACAATGCATCTCTCTTAGCGAATTCAGGCCTACCAGTATACGAAACTTATAATTACATTTTAAAATGGATACCCTATTTTCTAATTGTTCCAACAAAATGGTATACCAAAGCTAGCATATTTTGTTCCGGTTCCTAACAATGTACAAATATATGGGTATAAATTGAGTGAAGCATTATTAAATATAAGTAGCCTTGATATTTTCAATGCTTGATTAAAGAGGTCAAGATTTAGAATTACATTACAGTTTTATTTTCTTATTCAACATTTCATTTTCAGGATCAACGTCAGGGCCAATGTAAACCAATACAAAGAAATTAGCCTCTTGAATTTCATTCTATTCATATAGAACGCTAGTACAATTGGACACTATTATTTATTGAGATTTTAAACAAGTTAGTCGACAAGCTAATTATATAATTAATTTCATGGCACTCCCTCACAGCTTTCCCTCAACTAGTGTCTCTTTTACTAGGGATGGCAACGGGGTGGATTGGGGCGGATTTGAACAAATTCATCTCCACCCCGTCAGGAATAACGGATCCCCAAATTTGCCCCGCCAATCTGTTTATAAATTTATTTAAAAACCACCTTCGCCCCGCACGGATTGGGGGATATCCGCCCTGCACAAATCTCCGTTAAAAAAATTTGTAAATCAGTTGAGATATCTCAGTTCAATCAGGTTATCCATGTAAAATATACTCCATTCATTAACACCGGTAATCCATACAAAAATTATAACAAAAAAAAAAAAAAATCGATCAAAGATCTGATCTGATCAGAGATCTTTGATAATTGATCTTTGATATTTGATCTTTGATCAAAGATCTTTGATTGCAGATAGGGAAAGGTGGGGAGGGAGGAGAGAGGAAGGCGGCAGACGACCCTTCGCTGGCTTCGATAATGGAGGGAAGAGAGAGGCGGCCAGGATGGAGACGACCCTTCGCTGTGAGCTGAGCCCTTCGAGTGTCGGAATGTCTGCGAGAACTGAGAAGGAGAAGAAGGACTGAAGGAGAGGTTAAGGACTGAAGGAGAGCTTCGAGGATCGCTGGCTTCGCTGAGGAGAAGAAGGACTGAAGGAGAGCTTCGAGGATCGCTGGCTTCGCCTGAAGGAGAGCTTCGCTGCCTCGCTGGCTTTGCTGTGAAAAGGAGATTGTGATAGTCGAGTGAAAATTGAGATTAGAGTGAAGTGTTTAATCCCTTTATATAGTTGAAGGGTAATTTTGTAATTTTATCAGTTAAACGGATATCCGTGGGGCGAATATGGCCAAATTCGTATCCGCCCCGATTAATAAACGGACACAGATTTGAAATCCGTATCCACCCCAAGATCCAGGGACCCTTTACCAAATCCGCCCCAAACGAGGCGAGTGGGGCGGATATCAGTGAAAATCCGCCCCACTACAGAGAAAAAATTTAGAAAAAATATTAGAAGTTGCCATGGTAAGTCCTTCCTGAATTAATACAGAGACCCCTAAAAAGACTAATATCCTCTTTCTCATTTGATATTAAGAGAAATTTTTTTGCATGTAGTGCATTTATTTAAATGAGAGGTAAAAGTCAATAAATAGATCTTTCTTTGAGGATTCAAATTTTAGCTGATAGTTGAAAACATATTGTTTATTGACGGAGTTATCATAGTTCAACAATATCATGTTTCAATGAAATTTTCGAATGAAATATGCTGAATATTTTTAACATATTATAAGGTACTAAATTGCCTTGTAGTGGTTAATCCCCTAGTAAACATTGGTGCGATTACAATATTTTTTTTCCAATAGAGCATGATAGAACATGTATAGACCGGAACAACCTGAATTTAGTTAGATTAGGAGCTAAGCGATGAAACCATTTCCCTTCAAGGACAACGACAATATATTGATGACAAATGACTTGTTAGACGTGTGACTCTTGCAGACTTAGTCTCGAATCTAAAAACATGACATTCCTTGTTTGTGAGCCACTAGCGATACCTAAAGTTCGGATTTCAGATATTAACCTTGATGTCACAAATCCAATCGAATTTAGTTAGATTAAGAGTTGAACGAGAAAACATTTTCCTTTCAACGACGACTACAATATACTGATGACAGATGACTTATTACACGCGTTACTCTTGCAGATTTAATTTTGTATCGAAGAGTATGACACTTTCTCGTTTGTGGGTCATGAGCGACAACTAAACTTCGAATTTCAGAGATTAACTTTGATGTCTCCAATTCACAACTCGAATAAAGTTAGATCAATAATTGATCGATAAATCCATTTTATTTTAACGACGACTACAATATATTGATGATAGATAACTTTTTGGAAGTATCACTCTTGCATATATACTTTCGAACCGAATAACATAACACTTCTTCTTATTTATGAATTCGAGTGAACCTAAACTTCGTTGTCTCCAATGTTCATAATTCGAATTTAGTTAAATCAAGAGTTGAGCGCCGAAACCATTTTATTTCAATGAGGCTACAATAAATTGATTAAAGATATCTTGTTGGACGTGTCACTATTACATATATACTTTTGAACCGAAGATCATAACACTTCTTATTTGGGGGGCATGAGCGAATATAAACTTCGATGTCTTAAATCCAATCCACATCACAACTCGAGTTTATTGGTAATGACTACAATATAGTGATGATAGATGGCTTGTTGGATGTCTCACACTTGCATATGTACTTTCGAACTAAAGAGCATGATACTTTTTTACTTTATTGGTAATACTTTGCTGGTGTCAAGTATTGATAAGGGGTGCATCTATTGGTCATATTTTGTTTAATGTAATATAAAAGTGTTGGTTTTGTTAATGAAATCAACGCGAGTTTTTTAAATAGTTTTTGGTAATATAATGATTCATAAAAGTTAATCTTTTGTAAACACTAGTGACAATTACAATACCTTTTCAACACCAGTATAGAACAACGAAAAACCATTCCATGAATTGGATTTGTTAATTAATACTTGTTACCAGTAAAGATTACAAAATATTTTTGTTTCTTACTAGTTGATAGTCCAACCAAACCTT
This sequence comes from Berberis vulgaris, assembly GCA_963556465.1. Classification (NCBI taxonomy): domain Eukaryota; kingdom Viridiplantae; phylum Streptophyta; class Magnoliopsida; order Ranunculales; family Berberidaceae; genus Berberis; species Berberis vulgaris. The sequence continues at coordinate 54,871,272 of OY747136.1, read as the reverse complement.
CATCATAAATTTTAATATTGGATTAATTTGCGTATTTTTTTTCAATTTAGTACGAAAAATACTGACTTCAATTTTGTCAACAAATAAGAGATCAATCCATCTTACAATTACTATTGTAATTTGAGAGTTGTCTCATTTCATTATTTTAGTTTCAAATAGAAAAATATCACACTTCTTCTTTTGGTGTCACGAGCGAGCCTAAACTTCACATTTTAGAGATTAACTTCGATGTAGATTGTATAAACTTTGATATCTCCAATCTAATGTAGTTCACAACTCCAATTTAATCCAACTGTCATGTCATTACTGCCTATAAATTTAAGCAAATTAATTAGATAGAACAAGAACAAATCAAAAGTAAATTAAATGTCAACATATGATTTATCGTCGCAGATGTAAATCACCGGTTGATCTACAAAGTAACGACATATATGAAATACAAAATGACAATACCTATATAGATGAGGATGCCTCATCTTGGCTCTTTTCAACTCCACCACTAATTCCTCGTCTCTGCAGCTGTCAATGTAATCAACATCTAGACAAAAATGTTTCAAGGCACAGTTGTTGAGTATGATGTATACTGTCAGCACTGCGAAATAATATGTTCAACTTTTGATGCGTACCGACAAATGGGTTTTGGGAGAGTTCCAAATATCCCGCATTGTTTTTTGTTGTAGATAAAAAAAATATATAAGAAGAATAGAAGTTTTCCCATGAATAAGAGAAAAAGGGAGAATGTAATGGTTTTTATTTTAGTGGAGTTTTAAACTTTTGGCAAATAAGAATAAAGAGGAAGAGAGAAGAAATTAGTGAAGTTTTGCAAGTGGTAATCCTTTACAAGTACAATATTAATTAGAAAAAAAAAAAAAAATAGAGAACTTGTGTGTAAGAATGTAAGAGAGAGCTTTTCCATCACTCACCATTTTCTCAATATCAATTGGGGGAAAAGAATAAAAATGTCACTTGATATCAATTCAAAGAATGATTTGCTATGGGGTATCAAATCAATAATTTTTGCAATTTTCTATTTTTATTTTTTTTTTCTTTTTGAAATTTTCCCTTGCAAAAGTGGAAAAGGTAAAGCGACCCTAGTGACTTGAAATTCTCCTTATCAAACATTTTCGTCTCCTTAATGAAAGCAAAAAAGAATAATAACAAAATTTCACTATCCCGCTAGTTTTTATTTGCTCTTTCTTCCCAAAAATTATTCACCATTTGAGGTCAAAAGTCAAAACTATCATTTTACACCATCCCAAATATCTGGATTATAGCCACAACCATATACTTGGAAAATAAATTAAAAGATTATTTAATGTGTAGAATTATGTACCCTCTTAATATACTAGTTATAACGAAAATGAGGCGGAAAAAACGGTCAAAGTGAAGCTGTGTCACTTTTAATTTATTATAGGTTGATTCTGCCAAACATTTATAAAATTGTACAAAAGACCTCGTTATTATTATGTTCGTCCTTGAGTAGAATTTGCAAGTTGCCCCTCAACACCTCAGCATGGTCCTTATGAATCACGAGTTGGTCCTTGAACTATTTTATTATTACTATGAGGTCCTCAAACATGATTTGTAAGTTCCCACTCAATATAAAAAAAATACAATTCAATTTCACTTTCATATCTTTAAATTTAATAGTCAGTGGCCAAATTTCCTAACATTTTATATTGTACTTATGAATTTATGGAATTCTTAAAAAAAAAAAAAAAAACTTTTTTAAAGGGCAAGACCTGACCCAATATCGTTCATCATTCTTAAAAATGAGCATAAACTTTGTTCAATACATTTTTTGCGAAAACTTGCTCTTTTTAAGCAAGTTTTTATTTGATAATATACTCAAATTATTTGGTTAGCAAGGATGGTTAACAAAAGAATCACTTTTTATATAACTAGTCCAAGGACTCTTAAACCCCATCCCAAAATTAAAATGCAAATATCAACGACTAATAAATAAACCAAACCTCTGACTCCCTTATCACCTAATGATCGGAAACCATGATAAGCTGATGCCATTTTAAGGGAAAAAAAAAATTTGAAAAAACCAACACCAAATAACCAAAGGCCTAAGAAATGAGTTGACAAAAAAGTAATGGCACGACACATAGTGCGCATTACGCGATTCATCATCAAATTATATTATAATAGCTTCTGTTTTTAGACATTCTCCGTTTGTTTATATAAAATTCTGAATTTGTGTCTATGCTTGGATTATTGAGTTTTGCGTGCGCACAACAACTGTATTCCTCATAATTAGGTCGGGTCGGGTCCGGTCTTCACTGCCAAATTTATGGGAATTCAAGAAATTGGATCTGAATTATTTTTGGGCTTGTATTGGGGCCCACCCACCAACCTTACTCACATGGCCACTCAGCGTTCATTACGGGATCTAAACACTTGAAGCCCAGTTTTGATTAAAAATAAATAAATAAATAAAAATAAAAATAAAAATAAAAATTTCTCCATCTTTGCTTAGGGAGTGATTGACGGTCACAGACCCTTTTGACGCATGTCACGTCGTCTTCTCTTCTCCTATTGGATAATATCACATTTTAGAAATACTAAAATGAAAAACAAAGTGTATATGGAAGATTTATTCCATGCAACAAGGCCTAAATGAGGCGATCTTGTCACAAACTATCTCAAGAAAACATTGATGGTATAATGTATGCACGTTATATAAAATTATAATTATGAGAATTGAGAGCTAGTGGTAATACAGGCATTTGCAGCCCTATAAATTTTTTGTACCATGGCTTGGTTTGGTAGGAGGATTGTTACAGCGAAAATTCTAGGCGAGCCATAACTGAGGCTTCTAGGCTGATGAAGGGTATTGAGGCTCCCTGGCTTAGCTGGCCTAGCTCTCTAAACCGATTCTTGTTACATACTTCAAAACCTTAACATATGGAGTAGTGTTGGGCATGCGTACTTAAGTGCAAGTCATTCATACCACCCCATCTCGAGGACAAAAGTATGCTGTGGGCATTCATGCTTGAAAATTTAATTTTTGTACTCTTGTTTTGGGGATTGAGGGGGGGTCATGCGCAGGAAGCACAGGAGGAGGTCCTGTGCACCTCTCTGAGCCATCAGATCTGATCCGACAATTCAGATCGATAGATTTCAAAAAAATGGGATTTCAAAAAGGGGGTCCTATGCTCTCCCCCCCCCCATCCTTGTTTTGGTAGTAGATATTTTACCGAATTACAAAAGGTTCATGTGTCCTACTCCTACCATCCATCCTAATGCCCAAACTAAGGTTTCTAAGCAAGCATTTTGCGGTTGACTTGTGATACCATCGAGGTTGCTGGTTGGGGGGTGGAAATTTTACACATTTGCCCCCCCCCCCCCCCCCCCCTTTAAACACCTTTTCCAAAAAGGTTGTTAAAGATGGGGGTAAAAGTGTAAATTTGCCCCCTCAGGAAGTAACCTCGCTGGTTTTTCCCAGGCCAGCTAGAATTTCGGTATGTGATAAGATTCTCATGATGCAACATGGAATCACTACTTTTTAGTAATTGACTTTATTTATTTATAATCAGCTGTAAGTTGTATGAAAAAAATTATTTATCCAGGATGTTTCATGGTCGGGTAGTTGTGGTAGGCAAAGGCAGCTCAACAACAAATGATAGGAACTCGGAATTGTAATGTAATGTAATGGAATTGGGTGCCCTTATTGTTTTAGTTGTTGATAGCAATTCAATGGAGAACACCAAATTTATAACCAAACCCACTACTTTTGCTTCTACTCACTCCTTTCATTCTTTTCAGGTCTGTTAGTTGTTGATACATTGTGTTCATTGCTTCTTCTTCTCGTCACAAATTGTGGGGGGTTGTCAATGTCAAATGCTATTTTTAGATTGCTCCATGTGATATATGGGGCCTTTGTTGATTTCATGCTATCCTATATGGTTGGTGAGCATTAATTAACTAATGCTCATTTTAATATATACTCCTCCTAATCATCATATATAATGATGCATGATCTTTTCAATAATGCTATATTATATCATCTTTTACTCTTGCTTTTAGGTTCATGTTAAGATTTCGAGATCTATTGAGTGTAGAATGTTTTTGATTCGTAAAATCAATCTTTTCATTTTCTTGTCTTTCACCGTAATTTATAATTGACGTGTCACATGCATTTTCACAATCTGCCCCCTTGAATGATTAATTAGTTTTAGTGTTACTTAAAATGGATTTGTCAGTTTTTGAAGAAAATATAAATTGTTGTTATTGTGATTTTGGCAACTTTTATTGACAAGAAACTGATTCATTTAACAGATAATGATATTCCCAACAATAAGTTGATCACAAAATAAAGGGCGTTCGTACCCATCTTTGATAGCCAAAAATATCCAACACCAGTATACCACTTTTATAAACGTGAAAAATTCCATTGCTTTACATTTCATGCATGTTCCAAGTAACATGTTAAATGGACGGACGGCATGAGAGCTGCTTTGCTAGCTTCAGATGTTCTTTCTTTTTTCCAAGCCCTTATGGGCGTCGAGGAAACGGGCGAGGGGATGGGTATAACCACTCAACCTCCTCGAGATTTGCAAAACTGCGCATCTTGAGAAAAAAGCATGCATCTCGAGGGGATGAACAGTCACACACACCCCCTCGTCCATTTAGAAATTTCCTTCTTTTTCGGATTGAATTGCAACTTACTGGCAACCTATTTTAATAACAAAACTAATTAAACATGATTATATTTTACAATTAGTTGTCAGTCAGAAAACTTAATTAACCCATAATTTATGTTTACAAAAATATTAGAAAGTCAGATTTTTGCAACTAGAATGATGTGGTGTGATCTCAAAAGAATGTTAAAATTTTCAAAAAATTTATGTGTATTTCAAGATTATAAAAAAAAAACTTCATCTAAAAATATCACGTCATCCTGATTACAAAACCCAATTGCCTGTAATGATGATAATGTAGTATGTCATATAATGTGAACAACAAATTAGGGGTCAGTTATGTTTTCTTTTCTTCTTGTGGGGACGGATGATACGTTGATTATGTTTTGGAAAAAGCATTTATTCCCACCCCACCCCACCCCACCGATGTGTACTGGCTTGTACCACCAGTTGTTGCTGCGAATAAAATTCTCAGAGCAGAAACAGAGTGTAGATCATTCAGCAATGGCGAAGAAGCTGGCATACCGTACATACGCGTTACACGCGTACACATTTCAATGCTTTGTAAATAAATGTCTTGTCTTTTTTAGATTAGAATATAAATTTGTATTAAATGATTTGATATTTATTTATTAATGGTCACCACGGTAGCATGTATAATCTGTGCAACCAATTGTTGATTGTATATCGCTAGCTGTAGTGACCCCATTTATAAATGCAATTTTCAGGTTCACTGTTGCTGAATCTTACAATTATTTATTTATTTTTAGTAAAATTAGTATGGATGCATTCATTAAGGTCCATGCCACATTCATTGATGTGTTAGAAGCAAAGTTGGAATGGAAAAGACACGCTAATTGAGTTTCTTACGGAGCAATTCAATGAATCAGTTGGTACTCAATTTATTGTTGGTGTGCTACTAATATTTAATGGCTGTAATTTGCTGAATCAATGGTATGTAACAACTTGTACGATCGTAATGTGCATCGCACAGCCCACAGGATGTTTTTATAAACTGCGTTTCTTGGTTACCTATTTGCTAACCTTGCTTAATATACAATCAGTACCTTTTGTAAATCAAGATTGCATGCATGATGGAACATGTTGCGTAGGGTTGTTAAAGGGGTGTGTGGATGCAAATTTTTGTTGGATCACGTGCTGATCACGCGGAGCAATCTGCATAAGATAGAATCACGTGTTGATCACATGGAGTAATCTGCATAAGATAGAAGTTAATTCTTTACACCATTGTGGTGTCCGTCACGGGGACTCCGATACCAAAATTAGAACAATGTTTTCAGAAAAATGTTTATATCTCTATATTTGAAGAGAGAATTCTGAATCAAGAAAGAGTTGCCTCCAAATGGCTTTGTGTTTGGCTATTTATATAGGCAGAATGAGTAATCTGTTGGCAGATGAATGAGACACGTGGTAGATTAGTGAGATATGTGGCTGATTAGTGAGTCATCTGCTTGAACGCGGTTGTAACTTCTCTTAGGTAGTTGTAACTTCTCTCAGGTAGTTGTAATCTCCCGTTGGCGGATGTAACTTCCTGTTTGGTGACACCTCTCTTGCAAGCTTGTGTACTCAGCTGAGCATGGTGGTCAGCGTTGAACACTACTCCTCTGCTGAGAAAAAAATATTTAGCTGAGCTGTACTAGGCCTAGACTTGTGCTGCATTGGACCCAAACTTGGGCTTTATCTTTTTGTGACTTTCATGGGTAATTTTTGGGTTTCTTGAGAACAACCCAAATCTTTGGGCTTCCTTATCCTGTAGGGACAAGGATTATTTTTGACTCTCACAAATGCCCCTCATATCCTTTGCTTTTGATCTGACCATTTTTCTTTCTATTCTTACTTAAAAGCAGGGGATATGTATTTTCACTGAGGAGCCCCGTCAAAAATAGAAGTAGAATCTTGCTGACTTATCTGTCTCTATTGATACAAGTAATTGATCTGCATGTAGAGGCTTCTGCTGTTGTTGAAATGTAGTCTGCTGAAAACAAAATGATTTACATGTAAGGGCTTTTGTTGCAGATGAGATGATCTATCAGATGACTCATACATAGTCATTTCATGGGTTCTTGGACTTTGTCCAAATAGAGGATCATCCTTAGGTGAATAAAACAAGTCATGCTCTAGCATCCTAGTGATTTGACGACCCATCCACCTATAAATGCCACATATCTTTAGGTTGAGCTTCCACTGTTTCAGCATGAGTTGAGGAGTCTTCATTTATCGAAGGACGCGACCTTGATCTGCTGGCTGACTTTGTTTCCCCGGTTAAGAAGGGAGTGAATTCTACTATGAAATTTGCTAAGGCTTGAGCCTTTATAGTTGTCATGGGCCAATCGATTTTGTTGAAGGACGCGACACTGATCTTCTAGCTTATTGGGCTCCAACCCTCACCCTCAGGTCTGCCCACTCCAGGGTCTCACAATTGTCATCAGCCGGTAGATCAAGTTTTATTGGCTCAACTCTATCGCTCATTTAATATGATTTCATATGTTTTTTACAAGCATCTAGGAGGAAGTTGTGCCCCCAATTCTTCGCTGATGAGAACTGAGCTAACTGCTATAGCTAAAACTGCCAACTAGATGTATATGTCCTCTCCTGTATTTGTCTGCTGATCTACTCAAGAATCGATCCAAAGCCGCTGCTCTAATAGTGGGACTTTGAATTTCTTTTGGAGTTGATGGTGACTTCATGTCAAGTAGTGGTCTTCTTTGCTTTTATGATCCCTAAACTTTGTGTATGTTTGTTTGTCTATTGACTTATAAATATTTGCATTAAGGGCACAAAAGTTTGATTGGCCTCTTTCACGAGTTTCCAATATGCTTAAGTTAGAATTTAAGCATAACTTGAGAAAATTAATCATGGATTTAAATTTATTTATCTTGGAAATTGCACGAAAATATTGTGTGATCTGCTGACCTTTTGACAAAACTTAAAGAGATTTAAGTAGTCCAGAGTAAGATGATTCTATGCTCAGTGATTGATTAATTGTGACATCCTCTACTGAGGTGTGATCCTCTACTGAAGCATTTGGTTTTTGTGGTCTGCTGATCACTTGACTAAACTTAAAACGGATTTAAGTAGTCTCGAGTAAGATGCTTTTATGCATTGAATTACCCACTCACTGATAGTGTCATTCTCTATTGAGGCATTTTGCTTGTGTGGTCTACTGACCACTTGACTAAATTTAAACGAATTTGAGCAATCTTGAGTAAGATGTTTTTAAACATTGAATTACACACTCACTGATAGTGTCATCTTCTACTGAGGTGTGATCCTCTATTGAGGCATTTTGTTTGTATGGTCTGTTGATCACTTGACTAAACTTAAATGGATTTAAGTTGTCTTGAGTAAGATGCTTTTATGCATTGAAGTACCCACTTATGAAAAGTGTCATCCTCTACTGAGGCATTTTGCTTGTGTGGTCTATTGACTAATTGACTAAACTTAAACGGATTTAAGTAGTCTTGAGTACGATGCTTTTCTGCATTGAATTACCCACTTACGTAGAGTGTCATCCTCTACTGAGGTGTACATAAATATTTGTATTTCTAAATGTCTTCTTTTGCTGTATGACATGTAGAACAAATTCTCGTATTTTCATATTTCAACTGAGGAATGTGCGTTCTTTGCTGAAAAGAAAAATAATGCATCATCTGCTGTGATATATGTAAATATTTGTTCAGATATTTTCTTTGCAGGTCTTCTTTCATTGATGTCGGTCTCTTCGGCCAAAGTTGGTTCTTCTCGTGGAGAATTTGATTGACCAAAACGGAGAACACTATGTATGTTCTACCGGATGAGGAGTCTCTTGTTGAAGAGATAAAATACAATAAACAGATAAAATACAACCAAGTTTTTCTTACATGTACATTGAATTTTTTTCTTTTAAGAAGTTAAAAATGAAAAAGCTAGGACGCATCAACTTCAATCTACTTTGTGAAATGGTCGATTGTCACAATCATCAAATTATTCTGAGTCGGAGAGTTTGATTGATCGGAAAAGTGAACTTTGTGTATGTTCTAGGAGTCTCTTGATGGGGAGTATGTTATACCTTTGTCACCATTTTCTTTATCCTCTTTCTGATCTATATTTGTTTGTGCAGGTTGACTATCTTTCTCAAGTATATCTGGTGCCTTAGCACTACTTTTTTCGTCATCCCACAATGCATAGCGTTCTGCCATGACGAAGATTTTGGTAAGAGTTTTACCCGATTTCATGGTCAATTTTCCATACAATATGTGATCTGCGGACATACCCTTCTTGAAAGCTAATGATGCAATTTAGTCATCACACCCATTTATGCTTGCTTTTTCTGCCTTAAATCTTTTGATGAAGTCTCGGAGAGATTCATTTGAATTTTTCTTTATGTTGAAGAGGTAGTCAGCATGTTTTTTTATGGTTTGATATGATGAATTCTCTTTTGTGAAAACAAGGGAGAGCTCTCCAAAATTGTTGATCGACCGAAGGGTCAAAGTGTGAAACTAATCTTGGGCCACTCCTTGTAAAGTCATTGCAATTATTTTGCACACGAGTGAGTCATCATTTTTGTGTAGAGTCATGAGACTTCGAAAATGCTTCAAGTGTCTCTTAGGATGAGAATCTCATTTGAAATGAGTAAAGGTTGGTATGGTAAACTTTGCTGGTGGAGGATCCCCTTCAATATCATTTGTAAAAGGTGAAGTGTTTACCAAGGCCACCTCTCTGCGCAGAGTATCATCTGGATTTCTTATAACTTGTAAATTCATCAACTGCTTTTTGACCATTCGTGCCACACCATCTGCTCCCAATGGCTTGTGTGTATCCTGCTGATCGGCCATATGGTAATTTCGATTCTGATTATCTGCGCTAGATGACTCCTCATATTCTAAATTTGATTGTGACTTACCTGCATGTGAGTAAGGTAGAGTCTCGATAGGATTCACCTGAAGGCTCCTCTTGATTTGATGAGCCTCTGAATGTGGGATGTGGGACAAATCAGTGTAGTGATCTAGATTTAGTCATTTGTGTTGTTCGCATCCAGAGGGCCGAGCCTAGAGTGCAAATTTACTCGTGGCCCTAATCTCAAATGAATGCTTCCAGAGGGATTGTTTCCCTTTGATGGATGACTACTTCCACTTCTATGCACACGATCTGCTGGTAGACGGCGATGTGTCGTCTGCCTTGGTTGTTCGCTCACTAATCACTCTACAACCTGGGTTTGTTCTTCCAATATTTTGGTCAGATTGGCGATCTGACCTGCAAGATTTTCTTGTTGTGTCATCTCCATTTGGCTTGTTGCAGAAGGTTGCGATTGATGGTCAGCAGGCAGTGGCAGACCCACTATCAGTGGCTGTCTGACTGGTAACGGCTGAACCTGTGATGACGATGGCAGCCTAATACGAGCAGAATACCTTGTAACATTATTTTTGCTAGTTTATTTTCAAGTTCCCACCATTGTACTAAATTGAAAATAAAAGTGTTTGTGAATGAAATTGAAATTGAATGAATGAAAGTTTTTTTTTGGTGAATGGAAGAGAGCATGCAATGAGTTTGATCAAGCTCTCATTGAAAGCACCAATTTGTGGATGCAAATTTTCGTCGGATCACCTGATGATCACGCAGAGCAATCTGCATAAGATAGAATCACATGCTGATCACGTGGAGTAATCTACATAAGATAGAAGTTATTCTTGACACCATTGTGGTGCCTGCCACGGGGACTCCGATGCCAAAGTTAGAACAATGTCTTCAGAAAAATGTTTATATCTCTATATTTGAAGAGAGAATTCTGAATCAAGAAAGAGTTGCCTCCAAATGGCTTTGTGTTTGGCTATTTATATAGGCAGAATGAGTAATCTGTTGGCAGATGAGTGAGACACGTGGCAGATTAGTGAGATATGTAGCTGATTAGTGAGTCATCTGCTTGAACGCGGTTGTAACTTCTCTTAGGTAGTTGTAACTTCTCTCAGGTAGTTGTAACCTCCCGTTGGCGGTTGTAACTTCCTGTTTGGTGACACCTCTCTTGCAAGCTTGTGTACTCAGCTGAGCATGGTGGTCAGCGCTGAACACTACTCCTCTGCTGAGAAAAGAGTATTTAGCTGAGCTGTACTAGGCTCAGACTTGTGCTGCATTGGGCCCAAACTTGGGCTTTATCTTTTTGTGACTTTCATGGGTAATTTTTGGGTTTCTCGAGAACAATCCAAATCAATAAGTTTCCTTATCCTGTAGGGCCAAGGATTATTTTTGGCTCTCATAGGCTGGATTAAACCCGTGACCCATTAAGAACTTATTGGGCCGGTCATTTCGACGACTTCAATAAGGCCCCAAATTGAGTACAATATAGAATTTTTTTTTGTTGAAATACAATATTGAAAAAAAAAAAAAAGGAAAAATCAATATGAATGCATTGATTTATTTTTTAAATTCATTTTCAAACTGAACTCAAACATTATCCAAGGGGACCCTATCCAAATTTTATGGGGTTCAAAACCAAGTAATCAAGTCGAAATCCGATGTCTCATTGGGTAAGGCCCGGAACTATGATAGGTCCAACCCGAGCTTGGTTCCCTTCATAAAATACACTGTTTTCATCTTATGGCATACATTTTTTTTCTTTTCCCAATTGAAATTTATATTATCCTCTACTAGCTGCTAGCCCCCGCTGTGGGTGCATATATATTTCTTTTTATGATTAATTACACTTGACATTTATACATTGCTTACAATTTTGCTTTGAATCTATGTGCATGGAGCAACATGTTGTTGGACAATAAAAATGAAATAGTGCTAATATATTTGTTTTTAATGTCACACACTAATTTGGTTGTATGCTAAATGAAATTACAAAAAAGTTATCACTTTTTATAAAATTATTAATGTGGATGCAAATTTTCATCGGATCACGTGCTGATCACGTAGAGTAATCTGCATAAGATAGAAGTTAATTTTTTACACCGGTGTGGTGTCTACTAGGGGTGTTAATTGGTTACTAAAAATCGACTGAACCGGCCGAACCAAACCGAAATATAACCGAAAAAACTCGAACCGATAAAAATTGAAACCGAACATTAGAAAATCGAACCGAACCGACTTGGTTCGGTTCAGTTTTGATTTTTTTTTTCACACATCCGAAACAACCGAACTGAACCAAACCCTTCCCCTTATCTTGTTTTTAATCCCTAACCCTTTATCTCTTATTTAATCCCCCACCAACCCACTCTTATTTAAATTCTCACCCCATTCCAATGCACCCCGCATCTCCACCCTCTCTCTTAGCTCCACTTTGCCCCATTCAGAGAAATAGTTGAAAAAACCTACATTCTCTATCTTATTTAAGCCCCACCCACTTCTCCCCACCTACCCAACTTCTCTTTCTTTATTAATTTCCTTTTTCTCTTTTTTAACTCTCTCTTTCTCTTTCTCTTGCAAGTTGGGGAGGAGAGACCGAGTTTGACTCAATATTGTTGAAGAAAACCAAACTTTTCACTTGCTTGCTTGCAGCAAAGATGAGCAATGGCGATGGCAACAACTTCGATACTTCTGATTTGATAAAAAAAACTTCTTGCAGGATGAAATTACGTGACTTGTGGAATCGTCATAGAAGGTTTTAGTCTTGTTCAGATCATCACATGGGTGTGGTGGAGATAGATTAAGATGCAAACAATGTAGTTATGGTTATATTTTTTTTATGATGTTATAGTATTGTGCATATGAGAGACATGGCAATTTTTTTTTAATCTTATGGAATTATCAAGAGAAATAGGCAAGGAAATTTTGAAAAAATACTTTATAAATGAATAGTCGGAGGCTTGAAACTCTCTGTGTTCATCTGACATTTGATTTCCCTTTACCGCTTCCCATTCTCTCTATTTTTTATTTTATTTGTACTCTTTCTATCTCTAGGTTTTCCTCATTTGCAAACCAAGTTTCATTTCCTTCTTTCCATTCTTTGTAGCTTTGACTTATTCCTTTTGTGCTAGAGCCAATTCGGTTGTATGTAGCAGTAGAAAATAAATAAAAGAAAAAGAATAAAAAGGGAAAAAACAAAAAATAATCGAACCGATCAGTTTGGTTATTTATTTGATAAATGTGGAAATCGAACCGAAAATCGATTTCTTGGTTTGGTTCGGTTTGGTTTTAGTCCAACTTTGAACCGACCAAACGATTAACACCCCTAGTGCTTGTCACGGGACTCCGATGCCAAAGTTAGAACAATGTCTTCAGAAAATGTTTATATCTCTACAGTTGAAGATAGAATTCTGAATCAAGAAAGAGTTACCTCCAGATGGCTTTGTGTTTGGCTATTTATAGAGGCAGAATGAATAAACTGCTGGCAGATGAGTGAGACACATGGCAGATTAGTGAGACACGTGGTAGATGAGTGAGTCATTTGCTTGGAGGCAGTTGTAACTTATCTTAGGTAGTTGTAACTTCCATAGATAGTTGTAACCTCCTGTTGGCGGTTGTAACTTCCTATTTTTGGTCACCTCTCCTGCAAGCTTGGGTGCTCAGCTGAACATGGTGGTCAGCGCCGAACACTACTCCTCTGCTGAGAAAGAAATGTTTTGCTGAGTTGCATTGGGCCCAAACTTGGGCTTATACTACTTGTAACTTTCATGGGTAATATTCAGGCTTCTCGAGAACATCTCAAATCTTTGGGCTTCCTTTTCCTATTGGGCTAAAGATTATTTTTGGCTCCCACAAATGCCCCTCATCTTCTTTGCTTTTGAGTTGACCATTTTTCTTTTCCTTCTTACTTAAAAGCATAGGAGATGTATTTTCACTGATGAGCCCCGCCAAAAATAGAAGTAGAATGCTCTTAATTTGGCTGACTTGTCTGTTTTTATTGATACAAGTAAATGATCTGCATGTATAGGCTTTTGTTGTTGTTGAAATGTAGTTTACTGAAGACAAAATGATCTGCATGTTGAAGCTTTTGGTGCAGATGAGGTGGTCTACCAGATGAGTCATACATAGTCATTTCATAGGTTCTTGGACTTTGTCCAAATAAATGATCATCCATAGGTGAATAAAACAAGTCATGCTTCGACATCCTGGTGATTTGATGTCCCATCCTATATAAATGCCACATATCTTTGGGCTGACATGCCCATGTTTTAGCATGAGTTGAGGAGTCTTCATTTATTGAAGGACGCGACACTGATTTACTGGCTGACTTTGTTTCCCTGGTTGAGGTGGGAGCGAATTTTACTATGAAATTTACTAAGACTTGAGCCTTTGTAGTTGTCATCGACCAGTAGATTTTGTTGAAGGACGCGACACTGATCTGCTGGCTGACTTTGTTTCCTAGGTTGAAGAAGACTTGAGCCTTTACAGTTGTCCTCGAGCGGTAGATTTTGTTGAAGGATGAGACATTGATCTGTTGGCTGACTTTGTTTCCCCGGTTGAGGAATATTTGAGCCTTTACAGTAGTCCTCGACTATTAGATTTTGTTGAAGGATGAGACATTGATATGCTGGCTGACTTTGTTTCTTGGGTTGAGTAAGATTTGAGTATTTACAGTTGTCCTCGGCCAATAGATTTTGTTGAAGGATGAGAAATTGATCTTCTGGCAGACTTTGTTTCACCGTTGATGAGGGAATGAATTCTTCTAAAGCTTGAGCCTTTAAAGTTGTCTTCGACTAGTAGATCAAGTTGTATGGGCTTAACTCTATCGCCCATTTCATGAGTGTTTAACAAACATCTGGGAGGAAGTTGTGCCCCCAACTCTTCGCTGATGAGAACTAAGCTAATTGCTATGTTTGAAACTGCCAAGTAGATGTATAGGTTATCTCCTGGATTTGTCTGCTGATCTACTCAATAATCGATCCAAAGTTGCTGTTCTACTAGTGAGACTTTGAATTTCTTTAGGAATTGATAGTGACTTCATGTCAAGTAGTGGTCTTCTTTGTTTTTATGATCCTCAAACTTTGTGTATGTTTGTTGGTAAACCGACTTAGAAATATTTGCATTAAGGGTACAAAAGTTTGATTGGCCTCTTTCACGAGTTTCCAATATGCTTAAGTCGGAATTTAAGCATAACTTGAGAAAATTAATCATAGATTTAAATCTATTTATCTTGGAAATTTCATGGAAATATTATGTGATCTGCTGACCATTTGACAAAACTTAAAGATATTTAAGTAGTCCAGAGTAAGATGCTTCTACGCTCAGTGATTGATTAATTGAATTACCCACTCACAGAGAGTGACATCCTCTACTGAGGTGTGATCCTCTACTGAGGAATTTGGTTTGTGTGGTCCGTTGATCACTTGACTAAATTTAAACGGATTTAAGTAGTCTTGAGTAAGATGCTTTTATGCACTGAATTACCCACTTATGAAAAGTGTCATCCTCTACTGAGATGTGATAATCTACTGAGGCATTTTGCTTGTGTGGTCTGCTAACCAATTGACTAAACTTAAGCGAATTTAAGTAGTCTTGAGTAAGATGTTTTTATGCATTGAATTACCAATTCACGTAGAGTGTGTCATCCTCTACTGAGGTGTACATAAATATTTGTATTTCTGAATGTCTTCTGCTGTATGACATGTAAAACAAATTCTCTTATTTCCCTATTTCAATTGGGAAGGTGTGTTCTTTATTGAAAAGCAAAATAAAGTATCATTTGCTGTGGTATATGTAAATATTTGTTCAGATATTTTCTTTGCAGGTCTTCTTTCATTGATGGCGGTCTCTTCGGCGAAGGTTGGTTCTTCTCGTGGAGGATTTGATTGACCGAAACAAAGAACATTGTGTATGTTCTACCGAATGAGGAGTTTTTATTTGAAGAGATAAAATACAATAAACAGATAAAATACAACCAAGTTTTTCTTACATGTACATTGCATTTTTTTTCTTTTAAGAAGTTAAAAATGAAAAAGCTAGGATGCCTCAACTTCAATCTACTTTGTGAAATGGCCAGTTGCCACAATCATCAGATTCTTATGCGCTAGAGAGTTTGATTGATCGGAAAAGTGAACTTTGCGTATGTTCTACTGGCTGAGGAGTCTCTTGATGAGGAGCGTGTTCTACGTTTGTCACCATTTTCTTTATCCTATTTCTGATCTACATTTATTTGTGCAGGTTGATTATCTTTCTCAGGTATATTTGGTGCCTTAGCACTATTTTTTTCATCATCCCACAATGCATAGCGTTCTGCCATGGTGAAGATTTCAGTAAGAGTTTTGCCCGATTTCAGGGTCAATTTGCCATACAACGGGTGATCTGCAGGCAGACCCTTCCTGAAAGCTGAGGACACAATTTGATCATCACACCCAACTATGCTCGCTTTTTCTGCCTTGAATCTTTTAATGAAGTCTCTGAGCGATTCATTTGAATTCTTCTTGATGTTGAAGAAATGGTCAACATGTTTTTTGACAGTTCGGTAAGATGAATATTCTTTTGTGAAGACAAGGGATAGATCTCCAAAGTTGTTGATCGACTAGGGGGTCAAAGTGTGAAAGCAATCTTGGGCTACTCCCTATAAAGTCATAGAAAATATTTTGCACATAAGCGAATCATCATTTTTGTGCAGAGTCATGACACTTCGAAAATGCTTCAAGTGACTCTCAGGATCAGAATCTTCTTTGAAAGGGGTAAAAGTTGGTGTGGTAAACCTTGCTGGTGGAGGAGTCACTTCGATGTTATCTATAAAAGGTGAAGTGTTTACCAAGGCTACCTCTCTACGCAGAGTATCATCTGAATTTCTCATAACTTGTAAATTCATCAACTGCTCTTTGACCATTCGTGCCATGTCATCTGCTCCCAAGGGCTTGTGTGTATCCTGCTGATCGGCCATATGGTGATTTTGATTTTGATTATCTGCGGTAGATGACTCCTCATATTCTGAATTTGATTGTTAGTTATCTGCATGTGACTGAGGTAGAGTCTCAATAGGATTCGCCTGAAGGCTCCTTTTGATTTGACAAGCCTCTAAATGTGGGACGTGGGACAAATCAGTATAGTGATCTAGATCTGGTCCCCTGCATTGTTCGGATCCATCGGGATTCTGTCTTCTGCGCCGACCACTTATATTGGGTGTAATCTGCGGTCCTAGCCTTGAGTGCACAGTTGCTTGGGAGCCCAACCTTGAGAAGACTCCCGTTTGAGGTCCGAGCCTAGAGTGCACATTTACTCGTGGCCCTAATCTCAAATGAATGCTTCCAGAGGGATTGTTTCCCTTTGATGGATGACTACTTCCACTTCTTTGCTCATGATTTGCTGGTAGATGACGATGTGTTGTTTGCCTTGGTTGTTCGCTCACTAATCGCTCTACGACCTGGGTTTGTTTTTCCAATATTTTGGTCAGATTGGCGATCTGACCTGCAAGATTTTCTTGTTGTGTCATCTCCATTTGGCTTGTGGCAGAAGGTTGCGATTGATGGTCAGCAGGCAGTGGCAGACCCACTATCAGTGGTTGTCCGACCGATAACGGCTGAACTCGTGATGACGATGGCAGCCTAGTATGAGCAGAATACCTTGTAACATTATTTTTGCTAGTTTGTTTTCGAGTTCCCACTATTGTATTGAAAATAAAAGTGTTTGTGAATGAAATTGAAACTGAATGAATAATTTTGTATTTTGTATTATTATTTTTTTTGTGAATGGAAGAGAGCATGTAATGAGTTTGATTCAAGCTCTCATTGAAAGCAACAATTTGTGGATGCAAATTTCCGTCGGATCACGTGCTGATCACGCGGAACAATCTGCATAAGATAGAATCACGTGGAGTAATCTGCATAAGATAAAAGTTAATTTTTGATACTGGTGTGGTGTCTGCCACGGCGACTCCAATGACAAAGTTAGAACAATGTCTTCAAGAAAGAGTTACCTCCAGATGGCTTTGTGTTTGGCTATTTATAGAGACAGAACTAATAAACTGCTGGCAGATGAGTGAGACACATGGCAGAATAGTGAGACACATGGCCGAATAGTGAGACACGTGGCAGATGAGTGAGTCATTTGCTTGGAGGCGGTTGTAACTTCTCTTAGGTAGTTGTAACTTCCGTAGATAGTTGTAACCTCCTGTTGGCGATTGTAACTTCCTATTTTGAGTCACCTCTCCTGCAAGCTTGGGTGCTCAGCTTAACATGGTGGTCAGCGCCGAACACTACTCCTCTGCTGAGAAAGAAATGTTCTGTTGAGTTGCATTTGGCCCAAACTTGAGCTTTCTCTACTTGTAACTTTCATGGGTAATATTCGGGTTTCTCGAGAACATATCAAATCTTTGGGTTTCTTTTTCCTAATGGGCTAAGGATTTTTTTTTGCTCCCACAATTAAGTCACTCGAATTCACACATTGTAATTTGCAAAGGGGGTTATCTTAAAAGATGCAAAAAATAAAATAAAATAATTATTATTGAATTTTCAATAATTAAAGTAGTAATTCATAATTCAAGAGGAGTTACAACAAATTAATGAAGGTCTTGTGTTGAATATATCAACTTTTGAGGTGTTCATTGTAGATATCTTTAAGTTATGTTCACACTCATACTACCTAAGTTATCCGTAAAAACTATTATTAGTAGTATGCGTTTTTTTTTTTTTTTTACCCTTAACCCTCCCCGCCACCTCATGCTGTGGGCTGAGTATGAACCAGTGATATGTGATTTCATCCGCCACATCTCTACCAACTCAGCTGGTACACCTTTAACTTATTAGTATGTACTTATTAGGTGCGGTGTTGTAGAAATTTTGACATTTGAATGAAATTTTGAAACATCAGACAATATAGATATTTATTCACTGTATGTAATAGTGATTTTCCATTTAAAAGACACAGACATCCATTGTAACCGATTATCTACCTATTGGTTTTGCATGGAAATAATGAAAAATAGGAGGCAAAACTATAAATCAAAAGTTAAAATTGAAGACACGATGCGGTTCATCCAAGGGTTTGGTCATTATGATAGTTTATATTCAGATGGACAAAACAATCACAACATTAATTACTTCCCATGCAAATGAAAAGCTATAAAATCTGTCAATCTGAATTGAATTTCTTTGGTTCTTCCAGCAAATCCAAATGACATGCATGCATGTGTGTTCTACCACCACCAGATTGTGAGTCGTGACCCTACCTTTCTCTGCTCACAGATATCTCACTTTGTTTTTTCATTAATAATACATACATTCACTATACATTAAAAGCTAGCTCATCTCAAAGCCATAAAATATACTATAGATAGTAACAGATAATAGTGATGAAAAGAAGAAGCAAATATCAAATGTGATTTAACAGCTATCCATATGACATTATCAAGGGATATCCTCTCTCTCTCTCTCTCTCTCTCTCTCATTAGTCCATTTTTTTATGTTCACTAAACAAACAACTCATCATCTTTTCTTCCCCACCAGCCCCTTTAAAAACACTTCATCTGTATCTGTTATCATTGTTGTGGCTCTCTCTACTGGAAGGGAAGTAGAGTTTCTATTCTTCTAGCTCTCGCTATTAGCTTATATCATCCACCACATGGCTTCATGTTCATTGAAACACACAGTCCCATGTGCCTTTAAGGTCTGAAAGTTCTCTATTAACAACTGTCTTAACATGCATTTGTTTGCCACGTGCCTCTCTCAATCGCAATTTATTTTTGATTTTCTTTTTCATAAACTTTTCCACAAAGCAAGGACCTAATTGGTCGTCTGATTCGATAAGCTGATATATATATAGCTAGCCACCATTTATATTTTGCATGCTAATTGATGCTTTGGGTGTGTGGGGGCTAGATGTGTTCCCACGTCTTTTCTCTTTCTTCATCTGTCCAATCATTAACATGGATAAAGATTCTCCAATATTGAATATTTTTTTTAGTTAATTGATCAAGTGTTGTGAATGTGAAATATGGGGATATTGGAAGTTTGGGATCATGCAAATGTCTTCAATTTGGATATGAGGCAGGGTACCACTACTTTTTTTTTTTTTTTTTTTGGTTTCAATGGGATTGTTTATATGTTTGGAATGGTTTTCCTAGGGTAGATTACAAATGCCAAAATGGGCTAAACATTTTTGGTAATAGTAAGGAGATTGTCGCTATCTCTATCTCGTTCTAATTTGAGCCATACGAAACATGTGCTCGGGTTAATGAAAGCATTCATCCATTTAATCGAATACAACTTTGAACACTGATGAAATGCACACTCGTGTTCTTTGATGATGTGAAATGTGAAACCTTAGATAGAACTAGCGATAAGATCGAGGTGAGATTAATAGGGCTTCAACTTGGTTAGTTTGGGGACAAGGGTATATGACCTAGGGATGGCAATGTATCGTGTTTAGATTTTAGATTTTTTATTTTAGATTTTTTTTTTAAATTTATTTTTATCTACTAATAGATCGTGATTTTGAGTTGGGCTCATTCAGCAATGTCCATGCTCACCCGTTGCCCTTGGAGGACCCAAAAGACCAATCCAGAGAGCTCGCATCTTCATCCTAAGATGTATCTCCCTTGGTTTTAGATGTGCTTCACATAAATTACCAATTTTCTATTAATATTGCCTCCTTAACCTACAACTAAATAAACAAACAAACAAACAAATAATAGAAATAAAAATCAATGAAATTATGGAATAATTGAGTTGGCACCATAACCTGAATGACTTACTAACTAACAGTAAGTACATGGCCATTGTCCGACCCTATCTTTAAAGAACAAGTGGAAACATAGGGTTAGACCATGTTTATGACATTTTCATTTGCCCTACCACCTCTTTTGAATTAATAGTTATAGTGGATATAATAGAAGGTGTTAAACCTCCAGACCAAACAACGTGCTCTGTGCCCCCATTGTTGGAAGTTGAGTTGACATCAAAGATAGATAAACACTAGGCAACGATTACTCCACACCAACAAAAGCGATGTCTCATACCACCATCACTACAAAAAAAAGTCAAATCAGCAACGGCAAAAAACCGTTGTTGATTGAGCTAAAACCGTAGCTAAAAGAAATCAGCGACGGCAAAACAACCGTCGCAATACCGTAGCTAATTCATTCATCGCTATTTGAATCAGCAACGACAAACTTACCGTGGCTAATTCGCCACGGCATAAACCCGTCGCTAATTTGAAAAGTGCGGGGGTCGCTAAAGTTATTTAATATTTTGGCTACAACTGTAGCAAAATAAAAACTAGCGACGATATTTGCCGTCGCTAAGTTACAAATTCAAATGGTTATCAGCGACGGTATTGGCCGTGGCTAGTTAGCAACGGTAAGAAAGCCTTCGCTAAAGTGTAAATCCAAATGGACATTAGCGACGGTAATTGCCGTGATTAGTTAGCGTCGGCTTTTTTGCCGTGGCTATTTAGCGACGGTTTTTTCTAAATAGCGACTGTTTTTGCCGTGGCTATTTAGCGACCGTTTTTTTTGCCGTGGCTATTTAGCGACGGTTTTTTACCGTCGCTAAATTGCATATCTAATTGACAAAACAACCACGGTATTTGCCGTGGCTATTTAGGGACAGCTTTGTTGCAAATCATATTGACAAATGAAATTTACAAATGATAATTCATTTTTTATAATGAAATTAGCTATTAATGATTGTCCATTCTGAAAATTAATATCAACTACCAGAACTAAACTTAATTGATCAAAATTATAACAAAAATTACACAGAATCTCTAGAATATCATACAAAAATTACAAAGAATCCATACAAAAATGACAAAAACCCACAAAAATAAAATAAAAATTCAATCTATAGAATATCTGAAATCTGATATCCGAGATCTGAAATCTCTGAGATCTGAGATCTCAGATCTCCGAGATCAGAGAAGGCGGCGGAGGAAGGGAGGGGAGAGAGAGGCGGCCGGGATCGGTGTCGAGGAAGCGGCGGACTTCTCCTCTGTGGGTTTCTTCTCTGGAGGTTGAGAGAAATTTTTTTTGTTTAAGTTGGTTTGTAGAGAAAATTTAAATGTATATAGAGAAAGGTAATTGAAGGGGATTGGTTGTGTTAGTTTCACGCGGATCGGTGACGTGGTTTGGTTTAGTACGTTGGATTGAGCTAACTTTTTTTGGTGTTATTGACGGTTGAGATGAGGTTTCACGCAGATTGGTGACGTGTTTTTTTTTAAACAATTAGCGACAGTTTTTTGCCGTAGTTAAATTCTTTAGTATATTATTTTTTTTAAAACCAATTAGCAACGGTTTACTGCCATCGCTAATAAAAAAAATCTAAAACTTAGCCACGGTTCATCGCCGTAGCTAAATTCTTTAGTGCATAATTTTTTTTTTCAAAAAAACAATTAGCGACGATTTTTTGCCGTCGCTAATATAAAAATAATGTTATTTAAAAAAAAATTAGCGACAGTTGTTTGCCGTCGCTAATAAAACAATAATGTTATTTTTTTTTAAATCAATTAGCGACGGTAAAATACCGTCGCTAATATAAACATAATGTTAATTTTAAAAAAAAAATTTAATTAGCGAGTAGCAAATAATTCATATAAATTTGTATTTAAAAAATAATTAATCACATACTTACCGGGTACCCAACTTTTCTTCGGACATATTTTTTTTCAGAACTTTTATGGCTTGAATCCGAGTAGCAAAGTTACGATCCCATAGAGCACCTGTTACTATATTGTGAACGAATCCTCCACAGCTCCCATACCACAAAGAGCAACCACTGATAATACCAATGAACCCATGTGATGTATTTGTCCTTTTCCAAGAACAACCACTGATAATACCAATGAGTGAATGACTCTGTTCAATAAATCTTCAACTTCGACCTTTCGTCTGTGTGCGAGAGGGAGAGATCGGGATCTTCGACTTCGACCCGTCGTCTGTAAGGTGGATCAAGATATGATCTGAGATCTGATCATATCTTCTTCTTCGATCTGATCTTCTTTGATCTGATCTGATCTCAGATCTGATCAAGATCATATCTTCTTCTTCGATCTTGATCATATCTTATCTTCTTCTTCGATCTTGATCAAATTTTCTTCTTCGATCTTGATCATATCTTGATCAAGATATGATCATATCTTCTTCTTCGATCCGATCTGATCTCAGATCTGATATGATCTTCTTCGATCTGATCATATCTTCGATCGATCTAATCTTCTTCAATTTGATCTGTTCTTCAGACATTTCTTTTGTAAACTAAAGAAGAGAATGCGATCAGGGAAAGAACCATTGGATGCAATCAGGGAGAGAACCATTGGATCAGGGAGACATTTCTTCTGTAAACTCTCACAACAGATCAGATCGAAAGCTTTGGCTCTGGCTCGGACGGTTGGCTGTGATGGCGAGGAAGACGATGGGGACGACAGCGACTGTTGGGCTGCGATGTCGTTGGGGTATGTGAGGATGGGTGAGTGGGTAAACGATCTGTGAATGGTTGACGAAGGAGATGATGATGATGGTCTGTGATTGGGTTTGTTGTTGCGATGAGGAAGGTGACGATGAGTTCGAGAGAAGGGTTTGATGGAGATGGGTCTGTGTTGTGAGCGATATGGCTGTGACGGTGAGGAATGATCTGTGCGAGGAGAAGGGGCGACGACTTGCAACTATTTAATTTAAACTATTTAAACTGGGCCGAGCCGGTTACCCGATGGGCTTCAGAAATGGAAACCGAGGCCCGGACCAGAAACTTCGGGCCGGGCCGGGCTTTTACAACCGAAATTTTTATAATTAATTAAAACCGATCCGAACCGACCCGATCGGTTAAGTTGTCGGTTCAGTTCGGGTTTTCGGTCCTAAATGCCTACCCCTACTAAAGAGTATCACAAAAGCAAGAAAGAATTATTCTAAACAATTTATCAATTTCTTTACCTATTTATGCATTCGATTCCCCTGACTACAATTTCTGAAAATCGTTGTTGTCTTTTTATGCACTAATATCTTTTTATCAGTTAAGTTGCTGTTGGCTAAGTTATTGATATAAAAATAAATTGAAAAAAAAAAAAATCAATTAGCGACGGATTTGGGCCGTCGCTAAATTCTTTAGTGTTTAATTTTTTTTTTCAAAAAAACCAATTAGCCACGGTTTTTTGCCGTCGCTAATAAAAAAATCTAAAACTTAGCCACGGTAAATTGCCGTAGCTAAATTCTTTAGTGTTTAATTTTTTTAAAAAACTAATTAGCCACGGTTTTTTGCCGTCGCTAATAAAAAAAATCTAAAACTTAGCCATGGTAAATTTCCGTAGCTAAATTCTTTAGTGTTTAATTTTTATTTTTAAAAAATCAATTAGCCACGATTTTTTGCCGTCGCTAAAAAAAAAATCTAAAACTTAGCCACGGTAAATTGCCGTAGCTAAATTCTTTAGTGTTTAATTTAAAAAAAAAACCAATTAGCCACGGTTTGTTGCCGTCGCTAATAAAAAATATCTAAAATTTAGCCACGGTGAATTGCCGAAGCTAAATTCTTTAGTGTTTAATTTTTTTTTCAAAAAACCAATTAGCCACGGTTTTTTGCCGTCGCTAATAAAAAAAATCTTAAACCTAGCCACGGTAAATTGCAGTAACTAATTTCTTTAGTGTTTAAATTAAAAAAAAACCCAATTAGCCACGGTTTTTTGCCGTCGCTAATAAAAAAATCTTAAACTTAGCCACGGTAAAGTGCCGTAGCTAAATTCTTTAGTGTTTAATTTTTTTTTTTCAAAAAAACCAATTAGCCACAGTTGTTTACCGTCGCTAATAAAAAAATTTAAAACTTAGCCACGGTTGTTTGCCGTGGCTAAATTCTTTAGTGTTTAATTTTTTTCAAAAAACCAATTAGCCACGGTTTTTTGCAGTCGCTAATTATTTTTAATATATATATATATATATATATATTTATTTGTATACCTTAGCGACGGTACAATTGCCGTCGCTAATTGTTTATATATATATATATATATATATATATATATATATATTTTTTTTTTTTTTTTTTTTAAAAAAAAAAAAAATCCATTAGCTACGATATTCTACCGTAGCTACTGAATTTTATTTGTAAAACCTAGCGACGGTTGTTTTGCCGTCGCTAAATGTTTTTTTTATATATATATATATATATTTTAAAAAATCCATTAGCTACGTTATGCTACCGTAGCTAATTATTTTTATTTGTAAATCTTAGCGACGGCTAAATTACCGTCGCTAATTCAAGAATTAGCGACAGTTTTAAGCCGTCGCTAAATATTTTGCGACGGATTTTTATATTTATGGGTTGAAACAGTGTCGAAAGCAATTAGCGACGGTTTTTTGCCGTCGCTAATCGTATAATTAGCGACGGTATCAAAAAACTGTCGCTAGTTTCCATAGCTATTAAAGCTTTTTTTTGTAGTGCATTGAGGGTTTTTTTTTTTCACACCACCAATGAATATGCAAAACCTAACAAAAAAACCCAATCTCAAAACGCAAAAAACACAAACTCTTCTGCCTCGATCTCTCGCACTCCTTGCTGCGTGTCGTCCGAAACTTGGTGAACAAACTCTGTTTCCTTGCAAGCTTCCTCGTCCTCTTCCTTGTCTCTTCCTCTTCGCAAAAACCCTTGGTCTCCTTGGCCTCCTCCTCCTCCTTTCCCCTATCTCTCCCTCCTCGGTTGCATTCCCCTATTTCTTCCTCGCATTCCACTACATTTCCCTTGGAGGATTTTATGTTGATTTTATTAGATGAAAATGAAAGATTTTAGTGAAGTTGATGATGTTAGAAATAAAGATTTTAAGGGTGAACATGAGGGTGAAGAAGATGATCAATTTAAAGAGCAAGAATAATCCATTCCAATGGACGTAATTTGCCTTAAAAAATATTCATCTAATTTTTTTCAAGATAATTGTTTGATTATTGTATGCATTGGTGCATAGACATATCTAATGGATGTAATAATTATGGATATGTCTTTTAACGATGTTGAGAGTCCAAAGACGAACCATTTAGAGGTAACCGCCATTTTGTTGTTAAGTAAATTAAAATTAAAATTAATATATGAAATTAATTATAAAATGAATCATTATGCAGAATGATGATGATAATGTTGATGGCAAGTTACTCGATGATGGCAGTGGTGACATTAATAATGAAGAAAGGTCAATGGCACTGGTAGTCGATGATGGTCACTTATTGTTATGACGATGTAAGATAGTTTGTGTGTTTTCATTTTCATCAATTTCCATCGTTATAAATTTGTTGTTATTAACAAGTTTTAATTTTTTTTAGGTATTCTCATCAAGGTTTGCGTTGATAGCTTGGGTCCAAGGCATCGGTAGGGATAATAACACAGTTGTTATTATCACTAAATCAGAATTTGCTAATCAAAGACGGAAGGGAATGATCCATTTTGGTTGTGAAATGGGAGGGAAGCCCGACAGAAGGTTAAAGAATTTTGTTTGATCAAGCAATACAAAGAAGTGTGGTTGCAACTTTCAGTTGAAAGGGGCCCCACTAGAGAATGACCATTGGATGTTGTAAGTGACATGTGGACCCACAATCATCCTCGATCAACCTCACTTGTTGGTCATTCATTTATTGGTAAACTGAATGAAGATGAGATGATATATGTGCAGAATATGGCGAAGTCGGGTGTGAACCCTCGCCACATCTTGTCTCGGTTGAAAGAGATGTATCCAAATAATATCTCGAATTTGAAGAATATTTACAATCTAATTTGTCGAATAAAGACAGTCCAACAAAAAGGCAGGACGACTTTGCAACATACTCTACACTTGTTGATGGAACACAAGTACATAGAGTGACATACTGTTGATGAGGGGAATAGAGTCACCAACCTTTTTTGGGCGCATCCTAAATCTATTCAGTTAGCAAAGTGTTTTCCACAAGTAATGCTTATGGATTGCACATATAAAATGAATTGCTATAGGATGCCGTCATTTGAGATTATTGGTGTGATATCGACCGGAAAGACCTTCAATGTTGTATTTTGTTTTATGTGTTCTGAGAAGGAAGAGTCATACGCTTGGGCATTGGAGAAACTTGTAGAAATTTTTGAGCCAAACAACTTGCCAAGTGTTTGTGACTGATAGAAAATTAGGCTTGATCAAGGTTATTGAGCGAGTTTTTCCCAATGCAAGGAGATTATTGTGCACATGGCACATAAACACAAATGTTGAGAAAAACTGCAAAAAATACTTTGAGGATAATGACGGGTAACCAAGTTTATAGATTCTTTTTCATATTTGTATAGATCATGTACAAAGGAGAAATGGAACAAGGCCACAATTGACTTTGATAAAAAAATGGGCATCATACACGAAGTGTTTGGAATATGTCATGACGGTTTGGTATCCCGAGAATGAGTACTTTGTTAGTGCATGGACCGCTACATTTATGCATTTTGGCCAACGGACAATCGGTTGAGTTGAAGGGGCACACTCGAAGTTGAAGCACTCATTGGAAAATTCACAAGGTACATTCCTGAATGTATGGAAAAAATGCATGATATGATTGAAATCCAACTGGTAGAGATAGAATCGTCATTTCAACAAAGTTTGACGAAGGTGAAGACTCAGTTTTTTTGGCAAACTTCATGGGTCGGTGGCATACAAAGCTATTGATTTGATCAATTTAGGAATTCAGTGGTGTGAAAATGTGGGCAATGACTTTGTCAAGTGTGGATGTGTGCTTTGAACCACTCATTGATTACCTTGTGCTTATAAACTTATAGGTTATCTAACTCTCACATGACAAATTCACGTACGCACCATAGACGAGTGTTGGCTTCAACTTGGCACAACACCTATTCATGAACGTGGGGATGTGATTATAGACCCAGTGGTTGACGCCCTTATGAATAGGTTTAATGATTCAACAAGTCGAACAAGGTCATAACTATATTAGATTGATGCACATATTGTTTTTTTGCTAATAAATATTGTGATGAAAAAACGTAAATGAGAATTTGAATTTTTGTGACATAGGAATAATTCTTTTGTTAGAAAGTCATCATTTATGTATTTACAGAAGAATTGTATGGTTCAAGTTTTTGTTAATATATTATATATTATTGACTCTATTTAGTTCGAGTTTTTGTTTATGTTTATGTTTGATGCGATAGTGCGAAATCACAAAAAGGATTAGTTTGGAAAAAATTCAGATAAAATGTCAAAAACAATGCGACTAAACTTCAGAAGAAAAAAAACTAAACTTTCGAAGAAAAAAAAATGCGACAATGCGACTAAACTTTAGAAAATTGTAAATCTCAAATACTTCAGAAACTCAAGTTGCATAATTTTTTTCTTCATAAAATTCACTCTGTTCGCCTGGACCAATGGGATATTTTTCAAAAATCTCGCATTGATCCAGGCGAACAAATTTTTTTTTACTGTTCACCTGGACCAATCGCATTGGTCAAGCGAGATTTTTTTTTTCTGTTCGCCAAAAACAATGCAAGGGTTTGTAGCTTTTTAAAAAACCTCGCCTAAACCAATGCGAGTATTTTTTTTAAACTCACATTGGTCTAGGCGAATAGAGTGATTTTTTTTAAAAGAATTCTGTAACTTGAGTTTTTGAAGTTTTTTCGCAACTTGAGTTTTTTTTTTTTTTTTTTTTTTTTTTTTTTTTGAAGTTTAGTTGCATTGTTTCATCAAACATAAACTCGAACCATAGAAGTCTTCCGAACTAATCATTTATGTGATTTCTATACAAGTCGCATTATCGCATCAAACATTTCTCCAACAATTTTTTTCTGCAAATATTTTTTTGACATTTAGAACTTGCAATTTTTTTTTTATTTCTCCAAGGTTTTTCAAACATTTTTTTCTGAAGTTTCAAAAATTCATTGCCTCGCATTCAATTCATTGTAAAAATCTTAAAATATGAAAGCTTGTTAACAAATAGAACTATCAATAGGAAGAGAACTAAAAACTTCTAACTTGTTAACAAATATTTCAGAAGTTTACAAAATGGAACAATTAATACAACACATTTATTTTTGCATCCGAACATAAATTTTTCATGCCTTGATTTTCTTTTACGCTCATTTCCTCCACCACCAATATCACCACTGTCAACACTGGTGCGTACGACAGGCTATTCTTCCTCTTGTTCCAAGGTAACGGGCATAAACGTTTCTTTTAGCAAATCTCGTAATCTATTTTGTCGTACCAGTAATGTAACCCTGTCAACATTCCCCCTTCTTCAATAGAGGCCTTGACCACCTTAAGAGCCTAAGCAGCAGCAATATCCTGCAGGGAAACATTTGATGCTAGTGAAACCATGTAAATTTTAGATATTTCATAAGTGTAAAATGTTTGTAATTACTCTTTTGTTTGAAAAAAAAAACATGTCTTCTTAGGGGATGAGTTTTCCTCTTGTTCGGTACTTATACGAATGGATGACTAATGCGGCGAAACCAATCCAAGTAATTATCCCTACAATTCCATGAAAGCTTCACGGATGTACCTTGTTCGTTAGTTGGCATGACATGATACTGCCACCTTTCAACGAACGAAGACAAAACCTTGTACTTCATGGACTAGTGCTTGCCAGATCTAGTCCTATTCTTGAATTTGGGATGACTTGTACCTTTACCGTTTGTCTCATTACTCTATTGGGGCGATAGGGTTATTCTACGTCTGAGGCATATTAAAAATCATGTGAACCATGTGATGTCATGAATGAAAGTGTTTCGTTTGGACCCCACGTAAGGGTCCCAAAGTACATGCGAATTATAATAATTAAAACTTATTAATATATGACACATTGTATAAATTTTTTTATTGAACTTTTTTTTTGAAAGGCAAGCAGGGTTTTTTATAGGATCCCAGAACCCACTAAAGATGCTGCAAGCTGGGTTTGAACCCAGAAATTTTTTTATTAAACTTAATGATGCATATTTACCTCTTTAGGAGACATTTCATCGAGATGCTCTCTAAGAGTGATGATTTGTTCATCCAAAATTCCTACAATTTGTCGGGGTTCCCACTTAGCCATGGTGGGGAGGCTAGCATCCCACTTCAATTTTACATTACCCCAAAGTCTAAAGTGATAATATATCCATGCATATAAATGAAAACAACATAAATGTTAAGACATTCTTATATATTATGAGGGTAGTTAACAAAATATAAAATTCGAAACATACCTCCAAAAGAGGCAAATATCCTAAAATTTACTTCATACTCTTTCTGCTAGCACTGCCCAATTGACGAAACAAGAATGCCAAAACTCATGCTCCCCATGCATACTTTTGAACATCATCCACCTTCATCAGCATTTTCAAATATTCAATCCGAACCTTTGTTTCAGTTTTATCAGCAAATATAGTCAAACCAAGAAGAAATAACAAGTAACCCCTACACACTTGTTATTTCTTTTGAAGAGAATCAGTTTTCGTAGCTTTTCTACAACAGTTATCTTGAATAAACTTCATTTCCACAAATCTGTCATTCTTCTTCACATGGTCCTTTACTTCTTTATTTTTCAATGCCCAAACCATTCACCAATAATGTAACACATTCATCGGTCTTCATCTTCATCGACGTTCTTACCGAATTACCAACAATCGGTACATGAGTTATACATTAGACGTCGCCTAGGGTGATGCTCATCTCTCCAAAAGGTGGGTGAAATGTGTTGGTCTCAGGTTGCCAACGCTTTACAAAAACACAATGGTCACCTTATCAAGACGATCATTACAATATTGAATCAAGGGATACAAACCACTATTATAGATCATTTTCTTTACTTCTTTCGGCTCATGTTTCAACTTTCAATCTAATAAGTTCCTATATTGATGCTGACATCGCAATGCGCCTCGTTCCTAAATACAAGAAACATATACATTAAGTAATTCAATGTCCAAATATATATAAATAACATGTTTATATAATTTAACCAATTAAAAATATTAACTTACTTGCTCACCATCCCAAATGGCACGAGAAATATGTCAATGGTAATCGTTTAATGTGGAACAATCATTCAGACCACTAAGATAAGAATATCTAGCATCTCCTTTTTCTTGACCCTCATCTACCGCTGTTTCCTCATCATCTGATGTTTCCTCATAATCCAAAGGCACATTTTCACCATCCTCTAGCTCTTCATCTTCATGTCCAACACCCTCACCACTCCAACATGCTTGCCCTTCTGATTTGGGTTGACTTTGCGATACAATTACCAGTCTGCTTGCTTCTTGAGCATCTATTTGAATCCCAATTTGATCTCTCTAATATTGTTCTTCACTTATTTCTCCCTATTTTTTTCATTCTTTGTTGTTTTGGTTCCTCTGCCTGTTCTTTGCCCTTTTCTACTCTCGCCTTTTCGTGACACACCGTCATGGGTCATCTTTGACCTCTATCTGATCATCCCCACCACCATCATGACAAATAGAAGACATAATAAACCTTAAAAAAAAGGAAAAAAATTACATTCAAACAAATACTTCAAGTCAATTTTATACAATAAAATCTACTAATTTTTAAGATATACTTTAGCCGATAAAATCTTCTAACTTACATGATTTCGATGTAAAACAATAATATATATCTCATTTTCCTACATTCTAATAAGAAAAATACCAATTTGAAGCCCTAGTGACCACCAAATCCGCCTTCGCAACTACTTTCATTACCAAGAGATGAACTAAATGAAATGCACAAAAAACATAACAAATATACAATTCTACTTTAAAGATGGAAGAAAGCAAACAATGAATGAGTCACTTACAATCAAAACAAAAATCCAAAACCCAAAGATAGAATGGATGACTCACTTACAGAAGAGTTGGAGTCGATTTTGCATTTTTCCTTTGAGAGGTTGCGATTTGGGGTTCAATTTTTAGGGGTTTCGATTTTGAGGGGATTCAATTTTGAGGAGTTTCGATTTTGAGGGGATTTTATTTGGGGGAGGTTGGTTTTGTGTTTGCAAGAGATTTGAATGTGGGGAGAGGGAAGATTTGAATGGGGGAGGGGAAGGGAGACTTGCGTTCGATTTGAATGGGGATAAGAACAATGGCTAAGGAAGTTTATATAGGTAGTGTGGAAAGAGTGGTGGTGTGGGAGAGTTAAATGGTGTGAGACAGTACTTTTGGTGGTGTGGAGTAGTTGTTGCCTAAGCACTATTTAGCTTCCCACTAAACCACCGTCGCCACTAAGTAGTTCAATCCATACTAGACAAAATGAGGGAACTAATTAATCATCTCAAAACTGGTTGTTAGACTGTG
Source organism: Berberis vulgaris (assembly GCA_963556465.1). NCBI lineage: Eukaryota > Viridiplantae > Streptophyta > Magnoliopsida > Ranunculales > Berberidaceae > Berberis > Berberis vulgaris. The sequence continues at coordinate 54,839,516 of OY747136.1, read as the reverse complement.
AAACAATCGAATCATGGCCCCGATGTTATTTGTTGGTGTTTTGATTAGGCATTTCCATGTTTAACCAAGAAATGTGGTAAATTGTGATACATTTTTCTACCTATCAAGAATCGGCTAAAATTGTAATTAACATTCAACTGATTTGGGTGCATGGAAATCAACCAAACCTTAACCATTAGAAACTATGTTGTTTATTCTAAATTCTAATTGTTTTGGGTATTCTTATATAGACCCTAATTGTTTATTTTAGAACACCCCTCCCCCCTCCACAACAAAATAATAATAATGATAATAAATATTTATTTTTAATTTTCAATATGGTTCTATTGATATCTTGTTATTTAAATTCCAAATGAACCACATGTTATTCCCCCATTTTTACTAATTAAACCCAATGGCAACACCTCCCCAAAACCCTAAATGAGCAAAGTGCAAGGGATAAAAAGCTCCTCTCACTCTAATGGTAGAAGTTAATCTACTTGAAGTAGTGAAAATTCTTCTCTGGATGATGGATGATAAAATTGAAGCTTTTGAAGTGAAAAATTTTATGAAAGAAGTGGAAGAAGACAAACTTATGGAGAATTTTGGTGATTTTGAATTGCAACCCTTGAAGTTCCAATAGATGGTGGTGTTATCGAAGATGGTCAATTTTCAACTCAAATAGAAGATGCACGTAGCATGGAAGTGCCAAACAAAGAGGCGGGATGCTACATTTTGAACATACTTGACAACAAAGCCTACTTAGTTTTGAAAAATTTCCACATTTGAGTCGTTAAATCGTGCATATCAGCAGTCACAAGACAAAAATTTTATAACTCTTTATAACTCTTGCAATTGTCAGTAATTGCAATTGACAGTCACAAAGCTGTGATACAGTGTCAACCTTTATAACACTTGCAATTGTAAGTAATTTGTCAGATAAAAATATCAAGCCAAAAGCAATGTTAAAGCTCCTGCAAGACAAAAATAAATCGAATATATCCACAATTTCAACCCTTTATAACTTTTGTTCTAGAAATAAAAAACTTTGGTCAGAAGGTAGATCATAAATGCAACACTTGTTTAAGTTTTTTGATGAAAATGGCTACGTAGAACACTACCGCACAAATTGAGTTAAATGGTTGATGAGCACATTTTATTTTAATTTTATCTTGCCATATTTACATTAGTTAGCCTATTTAATTAGGCAACGACTACTCCACACCACCATAGTTGCTTTCTCACACCATTTTACTCTCCCACATCACCTACTTTCTTTCCCACATCACCATTCTTTTCCACACCACCTATATAAACAAAAAAACAACAATTTTCTCCTCCCCATTCAAGTTGAAACTTGATTCCTCCCCTCCCCCATCCAAATTTCTTCCCTCTCCCACATTCAAATCTCTTGCAAATCTCTTCCCACATTCAAATCAAAATCAATATCTTCCCCCTTCCCTCGAAAATCTTTCAAAATTGAAACTCTCAAAATCCCTAAAACGCAACCTCTAAAAATGCCACCTCTCGTGCGACTCCAACTCTTCTGTAAGTGAGCCATCCATTTTATCTTTGGGTTTAGGATTTTTGTTCAGATTGTAAGTCAACCATCCATGTTTTGGTGCATTTGTGTATTTATTTCCATCTTTAAAGTAGAATTGTATATTTGTTATGTTTTTGTGCATTTATTGTTTAGTTCGTCTCTTGGTAATGAAAGTAATTGCGAAGGCGGGTTTGGTGCTCACTAGGGCTCCAAATTGGTATTTTCTTATTAGAATGTAGGGAAAAGAGATATATAATGTTGTTTTACATCAAAATTGTGTAAGTTAGAAGTGGTTGGTAACACTCGCATTGGCTAAAGTATTTCTTAAAAATTATTAGATTTTATTGTAGAAATAAATTGACTTTAAGTATTTGTTTGAATGTAATTTATATTTTTCCTTTTATTTGAAGGTTTATTATGTCTTCTGTTGGTCGTGATGTTGGTGGGGATGATAGAGGTCAAAGACGACCCTTGACGGTGTCTCACCGAAAATAGATAGCAGAAAAGGGCAAATAACAAATAGAAGAACAAAAAATGGGAAATAATAGGGAGGAATGAGTGAAGAAGAAGATCAGAAATGATCAAATGGGGATTCAAATAGATGCTCAAGAAGCAGGTATACTGGTAATTGTATCACAAAGTCAACCCCAATAAGAAGGGCAAGTAGGTTTGTATTCCTTGATTCAATATTGTAAGGATCGTCTTGATTCAACACTATTCTCACCAATCGAGAGAATGCTCAGAAGGGAATCAGCAAGCCTATAGGTGATAAACCTAATCATAAATAGAGTGATAGTAAACTGGGAAGACAAGGAGCCCATCGAGTGGAAGGAGGCAACACTTCTGTTAGATTTAAATGATTAGAACTGGATGTTGGAACATGAGGGGTCTAAATGACCCCCTTAAATAGGTAGAAGTAAGGAAGCTAATTAGGAACCAGAAAATCAAGATCATCGGTATGCTTGAAACTAAAGTGAGTAATGAAAAAAACTTGTCTATTCAGCAAAATCTTATGAGGGACTGCTCGCTATTGACAATAACGATTTAGTTCATGGGGGAAGAATATGGGTACAGTGGGATCCTCAAGAAGTTAATGTAAATGTGATTTCAAGATTAGATCAAGCTATTTTCGTGGAAACCATCTGGCCTAATGGATTTTCTTGTGTCATTACTTATGTGTATGGCACTAACTACTATCTGACAAGGAAAAGTTTATGGAAAGAGTTGGTCACGTTTGCTCAAACTTGTCGAGTTCCATGGGCTGTCCTAGGGGACTTCAATTCCATTCTTAACTCCCAAGAGAAAGTAGGAGGAGATGAGATCAGGCCTTACTAATTTGCAGGCCTCCTTCACTGTATTCATAGTGCTAACTTATTTGATTGCAGATACAAGGGGTGCTATCTCACTTGGAGTAACAAGCAGGTGAGACATAAGAGAACTATGTCTAAATTGGACCGGGTGATGATAAATCAAGACTGGCTTGTGAGTGCGCCCAACTCAGAAGCTGAATTCATTACCGCAGGAGTATCAGACCACTCCCCGATGACATTAACCATTTATGAGCACAAGAATTCGGGTCCAATTCCATTCAAATTCTATAATTATTGGATTCATGAACCTGGGTTTATGGAAGTAGTTCAGCACGCTTGGAAAAATGTAGTGGAAGGAAACGACATGTATTCCTTTGTGAAAAAACTCAAGTTGGTCAAACTGGGGCTGATTGCTTGGAGAAAAGAGAGGTTTGTTAATACAAAATCCAATGTGGTTGTAACCAAACAGTCTTTGGAGAGAGTGCAACAACTGGTACAACTAAACCCATTGGACCACATCATAGAACATCAGGAGAAGGAGGCAGTGAGGAGTTATGCTTTTGCACTTAGAATTGAAGAATCATAAACTAAACAACAGTCTAGAGCCAAGCATATGCAAGGGGGTGATGAAAATGTAGCATACTTTCACAACTACCTAAAGGAGAGAAGATCCAAAAACAAGATTCTTTCAATATACACTGGTGACAATGTAAAACTCGAAGATCCTGAAGAAATCAATGCTGAGTGCATACGGTACTTCAAAGAGATCTTTGGAGGTCAGCAGGACCAAATTGACTCTGATGTGATAGAAAATCTACAGCCATAAAGGGTGATAGAGTCTTTTGAGAGCAATGAACTCATTCAAGATGTTACCCGGAATGAAATCACTGAAGTGCTAGCTAACATAGACTCAAATAAATCCCCAGGACCTGATGGGTTCTCCTCATTGTTCTTCAAAGCGGCTTGGCGTATAATTGGAGATGACTTTGTCAAAGCTATAGGCAATTTCTTCCGAAGCGGCAGACTACTGGGAGAGGTAAATGTTACTTGCATTGTTTTAATTCCTAAGGTTGCTAATGCCTCCTATTTTGTTGACTTCAGGCCCATTTCATGTTGCAATGTACTTTATAAATGCATTACTAAGATTATGACATGCCGAATGAAAAAGGTGATACAAAAGCTCGTGAGCTTGAATCAGCCTGCCTTCATAAAAGGCAGATATATTCATGATAATATAATGCTAGCCCAGGAATTGGTTCGTAATTACCATCGAGATCAAGGACCGCCACGGTGTGCAACGAAGATCGACTTGAGGAAGGCATATGATACTATTCCTTGGGACTCTATAACTCAGATTATGAGGCGTATGCAATTTCCTGACAAGTTCATCAGCTGGCTTAGTATGTGCATGTCCACGACCAGATTTTCTATATCCTTGAATGGTTATCCTATGGGTTTTATCAGGGCTGCAAGAGAAATAAGGCAGGGGTGCCCAATGTCGCTTTATCTTTTTGTTCTAGTAATGGAAATTTTCCATTTACTATTGAAACAAAGAGTGGAAGATGATACTTACAGCCTGCATTATAGGTGTCAAGACCCAGTCATCAACCATTTGAGCTTCGCAGATGACCTTATGGTTTTCTTCAAGGGTGACGAACAATCAGCCATAGCTTTGTCCAACGTGCTTAACACCTTCAAAAGGTGTACCAGACTGCATATAAATCGCTCAAAAAGCAATTTGTATGCTGTAGGAGTCCAGGACAGTATCTTACAAAGTATCACTAATACCCTTGGGTTCAATCTAAATCAGCTACCAGTCAAATATTTGGGACTTCCTCTCATCTCAACAAGGCTTACTACTGCAAACTGCCTTCCACTAATTGACAGAGTAAGGAAAAGAGTTATGTCTTGGAAGAACAAGGCTTTGTCATATGCAGGGCGAGTAACCTTGATCAAATCTATTTTGAACAGTTTGCATGTGTACTGGACCTCATGTTACATCCTTCCCCAAGAAACTATTCGTGATCTAAATGCAATTTTCAGGAATTTCCTATGGTCTGCAGTGGACACCTACGTAAAAAAACCCCTAGTAAGTTGGAGGAAAGTATGTCGTTCGTACAAGGAAGGGGGACTAGGCATTAAAAGCATTGAAATTTCCAATAAAGCGGCGATGGCTCGGCATGTTTGGAACATTGTGTCTAACAAAAACAATCTCTGGGTGAAGTGGATCAGGAAGAATCTAATTAAAGGAAGGAACTTCTGGACTTTAAATGCGCCACGAGACTGCTCATGGTGTTGGAAGCATATCCTAGACAGTAGAAGCATGGTGAGTGGCTTTATCACTCACTCTATAGGAGATGGAGAGGACACATTATTATGGCATGATCCATGGCACCCCTCGTGCCTCCTAATGTCTAGATTTCCCGTGCATTTGCAATATAATTCAATTTTGAACAGAGAAGCTAAAGTGAGCACACTCATCAGAGATGGGAAATGGGATGCTCTTCCTCATGTACGTGCGGCTATTCCAGAAATATTAGATGATCTGATCACAGTTGAATTGGATATAAGGTTCAAGGATGAGGTGATATGGAAAAGGGGCAAAGATGGAGAATTCTCGAGCAAAGGGGCCTATCATTCATTCAGACACAGTGAACCAGAGACCCCATGGGAAAGACTAGTCTGGTTCAAGGGTAAGATACCAAGACAGAGCTTTATCTCATGGTTAGTCATGCACAAGTCATTGAAAACACAGGACAAACTAAAAAAATGGAACATAATTGATGTCTCTACATGCAGTCTATGCAATGCTGATCATGAAAACGAAGAACATTTGTTCTTCCAATGCTGGTACTCCAACTTAGTGTGGTCACACATTCTCTATCGCTTGGGGTACAACAGGAAGCCACTGTCATGGGAACTTGAAGTGGATTGGTGCTTACAACAGTTTGCGGGCAGAGGTCCATGCTCCCTAGTTAAAAAACTGGTGTTCAATGCATCCATCAACCACTTTTGGCAAGAGAGGAACATAAGGCTCTTTCAAGGTAAGTGCAAAAAAACACTAGAACTTATTGCTAAAATACTGGAAGACGTGAGACTTCGTATAGCAGTCCTCGAGCTTAAAGTAGAAGATAATGATACGAATAGAAGTTTTTGTGAAAGATGGCGACTGGCAGTCCAGTTGGAAGTTAAGATAAGCTCTACACATGCATGGAAAAAGCCTGAATTGGGATGGATAATGGTGAACACAGATGGGTCGCTCATGGCTCGCAGAGGTGGTTATGGTGCCTTATTGAGGAATCATGATGGTACAGTAATCACTGCAGCAGTAGGGTCACAAGAAGCTCACTCGGTAATCCTTCATGAATTGCAAGGAGTCGAAACTGGTATTAGGCTAGCAAAGCAATATGGCGTTACCAAAGCAGTGTTTTGTATGGACTCACAGAATATGTACATTTATCTCACCACGGACAAAGCCCCTCCATGGGAGGCATGTCACATAACAAGAAGGATCAAATACTCTCAGTTTGCAGAAGTCAGATTGATACATGCATTCCGTGAAACTAACCAAGCAGCTGACAAACTTGCTAGCCTAATGCCTAGTGCAAAATACGTGGAGATACTCCCGAGCTCCTTTGCTGAAGACTTGAAGAAAATTATATTTACTGATGCAAATGGTAAACAATATGCTCGATTGTAATCTATAAATCCTTTTTCAGTGGTCTGGGGAGCCCATTTACACCTCGCGCTTGCCTTTCAAAAAAAAAAAAAAAAAAAAAAGGTGACCATTTGTGCTTTCGTGGAGCGTTGGCAACCTGAGACCAACACTTTACACCTACATTTTAAAGAGATGGGCATCACCCTGGACGACGTCTACCGTATAACTCATTTACCGATTGTTGGTAATCCGGTTAGAACGTCGATGAAGATAACAACAGATGAATGTGTTACATTATTGGTGAATGGTTTGGGGATTGAAAATAAAGAAGAAAAGGTCCATGTCAAGAAGAATGGCAGATCTGTGGACATAAGTTTTTTCAGGACAACTGTTGTAGAATTGCTACGAAAACTTATTCTCTTCAAAAGAAAGAACAAGTGTGTAGGGGTTACTTGTTATTTCTTATGGGTATGACTATATTTGCTGATAAAAGTGGAACAAAGGTTTCAATTGAATATTTGAAGATGCTGATGAAGGTGGATGATGTAAAAAAGTATGCATGGGGTGCATGAGCTTTGACATTTTTGTTTCATCAGTTAGGCGGTGCTAGCAGAGAGGGTACGAAACAAATTTCAGGATATTTGCCCTTTTTGGAGGTATGTTTCGAATTTTTTATTTTGTTAATTACCCTCATAATATATAAGAATTTATTAATATTTATTTATATTGTTTTCGTTTATAGGCATGAATATATGATCACTTTAGACTTTGGGGTAATGCAAAACTGAAGTGGGATGCTAGACTCCCCACCATGCCTAAATGGGAACCCCCACAAATTGTAGGGGTTTTGACGAACAAATTATCACTCTAAGAGAGCATCTCGATGACATGTCTCCTGAAGAGGTAAAAATGCATCTTTAAGTTCAATAAAATTATTTGTATGATGTGTCATATATTAATAAGTTTTAATTATATAATTCACATGTACTTTGGGACCCTTACGTGGAGTCCAAGGAAAACACTCCCCTTTATGGCATCACATGATTCACATGATGTTTGTTATGCCTCGATGTAGTAGAAATATATCACCTCGATAGAGTTATGAGATCAATGGGAATGGTACAAGTCATCCCAAATCTTCCAATCCAAGCTCAATTCAAGAATATAACTCGATCTGGCAAGCACTATTACGTGAATTACGGGGTTTTGTCATCGTTCGCTAAAAAATGACATTATCATGTCGTGCCAACTAACGAACAAGGTGCTCTGTGAAGCTTCCATGGGATTGTGGGGAGGATTACTTGGACTGATTTCACCACTTTATCCATTCCTTTGTACAACTACCGAACAAGAGGAGAAGTCATCCCCTAAGTAGACATTTGTTTTTTTTTTCAAACAAGAGGGTAATTACAAACATTTTACACTTATAAAAGATCTTAAATTTACATGGTTTGCACTAACATCTAATGTTTCCCTGCAGGAGATTGCCATTGCTCGAGCTCTTAAGGTGGTCAATGCCTATATTGAAAAAGGGGGAAATGTTGACAGGGTTGCGCTGCTCGCATGGAAAAATAGTGTATGTGATTTGCTAGAAAAAATGTCTACGCCCGTTACCTTGGAACAAGAGGAAGAAGAGCCTGACGTATGCCCCAGTGTTGACAGTGGTGAAATTGGTGGTAGAGGAAGTGAGTGTAAAAGCAAATTGAGGCAGGAACAAAGACACTATGTTCGGAGGCAAAGATAAATGTGTTGTTTATTATATTTTAAAAATTAATTGTTCCATTTTGTAAACTTTAGAAATATTTCTTAACAGGCTTTAAGTTTTTACTTCTCTTCGATATTGATTGTTTCATTTGTTATGAAGCTTTCATATTTTAAGATTTTTACAATGAATAGGTGTTGTGCGAGGCTATTGTTGTAACAAAGTACAGAAAAGGGAAATGAACAAATTGCAGAAAAATTTTGATAAATAAACAATGCGACAATGAAAAAATTTGTAGCAAAAAATGCGATAAAAAATGCAGCAAAATTTACAGAAAAAATTGCAAAAAATAATGTCAGAAAAATAAACAATGCGACTTGTATGGAATTCACATAAAGGATTAGTTCGAAAAACTTGTATGGTTCGAGTTTAGGTTTGATACGACAAAACTTCAAGAAACAAGATTAGAAAGTCCAGTTGCATAAAATTTTGCATATTTTTACTTTGTTCGCAGTGACCAATGTGAGAATTTTAAAAAATCTCGCATTGGTTATCAAAAATTATTTTTGCAATTTTTACTGACCTTATTTTCAGTTATTGTTGCATCAAACTATTCCTTTTTGAGATTTTACATTGTCGCATCAAACATAAACAAAAGTTCGAACTAAATAGAGTCAAATTCCATATAATATGTTAACAAAAACTTGAACCATACAAGTCTTTCGTAAATACAAAAAAAGGTGACTTTTCTAACAAAATAATGGTTCCTATGTCACAAAAAAATTACAATTGTCATTTACATTTTTCTTTTCACAATATTTATTAGCAAAATATAATATGTGCATCAGCTCAATATGGTTACGACCTTGTTCGACTTGTGGACATTATTCTAATTGAACTTCTTCACCATTGTTGCACCAATCCCGAGCTGGGCATCGAAACTACTCTTCAATGAGACTGCTTCAAGAAATATGCGACACGACCAAGTTGGTACTATCGGAGGCAATGGTGGTTTCGGTTGCATATGAAGGAAGACATACCGACTACTCTGTGCAAGGTGAGCCATGAAACAAACACGTCTTTCGTCAAACTGTGGTGCCGGGTAAACATATGGAAAACAGGTCGTGCTTTGGTTCCCATATAAAACAAAGACACACTGGTAATGGTTCGCTGCGAGTTCTAACATATCGGGTCCATAAACTAATTTGTCCTATCTATCCACACCTGGCCTTCTGGAATTAGCAAAACATCCTTACAACCTTGACCCCTGACTCGTGCCACATTCCAACCCACAACTGTTCATTACTTTCAAGCTCCATCAGTAACTCTTTCCGTACTTGTTTCCAACCACTTTCGTCGTGTAATGTAGGAACTTGGCTATGCATTGAAATCCACAATTTCCATCGCCTGGAACATTCTCAATATTGTCAATATAATCCCGTATCCAAGACGAAATTTGGCTCATCCATCTATTGTTACAAATTTTTGGCTTATCTTTTTTGTTTGACAACTTCTTACTTTTGTCTTTAAGTTCCTCTTGTGTCATGGAAAATTCGTGGCCCGATGGATTCCTTTTTGTTGACCTCTCGTGCTTAGAAAATTTCTTTTTTTTAGTTCTCCCCTTGTCAGCCACAAGTGCTAATGGTTTAATCATTACAATGTCACCTAGGCTACTCAACTCTAGAAGCTTCCTCTTCATCACCAACTTTTGATCATGAGTTGAATCATTAAACCTATTCATAAGAGCGTCGACCCATGGGTCTATAATCACATCCCCACATTCACGAATAGGTATTGTGCCAAGTTGAAGCTAATATTTGTCTATTGTGCGTATTGGAATTTGTCCTGTGGGTGGTAGATAACCTATAAGTTTATGAGTATAAGGTAATCCATGAGTGGTTAGAAGCACACAACCTCACTTGACAGGGTCAATGCCCACATTTTCACACCTCCGAATTTCTGAATTGATCAAATCAATAGCCTTGTATGCCACTGATCCATGAAGTTTGCTAAATAAACTGAACATATGGTCAGTCTTCACATTCGTCAAACTTTGTTGAAATGACGATTCTATCTCTACCAGTTGGATTTCGATCATATCATGCATCTTTATCCATACATTTAGGAATGTACCTTGTGAATTTTCCAACGAGTGTTTCAACTTCAAGTGTGCATCTTCAACTCGACCGGTTGTCCGTTGGCCAAAATGCATAAATGTATCGGTCTATGTACTAACAAAATACTCCTTCAGAGCATACGAATGTCCTGACATATTCCAAACACTTTGGGTATGATTTCAATCTTCTATCAAATTCAATTGTGGCCTTGTTTCATTTCTCTTCTGTACTTAATTTATACAAATCTAAAAAAAAAAATCTATAAATTCGGCTCACCTGTCATTATCTGCAAAGTGTTTTTGGCAATATTTCTCAAATTTGTGTTAATGTGTCATGTTCACAATAATCTCCTTGCCTTTGGAAAAACTCGCTCAATAGCCTTGATCAAACCCAATTCTCTGTCAATCACAAACACGCTTGGCAAGTTGTTTGGCTCAAAAATTCTAGCAAAATTTTTCAATGCCCAAGCGTATGACTCTTGTTTCTCAGAACACATAAAACAAAATGCAACATTAAAGGTCTTTTCGGTCGATGTCACACCAACAATCTCAAACAACGACATCCTATAGCGATTCATTTTATATGTGCAATCCATAAGCATTATTTGTGGAAAACACTTTGCAAACTGAATATATTCAGGATGCGCCCAAAAAAGGTTGGTGACTATATTCCCCCCATCAATAGTATGTCACACTATGTACTTGTGCTCCATCAACAAGTGTAGAGTATGTTGCAAAACTGTCCTACCTCTTTGTTGAAGTATTTTTATCCGACAAATTACATTGTAAATATGTTTCAAATTCAAGATATTATTTGGATACATCTTTTTCAACCGAGACAAGATGTGGCGAGGGTTCACACCCGACATCGCCATATTCTGCACATATATCATCTCCTCTTCATTCAATTTGCCAGCAAACAAAGATCTAGGATGATTGTGGGTTCCACATGTCACTTGCAACATCTAATGGTCATTCTCTAGTGGGATCCCTCTCAACTAAATTATGTGGCCACACTTCTTTGTACTGCTTGATTGAACATAATTCTTTAACCTTTTATCGGATTTTCGTCCCCCTTCACAACCAAAATGGATCATTCCCTTCTGTATTTAATTAACAAGTTTCGATTTAGTGATAATAACAACTATGTTATTATCCCTACTGATGCCTTGGACCCAAGCTATCAACGCAGACCTTGATGAGAATACCAAAAAAAAAAAAAAAATTAATTTGTTAATAACAAAAACATATTTATAACAATGAAAACTGGTGAAAACAAAAACACAAACTATCTTACCTCGTTCGTAACAAATAAGTGACTTTCATCGACTACCAGTGCCATTGATCTTTCTTCATTGTTAAAGTCACCACTTCCATCAACATTATCATCATCATTCTGCATAATGATTCATTTTATAATTAGTTTCATATATAAATTAAAATTTTAATTTACTTAACAAAAAAATGGCGGTTACCACTAAATGGTCCGTCTCTGGGTTCTCAAAATCGTTAAAAGGCATCTCCATACTTATTAAATTCATTTGAAATGCTTATGCACGAATGCATCATACAATAATCAAACAATTATTTTGAAAAAAAAAATTAGATGAATATTTTTTTTATGCAAATTACCTCCATTGGAATTGATTGTTCTTGCTCTTTAAATTGATCATTTTCTTCACCCTCATGTTCACCCTTAAAATCTTCATTTCTAATATCATCAACTTCACTAAACCCTTTCATTTTCATCTAATAAAATTAAGATAAGTTCTTCCTAGTGAAGTGTAGTAGAATTCAACCGATGAGGGAGTGATAGGGGAGCGTTGGAGAAAGAGGACGAAAAGACCAAGGGTTTTTGCGATTTTGGGGTTTTCACGAAGAGGAAGGGATAAGGAAGAGGAGGAATACGACGGAGCTTGACAGGAAGTGGAGTTTGGTCGTTGAGTTTCGGACGACACAAACCAAGGAGTACGAGAGATCAAGGAAGGGAGAGGAGTTTGCATTTTTGCGTTTTTTTGGTTTTTTGGTTTTTTCGTTCTGAGTTTGGGTTTTCTTGTTAGGTTTTTCATATTTATTGGTGGTGTGAGTAAGTAAGAAAAAAAACATTCAATGGTGGTGTGAGAAAGTGCTTATGGTGGTGTGGAGTAGTCGTTGCCATGTAAGTAGTTAATTTATTTTGATTAGTGTATTTTACATTTTTATATAATTTGACTAATTCGTGATATTTGTATGTTTTTATGTAATTTTGAAGCATCTAAGCTAGATCAAGGAAAATGGGAACAATTTTAGAAAGGAAATAAGATTTTGATGATGGTCTTTATTGAACAAACAAATTCTAGAGTATCTTGTTGACCAAATTTTCAAATTGAGCTTATAAGATCTAAAAAGAACGGTGACATGATAAGCTACACACAACAAAAGGAATAATTTAATTCCGAACTATAACGAGAAAGATTTGCTAACTCAGTGTCTGTATAAGAGTTGTTAACAAAAGAGGAAAAAAATCGTGATTTTCATCAAATTTATGTTTCCAAAATATTTGGCTGTCTATTACGTGATTTAACAATCTTGGTATATTCCTAGTAGGTTTAGGACTATTTGTTAGCTGATTGATCACAAATCTTACCACAAGTGTACGGTTGTCTATCGAGTTAGAAATTGGCAAGTACTAGTCGAAGATGACTTAATAAAAGTTGGAAAATTTAATTTAAAATCAAGTTTGAATACTTAGTTTAGTAAAGTAAAGATTTTATTGATAAAAATATAAATTAAATGGAAGTGCATAAAAATTCAAAGTAAGACCTAAATGTGAGAATTGGGGCTTTGGGTTTACCATCACGAGTAGATGAAACCATTAGATCACTTTTAGATTATTCGTTTCCAAATTCGTTAAACATTTTTAAGGTAGACTCTCATCTGACCTTAGGATTGAAAATATGACATTATGAACCAATTGATTTTAAGCCTAAGTTGTATTTGTAACCTAAAAATCAAATATGAATTTAAAAGCGTAAAAAAAATCACAAAGCATAAAACACCCAAATATGTAACAAATCATAATGAAACTTAGACTAATAATATGTAAACAGTGTACTTAGGAGCTTGTTAGAGAAATTGCAACTATAGAACTTATCTAATCTTGAGTTTAAGAAGTAGAAGAAAACATGAGTTGAATTCATATAATGAAATACATAACATCTAACTTACCTCATAGGTTTATGGTACAACCAATTTACAAGATCAATCTAACTAACATGTTTCTCTAATACATGAAAATGAAAAGAAACTAATCTAAAAGAGCCATCTTGGAGCTATCCTCCCATGGGCTCACCCACACCCTAAGATGGGATGTTAGCAGAACATGGTAAGCTCTAGGCTTTCACTCAATTTATTCTCTATAAACTCTAAGTATTACAAATAATTTTCTTTCAAAAGTGTTCTCCAAGGTGTGATCCAAAGCGTCCTCATGTATATCAAAATATGGGGGGTATTTATAGGTGAAGAAGGGCGAGGTTGGTATATAGATAATGGGGTTGTTTGTATTTTGAACATGCACAGGAGCTTGATGAATTTATGAAAAGTTATTTATGAATGAGAATAACAAAATATGCGTGTGGAAGGTGGAGTAAAATATGAAAAAATGGTAAAAGTGATTTAGTGAAAAGGAAAAGTGACTTGGATGTGAATTATGCAAATAAGGGAATGAGTAAAAGTGTGAGAATGGATAGTAGAGTTTGACTTAATACTTTTTGAGTTTGTAGATATTTTTATTGTCATGATAAAGTTGGTCATATGGATGTCCAAATCTTCATGCTGATTTCCTCGCGATCCATAGATGGTGATGCTTTGTGGGCTTGACTCATGGATATTGGGCTTGAAAATCTTTGGTCTTTGACAATGCATATGTGAACTTCCAATGTACTTTATAGTTGTTGAACTTAGCCTTATTGTACCAATTTTGTATGATTTGCGATTAGTGCTTAAATTTCTACAAAAATACACATAATGAGATATTTTTATTAGAGAATTGGAGTTAACATCTGTATATTTAGGGCCATAAAATCTCATTTATGTGTTTATTATTAGCATATAAATAAGACCATATGTTTAGATGGAGTTTTAGTTTCATTGTCAATGGATGAAACCATAGTTTGAGTATTTGTTTAGGTTAGTAGGTTGTTCTTAATTTGTTTTAATTGCATAATTTTCGCTCTTTTATTATTAGTATATTCATGAGATTTTTCATCTTCTATATCATGTATTTGATTGTTAGTGAAATGATTATATTAATTGCAGCTTAGGTGTATATTTCTAATGCTAATCGATTTGATTATATGTGCTTATGTTATATTCTTTGACATATAATGCTTAGAAATTAGGCTTTTTGAAATCGATGAAAATTTAATATTTTTATGATAAGTTTATGTGCAATTAACGTTAATTCTTTCAATTGATAATAACATGGGTTATGATACTAATTGTGATATTTGAACAACTTCATTTCACTTGAGCAATGTATATAATTTATGGTGGATTCCCTAGTCTTGACATATTTTTTTTCGTAGATTTTGTTAGTTTTTTCTTCTGCTCTCATCAAAAATAAAAAAATAATTGGTATTGTTGTTTAGGTTAGACTTAGGCTAGAATTAGGTTTTGCAAAATAGTTAAAAAAATTTTATTCTTCATATGCAATTCCTATGGGTTCGATCTTACATACACATTAATCTATACCATTGTCGATTCGTGCGTCTGCAAGTAATATTTACAATTTCACAACAATGGTGATGCAATACCTTCTATAGCTTCTTGGTAAAAGTTGTGTATGCACCCAAGTTTAGCTGATGACTTGACATTGCTGAAACCTAAAATGGATATGTGGGCAATGAAGGTTCCAAGAAGATTCCTCCAATACATCATTGGTCAGCGATAACAAAGACAAGGGAAAATGACTCGAACGATTTTTATGGTGGAATAACGTGCCAATGGCTGTTATTTCTCTTAAAACAAATTTATTTGTGTAATAGTATGACATATTTTGTACATTTAGTACTATAGGTACTGTATGCATTGATATACTTGTGGTATTACCTGGTGAGTATATTTTTTGAATGTCTCACTAATAATATAAATATTTTTATCTTTGTCTTACATTGTGTTGTAAACTTGTGATTCTCATATTGTTGTAATGAAAAAAAAAATATTTTCGAAATCTACCAAACTCTCAAATAATGTTTTGGTAATCTATCAAACTCTCAGACGTAGAACTGTATCAGTTAGAACCTCGTGATGGTTCAAATATTATACTTAATAGCTATAAAAAAAACTCTCAGTCACAAAGTTGTGACAGTCACAACTTTGTGATGAAAAAACCTTGTGCTTGGAATGTGCTCGATCACACAGTTGTGACCCTCATTAGGTTCGCAAGTGATTACGCCCAAACAGTACACGCGGTCAATTGCAGTAAAGAATGGGGTGTCGATCCCACGAGGAAAAATGATCTACAAAACAAGGTGAAGGAAGACAAACTATGCGAAACTAAAGTTAAGAAATTCTAACAAATTTAAAATACGAAATTGAATTTAATTTAATGAAAATTAAGTTTGGAAAAATCACAAGGTTCCAAGAATCCCTCCTAGACTTCACGCGCCAACTAGTATTGATTCACTATGATGACTCAACTACGTGTTTCACATCCCAAACGACGTAATCGGAAAAATAATCTTTTATGCATTAATATACCCTAATGTAAATGAATTTTAGATTTCACTTTTTCTAAAAAAAACACAAAGGTCTGTCATATGTGATATCCTAAACTTACGATATATCCGGAGACAATATCGTAATAAATGATGATCACATATAACTAACCTACCGGAATTAATTGATTCTTAAACATTCCACACATAAGAAAAACGTGACTAAGCTTATATGGAGAAGAAAAGATAACCACCGGAATAATAACAATCTACGAAGAAATCTATGAAATCCTTGTCACTGAAACAACATAAATTTCTATATTAAATAAAAGTGAGAATCATTAAACATCATTATTCGTCGTGAAAACTTAAAGCGAATCAATTACTAATTTAGTTCGTTACATCTAGGAGTTCACCTCTTCACCTTGCGTGGGGTTTAGTGACTCATGGTGGTGGTGGTCACAGCATCAGTGGAGGTGGAATCCATCTCTTCCTGTACATGCACGAATCCCAAGAAATTGCAAATCCCGAGAAATCTCAGCAGCTGCACTGTGGTGGTACACAGCAATGGGCTGAGGTGCGAATAGCGAACTATTTGAAAAACAATTGATTCCCGCCTAACAGTCGCGCGGCTCTGCCTTCGTCTCCAGCGCGACACCTCCTGCTCCGCTGCCGCTGCTTCGCTCCTTGCGAGCGTTCCTTCGTCCTCCGATCGTCTCCGGCACCTGCAAGAACAGAAAGAGAGATGGAAAGAGTGAGAGAGATACAAACTCGAAGGAGAAAGAGAACGAGGGGGCGAAATAGGGAGGACTCTGTCGCGGTGGTGGCGATTCTGTCGCGGTGGTGGCGGCCCTAAAAGAGAGAGGCGACTCTGTCGCGGTGGTGATGGAGTGAGATGGAACAGGGAGAGAGACCGAAGGCCAAAAAAGGGAGAGAGATGGAAAGAGTGAAGACGGGAGAGAATGGAACAAGGAAACAGGGCGGCGAAACAGGGAGGTACTCCCTGTTTCTGCTGCGTGCGGTGGTGGCGTGCGAGTTTTGTTCGTGATGGAGGATGCTGGATGGTGGCGAGGTGAAGGAAAGACAGGAACAGGGTGCGTGGAGGAAACAGGGACGGCGGTGGTTTGGCGGTGGCGAGATGGTGCTGATGGTGGTCGGTTAGTGGCGAGAGACACATGGCTCTATGTCTCTGCCCAGGTGGAGGTGGTGATGGCGGCTGGAAAAGAGAGGAGGAACAGAAAACGTGGAAGAGCAGCCTGGTCAAGAGAAGGGAAGAGAGAAACCTAAATAGGGTTCCCCTATTTCCTTGTTAGGCTGGGCTTAGGTTTCTTGCTTTCTGGGCTTGGGCTTGATTAAATTAAGTGGACCTAGGCTTATTTGGGTTAGGTTTAGATATGTGAACCACTATTTTGTATCACCCCTATAATTAACAAATTAATCATTTCCTCAAATTGTCGCCTTGATGCGATTTTATTGTTCACGCGCAAATTCCTACAAAAACATGAAAATGAAATAATTAGAATAAAATATATTAATTGAAGCACTAACATATATAAATTAAGGGATATATTTTGTAATAATTACGTGTATATCAAATACCCCCAAACCTATATTTTGCTAGTCCTCGAGCGAAACAAAATAAAGAATAAAATTCTAACTCACTTTCGTAGGAATCACGGTTGCACTTACCTTAACGTGCAACAAGGCTTTAAACCTCTAGATTACCTCTAGAGGACGAGTTATAGTCTCGTGAGGGTTTCCAGAAATGCTACCCCCAAACATTACTGACTCAATAAAACAAAATCTATTTTCTAAAAACATAATGCAAAACATATGAACATTCCCTTTTATTTCCCTTAGAGTATTTTTCTGATTGCTTACAATTCAAGAAAAACAACAAACTAATAATGTCACAAGAGTAGATCAATAGAGTACAATAATTTAATAGTATCTAAAGGTTAAATGAATTTCATAATCATTCTCAACTCGAAGTGTGTGTGTGAGGAGCCTTATCAACATAACTCTTCATCTCATAGTAAATATGTGACAAGATAACCTTTAGAAAAGACGTTTCGACTACAATTCTCTCATGTCACTCAGAAATGAAACGCTCAGAGATTGGGCACTCAGTTCATATGTGAGGAAAAGAATATACTATGAAAAATGCAAACGTCTCACATATAATTATCATGAAAAACAGAATTTTCAAAGAGTGAAATGAATATGATCTCATGGACCGGAATATTGATTACTTTTGAGAATGTTGAATCAAACACCATTGTTCTTGCCTATTCAATCTCCACATCTATTAAGCTAACTTTCACTTAAGATCAATCAGGTCTTTACTAGGTTGTATTGGGGCTTGGATTATGACAAACAATAATGGACAAAAAGGATACAAAGATTTCCTGAGAATGGATACACCCTTGAATAAACACATAGGGCATTGAAGAACAAATCAATGTTGTACACCATTAACTTTTTCTTCATTATTTTCTTCTTCAATCGCAATTTTTTTTTTAACATGCTTTTCCCCATTGATACAATCCAACACTTTTATTTCGAGGGCGCATGAAATATCTAATTTTTTTTTTTTTGCCCATTCCATGAATATATCTCACCTTATACATTCTCAGAAAATTGGGTAAGGATAAAATAATAAAGGTATTACTCCTTGATTGGAGTAGGTATTGGGAATGGGGATAACAAAGAAAAGGCTATTTAAAGGCTCAAAGGGCTGCAAATTGATATTTATTATTGGGTAGGCTAAAAGGCTAAAAATGGTTTAAAGAAAGAAATGCCTATATCACTTCATAAGTTCTAGTTAGTACTAGGACATCTCAACTAAATAAAGCAAGAAGTTCTAGTGTAAAGATTCAATTTTTATGTCATTCTTAAAGCAATCAATAAGAAAATCAAGAATAATGAGATCATCAACGAAATAATGCGGACTCAAGAAAAATTAGAATGTAATTAATAACCCTAAAAAAATAAAGAATGGCTCAAAACTCACACGGGTTAAAGTCTCCACTATTATTCTAAGGTTTTTCTAGTTCAATATCTCACTAATCAACTTCAAATCATGTTGACTTGGCTTATAGTGCGCGAAAAGTTGAGTTGAAAAGTCTCACGAAATACATCTAACATAAGGATAATATCAAATACCATATTTTCCACTAATATAACTATGTGACACGTGTTAGTATGTGTTTTCTCAAAATTAAAGCAACAAAATTATTCTCTAAAATTGAAAAGAACTCAAAACCTCTTTTTTTTTTAATTCACCAAGAGTTTGGATTTCAAATGCATTTTCAAGAAGATTTTACACAATTACCATAATCATCTAAGTATTCAATGGAGATTGAGTAGCACACAAAAATGACTCGGTTTAATTGTAAAATACGTTTTAAACTCAAAGATTTTTGAAAATTGCATAAAAAATATAATAAACCACCACACCCCCAAACCTAAACCAAACATTGTCCTCAATGTATAAAATAATAATCATGACAAATCAAGGCAAAAGAAAAGAGGAGGGTTAGAGTGATATTACCATGGTGAAGCTTTTTACCAATTTCGATGAAATCTTCCACCAGTGAACGCTCAGAAACATAAGAATCATGGAGTTTTCATTAGAAATCGATAAAATGCAGACTCGACATTAACAAAGAAAACAAAAAAAAGGCAAGTTGTAAGTCAAAACTGTTATGGAGCTAACGAGTATGAGTGAAACACAACTAAATAGGGTACTCGAAAATCAATCCAAACTAACAGCAAAGACACACAACTAAGGCTAGGCTGCCTCCTAGGAGCGCTTGGTTTAACGTCTTCAGCCCAACATATATTCTCCCTCATGAAAGATATACCATGAAGTGACGAGGAAGAACATAGGGAACATTCACCTCCAAACCTAGTCTATGATATAAACGAGTCAAAAGGGTTAAGGAATCATATACCAACAACCTGAAAAGTTGAGGATTAGTCCACTCAAAAATAGCAACCACCTGATGTTTCCTCTTGATAGTGCATAGATCCTTGATGACCCTTGCATAAGTTGGTACTTGTTTAATCACATGCAACAAAGGTAAGTTAATTTTAACCTGTTTCAAGTGTTCTAGAATCTCACCATGCATTTCTGATTTCTTTCCAGTAGGTCGTAGTGCTTGAGGAAAAGGAACTGAAACTGGAATGTTCTTATTGGGCTCATCCTCAGGGATCCTCTCCTTTGCACTTGGCGAGGTGCCTATAGTCGTGGACGAGCTTGACCATCTAAAATCTTACCACTCCGCGTAGTAATGGCATTAACCTCTTTGACTTTCTGAGAGTCTGAGGTAGAGGTTTGTGCAATAAGTTGTCCCTTCGGATTTGCTTGAGGCTGTGACGGAAATTTGTCTCGCTCTTGTACTGTTAATGAACTTGTCAGCTTGGTTATCTGGCTTTTGATCTCCTTGTTCTCCTCTGTCAACTGTGTCAATGCAACATCAAATTTTTTATTAGTTTTACCTTGTGCCTCTATAAATGCATGTAATGTGTCTGATAAGGAACTTCTGTTAGATTGTGCATTGTATGGAGGTGCAGGATATGACCTAGGTGGTTGTGCCTGTGAGTGTGTAGGTTGGTCTGCTTTGGACCTCCAGCCTAAGTTAGGGTGATCTCTCCAGCCAGAATTGTAAGTGTTAGAGAATGGTGAATAAGGCTTCTTGTACATCCCTAAGGCGTTATATTGTTCCTCATAAACCCCTCTCATCTCAGTCAAGGTTGGGCAATCCTGTGCCAAGTGTTCAACTCCCCCGCATATAAAACAGGCGTCCTGTAGCTCAACTCTGGCAACAGTATGTGTGGGCCTACCATCCTTGGTCTTAAGTGCCTCTAACTCCCTAGTTACTCTATCCAGTTGGGCTCTAAGGCTATCATCTTCCCTAAGTTGGTAAACTCCAGCTGGATGTGTTCTATCCGTGCTCTCAGTAGCACTTGGACCAGTCCAAGTATGAGCTTTTTCATCCAAGTCATTCAAGTACTCAATGGCCTCGTCAGGGTCCTTTTGCAAAAACTCTCCATTACACATCATCTCAATGAACTGACGCTCTCTACTAGTGAGTCCCTCATAAAAATAACTGACTACGCGCCAACTCTCATACCCATGGTGTGGGCATGTATTCAAGAGATCCTTGAACCTCTCCCATACTTTATATAATGTCTCGCTATTCTTTTGGGTGAAGGTAGAAATCTGTCTCTTTAGACCGTTGGTTTTGTGGTGAGGAAAATATTTATTAAAAAATGTTTGGGTCATCTCCTCCCACGAACCTATAGACCTTGGTCGCAAAAAGTATAGCCAACTCTTCGCTTTTTCCTTAAGGGAAAAAGGAAAAAACCTTAGTCTAACCGAGTCTACAGCCTCAACTTTGTTGTGGAAAGTGGCCACAACTTCCTCGAATTCCCTAATGTGAACATAAGGATTCTCACTCTCTAGGCCATGAAAAGTGGGTAATAATTGTATCATACCCGGCTTAAAATCTAGCTTTGGTGTACTTGGTGCAAACATGATACATGATGGAGTAGCAATGATCGTGGGGTGGAGATAGTCCTTTAGCGACCGAACATGGTCATCTTCGTGATTACTCATGGTGTTAGAATTAGAAGTAGAACTTAATTTGGCCTCAATGTGAATTTGTGGGTGTTCTAAATTGGGGATCCTAATTAGTCTCCCTAAGTGGTCTCTATTCCAACTCACTCCCCCAATGTTTTTTTTTTAATTTTTTTTTATAAATAAAATAAAAATAAAAATTATACTGGACCTAAAACCTAAAAATAGAATAAAATAAAATAAAATGAAAAATGAGCAAGAAAGATAATACCTGAAACCTTCCTTGTAGAATGACGCTTGTTCCCCGGCAACGGCGCCAAAATTTGATTACGCCCAAACAGTACACGCGGTCAATTGCAGTAAAGAATGGGGTGTCGATCCCACGAGGAAAAACGATCTACAAAACAAGGTGAAGGAAGACAAACTATGCGAAACTAAAGTTAAGAAATTCTAACAAATTTAAAACACGAAATTGAATTTAATTTAATGAAAATTAAGTTTGGAAAAATCACAAGGTTTCAAGAATCCCTCCTAGACTTCACGCGCCAACTAGTATTGATTCACTATGTTGACTCAACTACGTGTTTCACATCCCAAATGACGTAATCGGAAAAATAATCTTTTATGCATTAATATACCCTAATGTAAATGAATTTTAGATTTCACTTTTTCTAAAAAAAACACAAAGGTCTGTCATATGTGATATCCTAAACTTACGATATATCCGGAGACAATATCGTAATAAATGACGATCACATATAACTAACCTACCGGAATTAATTGATTCTTAAACATTCCACACATAAGAAAAGCGTGACTAAGCTTATATGGAAAAGAAAAGATAACCACCGGAATAATAACAATCTACGAAGAAATTTATGAAATCCTTGTCACTGAAACAACATAAATTTCTATATTAAATAAAAGTGAGAATCATTAAACATCATTATTCGTCGTGAAAACTTAAAGCGAATCAATTACTAATTTAGTTCGTTACATCTAGGAGTTCACCTCTTCACCTTGCGTGGGGTTTAGTGACTCATGGTGGTGGTGGTCACAGCATCAGTGGAGGTGGAATCCATCTCTTCCTGTACGCGCACGAATCCCAAAAAATCTCAGCAGCTGTACTATGGTGGTACACAGCAATGGGCTGAGGTGTGAATAGCGAACTGTTTGAAAAACAGTTGATTCCCGCCTAACAGTCATGCGGCTCTGCCTTCGTCTCCAGCGCGACACCTCCTGCTCCGCCGCCGCTGCTTCGCTCCTCGCGAGCGTTCCTTCGTCCTCTGATCGTCTCCGGCACCTGCAAGAACAGAGAGAGAGATGGAAAGAGTGAGAGAGATACAAACTCGAAGGAGAAAGAGAACGAGGGGGCGAAATAGGGAGGACTCTGTCGCGGTGGTGGCGGCCCTAAAAGAGATAGGCGACTCTGTCGCGGTGGTGATGGAGTGAGATGGAACAGGGAGAGAGACCGAAGGCGAAAAAAGGGAGAGAGATGGAAAGAGTGAAGACGGGAGAGAATGGAACAAGGAAACAGGGCGACGAAACAGGGAGGTACTCCATGTTTCTACTGCGTGCGGTGGTGGCGTGCGAGCTTTGTTCATGATGGAGGATGCTGGACGGTGGCGAGGTGAAGGAAAGACAGGAACAGGGTGCGTGGAGGAAACAGGGACGACGGTGGTTTGGCGGTGGCGAGATGGTGCTGATGGTGGTTGGTTAATGGTGAGAGACACAGGGCTCTATGTCTCTGCCCAGGTGGAGGTGGTGATGGCGGCTGGAAAAGTGAGGAGGAGCAGAAAACGTGGAAGAGCAGCCTGGTCAAGAGAAGGGAAGAGAGAAACCTAAATAGGGTTCCCCTATTTCCTTGTTAGGCTGGGCTTAGGTTTCTAGCTTTTTGGGCTTGATTAATTTAAGTGGACCTAGGCTTATTTGGGTTAGGTTTAGATATGTGAACCACTATTTTGTATCACCCCTAGAATTAACAAATTAATCATTTCCTCAAATTGTCTCCTTAATGCGATTTTATTGTTCACGCGCAAATTCCTACAAAAACATGAAAATGAAATAATTAGAAGAAGGCTTAGAACAAATATTTGTTCCAAGAATGGAGGTTCAGATGAAAAAATGACAAAAGAAGAAGGCTTAGTGATAAGTCCCCTGAAGTTTAGAGCACTATCAAATACTTTAGTGAAATAATAACATTTTGAATTACTATTGGAATTGTGTTAGGAGATTTGATGTTAAAGCACAAAGATGGATCGTGTCGTGTAACTTAAATATAATGCTTAGGAATAGTGAATCCATGTGTTTTCGTCCTGATTTTTGGAATGTCCAAAATGTCCTCTCAACTCTATTATATTTACAATAAAAACCAATAGGTAGGTGAACAATGACTAGGGGTATTTTTGTAATTTAAATTTGATCTACAGTATATAATGAGAGTTTACCCTTAGTAACAGTGAACCCATATGTCTTCGTCCTGATTTTTTGAAATACCCAAAATACACTCTCAACTTTATTTTATTACAATAAAAACCAATACGTAGGTGAACAGTGCCACGGGTATTTTTGTAATTTAAAATTAAAAAAAATTGTGTACCATTTTACCCTCTCAAATTTAGATTATTTACGATCAAAACCCGCCCCTCTCAAATATTGTTGATTATAGCTAAGCCCTAACATAATTTATTTAAAGCCCTTCAATTACCTATAAATTATAAAAAGACATTCACATCTAATTTTTTGATTTTTATCAAAACCAACCCCTGTAAACATTCATTAATTACACTAGGCCCAATATATAATTTATTTGAGGCCCTCAAATTATCTAGAAATTATATAAAAAAAAACCCTTACTTCTAACTTTTAGATTTTTCATTTTGCCTTTAACATTTCATACTTTTACAATCAAAACCAACCCCTCTCAAACATTGAATAACTATACCTATGCCCCTAACATAAATTATTTGAAGCCCCTTACTTATTTATAAACTATACATAGACACTTAAAATTATATATAATTATTTTTCTTAGAAATTCAATAATAAAATTTTCTAATTATTGAATTGTTATAATAAAATAAAAAATATTGAATATCCGCGCTATCCGAGCACGTATGGTGTCTCGACCCCCTAGTTTTTTATAACTTAAAATACTCGATTTAAATTGTTATGCATGTGTAGATGTTTAGATATTAGTTGAACATTTGCGAGTTACATTTTCCTTGCATTGCCCTTGCCACTGATTATGTTGCGTTGGGTTCTAGTATTCCAAGCCCTACTAGGTTTGGTTATTTGTTCAAATGCCTGAGGGCCCAACTCTGTCCAAAATAAGTTTTGGATAGCCCACAAACTTTGGCGCAGTGACCTTGTGCCATCTAGTGGGCTAGGTGCAACCACGCAGTCTGGCCCAAAATTTAATTTTTATGTTCAAATTTATAAAGTTGAATCCTAACTTCAAAATTAATTGTTTACAGATTTAATCCAATCGAAAATGCTAGGAAACCATGTTTTTGCACCCAGGTTTTGAAACCATGGTGATGTGGTGTGATCTTGAAAGAATGATGAAATCCCCAGAGTGTTTATGTGTATCTCGAGGTTGCAAACAACCTCTTCTAGCGATGCCACATCATCCTGGTTATAAAACATGATTGCAAAACCTGGTTCCTTAGCCTCACTCTAATCCAATTTAGAGAATATCTAGCCATGAGTTCAACTTTTTTTTTTCTTATATACAAAAAAGGCCTTTAGGGACGTAGGCAAAATTGTCGCTATAAACAACATTTCGTCTCCATACATATTGGGCGACAACATATTTGTCGCGCAAAGGTTGTCACTACAGCTCTGTCTCGCAAGCGTTTGTGCGACAAACAAAAATCTTTGTTGCTACAGAGTTCTTTTGAGCGACGACAACAAAATTCGTTGCGAAAGGGTGCGTCGTGTAATATTGTTTTGCGCGACGCTCGTTTCGACACAAGAAATAGAATGGTTCATCGTGCAAAATATGCTTACGGGATTAACTATTTCGTCATATTAAACTTTGTCGGCATAACTCAATCTTGATGAACCCTTTCGTCGCGTTACACTTTGTCGGCTTAACTCAATGGTGACAAACCTTTCATCGCGCAATATTTTCTGTACGCGACAACAATTTAATCAATCTAATGTTGTCACACAGGTTCTATCAATCCAGACACGCCTTGAACTATTCTTGTGCGACGAAAATTTTTGTCGCTTAAAGTTTTGTTTAATAATTTTGAAATCTTTTAATTCAAATATTTTTTTTTATTAAATTTGAAATATTTATTAATTGAATCGTCTCTCACACAGAGGGGTTTTGTTAATTTAGTTAAATACTATTAAATTTACAAATTAATAATGTAAAACCGTACTATATCCATTACAAATTAACATTTTTAAACCGTACTGTATCAGTTACAAATTAAAAAAAACACATCAGTACATTTTCTAGGGATGTGGTGGTTGATGGTTTGTCGACGGTAGCGAGAGGCTCGACAAATTAATCCCCGAATGCTGGAAAGCCCCTAATAACATACTCCACCTAGTTGCCTCCTGGGCTTGTCATTCCCCCTCCCGGGCCTCCCTCTCTGCCTCACGCGCTTTAGCAGCATTTAACTCATTTTGTAATTCCTCCACTTTCGACTGTAACGATGAAACATTTTTGGCTGACATCTGTGAAGCTCAAGATGAGGTGTTGACCTCACGAACTTTAGCTTTCCCCATCCCCCGAACAATCTTTTCGAGTCTCAAACCTAGCGATTCCAATGTCTCCGTCAAAATATGTAATCTTGCATCGGGATCGTCCATTGTGAGCTGCTCCAACGGAGTTTCCGAGGGATGCTGCGAGGCCACTCGCTCCATGCAAGCATCCCGCCTCTCCACCATCGTTTCCTTGATTAAAAAAATTATTAAAAATTAATAACTTTTAAAACAACAGAAGTGACAACATGCAAAAAATGCAAAGAATAAAACTTACATGCAACTTCACAGCAACCTTATTGCCAGGTAATGCATAAACATTCTTGAACATGTCGATTTCTGGGAATTTTGAACCCTCCTACAAAACATTGTTAAAATAATAAACCAACTAATATAAACATTTAAGAGAATGTATTGACTAAAAATAAAACAATGAAAATTAAACATATTAGTTTACTTACTAAACGTCGTTCCTCCACCCTGTAAGAGAAGGGCAATGAACTAGAGTAATGTAGAATTTTCTTTTGACATCATTTTGCCTTGTTCGCCTCAGATATTTTCTGTATAATTATTCAATATATATTAAACATATGCGTTATTACATATATATATATAAATAAATATGTTTATTTTAATTAAATAAAAACGTTAATGCTTACTAGAAATGTGGGAGTTCGAAAATGATCGCACAACCACACCCACTCATCAGGCCTATGCTCCAATTCGATTGGGGGTTTTGCCTTAGCACTATCCACATTGGGAAACGTTTGGAAGTACTGGTGGAAATCGTGCTTCCAATTCCTGTATCGATCCACGCACGTACCGGTGATATATTCATGAATGTTTGGATCATTCATGTAAAACCCAAAGTTAACCTAAAATTTTAAATAATATTTATTAGAGAACATTAAGGCCCAAAGAGATAAATTATATCAAATCATGTAAGACTACAAGCATAAACATGCAAAACCTTCAAAATTTTCTGCATTATAAAGATTCTAATTATTAAAGGTTGAGATGAATGGCTAAAACTTACTGTGAGCGCGTCCAACACCTCGGCCTGTGTCTCGGGCTTGACCTCACTCCAAGATGAGGATGTCATTGGGCAATGGTTGAGAATGATTGCACCAATTTCATACACCAACAAGCTATTAATCTTCGCCGATTGCAAGCGACGATGACTAGGACAAGGTCAAGGAGTGCCACTAAATCTGACATTTCAATATATGAACATACTAATTCTGTCATCCCTTTCTAATCGAGCAAAACCTCTATAGAACTACTATGTTGTGCTTGATATTACATCACTGACAAATTATAAAACTACTGCCGATATGGGAATTGGTGATGACTCTAACAAACACAGTGTTTATGTTGTGTAATATCAATGGTTTCTTGTTTTTAAACTACAACATAGTGATTGTATTGTGAATAATGAGCTTGGCTTCCAAGGGTTGGTTTGTCACACTTGTCATATGTAGTAGGTGGCAAGGTCTGATTGCAAATAGAAGATTATAGGATTAGTCTACACGACTTCAGTTTTCCTTATTACAGATAAATCGGTCACCATATTGGTATAAATTCTAAAAGAATGAAGAAATTTGTATTCTTTGTATAAAGCAGACAAACTAATTTTTGTCAAATTCTGGACAAAAAGATTTGTAAAAATGAGTCCTAGAGTATAAAACAGACCAAGCTAATTTGGTCATGTTCATAAGGGACTTATAAGATACATTGCAACTTCCTACATTTCTCTCATGCATTTCATCAAATACCTGAATAGCATTCTACAAACACCCACATTTCACATACAAACAAACCAAACTAGTCTTCACAAACTCAAAGTTGTTTTCACTAATGCCATCAAACTAATCAATAATGGATGAAGAAATCGAATTTCCCCTTATCTTTGATTTTGCACCATAACACAAACTAATAAATAATGGATATTTTGTCACGATTGTGACTCCGTAAGAACAAATCGAAGAACAAATTAACAAGAATTGGGGAAAAGGAAACTGATCTCAAGTTCGTCTTGAATAGGAGCCTTTAAATTCTATTTCTAGTCCTCTTCATTGCTCTACAGAGCTCTCTACTTATACAAAGAAAACAAACAGAATTTCAAATTACGACCAGTTGTATTCTTCCACTTGTCTAGCCTTTAACTAACTTCTACAAGAATTACTAAACTGCCCTCCTTTTCGAATTTGAACAATTTGAGTTGGCGCCCTTTTTCCCGCTTAACTATTGTGCTGAAATTTCCTGAAACTCTTCTCTGATTTCCATGGGATCGTGACATTGCCTTCCCCTCAAGACAAATCCTTGTCCTCAAGGATTAAAGTCGGGAAACATGGCCTGGATCTGCTGCCAGTCTTCCCAAGTTGCGTCTTTGGTCAATGCATTTGTCCACTGTATTAAAACTTGTGTCACTGCTCGATTGTGGCGAGGAACCA
Organism: Berberis vulgaris; assembly: GCA_963556465.1. Taxonomy (NCBI): domain Eukaryota; kingdom Viridiplantae; phylum Streptophyta; class Magnoliopsida; order Ranunculales; family Berberidaceae; genus Berberis; species Berberis vulgaris. The sequence continues at coordinate 54,810,756 of OY747136.1, read as the reverse complement.
AACGGCGAGCCAGAATGGCAGTAGGTTTGGCCCTGAGATTTCTTGCATTGTCCACTAGTGGCAGCAGAGGAGATGGAATGATTGTTACACCTAGTTTCTTCTTCAACTAAGAAACGTGGAAAACAGGGTGGATCCTTGACAGTGGAGGTAGCTGAAGTTTGTAAGCAACTGGCCCAATACGCTCGACTATTTGAAATGGTCCATAGAAGCGTGGGGATAGCTTGAGGTTGCGACAGATGTTGACAGTGGTTTGTCTGTAAGGTTGAAGGCGCAAATACACCCAATCATCAACTCTAAATTGGCGCTCAGTCCTGTGTTTATCAACTTGAGCTTTCATCCGTTCCTGACCATGAAGGAGCTTCTCCTTAATGATGCCGAACATATGTTCTTTGTTGGCTAAGTAGAGTTCTACATCTGATATGGAGGTGTTTGTGAGAGGTGGGAGTGCTAGTAGTGGCGGTGTATATCCATATAGTGCCTGAAAATGAAAAGATTGAAGGTTGGAATGATAGGATGTGTTGAACCAATACTCCGCCAGGTACAACCATTTAAACCATTGAGAAGGAGCTTCACTGGTCATGCACCGTAGATAAGTTTCAAGGACCCAGGGCAGTGAACAAGTCCTGCCAGAAGGCGCTAATAAAAATTATATCTCGATTGGACACAATTGATTCTGGAAGTCCATGCAATCTGTAGACGTTTTGTAAGAATAGCTCAGCAACCATGGCAGAGGTATATGGGTGGGATAAAGCCAAGAAATGGCTGTATTTTGTAAGCCGATCCACCACTACCAGGATGACATTCTTCTGGTGTGAGGATGGTAATCCTTCAATGAAGTCTAGAGACACATGTTGCCATGCTTGAGTAGGTATAGGCAACGGCTGAAGGAGTCCCCCATAAGAAGATTGGTCGTGCTTGTTTTTCTGACATACATCACACTCAGTCACATGTTGAATCACTGATTGCTTCATTTTTTGCCAAAAGAAATATTGTTGAAGCCTTTTGTATGTAGTGGTTATACCCGAGTGACCACCCAAAGCTGAATTGTGGAGCTCTTGCAAAAGTTTCTGTCTAAGGTATCCTGTTGACCCTATGTACAGTTGGTTTCTGTATTTGAGTAGACCATTCAGTAAGGAAAAAGGGGGCTTACCATCAGGTTGAACCAACAACTGTTGGATAAGTTGCTGAGCATACTGATCAGTGTCATAAGACTGGGTAACCTGTTGAATCCATTGGGGTGTCACCATGGAAAGGGCTAAGCAGTGTGTATCAGTATAAGTAACAGGTTGATCAGTAGGAGAAGTAGGATACCTCGACAGTGCATCAGCAACAGAATTATCTACTCCCTTCTTGTAATATATCTGATAATCAAACCCAAGCAATTTTGCTAACCATTTCTGTTGAGTCATTGTGAAGTATCTGATAATCTGGTGATCAGTATAAATTTGGAGCTTGGAACCCAGTAAGTAGGATCTCTACCTGTTTACGACCATCACTATTGCAAGTAATTCCTTTTTATAAGTTGAGAGTGTAAGGTTCCTCTGACTGAGTGCTTTGCTGAAGTATGCAATGGGTCGGCCATTTTGGGAAAGAACAGCTCCAACTCCTGTTGTACATGTGTCTGTTTCAATGATGAAGGGTATGCTGAAATCTGGGAGAGCTAACACTTTCACACATAGCCTTCTTCAGTTGGTTGAAGGCATTGGTGGCTGCATCAGACCAGTGGAAAGAGTTCTTCTTGAGGAGTGCTGTCAGTGGTTGAGCAATGTGGCCATACTCCTTTATAAACTTTCTGTAGTACCCCGTGAGTCCCAGAAAGCCCCTCAGCTGCTTTATGTTTGTTGGTAGAGGCCAATTGGCCATAGCCTCAAGCTTTGCAGGGTCTGCCTCTACTCCTTGGCCACTAATTATATGACCCAAGTATTCTAATTTTTCTTGGGCAAAGGAGCATTTACTGAGCTTAACTAGGAGCTGATGTTGTCTTAGGACAGAGAAAACAGCTTGTAGATGTGCTATATGTTGAGACAAGGAAGAACTATAGATTAAGATATCATCATAAAATACAAGTACAAACTTACGTAGAAAGTCTTGGAAGATCTGGTTCATTAAGGCTTGGAATGAGGCAGGGGCATTAGTGAGGCCAAAGGGCATCACTTTGAATTCGAAGTGCCCATGATGTGTTTTGAAGGCAGTTTTATGAATGTCTGGGGGGTGGACTAGGATTTGGTGGTATCCTGACCTTAAGTCCAGTTTAGAGAAGATGGTAGCACCATGTAACTCATCTAAGAGTTCATCTATAAGGGGCATGGGAAACTTTTCTTTAATGGTGATTTCATTGAGTTTTCTGTGGTCGACACAAAATCTCTAGGCTCCATCCTTCTTTTTGACAAATAAAACTGGGGCAGCAAAGGGACTATGGGAGTGTTGGATGAGTCCAGATTCTAACATTTCCTGAACTAACCTTTCTATGACTGTTTTTTGCATATAGGGTACCTTGTAGGGGTTCTGTGATGGTGGTGTGTGGCCATGTTTTAATGGGATACGGTGGTTGAGAGTTCTATCAGGTGGAAGGTGAGTGGGAGTTTGGAAAAGGTCCTGGAATTCTTGTATTAGGTGTTGTATTTCAGGGTATTGGTGGGGTAAGCTATATGTATTGTTGATAGAAAATAGGTGGCAAAAGAAAGAGTTGGCATGTCTTTTTAGTAATCTGGTGATACCCTTGGTTTCCATCATACATAAATTTTATGTTTCTGAGCTCCCTTGTAAAGTGACAGGACTGCCATTAACATTCAGAGTCAACTGCAGTTTTTGTAAGTTGAGGGTGATGTCTCCAAATAGTTTCAACCAGTCACCCCCTAACACCATATCATACCCACCGAGGGAAAACACTCTTACACTCCCTTCAAAAGGGATACCCTGCATTGTCCACTTAAGCTTTTCACGCATAGCACTGCTAGTAAGGTGCTGGCCATTGGCCACCCTGACAATCATCTGAGGAGTGAGAGTAGTCTACCACTTTGTTTCTTTGATAACTTTAGGATCTACAAATGAATGTGTGCTTCCAGTATCTATCAATATAGAAATTACTCTCTTCTTTACGAGTCCTTGAATGAGTAATGTATTAGTAGAAAAACTGCCATGAATGGCGTGCAATGAGATTTCCATCTCAGTTGGGATCTCCTGCAACAAATTTTCAGTGATAAGAGCAGATTCTTCTTCCTCTTCTATTGTGTCTTCCTCAGGTATGAGCATATATAAATGCTGATGTTTACAAACATGACCTGGCTTATACTGTTCCTCGCAGTTGTAACAAAGGCCCTTCTCCCTTCTAATTCTCATTTGAGTGGGGTTGAGTCTTCTAATGGGTGGAATGTGGTGAGGGTTCTTATTGTTTGAGGTGTGACTAGGGTTATAAGTGTTTTTGGTGGTCTGATAAGAATTTTGTAGGCTGGTGGTGTTGGTGTTGAAGGTCTTATTTGTTGTAGTGAGGTAATTAGGTTGTTTGTAAGGTTGAGACAGCTGGGATGAAGGCCTAGTATTGCGGTGTTTTTTAGAGAATGCTTCATGCATTCTGGCTAGGGATAGTGCTTGTGTGATGGTGGTGGGTTTGAATAGTTGTACTAGAGCTTTGATCTCTTCCTTAAGTCCACTCAAAAAACTCAATACGAAGTATGTTTCATCTAAGTGGTTATTGTGAGATAACATCAATGATTTTAGCTCTTCAAATTTGTCGTAATACTCATTGATTCCTCAAAACGTTCACACAGGTCATACACAAATGGTTCCCAATGAAGCATTTCTTTGCCAACTTGATAGTCAAGAAACCAAAGATCTGCTCTCCCTATTAGATGAATGGATGCCATGCTAACCTTGTTTTCATCTACTATTTGAAAGAATTTGAAGTACCATTCGCATTTCTTTATCCATGATCTTGGATTTGTACCATCAAACGGTGGGAATTCGAGTTTAGGAAGTCGGGAAAATGTACTTGGGTTCTCCCAATGAGTTTGGGAGATAGACCTATGTTCTGTGTTTGCTGGATTTGTGGCTGATGTCGAGCCTGGTTCTTGGACTCTTGAAGGTCCTGCTTGGCTTTGGATCAAAGAGATGAGGTGCTCAAATCTTGTTTCAATTTTTTTCTCCTGAATCTCATTCGATTGTACCATCCTTGCGAATTCATTCCTCAAGAACTCAAGCTGAGTGGTTGTATCGTTCTGGTTCTTCCTGGTTTCCCGCATGAACTGCTCCATTTTTTTTGCTCGTGTTTCCATGGCTGCCACAAGGTTTCAAGGATCAGAATAACACTGTTTTGATACCAAATGTAACGATTGTGACTCCGTAAGAACAAATCGAAGAACAAATTAACAAGAATTGGGGAAAAGGAAACTGATCTCAAGTTCGTCTTGAACAGGAGCCTTTAAATTCTATTTCCAGTCCTCTTCATTGCTCTACAGAGCTTTCTACTTATACAAAGAAAACAAACAGATTTTCAAATTACAACCAGTGGTATTCTTCCACGTGTCTAGCCTTTAACTAACTTCTACAAGAATTACTAAACTACCCTCCTTTTCGAAATTGAACAATTTGAGTTGGCGCCCTTTTTCCCGCTTAACTATTGTGTTGAAATTTCCTGAAACTCTTCTCTGATTTCCATGGGATCGTGACATATTTCAATCATTTTAATCAAAATGGGATATAACACAAACTAATCAGTGATGAATATTTCAACCATTTTAGTCAAAATGCAATAACTAGAGAAGAAGAACTTACATTTGAGGTTGAAAAAAACTTACAGTTGAGAGATATCTCGTTTTTTCCTCAGAGAACTTGAGAGATTGAAATGGCTTTGATGTGTTTGTTGGGCTAGCAATGGAATAACGAAAGCTGAAACCTAATTAAAAGGGTCGGTTTTGCGCGACGAACCCTTCGTCGCCATATATCATTGATTTCATCGCGCTAGTTTTCAAAATTTCAGGCCAATTGTTTTGCCGCCAGAAGCACGCGCCATAATGTTTAAGGGGGACAACGTTTTGTGCGACGAAATATTATAAGTTCGTCGCGCAAACATCAAATTTGTTTATTTTAGGGGGAAACTTTTATATCATTATTTAATTAATTAATTGAACTTCGACATTCATTTAACAAATTTATGGTAAAAAATTCATAGTACATTAACAAATTTAATTAAATGAACTAATAAAATACAGAATAATATTAACATCTTGTAAATGACCTAACAAATTATATTCCTTCAAATGTATTTAATCTGAATCAGTAGAGTAATCACTTTCGACTTCTTCTTCAAGTTCAGCTGACATGGTTGCCTCAGATTCTCCAAAAACTCCATTTTTGCAGGTGATACCTCAACCTCATATTCGTCATCAATTGGAGGAAGTTTGACAAATAACTCAAATGGTTGTTGGATAATGGGAATGCTTGAAGATTAATTTTCTTGATCAGCGGTGTCATCATCACTGTGGTCATCAGAAGCCTTTTCAAGAATGTCCCATATACTTTTGCATACCGGACATGCCTTATAGCCCTGAGTACTCCAACCTGGAATATTTCCATAAGTGGAAAAATCATGTGTAGTCCACATCACTGCTGCTCTCAACATAAACATTGTGTTGGTAGACTTATCACAGGTACGTACACCATTTTCCCATAAGTCTTTTAACTCATCTACCAACGGCCGCAAATAAACATCAATGTCCTTTCCGGGATGACCGGGAATTAATAAAGTCATCATTGTAAATTCTTTTTTCGTACTCATCCAAGGGGGCAAGTAATAAGGAACAACAACGACGGGCCAGGTGTTATGAGTAAAGCTCATATTCCCGAACGGATTAAATCCATCAGTTGCAAGCCCCAATATGACATTGCACGGGTATTCTGCAAAATCGGGATACATAGTATCGAATGCTTTCCAAGCCTCTCCATCTGCAAGATTTCTCAAAAAATCATCATCAACCCTTCCTTCCTTGTGCTATCTCATGTGACTCGCAGTGTGTATTGACATGTACAATCACTGCAATCTGGGCTTCAGTTGAAGATAACGCAAAACCTTTTGTGGAGTTTTCTTCATTTTATTACCAGAATTAGACTTATATCTTGGCTCATTGCACACAGGGCATGCATCCATCCCTTCAATTTCCTTATAAAATAATGCACAATTGTATTTGCAAGCATGAATCTTTTGATACCCCAAACCGAGACTGTTCAACAATTTCTGTGCGTTACGATAATCCTCAGGCAAAACGTTTTCATTCGGAAGCATCCGCTTTATAATTACCATTAAATGAGAAAAACACTTATTCGACATATGATGTTTCACTTTGCAATGCATCAACCCCACAATGGCAGTAAGTAGGGAGAACTATGTGCAATCGGGGTATAATGCTTGTTGGGCTTGTTTCAATAGTCTTTCATAGTTTTCTAACTCTTCACTTTGCAGCATGTTGGGAGGTACGATATCTCCTACCATATCATCAAGGTCATATTCGTTCATCGATGCATATGGATAAGCGTAATTTATTATACCCATAACTTGGTCATTATCATTCATGGACGTTTCATCAATGTGTGGCACAAGTGGATGGGAATGCGATGAAGTCGAACCAAATTCTCGTTGTTCCCCATGATAAATTCACCTCGTATAATTCTGAATCATCCCATACTTCGCGAAATGATATCGAACCGTATTGAATGTCTGCCACAAACAATTGTTACAACATTGACACTTGATATGATTCGTCGTACCAGTGACATGTGTCCTTGCAAACTCAATGAAGCTCTCGATCCCATTTAAATATTCATCACAACATTTGTCCTGATTTTGTATCAACTGTATTTACATTACACCTGTTTTCAATTTATAAACAAAACATGAGAATTCATGTGAGTTAACGACACTAATGTGATTAGGTTTCAATGCGAAAAAATTTCGGCAGCATCTCAATTACAATTCTTCAAGTGGACGATGTAGATATTATTAATTAATTAATAAATATCTAGTATGTACTCAAAAAAAGTGTGAGACACTCTAAAAAATCCCCACGATCGCAACATAATTTCATGAAATTTCAAAAAAAAAATTTAGCATTTTCCTCACTGTTCTTCAGTGAAAGAGAGAGACGATTGGAGGTGTGGTCGGCGACGCAGAGAAGGGACGAAGCCTAATTAACTGCTGGAGGCTTGGAGTATATAGTGAGAGAAATCAATCGATGAGAGAAAAATAAATAAAACAAGAGGAGAAAATAGTGAGAAACGCAGATCTGATTATTCTAATTCGTGGAGAAGATAAATAGGTCAGAGCTTGTGCAACGACACCGTTCGTCGCCCTGGGATGTTTTAGGCGATGAACCTGCTCGCTTTAAGCGACGAAACTTTGTCGTGAAAACTTTATGCGACGAAGGCTTCCAGTTCGTCGCATATGATATATTTAGGCGACGATAAAGTTTGTCGCCCTAGGATGTTCAAGTTGGTCGTTCAAAGTAGCCGACACATAGCCATAGGTATTTTAGAGCGACAAAATATTTGGGTTTAAGCGACGATACTTTGTCGCATATGACTTATGCGATGAAGGCTTCCAACTCGTCGAGTAAGATATATTTAGGCGACGAAAAAGTTTGTCGCCCGAGGATGTTCAAGTTGGTCATTCAAAGTAGTCGACACGTAGCCCTAGGTATTTTAGGGTGATAAAATATTTGGTTTTAAGCGACGACACTTTGTCGCACATTAGTTATGCGATGAAGGCTTCAAGTTCGTTGCGTAAGAGGTTTTTTAAGCGACGAAACAGTGCGTCGCGTTAAATAGTTAGCTATTTTTTGTAATAGCGAGATGATAGTAAATTTGTTGTCGCGTCAAGTTAATTTTGAGCGACAAAACTTGCTTCGTCGCACTACGAGTCGTCGCAAAAGAGGATTTTTTTTAGTAGTATACCAAACTTCATCCATTCAAATAGATTATTTAGATATCAAAGTTGATGTAATAGCTAATTTGTGTCGACTTTTATACTTTTATGACCAATAAAGACTATTTTATTAACTCAGGTTAACTCATAAAGTTATATGACATTTTGACCATTCTTAAACAAATAGAAAACCTAATTTTATATTTTTATGACCAACAAAGACTATTTTATTAATGATTCTAATTTTTATTTCTTGTTATTTTTACCTCCTCTTTTTTTTTTTACCTTTAACCCCTCCCACTGGTAGGTATCGATATTAATGATTCTAATTATGACCAACCAATTATGAATTTTTATAAGTTTTCATTGTCCGACAAGTTAATCAAATTATTATGCTAAGGTTTGGTAAATTTTTCATAATGTAGGTAATAATGATTATAATTTGGTTTTAATTAACTAATAAAATCAATTTGATTAACATTTCATAAATTTGATTCGAAAAGTTTACAGGTACCCGTGCATTACCTTTCTTGATGATGATTAGAAATTTGGTTTTAGTTATCATTGTTTCTTATTCCATAATGTAGTTAATAAATCAATATTTTCACTATCAAAAATCGATTTCCTATTCTTCAATGCATGGGTACGTGTAAAGTAATAAATTTTATTCTCTGTCACTATTTAGTCACAAGTTATTTACCACAGAGCATGATCATAGTTTCATAGGCAATGAATGTGATTTCTCAAAAATGTCAAAATTTCACGAAATATTTCTCTTTTTCGAATTATCGAAATTTCTTTCGAATTTTGAATTATTTATTTTTTTCATAAGATATCTCAATTTTCGTACATTTTAACCCGTCATAACCTTAGTTTAGTACTAAAATTTTGTTATGGAAATAATTCTTATGCAATATATAGTTTTTTTATGACATTATGAGTCTTGTGAGACTCTTTATATAGTCTATACGAGTTTTAAATGCTTAAATTATATTGATAACTTTAAAACTATAACTAAAATTTTTACGTTTTTTCTTTACACAACGGAATATTTCTTAAAATCAACATACTGAAATTACCTCAAAAACGAAATCACAATCCTTGTTCATAGGTAAAATGGGAACTGATATTGAATAAGAAAATTTCATATAAACTAATTAGTGACAGAGAATTGAAGCAACCATTAATTGAAACAAAAAAATTGTTCTTCAAACTCAAATATACCTTCACGACTGGTGAAATACAAACACATTCAGAGTGACAAAACATTCATGAATAAAAAAATGCTAATATGAAAATATTAATGCAGTCATTTGTAGCTAACAAATGAAATAAAATAATTGCTCAAACCACAGTTAAAGAAATTATTTGTACAAATAATGGGAGGGGTTAAGGGTAAAAAAAATCATTAATAAAAGAGTCATTATTGGTCATAAAGGTATGAAATTAGGTTTTATATTTGTTTAGGAAGGGTAAATATGTCCTATAATTTTGTGAGTGAACCTTGGTTAATGAAAGAGTCATTGTTGGTCATAAAAGTATAAAATTAGATACAAATTAGTCATTACATCAACTACGGTATCTAAATTGTTTATTTTGTGAAGAAAAAAAAAGCCTTAAAAATCATTTTTCGTAAAATAATTGTTCAAACCGCAGTTAAAGAATTATTTGTACAAATAATGGGAGGGGTTAAGGGTAAAAAAAAAATGAATCATTAATAAAATAATCATTGTTGGTCATAAAAGTATAAAATTAGGTTTTATATTTGTTTAGGAAGGGTAAATATGTCCTATAATTTTGTGAGTTAACCTTGGTTAATGAAAGAGTCATTGTCGGTTTTAAGTATAAAATTAGGTAGAAATTAGTCATTACATTAACTACGGTATCTAAATTGTCATTTTCCGTTAAAAAAACTAACTTGGCCTACTCAGAAGCAACCTCAACCAAAAAATGTTCGGCTCATGGGCCAAAACGAAGGCCCAAATCCGGTAAAGAATGGTCCATGAAAGTGCCTAGCTCAAAACAAAGTGGAGAACCTAAAGAAGCAAAAGATGATTGATGACAATGACATGTGTGTTATAGTGAATTGCCAGCTAGGAGGACTCTTTAACAATCCAACTTAGCTGAGAGCATATTCCAAAAATCCAAACATTCACACTTGCTTGAAGATCAAACCAAAGTCCAAACCTCATTTTCCTTGGAGAAATCACCTCAACCCACAACCTCCTTCATTACATGAACAATATCTTCACTTCTCAATAAACTTTGAGCTTTGCCTTGCATTGCAGCTCAAATGGGTGTTTCCAAATCATGGCCACTGTTGATCCTACTTTTGTTCTTAAGCTTGAAACACACCACAATTGTTTATTGCAAACACATACCAACAACACTAGAAGGCCCATTTAAACCAGTAACTCGTCGGTTTGATCCTTCCTTGCGTAGAGGGAGTGATGACTTGCCAATGAATCATTCCAGACTTGCCAAGAAGGCCCCTTCTATCTTCCCTGAACAGATTGCTCTTGCCATCTCCTCTCCCACTTCAATGTGGCTCTCTTGGGTCACTGGTATTGTAACTAATCTTTTTAGTCCTTTTAAATTGTTTTTGGTTCAATTTTACTTATTTATTTGTGTGTGTGTGTTTTGGGTGAAAGGGGATGCTCAGATTGGTCCTAGGGTCACCCCACTTGATCCTTCTACTGTTGCCAGTGAGGTTTGGTTTGGGAAACAAAGTGGAAATTATACATTTGTACAAAAAGGGGTGTCTACTGTTTATAGTCAATTGTACCCATTTCAAGGCCTTTTGAACTACACTTCAGGGATAATTCACCATGTCAAGCTCCAAGGTAAGAACCTATTTTTTATTGAAATGTGTTGTTTGTGAATAGTTTTGTTTGAACACTACTAATTGTTGCAGAGGCCGACACAATACGAATTGCTATCTTTCTTTCATGGTTTGCCTATGTATATATATATATTGTAGTTGTTATTCATTTCTCTCTTGTTCAACGCCCTGTTCTCTTTATGGTGTTCATGGTTCAAGTTTTGCTATTTTATCGGTAGTTTGTCAATTATTATATTTGCGCCTCATAGAAGAGAGCAAAACAGGAAATAAGAAAAATATCCTGCAATTCCATTTCCGTCTCTTTGTGCAGTCCATTTATATGTTTATGAAATCTGTGCATGACCCCAAACACTCAATATAAGGAGAGATTTACCGATCCACATGATACAATACTGTCCACTTTGGGCCCAAGGCCCGCACAACTTTAAAACACATTGTGTCATGGGGATCCAAACTCGCACATATATATCACATATCTTTACCTCACCCAGGCGATGTGGGACCAAGGATGAGATTTCACGAAATTTCATCGAAAATTTCGTTTTGTTGAAATTACAAAAAGAAAAAGTGCGAAATAAATAATTACATTTTTTCGAAAAAATTCGAGGTTTTTTCATAAATTTCTTAAAAAAAAAAAAAAAAAACTAGCAACTAAAAATTACATTTTTTCGAAGGTTTTTTCAAAAAATTTCCGAGTTTTTTCGTAAAATTTGAGGGTTTTTTTTTTCTTCTAATAATTTATTGATTTTTGAAACGACCTCTTATTTTTTCACATATTTCAAATACTATCAAAATTCATTATATATATTTCATGTATCCTCAAAATTTTTACTTTTTTCTTTAGAGATCGAAATATTTCTTAAAATCACGAGACCGAAATTAACTCGAAAAACGAAATCACAATCCTTGTGTGGAACTATAACCCCTTAGTAGCCTGCTATCCTTTGAGCCCTCCCAAACAAAGTAGCTTGTCAGCCTTCTGAGCTCACCCACACATGGAGCTGCCAGCCCTAGGGCCCACCCACAGGGTATTACAAAAAAGTAAATAATAAAGAAACTCAGGTGAACTATCTTATACTAAATTATAATTACATCAGTAGAAGAATTCCAAAAGTTGGGGCAGTTGATTGATGTTGTGTACAAGAGTAAGATTTCAGCAGTTGATTGATGTTGTGTACAAGGGTAAGATTTTAGCAGCTGACTGAATCTAGATCATTAGGAGAACTATCTGATACCAAATGAATTTATATCAATAGGGGAGCTATCTTATTCTCATCATTCTGACTTTCATTCAGCAATGGGGACAGTTGATTGATGTTGGATACTATAAGAATGTACTGTCTATGGGGAGGAAAGTTTTTGCTCATCATTCTGTCATCTATAGCTAAAAGGCAGATGCCATTGTTCGGAACTTTCTATAAAAGCGTTGAGACAAGTCAAAAGGTTTTAATGTCATCAAGTGAGAGCAGGTGCACATTCTGACCTCCAAATGGCATCAAGTTGGAGCGGGGTTTGCAAATAATAAAGTTCAAGAAGACAAGCTTTGCTTCAGAAATGACTTTGAAAGTTTGGGAGTGAGTGAATAGGTTATTGAGAAAGTATACTGAAGCTAAATATGATAATGGCAGTCAAAGGTGTATGACAAAGCATCCTATGAGTTCCTGGAAGTCTTAAGAGGAGCTTCTCCATTGATAGTATCAAGTATTGGAAGGAGCCTTATATATCCTTTCAGGAATCACAAGAAACTAAAAATGTGGCTTGATGTGTGGCTGGATGATGAGGCTCCCAATAACTTTCCATGTGTGTTCAGAGTTTGTGGGAATAGGAACGATGTTGTTGGGGAGGTAGGACACACGGGCAATGAAGACATGGGTTAGAATTATAAAGGGCTCAGTGATTCGGAAGCTTTAGAAGTAATTAACCTCTTGAAATCTATTGATAGTATCCTTGAAAGCAGAATAAAATGGTGGAGAAGGATGTGGTCTAAACAGGATGCCTTCTTGCCTTCATCTTTCTATGGGCACATTGTAGTGTTCAAATCTCCTAGATATTTATCCTCATTTTTCCTATTATTTTGTATTGAAGAATGTGATTTCTCCTATATGCTTTCTCACGTGGTTGTTGGTTTGGAAATATGCTTGCAACAAGAGACATTAGAAAGTATGCAAGTTGATTAGTCTTGTATATTATGCGATGAGGATTTGGAGTGTAGTGGTCATTTGTTTGTTTGGTACTGCGATATCACTTTGTTCAAATGATATGGAGCTCTAAGTCTCGTTAGGGATTCAAGCATTAGTGTAACTCGATTATTACAATTAGGCCCTAAGCCACAAAGGGTAAATGAACCTAGGTAGTCAAGGCATTAAAGCGAAGGCGAAGCAAGGACCTTTCTTACCACTTCAAGTGAAAGTAACCTCAATAAAAATCATGATAAAAAAAATCTATTAAATGGAAATAAATGCATTTTACTTATATCCGAGTTTTTAAATAACAAATTAAAGTTCTAATGTTATATTAATGATAACTAGACATACAGTTCCTATATAATTTGTGTTATATTAGTGATTAAAATTTCATTTATAATCCTTAATCAATTCAGTCACCAGATTAAAATATGAATACAAATTAATAAGTAAACAATTTTAAATTTATTAGTCAATATTAAGTAACTAACAATTTAATAAAAAATTTCCTTTATTAGTCTACTTGGTAGTAAATTAGCAATGTACAGTTAAACCTCTAAAAACTCATAGACTTGGGACCAAGGAAAATCTATTAATTAATAAATTTATCAATTAATTAATATTTTATTATTAATCAAGGTATTTCTTATTTTCTTAAATTTTGTATATTGTATTTAGTTTTACGTTTTACGAACTAACAATTTTTATGTATTTTTTTATCCAAGTAAAATTCATGAATATACGTATTTATCCCCAAAATAGATGGTACAGAACATTTAACCAAGCAAAAACTCTATTTAAATAAAGAAAAGTCGTAGTAACACAACACATCGTACATACAACAATGGATTCTCATCTCATAGGTGTAAAGAAATCAACAATGATGGATGAAATGCACAAAACATTGTGCGAATACAACAAAGATAATTTAGGCAACTCTCAAAGCGGTGATGACATTGAATAATTTTTAATTGCAGCACGAGAAAACAACACCATAACTTCTTACCATGTTAAGAAAAGTTAGAGATAAGATCCAAGGTGACATCAATTTCAAGAAGAAACAAACAATGATTGGGTCATATTTTAGGGAGGCCTCATAGTCGAATCAAGAAATTATTGATTTATATATTACATGGGACCATACGAATTTTTTAATAATGTATTATCTTATAAATTTAGCGAATTATTAGTTTAGCACGTTGTCCCCAAGTTGGGACCGGCCAAAAATATTATTTAACCGAGGTTATTAATTTATCAGATATTAAATAGTGAAGGTTCTATTGTAATTGAAAACAATCATTAAATAAAATAATGAAGATCTTTGTTTGGACTTTGAAACCAATATCTACTGTCAAAATATGTAATATATCCAAATAATAAGTCTCATTAACAAAATCTTTATCGTAATATATATATATATATATTGTGTAAAGTGATCGCTTTTGATTTAGCTTTGGCCCAAAGCGAAGCAAGTTGTCACCGCTTCACTTCTCGCTTTAAGTGGTCACTTTATAGCTTGTTTTGACTACACTAAATTGAACATGGGGGCACCATTAGCTCAGAGAAACCAGGTTTGTGAAGGTTACTAATGCCAGCCCTGAGGTCAATTCATTAAAGCTATCATCACCAACTCCAAAGGGTAATTGAGCAAGGAGTCACTACTGGCTCTAGCATCCCTTGTTAGAGTTGTATCTAAGAGGGCTACAGGGCTGTAATATGCCCGTTTGTCTGCAATATACAACCCCCAAAATGGATTATTGTTATATACGAATAGCTAAAATGATCAGTCCTAGATAAAGCCATGATACCCTTCTTGTCTATTCAGAACATTTTATGTGATCTGTTTATTTATTGATTACACTAAAAAGAGCTTTAAAATAAAAGATTGTTATACTCATGTAATTTTAATAATGTGACTGACTTTGGATGATATGAAACTGATTTGTCACTGAACTAGCCAAGTTTTTCTTTTCTTGTAGGACTCGAGCCTGACAACAGATATTACTATAGGTGTGGGGACAGTGTCTTGGCTGCAATGAGTGAAGAACGTGCCTTTGAAACTTTACCGTTGCCTAGTCCAGAAATGTTTCCTCGACGTATAGCAGTGGTTGGTGATTTAGGCTTGACAAGTAATTCAACAACAACGATTGATCATGTGATTGAGAATGATCCGTCTATGTTATTAATGGTTGGAGACTTGACTTATGCTAATCAGTACCTAACTACAGGCGCAAAAGGAGCGTCATGCTATTCTTGTGCATTCCCAGATGCTCCAATCAGAGAAACATATCAGCCCCGATGGGATGGGTGGGGAAGGTAATATCCGTTCTGTAGGCTATGAACTTCTTGGAGTTGTCATTATTTTGTGCTTTACATGACAAATTCTAAGTGACATCTAGGTTTTACCTTGCTTTCGAAAAACTACGAACGTTTATTTGATCCAAGCTAACGAATAACTAATTTGTGGGTTTGACAAAGAAATCATTGTCCAGATGATGATATCAGAGAATGTTGAAAGGTTTGAGTGATCTGAGATGGATGATGAGAGTTCAGTCTAGTTGAGCTTAAATGCTGGATGAGCAGAACAAAAATTTCTTTGCTGGTCTCTAGGGGGAAAAAGGCCCTAAAAGTTGGAGCCAATTAGAAAAGATTTGGTAGTAATTAAGGACTGGAAATTGATGAACATTACACCCCTTACTTGGTCCCTCTTCTTCACTTTGAGTGAAATTGTTAACGTGCTAATGCATTAATGTGTACTCTCTTCGAAATTGTTGAGATTCAAGCTTGTAGTTCGCAACACATCTTAGTGGAGCTTTTCTTCATAACATGCTTAGCCACTTTTATGTCAATCTCCATGCAACTCCATGATGCACCTCTCACAAACTTCTGTCTAAGCCTATTAACCACCGGATTTACACACCAGTGTGCTTGATATACACACAACCATCATGTTCAATTAATGATTGATGTGAAGTTTCATAGAGTTACAATGACCCAAATGTCTTTTAAATTTAAATGGCTGAAATTCAGGTTTATGGAGCCGTTGACCTCAAGAGTTCCCATGATGGTAATAGAAGGTAACCATGAAATCGAGCCTCAAGCCGGCAGTGTTACTTTTCAATCATATTTGACAAGGTTTGCTGTTCCCTCACAAGAGTCTGGCTCCAACACTAATTTTTATTACTCATTTAATGCTGGCGGAATACATTTCATCATGTTGGGAGCATATGTTGATTACAACAATACTGGTGAGTGATGCTTCTCTTTTGATCATAACTCTTCTAGCCTCATTATTGTTTTATGGGCTTCCAGAAGGCTAGGCGTTTTCCATTTCTGATGGTCTATCTTACCTAGAATCTTCAAAATAGTTGTGTATACATGTTGGAGCTTCTTATTCAAGTGTCAATGCTTTATCCTTGTTGTTTAATGTCATATATTTGGCATGTCAGGGTAGAACAGCTCCAAGTTGCATAAAAATTAATGTTGAGATTTTCTATTTTATTTTATTACAGGTGCTCAATATGCTTGGCTAATAGAAGATTTACATAAACTAGATCGTTCTGTAACCCCATGGCTGGTGGCTGCATGGCATTCACCTTGGTATAATAGTTATTCATCACACTATCAGGAGTTTGAATGTATGAGGCAGGAAATGGAGGCGCTTCTGTATCAATATGGTGTTGACATTGTCTTTACTGGTCATGTAAGTCATAGCATTTCAACTTTTAGCGAGGAACATGCAATTCTATGTTCTCTTTCTTTTATTTATTACTATTATTTTTCCTTTTCCATTTCCTCTTGATGGAGATAAGTTTGAATTTGTTACGAAAGGAAGCAAAAACTTTGAAGATTGAAATGTCAGATAGTACTCCATCCAATATACAGATATATTGCAAATAAGCACAAACTCCTTTAAGATGAGACTTCTAATGAATGAGTGAATATAACTATGCATTACATTACCATCTGCTAGCCAACTTTAACAAAAAAAAAGCAGTAGGGTCCTGCATTTTTGAAGGAGCATACTAGTGAAATTAGGACACCATTTTTAAAGGGCTGCATAGAGGGGTAGCTGACAATTGTCCTAAATTTAAAGTAGTGTGTCCTTTCTATACATAAAAATTACAGCACTACATTTGATTCAAAGGGCTAGCAATTCAACGCCCTTCCCAGTAATCATTATTTTGAGGCCTAGAGGGGTAGAAAGACGTTCCAATCCTCTTTGGCTATGTTTTACAATTGACAGAATGATAAATCTGAAAGTAGAGGATGTAGGGAGGTATTTCAGCTCTCCACGCCATCCAATAATTTCTCTCACCTACTGATAAATGCTAATCCATCGATAATTTTGCTGAACTTTAAAATCTTCAACGACAAGGCATCAGTTTCAGTGCTTTGGTGATGGAAGTGATGGTTACCCTTTGGCATTGGGTCTTGCCACATCCAAGCTGCACAGGGATTTTCTTCGATTCTTTATATGTTAGTTGGGGTTTGTATGTTTTGGGATCTTAATTTTCTTAAGGTTTCCTTTCTCCCAGCTCTCTAATTTTACCTTAAAACAAAGAAAGAAAGAAGAACTCACTTCATTGTTTCACTCTGCTTTGAGGAATCTGAGATAAATCATTGGCATAACTTTTGAAAGTGCAAAGTTTGCTAAATTGATATATTTACTACCCTGCAAGGAAGCTCGGACTCTTCGGAAAACTTGTTGTACCCGTGTTTGACATGTATCTGTCACCGACACTCTCCCGACACGCCTCCAACACGCGACAGACACATGGTCAGTGTAGTCAACGTGTCGGACACGCCTCCAACACACCCAAAACTTGGTTAGAACACAATAAAGACTCGACAACCAACTTTATTTTACTTTTTACTTTTGGGTAGGCGCATATAACCACCTAAATTGAAGGTTGTTAATCCATCTAAAGTGAAAAACTTTCAATTGTGATGCAAGATAAAGAGGGCAATGAAGCATAGTCCATGCTTCTTCTTTTCTCCTTTGTTTCTCATCTCCTCTACTTCTCTACTCTGCTTTTTTCTTGTGACAAAGTGTCATCTTCATCTCCACTTTTTTACATCTTCTCTATGTTTTTTCATATATTTTTTTTCTTATCCAGCATAATTTGTACTACTTTTTCATCTTCATACTTCTTGTTATTTTATACTTAAATTCTTTCTTTATTAGATTATTATTTATGTTCATATGGCTTCTAAAAAAAATGTATGACGTGTCCCCGAGTCCTATTTTTGGAAAATTGCTGAGTCGGCGTGTCGTGTCCATATCCGACACGACACGCGTGCCCGTGCCTATGCATCCTTGCTACCCTGATATCCATAATGTTAAAGTCTAAGATCTCCAATCGTTAGTTATATTCTAGAACATCTTTCATGATTTTATGTCCTTTCGAGCAGTTAAATATCTTTTTATCTAGATAGTCTTCAAGTCTAACAGGTTATCACTCAAAAATTGTGTAATGCTTCTATGTGGCATGTCTAGCAAAAGATGCTCGAGTATGATAGCTTTTTAATTTCGAACTACTTCCAATACAATTGGAAGTAAATTCCTTTTGCAGATTTGCTCTGTCTTTAATTTTCCTTTCAAGAATGCTATTTATTTCTATTGTTAAAAACTGTTCCAATACAGTTGTGAATTAATTTCAGGAGATCTGATTGAGGCATAATTCTGTACTTCCCAACAGGTTCATGCTTACGAGCGAATGAATAGAGTATATAACTATACGTTGGACCCCTGTGGCCCTGTTTACATAACAGTTGGAGATGGTGGTAACATTGAAGAAATTGATGTTGACCACGCGGATGACCCTGGAAAGTGTCCTTCTGCTAAGGATAACATACCGGAATTTGGAGGGGTATGTCATTTAAATTTTACTTCTGGACCTGCAAAAGGCAAATTTTGTTGGGACAAACAACCAGAGTGGAGTGCATTCAGAGAGAGCAGCTTTGGGCATGGAATACTCGAGGTATCTTCTGATTCAAAAACTTGCTGTAATTGATCAAAGCTTAAACATAGAAGCTCTAAAGGATTCAGTTGTTTGCATGAAGTTGGTCCACTGAACTCAGTAGATAGTGTAAGGATATATATACACGACAGAAATCAGGGACAGGGATGTTGTTGCATATGAGGTGTCAATCTATAATGGTCTTTATTGCACTCTGGCTAAAATGTCTGGAATTACTGCATTAAATATACCATACTATATCAGTTGTTGTAGTGCTTTTTTCATTTGAAAATTTCATGTTTGCAGGTTGTAAATTCAACATATGCTTTGTGGGCCTGGCATAGAAATCAAGATGTCTATAAAAAAGACAGTCAAGGTGATCAGATATACATAGTACGACAGCCCGGGTTGTGTTCAAAAACTATCAAATCCACTCCTTTGTCAAATGGGTAATCCATGCATCCACTAATTTTCAAGCCATAACTTCTGCTAAGATGTTCAACAGGAGGATCATAGCAAAGATCTTATAGTTTCCGGAGTTGTCACTTCAGTGTATTGAACAAAGGTTCTGATAGGATGCAATCTCGACGAGACAGTAATTATGTGGTAATACCATATATGTGAGATTGCTTAATTTGTAAAAAGATATTCAAAAGAAAGGAAAAAAGGTTTTTTTCGTGCTTCTTGTGTTGTCAAATTGATCAAATTACTTTTGTTTGTGTTGTTTTAGGAAGTGTACTTGATGTTAATCCATTGTCATATAAACCAAATAATTTTGAAACTTGTTTCAAATTGATTATTTATTTCAAGTAAAGCTACAACTTCCGTTGTAGTCTAGTTGGTTAGGATACTCGGGTTTCACCCGAGAGACCCGGGTTAAGTCCCGGCAATGGAAACTTTTTGTTTTTCTTCACCTTATTTTGTTTTAATACTTTTTATTTATTTATTTTTATTATTACTTTTTTTCTTGACCTTGTTTCGTTGTGATACTTTGTTTTTTTAGGGTCATTTGCATATTTCCCCCTATTATTAATCGCTTATTCAGGTTTACCCTCATAATAAATTTGTAATGCATTTTCCCTCCAAAACTAGCAATCAACGTGTCTTGACCTTCTGTTTTCAAAGCATATTACCAAAATACCCCTGAGAAATCAAAAACCGAGATTGAATATTGCATATCTCGAACATCTCATCTTGAGAAAAATCCTAAGGTATAACTAAAATCGTAATCGTATCTCGGGGAAAATCCAATAGTTGATTTTTAAAAAATTTACATTTTAAACAACTCATCTCGAGGAAAATCTAAAGTCCAAATTTACTTTTGTGCGCATCTCGAGGTAAATCTAACGCTCTGGCACACACCTCGAGGTAAATCTAATGGTTCAGATTTATTTATGCATGCATCTCAAGGAAATTTTGTCGGTATGAATTTAATTGTACACACATCTCGAGGAATCTGTCGGTCTGAATTTAATCGTGCATGCTTCTCGAGAAAAATCTAGGGTGACCTTGTATTAGTTATTTTTTATAGGGGCATATTGCAAATTACCTAAAAAAAACTTCCACGTCTTCCTTCTATTCCACTTCTCCCTCTTCTGTTTCACAGCCTCGCCGCCACCTCCTCCCTCCTCTTCCCCCACTTCTTCATCCTTTGTCTCGCAGCCTCGCCACCACCTCCCCCTTCATCTTCTTCCTTCCTCCTCCTCCTCCTTCTTTTTCCTCCCCTGTTTCTTCCTATGACTTGCAGCCTCGCCACCACCTCCCCCTTCATCCTCCCTCCTCTTCTTCCTTCCTCCTCCCTCCTTTGTCTCGTAGCCTTGCCACCACCTCCATCATCTTCCTCCTCTGCTTCACAACCCCTCCTCATTCTTCCTTTTTTGTTTCACAACCCCCTCCTATCTTCTCCTATTTCTCGTATTCTTCCTCCTCTGTCGATGATGGCGGGGCTGTGAAACGGAGGAGGAAGAAGAGGTGGAAGTTTCTTTTGTTGAGTAATTTGTAGTACGCCCCTATAATAAATAGCTAATACGAGGTCACCCCGAATTTCCTCAAGATGCATGCATAATTTAATTCAGACTGTCGGATTTTCCTCGAGATGTGTGCACGAATAAATCTGAACCGTCAGATTTACCTCGAGGTGTGTGTTGAATCGTTAGAGAGATGTGTGTACGATGAAATTTGGATCATTAGAATTTCCTTGATATGAGCTGTATAAGATGCAATTTAAAAAACAATCAACTGTTGGATTTTCCTCGAGATTTGATAATGATTTCAGTTGGGCCTTAGGATTTTCTCGAGATGAGATGTTTGAGATACGAAAGATTCAATCTCAGCTTTGATTTCTCAGAGGCATTTTGGTAATCTGCTTTGAAAACAGACAGTCAAGGCACGTTGACTGCTAGTCTTGGGGGGAAGGGAATTGCAATACGGATTTGTTATGGGGGTAAACCTAAATAAGCGATTAATAATAGGTGGCAGTATGCAAATGACAATTTTTTACTACTAAACAGACATACATATATTATTAAGTCAGTTAAGTGCATTTAGGTATTTTAAAGTTAAAACCACACTGGTAAGCATGCTCAATTGTTGGCAATTTGAAGTATGGTACAATCAGGGGGAAATCTAAATCAAATTAAACTAATATATATGTCATGCAAAAAAAAAAAATGGTTATCAAATATCAAGATAAATTATTTAGGGTGGCACTAATGTATACACATTGGAAAAAGTCACTGTATTGTGAAATGTATTTAACAAAGTAAATATATTATGTCATAAACATGTACCCCCATGAAAATATTTTGATGAGTCCAACAATCGTCCTCCTGTGAGTTCGACCTGCAAAATAATTGTAAGATTGCCAAGGACCATCTTTTTGGTGGTCGAAGGCACTCTGATGCTTAAGTCAGTAACTCTGTTGGAAGAATGAAGTAAATCTGGACAGAACTCAGTTAAAGTTGCATACTCGTGTCGAATGTTCTCTTTACCTTTTATAATGGTCGTTGTTAACTTTCTGCATGACTTAAGCATGTGAGGCGCAAAGGAAGGAAATGTTTCTTGTAACAGTCTCTTCCTTAATGGAGATGCGTTCGGGGAGGCGTAATTCCCTCCACGGATATTTTTTGGTGCAACGTTCATCTTCTTTATGAGAGAACTCGTGTCGGATCTAAACTCGGGCTTTCATTCGTCTGGGCTTGGATTCGGACCCTGTTTATGTCTCCTTAGTCGTGGGCCTCGTCTGGGTCTCTGTAGTTGGCTTTATTCCTCGTGGGCTTTATGAGCTGGCCCAATAGATTCGGCGTTGTATTCTTGTGATGGGTCTTTATGTCATGTGTACGGTCGTGATGATCGGTCTATTTTGATGTATCATCAACTACTCACCCCTTAGTTAGTGGGTATGTTCATGTATGCAATAATTGTGACGGTTTTTCTTTCGATCGCAACATTACGACACTTTAGTGTTCTTTCTATCTGTTGCTGTCGTTGTCTCTTCGGTGTTCCATCTGCCTATTCGTTTTGGCACAATTTTTGGGGTTTTGTGTGGCTGTCATGCCTTGCGCGATCTCGCAAGAGCGCTCCTTTCATTGTTTTTCCTTATAAAAATGAGAAGTTTATGTATGCCTTGCTTCCTTCTGCACTTTCTCATTTTCCGATTGTTAGCCCTTTGATTCCTTGCATTCGTTCTGTAATCATGTCAATTTTCAAGGTTTTGGGTGGCCATGCTCTGGATGCCTGCAAAGTTTTCTTTATGCCTAAGCGAGCAACACATGCGACTTTGGACACCATTCGTCATGACTACTCATTACCAACTGATCTGGAAGTTGTTCTTTTCGAAGAGGGCGCGGTCATTATCGTCTTAAGGATGGGTACATTGCTTTTTATCCTGGTATGTTCCACTCTGGTTTCAGCTTCTGGCCCCTACGATTGTCTGGGAGTACTTGAATTTGGTTGATATTGCTCCGGCTCAACTGGTCCCTAATGGTTGGAAGATAGTGATTTCTATCTTAGCAAGGGCTGCCTTGGCTTATATCCCCATGAACGTTAAGGTTTTGCATTCTCTGGTAGGATTTAGTGTAAACCCTAATCATACATGTCGTCTGCGTTTTCCCCCTTGTTTTGATGACATGAAAGAGGAGTATGTGGGTTAGTCGAGGTCTTGGTTCTATAAATTTCTTTCTTCTAATCACTTTAGGTTTCGCGGGATTCAGATTCTGCGATCATTCTGGGAGCCTAAGAAGGTTGAGTTATTGTTGCCTTTGGAAGAGTAGGAGTTTTGTTGTCAGTTTTGTGATCTTCCCCGAGTATCGGTGGAGGATTTTCTCACTACGGATGTCGTTATTCATGGTAGTTTGTTTTCACCAGGTAGGATAGGTCTCACTTCAGAGGTTACTCTTGCGCGTGCTGGTGAAGTAGAAGTCACTGCTTCGATTTCTGCTCGAGGTCCTAGGAATACTGGTTCAGTTGTTAGGAAAAAGAAAGTTCCTAGGCCTCCTAGTCCCTCCAAGATGTCGGCGCGCTGTTGATTTTGGCCGTGTCTCGAAGATGAAAAAACTTGCTTCCTCCGTCCTTGATTCCACTAGGACCTCATCTCATCTTGCTTCTCTGTAAAAAGGATGTCGTGGTTCAGGAGATGATTCTTCTGTCCACGAGGATGGGGAGGTAAACCGAGTTCTTGAGATAAGTAAGAAAGAGGTTTCTCGTCCTCTAAGGGGGAGTTGTTCGACCGAAAGGTTGAACGTGACGAGGTTGTTCATTTTGCCGACGAATGTTCTGCCAAACTCAAGGCCTCTACTATTCGCATCGCTAAATTGAGTTTCAAGTTTGTAGAGACCAAATCAATGGTATGACAGACAGTTAACGCCAACCTGAGCTGAGCTGTCAACTGTTACTGAGAAGCTGAAGGCGGCGGAGGTCATGGATTTTATGAGAGTGGTTGAGGTCGCCATGATTTCCTAGAGATGCAAGGTTTGGACATGACCCCATACCATTGCTTTGCCGAGCAGAAATTTGATGATGTTGAGGAAGTTGTCCTGAATTCACTGGGTGATCCGGATGTCGAGAAGCCCTCTGATCTTATGCCGCTTGGAGATATTGTCCACAACGCTGATTCTTCTTCTTAGTTGTTGTTTTCTTCTTCTTTTCTGTAATCTCATTTTTTAGAAGATAAATGGAAATTTTTTATTTCGCATTTTTGTGTCCCGTATGTCTAGCTTGTTAGCTTTTATTTATGACATTTCTGGGAGGTTTCTGACTTGCTTGTCCTGATTTTTACGAATGGCTTCAATGTTTGACGTTTTGGTCATATAGAAGCTTTTGTTTATGGAATACTGTTTCACATTCGGATTACAACGTCACACGTAACAATTGACGTGAAAGTTTGGTTCTTATGTCCTGGTATTTTATTACTTCGTGGTTGATCAGACCAGAAGTTATTGTTTTATGTCTGACTTTCGTCCAGTACATGTATTTGTTCTTGCTCGATAACCTAGTCGTGCTGAGTATTTTCTCGGGTTGGTTTTTTAATCCAACTTCTTGTCCTGATTAAATTTTTGTGGTCTCGAAATTGAGAGCAAAAGACTTTATTGATAGTATCTTTTCAAGTGCTCTACATTCCATGGTCGATGTAACGTTTTGCCCTCCTTGTTTCCAGCTAGTATGCTCCTGGTATGGTCCCTCCCAGTTAGGGTTTAACTTGCCCGTACGGGGCTCTTTCGTGTTTAGCTGGACTTTTCGTAACACCCAGTTTTTCGACGTTAAAAGTCCGTATTTGCACATTCTTGTTGTCATACCCTGCCATGCACTGTTGGTAGGTTGTTGTTTAAATGGAGGCTGCTTCTTGTTTTTCTTCTAGGAGATCCAACCCGACTCTTAGCGCTTTCGCGTTGTCCTCAGCGTAGAATTCTTTAGTTCGGAATGTTGGCATTCCAACCTCCACAGGTATCATTGCTTCTGACCCATACGCGAGGGCGAAAGGTGCTTCTCCTGTCGAAATTCATTTTATTGTTATGTACGCCCAAAAGACGCTAGGTAACTTGGATGTCCATAGCCCTTTTGCTGCCTCGAGTCTTCTTTTGATTGTTCCAAGATTGTCTTGTTGGTGACCTCGGCTTGTCTGTTTACTTGCGGATGAGCTGGCGCGGAGAAATGATGTTGGATATTTAGGTTCTCGCACAACTCCCTAACATTTTTGCCTTCAAATTGCCTCCCATTGTCTGTGACGATTACTCTCGGGATCCCGAATCTGCATATGATGTCTCTCCAAAAAAAATTTTGACTTGTGTTTCCCCTATCTTTGTGAGGGGCTCTACTTCTACCCACTTGGTGAAGTAATCCACTGCGACGAAGAGAAACTTCTTCTTACGAATGCTCGGAGTGTCTTATGATGTCCATTCCCCATTGTGGGAATGGCCAAGGGCTGCTCATTGGGATCAGATTTTGTTCGTAAGTCTCTGACTATACGCTTTCAGGATCGATTAGATTGCTCTTTTCCCCACCTGTGTTGTGCAAGACATAGATTGTTTCCTTCACTTGCTCCTTTGGGATGACATCGTTGTCTCTGAATTCGATGAATTCTCTGAGTCATCCCTCTCTGATATGACGTTCAATCTCGTATTTCAGATTGCGACAATCTTTGGTATCATGACTGTAATCGTTATGGAAGAGACAGTATTTGTCTTTGCTCCTCTCATTCTTCGCGGCCATTTGACATCTTCCCTTCCTGTCATAGCTTTAAGAATTTCACTCCAGCTTGCTATCAAGGCCGTGAACTTCCCTTGGTTACCTCCGAAACTGCTATCAAACTGTTGTCTCTTAAGTTGGACGATTTCTTCTTGAGATTTGTTGTCTTTCAGGTCTCAGATGATTTTGTCCACCAACTCGATTACATGGTTCATCTGAGCCATAAGCATTTATACTAGGGGGTCCGAAGGGATTCCCAAAGTTGTCAGAAATGTCTGAACCACCACCTGTTGGAGCTCTTTTCTAGCTGGTATGCCTGACTCATTAGTTGTCACTGGGTCGATATTAGGAGGCACGTTGTATTGTTCATCACTAGATTGAAAGTATGTGGAGTATTCCATTGATTGATATTTGATTGATCTTCTAGTAGGCTGCAGTGAACTTGGTGACTATAGATCTTGTGTTTAGAAAGGAAACTTGTCGTTCCCCACGGACGACACCAAACTAATGCATCCAAAAATCGTCCTCCTGTGAGTTCTACCTATTAAACAATTGTTAGACTACCTTTTTTGTGGCTGAAGGCACTTCGATGCTTAAGTCAGTAACTCTGTTGGAAGAAGGAAGTAAATTTGGACAGAACTCAGTTAAAGTTGCATACCCGTGTCGAATGTTCTCTTTACCTTTTATAATGGTCGCAGTTAACTCTCTGCTTGACTTAAGCATGTGAGGCACAATGAAATGAGATGTTTCTTGTAACAGTCTCCTCCTTAACGGAGATGCGTTCGGGGAGGCGTAACTCCATCTACGACATTTTTTGGGTGCAACATTCCTCTTCTTTATGAGAGAACTCATGTCGGGCTAGGATTCGAGCTCTGATTTGCTTGGGCCTGGATTTGGGCCTTGTTTATGCCTCCTTAGTGGCGGGTTTCGTCTGGGCCTCTGTTGTTGGCTTTATTCCTCTTAGGCTTTATGAGCTGGCCTAATAGACTGGGCGTTGTATCCTCGTAATGGGTCTTTATGCCATGTGTACAGTCGTGATGATCGGTCTATTTTGATGTATCATCAATTTTGTATCTTATATTTGTTAAAATATTAGTTATATTTTAACTCAAAAAAAATGTGTGGTCAACTTTTACCTAGTACAACAAACCCAAGGCAAGATGCACAAAAAACAATTGAATAAAGTAAAATATGCAAGCAGTCGAAACATAAAAACAATAATATTTTGAAAACTAAATTTGATGCATGAAAGACTTTAAAGTTAACTAATATAATTGAAGTACATTAATAAAAGAAAACTGTAAAAAAAATTTATAGTGTTTCTGATTTGAAATACACATGATAACTTGAAACTTTGAGAGGATACAAAGAAAAGTTTGGGGTTTTGAGAGGCTTTTGAAGTTCTTACTCTGGAGTGGAGAAAATACATTCTGTCTTCGGTCTTTGCTATTTTTATAGAGGAGAATGAGCCTTGGATGCCTTGATTATTGGGAGACATGATAATGAGAACTTTTGAAAATAGAGGAAAGGTGGAGACTTTTTTTTTCCAGTGCATTTGGACATTTTCACAATAATGGAAGGTTGAGAATGGCTTGTGGACCATGCTGAGAGTGATATTTTGGATGGTTGTGGAATCATTGGTGGTTTTTTGGTGGATTGAATTATTTGGGATAAGAATTGACTTGTGGGTTTTAGATAAGGACATTTTGTTTGAATTTGGTTAATAATGGATTGGGATGTTTTGAGGATGGTGTTTGGTGAGACATTTGACAATTATTTTATAAATGACATTTTGTTTGTGGATTGGCATTGGAATTGATGCAAGGACGTGTTTCAACAAAATCAGCTTACCCTGGAATGAGCAAAACTATTAAAATATGTAGGACTTGCACTCAATATTGCCAAGCCCAAGTCCAAGATTGATTCACCTCTACAAGAAGGGCAGTACAAAAATAGGAAAGTCAGAATAGTTAAAAAAGTAAAGTCAGAATAGTAAAGCTTGAATAAGAAAATCAGAATAAGACTCTATTTTGTATAAGAAGTTTTAAGTTTCCTATTTCCACATGGTTAGGTAGAAGTTAGCTTATATAAGATTGTATTCAGTCAAGGAATAATAATAACAATAATACAATTCTCAAAATATTTTCTTTACATGGTATCAAAACAACTTTCTTTGGTGACCTAAGACTCAAGGGATTCAAGATTTTCCCCGCCTCCGATGACTACGCACTTTGACCATAGATGCAATAGGCAGGGAAGGGAGGACAACAGCTGTTATAGTCTCAACAATTTCAACAACGCCATATTCAGCAACAACAATACAACTCAAAAATAGTTCCAACAACAATTACAACAAAAGCAGCAGGAACATCCTCAACAACAAGTTCACTTTCAATCACCAACCAGTACACACCAGAAGACCACAAACGACCTCCACTTTCGGTTCAACAGGGGCCACCTCCCGAATCTATTCAACAAACTCCCGAGCAACAAAATACAGAGAGATAACACCATGCCAAGAATTTCTCTCTTCCACGAACTAACAGACAAAGTCTTCTATGACACATATTAGCCTTCAACATACCAGCAATACCCAGCACCAATGTTGAGCAATACTAGCACCAATGTTGAGATATCCAGTACCAATGCTGAGCATTACCAACATTTGTGCTGAGCAATTTTTTCAGAAAAAAAAAAACCATACCAACACCAATGCTATGCAATACCAACGCTAATGTTGAGCAATCCATCACCAATGTTGAGCAATACCAACATTTGTGCTGAGAAATTTTTTCAGCCTTCGCACTGAGGGGAGTCATGCTAACTCGAGTCGAATCATTAGCCGTTCACTCGGCAGTCATGATTTCTTGAGTCATGCCGACTCGAGTCGAACCATTAGTCGTTCACTCGACAGTCATGATTTCTTCATACCAGAATTATCTAGAAGCATCCAGAATTCGACAATCATGCTGACTTGAGTTGAACCATTAGCAGGTTCACTCGACAATCATGATTTCTTCACCAAATTGGACTTCAAAGATTCCTTCAAACTGTACATTTCATCTACTTCTACATGTCCAGCTTGCGGGGGCGTATTAGAATATGTAGGGCTAGCACTCAACATAGCCAAACCCAAGTCCAAAATTGATTCACCTCTACAAGAAGGAAAGTACAAGAATAGGACAGTCAAAATAGTTAAAGAAGTAAAGTCAGAATAGGAAAGTTAGAATATGAAAGTCGGAATAAGACTATTTTGTATAAGAAGTTTTAAGTTTCTTGTTTCCACAGGTTAGGTAGAAGTTAACTTATATAAGCTTGTATTCAGTCAAGGAATAATAACAACAATAATACAATTCTCAAAATATTTTCTTTACAGGAATAGTTAGGTGTAGGGATTCATTCCCCATCCAGGGTTTAGGACTATGTTTGCATCATACTATATGCGAATTCTATTTGACGTATTGTCCTTGTCAGCCATCATTAATTCATAGTTTGGCTCAATACTTGATTTGGGGTAAATGTCCCATCCGAACCATAGATTTTTGTTGGTCATATTTTGATAACAATATGAAATGCCAAGTCTTAATTTTGTTTTTGATCAGGTTTTCATAGAAGGAGGAATTTTCTACTACATATGGATTGCCAAAAGACTTGCAAATCAAGGTCTGTATTCGTAAAAAAAATGAAGGGTTTTGCCATTTCCATATCCTTTTGTAGCTTGAATATTGAGATTCATGATACTCTTTGCACTTTGGCCTTCCAGATCAGTAATATTCTTATACAGATGAGGAAAGTCTGAAATTTGAGTTTTGAAATGGAAAGTAAAAAATTTGTAGCCCAGAGAATAAACTATATTGCATTCTCGGAGTAGCATTCATCTTGATCTCTATTTCATCATTGTCTTGATTCTTGATACAACATGTGCGCAAGATTTTTTACTGTATTTTTGAGAATTGGAAGACGCCAATGAAAGTCCTATACCAACAAAACTGATTTCATAAAATAACTCGTTTGCTTTAAGATCAGTTGTTGTACCTAATGATAAAACATTCTTTCCAAACTCGTTAGTATAAATTATTACATTGGATTCCTCCAATGCTTTATAGTTGATAAGTTCATTATGGGCCAGCCAATTTACTTTGGTCCATTCATGATGACTCATCTTGGTGGATTCTAAGTAGTCAGCTAGGTTGTAATCTACAACATATCTACTTTGTTAGACTGTGTTGCGCCTTATTGCGGAAGCGGGTAGACACCAACAATTGCACACAAGTACCAAACAAGGATCCAATCAATTAAATAGAGCAACTAGCAATGAAAGAAATTAGAGAAAATTAAGAACATACCACAAGAGACACAAGGTTTACGTGGTTCAGCAATTGCCTACGTCCACAGTGAGGTGATTCCACTATATTCAAGAACAAGGTACAAGAAGATGACAATTCTCACACAATCTCTCAACAAGAGATGAAACAATTTCAGCAATTGTCTTTCTCTACTCCTTGTGCATCACAGTTTTTCTAGGAGCAATCATCATAATAAAAACACCTATAGTTCCTAGTATATATAGGGACAACAGTTTTCTGTTTGGCAGCAGTTTCCTGTTTCACAGTAGTTTCCTGTTTCACAACAGTTTCCTGTTTCCTAGAATTTATTTCCTGTTCAAAAAACAATTTCCAGAAGTCCAAACAGTTTCCTGTTTCAAACAGGAGTCCAAACACAGTTTCCTGTTTCAAACACGTTTCCTGTTTCACAATTCTCCACCTCGGCGAATTTTTATAAGGAAAAAATGAGCCGAAACAAGGCATGAGAATAAACTGATCAACACTCCATCATAGCTTTGTCACCTCACGAAACCGCCCCGAAGGGCAACGCCCCAAAGGGCCCTCAATCAACATGAGTCAATGTGGAGTAAGTCCAAACAATGTTGGAACTTAACTCCAGGAACAACCTTTGTCAACATATCAGCAGGGTTGTCTTTTGTGTGTACTTTCACCAAAGACACATCACCATCCTCAATTACATCTCGAACAAAGTGATATCGGACGTCAATATGCTTAGTCCTTGCGTGATGAACCTGATTTTTAGCCAAGTGGATGGCACTCTGACTGTCACAGAGAACCTCAACACTATCTTGTTCCACACCCAAGTCATTTACAAGACCTTGAAGCCACAATGCTTCTTTTACACCTTCTGTCAATGCCATATACTCTGCCTCTGTAGTAGAGAGAGCCACTGTATCCTGAAGCATAGATCTCCAACTAACCGGAGCACCGTATATCTGAAATACGTAACCAGTAGTAGATCTTCGTCTATCTAGATCACCAGCATAATCAGAATCAACAAACCCACGAACCTGACATGAATCTCCACCGAAGTCCAAACCCACATCCAAGGTACCTTTTAAGTACCTAAGCATCCATTTCACTGCCTCCCAATGTTTCTTCCCAGGGTTTTCCATATACCTGCTCACAACACTAACAGCCTGTGAAATGTCAGGGCGTGTACACACCATAGCATACATTAAACTGCCAACTGCACTAGCATAAGGAACATGCGACATGTATTCCTTTTCTTCCACTGTGACTGGAGATAACTTTCGAGAAAGTCTAAAATGTGAAGCCAAAGGAGTAATAACCGGCTTTGCATTTTCCATGCCAAACCGTGATATGACCTTCTCAAGGTACCCCTTCTGTGAAAGAAATAATTTTTTATTCTCCCTTTCTCTTCTTATCTCCATACCAAGTATTTTCCTTGCAGCACCCATATCCTTCATCTCAAACTCAGAAGCAAGTTGAGACTTCAATTTATTTATCTCCACCATACTCTTACAGGCAATGAGCATATCGTCAACATAGAGCAAAAGATAAATAAAATCGCCACTACGAAGTTTTTTCAAGTAAACACAACAATCATACTTACTTCGTGTGAACCCATGTTTCAACATAAAAGTGTCAAACCGTTTGTACCACTGCCTAGGTGATTGCTTTAACCCATAAAGTGATCTCCTCAAACGACAAACATGGTCTTCTTTTCCAACAACCTTAAAACCTTCCGGCTGATGCATATAAATTTCCTCCTCTAAGTCTCCATGCAAGAAAGTTGTTTTCACATCAAGTTGTTCAAGCTCAAGGTCACCATGAGCTACCAAGCTCAACAACACACGAATAGAAGTGTGTTTTACCACAGGCGAAAATATCTCATTGTAGTCAACGCCTTCCCTCTGAGCAAAACCCTTAGCTACTAATCTTGCCTTGAACTGAGTACCAGACTCTAGAGTAGTCTGTTTCTTCTTAAACACCCACTTGCAGCCAATTGCTTTCCTTCCATTAGGCAACGACACTAGATCCCAAGTATGGTTCTTCTGGAGAGACTCCATCTCACCCTGCATAGCTACTAACCAACTTTGACTATCTGAATGACGCGCGGCCTGCTTGTAAGTAGTTGGCTCATCATCTTCCACAGAGAGTGCATATGCAACCAAATCAACTGTATTCAACTGACCATAGTGCTTCAACGGTTCTTCAAAGCCAAATTTTTGAACTTGCTTAACCGATCGTTTTGACCTAGTTAAGGCCAAAGGTTGTTGCTGGGATTGATTATCTTCAACTGGTTGTTGTTCCTCATGGTCTTCAGGCTCATAATTCAGATCATGTGTGCCTACTTCAACCACTTGTTCATCTGTTGCATCCACAGACGCTTCAACTTCCACTTTCTGAGTGTTACTAGATTCACCACCACTATCAACCAACTCCTTAGCTTTAGTACAAGCTAACAAGGAATTCTCATCAAATGTAACATCTCGACTGATCACAAATTTATTATCCTCTAAACACCATAGACGATAACCCTTCACGCCTTTTGCATACCCCAAGAAAATGGCCTTCTTAGCCCTAGCATCAAGCTTATTTTCTTTCACATGGTAGTAGGCAATACAACCGAAAACTTTCAGTACACTGTAATCAGCATGTTCACCTGACCACACCTCATAAGGTGTTTTGCAGTCTAATGTAGAATGTGGCGATCTATTAATCAAGAAACACGCGGTGGCTATTGATTCAACCCACCATTCTCTGCCAAGACAAGCATTGGAGCGCATACACCTAGCTCTTTCAAGCATAGTACGGTTCAATCTCTCAGCAACTCCATTTTGTTGTGGCGTGTTTCTAACAGTCCAATGTCGAACAATTCCTTCCTGATCACAAAACTGTTTGAAAGTACCCTCAGTATACTCGGTACCATTATCAGACCTCAAAGTCTTCACCTTTCTTCCAGTTCTATTCTCAACCATTGCTCTCCACCTTTTAAATGTCTCAAATACTTCATTCTTGGACTTCAAAAAATATACCCATGTATAACGGGAATAATCATCAATGAAGGAGACAAAGTACCTGGAACCTCCCTTAGAGGCGACCTTCGCTGGTCCCCACACATCTGTATGCACATAGTCTAGAATACCTCTGCTCCTGTGCTTGCTTGTACTGAATTTTACCCGGCATTGTTTTCCATATACACAATGCTCGCAAAACTCCATAGTCGGTTTCTGCATACCCTTCAGTAACCCTTGCTTGCTCAGTAGAGACAATCCTTTTTCTGTCATATGCCCAAGTCGCATGTGCCATAACCTAGTACTGTCCGATGAAGAAGTTCCCACTGCCACATTTCCTGTTACCGTGTTACCCATCAAGGTGTACAAGTTACCTTGTTTGATCCCTTTCATGACAACCAAAGACCCACGGACAACCTTTAAAACTCCACCTACCGCTGTAAACTTACAACCATTGGAGTCTAAAACACCAAGCGAGATAAGATTCTTTTTCAAGGCTGGGACATGCCGCACATCAGTTAAGGTTCTCACAACACCATCATACATCTTAATCCTCATTGTTCCAATTCCAACTGTCTTGCAAGCGTAATCATTACCCATTAGAACAGTACCACCATCAATGTGCTCATAGGTAGTGAACCACTCCCTGTTTGGGCACATATGGTAAGAACACCCAGAGTCAAGGAGCCATCTCCCAGAGATTTTTGTGTTTTCACCCGCAACTGAATAACATTCTTCATCCTTTTCCATACTAGATGCATAACTTGCTTCACTAGTATCACCCTTATCTTGCTTTTTCTTGCCCTTCCAACTGTTATCATGATTACTCTTACCTTGATTTGGACAATTTTTCCTAATATGCCCCCACTCTCTACATTTGTGACATTGTGGACCTCTAGACTTTGATCTAGATTTTTCACTATTTGAAGATGATTTCACTTGAGACCTTCCTCTAACAACCAACCCTTCAGCTTGATCTTTCCCACTACCATTTGATGAAGTTTTCTTCCGAATCTCATTGGACAAGAGTGCACCGGTAGTTTCATCAAATGTAAGTTCATCTTTCCCAAACAAAATTGTTTGTACAAGATTTTCATATGACTGCGGCAAGGAGTAAAGCAATATAATTGCTTGGTCTTCATCCTCAATCTTCACATCCACATCTCTCAAATTTGAGATAATCCGTGTAAACTTGGCGATATGATCACCAATTGGAGTGCCCTCATCCATTGCTAGTCTGTACAATTGGGTTTTCAAGTATAACCTGTTTGATAATGTCTTAGTCATAAACTGTGACTCAAGCTTCAACCAAACATCAGCTGTCGTAGTCTCTTCATTAACTAAACAAACTATGTCTCTATCCAGACACAAGCAAATAGCAGCACGCGCCTCCAAATTCAATTCTTCCCATTCATCATCTGACATGGTTTCAGCCTTTTTATCCTTCCCTAGTAATGCCTTGTGTAATTTCTGAGAAATAAGCAAATTCCTCATTTGTATTCTCCAATATCCGAAATCGTTCTTACCATTAAATTTCTCGATTTCATATTTCCCCACATGTGCCTTGCTCACCTTGGATGCCATTGCAAACAAAACCTGTGACTTTCTAGACAAGAAGCTTCACTAAGATTTTTTTTTTTTTTTTTTTTTCAAACAACTTGTGCACAAACAAATCCTAGCACTTTTGAATATTCACAATCTTGAGTAGAACAATTCAAGATCAATTTCCCTTAGTGCTCTGATACCAATTGTTGCGCCTTATTGCAGAAGCGGGTAGACACCAACAATTGCACACAAGTACCAAACAAGGATCCAATCAATTAAATAGAGCAACTAGCAATGAAAGAAATTAGAGAAAATTAAGAACATACCACAAGAGACACAAGGTTTACGTGGTTCAGCAATTGCCTACGTCCACAGTGAGGTGATTCCACTATATTCAAGAACAAGGTACAAGAAGATGACAATTCTCACACAATCTCTCAACAAGAGATGAAACAATTTCAGCAATTGTCTTTCTCTACTCCTTGTGCATCACAGTTTTTCTAGGAGCAATCATCATAATAAAAACACCTATAGTTCCTAGTATATATAGGGACAACAGTTTTCTGTTTGGCAGCAGTTTCCTGTTTCACAGTAGTTTCCTGTTTCACAACAGTTTCCTGTTTCCTAGAATTTATTTCCTGTTCAAAAAACAATTTCCAGAAGTCCAAACAGTTTCCTGTTTCAAACAGGAGTCCAAACACAGTTTCCTGTTTCAAACACGTTTCCGTTTCACAGACTGAACTTTTGACTTTCTAGCATGTTTGTGTTCTTTTTGCTTTTCAATTTTCATTGCTATTGAACGAGGTAAAAGTGACTTACTTTGCGCTTTGTCCTCAGAGGGATTGACTTCTGCATTATTTGTCAATAAAGACTAAGCCTTGGATTTTCCACATATGGAAAGTTGTTTACCTTTAGCCTTTTGAAGCTTTGACAATCTTTTGCATAGCTTTTGCAACGAAGTTTGCATATTAGTCTCTTCACCGTATTTGAAATATGTTCATACGTCATCAACAAGATTTTTATTTGATTTTTGAGAGTATGGTTTGTTTTGAACAAATCAGGCTTAAAATTTTGACCTTTCTTAGTTGGTCGTTCCATCAAGCTAATTTCCTTGGCTTCAAAAAGACAAACATTTGGAGAATTGAAAGAAACTTTTATAAAAAAAATTGGAACAACTTCTGGTTGTAATAAGAAAGGAAAAAGAACCCGTTTTCCTAAGGGTTTTGTAAGGATTCCCTCTTTGGTGTCTTGAAAAGGATAGATTGTAGCAAAAAATGATGTTCCTAATATACTTTCTTAACGCATGTTTTGGACCAGTAAAAAACTCTTGATTAATACAATAGTCCTGACGGCAGATATGAATATTTGATAACTTGTAATTGATTTGTAATGATTGTCTATTTGCAGTATATGATTATTATTTTGTTGTTTCAAAGTGTCTTATTGGAATTAATCTTTCTGTAATACAATCCAAGTTTGCACTTGAATCGAATAATGTTGTCGTAGTGATTCAGTATTCATTGTTTATTACTATCGTAATATTGATATATCATTTGTGAAATTTGATTTTTGAAAGTATGTGTAAGAAATGTGGAGATTCTTCTTTTTGAGGTATTTCTTTAATTTTGATGAGATTTCTGGAAAATTATTTTCTTGAACATTATTGAGTTTTAAAAATAGTAAATCTTTTTGTATTTTTATATTCTCATTTGATGAATTTATTGTTTAAGGCCATTGATTTCCTCTTCGGGTTCTTGTATTGTTATTGGTTGTTGGATTGATGATTTGAATATGTTTATGATTTCATGGAGGTTATAATAAGGTTTGTCTGTTTGTAATTTTTCTTATTAATTTCTTAAGTCTTTGACACAAACAAGGTAATTATATTTTTATTTTAGATTATCAATCTTGTCTCCAATTTTTAATAATATGTTTGCTTCTTTTTGTCTAGATAACATATTGATACATGCAAAATCATTGCAATTACTTACATTTAATTTATTTTTTGAACATGAATCATCGGACTAGGAATTTGATGTTTGGATTTGGAAGAGTTGAGAATCTTCAATTGGACTTTCTGAATCTAATTCAGATTGTGATTCTAAGAGTAATTTGTTAAGCATTTTTTGTATTCTTCTGAAACTTGTAATTCTTTAAATTTCTTTTCTAATTTGAATTTTTTTTTATAATGACCAGCTTTGCCACATTTGAAATAAATTGGTAAGGACAAAGAAGTTTTTGGTTTGTATTTTTTATATGATTTCTTTGTGTATTGATTTTCTTTCTTTTGATAATACGTATCAGGTTTGTTAGTAGATTTTTTTGGATACTTTGTTCTCCTATATTTGGTTGAGTCTTTTTATTTTGATTTTAGTTTTGATGTAGGAGCTTTGATTGGCTCATAACTATATTGTTAACAGAAATTTCCTAACTCTTTTCTATTTGTTATATTTTGATGTTTTAGCTAGGTTCTGAGTTTGAGATCATTACAAAGATTTAGGGCTATTTCATTTGTTTTTGCTATTAAGTCTTCCTAAGTTAATCTGTCATAAGAGATTATTCCATTATTTTGAGTCCTAAGATGGTTTCTAATTGTTCTAGCAAAGGTTGACAGAAGTCCAAATAAAAATCTTTCATTCTATAATGGATTATTTGCTTTTGGTCTACTCATAACTTTTGAAAGAAACATATCTTTACACCATCTAAAATCTTTAAGTTTTGGACGTCTTAAATTCATAAGGATTTCTTTTGATTTTTCTAAAAAATGGTTGGGTCTCCTATGAATATTTTGAAAATAGAAAAAATTAATGTTGAGACCGCATTTGGGATTTCATAGATTACTTTTTTGATAGATTGTAATATGCTTGATTGTTCTTGGGATGAGAGATAATGATGCCACCATCCTTTTAATTGACCAGTAAAACCAACTATAATTATCTTGGCAATTTAATTATCAAATTTTCCTTCATTCTTATGAGTTGAGGCTAACATAGTCCTTCTAGGGTTATATCCATTATATTTTGTTCATTTTAACCATCTATGTTTCATTCATAAATGGAACCAGTTGAATAGTGAGATGCAACTTGTTGACCTTTTTCTTCAAATTGAAGATCTGGGAATGAATGTCTTAGAAAGTAATTTCTTGTTACTGATAAAGGAGTAATGTT
Source organism: Berberis vulgaris (assembly GCA_963556465.1). NCBI lineage: Eukaryota > Viridiplantae > Streptophyta > Magnoliopsida > Ranunculales > Berberidaceae > Berberis > Berberis vulgaris. The sequence continues at coordinate 54,773,136 of OY747136.1, read as the reverse complement.
TGAGGTTATAAGATTTTTGTAATTTCTTAATTTGATAATATTTTGGGCTTTTCTGAGGAGTCTGGATTCTTTGAGCTTGTTTGTTGTGACAAGACATTAATTTGTTTTGAAGATGTTGGTTTTGAAAATTTTGTACAAATAATATTTAATTGTGTTTATTTTGTTCGTTTTGACGGTCTACCCCGTTAAGATTTAATTGTGCTAATCTTTGGTTGATTGTTTCATTAAGTCTATTTGTAAGGAGGTTGTACTTATGTCTATTTTGGAAGGTTTGAAGTATGGTTCCATTCTTGGTGTTATGGTTGACTTTAGATTATTTTGGATAATATTTTCATCGATTACTTGTTGATATATTGTGTGTAATACTGTATTTGTATAATTATTTTGTTCAATGATTTTTAGACCTATGAGATTCCTGCATAATTGGTTACTACTTGAGTAGCATTTTTGGAGATGCTAGTACTTCAGTTCCTTGTGTTTTGTAAAATACTAGTTTATTTCCTGTGTCATTTGCACGATAGAAGGTGGGTCGTGGCAATAGGTTAAACTCGGTTAAAATTTTAAACAAATACAAAAAAAAAAAAAAAAAAAAAAAAAAAACATTTTAAAATCGCCAGAATTAATCCTCCCCAAACTTTGACTTTCCAAAATATGAAATTCATAGTCTTTTCTTGAATGAGTCTTAATATTGAAAATACTTACAATATGAAGTGCATTAGATTGCCTTTTTTTTTTAGAAAAATATAAATGGCGTGACATGCATATTTAAATCGTTAAACTTTTGTATCAATGATTGGTTTTAAAAATATAAGCGTTTGTATTAGTGATTGATTTCATTGGAAAAATCTTCAAAAATGCATCTACCATATAAAGTTTACTAAAATCTGACAACTAAATAGATAGTTATGACGATTTTAATTTGAAAAACACAAATTGTCTCTCTCCTCCACATGCATTTTCACCTTTTTGTTCATCTCGTTTGCCCTTATACTTGCAACTTATTACAAATATGTTATTGTTGATAATGAATCTCCACCATCAATTCTTCCGCAACTTTCAATCCTAATCGTCTTTTATCTCCAACCGGAAGCATCGTTCTGATCTGTTACATAGACTAGGGTATTTCCCGTGTCATTGGCAGGATAAAAGTTTAACATGATAAATAGAGTTTATTCTACTTTAAATATCAAGGTAAATAAGTATCAAAATGTTGGGTATGGGAATCAAACCCATGCACTTTTATTCGGGATTGATTGAAGGTAAGATATAAAAGCTAACTTTAAGTCTCAACCATTAGATGAAACGAATGTCAACCATGAATTATGTTTATCTACAAGCTTATCTCTTGGTGCTTTAAGTTCTATGTGATCCGTTAGATTCTTATATTTGGGTAAATCTCAACCGTCTTTTATCTCCAACCTCAAATACCATTATGATATGTAATATAAACTAGGGTATTTCTCATGTCATTGGCACTATCGTACGATGTTAAATATTTCCATCACTGCTTATCTTTCGCAGTGCCTCAGGGCTTTTACTGTGTTGAAAAATTTTCTGGTACGCCTCTGGTAGTTTTAGCTGAATATGCTATTAGCACCTGGTACATGGGCTTAAACTAAACCATAATTAAAAAAAAAAAAAGATTAAAAAGCTAAAACCATAATAAAAAAAAAAAAAGATTAAAAAGCTTACATATCCCTTCAATGTGTAATTAAAAAATCTATTTAAATTAAAAAAAATGAAAAAATGAACATTTTTCGCTACTTGAGACTGTTGGCACGACCATTCAACTTTTCATATTTTTTGAGAAATTTTTACAATCGCCTTTGTTTCTTAACATTTAATGAAATACAACAAAAAAATCCACATAAGCAGATGACAATAATACGTTTGAAACACGTAACTTAAAATTTTGAAATATGAATGATTTGTAGAGATTATTATGCTAGAGGCATGGGAAAAGTAAAATAAATAGTTGTGCAAGATGTTACCATAAAAAAAAAGTTGATACACTTGTCCACAGAGGGAATTAATTGATTCACTTGTCCTCCATATGAAACTCAAATAAATAAGAATAATTTTGGAAGCAATTTAGCATAAGCCCATTTATTAAAATAATAATTGGATGTTACTATAAAAAAAAATTTATCTAATAAATTTATATTGTCATTCAAGACATGTGTCACTAAACATACCCCAAGGTTGCGGCACATGTACCATTACCACTAAACATATTTTTTTTACTATCAATCGCGGCATTCATCTTTTTAATATCCATTGCAGCATTATCTTAACCGCAAATATTAATCACAATTTTTGTGGAATTTTGATAGTCTACCTTGTTTACCCTTGAATGTGTAATTTATCAATTAAATAAATATACAGAATGAACTACCAGTGTTCTAAAAATCGCTAGGCGGTGGGCGGGCCGCTAGCAGGTGCCTAGCGCCTAGGCGGTTTTAGATTTTGTATTATAATTTTCATAATTTACAAAAATTTAGCATAATACATTAATATTTTATCAATTACTTCCAATTTAATGCCATAATAGTAATACATATGAAAAATTTATAAACATGAAAAATTAAGCTTACATTAAAATTTCCAGAGTACCCGCTGGAAAGAGATCGACGAACAAGTGAACAACCAAGGAAACGCAAAGACTCTGAGCTTGGAGTCGCTGGAGCGTTTGGACTGGAGACTCTGGTCTGGCAGCTTACACTTCGTTGTAGCCTCTCTCTTCTTCCTCTTCCTCTTCCTCTTCCTCTTCCTCTTCCCCTTCTTCTTTAGGTATAGTACAAGTCCTCAAGCCAAACTTCAAAAGTGGAGCGAAATGCTTCGCTTGCAGCGGAGAAGCATAGCGATACCTGCCGGGAAACTCTTCTTCATCTTCCCCTTCTTCTTCTTCTTCTTCTTCTTCTTCTTCTTCTTCTTCTTTTCCTTCTTCTTCCCCTTTTCTTCTCTCTGTTTTGCAAAACCTAAAAATTTCGATGGGTATTTGGTCGATTGGTTTTGGTTATTTGCAACCAGAGAAAAAAAAACGCCTAGACCCGCCTAGGCGCCCTGACCGATTTTTCCCTCCGCCCAACAACTAGTCTAGGCGTCTCTCTACCTACTAGCGCCTAGGCGGCCGCCCAGGGCGCTTTTTAGAACACTGTGAACTACTATAGCATTACTCCACATGCTAAATGTTTAAGTAGGATAAATAAATAAATAATAAATATATTTTTATGCCTAGTCACCACCGTCAACATTTGAAGAAAAATAAATAAATATCAAAATGTTGGGTATGGGAATCAAACCCATGCACTCTAATTGGGGATTGACAGAAGGTAAGATATAAAGGTTAACTTTAAGTCTCAACCATTAGATCTTCATGTTTGGATAAATCTCAGCCTTTTTTTATCTCTTAAATAGTGAAACATCATTTTGATTTGTAAATTAGATTTCTTCCAACGCAGGAATTTTGGCTTCTTGAATGGTTTTCTTTTTAAGTTTCCATGTATTTGGAATTTTTCTTTTTACAGCATTGTAACTTTCCATATATTATTTTTTAATGTAATCTTTGTCAAAATGAAATTTTGTCAAATTATATGTATTTGAGATGAACCCTCTATTTCAGATTGTATAGGGATTATTTATTTATTTATTTATTTATTTATTTATTTCTGATTGTTGATAATTTGTATAGATTGGTTTTGGTATTTGAGGAAATAGAGGATTTTGCCCAATTTTTCTTAAACCTATGTGTTAAGGAAATGTTTTTTGAAGTTTGAGTGGTTGTTCTATAAGATGATGTTGATGATCTTGGAGATTGAAAATCAGTGATTGATATTTTGGCTTTCTTATAGAAAAAAATTGTAACTCAACAGTTCCATCATGAGTTACTATTTATGATAACTCTTTTGGTGACTGAGGTTTCGACTCAATTTGAACTTGTCGTGTAGTTGAGAGAATAACTTGATCCCAGTGTATGGTTTTAGGTATTATGATATTTGTTTTTTCTTTGTTAGTTTGGAAAAAGACCGTGTGACCATTTGTACTTTCGACTTTTGCTTGAGGGTTGATTTGGATTTTCATTACTTTGTATGTGATTTTGTATAAAAATGCTAGTGGTTCTGAACCAGGTAACATGTCATATCTAAAAGTTTGTAGATTGAGTGTTATGGTTTCCAAAATATTTTGATCCGACTGAAAATTTTGGATAACAATTGAAGTATATTGGCCTAATCTTAAGGATGCTTTGATATTTCTAACGGAGAGTCTTGAAATTGATTATGTCTACAATATCTTAAACATATAAGGATTGAAGCATCTAGGCCTGATATTGTTAAGGGTTTGATGCCTATTTGAATTAATCCTATGTGGATGTAATTGAATTGTTGTTGTTTGTGCGTCTCTATTATTTCAGGGTTAATAATTTGATTGGTTCTTGTGAAGGAATTATTGACAATGTTTGTTTTACTAGTTTGATAATTAATCCAGTTTTTTGAGAAAAATATTTGGGTTTGAGTTTCATAAATATATTTTTTGGGAAATTTGGGGATTGACCATTGTTGTAACCATTTTCTATTTTAGAAACTTGATATTCTAAGTTATAATTTTGTTTGATGTACTTTGGCTAGAAGATGAAAAACAAGAGAAAGTTTGTATCAGAGCCATTTGTCCTTCAAATTTCTGGGGGGAATAGTGGTCTAGCCAAGAGAGTGTTGGCAGGCGAAAGCCTCTGAACCCAAAAAGACTTGTAGCCAGGCGTTGGTAGGTGGTAAAACGCCTTTTAGCAGGGCGTTAGTCAGCCGTGGAAAGCCTTTGAGCCATGGGTAAGCGTTGCATGGCTTAGGTGGTCCCATTAGTCGGCTCATCCCGTGTGGTCCCATTTGAGGTAAAACCATTAAACCTGAACAGAAATTTATTGTCCAAATGTCTTTCCTAAAATATAAAGTAATCGTTTCGATAAGTTTGCCCTGGCTACAGCTGGGGGCATCCCCACTTGGGTCTGTCCTAGGTATAATCTAGCAAAACTTGAATAAAATGTGATTTCTTGAAGTTTAATTCAATTGAAGTAAAATATTAGTTGTCAATAAGGGTTGGTGCAAAATGGGAGTTCGATTGAGTTTTCAAGCAGAACCGTTAGGAATTTGCTTGGCAACTGATTGGATTAGAGGAAGGAGGTTTGCGAAGGCAATCGTCTTGACTGACTATAATGATATAGCTAGTGAGGGCGATCAGTAGAAGCAAGCAACACATATCATGGCAACAGCAACTTCTCTAGCAGCTACTAAAAGCTAAGCTTAATTTTTTTTTTTACATTTCAGTTATATATATATATATATTTGAAGGAACATTAATATATATGATAGCGCATCAGCATCAGTGTATCATTATAGTAGTGGTAGTTTCAGTAGTAATTGTTTTTTTTAGAGCTTTGCTAGCTGTCAAGGAAACCAGCGAGGGGAGGGCGGTGGAGGGGGTGGGACTGTCCATCCCCCTCGGCAGGGGCGGATCTATGTGTTAGAAAAGGGGGGCAATTGCCCCCCTTATTTTTAAAAAAAATTTCACTAAGTTACCCATATTTTTTACATTGCCCCCCTTTAAAATTTTATGTTGCCCCCTTTGTATGAAATCTTGACTTCTAACTCCACTAAAAATTAAAACAACAAATTTTTTTTTTTTTTTTTTAAACTCCACCCTCACCAATCTCACTTCAATACTCCATTTTTTTAATATCTTTTTTTTTTAATTCCCACCCTCTCTCTTTATTTCTTTTTTTAATATCTCTCTATTAATTCCCACCAACTCATTTTAACTCATCCACCCCTACGCACACAGAGAGCAACAAAGAGACCATAAGAAAGGTACCATACATGGTGGGTTTGCTTTGGGATGCATGTGATCATATTCAAATTAAAAATTATAATTGAGTTGGGGATTCGAGGGAAATTATACATCATTATCATCATTGGTTTTCCTTTATTTTGTTAAAAAAATAAAGAAAAAGAAAGAATTAGGATTATCTTACCTCAAACTCAACTAGCATATGGTGGTAAGAGTGATAAAATATTAGTGAACATATTACATTAATTCAGGGGTTGGGATCTGATCTGCTTTGCTTTCTCTTTGATCTTTCAAAATCAAAAGTAATCATTTAGGTTTTGGGCGGTTGGAAAAACACGATGGTCGTAGGTTGATTCGGCTAAGCTGTTGTTTGTCTGCTTCGCCTGAGCTAGCTCAAAAGAAGAAAATTCTCTCTCTCTATACACACACATATATTTCCCTTCTGAGAAGACAGACAAGAATAAGAAGATAAAAGAGAGTGGGTTGGTTGTGTAAGTGTTATCCTCGAAGGCTCTGACTCAGGAGTGAGTTTCAGAGAAGAAGAGACAAACGAACAGATAAAGCAAGAGGAGAAGAAGAAGGAGGATTCCAAATATAAAATTGTTGTCCGACAAATTCACTTGAGTCCATCTAGTCCAGTCCAGCTACTACTGCTACTACTCCTTGGACTTGGACAATACCGTCTTGCTGCCTCAAAGCCAGAAAGAAAGCCAGATGTCTGCTCCTCACCAACTCCCATCTTATACCACCATGCATGCTTCTATTTTCTCCAAGTAAAAAATGGAAGCTCTTAATTAGCTATGTACAGTTGAATTAATCATGCCATGTATATTGTTTGTATAATTGAATTAATCATCTTTCTCTCACAATCACGCCATGTCACCCTGATTGCAAAATATGGTTGTAAAAACCCAATTTTTTAGTATTTTCGTAAATAGTTATGTATTATTTGCCCCCCTTTATCGACAATCCTGGCTACGCCCCTGCCCCTCGGGATGTGCGCACAAAAAATGATGGCATGCATCCCAGGGGGTGGACGGTCCCACCGCCCTTCCCTCGCTGTTTTCCTCGCCCACTTCCTCGACATTTAGAATTTCTGTTTTTTTTATATCATTCTTCGGTTTTATGTATATTTGAAGGAACACTAGTGTGAAAGCACATCAGATGGTTGCTTCAGTGTATGATGATAGTAGGGGTAGTGTTAGTAGTAGTCTCGAGATTGGATGTAACCTGAACTTGGATGATTTTTGTTTTTGAATGAATGCATTTTTATTTCTTATAAATACTCAATCAAAGTATGGTATGATCCGGCAAAAAACTTGACTAAGATATTATTTGTTAAAGTTTAATTTAGTCAAACAGATTGGGCTTAGTTATATTTTAGTGTACATGTTCCAGTATTAAACTTACATTTTTTACCTTGTTTTTTAAAATTAGCCACATTTTTTTAATCCTAGCTTTCTATATTTGTAACTTTGCCCATATTAAATAAGCAAATCACCTATTTTCTCCATTCAACCACCTAGAAAAATACATACTAATTTATAATTAGATATTGCCTTGATTTGAGATCATTTTTATTTCTTTTATCTTTATTTTTTTTTTTTTCTCTTTCTTTCTTAAGAAAGGAAGAAGATCATATGTATCATTCTCCACAAAACAATCTTATCATTCTCAATGAATCAAGATTATTTCTTCTTAAGTTTAAAAAATAAAATTATAAAGAAGAAGAAGGAAACATGTCCTCGAAGAACAAATAGTACATGACAACTTGATGGATTTTTTTTAAAGAAACCAAACAAAAAAATAAAGATAAAAGAAAAGAAAAAGAAAATATCAAATAAGGGCAATCGCTAATTACAAATAATATGTGGGATTAAGCTATTAGAAGAAATTTATGAAGTTGGTTAAGGGAGACATTGTAAATGTAACGTGATTATTTAATATAGGCAAAGTTGGTATTATTGAAATCTAAAGTATAAAATATAATGAAGTTCTAAAAGCAAGGTATCAAATGTAGTTTTTTTCAACTTTATGAGAGAAATTGTAATTATTCACCAACTTTAGGGTTTGTAGTGAAAATGAGTATTTATTTATAAATTTTATTTTACAATATTTGTAAGTAAATAAATTAACTATGAAAAAAAATCAATTAATACAAACAAATCTGAAGGTGTTAGAAATGATTATATATTAGAATTACAATTTATTTTCTTCAGTTGGGGACATTTGTAATTAAAAACAATTGCAAGGGAAAGTTCATAATTTCAATTAAACAGGACACTTAGAATTGTAATTACTAAAACTTGTCAGGGAAAATTTTGAAATCTAAACAAATTGGTATTTTTTTTTCCTAAAATAGATGGTTGGAAATCTATTTGTACAAATCTATGTATTCAAATCCGACTGATGCCGGTTTTCCATAAATTTTGAAATCTAAACAAATTGATATTTTTTTCCTAAAATAGATGGTTGGAAATCTATTTGTACAAATTTATGTATTCAAATACGACTGATGCCGGTTTTCCAATTCTATGTTGGTAAAAAATACCCTACAAGAAGTTTGCAATAGACTTTGTTTATATTATACTAATTTTGATATTAATCATAATAGATCTGAAAAAGTAATTGTAAATTATGAGTAAAATGCTAAATGTTATAGAATATGTAATATGATGGATGAAACGGCTATACCATATCAAGATCCACTTTTGAATCGCTATAAAGTAAGGACAAATATGCCATTCAAATCCAAATTCGATTCGAACTCAAATATAATTTGCACCAATTTATGTCATTATCTTAGGTTTATGACCAAAACAAGCATAAGAAACAATATAAATACAAACCTTAATTTAGCAAACTTATTAACATGAACTCTAATTTAGAATGCCAAGTAGGATATTTTGTAACTTCGCAACCATTAAGGCAAGTTGATATTTCATCGATCTACAAGTTCGATGAATTTTGCATGTATATCTTCAAGATCTTAAAAAGTCATAAGCATTAAGTCACGATTAGGCGTCTCTTATCGAAATCCTGGTTGAGGTTATTGGGAAGCTCATTGATCTTGAAGATATACATCTGTGTGTGTGGTCTTTAAATCTGTGGGTGGTATTGTTGGGGGCACTATAGGTTTTGAATTTTTGAAAAATGTTCTCCATTCAGTCATTTCTCTATTTTAAAGTGCAGCAACCAGGGGAAGGCAGGTGGTTGATAGCTCTTTGATTGCTAATGAAATTATTGATTGATTCCAGGAAAAAAACAAGGTGTTCTAGGGTTCATCATCAAATTAGATTTCTCCAAAGCCTTTAACAGTGTTTCTTGGATATATTTAGATTTGGTAATGACTCGCATGAGGTTTGACTCCAAATGGATCCATTGGTTTCACACTTGTAGATCTACAGTCAATTTCTCTTTGAAGATTAACGGGTAACTACACGGGTTTTTTAAGAGCTCATCTAAAGGCCTGCATCAGGATGATCCCCTGTCTCTCCTTCTTTTTACTTTAGCAGCAGAAGGTCTGACCCAAATGATTCTTGAAGTGGTTGATGTTGGTCTAGTAAGAGGGTTTTCAGTCGCAGAGGGTAGTCTTCTTGTTTCCATGTTTTAGTATGCGGATGATACTATCATTTTTTGTGATGCCTCTGCCACTCAAATTCTTGCTCGCAAAAGAATTATGTTTTGGTTCGAAGTTATTTCAGGTCTGAATATCAACTTTCACAAATCAATGGTGTTGCCCATTGGAGATGTCCCTCATTTGAAGCAATTGGCGGGTTTATTTGGTTATGCAGCATGTCAACTTCCGGTTAAGTACTTAGGCATGCCTTTGGGTGCTAGATTTAAAAGCAAAGCTGTGTGGGATGAGTCAATCGAAAGGATGGAATCCATACTAGCTTATTGAAAACGCAAATTCCTCTCAAAAGCAGGAAGACTAACACTTGTTCAATCAACTTTAGCTTCTATCCCTGTGTTCCTTCTGTCTCTTATCAAAACTCATTTTTCAGTGGCAGCCAAGATGGAATAGATCATGCGAGATTTTCGTTAGGGTTCCACACAAACCTCTAAAAAGATGCATTTAGTGGGTTGGGAAAAAAATTGTTGTCCAAAAAGTCAATGTGGTCTAGGCATTCGCAAAGTGAGTACTTTCAATTTAGCATTACTTTTCAAGTGCTTTGGCAATTTGCAGAAGAAGACAACACTTTATGGAGATCGCTCATCATTTATAAATATGGGTGAAATGGATGGGATTGGGATACCAAAACCAAGTACACTCCCTATGATGTGGAAGTCCATCTCTCGGTGTGCCAGTATTTTTTACCCTCACACTTCGCTTCGCTGTGGCGATGGTGATCTCATTTCTTTCTGGCATGATTCTTGGTGTAGCAACCAACCTCTAAAGGATTTGTTTCCAATGTTGTTTTTCATTAGCAAATAGAAAAAAAGTGAGAGTTAGCACATTTTGGTCTAATGAAGATTCCTGGGATCTTTCCTTTCGGAAGCCTCTAAATGATGGGGAGCTAGAGGACGTCACCAATTTAATGCACATGTTGGATAGTTAGAAGCTCTCGGAAGGATCTGATAGTTTGGTGTGGAAGGGAAAAAATGTGGGTTTTTCAGTGAAAGAATTTTCAGATTTGCTGGTTGCATCTCATTATGAAACCCACTCTAACTCTTTCATTTCCTCTCACAAGAATCTAGTTTGGGTGATAAAATATTCTTCCTCGGATTAATTTCTTTTGTTGGTCAGTATTGCATGAGAGGATCCTGACTAAAGACATGTTGAAGAAGAGAGGAATCCTCACAGAAAGCCTTTGTGTGCTTTGTGATGAGAATGACGAGACTCTGGATCATTTGATGTTTCATTGCAGATTCTTCAAATCCATTTGAAACAGTTTCTTGTCAGAATTTGATCTGAGTTTGATGTTTCAAGATTCCCTTTTGGATTGGTTAAGTTGGTGGTCCAAAGCTAATACGTCCCGGCGCGCGGAGTGGTTATGGCGTAGGGTTCCTCATGTGCTCATGTGGCGTGTGTGGAAAGAGAGGAATATGAGAATTTTTGAAGGCTTAACAGATCGGAGCACTTATCTTTATCGAGATTAGAAAATTGTTGTGGAAGATGGGTTGGGCTTGTAATCTCTTTAAAGACTTGTTTTTTGACACTTTCATGGTGTCTTGGCATTCTTTGATATAGGGATGGTTGTATTTTGTTTCTCTTCTTTTCTTCAATAAAAATCTTCGTGTTTGGCAAAAAAAAAAAAACAGTAGACATTACAAGATTTAAAATCAATACTGAATATACGCGCACATAGAGTGCATCAGACCCCCAGTAAACAAAAAGAGTTGGTAGAAATCATTGGAGAATTCAAGAAGACAAAAACATATATTTTACTTTTTCTTTTTAGTTGGGATTTGGGAAACAAACAATTCAGCTCGGCAAAGATGTCAAGCCAATTTAATTATGTTAGTGATTTTAAGAGTTCATCACACCAATTTATTTAAACTCAAAGGGTCATCATATTAGGTGTGAGATTGGATCACATAAAACTTATAGCACCAAAAGTGTATGAGTTCGATTTTCATATCCAACATTCTTTTATATTTATTTTTCTTCAATTATTGATAGTGGTGATTAGACATGTAAGTATAAATGATGAAAACTCAAGGGTGATAATACTTTGACAAGTTTTAAACTTTTATCATGCCAACACAGGAAATACCCTAGTATATTATCTATATTACAAATCAGAATGGGGTTTCACTATTCATGAGATAAAAGAGGGTTAGGATTGAGAGTTTGGAAGATCTTGAGGGCTAAGATTTGTTATCTATAATGACATGTGTCGTAATTATAAAATATGTAGAAAAGCAAATAAAATGAAAAAATGGTGTAAAAAGTTGGTGGAATGTACATATGGCGAGAGACAAGTTTTTTTTCAAAATTAAATTGTCATAACTATCTACTTAATTGTTGGATTTTAATAAACTTGATATTATTGGAATGTATTTTTGAAGATGTTTCCAATGGAATCAATGATCAATACAAAAACTTAAGTTTTCAAACTATGTATTTAACGTCTCGTGCATTTCACGTCGTATTTTTCAATATTAATCAAAGTATGAGACGATATTATCTAAAAAACACACTCAAACAAAGGCCATGAACTCCATAATTTGGAAACAAAAAATTGTATGTGGAGTGCCAACGGCACGAGGAATACCCTATATTATAAAACAAGATGGTGTTTGAGGTGGGAGATAAAAGACAGCTGAGATTTCCCAAATATGAGAATCTAACAGATCACATAAAACTTAAAGCACCAACAGTGCATGGGTTCGATTATGATACCCAACATTTTGATATTTATTTATCTTGATATTTAAAGTAGACTAAACTCTATTTATCATGTTAAACTTTTATTGTGCCAACGGCACGGGTAATACCCTAATTTCATTATATATCTCAACATAGTCTATATTACAAATTAGGATGGTGTTTGAGGTTGAAGATAAAAGACGGCTGAGGTTTATCTAAATATAAGAATCTAATGGATCACATAGAACTTAAAACATCAAGAGTGCATAGGTTTGATTCTCATACCCAACATTTTGATATTTATTTATCTTGATATTTAAAATAGACTAAACTTTATTTATCATGTTAAACTTTTATCGTGCCAACGACACGGGAAATACCCTAGTTTATTATACAAAGCAGGATGGTGTTTGGGGTGGAAGATAAAAGATGGTTGAGATTTAACCAAACATATGAATCTAAGGAACCACATATAACTCAAAGCACCAAGAGTGCATGGGTTTGATTATCATAACCAACAATTTTTTTTATATTTATTTTTCTTCAATTGTTGATGGTGGTGATTGGGCGTGTATGTATGAATGATGAAAACTTAAGAGATCGTGCCAATGGCACGGGGAATACCCTAGTTATATATTTTATATATACAAAACAGGATGATGTTTGGGGTGAGAGATAAAATACGGCTGAGATTTAACCAAATATATAAATTTAATGAATCACATATAACTCAAAGCACTGAGAGTGCATGGGTTCAATTCTCATACCCAACATTTTTTTATATTTATTTATTTTCTTCAATTGTTGATGATGGTGATTAAGCATGTTAAACTTTTATCATGCCAAGGGATTACCCTAGTAAATCAATAAAATAACTTTGGAAAATATTAATTTGGACTTTGGGGTTCATTTTTCCAAGGCAAGCAGGCCCAATCCTATAACAATCAAAATTTGGTTGCACCGCCCGGCACAGAACACAACTAGTACACATTCTGGACTGCACAGAGAAAGAAGAAGAAGGTTGTTTTTGTTCAGATCTAAGAGATTGTGTTTTTGAATTTCAAAAATTCTAGAGAGCCTGGGTCTGCTGCCTGGTTTTCATGCCTGGGTGGGCGTAATTACCTTTTTGCCCCTCCTTTGTTGTGGTTATTAGGGGTGGGCAAAAACCGATTTAAATTCGGTTAACCGACCGAATCGATTTTCAAATTCTGTTGGGTAACCGAACCGAACCGATTATAAACGGTTCGAAATCGGTTTACGATTTTGAACCGACCGATTTATAACCGAATCGACCGATTAATTAGATATATATAAATAACAGGTAGGTGTCAATACCTGATTAGTGCAACAAATGCACTGCAGTACACCCTGTTGCACTGAATCACCCCCTTTTATCAAAGTTTTCAATTTTGGGCTAAAAATTGAGTCTGTAAAAAAATTGGGCCTGTAAAAAATTTGGATATGTTTTAATGAAAGTCTTTCAAATGCTTGAGCCTAAAATTTCGGCCCAACCGAACCGAACCGATCCGAAATTCGGTTCAACCGAATTCATCGGTTTACAAATATAAAATTCGATTTCGGTTTGGGTTTTGGGCAAACCGAATGAAATCGGTTTGGGGCTCAAAACCGAACCGAACCGACATTGCCCACCCCTAGTGGTTATATTTAAAGAGTGTTTAAAGGGAAGGGGCAAAAGTGTAAAAATTCCACCAGGAAAAACCAGGCAACAGACCCAAGCCTCCTAGAAGGGTTCTTTGAATTTGGTGCTCTCTCTCTATATGTACTCTATCAGTCTGCTTCTCCACAAGACTCTTATGGGCCAGATACTCATGCACCCCATGGGCTTTGGAGGGACCATCCAATCCTGAGTCCCGACCAGTGGCCACTTAGCTCTATCCAGTTGCACATTATGGGTATTCAACAGTATGAATGTATGTGTTTCATCTCATGTGGTCCCTCCCATTTTTCCGATTCTTAGAATTGATAAATTTGGTCACAACTGTCCTCCCACAACACCCTCCCTTTAATGGCATTGGCATGCCATTGTCAAATTTGTGTTCTCACTTCTCCTACCTCTTTATCCCATGCTCCTCCCACCTTACCAGCACATTCACCTGACTTGCAAACTTACAACCATTTTGATTTTATTACTTTTCAAATTTCAAGATATAGAATCCGCATGTAATTTAGTCTAAAAGCACGATGGCGAAGATGGTGGTACAATGAATTAAGTTAGCATTTAGATATATTTACAATGTTATACTGAAAATGTAAGAAGCCAGTCATACAGTAAAAAGTCTCTTTTCATGCTCCGCAATAACTCAAAACTACCAATAAAAAAAAACACAAGAACCGAGTACTACTACTCTGTTATTACCAATGCAGGAGTAAAATCAAGGATTTTTAGAGAGATCTGAAATGAAGTAATTAAATGAAAAGATACCCATTTATCAGCTTCATCACCACCACCATCATCTTCATCTTTATCTTTATCTTTATAAATGCAGAGAGAGATCAAGCTTCTGTTCATTACCCTTATTATCAACCCTCTCTAGACTCTGCTTCCTATTCCCCATGGAAGAATGTGAGGACGGCCCATCCCAATTCCTCTGCCAATTCAAATACCTTTGCTCATCAACCCCATATCTATACCAAGAAGAAGCACAACCACCCCCAATACCAATACCAACACCACCATAAGCCCCATAATCAAACCTTGGGGCACCATTGGATCCAAACTGATCAGAAAATTGAGGGGCACCAGAGGAAGCAGGGAAAGGCCCAAGAGTACCTGCGTGTGCATTTATGCATATTGAAGGAGTGATGGGACCCACACCCATCCCCATTTGATGAGGAAAAACTATTGGGGGCAATGGAGGATGTGAGGCTAAACTGCAAAGCCTCTGCTCTGATGCCCTTTGTGCCTTCCTTGCTGCACTTCTCTCCTTCTTGTGTGCATTCTGATGACCCCCCAAAGCTTGTGAACTGTAAAACTTCCTTGAGCAGAACAAGCAGTGGAACACCCTTGTCTCTGTTAATGATCCATCTCCTCCTCCTCCTTCTGCATGTTGTTCTTCTTCTTCTTCTTCTTGGGTGGTGGTTCCTCTCTCTTCATCTCCCATCTCTGCAAATACACAATCATGTAAAACAACAAATACCCATTTAGAAAACCATCTAAAAAACACCAATCACGAACTCAAAATTAAAGAATGAATCAAAAACTCAACCCTCAAACCTGTTTTGGGTCTTGTTGATCTGATGAAGAAGAGAAGTAAAAAGGGGTGGAGTTTGGAAGTAAGTGGTGGGTGTGAATGGGATTATTGGGAACAAAGAGAGAGGAAAGGGGAAAGACGTTTTTGCATGCGAAGGAAAACGGAGTGATTGGTGGGAGGAGAGATTAAAAATGGTATTCTCAGTTTATTTATCTGTCTCTATGTGTTGTGTGACACTTGCAGAAGACGTTTTGCTTACTTTGTTTGCTTTGCTCACATTCAATTAAATTAAAATTTATTACCATTTATACATATTCATTCAATTACTTGTACATGTTTGAACAACATCCATCACTCTTTGAATTTTGAAAAATTAATCACATTTTTTAAGTTTATTGGGCAAGTGAAGTGGACTTCATTAAGCTTAAGAACTTGTAATAGTAAACTCATGTGTCAACCATTTAAGTTGTTGTTGCGGGTTTAACCTTTGAATATTTACTAATCAATAAACTCCAAATTGTTTCTGTTACATCCTTTATACGTACCTCTGTTGGTGTTGACACATCGATTTGTTTGTTACAGTTGTTTTTTGTTTAGTAAGCACATACTCTCTGAATTTCTAAGTAGGTCATTTGAAGTTTCATGTTTTGCCTTGCACAATCAAAATTGGGCATTTCTTAAACAAATGGAAGGTAGACAAACTTTTAAAATTTTAGATACATTATGAAAAACAATGAAGATTAATTAGCACACACAAAAAAAAAATAATAATCCAAATCCCTTCATGGTTCTTCACACTCTCACATTTTAAAATGTTTGTTAATAAATGTGCTTAACTTGTAAGAAAATAAGAGTTAATTTTAGTTTTTTTTTACTATTTGACCTTGTTGCTAATAAATGAGGCTGTAAAAGACTAATAAACTAAACAACCAATGGAGTGAGGATGGTAACTTAAATATTGGGCATGAAGAGGAGAGTTGAAGATTAAGAAGAATGAATCAAGTCAGAGATCAAACAGAGGAGTGGTTATTATTCAGCTCAGCTTCTGCATGATCTGGTGCATGGAATGCTGCAATGTGTTATCTCTGCAGTTCCTTTGCCCAAAAACTCAACTCTCCTTCCAAGGGTCTTCATTTTTCACACCTTTCATTAAGAGGACCTATTCATCAGTTGTTCTTCACAAAGATTGTGAATTCGTTTTTCGAGTTAATATTAGTCTCTGATTTTAAGAAATATTTCGTGAAATGTTTTGTTTTATATAGAAAAAATGTAAAACTTTTTATTGTAATTTTGAATTTAACAATATAAGTTAAGCATTTTAAACTCTTAAATACTACGTAAAAAAAAACTCAAATGACTTACAGTATTATACATACTATATATCACATGAGAATCACTCACGTAACAAACTTATCATACTAAAATATCATTATATCAAGTTAAAATATATGGAGATTGAAATTCACCTGAGAATAAAATAAATATTTCAAAAGAGATTCCGGCAGCTCCATAATAGAAAATATTTTGTGAAATTACATATTTCAAAAGATCACATTCCTTGGTTCTCCATACACGCATTTCACAACTCTTCTTGTCACTCTGCTTATCACGTGGCAATGTATTCGTTACAAAACTTGAAATAATGACATCAACCACACAAATATCTATGCCTTATTTATTTATTTATTTTTATCAATTCACTTTTTGTTTTGAAGAATGGAAATAATATTCTTGAAGCTAGGGATCTCAATGGACCAGATTTTATCTGAAATATGAATTTATCCAATCCAATAGAGTCAAATTTGAATTTGAATTTTTTGGATTCGAAAGTAAATTTTGAATCCATATTGCTTATTGGATCGGATTCGAATCTGAATGATATCTTTTTACAACTTGGCTTGAAATTTATAGATTATGAGCATTAACATTGAAGATGAATTGTGTTTTTAGTCATTTTAGAACATAACTATAAACAAATCCTAAGCTATATCCTATGTTCATTTCGTTTTACTTAGATTTTCAATAAAAAAAAATGTAATTTTATTTTTAAATGATTTCAGATTGTACTCGTGCGGATTTTGGCACAACTTACTAGATTCAGATTTGAATTTATATTATTGACAAAGCGGATCGGATTTGAATTTAGTACAATTCGATCAGATTTTGATCCATTTACATCCCTACTTGAAGCAATTTCTAACTTTGATTTCTCGATATGTCAAAGAGGAATAAAAACCATTGGGATTGTCCAGATTTTGAGAGTTTCTTGAATTTGGATGCACTCAAACAAGATGAAAGTTGTACTTCTAAAATAATCTGGCGATCTTGAGCTAGTTTAGTTTAACATGAAGAAACTCAAAGAAATGTGAAGTAAAAGTGCAAGAAACCTTCATTAAAATTCTTCTTTGGCTTGTCTTGACTAGCCATGGTGTTGCCTCAATGCATTTAGGCTTTATTGGGCATTCCTATTAGAGTTGGAAAATATGGATGAAGTGCAATAACTTATCCTTGAAATTATAAGATGTGAATTATGTGGTATGGCCAAACGGTCAACATGGTGTAACCTTGGCAAGAAGGGATTTTTGTCCACTATATTTGTTTACATCAGTCAACGACAAGTCCATGCTTCATTGTTATTCAATAGTTAGTTCGTATGTTAGGGTTAGTCAACATCCAGGTAATCATCACTCAATACTTTACTAACCATTGACCAGTTGACTATTGACCCTATACTTGCAATCTTAGGCACCCCTTCAAGTATTTGTGGTTCAATTTTCAAATTTCCAGATCCACCAGGTTGGAGTTGCTAGAAAAAGAAAAAAAAAATGAGGAACAATTAAGGAAATAAGTAGAGATGTAGGGGGAAATAAAAGAGGGTATGTATAGATACAAAAAAATACATTCAACTTAAAAAATGTCCCAACATAAACATAAATCTAATGATCCATATGAATTTGATAAAAAAAAATAATGGACAAGATGAACACAAGTCCAACAGTTGCGACTTAATTGAATTGTGGTAGACCATGCAATTTTGAGTGAAATCAAAACCCTTTATTAAATGGAAAAAGTTAAATTTTAGTTATATTCAATTTTTTATTTTCTTTTAATCCTTAGTCAATTTGTTATATTATTGAAGTCACCCCAAAATTCAACAATGTACTCACATGTCATTTAGAAGACCCTCCAAGCATTCAATAATTATGATAGGTCATTCAACAAAATTATTTAATACCCCTTTAAACATAAATTATCAATTGGTTTTTTTTGGTAGAATTACTTTATAATATTATTATCAAATTTGAAAAAAAAAAAAGTCATTTCCTTATATTTTTTTAAACCTCTAGAGCATGGGGAGGGGGCTAATATTATTTTTTATAAGGAAATTATGTAGTGTATTTGATTTTTCGCATTTAATATTTTTTTTCAAATTTCTAAATAGACAAATAGATTATATTTATACGAATATGAGACAAAACGATTAAATGGTCCAACACAACCAACTCATCAAGAAAAAAATAAGTTAAAATGAATTTAAATTTTGACAAACCATGAAAACAAAGTAAACTCCTTCAAAATTTTGATCATAATATTACTTCTGTATGCACATCCCAACAAGCCAAGTGACATGCCGAATGCACGAACAAGGTTGACATGCCGAATGAATGAGTACACTACGTGGAAAGACTCACATCAAAGATTTTTTCTAGTTTTGTGTCATTTTTGGGTTGACCGAGAACCTTTTTAACTAATGAGGCATGTTCAAGTGTGTCATTCTTTCGTTAACCCATTCGGACCGATTCAT
The DNA here is from genome assembly GCA_963556465.1 of Berberis vulgaris. Lineage (NCBI taxonomy): Eukaryota > Viridiplantae > Streptophyta > Magnoliopsida > Ranunculales > Berberidaceae > Berberis > Berberis vulgaris. The sequence continues at coordinate 54,753,968 of OY747136.1, read as the reverse complement.
TTTTGTTGTGTTGGAGTCACACAAACATTGCTGCCTCTTTCATTGACATGCTTTTATTATCTTTAGATAGAGTTCAAGAAATGGCAAGATTGTTATTAGGTATAAATTCTAATTTATCCTTGGTAGAACATTGATTATGTTCTCTATTGGTCTATTGGTTTATTGTTAGTAAATAGTTATTTCGTTGTTGTCAGGGTGTGTTTGCCCCTTATTCTTGTTTTCTTATTGCTTGGGGTCCCTCCAACCCAGCTTTCCTTATGCAAAATAATAATAATAATAATAAAATTAAAAAATAATAATAATAATAGTAATTATAATAAATAATGGATTTCTTCGAGAGATGCATGTTGGAGAGTAAAATCCCGACCAAAAAGACTGTGCACGACACTAGAAAGATAGGGTTTAACTAAGGCTACTATTTGATGTTGGGTCGAGCAACCCTGTCTGAGTACTCGATCGAACTATCAATTCAATGCCGAATTCTCTAATACAAAGGAATTAGGCTAATGGAAACTCTTGCTTTCCTGCTTGCTTCCTATTAATCGGTTCGACCTTACTCCATTCGATAATCGAATTGCGGCCCATAACTGCTACTACTGCAAGCTTTCGTTATGGTAATGCAAGGCAAGAGGTCGGAAATATTATTTGTTTCTTATGATGAAAAGAGCTTTTATGTTATGTAACCCACCCAAAGGTAGGAATGCCTTGAACCCTGGAATTGGTCGAGATGCTGCTACCCCTATCAGCTAAAGGACACCGGAAAGGAGATAGGTTAGAATTGCCTCTCAATCCAAGCCTGCATGGTAGAAAAGCAGTCAATCAAAGGTAGGTTGTTGCCTTCTTATGGCTTGCGTTAAGGAAGTTCAAAATCGAGGTTTGGAACCCTTTTATATACGAATGATAAAATCCGAGCATCCGCCGAATTGGTAAGGTAGACGTATCAATCCAATCCATACGATTCATACATTAATAAATTCTGCAGCGGCCACCTTTGGAACTACTGGAAGCTCACTCAAGTCGAGTGGCTTCCTCCAATAGCAAAACATTCAAAAGACTCCACCAATGGAAGCTCTCCTTCGTTTTCTAAAAAGGCAAAGACATAAACATATTATCTAAAAAGGCACATTTGAGGAGTGGGCTCTGCAATACACATGCTAACGCCTGGATTTAAGAACACCAACCTATTTATAGGCGCGACATTAACAGAAAAAGGTCACCCATCAAGTCGCATTGACATTAAGTGCTACACAGGGAATGAAGGGGCAACGGTTCTAAAGTACAACTACACAACCCACATTATCGAATTAATGGAACTGCACGCAGGCTTATTAACTGGGGGTAACTGATGAAACATCAATCAGTCATACGATCACAACCGTACACATGGCATGGGCTAACCCTAGCATGTAAAAGGCTCCAGCTCGGTTCTAACCGGACCCATTCACAAACTGTCGTAAGTCAAACGCCCCGACCCAAGACACTCCAGTTCAAGAAGCACCAGTCTTAGGGTTTGGCCCAAGACAATAAGGCCCAAAACGCAATCTTAGAGTTGTCACAAGCCTGAGATCCACTCGCACGAAATCTGCTCTTAGCCCAATCTAGCATTGGGTCCTAAACAGAGTCAAGTGCCGAAGAGACTCAGTCATGCACAGGTAAAATCTCATGCGAGATCTCCTCCCTCCATTACGCCCTGGATAACAGGGACAGTTGGCGAGGGAACACTCGCTATAAGATATGGTGAAAGGAAGAAAAAAGGTACACATACACACTGCAATTTACATAGTCTTCACTCTTCCTTGCATCGAAGCTGACTTAAGCATTGTAGTGTCTTCAGCCACCACAACGATAGTCTCTGGCTTAACCGCTGCTCATTTTTACAAGTTCGAGATTGTCGAGATCAACAATGACAAATCTGAACACATCAAATAGTAATGATAATAATAATAGTAAAATAATAATAATAATAATAATAATAATAATAATAATAATAATAATAATAATAAAAGTAAAATAAATTAAAATAAAAAAAATGATTCTTCATGTTCTGTACAATATAACGACTGCAACACTAGATGAACAGTGTTGATATCTTCAACCTGGATTTTATTCCCATTTTACCCTCCCAATTCTATCACATTTACAAGCAAAACAATAAGTAGGTAAATACTAATCAGGGGTAATTTTATAATTTTAAATGAAAACTACTACGCATATGTACCATTTTACCTTCCCAAATTTTGATTATTTATGATCAAAACTGCCCCCTCAAATATCTTTAATTATACCTAAGTCTCTAACATAATTTATTTAAAGCCCCTTATTATTTGTAAATATATATATATGCTCCTAAGATTATAAATAATTATTTTATTTAGAATTTCAATTATATACTTATTATTGATAAGTTATAAAAAATATAAAAAATAATAAATATTCGCGCACGTAGAGCGCACCACACCCTAGTCCCAAGAACCTCTATTCACATTAAACAATAAATATTATTCCTAACAATCAACATGTTTCCTTCCAAGTTCAATTTCAGTATGAGACCAGTGGAATGTTGAGCGACTACATGGGCAGTGGGCACTAAATATTTTTCAAGAGATCTCCTCCAAATCAATCTGACACTTTATAAATATGAAATTGTCGATAATAACACAATTGGATCCTTCAGTCCAGACTTCTGAAAATGTATGACCCTGCAGTTTTCTCTTCCTGGTCAGTCCCCCAAGTCCAAAATGTTTTTTTTTTTTTTTGGTAATAGCTTTTTCCGCAAAACAAGTGTGGAAATGGTTGTTTTAAAGATGGATGACATCCTATAAAAACCCAGCTCAGCTTTCCAAAAAAAAAAAAAAGGATGAATGCCACTGCTGCATATAACCCATAATCAATCCAGTGAAAAACAGTCTGGGCAGTTATACCAGACCCCAAGTCTGATCAATTGAAAAGCAAGACTAATAAAACAGAAGGGAGACAGAAATCGATATTCCGTACAAAGAAAGTTCAATCATGTGAATAATTTGGCCTTTTAGCTAGTACCACATTGATCTTCAATGTTCAACTGGCTGCTTCTTGTTACAAATCAATCACAAGTGAAACAGACTTTAAATAAATAAATAAAAATTTTAAAATTAAAAATTAAAATTAAAATTAAAAAAATAAAAAAGACAAAAAGATGGGAGGAAAAAGTGAGAATGTGATTTTTATATATTTGAGGGGTAGAAGATGATGAAGATCCAAATATCGTTTACATATGAAACACAAAGTACATTAGAGACTGATAATGAGAAGATGAATACATGGACAAATTAGTAAACACTGTGCGCCTAATTGCCTAAACATAAACACTATCCTGACATCATGAACATCCAAAACATCTTTTCAGAGGTCCCAATGGATCAACAAAACCTGATGACGTTGGAGGTGGTTCAGACGAAGACTTTTTGCAAGGAAGATGTTTAAAGAAGGCTTTTACTGCTCCTGTCACTCCATCCTCCGATTTCATGGCCTCAGCCAATTCAACAGCAGCCTCCTTCACCTAAATTGATTGTTAGGATTCCATCAGTCGACAAGTTATCGAATCTAAAAGCCATCCACAAAATAACTTCCATATCCATGTATAACTATGATACCTTAAAACTGAATCCAAATAAAATAAAATAAAGAAAGGCAAGAGCCAGACCAACCTAGAAATACAACTATTTTTCCTCGTGCTGTTTTCAGTTACACCAGTGCATAGAAAGTTTCAACGAAGGCATTGCCATAAAATGTGTTTTTGTATCTTAAAGGGGGTTCAATTTTAGACGTCCGAAAGGTAGTAAATTTGACAGTCAAAAACCTGAACCTTAAACATCTTTCAAGTAATTATCTGGAAGCTGAGGAGAACATCAGAAGACACAAGAAATCGACAGGCAGAGCCTATTCTGACTCTTTTATCCAATGTGGCATCCTAATTCGGTTGAATAACCATTATTATTTAATCATTATGCATTACTAGACCATGTAGAGGGTGAAGCACATCAACTGTACGAGCTCAAATGAAAGGAACATATAGCTGCTCCAAAACTACACAGCCGAGGAGGACAAAATTTCTAGACAATTGCATTCAAGCTAGAATAATATATATAAAATCACAGACCCAAGCAACTCAGCACCACCAATGTTACCTTTGGGTCTAGCATGAAATTGATTGCATCCACCAGCTTTTGCAATGAAAATTCATCAATTGGGATTGGTGCTGGACCTACACCTCTGGCATGAACACGTTCTCCCCAGAAAGGTTGGTCCCCAAAGAAAGGTACAATTGCAGTTGGGCACTACACAGCAGCAAAAATAGAAAGACAATTAGCAATGCAAGCAGCCAATCAAAAGAAAAATGTTAATGCAAGCAGCCAATCAAAAGAAAATGTTCATATGCAACATTGAGTAGGAAATTACTGCAGCTTTAAGGCCTGCAGCTGTTGTCCCAGCACCTCCATGATGCACCTGAAGACAATATTCACCCAACATTCAGAAAGCAAAGCTTTAATGCATGAAAGATGAACAAAATGAAAACAGAAGGTGCAAAAGTAGCACTCAATCTCCTTTCAGATACGGGCCCAGGTACGGATACAAACACAACGATAAGGCAAACTTCAAAAAACTAGGATATGGGTGTGGCAATAAAATAATATATTTAAACACATTTTTAAAATTTTAAATATATTTTTTCATAATTAAAAGTATAGAAATATAATCAAATTTTAGTATAACAAATAATCACAAACATCAAACAATATTCACCCAACATTCAGAAAGCAACAAAATGCAAATAGAAGGTGCAAAATTGCACTCAATCTCCTTTCAGATACAGGTATACAGACACAACGGTATGGCAAACTTCCAAAACCTAGGATGTGGGTGCGGCAATAAATAATATATTTAAACACATTTTTTTCTAATTTAAAGTATAGCAATATAACCAAAAGTTAGTAAAACAAATAATCACAAACACCAAACTCATTTCATTAGGGGTGGGCACGATCCGGAACGGTCTGGGATAGAGAAATTTTTTGGTACCGGACCGGTTTGAACCGGGACGGAACCATGCCATCCCGGTGCAGTTATTCTCTCTCACTACTTATGTCTACAACCATAAAATGTTCTCCTTTTATTACTTCTGGCCTTAATAAACAACCCCAAACAGTCCCTTGTGCTTCAAGATCAGTTTAGTGTGAACCGTATCCATACCCACACCACACTTGTTACAACTTTCAGATTTTACAAGAACCCCTCTGCAATTGATTAGGTTTGGTTGATTGGATTTGATTGTTTTCTCATTTTCTTCAATGGATTCATTTGGTTTTGGGATAATTGGTTTTTTTTTGTGGAAATCTACGAGACTTTTGCCCAATACACTGAGGACAGCGTTTGAGCAGCCTGAGTGGGATAGCTTATGCACAAAGAGTTTTTCATGCAGATCAGGCAAATTTTGAGAAGCAACAAGAATGACTATTAAGACTATGAATAGAGACCCTTCCCCTGTTAGAGATGATTATGCCTCAGTAATTTTCTCACAAGAGATTGTTTCGTATATCGAATCGCTTGATATGATGTTTGGAGAGGTATTGTAATGAGATTGATTGTCAATTTTGGGAAGGTTTTATTCATGGGGTTGTTTAAGTTTGTGTTCTTGTTTTGTAGGAAGATAGAGAGAACATATTGAGGGCTAGGGCAACTGGGAAAGCAATTTTAAATAACCCATTTCGGCTTCTTGGCTAGCATCATTTGGGCAATGTTTTGACATTTCCTGTTTATAATCCCATTCTTCCTTCTGATACAACAGTCCTAAAACGCATTCAAGCTACTTTGTCCCTATGATACAGTAACCGAGATGGTTCGGTATGGACCAAGACTGAATTTGTGAAACCGGTTCCATTTTGGTTCCAACCGGTCCGGGACCGAGATGAAAATGGTGGAAACCGATTGTGCAATGTTTGAAACGGATCGGAACCATATCGGTATAGGTCAGACTGTTATTATAGCCCAGCCCTACATTTCATCATTAATTAAGTCATAATATTTACAATAATATAAGTCATAATATTCATAAGCAAATAGGGGAAAAAAAAAGTATCGGGACAGTGTCAAATCCGTATCATGGTCGTTGACTCTAATGGCCATATCATAGTTGTATCCATATTCGATACATGTCCAGTGTAGGCATGATCGATTAGCGTTTCCTAGCATTTAGGGATGGCAATGGAGCAGACTTACACGGATATTCGCCCCGCCTCAAATGAGGCGGATTTGGGTTTGTCTTAACGAATTTCGGTGCAGATTCAGGGATCCAAATTGTATCTGTCACGGTTTCGGGGCAGATAAGGACTTGGCCATATCCGCCCCACGGATATCGCTTATTCATATATTTTACTAAAATACCCTTATTCTCTTAATACAAAAAAACCCTAATCCAGTAAACCACTCATCTCCAATCCATCACCATGTCTCTTAGTCTAGTCTCCAGTCTCCAACGCGGTGGCGACACTTCTCTTCTTTCGACGACACCATCTTCCGACGTCCACCGCCATGTTCTTCTTCAGAAAGAGTTTTTTTTTTTTATCAGATTACATGAAACGCCATTTGTTCAATTCTTCTTTGAATCCCAGAATCGTGAGTTCACTTTACCATGTTGTGGATGCTCTTTTAAATCGTTTTGAAGATCATAGCAAAGACCCCAATTTTGCTCAAAAGTTGGGTTCTTGTGAGGTAGATGGAATGATTATAGCAATGAGTTGAATCACTCTTCTGGATTTTTTACTTTTTTTCTTTTTTTTTCTTTCTTATTAGTCGTTAAACTTCTCTTTGTTTTCAAACAAAACACACCCATTTATATCAAAACTTGTTTTTCCTTCATTGGTATGAAGGGGTTGTTTTCAGCCTTGAAATTGATTGAATATTGAAAACCCCATTTTGATTCACACTCCATTTTGAGAGAGAATTTTGAAAATGGGGTTGTGAAAATTCTGAATTTTTGCAAATCCCTTCAAATCCTTGCTACCAAAGCCCTGTTTTTTTCATCCACAACTGGAGAGAAAATCATAAATGTTGAGGCATAATCGCAGAACGAATAATCACATTGGGGATTTTTCACCCCAAAAATTCATGGGCAGTGCAGGTTGGGTCAGGTAGTCGTCATCCACAAAAAAACCACATATAATAAACGGTTAAACAGGGCGGGGCGGATATCCTCAATCCGTGCGGAGCAGGATGGTTTAAAAAATAATAATGACGGATTCGGGGATTCGTGATCCCTGGCGGGGCGGCGACGGATTTGCTCAAATCCGCCTCGTTATCATCCCAACTAGCATTCATGTTTCAATGTTTGCATCCACGAAGTATAGAATTGGTCTAACTCATGTAAATCTTGGTTTGTTCAAATCATCAATCGAAATCTTGGTTTGTTCAAATCATCAACCAATGTGACGCATGAACTCTATGTGAGCCACAGTTGACAATATGGATATATAGGGAATTTGACACAACTAACAATCATTCTATGATTGAATCTACTTCTAACTACCAGGAACTGAATATATTAGTGAAGCCTTACCACAGCTGTGCATTGCAAGAAAAGCCAGTCATGAGGGCAGTTGTCCAGTGTATATACAAAATCCTTGGGTTCTGCCACTGGTAAACATATCTCTCAGATGAATGATCAACAAAAAAAAAAAGCAATGTAATATAAGCATACAAAAATTGGCATACACATGAAAAAGTATACTTACAGTTTCCAAGGCCGCCCCACCCTTTATTAATGATGCCTCTTTGTCCAGTGTTTTCGAGAGCTTCCACAATGATTTCTGTCATTTTTTCTGGCTCTTGGACAGGCTTTGAAAAGGAAAAAATAAAATAAATAGATATAATCGAAATGAATGCATTAAACTTAAATTGCTACTTGGTAGAAACATATCAAAACGGAGAGAAATTATGGAAAAAGAAAGAAAAAAACTCACAAGGCTTCCAAATCCAATATATATTGGCTTTTTCCCTTTTTCAAGCCACTTCATAAGAGGTTCAGGTGGTACATAATTTGAAGAAAGGTCAAGAAAGCAAAATCCAACTACGTCAATTTTAGGACCCCAATCTGCATTAGGTTACATATCAAATTGTAAGATCATTCAAATGGCAAGCAAAATGTCCTGAGTTTTTTATTTTTATTTTGAAGAAATAAAACTGAGAAAATGACCCTAACGGCAATACATAATGATGCAGACTCATGAAGTGAAGGATCAACATTTGGGAGGAGAGTCTGCATAGCATATATCAACTTCAACAAAGTCTACTCAATTTGGTTGGGGAAGTTCTTTACAGTACACACTAACGTGGAAGGCTTTATGATTCTACCTCAAGTTCTAACAACTCTAACCATTCTTATATGCCATGGTATACAATTGTTTTTTTTAATTGCTAAATTCCCACACTTATATAAACATTAAAAGTACTTGGTTTATTTTGCTCAAATAATCATGAAGAAAAAAAGTTTGAAGCCAATCAAGGACCTTAAGTAACCGATTTTCTGAGTGGCAAACAAGTTTCCACTCGAGAGCATGAAATTTCTTGTCTTCACTTATTTAAGAAGGGTGTCAAATTTAAGTAGGACATATACCTTTTGGCTTGGGAACAAGGTGAGGGCTCCAAATATATCCATAAGGAAAATCAGAAGAAGAACCTTGTGCACCACTTAAATAAGTAACAGGACGTAACTTTAACTTCTTTTTCCTGAAATCGTTTATCATATCTCGTATTCCAAGCCAAATCATCGAGTCAACAATTTGATAGGATAGCTGTAAAAAAATTCAAAACAAAAACAGATCATGTCATATAAAGAGCCTGAGTACCTATTAACAGAATATCGTTAAGTATTGAAGTGGGTTTACCCTGTATCCAGCTTGTTGCTTAACACGTGACAAGGGATGAGGAAATTGACTAGTTGGCCTGTAGTGAAGATGAAAGCATCACTGTATAATGCAATCTATGCACACCAGATTAGATTAACATGCAAAGGGAGGAACCCACAAGCAAATTAAATGATTTCTTAGTAGGAAAAATGTATACGATGAAATTAAACTCTATATTCTGTCTATAGTATAAAGAGGTAACTTAATGTGGCTCAGTCATGCTGAACAAATTTATGGCATCAATTGATAATGCATGCTCTAGTAAATATTAAATAAGCACTTGCATGACACAAATTTAAGGAGATTTGATACAAACTAACTATGTGACAACAATCACAAAGAAAAACTTACGTCCACGGCATTGTAAAAAATATATGAAGTGGTACTTTTAGAGCCTCTGCCACATGTGCATGTCCTGAACGAAGCATTAATACATGTCAGAAGCTGATTGCATTTTGTGAATCCGAAAAGTAAACCATAAAGGCATGTATTCTCATGATATGAACTGATTATGATAATTGGTTTTCATGCAAGAAGAAAGCTCACCAGAGGCTGAGTAGAAAAAAGAAACTAACAAGGTTGAAAACTGAAAAGTATCACAAAATTAAGGGTTATTTAGATTTTGGCCCCCATTATATGCAACTTATTTTTACCCTCGTTTTAAATGTTAATTGAGTCTGAACTCCATTTTCTAACACCTGCGTGAAGTGTCACCTTAACCAAATAAAAGTCCAAAATAACCTTCGTTTATATTGCACATGCCTTGCGCATGCAAAGCCACGAAACTCATTTGTGTTTATAGACATCTCGAGGCAATAGAATGGATTGCCCTCTTCTTCTACCCGTTACTTCATCTTCTTCCCCTTCCTCTTTTGCTTTTCCATCTCCACAACCACCGCTAACCCTCTCAAACTCGGTCATTCTCTCTCATTTCAATCTAAAAAGATTTTCAACATTGAATTGAATTAGACTTTGTTGATGTGCTTGAGATTTTTTGATTGAAAATTTTTAATGGGTGTACAAAGTCCAGTACCAATTCTTGAACCAACGGAGAGAATTTAGTGTCATGGTTTGTGAACAAAACAACTTTGATGAAGAGTGTTAGCGGTGGTGGTGGTGGTGAAGAGATTGGAGAGAAGGAGGTGCAGAGAGGAGAAGGTTTATGTTGCGGTAGGGAAAGATGCGAAAGATAGTAAATGTGATTATGTTGTGGGCTTTACAATACTTGGAAGGGAGGAAGATTTGTGTTCTTCATGTTCATCAGCCTACCTGCACATATGATCCCCATGAGTAAGACTTTGATGAATTACTATGGGGAATAAGTTATTTTAATTATGGCCCTCATCAAACTTCGACCATTCTCGGATAATTGTAAAGGATCAACTCAATTTCTCCCCCTTTATTTAGTTAATCTTGAGATTTAATTTAAATTCATTTTGAGTTTGATAAAAAACCTATATTGTCGAGAGAAAAAAATTAGTTTTTTACCCCATTGTTCTACCTAAATTACAGTTTGGTACTCATCTTCCTCAATGGAACTACGGAGACAAAAAAGAGATGGGTCAGTACACTAGGTAGTGGGTTGGGCAAAAATAAAGCAGGGAAGAAGACGGTGGTGGTGGCGATGACGAAGCCAAGTTAAGGGCGGTGAGATGTCGTTTAAAAAAGGATGATGAGTAGGTGGTGGATTGGGTTGTGGATTAGGGAAGATGGTGATGGTGGAGACGGCTTGGAGTTGTTAAAGTCCATCGCAGAAGACAATGTAACCTTTTTAATCTCCAGCATTAGCGTGCCTCAAGATACAATTTTGTATATCTCAAGGTTTTCTTATCCTTTTGGGGTTAAGTTGTGGTAAGGGGAATTTGGTCCTAGACTTGATCAAGGCGAGTCCATGTCACTAACTTTACAGATTTGTCCAATTTTGGGTTTCAGACTATTAAGCTTTATTTCGGGGGCCAAAAAGTTGCATATAATGGGGGCCAAAAACAAAATAACCCCAAAACTAATCATATATCCATAATCATTTTGTAAACCACTTCCTGATTACAATGAACAGAAAACCACAACACACTTCATATGAATTTTGTAGCATGCAAATACAATAGCAAAGCACCATTGATTGTGCAACACATTTGATATCAAGGACTATATCAAATAAATATGACTTGGCTTCCCACAGACTCACAGTGTAAACTCAAAGAACGGGGAGCCTTGACATCAAATTCTCCATTGCCAAAGGTTGACGGTTACCAATGGTTTTCTATTCATGTCCATTGTGGAAGCATCTCCCATAGAGGCAGACTTTTATGGAAGGTAACACATTCAACCCTCACCTCATAACTTAACGAGAATTCGGTAAAAAGTATAGTATGGACTTAACAATTTTCTATATCCCCAAAAGAGACATAATCATTAGTTACTGTCTCATAGTTGAAGTGAAGAAATTGTTTTTCAAACCAACTTAGATAGCCGCTCCCCCGATTCAATTCAACTCGCAATAAATCCTTGAGATCTGTACGACTTTTTATTTATTTATTTATTTATCAGCAAAGAAGACATCTATATATATTCAGAAAAGAGCAAAAGTCAAAAGGAGTGGTGTGCAAGCACTAATCAATACAAAAGATTTTATAAATATTCAAAAAATGAGTTAGAAGAATGCAATCCCAACTAAACGTACAAGAAGAGAACTTAATATCCCTACATCTATCCCAATTTGAAGCCCATAGCCACAAAGAGACTTGCACATCAATCCCTAACTTATCAATACCATTCATACTGCCTCTGAAAATTCTATTGTTTCTTTCCTTCTAAATAATCCAAACCATAGCATGGATAAATCTTTCTCAAACCATTTTCCAAACAAAGAAAGATTGGAAGAAGAGTGGGAAAGAGGGTGCCAGAGTTCCACCCACTCAAGAAAAGACTGACAAAAGGTTGCCTGACCTGAAACGCAGCAAGAGAAAGCTTCTAGAAATGATTGACAATAGGACGAGACAGAGAGATGATCAATAGACTCCCCATGTTGTTCGCAAAACACATATTGGTGTGGAAGAAAGAGGTCTCTTCAGATAAATAATGTTAACAGTAGGGCTCTACCAAGGAGAACAGTCCAAATAAAAAAAAGTAGCCCTTGGAGGGATTTCTTCCATCCAAATGAAGGGGTGAAGTTTGGACACTGTGTGAAAGATTTGAAGAGAGTAAGGGGGGTCATATGCTTATAACATTCTTTGACTGAAAAATCGGAATCTTTGTCATGGCAAAGCCATTTGTCTGATTCAAGTCCTAAGAGACAGAGTCAACAAACAGATCAATCAATCGAGTAAGCTCCCAATCATTCAGATTTTTCTAAACTGGGATTCCAACGGTTAGCACTGTTAACCCAAAAATCCTTAATCTTCCCCTCTTGATGTGAGCTACATTAAAAAAAGCAGGAAATGACAGCTTCAGAGGCTGATCGCCAATCCACTTCTAATCCCAAAACGGATCCTCTACCCATTATGAGCTTCAAAGTTAATGCTAGAGAGCACTAGATGCTTCAACTTCATAATACCTTTCCACAGAGAGCACCCAATTAGCCACTGATGCAGAGACATCATGTGGAGTGTGGACAGGAATAGAAGCTATGGTGCTTTGAATAAGAGTAGTTTTTTCAGCCTTAGCAATATATTTCTTCTTCCGTGTTGCAAGCCTGCTTTTCATCCTGCCTTTAATTCTAGCATCTCAAACCCTTATATTTCTGAGTTTGGCACCAAGAGGTAAACCAAGATAAGAACAGGGTAAATCTCCCACAATAAAGCCCAGCATAGAGGCTCAGTCTTGAATAGCAAGGACATCACCAATAGGAAAAATAATAGATTTAAAGAAAATTAACTTTAAGGCAAGAGATCACCTCAAACCATAAAAGCAAATCACTGACAGCCACTACTTCATCAACAGAAGCATCATCAAACAACATTGTATCATCTGCATATTGAAGAAAGGCAACAGAGATATGGTCAAGAGACAAAAACCATGAATAGCTCCACAGATTGAGCTTGAGAGACCATAACCAAGAGACTTTCAGCTGCCATGAAAAAGAGGAGACGAGAGAAGGGGTCACCCCGTCTAATCCCTCTTGAAGATTTAAAATGACAAACTGGGGAACACGGCAATAGAGAAAGAAGCAGTAAAGATGAAAGAGTGAATCCAAGCTATCCGATTTCTCTCCAAACCCAAAGCACCCATTATGTTTTGTAAGTAGCTCCATGAGACTGAATCAAAAGCTTTATAGAAGTCAACTTTACTCATCACCCAGGCCTATTCTGCCTTAATCTAGAATCAATGATCCTCATTGGCAACGAATACACCGTCAGTAAGCTGCCTCTTTCCAATCCTTGCAAATTGAAATGGGGAGATGATCTGTGGCAACACCTCATTATGCCTGCTAAATAAGCCCCTGGATATAATTATATAGATAGAATTAGGAAGATTAATAGGTCTGAAATCCACAATAGAGGTTGGTTCTTTGATATTAGAAATAAGAGAAATCATAGTGTTCAGTCTCCATTCCAGAAAACCATTTGAGTTATAACTCCTCTATAACCCTAATGTCCCAACATTTTAGTAACAAATCACTAGGAAAGCCATCAAAACCAGGAGCCACATCCCCTTCTAGTTGTTGCATGGCAGAAATCACTTCAGCTTCAATAATGTTATATTGAATGGTAGAAGCAGAGGTATTCACCAGTCTTTTAAACATGTTGGGGTCATTATAAGGCCTCCATTCACATTTCTCAATGTAGAGTTGAGAACAAAAGTGCAAGATGTGACTGGAAATGAGTTGTTGGTCCATAAGCACTTCACCATACACCCTAAGATGCAAAATAGAGTTAGATACTCTTCTATGATTTGCAATCTTGTGAAACAATTTGGAGCAATAGTCACCATATCTACCCCATTTGGCTCCAGCCTTCCTTTTTCAGGAAACGTTTTCCCTCTTCAATAACTTATTCAAATCAGTTTTCAGACCAATTGTTTGGGCCCATTCATTGTAATTTAATTCCCTATCATCTTCCACCAAGCCAAGATTGTGGAGAAGGTTTAGGCATCATCAATCAAGGTATGGAGTTTTCCGAAAACATCTTTGTTCCATGTTTTAAGAAAAGCTTTGAGCAATTTTAGCTTTTTCCATAAGATAAAGCCACCTCTCTCATGAAGACTGATGGAGTTAGGGTGGAGATTGGTGCTCATACCACATTCTTTCAAAAGAAATGGTTTAGGATCAGCAATTAAAATTGGCTTCAACAAATAGCATGGTGATCGGGACAACCCTTTTCCAATAACAATTCATTCAACTCTGACCAATGATCAACCCAATCAGTGCCACAGAAAAATCTATCCAGCCTAGAGAGGGAAGGTTGCCTCTGGTTATTGCACCAAGTAAAAGCACCACTTTTAAGGATGAAATCACAAAAGCTAGCTCTTGAATGAAATCAACAAACTGCCTCCATCTATAAACCCTGATACCCGTCCCAATCTTTTTCTCTACATCCTTGATTAAAATCGAAATCACCTCCTAGCAGCCAAGGAGTTTTAAAATACCGCCTAGTATCATGAAACTCAGCCCAAAATTGAGATGAGTATGCATTATCAACAGGGCCATACATATTAGTAAAAGTCCATCCCCACTTGTCAACACAAGACTTCCCAATTGTCAGCACAGGACTTCAAACGAACAGATTAGGAGAACGTGCCTTTAAGAGAATCAAGTGGTTCCCATCTATGTTTATCCCACACAGAAAGAATGCCCCCAGAGCTACCTTCAGCTGGAATTCCCAATGAACTGTATCTCTACCCCAAACATTCTTAATAAGCCCTTCATTAAATGAGAGAGATGTGAGGCTTATATCTGGAGATCAGATGTTTAAGACTAGCTATCCTTTCTAAAGACCCAAGGCCTCTACAATTCCAAGTTAAAATTTGAATATCATTCATCAATACCCATAGTGCTCGCCAAATTCTATTGCACCAAAAATTCAGTATGTTCTGCTTTCCTTCTAGCATCTGCCTCCGATAACAATTGAGGTACCAAACACTGGTTATCGTCCCATGTGACCCCAATTCGAGCTCGGAAAAGGAGATCAGACTCTCTCATCAACAAGGACAACAACATGATTTGGGTAACATCATCAGGCAGAGGAGGCAACTCCTCATGGTGAGGAGATACCTGGCAAGTGAATTAAAGAATTGATCCAACTGGGAGCCAACACCACTTGATTCCCCATATGAAGAGAAGGCGATTGAGTACTTAAACGTTGGAAATCTATAGGAGAAGCCTCCATATGAAGAGAATCAGCACCACTGTCATCTTGTTCGAGTGAAATTCCTTGGAAATCCGACACCACCACACTTTTGCACTTCTGCTTCAAAAAGACAGGAAGGAGACCCAGTATTGTTTGAACTATGTGTGTGTGGTTCTGATATCAGTGGTCGATTTCCTTCAGATTTAATCCTATTCTTCCTTCTCATAGACGATATCCAGGCTTTGGAACGCACGTGACCACCCCCATCCTTGGGTGCTGCAGTGCCAAGAATAGAAGCTGATTTATGTTGCAAGACCAAGGTGTAGTCCAGAGAGGGTTGCACTTGGGTAGAAGGATTAGGAATCAAAGGCACATGGGTGTGCCCATCACATGCCTTTCCAGAATGATCTACTTTAGCCAGCTCTTAGTCACTTGAGGATACATCTCATCACGAGGCGGATTTGAATGATCACCCATGCCATCCGACGGCCCAAAATAAATCTTCTAACAGACGAGGAAATTGGATCAAAACGATTCCTTGTAGTGATGGGATTGCTAGCCGGTTCCCGATGGTCAACCACCACCTTTCCGCCGTTTGCCTTTCATCAAGAGAAATGAATGATGGTTTTGAAAACACCCCTTCGTCTGATTAGACATGCCATGAGATCTACTCCCATTGGACACTTCTCTGTGATTAAAGCTAATCTCCTTATAAGAAGCAGCCTGTTGGATAGGCACATCACCGCCATTAGAGCTGGGATCAGAAGAAAAAACCACCATTAGGCAAGGGAGAAGACCAAGAGCCATGGGACATTGATTAATAACCACTGACAACCATTATCCAAAAACGGAGCAAGAAAGGATAATGGACAAGGAGAGAATAACACAGCTAAGGGAGAGATCCACCCATCAGAGATTGAGGGAGATGAGATGGATATGAAGAGCTGAGATGGCAACGAATGTGAATTTGGATGATGCAGAAGAGGTTGCGGAGAGGAAGGGGAAGGCGGACAAGATGGAGGAAGATAAGTAGGAAATGGACAATTATTTGGTGTTGAGTGGGTTGAAATGTCAGTATATCGAGAGGAGGACCAGTTTGTATATCTCCGATGAAGAGGTGGTTGTTGTTTTTGCTGCCTGTGGTGAGTTAGGTTACTAAAACCTCCATTCTTTTTCAATAAGTTACATTGTAAAAGAGCTTGAAGTTCCACCTATCCTTTCCTGTTTTTGCCTAGCAAAAAGTACGCTGAAATCTATTCCATCAAAAACGAGATTTAGCAAAGTTGCCAGAATGAAGAGTCTAGCCATTTAGCTCGGCTTTGCTCCAAAAAAAACTTTTAACTGCCTTTAGAAGATTTTTCAAAGAGAACATATCCCCTATAGATGAGTTCTAAACACCAAACAATTGCAGGAAATCCATTCAGACAAAAGAGCAAAAACATTGTCGATGACCTCGCAAGGAGAGGACCGACTTCTACACACCACCTACTGCACCTAGGGGGTGGGCATCCAATCTCGCAATCCCGATCCCGTCCCGATTTTTTTCGGGTACTTTTGGGATTGATCAAAACCATCTCGATCTAGAAATCGGGATGGTGATTTTCAATCATGCCCATCCCATCCCGTCCCGAACTTATTTATTTAATATTTATTATTATTAATTTTAATATTTATTATCTCAAAATTTTGTGTCAAATTAAGTGTGGTACATGAAGTTTTGAGAAATTGTGTGAACTTAACATCACAAATAATTGTCTTATAGTTTAAAACAATGACGTTTTTTTTTTGTTAAAGCAAAAACAATGACACTTTCACAGAAAACTCCTTAATATGTATAATGGTAGAAAATATACTATAGTATTCTTCAATTGATGACATAAATAAGAACATAAATAGATAACCTACAAAAACAAAACCTAGCATATTCATGAACAAAAATACTGTAATGTGCTTAAAGTGAGAATGGGTCGGTCTAGTGTGCTTCGAAGAGCCGCCCCTCTCTTATTGGACTTGGACCTTGTATAACTGCCTAGAGTATACTTGGGCCCTGCCCCTACTTTTTCATAGTTTGAAATAAATAGACCTAATGGGAATGCTTGATAATATAGTAATTATAGGATTATAAGTTTAAATGTGCACATAATAATAACCTAGTAACAAGTATAGACTGCACAAAAATTCAATCATGTTCATTCCATCCCATCCTCTCCCATTTGGGACGGGATGATGTCGAGATGAGGTCTATCCCGTCCCGAAGATAAAACAACGGGATGGGATCAGGATGAGGTCCATCCCGTCTCATGCCCACCCCTAACTGCACCTTGGCAAACACTATCAAGCCGAGTGCTACAAGAGATCTATACGATTTTAACAGCGCTAGAAACAAATAACAAATTCAATCTATGAGAAACTTGAAACCATGTGGGTTAAGTAATGGTACTAAGAAAATATTCACCAGAATTCACAGTATTGGAAAAAGTAGACTAGCCTGCACAATCAACCATACACTTGCATGAGCTATGAAGTCGGATAAGTAATCTATCTAGTGATAAAACCATTATAATAGGGACGTCAAAACTTTCTAACTGGGTTATAGTACAATCCAAATGTTTGATTAACTTTCTACAAAATAAATTTGGGTTACAAACAGCTGAGGGCACCATATGAAGCAACCAAGGACAGCATCAATAAACTGTAAATACTAGTCAAAACTAATAATATTAACCACACACAATAAGAAAATATTGGTAATAAGCAGAGAAACAAGTAGAGCTAACCATATGCTGGGGGGTTGGCAATTATTGCCTCCGCTTTAAAAGGAATTCCAGTATCCATATCAGGGTCCTTGCAAGCTGGAAGCAAAGAGAATATAATTTCTTTCATTTGCTTCCGTTGAATAGGTATTTCTGAAGGTCCTGATGGTAAGAAACCTTTATTCTTCACCATGTCTGAAAATAGTAACAAACAGTCGTTTTTACTTGCGAGAAAAATAGAACAAGCAAGCAAAAGATCGTATACAAGGTATCACTAATCAAGAAGCATGTAGATCACGTACATTCAGCGAGAACTTTAGGATCCCCTCCTAAAGGATAAAACTCCAGGCCAGCAGTCAAGACAAACTCCTTGAAGTTTGCATGAGTTGCTAGTCTAACGCGATGACCATAATCCTGCATATGAATACTAGCATCAACTATATTTACCCAAGAGAATTACCTTGTCAGTGTTATATTTAAAAGGGGTAATAATCATAATCATAAAAAAAATTAAAATAAGACAAAAAAAAAAAAAAGTAAAAACACCACATTCCAGAACTTATTCTCTGAGACCCATTAGGATTATGTGACGAACATAAAAATAAGACAAAAAAAAGTAAAAAACACACATCGCAAATAACATGTCTTGTGCAAGAATATCTGTTCTAGAGAATAAATAAATAAAATAATAATCATGATGGTTTAAATCTTGAATCTTAGAAAACTACAAGTCAAAATCAAGCAATTTGATCATATATTAAAGTAGACGGATATATGTTTAAGTAAATAAAAGTGGACTCCTGACCTGCAAGCGTTTGCCAATGGCAATGAATGGCTGAACATCTCCACGTGTACCAACAATAAGAATTACAATTTGCAGCGGCGGAATATACTGAAGGTCAGTTGAATCAAGAGGTTCTTCATCAACTGCTTCATTATAAACATCTTCGGTCCCAAAATCAAGACCCTCCGGTTGGACATCGCCAGGCACTTCAAATTCCACAGTTCCATCATGTTTCACAGTAGCTATCCGATTCAACATTTTAAGCTGCAGAACTATAATAGGCTATTAAAATACCAGTAAACACATAACACCGAAATAAATTACAAAAAAAATGCTCATCAAAAATGCCAAATGAGATTAACTGGAGTTATATCCTTAGATCATGAAGTCAACAACCACGAAAGATGTAATTATTATTGAAACTATAATGCCCCAACAAATCAGATTAAAAAATAACGGCCAATCACATACAGACATCAAGGAGTTAAGCTTGAAAAGGATGAAGAAAACTCGGGATTTAAGCAAGGTCCAACATTAATCACTTTACCTAATCTGAACAATAAATGTTGTAAACTTGACAATTAAAGTTTAACTATATCACTGTTTGGCACATCACAATACACAATCTCCTGAGATGACATCGAAGAGCTTCGAATGCCCTGCTACAACCAAGGATGCACGGATACGGACACGCGCGTCGTGTCAGACACTGACACGACACGCCGACTCTGCAATTTCCCAAAAACTAGGACTCGGGGATACGTCGACACGTCATACTGTTTTTTTAATAAGTCATAAATATAAATAATCTAATAAAGTGTCTACCTAGAGTGTCTTGAAGAAGATGACATTGTTGCAAGAAAAAATTAAAGTAGAAAAAAAGTATAGTAGACGAGAGAAAAAGCAAATAAGAGAAAAATAAGAAGCAAAGATTAAGAAGCATAAATTATCTCTATACTTTAGTAGTTTTTTGCCCTATTTGTCTTAAATCGCAAATGAAATAGTCTTTCACTTCATATGGATAGCAACCATTATATTACGTGGTTATTTGCAAACATCTAAAAGTAAAAAATAAAACAAAGTTGGTTTTCGAGTCTTGACTGTGTCCTAACCAAGTTTCAGGTGTATCGGAGGCGTGTCCGACACGTTGACCACATTGACCATGTGTCTGACACTTGCTAACACATCGACCAAGTGTCCAACGAATGTCGGAGATGTGTCAAGCGAGTGTCGTATCGGAAACGGATACAGCAAGTTTTCGAAGAGTTTGTGCTTCCTTGGCTACAACCCTGACCTAATTAACATGAGATTGGCTAATGGTAGCCTGGTTGGATTGTTAAGGCTGTGGTGGTTTAACCCCCATGTCTTGGGTTCTATACCAACCGGCGGCACGCTTGCCTTTAAAAAAAAATTAACACGAGATTGGAACATCCACCCCTCAATAACTCCGATAAGCCCTTCCTAGTGCTCTATTAAGAGGCATACACTTTATGTCATGGTAACCGTCAGGGACGAAGCCAATAATTTGTATGGGGTGGGGCACTCAAAGATACAAAAACAAAAACAAAAATTATAAAAAAAATTGAACCATGCCCTTTTAAGCTATAATAAAAATTTGTTTCAACTTAACTCAAAAAACAATTAGTTTATAGTAATACGAGAATTTATATTTTAAAAACATGTTCATATTACTAAAAAAAAATCATTGTGAAGTCATTCATAATTCTATTTTGGTGCACACACAAAATATTAATAATTTTAAATTAGCCTGGATCTTTTAAGTTCAGCACATTAGTGCCCCAAAATCATCGAGGAAGTTGCATTTCATTTTTAGGATTATGCTATTAATTTTCAATTTTCAGTGGTCCATTCAACAACTTAATAGGAATAATAATAATAACAATAAATAATAATAATAATAATAATAATAATAGTAATAATAATAATAATAATAATAATAATAATAAATGGTGCCCACAACATCAAGAAAACATTAGAAGTATAAACCCAAAACTTGGTAAAGTTCGGTAAAATTATTTGAGAGTAAAATTTGTTTATTTTATCATTAGGATCCACAACATCAAAACTATACATTAACCAACCCTACACCATACATTCTTTGATCATGGGCCCTGTCAATTGTACCCCAACTTGGACAAAACTTTAAGTTAGTGCCCTAACCTATGCAGTTAAAGCAGCGTTATAACGCTGATATAACTCCTATATAACGCTTAACGGGGGTGAGCCGTTACGTTTTGACATTATCACATTTTGGTATCATGACTCCGATATAACGGCCATTGTATGGCCGTTATTGAGATAACATTTTTTCAATAATCAATAACGCCATTTTAAGGTTTTGTTCTAATGCATAGAATAAAAAAATAAAAAAAATTGCCCATTTCATTCTCGATTGACCCATAACCCTAGACTCAGAGGAAAAAAAAAAGACTAGAGTTCGCCATCTCCGATCGAAAAAGAATAAGACTTCCCCAGTCGACAGAGTTGATCGCACTCTCTGTTGCAATCTCACTCTCATACGAAGGGAAGAATTTTTTTATTAATGTTTTGATGTTATTAAATTTAATCTTATGAACATGGTTTACTTTTTTTACTCTATAATACATTAATACTTGGTGGGGGTATAAACAATATTCCATTATATACTGTTATATTCCATTATATCACATTATAACCTATAATGTTCCTAAACCGTTGTGGGTCTGTCATCCGTTTTAACTGCATAGGCCCCAACCTAACATAAGAATTTACAAGTTTGCAAAATTGTGTAACAACACAACTAATAGAAGGGAATTTTGAATTTGAGGTGGGGCACATGCCCCACCCCAAGGTACTGTAGCTCCATCCCTTCTAACAGTGTTTATAAAACACAAAAACTCATAATTGTTTGTTTCACATATTTGCTCCTGAATTCTAAGGTGAAATTACTTTTCAACTATTAATCAACTTTAAAAAATGGTAGTATGCCTAACCCAATCCACCTAGAAGACTTCTATCAATTATAGTACCTTCTTACGAGCTGAGATTTTGTCATAAAAATTTGGGCTGCTTGTCCACCAAGTATATTACTTTGTCGGCGTCTCTAAGTATTAGATCTTTCCAACTTAGAATCATTTGAGGTTTATGCTAATTTTTGCGAACATGAGGTCTCACCAGGCATTGTTTTGGACCTAGACAAGCTCCACTCAGCAGTTTCTGAATGAGGCAAATTAATAACATAAAGAATAAGTTTTGTCCAAATAAATCCAGCATTAAAAAATAAAAATCTATTACAAAAAACCAAACTGTGCCAGTACAGAAATTTCCCACTTATAGCTCAGCCAACTAGCACATGTCCAACTACTCACATTTGAAAAGAATTCCACTAGAATTCACATATTTGAAAAAATAATAATAAATAAATAAAAAATGAACCAACTCCATAAAGTTTTGATGGGTTATTGGGTTATACGGGTAAAAACAACAGTCAAGAATGATGCACATTACTAAACGAAAAGAAATGAACCATAAGCTTTCCATTACAAGCAGACTAAGGACATTAACCCATACAGAACATATATCAAAATAAAATATGGGTAAAAAAACTGTCAAGAATGATGCACATTACTAATAGAAAAGAAATGATCCATAAGCTTTCCATTACAAGTAGACTTAAAACATTAACCCAACAAAATATATATCAATATAAACAAATAACCACGGAGGGTACGAAAAATATACCAACGCACGACATACAATGCACTTTACATCCATGATTTCTAAAAGTAGAGTAAAAAGAATTTGAGTTTCTAAACAGAGGACATAAGCAACTTGCACAATAAAACCCATGAACCTGGGTAGTTAAATCACCCATTAATCGGAAAACGGGACTAGACCGTTCCGGTTTGTGTAAAAATCGGCAGGGCTTCGCGAACTCAGCAAAATCGACGAGTCGGCCAAAAATCGGCAGGGCTTCCGATTTGCTCATTTTTGGATTTTGAAATTGTGTTTGTTTTTCTTCAAATTTGGCTCTTAAATTGACTAATTGTCTAATGACTATGATAGACATGTCTTCTGGAGGTAATTCAAACCCTTGTACCAATTCAACATCAGAATCAAGTACCTTGAAAAGGGCATCTGATGACATAGCATGGGAATGGGGAGAATGCAGAGTATTTAGCAACAAAAATTTGATATGGTGCAAGTTTTGCAAAACACAAATTAGTTTTGGAATCTCAAGATTTAAATAACATCTTGCGCATAAGAAAGGGAATGTGAGATCATGTCCTGATGTGCAGAATGATGTGTGAATGAAGTGTGCCGAAGCATTACAATATGTAAAAAAGAAAAAAAAATTTGAAAAGGCTAGAGTTGCACAAATTCTTGAGGACGACATTTTGTTGGGTGGAGAAGATAATTTAGAAGAGAACCAGTATGAATTAGTGAAGTAATATAATTACAAATTTATAGTATTTTGATTAATTATTTATTTTTGTATATGACTATGATTAAATTTTAAAAATATATGATTTAAAAAAATATACCGATTATTTCTGACTATTCCTGATTAATTGAAAATCGCTCCTGGACCGCGAAGCGATTTAACTACCCAGCCATGAACTCCAAAGAACAATCAAAAGAGAAATCCAGAAACTTTCTGAAAGTGGAAAGATTCCCTAAAAATGGAAAAGAATAAGATCCAAAACAGAAATTCAACCAAAGATTTTTTACCTACTTCGAAGTAAGACTGATTAGAAGAAATGATTATAAGGAGAGCGGGAGAGAATGGTTTTTTATCAAAACCAAACAAAAATCTTGCATTTTCCACTACCTAATCAAAATAAACAAATAAAGATGATCAACCAAGGGAACCCAGAGAGATGGCCAACCTAGCCTCCCGAATCAAAGTTTCATGAAAAACGGGATTAAAAAAAAAGAGAAGCACCAAAGTTCATCCATTGTTTCCACCAAATTTTTCTTCAATGGACCATGTTGGAACAAATAATTTTATTTTTTATTTTATGGAAAATTCAAAAAAAAAAAAAATCAACAAAAACTAAGCATTACAACCCCAAAGCCAACAGGGCCTGAATACAAGGAGTTATTGGGCCCTCATAGGAAGATCTCAACTTACAATGAAATCTTCAAATTGTGACCCCTTAAATGTGACATTGAAAATGTACAAGTGCCAAAGAAACCCAATGACATCCATGACAACACTTAACCTAGAAGACCTAGAGAGGTCAAACATAGTCTTGATCCTTTGATTCCTTTCTTACCATATAACGTATGCAATCGCACAAGGAATAACAGCCCACATCACACAACACTTCAGCACTTCCATTCATGAAACAGATCCACAGTGGTGCACAACATCACCCAATCAACCCCAAGCTTGGAGGAAGTTGAGTCCACATTGTTCTAATGGAGAAGCATGTGATCCCAACCCTCCAAATTTTCCAGACATTAAGCATCCCTCCTCCTCAATAGACATGCCCCTACAAATCAAAACACAGTGCACAGCCAAAAGGTCCCACAACATCTCCCAAGCAAAGATGGAAACCTTTGGCGGAACCACAAAGCGGATGCTTGAAGTCCACCAAGTGGTTGTAAAAGGAAGAAACTGAAAAACACAATTCATTTCCAATTACTGTCATCATTGTCCAGGCTTATCAATGCAAGAGCCTCCACCAAACTACCTGCCTCCTTTTCCTCCCAATCATTATAGATGACCCTTGTAAGATGAAAATTTCACTCACCTCCACTAGGATCCCCTAACAAAGAAATCTAGCACATTTCCAAACTGAAATAAGGAGACGCTACAAACCCTCAACACGTGCATTTGAAGGCCAAAGGGCCACGCCACTTGTAATGCCAAAAGCTAATTGTCTCTAGCTTCCCAAGAATAAATTTCATCCCTCGAAGAAAAGTGTCTTCAACATTGAGTTGCTCTTCCATTTCCAAGAACAAATATATAAGAGAAAAGGTGAATACTGCTTAATCCACCAAATAAAAAGGATCGAGCTCAATAATGGCGAACTAGTGGGAGAACTCTTTTTTTTTATGTACTTGATTCTAATAACTCAGGTTAAAAAAAAAGAAAAAAAAAACGCTGTAATTCCATTTCCAACATTATGAGGCATAGAGTAAAATCAATACCTCTTCAAATAGATTACTCAAAAGGTCAACAGGTGTATCTTCCATATAAAAATACATACATACATACATATATATATATATATATATATACACATATATGTTTCATATAAAAATACATACATACATATACACACATATATGTTTCCCTTCTTTTGGCTCTTTGTGCAAACTTGTTCTCATCTGTCAAACATCCTGTACTTTTGGCTTTTTTCCAATCAATATATCACTTAACGCAGAGAAAAGTTTCTTCCTTTCAGCCACAGAATGGACTTTTGTTATTTGATAGCTTCTCGTGATCTTTAAGCTTAACTCTTCCTTTAATGATAGAACTCCTCTTCAAGCAACTACTTTTTATCAAGCAAAATGCAAAGAAAATAGCTCTCCCTTACTTTTCCAAGAAGCAAGAATTCTCCAAAATCTCTTCAAAACCAAATCTTCCTTGCTGGAAAGCCCCCAAGGAAACCCAAGATATTGAATGGGAAACTCCTCCTGCCAAACTCCACAATACCAGCCAGCTCTTGCCTACTCGGGATCCCTCCCACGGCAGCGACGACTAGTTTTCCAAAAATAAACTCATAATATTGACTGCGTGGAACAATACAATAAGCCTCCAGACATCACGGCCTGGAACCTCTCCCACCAAGAAACACCAAAGTGAGAAAAACTCCACACTATTACAATCTCAAAAGCGTTCAAATAACCCAGGAAGTTCATTCTACAAATCATCATCACAAGACCCTCCACCACCATCCAATCAACAAGTAGTCTAGAAATCCCCAATTGACATGATAAGCCTTTTCAATATCAACCCTGCAAATGACCGCAATCCTAGTTTCTAATATAATTCAAAGTTTCATTGGCAATTAAGACCTATCTAAAATGTGTCTATCATAGACAAAACCTCCTTCTCAAGATTAATCAAATTTGAGATACTTCTTTTAAGACGCTCTGATTTTAGACAATACACCCACTAAGCAAATGTCTCGAATTGGGAATGTCTTCCAAATGGAGCACATCTAAGGATTTCATGATGAGTAATGAATGTGGAGTTGAAATCGTGTTCTAAGAAACTTAAATCTATAAAAATCCTCCACCAAACTCATCAATTGATTCCTAAGAACATCCTAAAAACCCAACTAAAAGACCAAGAGGAACCGATCAGGCCTCAGATAAATAGCATCTCCATGGCATTTGTGGCTTACTAAATTCCTCATCCTGAAGCCATTTAAACCACAACGTCCTGTCTGGATTTAAAGTTCATCTACAAAGGCAAAAGCATTCCCTAAATACCTATTTTTATGGTTTGACGATCCAATTTGGACCTAGTACCTAAGGTTGAAGATCCCACATGCATGACATTGTTGGGTTCACTGCTCATTAGTTATTTTAGTTTTAGTTATTAGGTAATTATGGCATGTAAAATACATGTGCTGTGCATAATAGTTGTGTTTGGTTTTAGGTAGTTATGGTTGTATCAAATAAGAACCATACCGATTTATTTCAATGGTTGAGATTATCCTAGGCATGAAAAACTAAACTACAATAAGTGTATTGTGTATTTTATTTTGGATGATGAAATTTTATGATATGAATGCAACTTTTGAATTCTCTGATGTTCACGGTAATTTTCGTTTTCTTCTTTCCCATTTCTTTTAATCTTTCCTAGACTCGCATCTACCTATAATCTTACATTACTTACTTGATCAGCCTTATACAACTCACATTTCACAATCTATATCAATCCATATTTCCCAATCTCACAATTCCTCAACCTATTGACTCCTTTCTATGTTGAATATTGAAGTTTGCTCTTGATTTGGTTGAAAGACAAAATATCACTCATATATAGGAATAGTATTGTAGGGCTGCAATTAGTCTTGGATTGTCTATAATTCTAAGTTCTACATGTTTATTTTGTGAATGAACAACCTTTATATTATAGTTTATTCTATGTGATTCGTTGATTGATCTATGATTTATACAGTTAAAACGAATAACGGACCCATAACGATCCAGGAGCGTTATAGGTTATAACGGGATATAACGATATATAGTGAAATAGTTTTATAAATATTATTTTTATAATCCCACTATGTATTAATGTATTATAGAGTCAAAAAAGTAAATAATGTTCATAACATTAAATTCAAAAACATCAAAACATTAATAAAAACATATTTCCTTCATATGAGGGTGAGATTGCAACAGAGAGTGAGATCGCAACAAAGAGTGTGATCGACTTCTTCCCTTCTTTTCTCGTTCTTTGTCGACCGGCAAGGCCTTATTCTTTGTCAATCGGCGACGACGAGCTCTGTTCCTTCTTCTTTCCTTTGAGTTTAGGGTTCTGGTTCAATCAAGAATGAAATGGATGAAATTTTTTATTTCATTTTTATTTTTTTTATTAGAACAAAACGTTACGACGACATTTTTGAAAAAAATGTTATCTCAATAACGGCCATTATATCAGAGCCATGATACGAAAACATGATAATGTCAAAACGTAACGGCTCACCCCCGTTAAGCATTATAACGTTGTTTTAACTGCATAGTCTATGATTTCATGTAATTAGGCTAAGTCATCACAGTCCTACACCACGTACCCTCTGACAATAGAATCAAATTCGACATTGTCAATCCTAGGACTATCAAGATGAAGTTCTCTATAAAGATCAGAACAAAAATTAACCACGTCTTCATTTATCGTTATATCATTACTAACGCATGGGAAGAGCTTTGTCCTGCTTAGAAACAAGTTTTCTTCCCATAGTAACCTCTGATCACCACCCTACTTTTATCCAGGCAGCAAGAGATAGGGGCCACAAACTCAAAGCCTTTAGATTTGAGTTGATTTGGTTTCAATCCCCCAACATTAGGGAGGGGTGGGGTTCTTCTAGGGTAGTTGGATGAATTGAAAAGGAGTAATCTAATATAGGGTCATATAGGAAAGGAGACTTCCTTATCTTATCTTGAAAGGATTTTTGTTATCAATCTAAACAACAACAAATACCAGTAGAATATATTAGAAAAAGCCAGAATATTGACAAGGCAAAAAAGAAAAACATAGATTTTGTTACAATTTAAAGATACTAACCAAACCAAAAACACAGACATGGAACGTTGCATTAGTGATTTTACCCCAAATACATCCCTAAAACTAGATCAAAGTCTTAATTTTTAATACAAATGGTGTTAGCATCCTGCTTTATCCCTTGAAATTCAAGAATTTCTTTCCTTCTATAACTCCCAAACAATAGCTAAAAGGACTCTCTTCCAGAGCTAAACACCTTTCACCTTTGACTTTAACTGAACAACCATTTTAGGCCATTTGAAGAAAACTAGAGGCATCAGGAAGAGTAGTATGAGGCTATGAGCTTCAAATTGCCAAATCAGCTTGGAAAAAGGGCATGCAAAAAAGAGTTGATCCATCTTGAATGGATTAAAGAAGGTGAATCTCAAAAGTAAATATAGAATAATCTTAGGAATAACATTGGAGGCAAAAGTCGAGGGAGGCTATTGTTCAGCTTACTTTCCCATGTGGGTTAATGCCATAAGGAAGGCTGATCATGTATCTAAACTGAAAATCTTTAGGGACGAGGTTGAATGTGAGGATAGCATTGTTTTACCTTGTCTTTTACCACCCTAAATCTAAATCTGAATAGTAAATACAAAACCATGATTGTGATATTTATAACTAGGCATTGGGGTCATGTCGGGTAATTCTTTCATGTTTGTACTTTTAATTGAGAGCTTGTTTACGTAGCTGCTAGTGCATGCTTTGGATTCCCCTACCTTGTGACCTTCTCGGTCACCTACGTCTTCTCATTAACATATCTTTGCTTTGTTTTGCTTGATCAGATATATATATATAGGCAATATATGTAGACTGATGAATAGCTGAAAAAAAAACAATATAAAAAAATAAAAATAAAATCCCGACACCGAAGCCCACCCATAACCTCTTCACACCAAACTCCCACCCATAATGTCCACAAACTAGCCCAACTGAACATGAAAATGTCAAATTTCACATTCTCAATAGTCTCCATAGTTGATCCCCATTGCCAAATATGTTCCTTGATGGTTAGGAAGCAATCCACCACTGAATACACTAAGGAAAGCCTTCCACAGTTCTGAAGAATACATGCAATTAACGAGCAAGTGATTCACATTTCTTCATTATTCCGCCAGCTAAGCATGAATCCATTGGAGGTAGAATTCTCGAGATGGAGCGATGAATGTGGATCAATTTCTGCTTATTTTCGCATACATTAACCATCATAATTGGGATGAGGCGGAGTGTGAGTATAGCACTGTTTTACCTTGCCTATCTCTTTTCCCTTTCTTTTCTTATTTTTATCAATAAAAAGTGGTATTGCATTAATACAAAGAAAAGAGGTGAGAGAGACTCACATCAACCATGTACAAAAGTCGTCCTTAACCCAGGACTAAAAGTTACATGTCATTTAATCTATCGCCTTACATACAAGTATCAAAATAATGTATTTACCTCATATCCACAAAGTAACAACTATGTCACGTTGCACGTGGTTTTTATATTATAACTTGGTAATATACCTCATATCCACAAAGTAACAACTATGTCACGTTGCACGTGGTTTTTATATTATAACTTGGT
The DNA here is from genome assembly GCA_963556465.1 of Berberis vulgaris. Lineage (NCBI taxonomy): Eukaryota > Viridiplantae > Streptophyta > Magnoliopsida > Ranunculales > Berberidaceae > Berberis > Berberis vulgaris. The sequence goes on along the minus strand of OY747136.1, from coordinate 54,724,413 downwards.
AATATATAGGCCAATGACCAGCTGAAAAAACCCCATCCATGATCTTCATCAGCCTAAACCCCTGAATGAAAAATATGATGCTCTCATTGAGAACTATGAACACTGAAACCTCACTTTTGTCCCACATCATAATACCTGCTGAACATCCTATAGAAGGGAAACAGCATCATGATTCATTGTCCCTACCAGGTAATAAATCACTCAATATCCTGGTGTTGACCTTCACCAATCTGGATTCTCGATAATCACCAGTTTGGTTGTTTATTGTCAGCGATCAATAAAATTATTTTTCTCAAAGACCAAAATGCCCTTTATTCCAAAATAAGATATAAGCATACATTAGAGTTTCCCATAATCCATCCCAAATCTATCAAAGATCCAACAAGATATTTCTTGCACTACAAAGCCCTCTACTAAAAGGAAAAATCTATAAATATGTTGGAGCACTAAAAAAAGAAGGTGGCTGACCCTTTTATTTATTTACTCCAAGCCCGAAAGCTACAATGTAGTACCTTGAAGAATAATCAAAACAATTACCGAAGCGCAATCGGAGGTTGTTGCCACCTACTTTCACATCGCCTCCACCTTGCATGAAGAATTGTTTCACTCCGTTCCAGCTAAGCAGCTACACTTCATGCTCAAAGGCTAGCCTAGTCAACGACAAAACACATGTGCTCCAATGGTGATAACTCACCGGTAAATCTTAAACCTGCAGGCCCTCACTGAAGAGGGATGTCTGATCAACTGAGCTACAATTGGTGAACTGTTAAAGCAACCAACATTCATGTTCCTTGAGAAAGAGCTATAAAATGTCTCACGCCTTCTCCAAATGCAGGTGGTCATGTCAAGGGCATTTGAAGCCAAGTTCCTTTACAAAAGGTGGTCATTCAGGGGGTTTAAAGTCAGATATCCCACACTTTTTTATAAACTAACGACTCTCCCAGAAGCTATGTTGTCAGGGGTGAGGTGAGGCATGAGGTGCCAAGGTCCGATCCTAGAGCCTTGGCGAGGCGAGGCAGAGCTTTTTTTTTATAGGGTAGGGATTTAGTGTATTAATCTCCACTTTGACTAGTGTATCACTCTACAGCGCTCTAAGCTAGGGCGACGCGCTTAAAATAGAGCCTTGACGGAGCCCCCGACAACATAGCTCAGAAGGCTTTGAGAGTCTTGGGGTGAGACTCACTACGACCCCTCCCAAAAAAAAATTATGGTCTATCATTTGTGCGATTATTATGTGTTTGACCTTCCAAATTCAATGGGTCGAAAGTGGATGCTCTTAATTCCTAAGATACATTTCCTTCTTCCGTGACATCTTGCTATATAAACTATCAGAAAATAAATACTATCCTACAGCCTGCTCAAAGACATAAGCCTGGAGAGCAAATCAAACAAATATGCTGACAAGTGTGTAGCATGCATAATTTTGGCATACATGAATTTAATTGCAATGGCAGATAAGTATGACATACACAATCCCGAATGTTGCATCGTTTCTTGAAAATTGTGCTATTTTGTGGAAAAGTCAGATCTACAATTACATCAAGGGTGTGTTTGATTTTCTTTTTTTCACGGAAAACCATGAAAATAGTTGAGGTGAGAGAGCCTTTCGTGATGATGAAGATAGCCATGTCTTCATGGAAATATTTTGAAATATTTTCTTAGACACAAATTTCATGCACACTCCCTTCCCTCCTCTCTTCCATGATCTCTTTAAGTTTTCCATGGAAAACAAAAATCAAACATACCCTAATTGGCAAATCCAAACTCCTAAGAATCTTCTCAAATTCAGGTCGTGTATGCATCCTAATTCTCAAGTAATCTTAATTCTCGCCATGTTTTTCTAATCTCTCAAGTCAATTCAATCAAGCTCTACATATAACAAATATCCGCCAGCAGTGTTCATTGAAAACGGTACAATTACAACAACAAATTCAATCAAACACTGAAGTAAAATCGACAACAACAAGTGTAATTTTCAAGTTTAAAACATCTACCAGAAGTGAAGTCACCAGAGTGAGTTGGAGCACCACCACCATCCGCCTCTACTGCAGACTTATCTCCGCTTCCCAATTCACCACCGCCACCGCCAAGAACAATGCCGACTTCATCGTCAGAACTGTCGGAACTCCTCGAACTTCGACCATTCACGGCCACAGACTCCTCTTCAGAAGTGCTCCCTCCTGCACCGCGATCGATATGCACCACCGGATCTGCAGACGAAGTCCCTTCCTTCTCGGGAGCCATTGAAGAAGTTGCAAGAAAGCTTTAGAAGACGAGATGCGATTCAGACTTCAGTCTTTTTTTTTGTAATTAAAACCCTAATTAAGGACAGAGTGTGTGTTTGAAGACTAATGAGAGTGAGAGAGAGGAGGTGGACCACGTGGCCAACTGGAGATTCGAGAGCGAACGAGGTGTGTGTGGGTGGGTTTTGCTTGCTTTCTCTCTCTTCTCTATATATATATATCTGGGTTTTGTAGTTACACAGACCTGAGAAAGAGAGAGAAAAAAGGTTTTCTTTCTCTTTTTCTTTCTTCCAGTCTGTGTTGTCTTCGACTTCGACATCGACAGTGGGGCGAATCAAGAACTGATGATACGCGAAAAGAATGATACACAAAAATCAATCTAGGGCGTCAGCAAAACATTTGTGGATGCATATGCTAAGTATCCATCTCTCGAGAGACTATTACTCGCCCTGATCGTGTCTTTCAGAAAGTAGCCACCATACTTCCAAGCCCATCCCATTAATGTCATGACCGAACACCCGCTTCGGTCGGTACTATATAAACCAGAAATGTCTAGAAGAATTGTGAAATTGGAAGTAGAGCTCGGCCAGTTCGAAATCAGCTATCCTAAGACTGCAGTAAAAACTCGAGCACTAGCGAACTTCATTGCTGAGTTCACAAGCTTCAACGGATATCGACCAGGCAATAATAAAAAGCAAGAAACTGTTGAACCCAACACTCAATGATGAATCCTACGTTGTGACGGAACAATCAATAAGAATGGGAGTGGAGCTGGAATGACTGTACAATTTGGAAGGAGTGATGTTGGAAAAGGCAATAAATAAAATTCAATTTCAAAGCCTCAAACAACAAAGTCGAGTATGAATCAGTAATAGTCGGATTACAATTGGCCAAACACCTCAAAATAAAATAACTCAGAGTTTTCACTAACTCCAAATTGGTGGTCAACTAGTTGAACGACTAATTTCAAGTAAAAGATGCGCAGATGAAAACCTACCATCAAAACACAAGCAAACTAATTGAAAGCTTCAAATCAATAACCGTTCAAAGATGCTCAATAGCAAAAAACAAGATAAGAAGAGGATTGGAGCTGGAATGACTCTGTACAATTTGGAATGAGTGATGTTAGAAAAGGCAATAAATAAAATTCAGCTTCAAAACCTCAAACAACAAAGTCGAGTGTGAAGCAGTAATAGTCGGATTACAATTGGCCAAACACCTTAGAATAAAAGAACTCAGAGTTTTCACTAACTCCAAATTGGTGGTCAACTAGTTGAACGACTAATTTCAAGTAAAAGGTGCGCGGATGAAAACCTACCATCAAAAGCGAACTGATTGAAAGTTTCAAATCAATAACCGTTCAAAGATGCGCAATAGCAAAAAATGAGACAGCAGACAACTTGGCTAATGAGGCATCATGCGCTAACAAAACTGATAATCCACTAGTCACAGTTCATGAGAGTTCAATTCTGGAGAACCAAGCAGAATAAATTGGTACAACAGATCAGAAGAGCAATTGGGCAACTTCAATCCTGACATACAAAATGACCAATGGATAAGAAGGCTTGTAAAATACGAAATCAGCAATATGTTACACACTAATCACCGATAGACTCTACAGAAGATTTGTCTCGGGTCCGATACTAAGATGTATTTCACCCAACGACGCCCACTATATTCTACGAGAAAATTATTTCGGCATATGCGGGAACCATCCAGAACGGAGAAGACTAGCTCACAAAGCCTTAACGTTGGGATACTACTGGCCAAGAATGCAACAAGATGTAAATGAAATAATTCAGACTTGTTTCAAATGTCAACGATTCGCTCCCACATGTCAGGCTAAAACTTAATCCCAATGAGTAATCTATGGCCATTTGCGCAATGGGGAATGGACATCGTGGGCCCACTTTCAATATCCAACAGAAAAAATCTCTCCTCATAGCAATAGACTACCTCACCAAATGGGTAGAAGTAGAACCATTGGCGAAGATAGAAGAAACTCATATTAAAAATTTCCTCTGCAAGGACATAATATACAGATTCGGAGTCCTCGGAGTAATTGTCACTGACAATGAAACTCAATTCGAAGGCAAAAAAGTGAAAGAGTTGTGTGAGAACTTGAACATCAAGCACCAGTTTTCAGCACTTGCTCATCTGCAAGCTAAATGACAAGTTTAAGTGACCAACCGAACAATCCTATAGGCAATCAAGAAGAAACTAGAAGCATCAAAAGGATTGTGGGTGTCCGAACTGCTAGGCTTCCTCTGGGCCTACAGAACAACAAATAGAACTCCGACCGGAAAAACACCATCACCCTGGCATACGGATCTGAGGCAATGGTACCAGTAGAAATTGGTATGCCCGCGTTCAGAACTGAAGAGTTTCAGACTAAATACAACAACGAAGCATTGCACATCAAACTAGACCTTCTCAATGAGAAATGAGACAAAACTTCAATCAAAGTAGTGGCCTACCAACAAACAATGGCCAATTACTACAATAAAATAAGTCAAGCCCCAAGCGTACAACATCAGCGATTGGATACTCAGAAAGGTCCAACTCGATACAAAAGAACCAGGCGTGGGTAAACTGAATCCAAATTGGGAATGACCATACAAAGTGGTGAAAATCAAAAGATCAAGAACATACTGGCTAAAAAAATTCGAAGGATGAGCAACTTAAATGACCATGGAATGTTAAACACTTGAAGATGTATTATCCATAAACTTCCAAATTCCAAGAACATCTCGTCTCGTGCTCTAATAATCTAATCCAATCAGGATGTCAAAGTCGGACTAAGAAGTTAGTCATAAATTTTCTAGTCCAGTCACCGCATAGGGCCACGAAATATATTTAATAAGACATGATGTAAAAGTCATACTTACTCAAAAATCTTCTGGTTCAATCAATGTGTCGAATCATGAATTATATCCAGAAAGTCAGGACAAATAAATCAGATTAGTCGTAAACACTCTGGTCCGAATAAGTATGTCAAACCATGTATTGTATTCAATAAGTCAGGACGTATAAGTCAGACTTAGTCGTAAACCTTCTGGTCTGATCACCATGTCGAACCATGAAGCATATTTAATAAGTCAAGACGTATAAGTCAAACTTAGTCATAACCACTCTGGTCTAAATAAGTATGTCAGACCATTAAGTGTATTTAATGAGTTAGAACATATAAGTTAGATTTAGTCGTAAATCTTCTAGATTACCATGTCGGACCACGTAGCATCTATATTACAATCCAAAGTGGTGTTTTACTATTCATTGCTGACTGGGACAAAGTCAAATCTTAAGGATTGGAGATAAAAAATGGCTAGGATTGAAAGTTGGGAAATGTATTGAAGATTGAGACTCATTTTCTATGATGACATGTTTGTGTATAAAACATGTATAAGGGCAAAATGAATGAAACAATTGTGAAAAAAGTTAATGAAATGTATATGAGGCGGAGAGAGAATGTATTGTATTTTAATTTTTTCAAAATGAAAAGTATCATAACTATCTACTAGTTTTCTATTTTGGTAATCTCGGTATCATTGAAATGCAATTTGAAGATCTTTCCAACAAAACCAATGATCAATATAAATATTTAAAATTTCAAAATATGTATTTTAATATTAAAACATACAAGTATTTTTAATATTTTTCATGTCCTAAGTATTTTAAATATTTTTCAAAGATACTGACAGACGTTTTAATGAACATTCAAACAAAGACCCTGAACATTCAATCGATTATAATTTGAACCGTGTATGACTAAAAATAATTAGCATTTTTTTTACCATAAAATAGGTTTGCACCTCAAAAAATTAGTTTACATTCTAAAATGTGATTTTTTTAATGGAACGGATTGTGGGCAATGGGATGGTGGTGAGGGTGTCTAGTGCATGATAATTAGCAGCAAAAAAAGTGTATGGGAGTGCCAATGGCACGAGTAATATACTACTATTCAATAAGTCAGGACGTATAAGTCAGACTTATTCGTAAATCTCCTGGTACGATCACCATGTCGGACCACGAAACATATTTAATAAGTCAGGACGTATAAGTCAAACTTAATCGTAAACATTCTGGTCTGAATAAGTACGTCGGACCACGTAGTGTATGTAATCAGTCAGGACATATAAGTTAGACTTAGTCGTAAATCTTCTGGTCCGATCACCATGTAGTATCATGAAACATATTTAATAAGTCAGGACGTATAAGTCAGACTTAGTCATAACCACTCTAGTTCGAATAAGTATGTCGGACCATGAAGTGTATTTAATAAAGTTGGGACGTATAAGTCAGACTTAGTCATAAACCCTTCGGTCCGAATAGCATGCAGAGTACAAAATTTATTTAATAAGTCAAGACGTAAAAGTCAAACTTACTTACAAATCTTTTGGTCAGATCACCACGTAGGATCGTGAACTACACCTAATAAGTCAGGACGTATAAATCAGACTCAGTTACTGATGCAGTCGCTTTTCGCTCCCTGCTGACCTGCACAAGTAACACACGTGAGCCACGAACCACAGTTGTGGTAGCCGATGGCACTCTGATGCTAAAATCAGACAGGGATCTGAGGAAGGTGTAATGTTGTAACAGAGAATTTGTAGCGTACCTTAGCTGACCAACCTTGTGTCTTATTTATAGTGCAAGGAGTCCTGGTTCTACCAGACCATCATAGGCGTAGTTTAGGAATGAGATATTCGAGGAGATCATTTTCTAATTAGGAGTCGTGTTATTGAAGGGAAGTTCCTTGTTAGCCTTGTGCTCCTAGATATGCGGGAGATAATTCCCAATCCAAGAACAATCCCGTCCGAAGTTGATCCTCGACATACTTGCCTTAGTGAGACTTATGAGTATTGAGGATAGTTGTGAGACGTGTGGGCCTAGCATGCTGTGAGAGTTCGGGTCCGCCTGGCGGACTGAATTGAGCGGGCTTAGAACCGCTTGGGCTTGTTCAGTGCTGGGCTGATGTTGGGGCTCGTATTTCCTCGAGATTATCATGACACGTGTGTGGCTTAGAGGTGTGACCATTTTTATGTATCATCAGCTACTCCCCCTGAGTTACTGAGTCGTCACATCGGTTTGCTAAGTCATCTCTTGAAGGGATGCGCCGCTCATGATGATTGAGTCTAAATCGTTGCTTGAGTTGCACGCCGCATTAATGAAACATGCGTTGGTTCGGGGAAAAGAGGCAGAAATTCAACCTTTATTTAGGTCATTCGTAGTGTAGAGTCTAACTCTTCTGCTTTCTTTGTTTTCGAGGATATCGCTCTGACTAGAAAAGATTGTCTATCTTCTTCATGGCTCAACAAAACCTTATTGACGATGCAATTTTGGCCAAGGGCCTGGAGTTTTTCGAAGACAGGTTGTTGTCCGAGCCTGGCCTTACTGAGATCCGTATGAAGTTTGGAGTTCCTGAGGACCTGCCGTTGTATGTCCTGACGGGTGATCAAACGCCAATGTCGCCTCCGGTTGGTTTCATCTGCTTGCATCGTGGGATGCTTCCGACTGGAATGCGCTTTCCAGTTCTGGACATGATTTGGGAATTCCTGGATCTTTCATGGATTCCTTCGGCCCAATTGGGGCCTAACAGATATATGATCGTCCTCATGATTTTGCTCAGTGCCAAGGAGGCCAGTGTCACATGACTCCGCGGGTAATTTGGTTGCAGACTTCTCCCCGACTGAAGAGTAACGTTGTTTGTAAGATGGCGTCACCGGCTTGCTTCGTTATTCTGCCTGATGACTTCAAGTTCAGCAGAAATACTGCTTCTTGGCTCCTGGGGACTCGAAGTATTTTCGATGCAAGGGTCATCCGCTCGAGCGACAGTTCAGGCCGCTTCGTAAGTTCAACCATTTTCTTGTGACTTTGATATGCTTGATAGCGGGATGACTGATCATTGCTTGTGTTTTCTTGCAGGAAGGTTTCCTACTACTCCTCTTACCTTAGCGGAGCAAAACACCATGGAGACGTTCTGCGACTTGCCGAAAAGGAATGTGGTTGATGTAATAAGAGTTTCCAACTTCATCCATACTAGGCTGTGAGACAACTGGCACACTGCCCCTACTCTGTACCGAGCGTCGCAAATTAAAGTGGAAGATGGGGCCCCTTCGAGGAAGAGAAAGGATGTTGGAGCCAAAGCTCTCATTTTGTCTTACACTGAGGAGCCGTCTAAAATGATTGCCTCTTTCGCGAGGAAGAAGTTCTGTGTTAGAACTGGGTCGTCTTCAGCACGACACGCTCCAGTGAGGGAAGAACGCGAGTTTGCTAAGCCTGTTGGGGCGGAGACCGACGTTTCCGGCTTGGAGAAAGATTACTTGCGATTTGCAGAAGTTGTATACAGGTCAAACCTTAGTGACACATGTCGAAGCTCTGAATGATCGTCTAGTGCGGGTTGCAATGGTAGCTTCCACTGGTGATGTGTGAAGATTTGCCTGAGGCTGTAGAATCTAATCACCCCATTGCTGCTTTGGTTGAGAGTGGCCATGTCTCATGTAGTCCGAACCGTCTCGCTCTAAGCCACAGCTAAAAGTGTTGAAGGGTTTTTTAGATAATTCGCTTCCTCTTCTCCCTCCGAATCCCATTAAGCCGTCTCGTACCAAAGGGTCTGCTATTAGTGACAAGGGGAAAGCCACGGAGGAGAGTCTGAGGACGGTGGCAACGGTGAAGGGTGGAACTGGAGTAATTCCTGACCCAGGAAAGCTTCATCCGGGTGCACGGATAGGCCGATTTGCACTGAACTTGGTGAAGATGAGTTCACAAGTCTGGCACCAAGAGGTGGACGTAGAATATGTTTCAAGGAAGCATATAAGCAGGCGTCATAGCTGGCTGATGGATCACGCTCCAAAACCCGAGGAGGATACGTTGAAAAGATGTATGGATAAAGGCTTGAAGTACCTTATGCTACGAATGTCTCATTTGAGCCACGCAGTCGTTGTTGGGACGAAAGTCGAGGTGGCTCGCAAGAAGGTATACACCTTGGAGCGTGTCTTCTCGCACATGCAGGCTATATTCTGACGCGCTCTATGAAATTGAGCAGCTGAATAAGTAGGCCGAGGAGAAGAGGTTGGATAGTCAACTGTGACCGCTGAGACTCAGAGGGCTCGTTTGGAGGACCTTGAGCGTAATCTGTCAGAGGTGGTGTCCGAGAGGGTCGAACTTAAGCAGGAGTTGAGTTGAATCCACTGAGAAGTCGAGGTTGCGCAAAAAGCTGCGACAAAGGCGTGTTCTGAACTGCGGTCTCTTGCTGAAGATAGTGCTTCGAGGGAAGCCAATTAGGCTGCTGAGAAGCAACGGTTGAAATCCGATTGTGAAGTTCTATGCTCGAGAGATGAGAAAAGGCTGAGGACCAACTCGAATTAGAGTGGCATGAGCTTAGTGTTGTGAATAGTAGTTTGGCCACCGAGCAGTCTTAGGTCGATGCGTTGACTGGCAAGTTAGAGCTACTGTGGCATGAACTTGTTGATGCGAAGGTGCGAGAAGAAGAACTTCTTCAGGAAAAGGCAAGTGTGAGTTTCGATGGCCGCCTGAAGCTGTTGGCACTGATGATGGAGGAACATCCGGAGTGGGATCTCGACCGCCATAAGAAGATGTCATATGCAAACTTGTCTGTTACCTTTCTGTCATCGAATGAGGAAGACAGTTTGAGCCCTGATGTCCAGGCCGTGGCGCGTGTGAACGCAACTCGTGCTCCATCTTCGAATAGGCTTAACTCCTATGTTTCTGTACCTTCTCCTGATAAGGAGTAGCCTTGGTGTGATTGTACCTCTTTTCGTTTTGACCTTTAATGAAAACAGTTTTATCTGTTTCGTGCTTATTGTCTCTATTGCATGTATTTCATTTCGCCTTGTCGTCTTGCTTTGGCATAGGCTGGTTGAATTAATAGGACATTGACTGGTCTGTCTGCGATAGAGAGCTTGACCACTTTGTATTGTGAACGACTCAGAGTCATTGATGTGTAGACATATCCGGTAGGGGTCATGTTGCAGACAGTTTAGCTGGGGGTTGATTCGTCCGAGCTGTGTCTTGTCCAAAAGGTAAGCTACTTGAGGCTCACCTTGTTAGTCTGACTAGTCGGCTGCAGTTGTAGCTGCTGCTATGAGTGAGTTGCGATGGACGAGTGTATGTGTCAAAGTGTTCGTGCCGAGTCAGGTGTCGTAAGCTCGGGTTGGCATCCTAAGTAACTCTCATCCGGGCACTGGCCATATGATCTCTTTATCGGTGCAAATGGCCTTCGTTAATTTTAGAATGTCAATTCGTTTGAGTGTGAAGACATTGACTCAGCTAGATTCATGTTTGGCGATCAGGCTGAAAAATAGTGATCTCGTGGCAAGCCGTCGAAATTAGTTCAAGACTGACTAGGCTCCCATCTTTCGAATTGGTTATGACTGAGTAAAATGGATTACAGATTCGAGAGTAAAAGTTTGGCGACCAGGCTGAAAAGCAGTGGTTCCGTGGCAAGCCGTCGGAATCAATTCAGGACTGACTAGGCTCCCACCTTTCAAACCATTTACACCCTCCCAGTGTGGTGGGGGCTACGAATTTGAGAGAGGAGTTTGGCGACCAGGCTGAAAAGCAGTGATCCCGGGGCAAGTCATCAAAATCAATTCGGAACTGACTAGGCTTCCACCTTCCAAATCATCTATACATGTGCGCATCAAGCTACAAATTTGGGAGTTTTCGGTAGCCACACTGAAAAGTAGTGGTCCCGTGGCAAGCCGTCACAATCAAGTCGGACTGACTAGGTTCCCACCTTCTAGACTATCTACACCCTCGCAGCACGGGCTACAAGTCCAGGTTTGGTGATTTGGCGGCCACGCTGAAAAGCAGTGGTCCCGTGAAAAGCCATCATAATCAGTTCGGGACTGACTAGGCTCCCACCTTCTAGACTATCTACACTAGGGGTGGGAATTTGAGACTGAAAACCCAACTCGGACCCGGAACCGGACCGCTCGGTCCGGTCTGGTTCGGTTTTATGTTGTTATTTTATTAGCCGGTCCCAAAGCCCGGCCCAGATACGTCAGTCCGATTATCGGTTTCCATTCTCAAAGTCCGATGGATAACCGGTCCGGCCCGAATATTTTAAAAAAATTAAATGACCATTTTCCCCAAAGCCCAATCCAAACATTTTTCTCTAAAGCCCAACCCAAACTATACCCACAGGCCACATATTAGCATTAACTAGAAAAAATCTCACCACCCCCTCAAAACATCTAACCCACCCAAAGGGTACTCCCACCTCGAAATCACCACCAACCCCAAAACCACTTCACTCGTCTTCTTCTTCTTCTCATCTTCTTCAAAACCACCAATCCCACCTTTTTCTCATCTTCTTCATATTCTTCAAAACCACCAACCCCACCTTTTTCTCATCTTCTTCAAAACCACCAACCCCACTTTACTCATCTTCTTCTCACCGACCCCCTTTCCCTCAAAACCCCACAATTTCCTCTTTTTTCGACCAGGAGGAGGTCGACAGTGGGGATGAGGCCAATTTCTCCCCGACTTGAAACTCTTCGTGGGTAATCTTCCTTTCGACGTCGACAGCTCTAAGTTCGCCGGGTTATTCGAGAAAGAAGAAAAGAAGCAATGGATGCCATCACTTCACACAACTCTGAGCTCTGAGCTCTCTGAGAAAGAAGACAAGAAGCAATCGACGTCGACAGCTCTGAGCTCTGAGCTCTCTGCCTCACACACTTCACTGATCCCTCACCACCACTTCTTTGTCTCTTAAAATCTCTCCTCCAAATTCCATTGGATGTCGTCAGATTCCGGTCGAAAGCTCCACCACAGTGGTGGTACACCACCACCAGAAGCAGAGCCCCTCCCCTGCCCTCGCTGTGAGGAAGTGGCGATCGACTCTCTGTCTCATTTCCTCACCACCGCCCAAGCCCGAGACTCGGCCCGGATCGGCTCGAATTCTCGGTTACCCGAGACTCCGATTAATCGATCTCGGTCCCTGAGAATCCATTTTTTTAAAGTTTGGTTCGGTCCGGTCCTCGGTTTTGGTTATTAGGGCCGGTTAACTAGACCTGCCCAGCCCTAATCTACACCCTCGAAATGGGGGCTACAAGTCCAGGTTTGGTGATTTGGCGGCCACACTGAAAAATAATGGTCCTGTGGCAAGCCGTCGAAATCGGTTCGGGACTGAGTAGGCTCTCATCTTCTAGACTATCTACAATCTCGTAGTGGGGGCTACAGGTCCATGTTTAGTGATTTTGCAGCCACGCTGAAAAGCAGTGGTCCCGTGGCAAGCCATCAGAATCAGTTCGGGACTGAGTAGGCTCCCACCTTCTAGACTATCTACACCCTTGTAGCGGGGGCTACAAATCCAGGTTTTGATCAAAAGCTTGTGTTGCTAGTCGTCACCAGCTAGGCTTACTTGATTAGGTTTGGCGATCATTGACCGCGAATGGAGCAATGATCCCTGGCAAGTCGTCGTCATCAGGCGTGATAACGCTAATTAGACTCCCACTTCCTAAACCTTCAATGCCCGCGCTAAGCGGACTACGTGTCGGGTTGAACCAAAAGCCGTTATCATCAATTTTGGCCGACTGAGCTTGTCTGGTTTGAAAAGAAGTTCCGCCTGCTAGAGGGTGTGCAAACCTAGTCCATCTACCTGGTGCATGGGGTGGACGAAGTTACCTTGAATCAGCTAGCGATCTGTAGGTGTGATCCTTATGTCAAGGTTGACTAAGATTTCTCGTGCTCGTGCCAAGCATGTGATATAATACTATTTGAGTCATAGGACGAGCCCATGTGCTCGTAGAGGAAGAGCTAGGGCACGGTGCGTTGTGTGTACGGCGTAGGCTGCGTGATGGTTGAGTATCGGTTACTCCCCCTCAATTGATGGGGTTGTGTGCAACGCCATCAATTTGAATGACGCGGTCTGCGCAGTTTCCCTTTGAACCTTCATTTTCTCGTTTCCCATACTGTATTCAATGTTTGGCAGTTAATGCTGGAGTGCCCGCTTCGTGAACCATCATGTCTATATAATGGTGTTTTGCAATCGTTGTAGGCACTATCCTTTGCAGAGCGTATCTCCTGTAATATTTTTGCTTGAAGAGAACGCTTTTGGTTTCCCAAAGGTTGAAGAAAATGCTTTGGGTTTTTCAAAGGCTGAAGGTGGATCACCATCTTTGGAGTCTCCGAATGTTCTGACATTTGCACTGGTCAGGCACATAAATAGTTGTTATGTGTTGTCACCTGTTATGGGTGGGCACGTAGTTGATCTGCTGAGGTCTTGTAATTTATTCTCATATTTCAGAGAAGTAGTACGGATTTCCTACCAAGGGATATGCCTCGGTGTGATACCGTACCACTTTTTCCTTCGTGTCTTCGAATCCCGCTGCTAACCAATGGCTAATTGAAGTGTTAGTCGATGTGCTATGTCTCCGGGTGTGGTAGCTTTCAGTCACATCTAGTATCGCACATTTGAAAAGTGTCCTCGCTTGATAGCACTGGGAGACCGTGACTACGTCGCTGTTTGTGGCCATCTTCATCTGCCTTCTTCTAAGCTATTTGAGGAAGTTAGAAGGGGGTGAGATATCTCTTGAGGAAATCAGCAGGACGAGCACTTTTCAAGAGTGATTTGAAGGAGCAATCTGACTGCTCAGTCCTTTCAATCCCCTCTTACACTTCGTTTTTTATCTTTGGAAGGGCTCGAGCAAATTCTGTTCACTTATCTTTGTTATCACTTGCAGATTGCTCGCATCGAAGGGTCTGCAAGTTTTCGTCGAATTCTTCCCATAGTAGAATTGTCTAAGCGAGTCTCTTACTTCAGGTCTCACTGTATTCAGGCGCTTGCAGCCTTTTGTATCCGCCTCAGGGCGTTCATAATATGCAGCCTTTTGTATCTGCCTCAAGGCATTTGTTGTTACATCTTTCCAATAATCAATAGAATTTGTTTTCGTAATTATTCTTTTATTTCTTAAATGATTGCAAATCACATAAGTCTTTTAAGAACTAAAACTCAATATTGACTATGTAAAAGGAAACAAATAATTTAAAGCAAACTAACTATTGATGGAGAGAAACGAATCCTAGCCTTGAAGTGAATTCGGGTTGTTTTCGCGGATCATTTAGCGGACTGTCGAGGCGTTACATAGGTTACTGAAGAGTAAACCTTGCAGAGGGGCGGATCTTTGTGTCGACAGAATGTCGGGAGGATGTGTTTTCGCTTGCCATTGTCTTTTCGACTAGTTGGGCGGAAGAGCTTATTGCTCCTGTACCGCTCAAGAATGATGTCTCTTCTATCATTTGGCATTGCACTGGGTCAGGCTGCTCTGCAAGATGTAGCTGAATCTCAGAGCATTCTATTTGTTTTAGTGCGGCATAATGGCAGCCTCGTACCATTAGTTGGTCTCCATGTATTGTTCATTCGGAGTGGTTAGCAGTATACTTAACACACTGGTGAAGGGTGGAGACCATTGCTTCCATCTGGTGGAGCCATGGTCTTCCCAGGATGAGATTGTAGGATGACGGTGCATCTACCACCATGAAGTCCAGAAATATGACCTTTCTAAGCTGCAGTTCTCCTGCTACCGTAACTAACCTTATCTTTCCGATGGAAAAACACTTATCCTTGTTGAATCCGATCAGTGGGTTTTCTGAAGACGTCAAGTTTTCCTCCTTAAGGTCCATGCTGCAGAATGTGTTGCAGAACAGAACGTTAAGCGAAATTTCTGTGTCGACCAGAGCTCTCTTTACTTCCCACCTTGTTATGGAGGCCGAGATGACTAAGGCGTCGTTATGTGGCGCTCGGACTCCTTCGAGGTCCTTGTCCATAAAGGTTAAGGCAGGAATGAGGCTCTGGATCCTTGAGTGGCACATGTGTTTATCTTATTCGCGGGTTGTGTCCGCATATCCAGTAGAGTCCGCTTGCGGGACCTGTATGACTAGCTTTCATTTGGTCCGACTCCATGAAGGATGTATATTATCCCTAGAGTCTCATTCTCTATTTCTTTAACTGACTCCCCCATGTCTTTTGTTTGTTCCGTTCGCTTCTCAGACTTCAGGAACTCTTTCAGCTTTCCTCTGCGAATCCAATACTCAACCTCATATCTCAAACTCTTGCGAAAGAGATCAATGGGGCTTTGGAGATGGTTTTGCGATTGATGGGTGTAATGGAGGCGATGAAGGGGGTATGTGACTGGGTTTGTTGTTGCAAAGAGGATTGTGGTTGTCGTTGTGAAGAGAAGGTGTTGGCTGCTACGCGATAGCCAACTGTTGGAGAGATGGAGGCTTGCTGCAGCGTGGATGAGGAGGCTGTGATTGTGATGAGGGATGCGTGGCTGTGGATGGGTGATCTCTCCGAAGCAAGTATTTTCCTTTGTATAACTGTTTTCTTCTCGGTTTCCTTCTTTGCGTAGTTTCCTTTTGCAATTAGTATTTTTAAATTGCCAATTTGCTTCACTTAGCTTCTATTTTGGAATCTTGTTATTGGAAACCTATACAAACACGAAAATAGCAATTAGTACCATAATTAACAAGTAATAGCCAAATTATATATAAAAATATGGCACTAAAATAGCATAATCATGCTCCTATCTGAGAATTACCGATAAAATCTTAATAAGCCAGGAAAATCTATGGAAATGGAAATTGAAGACCAGACCAGAACATTGCAGGGTAAAGTATAATGAAACTAGGCCTCGGACGAGCATGACTTTGACCGTCCCTGGGCAAAACAAGCTCCAAATCAAACGAAATAGAAAACATTTGACCAACATAGTCTAAAGTTCCTTGCGTCACATGCCTAGGCTCGAAAAATGCCTCACAGACATCAAAATCGTCCTCACTCAAGATTCTGTTAGAAGCCATGAAAAAGAGATTGTGCAATACAAAGAACGAAGAAAACAAAAAAGAATGAGCTCTAAAAATGGAGATAGCATAAAGAAGATAACACAGATCTCCTCTACCCTTTTGTAGGGTTGGGAAACGATAATACAACTAATGGGAAGACGTGCAAGACATGATGGCTGCATGAAATCCCAAAAATTACGCCAAAATAAACAAATTATTGGAGCAGTAGAATAGAAATCGAATCGATAGTTGTTAACGATATTTATTGCGGTGTAGAAAAAACAATGATGGATTTGAAAAATCAACCGTTGAAGAGTTAGTGGCCACACAAGCATGCCCACTAACTAGGGGGAGTAGCAGATGATACGTCAAATAACTAATCATTGTCGTACACGTGGCAAAGACAATCCATCACGAGGACATGCACTTCAATTAAACTATGAATGCATATTGTTTGAAGAAATGGTTTGTTTGTGAGTAATTTTGTTAGAGTGTTTCAAGATTTGTATTGTTTTGCAATTGGACATTGCTCAATACTTTTGAAATGATTTTTAGGGATTTGTTTGGTGGTAGTGGATAGAACATACATGGACAATAGAGCAACACATAATGGCACGCCCTGATTCCCAAGACACCAAAATATCTTGAAAACTGAGATGCAGCACCATCCTAATTTTTTTCAAATCAAATAACATAAAATTCAAACAAACAATCCAATAAAATAGGCTAACTCACCATCCTAAAAGACAAGCATCAACAACTCAGCTCCACCACCACCAACAACACCACCTGCACCCAGGTGGGGTACACCCATTTGCCACAAAACAAGCAAACAGGTTAGAACTAGCTGGTATGAGTAGACCATAGATATTTAATAGTACTACACAACCATGAGATGTTATGTAATATATGTATATATCAGAGGTAAACCTAGATGAAGATAATGCATGAGATGCAAGATGAAATGGGAGAAATTCACATTAGGACTACAAATACACTTACTTCTAAACTAACATATATACAATACTCGAAAAAAACTCATGTTGTACTCTAAACCAATGTCCTAGGGAACGACCCATTGCATTATACTAAATCACCTTAAATTAATGACTTAGTTTTCCCATCTAGGTAAACATATCACATTCTACTAGTGTGAAAACCATAAGGGTTTATTTCTCTATACAATTACGCATCATGGAGCCAAGTAAAAATCCATACTAATTGATACGTCATGGAAACAATTAAGACTATCAAAAGTATAGTATAACTGATTTCATGAGGAATTCATCACATCACCATAAAAGTGAAGTTCACCTATTTCGAGGTAAGCCATGTACCTGCGTAAAATATTAATGGGCTTACCTCCCTGTCAATCAACCATAGAACAAGTACAGTAATTGATGTAGTTGATTCCTGCTCTCTTTCCTTGCTGCTTACCTAGATATGCACAGGTAGCAAACGTGAGCCAAAGACCACCGTGTGGCGGCCGATGACACTTCAATGCTTAAGTTAGATAAGGCTTAGGAGATGCTTAAAACTGTAAACTGGGATTATGTAGCATACTTCTAGTTCATCGACCTTATCTCCTTTTTATAATGTAGGAGTCCTTGTTTAGCTAGGCATTTGGTGGCGTAGTTTAGGGAAAGAGATCTTTCTGTGGAGATCCTTTCATAATTGGGAGTTGTCCATGTGGGATAGTTTTCCTACACGGCTCGTGCTCCTAGATCTGCGGGAGAGGTTTCCCTTTCTGAGTGTTGTCCATGTAAGGAAGTTTTCTTGCCCGACTTATACTCTAATATATGTTTCCTAGTCGGATCCAATGTGTTGCTGACCTGCCTGTCTTGGGTAGATCTCTCAGATACTTGCCTTAGAGGTCTTATAAGTATTGGGTTTGACCGCATGGTGGGCTTACTAGCTCATTGCAACTCAGAACCGACTATCTGGATCCTGCCAATAGTGGGCTTAGTGTTGTTTGGGTCTCCCTGGATTGAGTACACAATCGGGCTTGCTTTGTTTTGTTTACGAGATTATCATGACATGTGTACAGTGTTAATCAAAGGACGTTTTGATGTATCATCAATAATTATCACCCGTTAAAAACATAAATGCAAATTATTTTATCCTATTTTTCCCACAATCGCACCTAGTCCAACTTGTCGAACACGTCTCACCCTGACATGCCTCTATACACACACCGATAACACTCCTGACATATATGTTCCTAGGCGGGGTGCCTCCTCTAGGACATACATGTTGCCACGGAAGACAGATCGTGTGACCCAATCATAAATCATAACGCGCATCGGGGACATTCAACCCAATTAAAAGCCCAAACATCCTCAAGGCCGAGGCAATGATCAATTGCACATGGACTTTATTTCTTGGATGTGGGGAATAAAAAATCAAACACCCTCAAGGCCGAGGTAATTATCAACTACACTGGTGGTTCCATTTTTTGATGAGAGATCAAGATACCGTCAAGGTCGACGCAGTGAGCAACTGCATTGGGAGTTCCTTTCTTGGATGAGAGATCCAACCCCATTCTCAAGGTCACGGTGCTACTACTTACCAAGGTTTCACGTAGTTCCTAGTGTTAAACGGGTGATATGCACAAAAAACAGTATGCATATCCATCTGGCCAAAGTTGAGGGAAAATATAGTTTAAAATGATGCAAGGCAATTACTAAAATAATTTGTAAATACTATCCATGAGATGTTCAATGATTTTCCAACTATGTCACATATAAAGAAATAATCTTAGGGCTCTACTGACCCATCACAAGTGTCGGGCTAACTAACATAATCTTGAACACTTTCATAGCCACAGTGACATCTCATAACATCATAATGCATCAATATGTCGAATAACAGTAACACCATTCTATCGAAATACAAAAGGAATATTGTCGCTAACCACAACAGTTGAATTTATACCAACACATCCTATATGACAAAGTAAGCAAATAAAGTATAACATAATCGCAAAGGGTTGGCATATTAGATCCATCAAATTGCAACAATCAAAGCATTGAAGGACCACATTAATAAAAACTCTACACTCAGTTGAAACAATCATCCCTTAATCTGATTCATACAACCACTTATCTCAACTAGAACATCCCCTACACTCCACTAATTTAGCTCTCAAAACCCTGTTGAAGCACCCACTTAATTAGCTGAAACTAGATGATTAAAAGTGAGGGAAAATATCCATACAAGAATTCAACTCAAGTTTACCAATTAACACCAAAAATAGTTTTCGTATAACGTAATATCCCCATTAACCATGCAAAACATCAGAATTTACAACAATCAGACCTAAAATCATGATAAGGAAACCTCCATACAAACATGCAAAACTGATCCATGCAATGGAACGAAAAACATTAAATGTCTTATTCACTCCAACATGAGTTATCCAAGATTAGAGGTTAATTATTAAGATGCAAACCAATATTAACACTCAAACTGAATTAAATAGGGTCATACTCACCTGAAATTTGTTGGAATCAGCTCAACAAACTCCCCTAGCACCTCTGAACCAAGAATCGAAGCTCACATGCACGATCACAACCCAAAACGTCACCGGTGTACCTCACTGACTCCTATTTTCTGATATTCCAGACCGACCCCCAACCACCTCTACATGTGAGTTTCCGATCTCCAAATGATGCCACAAACACCCCTAAAAGGGCTGATCGGAGCGGGGCTGCTCGGATAGATGGCTATAGCCTGATTGAGCTCTCTCGTTCTCCAAAACTCAGATTTTGTGTAGAAAATCGAAAGAGAATGGAGATGAAGGAAGAAGAGGAGAAAATAAGAAGGATGGAAGATTAGGCGAATAAACTCACTGAATCGCTCGATCGCAGCTCAAACTTGTTGGAGAAGAAGACGAACAGTCATTGTTCTGTTCCCAGAGAGAAATGAAGGAGCAGAGAGAAAAAAAAGGGGGAATCTGTTTTTATAAAAGGGCGGCTATTCTCCCCCATCGTGTTTCTCGAGGCACCCACCTTTCAAAATCCAGAAAATAAATTTCTAAAAATTCAATTAAATCCCAATAAATTAGATTTATTGTTTTTAACCCAAAAACTTTAAAATAACACTTAAAAAAAATTTAACGGGTGTTACATCATACACACTTTAAAAGAAATCTCGTCATCGAGATTAAACTCAACATCGATGACTGCAACACAATAAATCTATCTACCAACGTCATACACACCTCAAAAGGATTGATGTTATAAACCAAAAATTTGTAAAATCTCAAGCAAATATTCCAACATAGAACTAGTGTTCTAAAAAGTGGTGGGCGGGCGTCGAGCAGGTGCCTTGCGCCCAGGGGCTTACGCGACACCTAGGTGGTCTTAGGTTTTATATTATAACTTTAATAATTTACAAAAGTTAAGCATAATACCTTATCAATTACATCCAATTTAATGCCAAGATACATATGCAAAATTTAAAAATATGAAAAATTAACAATCATGAACAAAATTTATTAAAACTCAAATGACTGAAGTTGGTCATGATGGGTACTTTATACAAAGTTGAATTTGTGGACAAATATCCAAACCTACTCTTTTATTTTTCTTCAAATTGCATGAATGACCTCAGTCATGTTTGATAAAATCTGCATTACTAGGTACTGACAGATCCTTTGAGAATTCCATTAAGTAATCATCTTTTGCTACATTCAGACATATACTGAATAAAAAATAATTAAATTGTTTATTTCCAAAAAAGAGGAAAGAAAAAATAAAATAAGAACACAATCAGCCTTATTAAAAAAAAAACTCGCCCAGACCCCACCCAGCCATTAATCTGTGCGTTTCTCTAACGCCTAGCGCCTAGGCGGCCACCTAGGCCGATTTTTAGAACACTGCATAGAACTAAACCACACAATGGAATGTCACACTACCATGACCAACCTATACAACATGCCAAAACTCATAGCATAGATATGGTGACATCTAAAAGCATTTGAATACCATGTATTTCTTAAAATGCATTACCTCCTAGTAGACTGCAAATGCTTATACAAACACTATAACTTAGTGTGTAAATTTCATACTATCATGAATATCCTACCAGAAAATAATGTATTAGTACTATAAATCAACACATATAAACCATAGCACATCCATCACCAATCTCACATTAACAAGAATAGCCTAAGTATAACATAACAACTTATAGCAAACATTTCAACTATGGACAAACAAAGTAACATGCATGAAACAAACAGAATCTAATTAGTCGTGCCCTAGGCGAAATACAGTATATTGAATAAGGTATAACTATGTAGACATCCGAAATACACCAATATAACTTAAGAAAGTAAATATCGAGCCCTAAAACTTATGTACACAATACTTCAAATCTACAAAAACAAATCAAACAAAACAATCGTTCACACAACAAGGAAAGTCCTTAACTCCACTACACATTCCACATCCGAGGAAACAACGATCATCCCTTTTCAATGCTAACTAAGGCTCTAATACCAAACTGTCATGCCCTGATTCCCAAGACACTGAAATATCTTTAAAACTGAGACGCGATGCCACCCTAATTTGTTTTTTCAAATGTATTAACATAAAACTCATACATACAGTCCAATAAAATGGGCTAACTCATCATCCTAAAAGACGAACATCGACACCTCACCTCCACCAGCAACAACACCATCTGCACCCAGGTGAGGGTACACACATTTGCCACAAAACATGCAAACGGTTAAGCACTAGCTGGTATGAGTAGACCATAGATACATAACAGTACTACACAACCATAAGATGCCATGAGATGTTAAATAATATAGATTATATATATATATATATATATATATATATATATATATATATATATATATATATATATATATAAACCAGAGGTAAACCTAAATGAATTTAATGCATCAAATGCAAGATGAAATGAGAGATATTCACATCAAGACTACAAATACACATACTTCCAAACTGGCATATATACAACACTCGAAAATAACTCATGTCGTACTCTAAACCAATGTCCTCGAGAATGACCCATTGCATTAGGCTAAACCACCTTAAAACAATGACTTAGTTTTCCCATCTAGGTGAACATACCACATTTTGTTACTGTGGCAACCATAAGGGTTTATTCCTCTATACAGTTACACATCACGAAGCCAAGGAAAATCCATACTAGTTGATACATCATGGAAACCATTAGAACTATCAAAAGTATTGTATAACTGATTTCATGAGAAACTCATCATATCACCTTAAAATTGAGGTTCGCATATTTTGAGGTAAGCCATGTACCTGCATTAAATATTAATGGGCTCACCTCCTTGTCAATTAACAATAGAACAAATATAGTAATTATCGCCCATTATCGACATATTAGTTTATCCTATATTTTTCCACAATCGCACCTAGTCCAACTCGTCGAACATGTCTCACACTGACATGCCTATATATATGTTCCCAGGCGGGGTGTTGCCTCTGAAACATACACGTTGTCATGGAAGACCAATCGTGTGACCCAATCATAAATCATAGCGCGCATCAGGGACATTCAACCCGATTAAAAGCCCAAACATCCTCAAGGCTGAGGCAGTGATCAACCGCACAGGGAGTTCCTTTCTTGGATATGGGAAATCAAAGATCAAACACCCACAAGGTTGAGGTAGCTATCAATTACACCGGTGGTTCTTCCTTTCTTGGATATGGGGAATCAAATATCAAACACCCTCAAGGCCGAGGTAGCTATCAACTACACTAGTGGTTCCTTTCTTGGATGAAAGATCTGGATCAAACATCGCCAAGGCCGAGGTAGTAATCAACTGCACTGGGAGTTCCTTTCTTGGATGAGAGATCCAACCCTGCTTTCAAGGTCGCGGTGCTACTACCTACCAAGGTTTCGCGTAGTTCCTAGTGTTGAACGGGTGATATGCACAAAAAACAATATGCATATCCATCTGGCTAGAATTGTTGGAAAATATAGTTTAAAATAATGCAAGACAATTACTGAAATAATTTGTAAATACTATCCATGAGATGTTCAATGATTTTCCAACAATGTAACATACACAGAAATACTCTCAAGGCTATACCGACCCATCACAAGTGTTGGTTTAACTAACATAATCTCGAACACATTCATAACCATAGTAATATCTCATAACATTATAATGCATCAATATGTCGAATAACAATTTACATTTTTGTAACACCATTGTATCGAAATACAAAAGTAATATTCTCGTTCACCACAACAATTGCATTTATACCAACACATCCTATATGACAAAGTAAGCGAATAAAATACAAGAGAATCACAAATGGCTTGGCATATTAGATCCATCAGATTGCAACAATTAAAACATCAAAAGCCCACAAAAATAAAAACTCTATGCTTAGTTGAAACAATCTACCATTAACCTGATTCATACAACCACTTATCTCAACTAGAGCATCCCCTAAACTCCACTGATTCAACTCTCAAATCCCTGCTCAAGCACCCACTTAATTATTTGAAACTAGATAATTAAAAGTGAGGGAAAACATCTATACAAGAACTAAACTCAAGTTTACCAATTAAACACCAAAAATAGTTTTTGTATGACGTAATATCTCTATTAAGCATGCAATACATCAAAATTTATAGAAATCAGGCATAAAATCATGACAAGGAAACCTCCACACAAACATGCATACCTGATCCATGCAATGGAACGCAAAAATCCAATGTCTTATTCATCCCTAACATGAATTATCCAAGATTAGAGGTTAATTACTAGCATGCACACCAATATTAACACTCAAACTGAATTAAATAGTGTCATACTCACCTAAAATTTGCTGAAATATGCTCGACAAACTCCCTCAACACCTCTGAACCCCGGATCGAAGCTCACCCGCACGATCACAACCCAAAACCATCATCGACATACCTCACTGAGTATGATTTTCTAAGATTCAAAGCCGACCACCAACCACCTCGGCATGTGAGGTTTTCGTCTCCAGACGAAGCCACAAACACCCCTAAAATGGCTGATTGGACAACTGGCGACAACCTGATCTAGCTCTCACACCGTTCGAAACTCTGATTTTGTGCAGAAAATCGAAAGAGAAAAGGAGAGGGAAGGAAAAAGAATGAGGGAAGATTAGGCAGAGATACTCATTGAATCGCTCAATCGCAGCTCAAACTCGTCGCAGAAGAAGAACAAATAGTCATTGTTCTATTTGCAGAGAGAAATGAAGGAGCATAGAGAGAAAATGGGGGGAATTTGTTTTTATAAGTGGGTGGTTGTTCGCCTCCACATGATTTCTAGGGGCACCCACCCTCTAAAATCTAGAAAATAAATTTCTAAAAATTCAATTAAATCCCAATAAATTATAATTATTGTTTTTAATAAAAAAAAATCTAAAATAACAAAATTAAAATTTAACGGTGTTACACAGAAACATCAAAGTGATGTGTGATATGATGAGTTGTAAAGAGAAAAGAGTTGGTTGTTGAATCATGAAATAGATAAATGATGGGGTTGTTGAATCGACAATGCATACGGGTTTCTGGAAATGGTGTTTTCAAGTTGGTGTAAGTTTGTTAGATTCGATATTATTGATTTCCTTTTGTCTTAAAACTTTCTTATACTCACCGTATATTCCTTCCATTTCCCACAAAACAGAGCATGGGATCATGGATATAAATAATTGCTTTTGTTATAATGTGCAGTTGTCTCATCCAATGTTTTTTGTAACCTCCATAGTTTCGCAATCTCAAATTATGCTTTTAAGAAATCTTGATCCTAAAATGGATTGTGCAACGAGACAAGGTTAGAATTTCAAAGAAATATAATTGACACTAAATCAAGACCAGGACTTTCTCTGGTACAAGAGGTTTCTGCCTAGTACACCAATGAAACCTTCAGAAGATCTTAAGTTATAATTTACACTTACAAGAAAACAATTTCCATTACGTTTGAGTTTTGCTTTGATAATAAACAAACCTCATGGCCAAAAAATACCTTATGTAGGAGTTTACCTGGCATACCATGTTTTGAGTCAAAGTCAATTATATGGTGTTTTATCAAGGGGAACCTCCAAGTAGCAAACTAAGGTTTTATTAGGGATGTATAAATACCCTTCAAGGAACATATACAAGGAATGATGTCCATTGAAGTATTTCATTCATGCAATTAAAGTATGAACTCTAACTGCTAAAAGGTACAATACCTATATGGTGTTTTTTTTTAAATATTAAAAAATGTATCCTTCATCAATGTTTGGTTATATATATATGTATTACCCATACCTCTAAATGTGCATGCTTGGAGCTTCTCTACAAGTTGTTGGAAGCAGAAGACATATACAGTGATTAGGTTTCTTAGGTTACTATGTTATTTTCCACTAAGATACATTATTGCTATTGTGTATGTCAAAGGGATGTGACCATCAGTGTTGAATTATAACCCTGTTATTTAGATATCTTCATTTTCAAGTTGCCTGTGTGGGTTCTTCTGTATCACATGACAATAAGTTTATGATTTTCGTTGGGTAAAAAAAACACTCGTGCAACTCAGTAAAGATGTATACTACGCCTATTGCTATATCATTTTTGTGTGAACTTGCCGTTATGATTTTTTCTTATCCAGTTTTCAGATACACGGGACATGCAAAGTAGTTTGCCACTGCCATCCTAGCACCTACACATCTTTAGATGCTAATGTTACATTTCCCCCGTAACTGGTTTCCAAATAATTATTGTCCATTCTTCCTGTATTATAAAATTTTACCCTTATTCAGGAAAGTGGTTTACTGCAAATAGTGTTCTATTTCATTATGGAGGATTTTGTGTTCTATTGGGGCCTTAGAGTTTTACATACAAAATGGTTGTACAAGCATGTCCATAGTGTCCATCACGAGTTAGTTTACAACACATATAATGTCTTCAAGCATTGTTTTCCGTTGCTCATTTTCTCAAGGCCTAATAGGTTCAGTCGCATGATGTTTAGATATACTATACCTTTTGGTTTGACTTCTAAATATGCTCACCCTGTCATGGTTTTGTTTTTTTGCTTTGCTACCATTATTGGGCTTGCTATTACCGGATCCCATTTACTGGCCCTTTGGCTATGGATGGTGCTGAGAGTATTGAAGATAATAGAGGCTCATTGTGGGTATCATTTTCAGTGGAGTCTCTCAAATTTTTTCCCATTACATGGAAGGTAAGTTGATACTCCCTTACATTGGTATGTCAGGACCTTCTGTTTGCACACCACATCCATTTTCCTAACTACAATCATTGTTTTCATTAAAATTTTGCAATGTTGATTTTCACGATTTATCACCACCATTTGCTATACACCAAGTCTGGAAACTATTCGTGAACTTTTGTTTACGTGGAGTTGGGAATTAATTGTTTATGGTGATTTTATATATTTTTTCATTGAGTGCATGTAAGAGCAGGGCTGACTCAGTTGGGAGAAAGATTCATAAAAAGGAGATTGATCATACACCAACTACTACTAGTGTTGCTTCTTATATACTTGGAAATTTGCTTATAGTAAATTTTTTATTCTATTAGTGTTGAAGTTATGCTATTTGGTAATATAGTAATAGATCTGTCACATGTCACATGAATGCACTATGATTGGGTTCTTGTTTGCTTTTTGATGGACCAAAATTGTTCAATTCAGGGTTGAGGGTTTTTCCCTTAACCACCCAATTGAGCTTCATTCAGTGAAAGTTACAAAGTTTCAAATAGAACAAACATGATGGAGAATGCTAAAGGTATGACCCAAGGACCAGGGTGACACACTAATGGTAGTAATTGATATCCAATTGGCAAATTTCATAAAATAGGTCGAATTTGAGTATCAAATTACTAGTCAAAATTGATAATGCAGAATGAAAAATATAATAAAAACCTCTGTTCTAAAAATTAGCCTAGGCGGCTAAGAAACATTTTGCCTATTTATCTTGGCATTGAATTGGAAGTAATTTGTATGTTTTATGCTTAACTTTTATAAATTATAAATTATAATACAAAAAAAAACCGCTTGGGCTCCTACTAGGTCTCTTGGCGCTAGTCCCCTACTCGTCGTCTGCCTACTGCCTAGCAATTTTTAGAACCTTGATAAAAACAATATCCGCACTCTGGAACATTTTACGCCTTTTACACTTAAGTAAATGTGGAAAAATTGTTCATTATGGGTAGGGATGTTTATTTTTAGTTATGCAGTCAATACTCTTACCACAAAGGCAAAAAATAATCAAACTTTACTAGCTACTTTTCTAGAATAAGTTTCAAGATGTTCTTTATATTAAAGCTATTTTGTACAAAATCAAAAGCAAAGTATATTGTTCAAGTCAGTTTACTTGGTAAAAATAAATGGAGAGATTCGTTGATTCACTTGAATTGCGAGAATGTTGGACTACCAAAGGAAGAATAGTCAAATTTGGGATGAACTATAAAAGTATAAGAGATGTGACTTAAAGAGGTTAACTTACATTTTCAATGAGTGTGAGTGAAACTTTTGATGGATTTTGTCCTTATCTCACAACTTAAAAATAGGAATAGTTTGAGTGGAAAGATTTGGTTATTGGCGACTTTGCTAAATATTAGTAACTTTATATCTATTCATATTGTTTTATCTTCATTTTTAACCAATAGAAAGATGACAAGATCAAACATGGAAGTCTAAAATAATGGTTTGAGTTCATTGTCTTTCCTTCATAAAGGTTGCAGCGAGACATTTTTTTTCTTCTTCTTAGTTGTAACTTTTTAAATAAACCTCCATCTTCTCACAATCATAACAAAGTTAAACTCCATTTGACTCATGCATGTTTTTCTAATTCTGATTGTTCCAGAAGTTAAAACACAATCTTCAAAATAGTCTTGTTACACTTTTGACCCTTGACTTGTTTAGTAACATTGAGTCAATAACAAAATTGAGATGAAAACTAAATGAAGGATTGCAGTAGTTAATTGGTATGTGGGCAGAAATATAAGGTTTACGTCTTAGAAAAGCTTGGAGTTTACGAATCAAGTCTTTACATTCCAAATCTTTCTTACTTTTATATTGTGGAGCAATTATGGATTTGATCCAACTTTGTAGAGCCCCACCCTCATTGGTTGTCATAAGGTTAACCTCATTGAATCCACTTGAGTTTAAAGATGAAAATTTTCTCACATTTCATTAAAAAAACTCGTTAACTGTATACACTCTCGAAACTCATGAACGTGTTATAAAATCAATGTGATCTTCATGTACAATTTCCAACTCATATTAAACTAAACTAAGGATTTAATATAATAATAGACATGTAGGTGTTCGTATAACAATCAAATATCTTGTCATCCCACCTTTTAGGGTTAGGTAGTGAATATTATGAGATATTTTTAAAATATATAATACTATCTTATTTTTCTATGAACATGGATGCCACAACATATGCATAAGATTTATAACATTTAAATAATGGCATGCACACCATTTTGCACGCCACTCAATTAATTTTTATTTTTTTTAGCATTTATGTACATTCCTACCAGTGAGTTAGGGGGTACATTATTTACAGGTGGTCGATGCAAATCATCATAAAATATATTAAAAAGAAAAATAATTTATTTAAAAATAAATTAAAAACAATAACAATATTTCTAACTACATTAATAATAGATAATCATAGTATTCAACAATAAAACACACACATCATATTCAAAAGATGAAGGGAAAATGAAACAATATTACTTACAAAAAACACATAAGAAGAAGAATGACTAGGGATGATTGGAGACCAAAAACTTAGCATGTGTTATATGGGAATAATATGTTTCTTATAAGTCGATCTATTTTTTTAAAGTACGTTCTCTAGAGAGCAATGATGATTATATTATACAATAATAAATTACATTATATATTACATTAATTTATCATGATATTAAGTCATATGACAATTAGGTTATGTATGTAATTTGTTATCAAACAGGTAAATTGTGTTGTTTTCATGAAACTCGCATAACTAATTTACGTACACAATCAAATATTGCTTTAGAATAAGAAAGTCGAAACGAGATCATGTAAATACTTTGTTATACATACTAAAAATTTCATAACCAATATGTTCATATTCAAACTTAAAAATAAGAATTAAAACTTTAAATCATGCATTCAACAGTTGTGCCAGCAATCGTGAAGAGCGATGAGAGCACATGTATCTAGTCCTGTCCTACTAAGGGGTTTGATTCTTACTTGGATAAGACCGATATGGATGTACTTGTATTCTTGATTTTGTAAAAATTGAAGAGTTTTGGTTGAAAATAATTGTTTGGATTCTAAATATCCATCAAGAGGTACTGTCTGTTCGACAGTATCTATCAGATCTTTAGATTTTTGAGAAAAAAATGATTTTGAAATCTCATAAATGTTTTTGTAAGGGACTTCTGGAATTGACCATTTTTTGTAAATTTTGTTCTACTTCTGGAATTCTGCATTCCATCCTATTTTGTAAATCAGGGTTTCTTTGTCTGGAGCTAGAAGCTTGGGTAAATTTTGAAACAAAAGACATTTTATTGAAATCAGAAGGGGTTTAGAAATCAGTTATACTGTACCCGGACCACCAGTATGGGACCACCTAGCCCAACTCACTGCGCTACCTTGCGACTTACAGAGGGCATCCAACGGCTGACCAATTGATGCCCTTTATAAGCCGTTGATAGCATTGGTCAGCCGTTAGGTATGTTGGTCAGCCGTTGGATGCCCTCTGTAAATCGCAAGGTACCGCAGTGAGTCGGGCTAGGTGGTCCCATACTGGTGGTCCAGCTGTAGGTGGTCCGGGTACAATGTTCCTGATTTTTAAACCCTTTTTTATTTCAAGAAAATATCTTTGTTTTCAAAATTTACCCGAGCTTCTAGCTCCAAACAAAGAAACCCTGATTTACAAAATAGGATGGAATGCAGAATTCCACAAGTAGAACAAAATTTACAAAAATGGTCAATTCCAGAAGTCCCTTACAAAAACATTTATGAGATTTCAAAATCATTCTTTTCTCAAAACTTGAAGATCTGATAGATATTGTCGAACAAACATTACCTCTTGATGGATCTTTAGAATCTAAACAATTATTTTCAACCAAAACTCTTCAATTTTTACAAAATCAAGAATACAAGTATATCCATATCGGTCTTATCCAAGTAGGAATCAAACCCCTCACTAGGACAGGACTAGATACATGTGCTCTTATCGCTCTTCGCAATTGTCGGCACAATCGTTTTCAGGATTCTCTGTTAGGAATAGCAGAGTCTACCTTAGCGATGGGTCTAGTCTATTTTGACTGTTACCCCAATTTCTCGGTGTCTCTCAAGGATCCAAATGTCATTGAAAAACTTACACTGAACATTCAGACCTCTGGTTTCGACATGTTACCAGGACCTGAGCCTTTGGCGTTGATCTACAAAATCACGTACAAAGACATGAAGACTCAGCTGAGCCGTCGTGCTTTGCTCGAGTCTGAAAAAGGATACACAATCCTATTCCAGGCCAACAAAGACAAGACTAGTGTTATTGTCCCAAAGACAATCCACTGGAATCGAGTTACTCTTCCAGTAACTTGGCAAGTTCAGTCCCAACCTAGAAAGCCTCCTCCTAGTCATCTTAACTAGATCCTCACTCTTGAAGATGGAAATGTAGAATTACAGTTTTCTGAATCAAGAATGACTAGGCTTCAACCTCTAGATTTCCAACTCGGACGTAGATCTAAATCATCATTCAGAACTGCTCCATCTCAAATCCCTAGAACTCCTACACTAGAAGTTATACCTCACTTAGATCTAGCCAATCTAAGGCACAATCCTCAATATCCACAAATTCCTCAACCTGTTTACAATTTTCAAAATGACAATCAATCAGAAAAATCTCCAACTCGATCTGAGATGGGAGATCCTGCTCAACTGAATGTTATTTCAAAAGAATTTGTTTTAGACAAAAACTGGATTCAAAATGAATTTTTACAAAGTCACAACACTGACAAACGAGAAGCATTTTATGCTCAAACTAATTCAACTCAACGAATTACTTTGGGGAATTTTTTTTATCGATTTTGTGAAGACATCAGCGAAAACATGTCATTCCTTGAATGGTATGAGTTTGTTTATCTTCCCAAAATCAATGTTGTCAAAAATTCTTCTAAACCTTGGCATTTGAAAAATAATTCTTTAATAGAATCTGTTTTGCCGCCATTAGAAGAAATTAAATTTCAAACTCAAGGACAGACTATTGTAGCCTCTCTTTTGAAGGATTCCATTTCTCAAACTGATTCCAAAGGAATTTCAAAAATTATTGAAAAAAATAACTATACAAATGTTTTATTACATGAAATAGGAGAAAAACTTATTGGTGAATCAGATTCATCTCCTCCATCTCCCATTCCAAAACCAGTTATTTATTTCACCCCTTCATGAACCTGATGTTCTATCTACCCCAAATCACCGCCTTTATAGGATCAATAGGCAGCTTACTGCATTAAAATTGCAAGATAAGCCTTCATCTTCTACAAAACAGATTAACACTCTGTCTAATCCAACTGAGTCTGACTGACGAACCTGATCCGATGACTGAATTGGATAAGCTTCAGGCTAATCCTATTCGATCATCTCGCCACAATTAATCCCAACCAACTAACCATTCACCAACCACTAGGAATTTTTTCCTAGGCCAACACTTCCTGATATGCAATATGAGGAAAAATCTCTCCATACATTTGGATCATTTTCTACAGGAAACATTTATACTTGGAATATAGATGGTCTCACTGAATAAAATATCATTGAATTAACACAAGAAATGATCATGATGGCCTCTGCTCATCGCAGTGAAAACAAATCTGATCAAAGTATTGTGCAAGTGATCATTGCTGGATTTTTTGGTCAATTGAAAGGATGGTGGGATAATTATCTCACTCTTACTGAACAACAATATATCTTAACTGTTATTAGCCTATAAAATCTGAGACAGGTGAAAACATTTCTGACTTTGTGTCAACCTTGATTTTTCGCTATTCTTCATCATTTTATAGGAGATCCTTCCAAATTCCAAAACAAATCCAGAGATCTTCTTATGATTCTCAAATGTCCAACACTTAGTCATTTTCGTTGGTACAAAGATGTATTCCTTAAGAAAGTTATGCTTCAGTCCGAGGCTAACAATCCTTTCTGGAAAAGGAAATTTCTTTCAGGATTACCTCCCATTTTTGCAGACACAGTTCGTGACAAACTACAAGCCCAGTATAATGGAGATATTCCATTTGACAGGCTTACGTTTGGTGATCTTATTGCTAAGATCAACGAAGTTGCTCTGCAACTATGCAACGATTTAAGACTCAAAGCCCAACTAAAAAAGCAAAATATTTCAGGTCTAAAAGAACTTGGATCATTTTGCCAACAATATGGTTATGAGTCTATTAAGGTCCCTTTTAGCAAATCTCGCCAAAAGTACAAGTCACGCCCTGCACGAGCCTTTAAGTCCAAAAGGCCTTATGGCCCAAAACAACTCAAAACTTATAACAACTTTTATACCAAGCCCAAAAGGCATGGTACCCACAAGCCCAAAACCTTTACAAAAGCTAAGGGTCCAGTTGTTCAAAAACCCATTTGTTACAAATGTGGTAGGCCTGGTCATTATGCTAAAAGCTGTAGACTTCCCCAAAAAACTCAGGAACTTCAAGGTCCTGAAGAAATCAAGCATATGTTTACCAAATTATTGATCAATTCTTATTCGGATGATTATTCCTCAGATGATTTTCAAGTTTATCAAATGAGGTATGATTCTGTCTCATCTGTTGACCCAGAAGTCTCTGATCAGGATCATTGTGTTAATGCTTGCACTTGCAATACATTAACCTCTGTCAATGTGCTTTCTAAATCAAAAGAAACTAGTATTCTTTTGGATTTTGTTGATCGTATTGATGATCCGCAATTAAAGACATATTATTTAACTCATATAAAAAACACTATTACAAAAAAACCTATTCCTGAGATTATAAATCCATTTTATAATAAAAAAGAAATCATAAACAGATTTTGAGCTTCTCCTCAACAATCTGTTTCCATTTCTGATTTACAAGCTGAAGTAAACATCATGAAAAAAAAAGATAGCTCAACTCAAGCAAGACCAAACTTGGCTTGAACAACAGCTTATGAATCAACAGATTCATAATGAAATATCTCTTCCCAGTCCTGATGAGCCTTCAACTTCTAATCAAATAAGGAAACTGATCATTCATTTCTTAATGAAATCACTACAGTTAAATTTCACAAATGGTATATAAATGTATCTCTGGTTATCAACCACAATTATACAATTAATACCATTGCTCTTGTTGACTCTGGAGCTGATCTTAACTGTATTGCCGAAGGATTAGTCCCTTCTCAATATTTTAAGAAAACAAAACAAAGATTGTACACCACAAACAATAAACGTTTGACAACACAATTCAAAGTAACAAATGTTTATATCTGTCAAGATGGTATCTGTATTAAACATGATTTTATGCTAGTTAGGGATATGGCTCAACAAATCATTTTGGCACTCCTTTCTTAACTACAATTTATCCGTTTAATGTTACAGAGAAATGTATTCATACCAAGATTCTTGATGGAGAACTTACTTTTAAGTTCTTCCTCAAAACTAAAATTGTTGAAATTAATTCTTTGAAACAAAAGAATTTTTTCGTCAATTTTATTTCACAAAAGCTTTAACATACTAATTTCCTCAAGACTGAGATCGAGTATCATCGTATAGATGAACAACTCAAAAATCCTAATATACATACTCGTATTGTTCATTTTCTTGAAAAATTGGTTTCAGAACTTTGTTCTGACCTTCCAAATGCTTTCTGGCATAGAAAGAAACATATGGTCATATAGCCATATGATCCTTCTTTTTGCGAATCACAAATTCCTACAAAGTCTCGACCAATTCAGACGAACTCTGAATTAATGGAATTTTGTAAGGGTGAAATCAAAGAATTAATTTTCAAGAAATTAATTACTCCTTCCAAATCCCCATGGAGTTGTTCAGCCTTTTATGTTTGCAAAGGTGCTGAACTTGAAAGAGACACTCCTCACCTTGTTATCAATTACAAACCCCTTAATAAGGTTCTACAATGGATTAGGTATCCCATACCTAATAAACGAGATCTTATTAAGAGGTTATACTCAGCCATAATTTTCTCTAACTTTGATCTCAAATCTGGATTTTGACAGATCCAAATCCATCCTCATGATCGATACAATACAACTTTCAATGTTCCTTTTAGCCAATACGAATGGACGGTCATGCATTCAGCCTTAAGAACGCGCTAGGCGAATTCCAAAATATCATAAATGATATTTTAACTCCTTTTTCCCAATTTTCAATCATGTATATCGATGATATACTCATCTTCTCTGACACCATAGTTGATCATTGGAAACACTTGTATCAGTTTTACAAAATCATCAAAACAAATGGTTTTATCCCCAACCAAAATTGATTTATTTCAAACAAATGTTCAGTTTTTAGGCCACAAGATCCATCATGGAATGATCACTCATATTTCTAGGGCAATTGATTTTGCTGACAAATTTCCTGAAGAAATCAAAGACAAAAATCAGTTGCAACGTTTTTTAGGTTTTTTAAATTATGCTGCAGACTTTTACAAAAATCTTAGAGTTTTACTTAAGCCCTTGTTTGCAAGGCTTAAGTCCAACCCAAGCTCATGGTCTTCGACCCATACTCAAATAGTCTGTCAAGTCAAAGCCCAGGTCAAGAGTCTTCCTTGTCGAGGAATCTCCAATCTCCTGCATTCAAAATTGTAGAAACAGATGTGTCTAATGTAGGATACGATGGTATTCTCAAACAGCGTATTCCCGAGTCTACAATCATCCAATTAGTTCGATACCATTCTGGTATTAGGAATTCAGCCCAAATCAACTACTCTATTGTAAAAAAGGAGATTTTATCAATTGTTTTGTGCATTAAGAAATTTCAAGATGATTTGATAAATCAAAAGTTTTTACAGCGAGTTGATTGTAAATATGCAAAAGAGATTTTAACCAAAAATGTTATAAATCTCGTTTCAAAACAAATTTTGGCCCGCTGGCAAGGACTATTGTCAGCTTTTGATTTCAAAATTGAATATATAAAAGGAGAAAACAATTATTTGGCAGATTTTTTGACAAAAGAGTTCCTTCAAAAATGAGTTTTCAATCATCTTCTTCCTCTAGACCTTCTCCTTCACCCAAACCTCAATCAAAAGCCCAATATGCTATGAAGCCTTCTGCTTCAAAGCAACAAACCCCTCTTTCTTATGCCCTTTATCTTACAAACCCTTATCAGCCCCTGTCATATGCAGAAGAATCAAACTCTACTACCATGACAAGTTTTACAAAACCAAAATCTACATCAGCCCCAAATCCGTACCTTACAAAACCATGTCTGGAACTACTCACCATTGTTGAACCAGTTTTTTATTCCCTTACAAAAGAACCACAATTGATCGCAAAAAATCTCTTTGCTCTGAAGGCTCCTTTTGAAGAAGCCGGCATACTCAAAACCCAAGAATTCTATGAGTTCATATTGGTTGACTCTGACTCAATAGTGATCACTCATCACAAATATCCCTCTAACCCAGAGAAGATCACCCACTCCAAATGTCAAATCCTACAATTTTTTTCTGAAGCTGATTGGAAACAGAATCTTCGTTTCCACAAGAAGTTTTCAGTCAACTATCTTCCCATATCTTACAATTATCTTGATTATAAGCAAGCTTGGTCTAGAGCTTTCTTCCTGTCATCTCAAAACTATTCCCATTTCTGGTTCTTCTTGTTCTGCAAGAAGTTTTCCCAAAAGTCTGTTCCTTTATGGTTTCAACACACTTGGTGGAACCATTTCAGACCTTTACAAGATATCTTACCACCTCTAGTCAATGAAGGATGGGAAGTGTTCAAATCCAAGTTCAATCCGCTAATACCAGCCTCAGGACAGGTATTGTCACTTTCGTTCTTCATCAAATTCAACCTCTTATGGATCTGTTGCTGGGATTATGTCACTTCATCTATCTCAGTTCCATGTCAATCGACTCAAGCTCCTATTTGGTTCTGCCGCCGATTCAAAGTCAAATGGTCGTCTCAATTTGACCACTCAAATGTTACAAAAGAAGCAGTTACAAAATTCTTCTCAGGCAAAGACAATTTTTCTGCTCCTCAAGTGAATCCAATTCAAACTCCATCTCAAGCAAAGCTTCTTCGACAACACATCAAGAAGCAACTTCAAGGTAAACCTACAAAAGAGGAATTATTGGAAACCCTGTCAAAGATCTAGTCAGATGTTTCAGACGATGACGATGATCCAATAGTACCCGACAATGAGGACGATTGTTTTGGCATCTTCTCGCCACTAGCATGAATCCTACCCCACCATCAACAACAAAAACATCTATGAGTCAGCATGGTTCTAGAAGCCATTACAAATGTCTCCATCAAAACATCTTCCACCTCTACAAAAGATGAAGTTACTTTCGGCCCAACCGACAACATCTTCTTTTCAAAGCAAATGTGTGAATCTACAGTTCCCGCACATCATCAAAGTCAAAAGTTCAACAGTACCTCCACCAACTACAAGCATCCAAAAATGAATAGTATTCACAATCAACCACCTCCAATTATTACAAAAGACAACAAATGACACGGATCTCCATCAAACATCATCATTAAAAAGGACAAAGCTCCACCAACTCCACTACCAGCTGGAGAAGACTTTTCTTCTCTTCAATCAATGTATCTTCTTTTATTTCTCTTATTTAAGCAAGTGTGCTCCTTAGTTTTTAGTAGGACTTCTTTTCCAAATGTAATGGTTTAGGCTTACCCCTGTACTCCCTTCTCTCCTGTAAGTACTATTTTCTTATGAATAAATGTTTTCTTCATATCATTTTATTTACAATTAAGTATTGTTAAATCTATCTGCGTGACCTACCTGTATAACATCTAGGTACCCAATACTTTTGGATCCCTCCTTAGATGCAGCATCGATCCAAAGAATAGATTTTACAAGAAAAAATGTTGTTTAATTTCTTGAATTTTGTTATTTCCTTCCTCTCTGTTAATAAGCAACCTGCAAAGAGAAGTCATGAATGCTTTAAGATTGCAAGTAAAAATGAAAAAAAAAATGATAATCATTTGAGGTCTTGACTTGACTGGATAATAAAATTAAAGTGAACCAAGAACATGTAAAAATTATTCAATGCTTGAGATTTCAACTATAACAAACCAAAGAAAATATCATTCTCATGAATGTATTAATGCCTTAAAAATCCAAATCAAAATATTTATCCAACTCCAAATTGTTTTTCTTTCATTGGTTATTCATAGCTTAGAAAAAAATGTGGTCTAAGTGAGAAGAAACCTTAGGAGAATAGAAAAAGGCCCAAATGAGGACCATAAATTGTTGATTTAGAGGCAAATGAACGAGATAAATAATGAAGCTTAACTTATGTTCTAGAAGAGATATTAATTGCGGATGTGGGAGAGACAAGTCTTGAAAAATTATTTTTGATTCTTGATTAATATAATTGATGCGTCCAAAAATCGTCCTCCTGTGAGTTTGACCTGCAAAATAGATGTTAGAATGCCAATGACCACATTTTCGGTGGCCGAAGGTAGTCCGATGCATAAGTCAGCAACTCTGCTTGAAAAATGAAATAAATCTGGACAAAACTCAGTTAAAGTTGCATACCTGTGTCGAATGTTCCCTTTACCTTTTATAATGGTCGCGGTTAATTCTCTGCATTACTTAAGTATGTGAGGTGCAACGGAAAGAAATGTTTCTCGTACAGTCTCCTTCTTAATGGAGATGCGCCCGTGGATGCGTAACTCCCTCCACGACTCTTTTTGGTGCATCGTTTCTCTTCTTTATGAGATAACTCGTGTCAGGCCTGGATCCGAGTTCTGATTTGTTCGGGTTTGGGTTCGGGGTTCACTTATATCTTCTCATTAGTAGGCCTTGTTTGGGCCTCTTTGATTGTCTTTATTCTTCTTGGGTTTTATAAGTTGGCCCAACAGTTTGGAGCCACATTCTTGTGATGGATGTTCTCTGCCACGAGTACGACCATGATGATCGGTATATTTTGATGTATCATCAATAATAATGACAATTTTGCCCCTACATGATACTTGTTGTATTTTTTTTTAATTTGTTATTTATTTATTTATTTATTTATTTTTGTTTGTTTTTTATTTATTGTTTTAAGAAAATATAACACTTTGACAAAAGAAGTTTAGAGTTTGGGGCATTGTATAGGGAACAAAAGCATGTGTCGTTGGTTAGGAATGACTCTCTCATTCATTAAAAAAATTATAACCCGAACTTGCATTTAATTCATGTCACAATTACAAGAATTCACCTTGGTGTAACGATCACATCCCAATCCAGTTATATCTGGAGGTAATTGAACATGGATGGACTGAATATCACAAACACTAAGCATCTAGGTCTTATACACAAACCCTATAATTTTTTAGGGTGGATAGGAGATCATATATCATATGAATTACAAATTTATAACATAACTAGTTTAATATGACCAACTTCAATCATCCATATTTTTGCAAACATGATTACCTTCAGTCATATATTTAGAAAATAAAAAAAATAGGGCAATCCACAAATTTGAATTTTGTACTTAGTACACAAGTATGACCAATGTCAATTTTTTCAAGCCCCGAGATCATTGCAAACTTTAGATCTTAGTTTTATCAATCATGACTAAGGTTACTCATGCGTTTGAGAACAAATTAATTATGTTGGTATTAGTCCACCAACATTGAAAAGAGTGGATGAAAAGCATGATGATGTATATATATGTTAGTTATGAACAAAAAGAAAAATGAATTGTAAATATTCATTGAGTTATGAAATTAACAGTGACATTTCTCAAAATTTACATATACTAGTTGATAGTAGGGGTGGGCATGGTTCGGTGGAACCAACACCGTTCCCGAATAGTATTTTGGGTTTGGTATGGTTCGGTTTTTAACATTTTTTAAAGTGGCACTGTATCGCACCATACCACCCGGGATTGGTGCAATTCAATACCAATTTCAGTCCGTCCTGAATCCTGAAAATTGGTATGCGACGGTACAAAATTGGCACGTCCTGAATCCTGAAAAAGTATTATATTGTTTGATGAAATCTATTTGTTTTGTAGGATGGATAGTTGATGGCAGAGACGTTATGGTTCAATTTGCCAAGTACGGTTTGGGAATGACAATTCCTTGAATCGAATTGACATCATGAATCAAGTGAAGAATATAGAACGAGTAACATGTGTCTGAATGATGTATAAAATTATGAGAAGCAAAGCTACCCAAACAACAACATCTTGACAAAAAATTCTTACAATAAAAATAATTATAACCACCTAAATACTTATAATAATAATTAAAACTAGTTTATGCAAACAGTGAGCTCCGAAAGTGATAGAGACACGAGGACCAGAAAATGCCAAAGGCATTACATTCATTCAAGCAACATGTCTTGCAATTTGTGTTTATGAGCTACTACCCTATTGTGGCAGTAGAGCCTCTTACAATAAAATATACAAAATCACTTTCTTTTGTTCAATCATGTTTTCCCAAATAAAGCCACACACAATGTTGTTGAACCAAAAACACATTATCCAATTCTGATAAATTTTTGGCACAGAAAATTGTTCCCTTTCATTGATATCTCATGGTTACATATATACGGGAAATCAATCACTCAAAATAAGGATACAAGCTAAATATAAGGAGAGAAAATCTCCAACAAATGCAATATTCCTAGCATATTCCTAGCCCGAAGATACCGTATCTTGCCAACAAAGTATAAGGCATATTCCTAGCCCGAAGATACCGTATCTTGCCAACAAAGTATAAGGAGAGAAAATCTCCAACAAATGCAATATTCCTAGCCCGAAGATACCGTATCTTGCCAACACTCCCCCTCAAGTTGGTGCATGAAGATTTCGAATGTCCAACTTGTCGAGAAAAGACGCAAATTGTTTCTTTCCGATAGCTTTGGTGAATATATCAGCCAATTGATCACCAGTGCGGACATAGTGAGTAGAAATGAGACCATCTTGGATAGCATCCCGAACGAGATGACAATCCACTTCTATGTGCTTGGTACGTTCATGAAACACCGAATTAGCTGTGATATGCATAGCAGCTTGACTATCACAATATACACGCATAGGCCGTGTATGAGAGACTCCCAACGAGGATAATAGATCCTTCAACCATTTAAGCTCACACGTGAGCGTTGCCAGAGAGTGATACTCGGCCTCAGCAGAAGACCGAGAAACCGTGTGTTGTTTTTTCGTTTTCCACGAGATTGGTGAAGACCCAAGAAGCACAAAATACTCGGTAATGGATCGGTGAGTGACTGGACAACTAGCCCAATCAGAGTCACAGTAGCCATGTAGTTGAACTTCGGTGCTAGCGCATAAGAGAGTTCTCTGTCTAGGACATCCTTTGATATAGCGGACCACTCGTAAAACTGCTTCCCAATGACGGGTCCACGGTGATTGCATGAATTGAGCCAATGTATGAACCGAATAGCACAACTCAGGACGTGTAATTGTGAGGTAAATCAATCGTCCAACAAGACGACGATACTGCTCCTGGTTGGCCATGAAAGAGCTGTTATCTAAAGCAAGTCCATGATTCTGCTCCAGTGGAATAGTGGTTGGTTTGGCACCCAACTTTCATGTTTCTGCGACTATGTCCAACGCATATTTGCGTTGAAATTAAAATATCCCTTCGACACCACAGGCGACTTCAATCCCCAAGAAGTACTTCAATTTACCAAGATCTTTCATGTGAAAACAAGCATTGAGATATTCCTTAAATTGAGCCAACATTCCCGAATCATCTCCTGCTATAATCAAATCATCAACATACACAAGAACAACCAGAATAGCACCATTCCGTTTAAACGTAAACAGAGAATAATCAAAATAGGACTGCAGGAATCCATAAGTTTTTAATGCAGATGAGAGTTTAACAACCAATTTCGGGGTGTCTGCCGCAAACCATAAAGAGATTTCCGTAGTCGGCACACTTTCCCAGGATATGAGCCCAAAAACCAGAAGGTGGCCACATATAAACTTTTTCGTCAAGATCCCCATGTAAAAATGCATTACGAACATCCATTTGATGCAAATCCCAATGCTTTTCGGCGTTCACTGTTAACAGAATTCTTACTATAGCCATTTTAGCAACAGGAGCAAACGTTTCATTGTAATCGATCCCTGCTTTCTGATTGTTCCCAAGCACCACCAGGCGCGCCTTATGATGCTCAATTGAGCCATCGAAATTGTACTTCGTTTTGTAAACCCAATTGCAACTGATGGGTTTCTTCCAAGAAGGCATAGTCTCCACATTCCACGTCCCATTATCTTCGAGCCTTTATTTCTTCTTGCATAGCAGTGCGCCATTTGTCATGTTTGACAGCCTCAGAAAAATGGGTAGGCTCAGTCTCGGCTGTAATAGCTGCCAAAAAACGACGATGTGGTGCAGAAAAGTTATCACAACTTACATAATTAGCTATGGGATAGGGAGTACCTGAGGACAACTGAGAAGTATGATTTGGTGTGACGGGATCGGGGCAGCGAGCGGTGTGACACACATAGTCCTGTAAATGGCTCGGAGGACGCCGTGTACGTTGTGTGCGGCCTTCTGTTGCACTAGGAGAAATGGACATGGATTCAACAACACCAATACTCCCCTGGTCACTAGGCTCCTGCGACTCATCATCTATACCCAACTGTAACGGCGTTGGATCCGTGGAATTTTCATCACCAATGGCATCCTCAACTAGGAACTCGTTGCTTGTGGCAATAATAGGATCAATAGGGGGTTTTTGAAATGGAAACTCCCCCTCACTAAAAACAACATCACGAGAAACAAAGAACTCATTTTTCTCAAAATCATACAATTTCCATCCCTTCTTTCCATACGGATAACCCACAAAAGCACATTTACGACTTCTAGATGCAAATTTATCATTTTCTCGAACTCGAGCAAAGCACAAACACCCAAATGTACGAATGTTATCATAAGATGGAGCAGTATTAAACAAAACTTCATAAGAGGTTTTCCCACCCAAGACGGAGGAGGGTGTCCTATTAATCAAATACCCAGCGGCCAACACACATTCTC
Organism: Berberis vulgaris; assembly: GCA_963556465.1. Classification (NCBI taxonomy): domain Eukaryota; kingdom Viridiplantae; phylum Streptophyta; class Magnoliopsida; order Ranunculales; family Berberidaceae; genus Berberis; species Berberis vulgaris. Next base: position 54,682,131 of record OY747136.1, on the reverse strand, counting down.
CCCAAAATTGAATGGGAAGAGTAGCCTGAAAACGCAAGGCACGAGCCACATTCAAGATATGACGATGCTTTCTTTCTACTCTATCATTTTGTTGAGGAGTCCCAACACAAGATGTTTGGAATTCAATTCATTTTTCAATAAAGAAAGACTTTAGTGAAGTAAATTCAGTCTCATTATCACTCCTCATTATTTGCACTTCTTTACCAAACTGTCTACTCATCATAGAACAAAAATTCTTCAAAATATTATGCACTTCAGATTTCTCAATAAGCAAATAAATCCACACTACTCTAGTAAAATCATCCAAGAGGATTAAGAAATAAACTGCTCCACAAGAGGACGGGGCACGATAAGACCCCTATAAATCACAATGAATCAGAGAAAAAGATTCATTTGCATTATGACTATTTTATTCAAAGACATCTCTAGTTTGTTTTGCACACAGACAAATTTCACAAGCTTTATTTTCCGAATCAACAATAACTGAATTAAAATGTGGTAGAGCACCTACAATACGATAAGACGGATGTCCCATACGACGATGCCACAACTCAACATCATTCTTGCATTTCACCTTGTGCACGCGCGCCGGTGTCACACCCCGCAAGACATAAATCCCGTCACGTTGTTCACCCACACCAATCAGGGTCCTCGAGGTACGGTCCTATATCACACAACTTATTAGTAAGAGTGATTATAAAGTTTGCTTCACAAAGTAATTTACCAACAGACAACAAATTGCAATTCAACTATGGAACAAATAAAACATGTGACAATCTCAATTTATCTCCAATAACCACAGTTCCTTCTTTCGTTGCCATTGTTTCATCTCCATTCGGTAGTCCCACGGGACATGGAGCCACTTCGCAAACATCAGCAAGAAGATCAACACATCCGATCATATGATGCGAAGCGCCGGAGTCAAGAATCCACTGTTGTTCAAAGATCTTACCAGTTAGTTTTTCTGTGGGAGTAATCTTTTGGGCGTTCAGCGTCGTCACAAGCGTTGTCCATTGATCTTCGGGAAGGCCGACACGATCTGCCTCAGACACAGATGACGATGTCCCGCGCCCACTCACACTGTGCACAACATTCGCACGGGCTGGACCACATCCACGACCCGTTCCGCGTCCAGCACCACAGCCACTCCCACGTCCTCCTCCACGAGGTCTGTCTCCCCACCATTCGGGGTACCCAATAATCTGAAAGCACCCATTCGCATCATGTCATGTTCTTCCACAATGTTTGCAAGTCTCATTCCTCTATTTGTTATCTCGACCCTTCGCGTGAATAACAAAGGCCACAGCTTCACTTCTGTCATCTTTTCCCCGGGCTATCTCGCGATGCCTTTCTTCCGTTACAATCATTGCGTAGACTTGATTCAAGCCTGGCAATGGGTCCATATTTAATATGGTTGAGCACACCGTACCAAACTTGGAGTCTTCCAATCCCATAAAAAACTGATGGATTTGCTCGTCTTCCCGTCTCTTGATCAAACGATCCGTGATTTTGCACTTACACCCATCACATCCGCAAGTCAAAATCGGCTCATAGTCATTTAATTCATCACACAACATCTTCAATCGACCAAAATAGGTTACAACAGGTTGTCCACGTTGCTTGCATTTCGCCAATTCTGATTCTAATTGTTGAATATGCGGTCCATTGGCAATCGCAAAGCGCAACTGCAAATCATCCCAAAGTTCCTTTATGTTCTCCCTGTAAGTAATGGTCGAACGTAAGGACGGCTCAATAGTGTTGAATATCCATGCCACCAACATGGAATTCACCATCCACCAATCTTCAATTTCTGTCGGGTTATCCACTGGCTGTGGAATCGTTCCATCGATAAAACCAAGTTTCTTCTTAGCCCGCAACGCCACTTTCATGGCCTTTGCCCATTCTTCATAATTCGTTCCTTTCAATTGCACATGAGTCACAAGTGCTCCAGGATTATCTGCTGAGGTTAAGGTATACGACGTGATTGCATCATTCTTGCTCTTGCCATTGTTACCTCCTCCAACCATGGCGATTCACAGAAGTTTCGAAATTTTTTTATTTTTTTTAATATTTTTAGAGGAATTTCGATCGCTCTGATACCATGATAATTTTTGACACAGAAAATTGTTCCCTTTCATTGATATCTCATGGTTACATATATACAAGAAACCAACCACTCAAAATAAGGATACAAGCTAAACATAAGGAGAGAAAATCTCCAACAAATGCAATATTCCTAGCCCGAAGATACCGTATCTTGCCAACAAATTCCTCTAATGAATTCAAGATTCAGTAGAACGAGTTCTAACATCGATTCACCATCAACAATGCATCATTATCGGATTCTGCCCAAGTGATGCATACTATTGTTGCTGTAAAAAATTGTTGCTGATGCATAAATAAGTATTGTTGCTGCAAAAAAAATTTGCTAAGAATAATAATAGGAAGATAACAAGATAGATTTCTCCTCCTTGTTGAAAAATTTGAAAGCAAAGATTGGTTTCCAAATCTCAAAAGACTGCAATTGATACCCTAAAGCTTAGGTTTAGTGAATCCAATAATGGAACAAACTCATGTCGATTTTCTATCAAAAAATGAAAATGAAAAAAAGAAACCGGACAGAGCATAACAAAACTACATTCTGGAATTACACATGCAAAAAAACAACAAATCTAAAAAGAAGACCCAATACATAAGCATGACAGAGTATCAATCAAAGATGCGAGACGTTGCAACAAATCTGCACAAATTAGCTTTACCGGATGTAATACTTGCATTAATGGATAACTATAAACTAAGCACCAGCAATATATGTGTCGAGGAAACCAGCGAGGAAATGAGCGAGGGGAGGGAGGTGGCGGGGTGGGGACCGTTCACCTCCCTCAGGATGTGCGTACCAAAAAAGATGGCATGCATCCCGAGGGAGGTGAACGGTTCCCACCCCGCCACCTCCCTCCCCTCGCTCATTTCCTCACTGGTTTCCTCGACACCTAGAATTTCTAATACTTCTAATTGTCACCTCACAGACATTCTACTTTCAGCAATAAACAAAATTAGAAATTAACTTAAAATTTCAGCAAACTTTTGTTTTTCTTTTTGGACCTACAGGGATGTCCACTTGGGTGTTCTTAATATCCTTTGCAACTTGAATTGCAATTGGTTTCTTTTTAGATGCCACTGTTGAAACTTGAATTGCAAATCCTTTGCAATTGCTGCCTGGCAACTCCAATCCAATGCAACTTTATTTGCCGATGCATTATCAACTGTGATGGTCAAAACCTTCTCTATTTCCCAATCACCAATCAAGTAGACATGACTCAAAGCTTTCATATGGTGCCCACTTAGTGATTAGGAATAACTTTCAAACACCTACAAATATTAACCCCTTCCAACCCCCCAAAAAATAATTTTAATTTGACAACAAGAAATCACTCTTGTTTTGGTGGCCAGATTTCACCACTGTATTTATTTCGCATTGATTTTGAAGAAAGCAGAAGAAAAAAGGAAGGAAGGAATTTTTTTTTTGAAAAAGACATGCGAAAGAAGAAGAAGGGTACATGGTTGAAGCTATCCCCTCCTTGCCACTAACAACAATGGAGAGTAAGAGTTTGGGGTTACGTCACTCTCAAACTCAAAAGCCAGAGAAGGAAGATAACTCTTTAATCTCTCACTGTCCCTCTAGATCTGAAACACAAACACACATAGTGAGTAATTGAGAGATGAGGCAGACGACATTGTAACCAAGTGATTGTGTCATAACTGAAGAAACAAGAAACATGGAGAGTGAGAAATTGGCGGGGAAAATCAGTTAGATTCAAAGTTACCCGCCATTTCTTTCTTCCTTCTAACTGTTTCAACTGATTTTCCCCGCCAATTTCTCACTCTCCATGTTTCTTGTTTCTTCAGTTATGACAGATTGAAGAAAAGACAGTTGCAACCTTTGAGGCGTTGAAGGATGTCTTCTTCTTCGATGGATCGATGAGCTAGGGTTTAGCCTTAAACGGGAAAAACAATTGCAACCTTTGAGGCTTTCAAGGAGGTCTTCTTCGACGGATTGATGAGCTAGGGTTTCGACTTAGATGAGGGAGTCTCTGTCTCTTCTCATTCGACACTTCAAATGGTCAAGACTCTTTGAGTGGACTACAAACTTTGGTCTAGTTTGGTTTGAAAATGTAAGATGATAGATCAGTTTCTGTTTTCCTTGACTTTGACTTGCACAAGGAACACACGTGATGCTAAAGTCAAATAAGGTGTGAGAAATGTGTATTGCTTGAAATTAGGGTTATGTAGTGTACCTTAGTTCCTCAACCTTGTTATCTATTTATCATGCAAGAGTCATTATTCCACTATTTTTTTGGTGGCATGGTTTAAGGAAAGATATATGTTAGAGATCCTTTCCTTGTTGAGAGTTGTCTATGTATGAGTTTCAATGCACGACTTATACTCTGATATTTGCTTCCTAGTAGGAGTCAATATGTTACTAGCATGCCTATCTTAGGTCAAACTCCCAGATACTTGCCTTATCAGGTCTTACAGGTACCGGGCTTATCTGTTTGACTTATGGGCCGAATACAACTTTGATGTCCGGGTCCAAATTTCAGATACTCGCCTCAGTGGGCTTGGTTCTCCGTCTGTTGAGCCGGATCAGATTGGGCGCTCATTCAGGGCCGCTCCACTCTGTAGACGAGATCATCATGCCACATGTACGGAGTAGGTCACAAGACGGTTTGGTGTATCATCATAAAATAAAAATATTAAAATAATAATTACTAATCACTGTTTGGTACGCTTCGATTTATTCGGTATACTCAAAATCAAAACTGCAATAAACAATTTTGGTACGGTTCGGTACCAAAATCGAAGTAGTAACTTTTTTTCTGTGACGTTTGGGATTAGGATGATTTCGGTTCAGTTTCAATTTATTGGGAAATTATGCCCATCCCTAGTTGATAGATAAAATTAATTAGAGTGTTTGGAAGAGTGATTTAGGGATGATAATGATCACCATTACAGTCAAGAATACCTAAGATGACTCAAACATGCTCAAGTAATGAAAAACTTCAAGGAAGATCAAGAAGCATGGTCAAGTTAAAGTTGAAGTCGAAGTAAATAAAAGCGAAGCCTCAAGAAAACAGAAGGTCAAGATGACTGAGCCTCTAAGAAAAGAGAATATTGCGAAAGTCTAAGAAAGAAGGTCTAAGGGGCTAAGAAATAAGTTAAAAGCAAAGTTTTATGGAGAACTAGCTTGATCAACCAAACAATCTAGAATTATCCTAGTTGACCAAGCCTGTTTACTACATTGATAAGCCTTTAGTAGTTGTTGTTGCTTGATCGACCATGCCTCTAAACATGGAACAATTCTATGCAAAAAGGCGTCCAACAAGGGATTACATGAAATATCTTTAGAGGCCACCTACTTCGTTTATTCAGTTTGCCTTTTAATACAACAAATTTACACGGTTATGATCGTGCAACTCTTATTGTGAATTCACTGATCATACTTTGTAATTCGTTAGGTTAGGACTTTATTATAAAACAACCTCTTATTTATTCTATGTTTACGCATGTTGTCGTAGCTGAGTGAACAAATTCTATGCATGGCACCAAGGGCCTTGGCTTTTTGACACCATTGATTCATCTTTTTGACACCACTACCCCTATTTTTTGACCTAGTTTGTGACACCACCATTATAAACTTTTTTTCTTTCCTCTTTTGCTCTCCCTCCCATTATGTGGTAGAAAACCAACATATTCAATAACAACCCTCGTAACTCGCAAGTCTTGCAGCCCACACGCCTCATATCTTATTTCTCATTTGTTTCCTTCTACAAAGAGTAGCAGCGGTGGCTGCCACCCCTCATCGCCTCCCTTACCGCTGCCCTACAACCCCTATCAAACCCCCACCAGCGTCAAAAGCTCATCCTCCTTCTACTCTTTTATCTATCGTTTCCCCCACAATTTGGGTCTTGCAGCTGGCTAGGGCTGCGAGATTAGATCTCATCTTTGTAGCCCTAGCTGTGAGACCCAAAATCTTTGCGTGATCGAAAAAAAGGGAGAAAATGAATGGGCAGTGGCAGTGCAATGCAGTGTAAGGTGCTCTTTTCTAGAAAAAAAAAAACAAAACAAAAAGTAAAAAAGTCATGGTGTCCAAGAGTAAGTAGTGGTATTGGATAGAAATGTGGTGGTGTCAAAAAGGGAAAATTGGTGTTATCCTGTACCAAATGGTGACATTTGGAGAGAGCAACTACTAAAGTTGGGGATCACCCTCCACTAAACACTGCCCACAAATCCTAAGTGCTTTGCATAAAAGTGACATAAGAAAACACATGACACAGTTGTTATTGTCGTTGTCTGATGACCTTATAAATATGGACTGTCCGTCCTTCTCCTTGTACTTGCTACAACATGGTCCCTAGCTATTAGCTATAGCAAAGTCTATATATATAACAATAAAAAAAATCTAAATTAAATTCAAATTGTTTATGATTTAGATAAGATACCTATGTTTCAAATGTCAATGTTATGTTAACTATATATATAATAAGTATAGATAAGGTGGCACATTGTATGCACACCACCATTTAACAAATACAATCAGGTGGTTTTATAGCCAAGGCGTAACTACTATTAATAAGTATAGATAAATTGTCTTAATATTATCCTAAATTTTGATTGTTTATGTTGAAAATAAGTACTACTATTTTCGGCTTCAATGCAAAATAACCATCTTTTCCTTTTGTTGTTTGGTTAGACGTTTAAGAAAAATTATAAATATTTTGTACCATCAAAATATTGTATCAAATTAGAGATAGACATCGTGAGCTTTGTTTCCAATCTAAAAAACCTAAACTACTGGCTAAAGTTTTTCAAAGCCCATATAATGCAAAGATCACCTATCTGATACGGAAATAAACTCATTAGATAGGGATTCATTTATGTACATAAGGATGACAAACATGGTGGGAAAATAAGTTTAGGTTGACATGATTCATCAATACCATTTTTGTCTTGGCTTCCATTTTTTTTTGGTAGAAACATATGCATTAATATAATTGTTGTCCTGCAGTTGAAGCCAAAACATGTGTTTCACTATTAAGATCTCGAGGGATATATTTACAAACCCAATTTGGCAAATTTGAAAGAAGAGCCTGAATATTACACACTAATGGTCGCCACATCCACCGTATGTTCGTCTGCTGATCTTCCAATTTGTCATGCAAAATAGATAGTAAAGCACCAGAGTCCCCTAAGATCATCCCTGTTGGCCACTGCTTTGCCTGTACAAGTAAAAGAGTCGCTTCTGCTGCAAAACATTCGGCCATAATATTATTCGTTACTCGGCCAGGAATCGTGTCCATCAAGGCTGCACGCACCATACCAGAAACATCCACCGCCATAATTCCAAAAGCTCCCTATAGAGATGAGGCAAAGAAGCATGCATCGTAAGTGACCAGAATCATATCAGCGGATGGTGAGAAAGATGTAGGTCTGGGGTCCCTAGCTAAAGAGTTAATTCTGTGTGTATTAGCCGCCAGAATTTGTTGGTGGATAGTAATGATTCTGGATCGTTGAGGTTCAGATTGTGGAATTGACTGCTGAACTAGCTAAGAATTCGAAGTGTGATTGTGTTGCGTGCAGGGAGGTGTTGGTTTTGCCGTGATGGCATTTTTTAGAACCTAATGGAGGGAAGTTATGTTTTTTTCATCCATGTTGGGGCGAGGAGAGTGAAACCAATTTATACTCCAAGATGACCAAGTGTGATTGATAGACGCGACGAAACTTGGGATATAGAGAATATCTATTTGGAATATACAGTTGTTGCGGGTGTGCAAAATCTACTGGATGACCACAGTAAATCGGTAAAGTCTCTTTTCTTGTAATTGGGCCATGGTGGCAGCAGAGTCCCAGATAAACTTGAAGAAAGCTTGAGAGGTTTGAGAGGAGACGTTTGCTAAACTCCAATTGATGGGTAAAGGTGAGAGAAGCCACAATCATTGAATCATAGGACATAGAAAAAAGAGGTGAACTATACTCTCCTGGTGTTTATGGCAGAAGACACAATAGTTTTCAATAGGCATGTGGATGCGATTCAGGTTAGACATAGTAGGTAAGATGTCCTGTGTGACTTTCCATAGCAGAAGAATGGCATTCGTTGGGGCTTTGATGCACCAAATTTCTCTCATGATTTTGGGAGAGAGATGACACCTAATTGGAGGTGGTTGATTCTAATGCTGAGAGTATGAAGGCTTTGGTAGCACTCTTAACCGAGAACACTCATATTTTCTCAAAAGTCCAAATCAAAGTGTCAGGAGAGGGAGATGGGCGAATGGTAATATTGAGAATATCCTTTGCCATAGGGGTGGGAAAGTGGGAAAGAATTAGTTCAGAGTTCCAACTTGGGGTGGCGCTATCAAGAGTCCAGAGGTCTCGAACTTTGTGAAGTGGGGTGGAAAGAGTTGGTAGCGAGATACAGTCTGTTAGCAATACTCTTGGTTTAACCTAACAATCCTGCCAAAGGTTAATGTCATTACCTGATCTGATCTGCCATAAGAGGTGGGTTCTCATTTTGTTGAGAGCCGATAGATTGCATTTCTAGGCGAAGGAAGCCAAGGAAGGAGGCTTAGATAACTGAAAGATACTTTTATTCCTAAAGTATATGGTTTTCAGTTGAGCATGGCAAGGGTTGTGAGGATTTGCAATAGCATGCCAAATTGATTTGGCTTTAAGTGCCAGATTTTTCTTTTTGGCAAGCGGGATATTAAGTCTGCCAAGATGTCCTGGAATGATAATTTTGTCCCAGGTAAAAAGGTTTTCCGACTTCTCTTCTTCCGTACCGTTCCACCAGAAATTACGAGCCAAATTATCAATTTGAATAGTAGTTGAGCAAAAAAGGAGGAAGGTTTGCATGGTATAGGCCAGGATAGAGTGGATAACTCCTTTGATCATAACTGTCCTACCCGCCTGAGACAACACATTGGCTTTCCATGAAGGCAGTTTGGAATTAATTTTATCCACTATAAATTGAAAGTCAGAGGCCTTCTTCCTAGACAACCACAAGGGGGACCCGAGGTGTTTGTCCTTAGGGTTATACAGCTTGAAGCCCAAAATTCTATTTGCCATCTTATATGTTTGGGTGCACATTAGAGCTATAGCAAACCGAAGTTTTATCATAGTTGACTGCTTGCCCCAAAGCCTCACAGTAAGTTCTAAGGAGATCTTTGACCGACTATGCCTCTGCGAGCGTGGCTCAACAGAATAACATAAGATCATCAGCATAAAGGAGGTGGATGATAGAGGGTGACTGCCTTTTAAGGTATTGGTCGCCTCTACTTTCGCCAGCATACGCGAAAGTGCTTCTGCCACCAGGATGAATAATATAAGGGGATAGTGGGTCCCCTTGGCGAATTCAAAGTCAAAAAGCATTAAGAAGCACTCTGAGTGAAGTAGTTGAAACACATTGTTGAATAAGAGTGATCCATTGTTCAGCAAAGCCAAGTTGTTTAAAAAGATGGAGAAGGAAAAACTACTCGACTCTATCATATGCTTTGGCCATCTCAATTTTAATGGCCATCCATCCTTGTTTTTTCGTCGACAGTGCTTCATTTGGAAAAAAGTTTCATGGGCTAGATTCACATTGTCTGTGATGGACCGACCTTTGAGGAAAACACCTTGATTTGGAGAAATGATATTATCCAGGAGTGGTTTCAACCGATTGGCGAGAATATTAGAGATGACCTTGTATATGACGTTGCATAAACCTATTAGTCTGAATTTGTCAGGAGTTGTTGGGTTTAAGACTTTAGAAATTAAGGCTAGGAAGGTTTCATTGAGATTGAGATCCATGCTACAAGTAGTAAAGAAGTTAGTAACAGCCTCTATCACATCTATGTTTACTATTTCCCAATAATGTTGAAAGAAAAAAGCATGGAAACCATCAGGGCTCGGTGCTTTATGACCCCCCATGCCAAAGATTGTATATTTGATTTCCTTTTTAGTCGGGATTTTAAGGAGAGCTTTGTTGTCAATGTCAGTAATGACAGGCGTAAAGAGGGAAAAGATATCCGGATTTGGGTCTGGGTTGGATGATTGGAAAATGGTACCAAAATACCCGTTAAGAATTTGACCCATCGAAGCCTGGGTCGTCTGCCAGATCTTAGCCTGGTTTTGGAGACGAAAAATGTTGTTCCTTTTTCGACGAAGCAAACATGAGAGATGGAAAAACTTGATTTTTTTGTTGCCATCCTGAAGCCAAGACTTTCCTGATTTGTTTCGCCAAAAAAGTTTCTCTTTATGGTAAAGTTCGTCAAGTTTGTCTTCCAAGACCAAGATCGCATTTGCATTGTCAGGAGAGGGGGGAGTTCTGTAACTCGTATAAATGTAGTAAGGTTTCCTTAATATTTTGGTGAATGTTCCTAAAGACATCCTTATTCCATCGAGACAATTTACGACTGAGGGTTTGGTTTTGAGAGTGAAGTTCTCAGCCGGGCCCAGATGAAGACTAGTGTGGATGCAAATTTTTGTCGGATCACGTGCTGATCACATGGAACAATCTGCATAAGATAGAATCATGTGCTGATCACGTGGAGTAATCTGCATAAGATAGAAGTTAATTCTTGACACCGGTGCGGCGCCTGCCATGGGGACTCCGATGCCAAAGTTAGAACAATGTCTTTAGAAAAATGTTTATGTCTCTATATTTGAAGAGAGAATTCTGAATCAAGAAAAGATTTACCTTCAGATGGCTTTGTGTTTAGCTATTTATAGAGGCAGATCGAGTAAACTGCTGGCAGATGAGTGAGTGATCTGCTTGCAAGCGGTTGTAACTCCAACAAATGAGTGAGACATGTGGCAGATGAGGGAGTGATCTACTTGCAAGCGGTTGTAACTCCTCTTAGGTAGGGCTGAACAAAAATTCGATCAAACCGACTAAACCGACCAAATCGTTCAAAATCCAACCGATTGGTTCAATTTAAATTCGGTTCGGATCGATTTCGATTTTAAAAAATTCAAAACCGAAGTGGTTGGTTCGGTTTTCGGTTTCTATGTGATTCTAACCGACCAAACCGAACAGACCGAATATATATAATAAATAATATAACATGTTTAAAATAGTCGGTCGGTTCGATTTTATTTCGATTTTGGTTCGATTTTAGTCGGTTTGGTTCGGTTATGGTTTGCCTAAATTAGAATCGATTTTGTTAATGTTCGGTTCACGGTTTAGGTGAAAAATCGAACCGATGGTTCAATTTTCAGCCCTACTCTTAGGTAGTTGTAACTTTTCTTAACTACTTGTAACTTCTCTCAGGTAGTTGTACGTTGGCGGTTGTAACTTCCAGTTTGATGATACCTCTCTTGCAAGATTGTGTACTCGGCTGAGCATGGTGGTCAGCGCTGAACACTACTCTTCTGCTGAGAAAAGAGTATTCTGCTGAGCTGTACTGGGCCCCTTTCATGGGGAATTTTTGCGCTTTTTAGAAACAACCCAAATCTTTGGGCTTCTCTATCCTGTTGGGCTAAGGGTTATTTTTGGCTCCCACAAATGCCCCTCATCTTCTTTGCTTTTGTGCTGACTGTTTTTCTTTTCTTTCTTACTTAAAAGCCGGAGATGTATTTTCACTGAGGAGCCCCGCCAAAAATAGAAGTAGAATGCCCATGATCTTGCTGACTTGTCTGTCTATATTGATACAAGTAAATGGTCTGCATGTAGAGGCTTCTGTTGGTGTTGAAATGTAGTCTGTTGAAGACAAAATGATATGCATGTAGAGGCTTTTGCTGCAGATGAGATGATCTACCGGGTGACTCATACATAGTCATTTCATGGGGCCCTTGACTTTGTCCAAATAGAAGATTATCCTTAGGTGAATAAAACAAGTCATGCTCTGGCTTCCCGATGATTTGACGACCCATCTACCTATAAATTTCACATATCTTTAGGTTGACCTACCCCTGTTTCAACATAAGTTGAGGGATGGCATATCTTTGGGCTGACTTGCCCCTATTTCAGTATGAGTTGATGAGTCTTCATTTGTTGAAGGACGGGACACTAATCTGCTAACCGATTTTGTTTCTCCGGTTGAGGAGGAAACGAATTTTGCTAAGGCATGAGCCTTTATATTTGTCATTGGCCGGTAGATTAAGTCATATTGGCTCAACTTTATCGCTCATTTCATGAGTTTTTGACAAGCATCCGAGAGGAAGTTGTGCCCCCTAACTCTTCGCTGATGAAAACTGAGCAAACTGCTACATTTAAAACTGCCAAGCAGATGTATAGGTCCTCTCCTGGATTTGTCTACTGATCTACTCAAGAATCGATCCAAAATTGCTGCTCTACTAGTGAGAGTTTGAATTTCTTTTGGAGTCGATGGTGACTTCATATCAAATAGTGTTATTCTTTGCTTTTATGATCCCCAAACTTTGTGTATGTTTGTTGATCTGCTGACTTAGAAATATTTTCTTTAAAGAGCGCAAAAGCTTTATTGGCCTCATTCATGAGTTTCCAATGTGCTACGTCAGAATTTAAGCATAACTTGAGAAAGTTAATCATGGATTAAAATCTGTTTATCTTGGAAATTGCATGAAAATATTGTGTGATTTGCTAACCACTTGACAAAACTTAAACGGATTTAAGTAGTCCCGCGTAAGATGCTTTTATGCATTGAATTACCCACTCATGGAGAGTGTGATCCTCTATTGAGGCATTATATATGTGTGGTCTGCTGACCACTTGACTAAGCTTAAACGGATTTAAGTAGTCCTAAGCAAGATGCTTCTATGCATTGAATTACCCACTCACGGAGAGTGTGATCCTCTATTGAGGCATTATATATGTGTGGTCTGCTGACCACTTGACTAAACTTAAACGGATTTAAGTAGTCATGAGCAAGATGCTTCTATGCATTGAATTACCCACTCACGGAGAGTGTCATCCTCTACTAAGGTGTGATCCTCTACTGAGGCATTTTGCTTGTGTGGTCTGCTGACTAATTGACTAAATTTAAACGGATTTAAGTAGTCTCGAGTAAGATGCTTTTATGCATTAAATTACCCACTCACGTAGAGTGCCATCCTCTACTGAGGTGTACATAAATATTTGTATTTCTGAATGTCTTCTGCTGTATGATATGTAGAACGAATTCTCGTAATTCCCTATTTCAACTGAGGAATGTGTGTTCTTTGCTAAAAAGCAAAATAATGTATCATCTACTGTGATATATGTAAATACTTGTTCAAAACTTTTCTTTGCAGGTCTTCTTTCATTGATGGCGGTCTCTTCGGCTAAGATTGGTTCTTCTCGTGGAGAATTTGATTGACTGAAACGGAGAACACTGTGTATGTTCTACCGGATGAGGAGTCTCTCGTTGAAGAGATAAAATACAATAAACAGATAAAATACAACCAAGTTTTTCTTACATGTACAATGCATTTCTTTTCCTAAGAAGTTAAAAATGAAAAATCTAGGACGCCTCAATTTCAATCTACTTTGTAAAATGGTCGGTTGCCACAATCATCAGATTTTTCTGCGCCGGAGAGTTTGATTGATTGGAACCGAGAACTCTGTGTATGCTCTACTGGTAGAGGAGTCCTTTTCTGGAGAGCGTACTCTATGCTTGTCACCCTTGTTCTTTTTACTCTCATTTTGATCTGTATTCTTTTTGTGTAGGTTGGCTATCCTTCTTGAACAAATCAGATACCTTAGCAATATTTTTTTTCATCGTCCCACAATGCATAGCATTCTGCCATGGTGAAGACTTCTACAAGAGTTTTACCTGGTTTCATGGTCAGCTCGCCATACAATGAGTGATCTGCAGGCAGATCCTTCCTGAAAGCTGAGGGACACAATTTGATTATCACACCCAACTATGCTTACTTTTTCTACCTTGAATCTTTTAATGAAGTCTCTGAGCGATTTATTTGACATTTTTTTTTCATGTTAAATAGATGGTCAACATGTTTTTTGATAGTTCGGTAAGATGAATATTCTTTTGTGAAGACAAGGGATAGATCTCCAAAGTTGTTGATCGACTGAGGGGTCAAAGTGTGAAACCAATCTTGGGCTACTCCCTGTAAAGTCATAGCAAATATTTTGCACATAAGCGGATCATCATTTTTGTGCAGAGTCATGACACTTTGAAAATGCTTCAAGTGCCTCTCAGGATCAGAATCTCATTTGACATGGGTAAAAGTTGGTGTGGTAAACCTTGCTGGTGGAGGAGCCTCTTCGATGTTATCTGTAAAAGGTGAAGTGTTCACCAAGGCTACCTCTCTGCGCAGAGTATCATTTGGATTTCTCATAACTTGTAAATTCATCAACTGCTTTTTGACCAATCGTGCCACATCATCTGCTCCCAAGGGCTTGTGTGTATCCTGCTGATCAGCCGTATGGTGATGTCGATTCTAATTATTTGCAGTAGATGACTCCTTATATTCTGAATTTTATTGTGACTTACCTGCATGTGAGTGAGGTAAAGTCTCAATAGGATTCACCTGAAGGCTTCTCTTGATTTGACGAGCCTCTGAATGTGGGACATGGGACAATCAGTGTAGTGATCACTACACCACAAGTCCTCTTTAATAGCATTTTTTGCATAAATGCTATGAAAAGTCAGTTTTGTTACTATTGAAATACAAAATTGTTGCCTAAAATTGGGCGGGATTTGAAAACGCTATAGCGCTCGCCCAAACATTTAACGTAGCGCCATTTTCTCTCTCCTGCATCAAGCCTCAATTTATTTGGTGTCCCCGCACGCTTCTCTCGCTCTCTCTGCTCGCATCTCTCTCTCTCTGATCGCACCTTTCTCTTGTCGCATCTCTTTGCTCTCACAAATCTTAGATTAGTTCACGATTGTAATGGGTTTTTCTAGATTTGTGTTTTGAGATCAATACAAGAAATCTGGTTTGTGAAAGATTTATTTGGTGTCCTAATTTGGGGGTTTGATTCGATTGTAAACTTTTCATGGGTCTACATGGGTGTGGCGCCTTCGGCAGAGTCTACATGGGGATGAATCTTGATTCTGGAGAGCTTCTTGTTGTTAAACAAGTCAATCATTAGCCGTTCATTTTCATTTTAATTCCAATTTCAATTGAATTTGGGTTTGGTTTCAGGTTTTGATTACGGTGAATAATGCGTCCAAGGAGAAAGCACAGGTGAGAATAACTGATTTATTCATCAAATGTTTGTTGAATTAGGTTTCATTTCCAATTCGATTGAGTTGATTTTGAGGTTTAGTTGAACTAAGGTTCTGTACTTCAGTGTGAAAGATGTAGATCTGTAGATTTTTCTTCCTACAGTCTATTCGATTGTAAAAGATTTGAATTTTGGATTGCCCGAATTGGCGATAGATTTTTTTAGATTTTGATTGAGGTTTTGGATATATGTGTACAATAGGCTCATATCCAGGAGCTCGAGGAGGAAGTGAAGCTTCTTAAGAATCTTACGCATCCAAACATTGGCGTGAGTATGATTTCTTGGTTGTGTCTGTGTTTGGTGACATTTATGTTTGGTCTCTCGTTCCATGGTTTGATATATTTGGTTGCAAAGATACTTGGGAACTGCTAGGGAGGAGAGCACATTGAATATTCTGCTTGAGTTTGTACCTGTTCTCATAATCAATTTCGCATCATATATTTAATCTCAGACTAGTTACAAAATCTGCCAGCTACAATCTTCGTGTCTTACAGGTTTTTTTTTATACAAATCAAAGGCATATACTCTTCATGAAAAAAAAATTGTAATTTCTAATATCACTCTTACATTTTGGGAGTTTGGTGGAATAGGAAAGCAAGCACAACAACCCAAGATTTAGAAAACTAAAGGGTTCAGATCTGTCGCACAATGGAGATCAAGATGCCACTAGAAAATAATGCACCACCCATCATCGTTTTTATGGTTAATTGTTGTTGGAAAATTAATGTTCGAAGAAATAAATGGTTGGCATCAGCCTGAAGTGAATTTCAAGTAGTATGAATTTACATGCAGCCTGCGTCTTAGTGTCACATATATGTTGTATTTTGACTTGACGAATTTCATCCTGTCACATGCAGATGCAAGTGGCAATGATACAAAGACCACATATGGTAAGCTTCACAAGAACTCCATCAAGCCATCAACAGTCCAGGATAAAGATATAATGATTATGTTTTTGCATATGTAGGTCGTGATCCGCGGACAAACAAAACCAACTCAGCTGCAAATACAGGTGGTAACAGTACAAGCAGAAGAAATAGTAAGTTTCACAAATATTTCAGGATACAAATTTTACTACAAGTAGTCCTTTCCCTATGCATTATAGTTTTGATTTACAAATTTCATGCTTGCATATGGTGTTAATAACAATACAGGGACAACAAATACCACACATGGTAAACCTCTAAATTTCACAAAGCTCATTGATCCAAAATATTGAAACATTTGAAATTTAAGATTCCCACAAGCATTTAAGTCTTGCTTGATGAATTCCACACATTGTAAGTAAATTGTAATACTGGAAAAAAGAGCACAAAAATCACACTTGGTAAACCTCTCACAATAACTTGTAACTTCGAAGACATAAATATTTTGGCTTCAGGAATTTGATGGTTGCATATGCAGGTGATACTAATACATGGAGCTAGTTGCACCTTTAATGGCAGGAGTTGACTTACTTGGTAAAGAAATGTCATCTAGTGAACTAGCTGCACCTTTAATGGAAGGATTAGGAAGTGTGTCTTGCGTTAGTTATTCTTCATCTAGGAGCTAAAACATCGATCATGTTACAATTCAAGTACTCCTGCCTCATCATTGTCATCATATTTAGTTGCAGTTATGTAGTTTTGGTGAAGGGAAAACTAAAAGAGTGTATTCCTTTCGACTGTGGGAACATCACTTATCCTTTCTGGTCAATCAATGGCAACCGTAGATACTGTGGATACCCTGGTTTTGGTATCCAGTGTTCTAAAGGAAAACCATTTTTTGTCGTCTCTAATCACTCTTTCATTGTGAGAAACATAGATTGTTCAGAACAAACTCTCTCAGTTTTGGATTATGACTTTGTGGGAAGTAACTGTACTAAACCACGCCACTACCACACCTTCAACCTCAGTTTGTCAAAATTTTCCTACAGCGAGGGACCAAATTTTCAGACATATTCCAATAATTGTTATTCACCCCCACCGTTATCTACAACATATCTCTCATGTCTAGGCTCAACTTCTAGAAACGGTTCCTATATATTCAATCCTGATGCAGCTCCAGAATTCGATTGGTATAGGAGATGTGAGGAGACTTTTGTAGTCCCTGTGTTTCATAATAACATTTCCAACAATGTTAGCATGAGTAATAGTTCAACCTTGCAAATTGGGTTTGAACTGAAATGGCATAAACATCTTGGTTGTGAAAAACTGCGAAGGATCTGGAGGCAACTGTGGGTTTGTTTCGGGTGACAATAACCGTACTCTATGCTTTTGCAAAGGATATCAATTGGATAGTACACTCAGTAATGATACATTATTTTTTAGCCTAAGTATCAGGAATGGGCTTTGATGATGATGATGTGTTTAAATTTGTAATATACTCCTTTACTTTGTTACTGATGAATGTTCCATGTTTGATGTGCTTGAAATACCCAGTAGTTTTTTTTTTGAAAGGTAAATACCCAGTAGTTAGTGTTATGGTGAATGCCCACGACGTGTGTTTCACACCACTTATAGGCCCAAATTCAAGGTGCATGGGTCTCACATTGCACATGTGAATCGTGAAAATTGATCTAGTTTTAACTTTTGTTTATAGAGTTGATTAGTTATGAAAACTTTGGAGATGTTTGATTTTGAGAAGTTCATACTGCTAGATTTGTATCAATTTGAAAAATTGTGTTATGTTTGATCCAAATGTAATTATTGTTGTATCTCATGTGCATGTTCGCTTAAACCAAAATTTACATTATTTTTTTCCATGTTTTTCTTATCTTAGTAATATTATTGGAAATTGATATTTTGTATTGTCATTTATCAAGGGATCCTCTGTATGTTACTGGTGGGAATCCTAATTGCTTCGAATCTGAATTAATAGACGAGAATTATGTGATGGTGGGTATGAACCATAATCTTTTAAAGCCTATTGAGAGAGGATAACAGTCTCCTTGATCTTTCCATCGACTAAGTAGTTTTTTTCATCATGGTTATACTTTGATATATGAAGTCAATCATCTTACATTTACACTATCATGTATGCCTTGTATAATTCTTACATTCTTGGACACTGATATGTAGAGGGTATGAGAGGCCTGCAAAACCTGTTCCAGGAGACTAGTTACTACTTGCATGCTCATCAATTGATTCTTCAGCATCCAACCAAGAATGAGGTAATATTTTCTTTAGTGTTATTTTTTAGTCAAAGTTTTAAATACTCAGTTGTATTTGTAAGCTTTGCTAGCCATACAACTTGATCAACACTAGTCCTGAGAACCCAGGCACTCATACTAGACTGTATGACATCATGATGTGCACAAATATATGTCTAAGCTAAAAGTATCCGTTATTCCTGCAGTACAGTCCTTGATTAATCAACTATTAATCCCTAAGATGATGCATCCTCACTGTGAGAAACTGAGCCTAAGAGTACTAAGAACCCATGGTCAAAGCGCACATGTCAGATGACAATTGGAACTAGAGCATAAGCAGTTCTCAACAATCAAGCATGGAAGGCAAAATATATTGCCTTGATTTCCAAACTGTGGTTGTAGCTTAAATGTACTTGCTTAATTTTTATGCGACCTTGGGATTTTTCCATTTCAGAAAGTTTGTTATGCAGGTCAGTCAAGGATAGATAACATGTATGCTAATCGATCCCCGCCCATGATCATTATTACAGTAAGCATCACAACTTGTTTGACAGTCTTTCATGAATCTAAGTTGATGGTAGCTTGTTGGAGACTTGTAGCCACAAAAATTCATTTCGTTTTCATTCTTGCTTTCATAACTCTATTAACTGAAAAACAAAATATATCTATGGTCCATGAATCCATTGAGTGATCTTCATGATGCCACATGGTTAAATTGCATTGTAAGATATATATTGCTCAACTACTGCCTAAAATCACACCTGAATCTGAACTAGTTCGATCTAAATTTCCATTTTCCTTACTTTTACCACCTTTTCATTCTGTTAAAATAAGTTCCCTGTTTTTCTTTCAGTTTCAAGCTAAGAACATGCACTTATACGATCTCTGTCATGATTGCAGGTGCTTGAAATTACTGCACCACTCTCTCCCATCCTTCAACAACTTGTGCTTTCTATAAGTATGAAAAACTTTGATTTGTTTATGTTGCATGTTCAGAATGTACCTGCAATACCTGCAAATGGATAATTTGTTTGTAAAACATAAAAGAGTTTCTTTGCAAGTAGGAAAAGAGTTACTTGCTGACAGTCAATTCTTGAGACCATTATTCAATAGTTCATGTTTGCAACGGTAGAAAGATAGAGTTACTTGTTGACAGTCAATTCTTGAGACCATCTGAATAATTTCCCATGTCACCAAAAATAGTCAGTGAAAAATGTTTGATTTGTTCTCTTTTATGGATATTTTTTGGACCACGTGTTAATTGTCACGACACTTGGGAACATAGATAGATGCACACACACAAACAATCTCATGCTCATAGTATCATGATTCCTCCAACAAATCTACTAACTAAACATTTAGGGTCACTCAATCAACATGTTACTTTTCATGTATGAGTACCATTGTACACATGATTTGAGCTGTAATTTATTTATGTATTTATTTCATTTGGGACATTGTTGAATCTTAAACTAAATTTTATAGGTAGTGGATGAAACAGATCATTACTCAGAGAAGCATATCAGTCCTGGTTGCCTACAGTTCTTCAATTGACAAGCTCAAGTGGTGAAGGAATTTTTCACCATGCTAGTAAATTTTCTCATTTTACTATTGGTTCCTTGAGAACTATAAGGAAGTTGTATGTTCTATCATTTATCGTACTTCAACATCTACCATGTTATGCTCCTTGTTATCTCAGATGAAAATGTTGTTGTATGTGATATTTTTTGCAACACTGATGTTCGGATAAATAACCATGACTTTCATCTAGGAAAAAAAACTGCACAGAACCATATGATTTTGACTCATCAAAAGGATCTCTTTGATGAAGGTCAATTTGATTGGGCTATCCAGATGTCGGTGCTTTCTGCTGTTTTTATTGCTTAGCAGTGTAGTATACCTGGTCTTGTCAAGTTTTATAAACTAGATCATTTGATGCTTTGGCATTTTGAACTTTATTTAGAAAATATGTATGGTTGGACCCATTCATGTTGTGCCCCTAGGTAGACAAAGACAAACCTTCTCACCTTTCCTAGTTTCCAGTTAAACTTAGTTTTTTTTATTGATGAATATGAAAACTAGCTCTGAAATATGTCTTCTATTTGATTTGATACCGTCTTTCTTCTTTTAAATTAAGAAAGGGATGTTGTAGAAGTTATATGAACTCTTAAAAGCTACCTTTTGGTTTCTTGATCTCTGTGTTGTAGTGGCGTTGAAAGAGGATTCAAGGGAAATGCTTATCCAAGGCTTGTGAAGATGGTACTATCTGCTACCTTGACGCAGGATCCGAGCAAGCTTTCCCAGCTTGATCTACATCGTCCTCTGTTTTTGACAACTGGGCCTCAACGTTATTAGTTACCTGAAATGCTAGAATCTTACAAGCTGGTAGGTGTCACCTACTTGCTTACATGTATGCACGAATTTACTTCATTTTCTAAGAGTTGTTCATATAAGAAGTCACTTTCTACTCTTGTACACACAGTTAATCGGAAGATTGAATGACTTCTATAAATATCCAAATATTTCTTTTAATAAGTTGCATAGATGATGCACATATCTTTGTCTGAGTTAACAAAACTTAAATACTTTAAATCGAAAAAGAAAAGAGCTTGCGATTTTTATGATCATCTTTATAATCTGAAAATATTAGACTTTGCGAAAAATGAAAAAACTTGAAATAATTCTTCTAGCTAGGAACCCTAGGATTTGCAAATCAGTGTGATGGAAAAGTGTCCCTAATGATTGAGCTTTTACTATTTTGAACATAATTATTGGGATGAAACAATAAACAAGGTTACCCTTTCTTCCCTAGTTATGTTTATTTATTGATTTATTTTTATTATCTTAGTTTTTGGTTGGGATTCTTCTTGGTTTAAAATGTAAAGAAATGGGATTTTGATACTCTTAATTGTATTGTACAGAGTAATATAGACAGTTTGGACCCATGCTTTCCATGCTGGGTAATGTTGTCCTACAAGCACTTTTCGCTTTTCGATTATGGATTTAGAATCGAATGGGACCCTATATTCATGTTATGTGTTTCCATTTCCTTACTGATGAAAAATACAATGGGCTAGTAGAAGTAGTAATGATTAGTGGAGTACTACTTTAACTAGTTTTGTACTAATTGCTCGAGCTACATTCGCATCTTAGAGTGGCAGAGCTTACTAAAACAGTGCTAGCTAAGAGCGCTGGTTGGTTCTTGAACAATTGTAGGCAGCACCTGCACATATTCAAGCCTATCAGCGTTTCACTGACTGACCATTGTGGATGCTTAAGTTACAGAAGTCATTTTCAATGGCTTTTACACTAACAAGTGTAGTGTCCATTTGTTCTGTTCCACAATGAGACTGTAAAAGTAACCAATTAGTGTACTTTACCAGTTCTAGAATGACATTTACATTGATTAAACTTATCATCTGATAACTGCTTAAGATCATATTACAATGAATTCACTCTGCTAATGTTCATCAATCATTACATTGATTCATTTAGTATGTTGTTGGATGCATCCTTGACATTCAGAATGAGAGTTTTCGCTTGTTAATTTTGCTTATCTCATGGCTAGGAAATTTTCAACAAGTTGTTGGTAAAGTCCTTGCAGTCCATTTGAGAGGAACCGTTTTCCTCAAGTATTGGTTAGACATGCTTGGGGCTAGGATCGGAACAGACGTTTTGCTTGACACTGTTGAGATTACAGACCCATCTCTAGTTTCAATTGGAGATGGTGCAGTGATTGCAGAGGGATCTCTTGTACAAAGCCATGAGGTTAAGAATGGTACTATAAGTTTCCTCCCAGTGAAAATCGGTAGGAAGGCTTCAGTTGGTCGATATGCTGTAATCAAGAAAGGAACTGTTTTGGGAGAAGAAGTTGAGGTTCTTCCCTTGCAGAAGACTGAGGGAGGCAGACCTGTACCTAAAGCTGAAAAGTCATTCAGAGCTCAAAAGGTCAGTATTCCAAAATTCCTTGTTTGTGTCTTAGCATGTCATATAGGACAATAACTCATAATTACATACCTTGTGGGTTCTAGGTTCTCATCAAGATGCTTCTGGAAACTGATTCTTTTTTTTTTTGTTTCTGTTGTTGTTACAGGGTCAGATGTCTGAATTCATAGGTAACACACAGAAGAAATTGGAGGTTGTGTACCACTGTTTAGGCATCTACATGGTTGGTTTCCTCACTCCCTTTCAGCAGCGATCCTTTATTTCATATGCCATCATGTTTGCCATTGTACCCTCGAACCCTGTTACTTTCTTTGTAACAGTTGGCCTTGCCTACCTAGTCCATGGCCTCATCCTCAGTCTACTTACTGGCACCTTGACCCAGTTACTTGCTGGGAAACCAGATTCTAACCAATTCCAATTTAGGACGTGGATGGGTCATCGTATAACCATTGCTTGCCACCTCAGGTTCGCTCAATTCCTCTCCGGAACAAAAGCCTTTTGCATGTACTTACGGCTCCTGGGTGCAAAAATTGGGCAGCATTGTTCTATTAGAGCCATCAATCCAGTCTCTGATCCAGGCTTGATTTCAATTGGTAATGGCGTTCATTTGGGAGACTTCAGGCGGATCATTGCTGGGTTTTATTCCTGCAGTGGTTTTAACGGCCAGAAAGTTGAGGTACAGGATAACTCAGTGGTGGGCAGTCAGAGTCTGATTCTCCCAGGATCTGTCATACAGAAAGACGTTGTTCTCGGTGCTCTTTCAGTTGCTCCCGTGAATTCAGTCAATAGAGGCGGGGTTTATGTTGGGTCACAGATCCCCACTATGGTTAAGAATATAATGCATGCAATGGACGAGCATATAGAAGAGATGGACATGAAGTATAAGAAGATCGTCGAAAATCTTGCTGGAAATTTGGCAATAACTACTATGAATGTCAAGTCTAGGTACTTCCATCGAATTGGTGTTAGTGGGAAGGGTCTCTTAAAACTGTATGATGACATACCAGGACTGCCTGACCACAAGATCTTCCATGCTGGAAAAACCTATCCTATAGTTATTCGACATAGTAACAGTTTGAGTGCTGATGATGATGCAAGAATTGATGCACGTGGTGCAGCGATACGTATACTTACAGAAGAGGGTAGTGGCAATTTGCCAATTCTTGATCTGACACTGAAGACCGGTAAGGCATTCTATGCACGCACAATAGCTGACTTTGCAACATGGCTTGTTTGTGGACTTGCTGCAAGGGAGCAGCATGTTAAACGAGCTCCTCATGTGCAGGAAGCAGTGTGGGATTCTCTCATAAATGCCAATTCATATGCTGAGCTGCACTGCTATTCAAATATATGTAGGCTGTTCAGGTGTTCAAATGGCCAGGAAATGTATATGAAGTTCAAGCTGAGGCCACAGGATGACCAGATAGGTGAAGATTCAGGAAAGGTAGAGCCAATGGGTATACTGGTTGTGGCAGGAAAGGAATGATTGGTGCTTTTTATGATTTTGTAGTCTGATCTTTATTATTTGATAGATTTTGTGACTTGATGTAATACATTATCTTATTAATTACAATATTACTTTGCCTCCATTCATGGAAATGTTTAAGTTTGGCACATTTAAATATTTATTTTCTAGAAATAAAACTTATAAGATGAACTAAAAAGTCATTTGATAGCAAAAAAAAAAAAATTGCTATGTATACTTACCATAGCGTTTCGCTATGGTAGACTCTACAATTGCATTTCAGAAACGCTATGGTAGACTCTACCATAGCGTTTTTAAAACGCTATCGTATGATCTACCATAGCATTTCTGAAACGCTATAAAAAGCCAACTTACTATAGCGTTTGAAAAACGCTATAATAGACCTAGCTCCGGCAGACACAACGTTTTCTAAAATGCTATGGTATCCTACCATAGCGTTTTTGAAATGCTATGAATGACCTTTTTTCTTGTAGTGGATCTAGATCTGGTCCCCTACGTTGTTTGCATCCATCAGGATTTTGTCTTCTGCGCCGACCACTTATATTGGGTGTAGTCTGTGGTCCTAGCCTTGAGTGCATAGTTGTTTGGGAGCCTAATCTTGAGAAGTCTCCCGTTTGAGGTCCGAGCCTAGAGAGCACATTTACTCGTGGCTCTAATCTCGAATGAATACTTCCATAGGGATTGCTTCCCTTTGATGGATGACTACTTCTACTTCTATGCGCATGATCTGCTGGTAGACGGCGATGTGTCGTCTACCTTGGTTGTTCGCTCACTAATCGCTTTACCACTTGGGTTTGTACTTCCAATATTTTGGTCAGATTGGCGATCTGACTTGCAAGATTTTCTTGTTGTGTCATCTCCATTTGGCTTGTGGCAGAAGGTTGCAATTGATGGTCAGCAGGCGGTGTCAGACCCACTATCAGTGGTTGTCCGACCGGTAACGGTTGAACCCGTAATGACGATGGCAGCCTAGTATGAGCAGAATACCTTGTAACATTATTTTTGCTAGTTTGTTTTTGAGTTCCCACCATTGTATTGAATTGAAAATAAAAGTGTTTGTGAATGAAATTGAAACTGAATGAATAAAAGTTTTTTTTTGTGAATGGAAGAGAGCATGCAATGAGTTTGATTCAAGCTCTCATTGGAAGCACCAATTTAAGGATGCAAATTTCCGTCGGATCACGTGCTGATCACGCGGAGCAATCTGCATAAGATAGAATCACGTGCTGATCACGTGGAGTAATCTGCATAAGATAGAAGTTAATTCTTAACACCGGTGTGGCATCTGCCACAGGGACTCCGATGCCAAAGTTAGAACAATGTCTTCAGAAAAATGTTTATGTCTCTATATTTGAAGAGATAATTCTGAATCAAGAAAAGAATTACCTCCAGATGGCTTTGTGTTTAGCTATTTATAGAGGCAGATCGAGTAAACTGCTGGCAGATGAGTGAGACACGTGGCAAATGAGTGAGTGATCTGCTTGCAAGCGGTTGTAACTCCAGCAGATGAGTGAGACACGTGGCAGATGAGGGAGTGATATGCTTGCAAGTGGTTGTAACTCCTCTTAGGTAGTTGTAACTTTTCTTAACTACTTGTTACTTCTCTCAGGTAGTTGTAACCTCCCGTTGGCGGTTGTAACTTTCAGTTTGATGATACCTCTCTTGCAAGATTGTGTACTCAACTGAGCATGGTGGTCAGCGCTGAACACTACTCCTCTGCTGAGAAAAGAGTATTCTGCTGAGCTGTACTGGGCCCCTTTCATGGGGAATTTTTGAGCTTTTCAGAAACAACCCAAATCTTTGGGCTTCTCTATCCTGTTGGGCTAAGGGTTTTTTTTGGCTCCCACAACTAGGATACCAAGTGGATTGAACAATGTCACGACAACGGGGATCCCTTGTCCACATATGAACCAAGGTTTTGTGAAGTCACTAATTGAAAGGATATAGCTCTATGATCAGAGGCTACTGTGTGTATGGAATGAGCTGTGGCATAGTGAAAAAGTTCCATCCGACTGGTAGGGATTTGGACTCTATCTAATTGTGATTTGATGCATTGACGATCTTTTCTCTTATTATTCCAAGTGAACTTTGATCCATTCAATGGGAAGTCAATAAGATTATGTGTGTGTAGGAACTGTGTGAGATGTCTGACATTAGAGGCTGTGACTTTTCTACTACCTAGCTTGTCCTCTTGCGATGAAATAACATTTAAATCTCCAATAATGAGTGTAGGGAAGTTTAAAAAGGAGTAAATATGAGATAAAACATCCCAAAATTTTAAACGGAAAGACGGATTAGGCTTTCCATAAGCAAAAATAATAGACCATGTTTCTTGCGAATAAAAATTATCAACAATGCAATAAAATAGTATTTACATGAAGAAATGATTGTTAAATGCGTACCTTTTCTCCAAAACAAGGCAAGACCACCTGATAGATCGCTAGCTGATACTGAAACGCCATGTTTGTAGCCCAGTCTCCGGCGTATACGATCCATTCTTGATGAAGATGCTTTTGTTTCGGAGATAAACAAAATGTTGGGATTGGATTGTAGGGAGGGGACTTACAGGTTCCGGAATGCGCAGGGCGACCCGATGCCCCTTGCGACCCTTTGGAGGCGGTCACCTCTTCCTCAAGTGTGTTGTGCAAAGTAGTCAAAGACTGGCTAGATGAGTCAGTTGTAGCTGTGTTGCAGTTTATGATCTCCGCCCCTATTAAGGAGGGCAGTCCCGGAGGTGGTGGGTGAGTCAGACTGTCTCTGTTCTGACTCAAGAAGGCTTGAAGTTGTGAATCTCTTTGAAAGAAATACCCAGCATAGGACGTTTGATGGTGTTGTTAGCTGATTTCAAGGGCCTCACTTAACTCTGTTTACTTAGTCTTTCCTGTTAGAATAAATCCCTAGTTTATAGGGTATCGGTTGTTTGATTTTTTCAAATTGTATTTATCACGATGCTTAGATAGCGCACAATGTGAGCTGCTATTTCGTTTTCAGTTAGGACTCTTGTAAGGCTATAAAAGCCAAGTTTGTGTTCAATAAAACTGATTCCAGCCAAGTTGAGAATACTTTCGAGCTAACTGCAGTTTTTGTTCATTATTCACAACAGGTTGGTATCAGAGCCTCACGGAAACGAGAAGATGGCCGCAGAAGCAAGCAATTTCGGTTTACCTTGTATCCCGAAGTTCGACGGTGATTATGAGCACTGGAGCATGCTCATGGAGAATCTCCTGAAGTCAAAGGAGTGGTGGAGTCTTATTGAGACAGGTTACACAGAACCAGGTGTTGGAGAAGTTTTGAGTGGTGCCCAGAAGAAAAATCTAGAGGAGCTGAAGTTGAAGGATTTGAAGGTTAAGAATTATCTTTTCAATTCAATTGACAAGTCCATTTTAAAGACCATCACTCAGAAGGAGACCTCAAATCAACTGTGGGATTCAATGAAAATAAAGTATCATGGGAATGCTAGGGTCCAACGAGCTCAACTCAATTCTCTTCGCAGAGACTTTGAAGTTTTGGAGATGAAGCCTGGAGAGTCAATCACATACTATTTTGGAAGAGTGATGTTGGTTGCCAACAACATGAGAAACTGTGGAGAAGACATGCCAGATGTAAAGATTGTTGAGGAGATCCTGCGTACCCTCAAGGAGAAGTTTAACTATATCGTTTGCTCAATAGAGGAGTCGAAAGACATTGATCGCCTTTCTATGGATGAACTACAGAGTTCCTTACTAGTTCATGAGCAGAAGTTTCATAAAAATGGTGTAGATGAGCAAGCACTGAAGGTTACTCTTGAAGGAGGCAGAGGTGAAAGAGGGCGTGGAATAGGCATTTCTAGAGGAAGAGGAAGAGGTAGAGGGCGACAGGTCTTCAACAAAGCCACAGTAGAATGATATCGGTGTCATAAGCTCGGTCACTTCCAATACGAGTGTCCGACTTGGGAGGCTAACTATGCCGAAGTGGATGAACATGAAGAGATGTTGCTAATGGCATATGTGGAGATGAATGAGGCAAAGCGTGGAGATATCTGGTTCTTAGATTCGGGATGTTCGAATCATATGAGCGGAGATGCAACGATATTTTGCAATTTGGACGAGGGGTTCAGGCAGAATGTTAAACTCGAAAACAATACCAGAATGGCAGTACAAGGCAAAGGGAATGTTCGGCTGCATTTGAACGGTGTAAATTATTACTGATGTATTTTATGTGCCGGATTTAAAGAACAATTTGTTAAGTGTCGGACAGTTGCAAGAGAGGGGTCTTACCATCCTAATTCATGCAGGAATGGCTAAGATCTATCATCCAGAGAGGGGCTTAATAATCCAAACTAGCATGTCTGCTAATAGGATGTTTGTGTTGTTGGCAAATACACAAGAACAAAAGCCTGCCTGTTTTCACACAAGCTCACAAGATGTCACCCATCTGTGGCATTGTCGATATGGCCATCTGAGTTATAGAGGTTTGAAGACACTTCAGACAAAGGATATGGTGCGTGGACTGCCTCAGTTTGCACCAACCACAGTGATGTGCACCGATTGCTTGATTGGGAAACAACACCGAGATAACATTCCAAAGAAGAGTGCGTGGAGAGCTACGAAAAAGCTACAACTTGTTCATGCTAATATTTGTGGGCCGGTGAATCCTATTTCAAACAGCAAAAAGAGGTACTTATTATGCTTTGTCGATGACTTTAGTAGAAAAGCATGGGTTTACTTCCTTGCAGAAAAATTAGAAGCTTTAAATTCGTTTAAATGCTTTAAGAAGCTGGTAGAAAAGGAGACTGGTATGTATATCAAATGTCTACGCACAGACAGAGGGGGAGAGTTCAACTCTGATGAGTTTAAAGAGTTATGTAGACATAGTGGGATTAAAAGGCAGCTAACAATCGCATACACTCCGCAACAGAATGGAGTAGCCGAGAGGAAAAATCGCACGGTAATGAACATGGTACGTTCAATGCTTTCGGGAAAGAAAATTCCAAAAAATTTCTGACCTGAAGTAGTGAATTGGACCATGTATGTGCTGAATCGATGTCCTACCTTGGCAGTCAAGAATATCACCCTAGAAGAAGCATGGTCGGGAGTGAAACCTTCGGTTGAGCACTTCAGAGTCTTTGGCTGCGTAGCACACGTACATGTACCACATGCCAGACGTACTAAGTTGGAAGACAAAAGTTTTGTTTGTGTGTTTTTGGGTGTCAGCGAGGAGAGTAAAGGCTATAGACTGTATGATCCAATTGGTAGAAGAATTGTGATTAGTAGAGATGTGATTTTCGAGGAAGAAAGGCAGTGGGATTGGAGTGCTGATTATGAGGAGTTGGTACTGTTAGACCTTGAGTGGGGTGACACCAAGAGTGACATAGATGAAGAAGAAGGAATAGATGATACTGAAGGTGAGATTTGTGAAGGAAATGAAGAAGCCATAGGGAGTGGTGATAAAGCTATTCAAGCTGCCAGGAATGAGCAAGATACTGGAATTAGTACCTCAGCTGCCAGAAATGAACAAGATGCCAGAGTTGGTACTTCAAATGCAAGAGATGTTAGAGACAGAAGAATTCCAAGCTACTTGGAAGACTACACCACTGGGGAAGGTTTATCTGAGGAAGAATATGAGGTGAACATGGCTCTAGTTCAAGCTGGAGATCCTACAAGCTACGAGGAGGCAGTGGCAGCTCAAAATGGAGGAGTGCAATGGACTTGGAGATCAGTTCAATAGAAAAGAATCAAACTTGGGGGTCAAATGGATTTACAAAACAAAGTTGAATGAGCTAGGGGAGGTAGATAAGCACAAAGCTCGATTGGTTGCGAAAGGATACTCTCAACAACATGGTGTGGACTACACCGAGGTGTTTGCCTCGGTAGCAAAGATGGATACGGTGAGGATGATTGTGGCACTAGCAGCTCAAAAATGTTGGAGAATATATCAACTGGACGTCAAGTCTGCATTCTTGCACGGTGAGCTTACTGAGAAGGTATATGTGGAACAACCAAAAGGATATGTGAAGAAGGGCAGCGAAGAAAAAGTCTACAAGCTTCACAAAGCTTTATACGGACTAAAACAAGCTCCTCGAGCTTGGTTTAGTCGTATAGAAGCTTATTTCATTGATTAAGGCTTTGAGAGGTGCCCAAACGAGCAGACGTTATTCACCAAAAGAAGTGCAGAAGGCAAGGTACTAATTGTAAGTGTTTATGTCGATGATTTGATTTTTACTGGTGATGATGAAGACATGATGATTGGTTTTAAAAACTCAATGATGAATGTTTTTGATATGACGGATCTGGGGAAGATGAGATTTTTTCTTGGGATAGAAGTTTCGCAGCAGTCTGATGGCATATCTATTTGTCAAAAAAGGTATGCCATGGACGTGTTGAAACGATTTGGCATGGATAAGAGCAGTCCAGTAGGTAGTCCGATCACACCAGGAGTCAAATTGCATAAAGATGTGTATGGAGTACAAATTGATGAGTCCTATTACAAGCAAATTGTTGGGAGTTTAATGTATCTCACGGCAACTCGGCCGGATTTAATGTTCAGTGTAAGTTTGATTAGCAGGTTCATGGCCAAACCTACTGAGATACATCTTCAAGCTGCCAAGAGGATTTTGAGGTATTTGAGGGGCACAACCAGTTTTGGAATTATGTATAAGAAGGGAGGGTCAGATGAGTTGGTTGCCTACACGGATAGTGATTACGCAGGTGACATAAATGATCGAAAAAGCACCTCAGGCTATGTTTTCTTATTAAGTTCAGGTGCGGTTTCTTGGCTGTCAAAGAAACAACCCATAGTTACTCTTTCCACAACAGAGGCGGAGTTTGTGGCTGCTGCTGGGTGTGCAAGTCAAGCTATTTGGATGAGAAGAGTTTTGGAGAAGCTAGGCCATGCTCAGGAAGGTCGTACTAATGTGATGTGTGATAATAGTTCTACGATCAAGCTTTCAAAGAACCCGGTAATGCATGGAAGAAGTAAACATATTGATGTGAGATTTCATTTCCTGAGGGATCTCACAAAGGAAGGTACCATCGAGCTGACGTACTGTGGCACTCAAGACCAATTGGCAGACTTGCTGACTAAGCCGTTGAAGTTGGATACATTTCAGAAGATCAGAGAGAAGCTGGGAGTTCGCGGAATTGCAGGTGTAATTAGTTTAAGGGAGGGATTGATGGTGTTGTTAGCTGATTTCAAGGGCCTCACTTAACTCTGTTTACTTAGTCTTTCCTGTTAGAATAAATCCCTAGTTTATAGGGTATCAGTTGTTTGATTTTTTTGTATTTATCACGATGCTTAGATAGCGCACAATGTGAGCTGCTATTTCGTTTTCAGTTAGGACTCTTGTAAGGCTATAAAAGCCAAGTTTGTGTTCAATAAAACTGATTCCAGCCAAGTTGAGAATACTTTCGAGCTAACTGCAGTTTTTGTTCATTATTCACAACAACGTTTACCAGTAGTGAAAAAACCTCATTCCTGAATGTGACTTTGATCTTCTTCTAACTTCTTTTTTCCTCTTCCTTGCCCTTTTTTGGAGTGCCTAACTGTGGGAGGATTATTTATAGATCGATCCTGGACTCGGGGCTTTGTATCATTTGTAGGAGTATGAAGTTCTTGACTCATGGTTCCCCTATTTAGACATTGGGCACGTCATCAATAAGAATTGGAGTGGAAGCTTGGGATGTTTTGGATGTTGCATTGTACACCTGAGTGCCTCCCACTGTTGCTTGTAGATAAGTTGCCACCTCAATAAGAGCATCAAGATTGTCGACCTGAGTACCTCGCATTATTGCGTCCAAAGTCGAACCTTGTTCAAGTGATGGAGGTTTTGAAATGAAGGAGTCAAGAATGGCGTTCACCATCATGGGACACTTCTTCATCAAGATGTCATTTTCTAA
The DNA here is from genome assembly GCA_963556465.1 of Berberis vulgaris. NCBI lineage: Eukaryota > Viridiplantae > Streptophyta > Magnoliopsida > Ranunculales > Berberidaceae > Berberis > Berberis vulgaris. The sequence goes on along the minus strand of OY747136.1, from coordinate 54,650,512 downwards.
AAGTCAGCCCACTCGACTTCATTGTTAGGGGATATAGTAGTTACCCTTATATTTGCATGTCACATCTATATCTAATTATAAGAAAGTTATTTTTCACGCTCTTATATGAAGATAATCTTCGCAGCAGTCATAGGCAGTACGATGATCCCGTCCTGAACCCGTTTGGGATGGGACGAGGTCGGGATGGGGTTTTTCCCATCCCGTGCCCAGCCCTAGGTGAAAGTGGTGGTGTTGGTCGGTGTTCAAGTAAAGAAGCATTTAAGATGATTCCATCCTCTCAGTTTCCTCAACCGAGTTCAAATCGAATTGATGTCTTGGAGGAATGGGCGAGTGGTGCATGGAAGTTGTTTGATGTATTGCCTCAGTTACCTGGACATCATTCATGGCAGAAGAGTTGATCACGCCGACTGCATGTCTATTGGAAATCGATTCTTCTTCAGTTTCCATGCTGACCGGGGTGAATGAGAATCTGTTTAGCTGCTGTTTGGTAATAGAAAGTGCCAAACTGGAGCGCAAGGCTTGTCGATGTGATATTCTAGATATAGGGCCAAAAGATAGCATTTTGTACATTTTCTCTTTGGTGAGATGATGACAGTGTGGAGAATACGGTGGATGCATGAATACCTTGCATTTATGTCCTACTCTATGCCTGAGCCGACCACAACAAAAGCATAATAGAGGCTTGTCCTCATAACAGAATTTAACAAGGAAATTGCGACCCTGAACAATCCCAAAAGAGGTCGCATTTTACTTGGCAGTGGTTTGCTCACATTCAACCAAATTTTAAACCTGATGTAGGGCACTGAGATTATATTTAGAGCTTCTTAATCAATCTCCATCAGAGATCGTATGCAGTTAGCAAGAGCTTCAATATTGGAAAAGAGCAGTTGTTGTAATGGGAACTCATGGAATCGCACCCAGCAATCACTACACCATATTGGCATTTTTGTAACAACCCTCAAAACAGTATCACTTTTGAAGTGTAACAATTCACCTAACAACTTTACACATTTTCACAAACAAAATGATACAATAATAGTATCACCATGAAGAGTATGATTATAAAAGTGATACTATTCATGGTGATCCAACTTATTGTATCATTTTTTTTTTGTTACTATTTTTTATTTTTTTGACTAAATTTAGTTTTGATTTGAAATTGTTTGGTGGATTGTAACATTTCAAAAGTGATACTGTTTTGAGAGTTGTTACAAAAGTGTCAATTTGGTGTAGTGAATGAATTGTTTCAAATTCAATTGACATGAAGTTATGATTCCAGTCTTTCACTTACACTAACCAACCGAATAAAGACCAAGACCATTGTAGAACACTTTGAACTTGTCTTCTAGATTGGTGAATTGAACAAGGTAGTACACAGACATTTTGTCTTCATGTCCTTCAAGAATTTCGAAGGGTACGGTGTATTTTGGTTCCCATTGTGGAAACATTTTTGAGCAAAAGTAGCAAGGCTGAAGCTTTGTTTATGATAATACTTCGCCACTGTTCTCAATGCCTGATCATCTAGCCCATCATTCTCTTGTTGTTCAAATTGGGGCTTAGGGATAATGAGAGAATTATCAAAATGGTCAGCCAGTTGATAAATAAGGGAATCATGGGACTCAAATGGAGGTGAGTCATGCAGGTGTTGGGGAGATGGAAGGGAGGTCTGTGGTAAGTGAATGTAAGCATGAAGTTCCGAGGGGGATGATGTTGAGGCTGGTAGAGGTGATGAGTGTGGTGAAGGCGGTGTTATCTGTGGTGAGTGAGGTGGTGGGGAGGCCATAGTATTGTGATTTATATGGTTCTCTGAGGAGTTTGTGTTATTAGACTGTGAAGAGAAGTTGGGTGATAGTACTGAGCGTGGGCTAAGATTATGGGATTGATGTTGAAAGTTGTGGAAAACCAACAATGGTCGAAAATTGAGAGCTAGCTGATGAGTAGGGGGTAAGGAGGAGTTCAGTGCAGGTTGTGTAGATGTTGTAATAGTGGGAGGAAAGTTGGGTTCAAGAGTGAAATTTGAATAGTCCATTGTCAATGCTTGAAAGCAATAATGCGGTTGGAAAATGCAATACAAAGGATTATAGAGGGAAGTTAGACATCTCAGAACAATTATAATCAATCTAGCCACAGAGATATGGTAATAAATGTGGGCTACAAAACTGATGATTACACATTTACGATAATGTGTGTTGATACGAAGTGCATGTGATGGGGTGAGTTGAGAGACAATGATAAGCAACAGTGGACTAATTGAAGACTAGGAGTAATTGTGGTTGAATTGGAACTAGACAGCGAGACCAAGTGAGGGCTGAAACTAGAATGAAACTAGCTGGTAAGTGAGGGATGAAGGCGAGTGTTGAAAGGTTGATACAAAAGCATCTGGAATCTGGATCTTTATACACCTGAGACCTACACAGACAAGAACATGAAAAAACAATAATTAGCAGTAATCTATTATAGTAGACATGCAGAGTGATAGAGAGGAGAGCAAAAGCACGAGTTTAGAAAAGATTGTAAAGAAACTATGAAAGCAATTCGGGAAAGCTTGCAATGTAGAATTAAGAAAAAAGAAACAGAACGGGAAACTAGTATTGAAGAACTAGGGGATCTAATATTACAGGGAAGTAGTTTGAAGAAGTTGAAAAAAAGAAATGATGGTAAAAGAACGAAGAAATATGATGCAGAGAATGAAAGAATTAAGACAAAGAACACAGGAATGAAGAATCTTGAAACTAAGAATTATGGAAGGATATTAGATCGCAAGCAAGGAGGATTTAGCAGGTGATTGAAGAATCGGAACCAGTAAGAAAAGAGATTGAGTTTACTGAACAATTGAAACTCAAAACTCTATATTCCTCCACTTCACTTTCTCTTCTTCACACTTCTTTCCATTTTGCAATCCTCACAGTGCAATGTTCACTCTTCTTTCCATTTTGCTTGTTGAACTCCAATCTAATCTTGATTAGGGCTCAGAGTGAGTCCGAACGAACCCTTTTTAAAGATCCTCCTACCGTTCCACTTGATAGGATCAAACTGGGTCGAGGAGTGGACACAACGAAAGCCCATTGAGAGGTAAGTGGTGGGTGTAGTCTGCTTTGATGGCATCGCCTAAATGTGACCACGTCGCAAGAGACTAGAATGTACTGTCCAAGACATCTCTTTCATCTGGTCCCACCACCACACCACCTTGACATTACTCGCCCACCCCTACAATCCTCACTTCACTCTCTGATCTGACACGAACTTGACTCCTCCTCGGCTTTGGCTCCAATAAAATGCATCAAAAGCCCATTGAGAGTAGGCAAGCCCAAAGTGGTGGGGTGTAGTACTGTAGGGTTGTCTGCTTTGATGGCATCGCCAGAATATGACCACGTCCCTAGAGACTAGAATGGACTCATGTCCAAACTTGCCAACCGTATAAGCCACGGAGCTAGATATCTCTTTCATCTGGTCCCACCACCACACCGCCTTGACAATACCACCACCAGTAGCGAACCCTCAAACTCAAACCCCCGTCCCTCTATAAATACATTACATTCCTCTTACAAGTTGCAACTCTCCCTTCACTTGACTATCTCTCTGATCTCCCACTCACACATGTGACTTGACTCCTCCTCGACTTCGGCTCCAACAAAACAAAATGCAGTACAAGAATCTGGGCAGAACGGGCCTGAAAGTGAGCCAGCTCTCGTACGGAGCCTGGGTGAGCTTCGGCAACCAGCTCGACGTGAAAGAAGCGAAGACCCTCCTCCAATGCTGCCACGACAACGGCGTCAACTTCTTCGACAACGCAGAGGTGTATGCCAACGGGAGGGCTGAGGAGATCATGGGGCAAGCCATCCGGGAGCTGGGCTGGAAGAGGTCCGACATCGTTGTCTCCACCAAGATCTTCTGGGGCGGCCCTGGGCCGAATGACAAGGGCCTGTCACGGAAGCATATTATTGAGGGGACTAAGGCGTCTTTGAAGAGGCTTGACATGGAGTATGTTGATTTGATCTATTGTCATCGGCCTGATGCGAGTACCCCGATTGAGGAGACTGTGAGGGCCATGAATTATGTTATTGACCATGGATGGGCTTTTTACTGGGGTACTAGTGAGTGGTCTGCTCAGCAGATTACTGAGGCTTGGGCTGTTGCCAATCGATTGGATCTTCTAGGACCTGTTGTTGAGCAGCCTGAATACAATCTCTTAAATCGACATAAGGTGAAGTACTGTTCCATGATTGTTTATTTATTTTGTGAATTAGCTGATAAAATATTGGATTTGCCAATCATTTGAGTGGGTTCTTGCTGAATTTGAATATTTTTTTTTTTGGATGAGATTGAGATGATGGCTTGGCTCTTGTTTTACTTCATTTTGATAGGTGAAATGTAAGTTGTGGTACAAATTTTGGTTTTAGCTATGGGATTTCGGGCAGAGAAGATCAACTAACTGTGGGGAGATGAATATGATCTTTAGTAATAGTAAGAAGACATGAGATAAAACTGTTTTATGCCTGCTCTTGCATTTATTTTGTCTTTGAGTTTATTTGTTGAGTATCTTATGGATTCACTTGCGAGTGGTAGTAGTAGATTGGAGATATAGGTGCAATACTTTTAAGTTCAAGCATCAATATTTCGGGATGGACCATTGAGGCCTGACTGATGTGGATCGAGAATTCGAGATGCACCCTCCCATCGTCAGAATTAGGCATGGTTAGTGATTTATGCAAAAAAATTGACATTATTGTCATTGCATAATTTTTTATATCAATAAAAAATATAAATTTTGTTTGTTTTTGTTTTTGTTTTTGTTTTTCCTTTGACCTACAATACACTTCAACAATGCGTAGCGGAAGTAGGATTATCGACTACTTCACTTAGATTAGAAGTCAATACTTGATTAACAAATTAAAGAATAAAGAGAAAAAATGAAATTAAAAGATAAATGATGAAATGTTGAGAGACAAATTAATTAAATTGTGAAATAAGATTGAAATGTGGAGAAATCTAAAGGGTATGAAAATCACCCCACTCCAACATAATGATGTAATAAATATATTTTCAATTTCTCTCAAAATACTTAAAATCATATTGTTTTTCAACCTACATGACTTTAGTTGTGGGATTTAAGAAGTAAAAGTCTTTTCATTCCCCTCAAATTTTCACCAAATCGATTGTTTGATTTCTAAAATATAATTGGATTTTGGTTATGTTTTTTAATGGAAAATCCTAAAAGATATGGAAACACCAATTTAACAAATGAAGCGTTCTTTTGAAACACTTCTTACAATTAATTGTTATACTTTACTGTATGAATGAAAATACAATCCATTTACAATTATATCTTAGTGGGGCTCAATCTCTTCCCCTTGAGAGGGAAGGATTAGCTATCATCTATGTAGTTAAAATGGAAAACAAACCCTTCGTGGGTCAGGACTGATTTATGATTAATCTGATTTAATCGTTCTATTTTTCAAAGTATATATATATATATATATATATATATATTATGTAGCGATAAAATTAGTGAGTTGGATGGGCCAATTTATCGGTGATTAATCGATTTTGCAGACTAATCGGTGATGTATCGATGACACCGATTTCTCGCCGATTAATCGGTGACACCGATTTCTCGCCGATTAATCGGTGACCGCTAAACCAAACTACTAAATACCCAATTCGTATCGGTCACCCTCGATAAACGATTTCTCGTCGATTAATCGCCGATTTAGCAGCGCATTAATAACACAGGCTCTCATGTAAACTACTACTTAAAGAAATAATTGAAAATGAGGAACTATTGCTAAAAATAAATGAAATGGAAGACAAAAAATGATTTAAGTAAAAATAAAACTTCTACTAAAGGCTCCGCTTGGTATACGGTAAAATAATGCATATGCAAAAGTTTACGGCAGTTATATAAACTTGGGTGCTTGGTTGACTTTGCGAAAAACAGTTATTGAAATTTGAATTCAGGACTTTTACATCTTCTAATTAATTTAGGACCTTTACATCTTCTAATTATAAAATTTTGTAAAATTTTGCGGGACAAAATCTCCCGCATTACTTTGCAAAACTCTCATCGCCTTGCCTCCTCTTACTTGAATTCTACTTCCAACTCCTTAAAACACCCCAACCATCACCACTGCCATTGCCACCACCACAACCACCATAGCCACTGCCACCACCTCAACCACCATAAAATAACCACCTTCACCTCCATCACAACCTCCACGATCACACTACCATACGCTATTAACCACAACCACCACCAACTTCACTACTACCACCATAACCATTGTTGCCACCACCACCACTACAACTATCATAACATAACCACCACCACCATTATAGCATAATTACCACAACCACCACCATCACTACCATCACCGCTGTGAACACCATAGCCACCACAACTACCCACTCACCATTATATCCACCGAACCACCACAACCACGACCATTTCAACAACCACCGTCATTACCACCACCACCGGTGCCCACATTTGCAGTCACCATCACCACAAATCACTTTTTCGAATTACCTTTGATTTTCTTTAATTACTATCAAGTGCTTGTGAAGTATGTATTGCAAAGTAATGCAATATAAATTAATGCATTTGCATTATTTTACAGTGTACTAAGCGGAGCCTAAATGAATTTTTTTTTTGAATATAAACTAAACTTGCACTTATCTACACTTTCTCTTAAAAAATAAAACCTAAAAATAAGTGATGTTCTTTAAATGGAAAAATAACCTCTATTTATAGACCCATGACATGTGTTTGGACGGTTAAGATGTAACTTCAAAATTTGACGGTGTTGACTTAACTCTTCTAATTGATGACCCATATTTATTTGATAGAGTGAATGGTTGAGATTTATTAGGGTTAGGGTTTAAGTATGTTGTTGGATGAATTGTATGTGAATAGATAAAGAAAAATGCCCAAACATTCGGAATTTTAATTCAAAATTTTTAAGAATGTTTTGGAGGAATTTTTGAAATGATATTGGTGGAAAATGCTAATAGTACATTTTGGTATCAAATGGAAATTAAAATTGGATATGGATAGATAAAAAAAAGTGATTTTGGGCTCAAAATATTTTACGAGTCAGTAAGGAGTATTTAGATTTAGACTGGATTTTAGGCTTGGTCTAGTTTGAATTTCTTCGTACATAATTTATTCAATTGCTCATTGACATGCAAATTATTAGTGTAATTCCTTAAATTTCATGCATTTCTCGATTACCTACAAAAATTATGATAATAATCAAATTCGAGATATATAGAGACATTTAATTAATTTTAAGCACAACTAGAGACTAATAAATAATTAAATGAGGCATTAAAAAATAATGTTTTGGGTACTTATCACTTGGCAGTTTTGGATTGTTATTGATTTCGAACAAGGGGATATGCTCTTTGTATTGTGAATTGAATTTGGGATATACTATAAACCTTTTATGTTGGGTTGAACTTGGTAGTTATTGAAGTATGAAGGTTATTAACTTGTGGTTTTTATATAATTACAGGGGGGTATTCAATCATGTATTTTAATAGATTCTGAAAGATTTTAAAGTCCATTAAAATATAGGGGTATTCAATTAAGGATTTAAAACAACACAATGAAATCTAGGGGTATTCAAATATAGATTTTAAATGATTGTTTTATAATCCATTAAAATCATGGGGTATTCAATCATGGATTTTAAACAATACAATGAAATCTAGGGGTATTCAAACAACAGTGCAGTGTTGAACTATCCTTTATTTCTTCTACATTCTATTGTAAACAATGAAATCTACATTCTATTGTAATAGATACAATTCCTTCATTCAATACAAATTCACTGCAGTGTTGAACTATCCTTTATTTCTTCTTCATACATCATAGTAGATTGTCTGCTAAGATTGCAAGGTGCCATTACTTCATATTTGATTCTGTCAGAGAAGCCTGAAGTAATTTGTTCCAAGTTTGTCAGAGCAGCTAGATCCAGTTCTTCACAATCCTGCAATAAGAACCAACAAAACAGGTCAGACTCTATCAGCTCTCCCATTTGCTAGGGAGTTTGGTCCTCACATTCAACACATGAACTTCAAGAATGGCTTAGGAGGGTTACAATGGGAAGTGTAAATGACTCAATCTTCTGGGTTCATTGACCCTGATGAAATTCACTCCCAGTAGGCTCAAGGAAATTATAAGAATCAATAGAAATCCATAACAATCATTTATAAAATTCAGAAAATTCAATAATAAAAATCCATTAAAATCCAGTGGATTCTGTAAATTCCACAAAATCCAGTCACTTAAAATACATCAAAATTCAGTGGATTCTGTAAACTCCTTTGAAACACACTCTATTAAAATCCATGATTTGCAATTACAAATTCATCTTGTGAGGGGAGCAGTATGTGAAATGGGGTGACGAGGTAGATCAAAGCTCACATGGTGGTGGACATCAATGGGCAGAATCAAGGTGATGTAGATCAGAGTGCATAAGAGGTAGATGTGGAGGTGAGTAAGGTCCGAGTAGAAATAATAGTCATCGATGACCCTTTCATGTGGAATGCCAAGATGTGCAAGGTGGTGTGTACCTTGGGGATCTCTTTAAGGAGATTAAGCACAAGGTTATTGGGAAACTTGGGTATGTGGAGGATAGAATTGAGAGGTGATTGAAGATTTGGATGCGTTGGGCCTGGTTAGACGTCTCAGTGATGTTGAATTATCGGAATCAGAAGATGGTTCCTGCGCTTGGGAAGAATCAATCAATGCTCAAGGGAATGGCTTAATCTGATGATGAAGGTTTCTTTCCGGAGGGGTGGGAGAAGAAGAGGCTGACGCGGATGATGATAATATGGAGTAGATGGTTTGGTTCCTTGAGAGTCGACCTTGATAGGTTTTTCCATTTAGCTTTTTTCTTTCTGTTAGCTTATTTGCGTTTTGTTGTTCTTCATTTGGATTTGCAATGGAATACTATTATACTACCTTTTGAAAAAAGAAAAACTGATTTGTTTCTGATGAGATTCTATGTCCTGGTTTTGCAGGTTGAATCTGAATATCTGCCGCTATACAACAACTACGGTATAGGTATCACCACGTGGAGCCCACTTGCATCAGGAGTACTCACCGGAAAGTACAACAAAGGAACTATACCACCTGATAGTCGATTTGCTCTTGAAAATTACAAGGTAAAGATTTATAGATCTTGAGACTAGGTGTCTTTGAACAAACCCTTGAAACCCTAAGTTTTTGGAGGTTTTAATTCACGTCAAAATTCATACGTTAGTTTAGAGATCAAATTCAAGTTATCCTTCAGTATAGGTGCAACATGAGAGCTATAATGAAATGTTACAGAGTTACAGTTTTTTAGACTTTCTTCCAAATGTACTCTTAGTACATGTGCAAGTTTGTTTGTTATTCATTGTATGCTTATGCTAGAGGAAGTGTATAATGGATCTAGGGATGGCAACGGGGCGGATTTGAGCAAATCCATCCCCGCCCTGCTGGGGACACGGATCCCCGAATGTCCATTTATAATATTTTTCAAAACCCATCCCCGCATCAGACAGATTGGAAGATATCCGCCCCGCCCCGTATATCCGTTTAAACAATTTTTACAACTTTGTAAAACAATTAAAAGTAAATGACACGGTAGAAAGTTAAAAGTGGAAAAGTCTGGAATTGTGTTCTAATAAAACAGACGCTTAAGAAGAAGAGGGCAGTTGTTTCGCTTGCATGGAGAACATTTCCACCATCCAATACCCCTGTAACACAATTCCCTGTGACAATCTGCGCAATCCTGTTTAAATATTTAGTCAATATTGTTTGATAATGACCAGAATCATGTCCAATAAACCCACTATGCATCCAAAGCACTCCCAATGACACAGCAGATCCCATATGAACCCACGCATTATTCGAACAAACAACGCCGGCGACTGTGATGGCCAATAGGATGAACATACAACATACTGAGATGCACATTCCATGCCCCTCGTTTTCAACATACTGAGATGTAGATTCCTAAAGGGAATTGTGTTAACAAAAGTGACGTTTTGAATCCAATTCCATATGTGGAATGAAATGTTTGAGACTTGGACTGGAGAAGGGCTGGGTGTCTTTGGGTTTGTTGCCTTTTCTGACCGAAGCCAATAATCTCCTTCATCCATGATCCATCCATCCTCCCTTCTGTTCAGATGGGAGAAGGGGTTTCACCTAGGGGTGGGCACGAGACGGGATGTACCTCATCCCTATCCCATCCCATTTGTTCGGGATTGGGACGGGACGGGATGGACTTCATCCCGACCTTGTCCCATCCCAAAAGGGTTTGGGACGGGTTGAGCATGTACTAAATTTTGGATTGAAAATTTAACATGCAAGATTGAAAATTTTGGATTTACCAAACACACAACTCTAAGAATAACTATATAACTTTAATCCATTGATTATTATTTTCCAATTTCATTAGCTTTTACTCCGTATTATTAGAACCAATATTGAAGATAGCCATTTTTTTGTACATTGCTAACGAAAGTGATCAATGGGTTTGTCATTTAAAAAACTACGAAGAGCACACATTGTTGTTATCAAGAGTTAGGAAGAGGGAAAAAAAGAAGGGAGAGGGTTTGAGTTAGATTCATTATCTAAGTGAGTCACATGGAAGCTTGTGAGAATAAAGTAGCCATGTTAATAAATAAAACAACAAATAAAATAGTCATGTAAACAAATAGTTTCATACTACATAGTTATACTAAATATTTAAAAAGAAATTGGTTCGGGACGGGATAGGATCAGGATGAATTTCATCCCGATCCCATCCCATCCCATCCCATTCTAGATCTGGATGAGATTGATCAATCCCAATAAGACCCGAAAAAATCGGGTCGGGACGAGATCGGTATCGCGGGATGGGATGCCCACCCCTAGTTTCACCACATTTCTTGGCGAGGTAAAATGGGGTTTTGCGCATTTGATCGACAAACAAAACAACGTGGAACTAGCCTTGGGTGATTTAACAATCGTCTGTCTTCGTCAAGGTGAGAGCGTGGTGGCGGTTGTTGCAAGAATCGGAGATGATCTTCAATGACCATTGGCTAAGGACGAGGCCTATGTGAAGTTGTTCGATCGTGGAAGAGAGGAGAGAGAGGAGAAAGCTGAGAGCAAGAGCGGCACTGAGATGGGAGAGTGGAGTGGTTACTTTTACCTGGATTAGGGTTTTTTCTATCTCTTAAAGGGCTAAGGGTAGTTTTGTAAATTATTTATATAAACAGATATCTGTGGGGTGGATATGGACCGCCCAAATCCATATCCGCCCTGAATATTCAATGGATACCGTTTGGATCCCCGAAACCACTCGAAAATTCGTTTGACCATATCCAAATCCCCCCCATTTGGAGCGGGCGGGGCGGACGGATATCTGTGAAAATCCGCCCCACTGCCATCCTTAAATGGATCTAGATATCTGCTTTAGAAACAGGGTTGGATTTGGTTTCACTAAATGAGATCCAAATGGGCCCGCGTCCAACTTTTGAAATGGTTTTTGGATTTGGGCCACCCATAATTTCATTTCAAATCTGACGTATGCTCCTTAGAAAAATGTCAATTTTTAATGGCTATGGCATTGCAGTACATTTATTCATTTGCATTGTGGTAGTATTGTACTTTGTGGGTTTAAGTCAATATCCTGACCTGTAATTGCCTGCTGTGTAGAATCTGGCTTCCAGATCATTGGTTGATGACGTACTGAAAAAAGTTAAGGGATTGGAACCTATTGCGGAAGAGCTGGGCGTGGCTTTATCTCAACTCTCTATTGCTTGGTGTGCATCAAATCCCAATGTGTCATCAGTTATCACTGGTGCTACAAAGGAGTATCAGGTAAGCTAGTTCTATACTACTGCATCATTTATGGTAGCATGTCTTGTATTTAAATGTTAACGAATGCCGCTGAGGCCATTACGTATCACTATTGTTTTTGGTTCTTGTATGGCTAGTTAGTTCCATATCTCTTCCCTTTTCTGCATTCATTTGTAGTGTATCATGGGTATAATATAGGAAATAAGGAGCATACCTGGCCAAGCACTAATTGATAAAGGTTTTGGTTCTACATGACCTTTGTTATTTTGTAAATAGGGAGGCTTGTGTTCTAACTAATTGGATGGAAGAAATATTTGTTAGTTTTTAGGAATGCCAATGACTTGAGGAGTTAAGTAGATTCAAAAGGTCTGTTGGCCAACCCATTGTTAGATTTTCTTTAATTTCAGCTAATTCCAAATTTGATGTTCTTGTTGCATTTTTGGATTCGCAAGGATTTCCAATGATTTAGTTTATAGAGTTTCCTATGTGCTGTTGAAAGCATGGAAGGATGAAATTAGTGGATCTCTTAGTTTGATGTTCTTTATTTATCTAGCATTTATTGTTATTATTTATAGTTTATGTTTTTTCATTAAAAGTGTAATGTTGTACCAGTCAGCGAGAATCAAGCTTGGGTAATATGAGAAGGTTAAGAGGAGAGGAGGTAAGAAGTTAGATCAGTTGGAGGAGGCTGTGAGCATTATTCAAAATTTTAAGAGCTTTGGAGAAGATAACTCGAGTAACTGGGAAGAGTTTTAACCTGGATAAGAGGGATTCTGATCATGTTGAGTAGCTGGAGAGCTGAGCGTGGGCTCAGTTTGAAGAAGCTATGGCAAAAATTACAGCCATAACTAACTTTTGTGGGGGGTGGTACAAGGAGAGCCGCCAAAGGCAAGTGCCATGAAAGTTGAATAGGCTACTTGAGTTAATATTTAGATATTCGGGGAATGTAGTGGATGAGATAAAGTGTATAATAGGGTTGATATCGCTTACTAGGTCAACTGAGCAGCTGGACCCAATGCTATCTTTAGGCTGACTGATGAGCAGATCTGTCCTATACCCTATTTGAAAGAAGATATGGATCAGTGGAAGGATGATTTAAGTGAAAGGTTGATCTCTCAATCAGGAAGCTGTGTAGTAGCGAATGCTAAACATGTGATGATGAACAAATCATCATTGAGAGAGGGTGGAGTGATAAAGAATAAAAATGTTAATGATTAAATGAAGAGGAGACCATTGAACCAATTCATATTCAATATCATCATGATTTGTGTGTAATCCTCACCATGATATACCACCTTAGGGATTATGCGTAAACAATAAAGAAAAACAATACATGAATCAGAGTTTCTTTCCAATCTATGCTACAATATTAATATTACTAGCGAATTACCCATGCCTACGACACTCCATATTATCATTTTTTTTATATAATTATCTTTGTCTCTAAATCTCTCTATCAGTTTTATCTAAATCAATTATATTCTAAGTACATCTTAGTGAAAATCACGTTTTAGCATGTAAGCTAAAAGGTTTCAAGGCGTGCTAAACTCGGTCAAATTAATCACAAAATAAACATCGTTTTAAAATTTCAACCTTTTTTGTATTGATCATTAGTTTTATTTGAAAAATCATAAAACAAGCATTTCAAAGTGATCAAATTTATTGAAATCAGGCAATTAAATAAAAAGTTATGGTAATTTTAAGTTTGAGAATCTAAAATAAACATATTTTCTCTCTGCCACATATTGATCATATATTTTTCCACATAAATTTAACTTTTCTTTATATCTTTTCTTTTAGCCTTTTAGGTGTAACTTATTTACAACCCATGCCATCAAATCTTGAACCTTTAAGAACTTTTCAATTTTCAATCCTAGCCCCTGGCTACCTTTATCTCCAAGACAAACAAAAACCCACCTGATTTTCAATAACCCTTTGGCTATCTTAACAATAACCCTTCGACACTCAAATTGTTTGATAGGAGAAGAATTTTCAACTTTGGCTAGGGGTATTTCAGTCCTATGCGAATATAAATTTCAGCCAACCACGCTCCCCTTCCCTCTTTATGTGATTTGTTAGATCTTTATGTTTGGGTAAATCTCAATCGTCTTTTATCTCCAACCTAAAACACCATTCTGATTTGTTAATTATACCAAACTTTACAATCTCTTAAGAAAAAATCTCGAGTAAAACATTGAATAAATTCTGAAAATATTATACAATACATCGTAGACTTTGCGAGGCACTAGGCACCACCCTCGATCTTGCTGAACAATCTCACATCTATTTTTGAGATACTAGCCCAAATACACTAGACCAAAGACACTAAGCTCCTTAGAGGAATATAAACTTGTATCACATCGTCAATGTCAATATCACATTGCTTTATTTTCAATGACTTTTAGAGCATCTCCTTAAAGCCTCCATAATGCATACGTGACCATTTTTACGGAGTATATGCTACTTTTTTACTCCAACGACTTCCCTTAAGTATGACATGGCATTAAGGAGCCTATGTGGATTCTCCAAGGAGTGCATTCTTTCTAAGGAGTCTGAAGGAATTCCTTAACACTAATTTAATCATTTTTAACTATGTGGATTCCACTATTTACTCACAATAATAAATGTTTTGTAGTTTTGTATACCTACTGGGCCACATATTAAAAAAATAATAAAATATTGATAAAAGCGGCTTTTAAGGGGCTTGTGGAGGTCATTTGAAAATCTATGCTCCTTAATATATATTATTTTAGTGAATTAAGAAGTCTCTTTAAGGAGGCTCTTGGAGATACTCTTAGGGTGTCTTTGATTTCAAGGATAATTTCCCAAGAAATTTTGCCAAAAGTGAGAAAATAGAGGAAGAGAAATGGAAATGAGAATGAAGAACATGAATTTTGTGATGGTATCTATTCTCTTGGTTTGTTACAAAATTGTGGAAAAATATTTTCTTCGGGAGGAGCTAAGAAAATTTTTGCCAAAAATAGAGTCATCTTCAACTTCTAGATGATAAATTTTCCTACTTCCTTTCATATTTCTTCATTCTTTATGAAATTTTCCCATGAAAATTTTCTGGGAATCAACACACACTTTAGAGTAAAAACCATCTTTGGTTTATTGTCTTCAATATCACGTATAATTAGGCATGATGCAAAATTTCAGTATCATGTTTCTTCCTTTCATGTTGAAAAAAGTTTGTTTTCTCCACTTCGCTATCAAATTTCAGGAGCATGATATGAAAGATTTGGAGTAAGGCCAGTGTGCGGGTTGTTACTTATAAATGATGACACTTTTGCTTGGATCTTTTGTTGGATTTTAAGTACAAAAAGAAAAATGTTAACAATTCTCCATAACAAGGCAGGCAATTGGTGTTTATGGGTTGTAGTTGCATATGCCTTGACAAACAATTTTTTGAAGAGGAAAACAATTACATATTGATATCTAAAATTACTTGAATGTTTGTGTTGTATGTGAATAAAGTTTTTGCACTTTTTATAAAAATAGGTGAAACAAAGTCAACGATCCTTTCATTTCACTGGCTCCTAATTTTTTTTAACCCTTTCTTTCAATACGAAGAGGTCAAGAACATACAGATCAACAAACCCTAACAATATCAACCTCGTGAACAAAACAATACAGGAGTAAGTAGGAATACTGGTGGTAGCTAGAACTACCAAGATTTTTCTAGGGATTACATCTGCTGCCCTTGTTTTGGAAGAATTCAATGGTACATTGACAACTCTGGTAAGATTGAAGATGTCATCTGAATGTCTGATAGTGTGGCCTACGCTCTCAGGAATTCGGATATATCAACTTTAATTCAGTGGAAGCCGTTGAGGGTCCGATACAGAAAAATTTAGTCAGCTGATTGATGAGTTTGTAGAGGTTAAGGCCTTAAGGGCACTCTGCCTTGGGATGGGAGTAACAAGGGAACAATCACTGATATAGCATGTCAATAGTTGCTAAAAATTGTGCAAATCTGTCATTAATTGAACCTGGCTGTGACAAGGGAATGGCAACTTGTGATTACAGTAGGTGTAATGGATCTCATAGCAATTGGAAAATAAAATTAGCAAGATTGTGTATCAATTAGGGGATAGACGGGGGAAAGCTGAATGAGGGTATTAAGATCTACGGGAATCTATGGTACTCCTTCTGGCCAACAATGTCACACATTTATTATTTGCAAGGTTTAGGCCTTGCCCAGTTTGTAATTCTAACTGATTTATTGCATTCCTTGCATAATCTCATGCGACTAGGTTGGTATTCCGTTTTGTGCTCTCCTTTCCTTTTCTTTAACTCTGTATCTTCTTTATTTGTTTTTTATCATAGTGTTTATTCCGTCTCTTTAAGTGCTAAAAGTAATAACTATAAAACAATAAGGTCTGAGGATTTCTTCATAATGATAGTCGATACTTGTGGCACTTCATTTGTTGGATATCGGGGTTGCGCCTTGATGCTAAAACGTTTGATAGACGCATATGCATGTCTTTATATGTTTTATTTTTGGCCGCTTCTGTGTAAATGGGGTTACTTATGTTCACTACCTTTTGCTACTAAATGCAGATCCAAGAGAACATGAAAGCTGTCGAGGTCATTCCAAAGCTGACACCTGAAGTCCTGGAAAAGATCGAGAAAGTTGTCCAAAGCAAGCCTAAACGTCCTGATTCATACAGGTGAAGTCTAGTTAGACATTTTTTTTCTTCTAGAGAGAGTCCTAAATTATCCAGCTGGAAGCTGCCGAGTTACACTTACCTTATATTTGTCTATTTCCTCGCTGTTGGCTCATTGATATCTGTAGCAAATTTGTGATTACTGTAAAGAAAGACTTCTTGTCTCAGTGATATCTGTGGCAAATTTGTGATCACTGTGAGATAGACTAGCATTATTTATGAGAAGTGCTATGATATGACTCAATTTACAGTGGTTTGTTTTTCAATGGGTCGGATAATCTTGTTCTTTTCTTTGTTTATGCTTTTGGCGTATGGTTCAGTATTGTTATGAGTCAATGATGCAGTTCAATTATTGGTATGTGCCATGGTAGATTCTACTCTGGGTGCAACACTAGCCAGTTGGCCAGATTATGCATCAAAGTTTTCCCATTATCAAGTGATGAAAAAGGAGACGAAGGAATTCCTGGTTGTAGAGTTCAAGCTTTTATGGTGTTCTTGATAGTTAAGGTTATGGGACCATAGTGAGGAATGAGGATCTTAATGAATGATGGGAGGCTCCTCTAGTTAGGTTAGACCAAAGACACTGTTGGCTAAACATTCTTGTCACTGCAACCTGCTAGGCATTCTAGTTGTTGTGAATAGACTGCCAGCCTGCTAGATTTATTGTTGCTGTTCTTTGAAGTACATGTATCTTTTTAGTTCATATAAGTTCTCTTGCCAGTTATGCACTTGTCATGATTATTCTGGTGCTCAACTTGTTCTCAGTAATACTTTTTTGGAAAGTGTTTGTCTAGGTTATTCTGAAGTTCAGCTGGTTGTTATTTTTTGATTGCTTGTTTGGAAAGTGTTTGGTTGAGTTGAAATTATAACCAACTTTTCTCTAATGCCGTATTTGGTTCAAGAGAGGGCATTACAGGCAAAATAATAAAGAAGATGGAGAGGAGACAGGGGATGACCTTCAACCTATCTAACATATTGTATCTGTTCCTTTGAATTTTTTCTCACAAGCCAATCTGTAGCACCCCGTATTATTTTTCTCATACTTATTGAAATTTTTTTTTTTATATCTTTTGTGTGTTTGTCTTCAAGAAGTAATGTGCATGTATATATTACTTGTTTGTTGTTATGCATGATTGCTTCTTAAATGTTAGTAGAAAATTTATTTAGGATTGGTTGCTCTATGTTTTACATAGTTATCCATACATCGAATCTCGGGACGAGATTCCTTTTAAGGTGTGTATAATGTAGCAGCCTATTTTTTAAAATTATTTAAATTCATATATTTCTTCTTATTTAGTTTTCGACCAATGAATGATTTATTAGTGTTTGAATAATATCCATGTGTTATAATAATATGTATGGGTCCACCTAGTAAGGCTGAGCTTTGACACAACAACAAGATTTGGACTTGGGCTTTCATTAAGGCATTGATTAGGTTAATCATTAGGTTTTATTTTATACTTTTGTTATTTTGCTAAACAAAAAGGGAAGAAGAGGTGGGTTTCTCTCTATGTACGGTAGAAAGTGTGAAAAAAGAAAAAAAAACAAATAATGAAAGAAGAAGAAAAAGAGTAATGGAGAAGAGAGATCGGATGGGTTTTTCTTTGGAGTGTTTGAGGGGTTCTTTTTGAAGTATTATAAGGAGGAAGAGATTTCGTGGTCTGAAAATTTGCAAATTATGTTACCAGTGAGTAGATATTTCCATCTTAAAATTTTCAACCTATTATGAGTAAAAAAGAATTTATGAGAAAATTGTGGGTTTTAAATTTTGGTTTATGTTAGTAACAAGGTGTATTTTGAGATATTTCAATTTTTAGTATTTCATTGCATTATGCCTTGAGATGTGTGTTTGATGTAATTATTAGGCCATCTTACGTTATATGTGATCATGTGAAATTTGTAAGTCTAGTGATGATCTATATGAGGTTTAATGTTGATATTTTTGTCACTATTATGTTATATAGCAACGTAACTGAGTTTGCATGTTATTTTGGGATCAAATTGTGAGTAGTTTTGGAATTGAATACAATTGTGTTTGTGGAGGTGTATTTTCGAGAGAATTAATTGTTTTGGTACTATTTGTGTGAATTAAAGACTAGTGGTTTTGAGAATATTCTGTGTACGGGATCACTAATCGTTTGGGGCTGTTTGGCAGATCGAAATTTAGTGGTCTTCAACTAAGCTTAAGGCTTGTTACACTTGGTTTTAGAGGGCTGATTTGGGAGTGAAATGTGGTTGTTATGAAATGTGGTTGTTAGGGACTGTCTTGGGTTGCATTTGATGTAAAAGAAAAATGGATCAGAGAGGGTCCATGTTATGTTATATAGTTTAATCATTTGTGAAGTCAGTTAGTAATACACGTCTTTCTTGCTACCGAAAGTGGGGTATTGAGTTTTTGTCACGTAAACTTATAGGTAGTGTAGGCCTTATGGGCTCATGGAGTCTAGTTTCTTTATTTATATTTAATTATGTATAGGCGTGATCGAGGCTTAGTAGAGGAATTAAGGGTCCGATCTTTGGGTTTGTGTCTTTGTGATGGTTTACGTAAGAATGTGTGAACTTTACACCTTTGATTTATGAGTCTTTTATGAAATTGATGAGTTTCATTTTATGTAATCCATTATGTGATTTTAGGCATGTTTGAGAATGAGTTTGTGTTATTTGTGGTGTTTGTATCACAAATGTGTGTACTTTACTATTTTGATTTGTTTGATGTGTGGGTTTTTTCTAGCATGACTTTTCTCAATAAACTATCATTTTCAGCTAATGTTCTGATAATTTGTTTCAGATAATGTTAGGTTGTTCTCCAAAATAATTGGATGATATTGTGGTTAAATGGTTTATGATTTGACAATGTGTCAAATTCTATGCTTCCCCAAAAGAATAGGTTGATTTACTTATGAATGATAAAATGTCATTGTGAAGGAATTTTGAAATCTAAAAAATAAATGATACGGATAAACTTTGACTCCTGAAATTGTATTACTTAGAATAATCACATTTCTTGTGTTTATTTTTTTTCCTTATCCTACAAAGAAACTAAGTAACCTTCGGTTTGGGTCTTGCAGAGGAGGGTCCGCATTTCTTATAGAGAAACTAAGTAACCTTCGGGGAGTTTATTTGGTGGGGCGAAACTCGTCCAAGAGTTCTTGGTTAGAGTTTTATTTTATTTATTTCATTTTTTTAAATTGTCTCAGTTGTTGCTGCTAAATGTTTATGCTGTTATTGAATTTTCACGTCTCGAGTTTTGGGAAATCGGATAATCCTATGTGGATAGAAGGATTTTGTTTTCTCGAAAATCGAGGTGTGACAGTTTCGTATCAGAGCATTTGGTTAGCCTAGGCTGGGATAGAGTCTAAGTGATCCTCGAAATGTGGATATGGGTGAGTACGAGTGTAGAAGTCTTGAGATAAAGTGACAAGGACACCTTGAAACTTTAGTATTTTTTAATTTTTATGTTTTTTTCCTTCAGGAATCTAGTGATGAGATTCCTTCAACTTGAGTCTGCGCGAGTAATCCTATCTTTTTTTATGTTAATATTTGTGTGACATTATTCCGTCTACTTTTCCATTTAGTGGTTTGCTATATGTAGTGTTCAGTTAGCCCTTTCAGTGAATATCGGGACGAGATTCCTTTTGAGTTATATGTATTATAGCACCCCGTGTTATTTTTCTCATATTATAGATTTTTTTTTATATATTTTGTGTGTGTTTGTCTTGAAGAAGTAATGTGCATGTACATGTACTACTTGTTTATCATTGTTATGCATGACTGTTTCTTGAATGTTAGTAGAAAATTTATTTAGGATTGGTTGTTCAATGTTTTATATAGTTATTCTTTCCATTGAATCTCGGGATGAGATTCCTTTTAAGGTGTGTATATGATAGGGGCATAATTAGGCTAATTTTAGTACCATATTTCTATATATATTTTTAGCTATTACTTGTTAATTATGGTATTAATTGCTATTTTCATGTTTGTGTAGGTTTCCAATTACAATATTTTAAAATAAAAGCAAATTGGCAATTTAGAAATACTAATTGCACAAGGAAATCACACCAACAAGGAAACCAAGCAAAGAAGGAAACCAAGCAGAAAACAAATATAAAAGGAATGATACATGCCCTGGAGCAATCACGCTTGAAACCACAGCAAGCCGTCACCCATCATCATCCATCCACGACTTTCCTTGCCAAACCCTAGCCGCCGTCACCCAGAAAACCCATCCTCACAGCCGCCATCGTCCTCCTTCACAACAACCATCAAGCCATCGTCCTGAACCCATCATCACCCATCGCCATCGTCCTCATCCACAACCGCATCCATTATCGTCCCCCATCTCTGTCTCAGTTCATCATCCAACCATCGCCATACACCTCATCAGACCGTAACCCCTCTCTCTCGAAATAACAACCTCGCTAATCCTTTCCACAACGCCACCGCCTGATCTCCCTCTCTTTCTCGTTGTCCCTCGTCATCCTCTTATCTCTCTCACTCTGTTTCACAAGCAGAGATCGAAAGGAAACATAAGTGAAGCAGATCGCGAAGTGAGGAAGGAGAAAGAAGAGATCGCGCTATTCGCACCCCAATTTCCACTCTCTACCACCATGGATCATGCTACAGTGTTTTGTTTCATCACTTAACTCTTTTAATTATTTTAGTTTGATTATTGATTATGGATTACTGTTTGAACATAATTAATATGTCTAGCTAAACTCCTCTTAGTTAGGGGTGGATTCGAAGCCCCGAACATGTGCTTTATAAATTAATTGAATTTAATCTTCCTTGCTATTAGTGATTGTGTTTTGCTTAACTGCTTTATAGAAAACTTTTCTTTGTATGTTTGTTAAGGTGGCCAACTTAGTAAGCATGCTAGGATCTGGGGCTAGAGTATAGGAGAGTTTCACCTAATTGTTATGATTTTGTACTCACAAGTAGTAAATACCAAGGAACGTTGGTAATGTTAAGTAGAAACCTAGGCAAGAACAAGATGCTGATCATACTTGTAATTGCCTAGTCAGTGTTCATATTTTCTACAAAACTTAATGATCTTAGATTGTTGTCTAACTTGCGATAGCATGATAAGAATAGTTTGAAAGCGACGCTTAGTTTAATTCAAAATAATAAGATTAATGCAGTGCGATCACGGTTAGTCTTGAGCATTGTCTCTCACGAGTTAGCAAGTAATTATTGAAGATTGATTTATAAGCATATGTTTGGTGTGTGGAGATAAACCCTTAGCTAATTTCTCATATTTGACATCCTTTTAGTTTTATTATCTTTATAGTAATTTTCGTAGTTATTTTCATACTTTAATTTAGAAAATCCAATCCCCTTTTATTTAATTAATTAGGTTGTTAGTTGTTGTTTAGTTATTATTAGTGTTAATTGACAAACCCTCTAATCCCCGGTCTAGAACGATCCCTACTTATTCTATACTACAATCACAAAGCAGGGTATTAAGTTGTGTGCTACTAAAATAACGCATCAGTATAATGTAGCAACCCTATTATTTTTAAACTATTTAAACTTGTATCTTTTTTTTTGTTTAGTTTTCTACAATTTAATGATTTATTAGTGTTTGAATAATATCCATGTGTTATAATAATATTTATGGGTCCACCTAAGTAAGGTTGGGCTTTGACATAATTGCAAGATTTGGACTTGGGCTTTCATTAAGGCATTGATTAGGATAATCATTAGGGGTTTTTTTTTTTTTTTATACTTTTGTTATTTTGCTTAACAAAGTGAAGAAGAGGTGAGTTTTTCTCTCTCTGTGCAGCAAAGAGTGAAAAAAAAGAAACAAATAATGAAAGAAGAAGAAAAAGAGTAATGGAGAAGAAAGATCAGATGAGTTTTTCTTTGGGGTGTTTGAGGGGTTTTCTTTGGAGTATTACAACGAGGAAAAGATTTCGTGGTTTGGAAATCTGCAAATTCCGTTACCGGTGAGTAGATATTTCCATTTAAAAATTTGCAACCCATTGTGAGTAATTTTCTTACGTTTTTACAGTTTTATGAGAATTTTTGTGAGTTTTAAATTCTGGTTTATGTGAGTAACAGAGTGTATGTCTGTAGCAAAATTTTCATTATGTTGTTGGTGATTTTATATTTGATTGGTTTTATTTTAAAGAAAAGCATGAGATCTTTCTAATGGTAGTAATAGATGAAATTTAGTTTAAAAAACTAAGGAGTTGCAGGTGTTTGAAGTTTGTTACTTGCATTGAAATTTATTGTAAAACAGAGTTATCATGGCCATTTGGGTTTGTTCATCGAGGTTTATATATTGTTGTAATGATTAGTAGGCGTAAATGATTGTTTGTAGTGATTCGTAGGTGTAAATGCGAATACTATTGGATAGATGGGACTTAGAGGTTTTCAAAGGTAGGCGGAATGTTTGATTTGGATGAGAAATGAGAAAGATACATGGATTTGAAAACTGCTGGTTGAACTGAAATTGGGTTTGTTTTGGTTGAGTGGAGAAGACGATGACGTCATATGTTTGACCCAATTTTTGATTGGCCATAGAATTTGAACCGTAACTATGTTTTGTTTGTCGGTTTCACCGTTGCATTCATTGCGTCAAGTTTTACTTTTAGAATAAACTTATGTTATATTTTGAAATATTTCAATTTTTAGTATTTCAATGCATTATGCCTCGAGATGCATGTTTGATGTAATTATTAGGTCATTTTACGTCATATGGGATCGTGTGAAATTTGTAAGTCCAGTGATGATCTATATGGGGTTTTGAGGTTTAATGTTGATATTATTGGTCATTGTTATGTTATATAGCAACGTAACTGAGTTTGCATATTATTTTGGGATCAAATTGTGAGTAGTTTTGTTATTGAAAATGATTGTGTTTTTGGGCGCGTATTTTCGAGAGAATCAATTGCTTTGGAACTATTTTGTGTACGAGATCACTGATCATTTGGGGTTGTTTGGTATACCGAAATTTAGAGGTCTTCAACTAAGTTTGAGGGTTGTTTCACTTGGTTTTAGAGGACTAATTTGGGAGTGAAACATGGTTGTTAGGAACAGTCTTGGGTTGCATTTGATGTAAAATAAAATATGGATAAAAGAGGGTCCATGTTATGTTATACAGTTTAACCATTTGTGAAGTTAGCTAGTAATACATATGTCTTTCTTGCTACTGAAAGTGGCGGTGTTGAGTTTTTGTCAGGTAAGCTTATAGGTAATCTAGGCCTTATGGGCTCATGGAGTCTAATTTCTTTATTTATATTTAATTACGTATAGGCGTGATTAAGGCTTAGTAGAGGAGTTAAATGTCTGATATTTGGGTTTGTGTCTTTGTAATGGTTTATGTAAGAATGTGTGAACTTTACACCTTTTATTTATGAGTCTTCTATGAAATTGATGAGTTTCATTTTAGGTAATCCGTTATGTGATTTTAGGCATGTTTGAGAATGAGTTTGTGTTATTTTTTGTGTTTGTATTACAAATGTGTGAACTTTACTATTTCGATTTGTTTGATGTCTGTAGGGATGGCAGTGGGGCGGATTTGAGCAAATCCATCCTCGATATGTCAGAAAAAGCGGATCCCCAAATCTGCCCCGCCAATCCGTTTATTATTTTAATTAAAAACCATAACTGCCCTGTACGGATTGGCGGATATCCGCCCCGCCCAGACAATCCGTCTACGGGTTTGCGGTTCTATTGTTGGGTTGCCGGTTCCCCGCACCGATCTGCCCCAAACGTTGGTGTTGCTGGTGGTGGAGAGACGGTTGTGTGGGTTCGGTTTACTTATTTTTTACTTCTATGTTTTCTTCTTCTCTACTACTTCCAGCCCTTTGCTCTTATTCTTCTTCCTTTTAACACACTCCAAATCTCAACACGCCACGCACCATGATTGGCGGAGGAGGAGGGGGAGGTGCACCACCACCACCACTACAATCAGGCTCTCCAAACCCAGGCGGCCAATTCCTCCTTCAATTACTTCAAAACCCTTACCAACAAAAAACATCCACCACCCCCACTCAACCACAACCATCTCACCAGCAGCAGCAAGATCCAGCTGTTGCATCGATGGGTCCGACTCTTCCTTTCTCATCATCCAATGGCCAGGATCCCCATTCCCCTTCTCCTCTTCCTCCATGGCTCATCACCCCACACCACCCTGGCTTTGCTCCTCCTCCATGGGTTCTTGCTGGTTTGCCTCCCCAGCCTTCCAATTCCCCCTGCAAACTTCCCTTTCTTTTCTGCTGAAGACTTGCAAAAATTAGGGCTTCGACTCTTCGAGTGAGAGGCTTCGCTGCTGAAGACTTGCAAAAATTAGGACTGTGAGAGGCTTCGCTGTGAGAGTAAGAGGCGGCTGTGACTTCGGGGGGGGGGGGGGTGTATTGTATATGGATTCTTATGGAATTGATAAATAATTTGAAAAGTACACGGACTCTTTAAATTGTCCAGAGACTCTTTAAATTGTCCACGGACTTCTGCTGATTTCTTAAATCCATAGACTTTTGCTACAGACTTTCTAGAGATTTATGAAAATCCACGGACTTTGTATGAATGACTTTTACAGATTTCTAATTATTTGCAAGATAAAAAAGAAGTTGGTAAATAGTGATGAAACAAAAAAATGTCCGCATATAATTAACAAAAGTGAGAGATACATGTGCTAAAAAAACTAGAAAAATAAAAGGTCGTTAATTAGCATCTTTAAAATAAGAAGTAAACGTCCATAAAATTGTATTATGATCATTCTTCTCTTTCATGATCATGGTCACTTTCTTCATTATCATTGTTAGCAACGTTGACGTTTGCTTGAGCTGCTGCCCACATTTGATTAGAAACTTGTTCTATGGAATCCAACCCATCTCTAAGGCTTTTTCAAGTCTTATCAATAAGTTTTGTGACAACATATAGAAATTACATTAGTCGTTTCTCATGAAATATGGAATTGGACTCTTTAGGGGGAGTAAGGAATGTGATTCCCACATATAAGGGGAACTGGAGTGTCATCTACAACTTAATTTTCTCTTTTTCTTTCGTATTGCTACCTATCTACTCCTCCATCATTCCCTTACATTCTCATGGAATGAGATTTTATCAACCAAAAATGCACCCTTGATGATGGTGTTCCCAATCAACAAATGAAGAACATGAGCAGTAATTTTGAATGAATATAGAACAGTAAAATCACCTCTTTAGAACCAGGAAAGATGGCTGATTATAGAATGAATATAGGCAGCATCGCAGCCTCTTTCCTGGAAAGATGGGATGGTGAACAGCTATGAAAGGAGGAAGACTGGTTTGCAGACAGCATACAGTTGTCTGCAAATATAAGAACCAATTAGGAACCGAACAACCAAAGCAAAACTATCCAATAATTAAGGAGGAAACACAATGAAAGTTTTGACAGAGAGATTCGATCAATTTGTTTGACAGCAAAGGGAAACCACTTCCAAAGAGAATCCAAGGGAGAACAACCAATCCCATGGTACCATGTGGATTCAAGACAACATAAAAGCTTAGTCAACTAGACATGAGAGCGATAGGAGCCGAACTACAAAAATTAACAGTGTCAGATGGGAAGGATTGGAGCCGAAAGTAGGGGACTCAACAGATAATCATACTTTACAGGATATGTTGTTAAGATATTTGACAAAGATAGCTAGGTGGGGAAGATGGTATAAATATGGCTCCTTAGCCAACAAGAAAGGGGTTGGATTCTAAGGGAGCCCTAGAGGAATCACTTTACTCTCTCTATATAATTGCTTCTCGGCTGATTACTGACTTGATTGTTGGACGCTCATAATACGAGGAAACTCGTGGTTGTGAGTTGTTTATAGGATCAGGAGGCAGAGGAGCATCAAGAGTGTGTACATCTGCATGATTCGAAGATCTTAGAAACATTGTGTGAATCATGAGCTTCACAAAGTTGGAACCAAACATTGGTATCGTCCATGAGAAGGCTCGTAATAAGCAGCATGTCGAGGAGACCAAGTGTTCGAAATAGCAGTCAGAACCACCAAATGACAACAATGTATCAGAACCTTCAGCATGGGTTCGAGCAGCATCACAGCCTGTGGAGATGGTGTTGTTGTTGAAAAGGATGAACGGCTAGCACAAGGAAGAACTGTTCTATTCATTCTATAATCAGCCATCTTTCCTGGTTCTTTTGAATGAATATAGAACAGTAAATTATAGAACCAGTAAAATCAGGAAAGATGGTTGTTCTCTTTTGAATGAACTAGGAAAGAGGCAGCATTTTTTTTTTTTTTTTTTTTTTTAAATTTGGGATGTTTACCCATTTTATTCAAATAAAAATCCACGCCCGAAGGCTACATGACTGACCCAATAGGGTGAACCAAAAAAGCCGAAACAAAACCTCACAAAAGATAGGATGCACCAATACAAGCCTAGACAAAATCAGTCTATGTACCTTCTGTTTTCTGTCCTAGTTCTATTGGATTTTCGGGGACAAATACTGATATCACAGCCTCTTTTGAATGAATATAGAACAGTAAAATCACCTCTTTAGAACAGTAAAATCATCGAGCAGCATCGCAGCCTCGTAATTTTGAATGAATATAGAACAGTAAAATCACCTCTTTATTTTCTGCAAGCGAAAGCAAGAAAGGTGAGAAGTGAGAAAATACTAGAGGGAAAAAGCGTAAATAAGGTTCCATCGCGGCTGGCACAAGGAAGAACTTTAGGAGACTTTTTTTCACGTTGAAATCTTTGATATAGAGGCTGGCAAACTATTGAACTTTGTTATTTATACCTAACACTACAAAGTCCATGAGAATCCATGATTTTCCAAATCCATAAATATGAATGATATTTTGAATACCCTAAAACTTTTGTGGACTTTCTGAAATCCATATTGAATACCCCTAGACTTTGTGGATTTCAGAAAGACTTTTTAAAATCCTGATTGAATACCCCTAAACTTTTGTGGACTTTTTAAAATCCAAATTGAATACACTTGGATTTTCAGAATCCATGGAATTTATTAAATTGCCCACAAAATCCAGATACAATACACCCCTCTTCGACTCTTCGAGTGAGAATGTGAGATGAGAGTGAGAGATTTCTAGGGTTTAATTCCCTTTATATAGTTTAAGGGTATTTTAGTAATTTCACTGGTTAAACGAATATCCGTGGGGCGGATATGGCCAGATCTGTATCCGTCTGAATAATAAACGGATACGGTTTGGATATCCGTATCCGCCCCAACCTCCATACACCCTTAACCAAATCCTCTCCAAACGGGGCGAGTGGGGCGGATATCTGTAAAAATCTGCCCCACTGCCATCCCTAGATGTGTTTGTTTTTCCTAGCATGACTTTTCTCAATAAACTATCATTTTCAGCTAATGTTCTGAAAATTTGTTTCAAAAATGCGTGGTTGTTTTCCAAAATAATTGGATGATATTGTGGTTAAATGGTTTATGATTCGACAATATTTCAAATGCTATGCTTCCCTAAAAGAATGGGTCGATTTACTTATGAATGACAAAATGTCACTGTGAAGGAATTTTAAATATAAAAAATAAATGATACGGATAAACTTTGATTCCTGAAAATTTAATCACCTGGAATTGTATCACTTAGAACTACCACGTCTCTTGTGTTTATGTTTTTTTTTCCTTCTCCTATAGAGAAATTAAGTAACATTTGGGTTGGGTCTTGCGGAGAGGAGGGTCCCCATTTCTTATAGAGAAACTAAGTAACCTTCGGGTTGGTTCTTGTGGAAAGGGTGTGGTTTTGAAATGCATAAAATAAGCTTTATTATTTATACGTAAAAAAGGCGACGTGACTTATGCGCATTGATAGCCCAATAGTGGCTTTTTGTTACTCATATAGTTAGGAGTATTCGGTGATGTCTGCTTGTATGTGACATGTCTCATCTTGGGGATGGATGGCAGAGAAGTCCTCATTTATGTTTGGCGCGAAGGTGATGCGAATGTGGTATCGTTTAAGTGATCAATCCGTTAAAAATGAATAATTTCATTAAGTCAAATAATGTATGATCACTATTGTTTTAATTGTTAAAATACCAACTATTTGAAAAGTCATATTTATATTGTTTCTAACATTTTTCATGCAGGATGGCAAGTCTACTAACATTACTGCAGGTCAGACTTGGCATGGCTATCCATTACAGAATAAGTACAGTTAAAATGAATATTTACTTTAATAATGATAAAAACATATTAGGATGACATAATTGTCTCGTTGAGAAACTAAATTTTTTGAACTGTGATTTTCTTTCATAACACGTCTGCCTCATTGATGAACTACCTGTTCGAGTGGTTGTTTATTGTTTATGTCTAATTTTATGTTGTCATTTGGATTTATTGATTTTGGGAATGAAGATTACTCACACTAGCTTTATTGTTGACCCAAGTGAGTTTTTGCTTCTTGGGTATATTCCTCTTGAAATGTAGCCAATTAGCTTGTTTCAGATTTAGAGATTATTGAGTAGCGCTATTGGAGTTTCTTTGGTGGGGCGAACCTCGTACAAGAGTTCCTAGTTAGAGTTTTCTTTTGTTTGTTTCATTTTTCTAAATCGTCTTAGTTGTTGTTGTTAAATGTTTCTATTGTTATTGAATTTTCACGTCCCAAGTTAGAGTTCTTTGTTAGAATTTTCTTATTACAAAAAAATATGTTTTGTGTCCAAATGATGCGGTTACTGCCACTGGAATTCAACGCCTCGCAACTACCGTTGCGTTTGGAAAGAAAACAGACTCTGTCCATTTTTTTTTTTTTTTTGTATTTGAATATTTTTTGATTTTTTTTCAATTCCTATGGGTTTGATACAGTATTGACATATTTGATTTATTGCTAAACCCCACTTTTAAACATCACACATTGAGAAGGTCAAAAGTGAGGTTTAACAATAAATCAAATATGTCTATACATTTTCTAATTCAACTTAATTTCCTGTCATGTTACAACATTGTCAAACACTATTTATTTCAACATTCTTTACTTTGCTTATGTTGCATTATTAAATGGTTCGAGATGCCAAATGCTCATTAAGAAAGGGGCGAGAGGTGGTCATGGCCCCTCTAGATTTTGAAACATGTCCATTATAGCTTAATGTATCTATTGCAAAAAGTGATTTAAACCCAACCGTTTAAAACATTGGCCCCCTTTCAACCTAGAGATAATAAGCAAAATCTTCATGTTGTCATGTAGTTGCACATCATCTTACATAAACTAAACCATATCAAACAACTTACTTACTGGACCTCTCACTTTAACTTATTAGGGAGCTACCATTCGCACCTACATGTTTCTTTTTTCACACCCACATAAATTTTTTTTCCACGTAGAAAAAGGTCAAAAACCCATTTTAATTTTTTATTTAATTGAAAAGAGAGAGTGTTTCAAATACGCTGAAAACCCTTCTTCTTCACCAAAAAACCCCTCATCACCTCTGCTCAAACTGCTATGATTGCTTCGATCGTTCTGTCCGTCTTTTGCACTCTGAAGCGTTCCTCTGACCGCTCTTTCGTTCTTTCTCTTTCAGCTTGAGCAGATTTAACTTAGGGTTTTCTCGCAGAGAAACCCCAAAACGCATGCAATCTACACGATTTTTTCATTTCTCTATTCTATTTTCTATTTCTTCCTTAAATCTCTCTGCTGAAGATTTCTAAAATCTCCATTCTCACCATGGAGGGTTTCCTTGACCTGAAACTCGTTTGAGCTCGGTTCAGTGAAGAAAACGACCCATACGACATGTGTATGGGCGTCAATATATAACATAATCAAAGTGTGAAAACGTCTCTGAAACTTACCATAAACATGTACACACGAATTTTTGTGTAACTAAACATGATACCTAAGCGAATATTTTTGCGAGTAAACAATGACACCCACTCAGAAATTTCTGTGTCTAGGCCTTCACCTCCAAAATAATTGGCAAACATCATTAGCAGGGGGTTGTCTCCACGCAAAAATTGCAGCATTTGTCAATTTTTTTGGAGGGTAAAGGCCTAGACGTGGAAATTTTTGCGTAGGTATCATTGTTTACTCACAAAATTTTTCACATGGATATCAATGTTTACTCGTGAAAATTTTCGCGTGCACATGCTTACGATAAGTTTCAGAGGCGTTTTACACTTTGAACGTGTTGAATTCAAAAAACTTGAAAATATTCTTTTTGTTATTTGGATCCTTATTGACATCCATACACATGTCGTGTGGGTCATCTTTTTCATTGAGCTGAGCTAAGACAAGTTTCAGCTCAGTAAAGTCCATGATTTTTAGTTATAATAGATGGTTTTTAAGCTTACAAATTGAAATTAGATTATTAAATAAGCAAACTATTGTCAGTAGTGGTCGGAAAGGGGTTGTTCAACTCTTGCTAGCTCAGCTTGACATAGAAGATTAGGTATGCAGCCAGATGAACCATTCAGAGAGAGAGAGAGAGCAGTCGGAAAAACCTCCACAAAGAGAGTGGAAGAGCAGTCGGAGGAGCCATTCAAAGAGAGAAAAAAAACCCAGCTAGATATGCCTTTCAGAGAGAGCAGTCGAGGACCCTTTAGAGAGAGTTTTCAGAGAAGAACAAAGAGAACACAATCGGAAGAACCCTTGAGAGAGAGCGTAGTTGATGAAGAAGAAATGTTTTGAAAGAGAAAATCCTAGTCGGTGAAAAAGTATGAAAAAAATAGGTTTTAACCTTTTTAGACATGGGTGTGTTAAGTACATGGGTACGAAAAACGAAAAAGGTGGGTGCAAATAATAGCTCCCAACTAATTATGAGGACCATCACTTCCACAAGAGACTCAACCAGAACCTTTATTTTCACCACCAAAACTTATTCACAACTACCATGTTCCTAAAACATAATTGATACATCCATCATCTCGAAATATTTAAAACGAACTAATTTCGAAAACTATGTAATATATTATATTCTTCCACTATTTTAAATCTTTTTTTTTTGTATTATTTAGTTTGATTTCTATAATCTTTTAGAATTAACAAATTTCCATTTTACGTTTTTTAAGATATTATTTAATAAGTGGATGTTAATATAATTGTTTAAGTTAATGTACTTAAAAATTATTCACCAATTATTAAACTTGAGGTAGTTTCATTGAACCTATATATGACAACCCTTATATATTTTTCTCCAAAATTTTAAATTTACACTCGCCTCTTACCATGCTCGTGCATTGAGAAACCTTGAATATCTGCAAATTTCATGGACATATTTACCCCAAATATAAGTTAGAGAATGCAGTTATTTGGAGAGTAAAGAACAACAATGACTGAATAAAGCAAGATAAGAATGTACAACTCGACATGATGGCGAAGATGGTACACACCATCACATATAGCATCGAAGTCACAATTTAGCTTATAACTTTGTAAACATCTTGCGCGAGTCTTTAAATGTCCTATATTTTCCACATTTCCAAACCAACAACATGGCTAGTGGTCTAATTCTAAAAAGGAATATCCTTCAATTCACCAACACCCCCCCCCCCCCCCCCCCCCCACACACACACACACACACACACACACACACACACACACAAAATACACAAACATGAGAGATTCTACTCAGCCTGGTGGGTTGGGTATGTTTAGTGCCTAGGAGCATCCACAACATGTGAGCAAGTCCAACCACCCCTCTCTTGATTGATGGGTTGGGCATGTTTAGTGCCTGTGAGCATCCACAACTACACAAGTCCAAACCTCCTCTTCCTCCTCCACAGTCCATGTCCCTCAAGATTCACCAATCAATACCATCATCGCCCCTCACAATCTCGACAGCCCCTGCATCTCACCATTTCTTCTTCTTCTCGCCATAACAGACCCATGCAAACACAACACCTCCTCCTCCAATGATGCCAGAGACCACCACCTCGCCCTCTTCTCCGGCCTGTTCTCGTCCACTATTGCTTTCTCAACCTTCTACTCCATCGTCGACCTCCTCGCCACCATAGACCATCAGCAGCCAACGCCCACACCGATAACCTCTTACTTCATCCAACATCACATCATCACAAACCTTCATCTCGCTCTGCTCCATGCTCTATTCTATTTCGCCTCCACCGTAGACCTCCATCACTGCCGCTTCTCATCACCATCTCGCCTGCAACAGCACAAACAAGAAAAAGAAAGGACCAAACAGAAAAAAGAACCAAACATGGAAGAAGAAATTAGGGGTGGGCAAGAATCCCGGTCCCGATCCGACCGAGACTGGTATGGTCCCAAACCGGTTTATATCGGGACCAATCGGTTTATGTAGTTTTTATCCCGGTCCCGATCCCGGAACGGAACCGATTTTCACTAATTTTGTCCTGGACAAATTCCGGTTTGTACTAGGGCTTGGCAGGTCCGGGTAACTGGCCCGAAAATAAAAAACCGAAGCCCAAACCGTTATTTGTAAGCCCGAAATTCTGAGGTCCGAGACCGGATTGAATTGGGCCGGTTAACCGAAGTCCCAGTTAACCGAATTTCAGGCCGGTCTCGGTCCAAAGCTTAAAGGTCCAAAATCGGTCCAAAATTTGTACTTGAAACTTGGAGTTTTTGTGTTTTAGGTATTTTTACACTTTTTGAAGTATTCCGTGTGTCTTTCTGTTGGATTGATTGGGATTGTCAATGAGATTCATAGCTCTGCAGCTAAGAAAAAGAAAGAATGGCAGGAGAAGCTGCTTGTTGTTATGTTGAAAGCAGAGGAAATCATGTACTCCAAATCCAATTCTGAGGTCATTTTGTTTATTGCAACATCATAATCAATTGAGGTTTTTTATTTGGGGTTTTGGGTTTTGATGAATTGAATTGGATTTAGGTGGAATATATGGATGTTAAGACTATGGAATCGAACGAACGATGCCATTAACACTATAATACGCAGAGAAGAAAGCACTGAGACTGGGGAGCTTCTACAACCTTGTATTGAAGGTACCAACTTATCCTTGTACGCACAGGGAGGAGAGGGGTCGAGGAGGAAAGGAGTAGCCGAGGAAGATAGGAGTCGCACAGGGAGGACTGAGAGGAGTAGCCGAGGAGGAGAGGGAGAAGAATAGCTGAGAAGAAATTGGTTTTTCTTCAGGGAGTAGCTGAGAATGATGGGCTTTTGAATTTGGAGAGGAAAGAGACTTAGGAGGAGAGGACCTTTTGAGGGTTTTTATTCATACCCGGGCTGGGCCGGTTATCCGACGGGTTTCAGAAAGGGTAACCGAGGACCGGACCAGAAACATCGGGCGGGGTTTTAAGACCGAAAATTTAATAATATATAAACAACCGATCCGAACCGACCTGATCGGTCCGGTTGTCGGTACGGTTCTGGTTTTCGGTCTGAAATGCCCACCCCTAGTTCGTATTGGTTAGTACAGCAAGCCCAAACCCAAGTATTTTTATCAAGTCTAAGCCCAACCCCATGTGATTTTATCAAGTCCAAGATAAAATATCCAAACTCCCCATTTGTGACTATTTCAAAAAGCTATTTTAATGAAAATATCTTATAAACCA
The DNA here is from genome assembly GCA_963556465.1 of Berberis vulgaris. Classification (NCBI taxonomy): domain Eukaryota; kingdom Viridiplantae; phylum Streptophyta; class Magnoliopsida; order Ranunculales; family Berberidaceae; genus Berberis; species Berberis vulgaris. Next base: position 54,616,544 of record OY747136.1, on the reverse strand, counting down.
ACTAAATATGTTATAACTAACCCACCACCACATCTCACCGTTCACAGAGAAGACACATAGAGAGTGACAGGCAACATTGTTTGCTTAATAAAGCAACCTGGTCTTCTTCATTTTTTCTTTCTATCTATCTCAATCAAAGTAAGTTTCTCTCTCACTCTCTCTGTCTCTTCACAGGCTCCCTTTCTCTTAGCTCAAACACAACTCTCTTTCCCTCTCGCCTTTGGGTGCCCTAGAAATCCATCCTCGGTAAATCAATCAATTTTTTAAGCTCATTTCTTTTCGTTTGGCTCTTTCGACTGATAAATATTCGATTCGCTCTAATAATATGCAAGAAAATAAATTTTCTTCTTAGTTTGCACTTAGATTTGTTGTTCTGAAATCGTGAAAAATCTGAAACGTATTTGTTTCAGTTTGTAGTGAAAGAAAGGAAAGATGTCGTAGAAATGATTGATGCGAAAGCTCGAGATGTTCTTTAGGGAAGAGACCAAGCAGGGAAATAAGCTATTTTAGTTTCAGTTAGAAGGAGGAGGAGATGACCAGGATAGCATGGTCCCGTCTTGGACCGTCCCTGTTTAAACCGGTTCGGAACCAACCGTGTATGACAAAAAAATGGCTTTCCCGACCCGTACCGTTCCCGTTTCACTGTACCGGTATCGGGATAAGGCCAAACCCAGACCGTGCCCACCCCCAGTAGAAATAGGGGTGGGCAAACGGGTCGAGGAACCGCGGATCCAAACCGAATCGGACCGTTTTACTCCAAACGGTTCGGTTCTGATTTTAAAAAATGTTAAACGATTCGGTTCGGTTCCGGAACCGTTCTTAAACGGTTCGGTTCCGGTTCCAAATTTTTTTTTGCAAACGGTTCGGTTCCGATCCGTTTCGAACCATACCCAACCCTAAATTAGTAAATACTCTACTAACTTTGGTTTTTATTTCTAAACCCTAAGTCCTCACCTCACTCCTCAGTCTCTCATCTCTCACTCCTCACTGTGAAAGAAAACAAAGGAAGAAGAGGTGAAGAGGCGAAGAGCAGCCGCAGTCGCAGAGCAGGCAGCGACTCGCGAGCAACAACGAGTCCACGACCACGAAGAGGTGAAGATCAGCCGCAGAGCATAATCTCTCCACTTTCCCTCCCTCTCGACTGTTGTTGTTGAGATCAGAAAATGAAGAAGAGAGACGAGAGGAAACGCGGTGATACTACCTTGCATTCAGCGTCAAGAGCAGGAAATCTTGTTGAAATTAGGGAGATTCTCACAACGAGTGGAGAAGCTGAATTGAATGAGTTGTTACAAAAACAGAATATATCAGGAGAAACAGCTCTTTTCGTCGCAGCTGAATATGGTTATGTTCATTTGGTGGAGGAGATGATCAAGTATTATGATATTGTTTCCGCTGCAATCAAAGCTAGAAATGGTTACGATGCATTCCACATTGCTGCTAAGCAAAGCGATTTGGATAATGTTCATAGCAATCTATGTCTTCATTTTATTTGTGATCTCCTTCTCCCAGAATTTCGATTTTAGAAGATTATGAACTCTCCAATTTGAAAGGAAATTATTAATTGCTATTCAGGGATAATTGAAAAGAGTCTTAGGTCCACTCTTGAGCGTTGTTCATGATTGCAATTTTTTTCTTTTATCACTAGGATTCTGGCAAGCAGAATATGCACAACACCAGACCTTAACTCATGTTACTATTTCCCCATGATAATTTGTTCATGGTCAAATTGTTTTCATATGACATGATCATATTATTCTCTTGGAAGGCCTAACTCAAATTGTTTTAAGGAACCGTAGGAACCGAACCGTTGTAAACGGTTCGAGTTAGGTTCGGTTCCAACATTCAAAATAGAGGAACCGAATCGAATCGGAACCGATAAAATTTTAAACGGTTCGAGTTAGGTTCCTCAAAATTTGGAACCGAATCGAACCGTGCCCACCCCTAAGTAGAAATGAGGGAAAGTTTAACAATTGTCTCTCTCTTTGCTATTCGCACCTGATGTTCTCTCGCACCACCACAGAGCAGTTTATATGAAAAAAAAATCTTGGCAACGACAACCTGATCACGTGCTGAACACCCTCCGACCAATAAATAGGCCTAACCCACCTCCAGGCTGAGTTGAATTCTCCAACAAACATACAAATGGTGACATGAATTCAGTTTCAGTTAAAAACCTCCTGAGTTGATGCCGCCTAATTCTGATGGATGTCCTCTCCGATGCCCCAGATTGAAATTCGAAGAGTTCTTCGCTTTCTCTCATCGATCCACCAACAAACACCCTCATAATCCTTCGATCTCAATCCAGTTCCCTCCTTTTTGACTCCTCGATTTGATCCATAGAGAGGGAAAGAGTCGAGATTTTGGTTAACTGGGTCATTAGAAAGGCTCACAGGTACCTGTTCTTCAATACCCACACTTTAAATATTGTGAAGTCAATCGTTTTTTCTGTATCTCATTTGATTTCGACCTAAACCCCTATCTGTATTTTGATTTTGTAACATACCCAATCTCCAATTTCTCCCCAACTTGATTTTTTTTTAATATAGTCATATCAATTGCTCTTCTCCCCAATTGGTCCTTCTCTATGAATCCTTGCAAATTCTTTGATTCTCTCCTTGTAAAAATTTGACCTGATTATGTGCTGGGTGATCTCTAGTTATTTTGGGTTGATTGGTCCTTGTTTTTGTTGATTTATTCCCGAATGAAGTCCTGGTTTTCTCTAGCTTCAATGCCACATTGTGTGACTTGTAAAGATTGGAGTGGTATGTATATGTGATATAATCCCATTACACCTTGTTGTACAATACTTTTGTTGTTGATGCAATTTGAGTAGTTTCGTGTTCATATAGAAAGTTGTAGATGAGAGTTTGGCACATTTAAGTAGAATTGGAGAGGTAATAGGGGCAAGAGAAAGTAAGATCTCCAAGAGCCTGGTAATGTTCATATGAAGCTAAAAACCCAGAGGGATTCAACCGAAACCATGGAAAATGAAGTGGTTGGCCCTTCTGGTCGAAAAATGCAGCAAGAGTCAGCTAATGTTCGATCAAATGACAGGTCGACTAGAGGACAACAGAGTAATAATATTTCTGTACAGACAGGTGAAGAGTTCTCCTTGGAGTTTCTTCAGGACCGGGGTTCTCCGAGAAGGCCACTGGCATGTGTACATGATATAGATCAGGCACAGTTGAACAGTGGCTGGTATAATGTTAATCAGAATCATAAGGTAGGATATGAGGATCTAACTGGTATTCTTGGGTTGAAGAGGATGGATTCTGAAAGCAATTATGGTAGTCATGAGGTTGCTACGAGAAATGGGTGCGCTGTGGAAATGGGAAACAACACCTATTCAGAGGAAGGAAGCCAGCACCAGGGTGTGAGTTTTTACAGAAGAGAATCAGAGCAGTCTTTTCGAGCTGCTACCGCGCCATCTGCTCCCGTTGTTTATGTTCCTGAGACTACTCAAGGGTACTCCGCTGGTATGTCCAAAGCTTCAGAAGGTTCTCAACCAGGAAAGATGAAGTTCCTATGTAGCTTTGGTGGAAGAATCTTGCCGAGACCCAGTGATGGGAAGCTTAGATATGTGGGCGGGGAGACCCGCATTATCAACATCAGGAAAAACCTTACTTGGGTGGATCTTGTCCGGAAAACGTCGGAAATTTTCAGTCAGCCACACACAATTAAGTATCAGCTTCCTGGCGAGGACCTTGATGCTCTTATTTCAGTGTCATCAGATGAGGATCTTCAGAATATGATTGAAGAGTACCATGGTCTTGAAAGGGTTGATGGACAAAGACTACGGATATTTCTCATCTCTTTAAGTGAACCTGAAAGTCCATGTTCTTTTGAAGCGAGGCCTGCAGAACAGAGCAGTTCTGAATATCAGTATGTTGTTGCTGTTAATGGCACAGTGGATCCTAGCCCAAGGAAGAGCTCTAGTGGGCAGAGTTTGGTGTACCAATTGGGACAGAACAGTGAAGGCGCATCACACTTTCATAAGGAGTATGTCCCTTTAGTTCATCCTTTGGAGATCAAAGATGGTGTCAATTCCCCAAATGTAGCTGGGAAATTCTCCCGTCCCACCAACCAATTTTTTGTTACTCCTAATCTCATAAATTCTCCAAATCATTCACCTCCTTACTCTCCATTGCCACTTCAGCGTAGAGATTCTAAGGGTTCTCATTTACATTTATGTAAGGATCAATCATGTCATTGTAGCAATGAAAGCAATGCTTCGCTTGCCACTGACCAAACACTACCTGACAGCTACGGCGTTGATGCCACGAGCTGTTATCAACTCGCAGAAGGGCCAGTGCCTCTGATCCATCAAATTCTCCCAAACAACAAACACATCGCAGATACTGAAAAATCAAACAAACCCCGCGGAGTGCATTTTCATGACTGGAAACCCACTGTGGTTCCACCTGTTTTTATCCGAAATAAGAGTGACTTGGATGAGTATTCCCACGAAAGGCCAACGGTCAAGCAAAGGGCATTTCATTCTGAAAAGTTAATCTTACAGGCGGAAGATCCAATGGGTCTCATGTCAGGACCAACTGATTCAGAGGGGTCTCACCATCGTATGCCGCACGTGCTTTCAGACTCGCGGTTGCAGGAATGTGGAGAGAAGTCCATTTATTATGTTCAGGAAGGAACAACTCCATCATCATGGGAAGATTCAGCGGCCTGGCATAAAGGAGCCATCCAACTTCAGGAAAATGCTGAATTCTCCATTTCTGACATCCAAACTATACCAAGTGCCGAGTCTAATAGCTCCACGAGGAAATTGAATTTTCCAAACATTTCTCTTCTTCCCGACTTCTCTATCACAAATGAAGTGCAATGGGGTCCTGATGCCAGTGGTGAGAACTTCCAAGCTACCATGAAAGCTCCAAACTTAATTCAATTAGATCATTACCCAGAAAAAGATATGAATCACATGCTGAAATTGATGGATGGAAATGATTCGTTTTTTCGTCAGGAAGGGAAAGGCACTAGTAGTGAATTTAAAAATCTAGCACATGCTGCCACCACGATTTGTAGTAACAGATTTCCAAACATCGATGAATACTCTAGTTCTGAACTAGGTGTTTATATAAACTCAGAAGGTTTACAGGTTCCTGGAAGCATGATTCCTCCACCATCACTTGTTGATTTGGAAGAGCAGCTTCGCTGCCACCAATTAGAAAAGACAATATCTGAGCCTATTCTTAGGAGTCAAAGAGCTTCCAAAGACCAGAACTTTGTTCTGAATGACCAAATTAATGGTGCATCTGAAAGTGAGAAGCACAAGGCCTTTGCATGCCCTCCTGTTTCAGACCCCAGAACTACTGATGTTCTGAGCTCAAATAAATTACCAGATGATACAAAGTTATGGTCTAACAACGAAACCTCTTATCCCGATTCAAGTGTTATTGCTTCTACTGCATTTATTTCTTCTGCACCATCTCGACAGCCAACTGGTGTATTTCAGAGAGAAAACCAAGAAGCACCTGTTGTCAGACCTGTAAGTGTAGATTCAGTTGGAGTAAAAGCTAATGCTGATCCAAGCTCGTATCTGTGTATGAGTGACCCTTGTCTTCCTTGGTCTTCGTTTCAGAAAGCAGGCACAGATGCTTCTTTGAGGAGAGATGTTTCTCTCCTTGATGAGGACCCAGTGAACTATCCCCTGGGTACGATTGGTAAAACGAATCCTCGGAAATTCTCTGATGCACCACGAAAGGTAGAAGGCAATATCTTAGACCACTCAGATCCTGCAAATACTTCAGGTCAAAAAGTTCAACTGGAAGGTGTGATTGTTGAAGATGTAACTCATTGTATGCCTCTTGACGTCCACTGTTCTTCAAAAGTTGTTCCTCATGTTCAGTATGAATATGTTCCATCCCCAAGAGAACCAGATGCTGAGAGCAACATTGCGGAATCAGAGTGCGAGGTAATACTACTTCCCCATTTCGTACAGAGCAGTTATTACCAATTCTTGTGCTTTTGGTAGAATTCAGCGTTCTTCTGAAATGGTGTAGGACATCCAAGCTGATGATGCAGATATGGGTGAATCTATCAGTGATGCTGCTATTGCTGAAATAGAAGCAGACATTTACGGTTTGCAGGTTCAAGTTGATTTTCAGTGTGATTTTTATTTTTATTATTTTACTTAAGGAGTATTGGTGAAATGAAATCACCAGACTAACAACTGAATAGCACCATTTTAATTACTAAATGGCACCACAAAGATGAAATGAAATCCTTGGGTTTAGTTGGGCCATTCCTTGATAGCAAGGGAGTTAATGAGATATGATCATTTGCAATGTCTTTCATTTAATAAAACTTATGTAAGTTCAGTTCATCATCCACTTGGAGTGAACTAGTACTCTGATTTATTGAAAAAAATAATATTTAGCAAAAATGTTGGGAATGTATATGAATTTTTTCTTTCTGAAAGAATGTTTTCGCCATTTGGTAGTTTCTTTCAGCACTTCATATTCTGGAAGTGTAACAATACTTTGAATGATATCTTCATCCATTTTTCTTTTCATCATCATAATTTCTTCTTCTTAGTTGTTTATTAGAAAACATCAAAAATTGTATGTGCAACTAAATGTTTCAGATGCTGATGGACAGATTATTAAAAATGCTGATCTTGAAGAACTAAAGGAGCTCGGATCTGGTACATTTGGAACTGTTTTTCATGGGAAGTGGCGAGGAACAGATGTTGCTATTAAGAGAATTAAAAAGAGTTGCTTTGCAGGCCGATCATCTGAGCAAGAGCGGTTGGTATGTTAAAAGAAAAACTCTCGTCTGCTTGGAAATGTTTCTTTCTTTTGAAGGAGATTATTGTTTCCTTTGCATGACCATGATGTTTACAATGTTGTGCGATTTCTTCTTTCTGTAATAATGCTGTCAATATCAAATTTCTCAAGAAGCAGCAGAGACATCTGCTAGATTCAACATGATCGACTTTTCTTGTTCATTACCTAAATAAACACTATATTCGGATCTTTATCATTCATATGTCACTCGTGTTGCATAATATGGAAATGGTATTCTCATTGCAGTCTAAAGATTTCTGGCGAGAGGCACAGATCCTTTCGAAACTTCACCATCCAAACGTAGTAGCATTTTATGGGGTGGTTCCTGATGGAGGAGGGGGAACATTGGCTACTGTGACTGAGTTCATGGTGAATGGTTCACTTAGGCATGTCCTACTACGGAAAGATAGGTACATCACTACTTTTCTTTCCTCACTTTTGACCTGTAACGAATTTTTGGTTTATGGACCTTTTTTCTTTTGTAGGGCACTTGATCGTCGTAAAAAGCTCATAATTGCAATGGATGCAGCTTTTGGCATGGAATACTTGCATTCGAAAAACATTGTCCATTTTGATCTCAAATGTGACAATTTACTCGTCAATCTGAGAGATTCCCAGCGACCCATATGCAAGGTAGACAATGACGTACACCCTTTTACAGAACCAAGTGTGTGCTACTCTGCTTCACTTGGGTATAGTCGTGATAACCCCTAACATTTGGAGACTTGGAAATATGCTGACCTCAGTTTTTTTTAATTTTTAATTTTTTATTCACAAAATATTCACTCATTTGTTTCTTTTATTTTATGTTATCATGTTTATTTTATTTTTTTCTTTGTTTATTTTAATTATTTTACGTCATGGTTACTAAAATTTTGTCTCTTGCAGGTTGGAGATTTCGGATTGTCACGAATTAAACGTAATACTCTGGTGTCGGGTGGGGTTCGGGGAACCCTTCCATGGATGGCACCAGAACTATTAAATGGCAGTAGCAATCGAGTCTCCGAGAAGGTGATGTCCCATCTATTTATTCTGCAAATAATTTTTCTTGTAGTTAGTTTCATGTTGTATGAGCCGTTGATAGCACATAACGTACTTGCATCAAAGTAACTGGGATTAGATGTATAAAGTGGTAATTAGAAAATCTCCTTCAATGGATCATATCTACTAGAGTCAAGAATACCCAGCCTCTGAAAGTAGTCTGTTGATATCCAACAATAAGCTAGAGCCGTTACATTGTTATACATTAAACATTTTTGTTTTATGAAATACTTGTTAAATTTTCCATCTCAGTTAAACTTTTGGTTAATACAATACTACACAAGATACTGGACTGTTATAATCTCAGATATAACTGGTAATGGAACAAAACTGAAGCAGGGGGGAATGAACCACATCCCCTGAGAAACCACAGGACTGGAGTAGAAAGGTTGGTGCTAATAAATGGAGAAACCAAATGAAAGAAACCTGAGATGACTGGATGGATGGGAGCATTATTGCCCTTTTGAGATTCAGAATACAGAAGGAAGGTTTCTTTAGTGATTTCATACTGGTTTTGGTATATTTAAGACCCGGTACAAGGACAAAAGAGAGCATCTAAAGGAATGAACACATGGATCTTGCTAGTCGTTAAGTCCATAACATGATAAAGGTAACATTAATAACATACCCACGTTTAGATAACAACTTTTGGCCTGAAATGTTTCTGCTTTTCTATGTGATGGTCTTCACTAAGGTATTTTTGTCCTTAATTAAAATAATCTCAACTATTTTGCTATATAGTAACTTTTTTTTAATTGCTAAAAGGATTTGGTTTCTACTTTCATTTCCTTGTATTTTACTTGATGAAGCGAACATTTTATAGGACAGCAAGAATCTCAACAATTGCATACAGGGAGTGTAGAGATCGTAAAAATTCACCAGACTCATCGTTTTCAAGATTGAAAAAGACAATATTTTTGTGGAAGCAAATAGATGTGAAAACCAAATTGAAAGAATCAACAACCTGTTGAAACTTGAAAGGTTTTTAGTGTGAAACCATAAAAATTTATTTATATTTCATAACACGTGCCAAGAAGTAAACCTATATCTTTTTAGCGTAATTGATTTGGGTACAAAAAAAAACTACTAAAAGTTAGATAACGGGCAAATAATTCTCTATTGGGGGGAATGATTCACATCAAACACCCCAGATTGAGAATTTGAAGAGGAAGTGCCAAAGTACCAACAACCAAAACAGTAACAGGTGGAGGGTCCTAATTTGGGGAAGCATCTGCAACAGGCATGTCGAGATCAGGAACAGGTGCCCCCTTGATACTTAGTGTAGGATGTTTCCTGCCCTTTGGATACGGTGCAAAGTGATGATCAATAAGACTAAATGTAGCAGGAGATACAGTGGGCTTAGAAGAAAAGGAAACAAATCTGGCAGGGGTAAAGACAACAGTGGAAGACCCATAAAGAAGCTTGGATTTCCCCACATATTTGCCAACACAAGTTATATCATGGATTTCAATGAAGCCAAATCATTATGGATGACCAATAAAGCTCATTAACATAAAGTTCTTCAGACTCAACTAATTTCAAATGAGTGCAAAGTAAATTGAATTCTTTCATGTACTTAGTGACAGTGGATAAGCGGACAAGTCTGGCACAGATTACGTAAGTGCTGAAAATATCACTCTCATAAGTAGGCAAAACAAACAGGTTTTGCAGCAATTTCAGTTTCAACCAGGTCTGCATCGGCCTTTCTCAATAAGTCTCTAGACAAGTTCATTCCGCCACACAAAAAAAAATCCAGTCAACTTTGTGGCAGCAAATCATAGTGCTTTAGAACCAGAAACATTTTTATATTCTAAGGATTCTCAGTTCGATTCAGCTAATCCCCATGGTATCCCAATACTGTATCCATGGAACCATAAAAGAGAGGCATGTCTATCTTAAGATCACCAATGTTGAAAACACTCCAAGGCACTATGGATTATATCATTACTCTCTTGTCTACCAAGGAGGCGAGCAAAGAAAAAAATTGGTCTTCAATAATGATCACCAGAATCACTATGAGAGGAAGGAGCATACGTCATAGGCCTGTCACCATGTTCTTGACGACACTACACATCTTGTTGTTAGGACGCTATTTGATTGAAGATAGCAAAGAATTAAATCACAATCTCTAGGCTATGGTTGCAACATTGGTTCAATCCTTTCTGAAATCGTCCACCATGTGTTCCCTATTGGCAAGAACATTAACATTATAACTGAACTCTCCAGTTGGGTTGTATAGTAAGGTATGATGTCGATTGCAGGGAGGTGTTGTCATTCGTTGTATATCATGAATCTCTAGACATAGCTTCAGGTTTTGAGTGCTTGTGATTGCAGATAGTTCTTCCTCAAAAAACTCAATTCCTTGCACCATCCAAATGTGTGCCTTGGTCCTTGGGATTGGTTTGTTTGGGACTCAAATGCTCAATGAGCATAAATGGGAAGGGGAAGGGCCTGGTGCATATCATCTCTTCCAATTTTTTTTCCTTTGTTATTGTGAGGGTTTAAGAAAAGGGTTTACAACGCCACCCTGTTGGCTGAACACAAGGGAGGCAAGGTTTTTACCCTTGTATATGGAGGAGGTGGCAGCAAGGCCAATCAGCACTGTCCGCCAATTGTGGTGACCGCTGTAGTCACTATCGTGGTGAGGCTTCTAGTTGAGGTCGATCAATCCCAAAAGAGAGATAAGAAGGACACCGAGCGGGGATGGAAGGTGTAAGTCTGATCACATCCCTTGGGTTGAAAACATGGTTGCAAGGGCAGTGATTTGACACCTGGTATAGCTTTTCTTCGGTCTCTTTAAATTTCTCGCTGAGATTCTTGATTTGATCCTTAAATCCATCAAACCCTTCCTTTCTCACCACATATGTCTAAATCTTATGGGATCTCAAGTTTGATTTGATTTCTTCCGACTGTTTTGTGGTGGTCTTATTGTGCGAATATCCAATCTTCAGGATTGATGGGCTCTGATACTAGGTTTTGATTTAACTTCTATGTGGAATCAAATGGAAGTGAACTCCAATTGAAAGAATTGACCAAATGTTGAAAGTAGAAAGGTCCCTCCTTGTCAAACCCTAAAACTTCATTAATAAAAGGGGCATTAGGTTATTAGGGACAAAAAATGGTTTTATCATACCAAATAGGCTACATATGGTTTTGTGTATCCTTGGAGAACCCAAAATCACAAAACTTTGCACAAAAGGTCACTTTTAGGGTTTTTCACATCCTTTTCAAAATTTATTTTTAACAGCCCCACTGATTACCATAGTGTTTCTGGTGGTCACTTAAAAGAATAGTTTTTTTTCTTGCAGCGTTTTGCATGACCACCATCCAGATATGGTAGTCAGTAGCTGATTTTGTGTAGTTAAAAGACTGGTCAGTAGAAAACACGGGTGCTCAAAGAACATGCCACGCTTTGATGCCATCCTTTATATTTCCCCACGTAACTGTGAATATAAACATTGCATTCATCCCCTCCTCAGAAAATGATCTACACATGGATTTAGAATGTTTTCTCATTTGGCATAGAAATGTGGGAGTTCACTAAAATATTGATTCTGTTTGTTGGGTTTTGCAGGTTGATGTTTTCTCATTTGGCATAGCAATGTGGGAGATTCTGACAGGGGAAGAGCCCTATGCCAATATGCATTGTGGTGCAATCATAGGTAAGTCTTTCCATTGATTTGATAATTATTACCTATCCATTGTGAATTGGAAATCCAACATGATCTCTGTCACACATTTGGAGCAATGAGATTATCGATATTATTACCAGGAGAGACATCAACTAAGTGATTAACATGGAAGCTGCTTTATGGGTTTTCAGAGAGCCCATCCCCATCCGTCTTGTATATTGCACCATAAATCTCTTTCCAAACTTTATTTTATATATTATATATATACTTTTCTTTTTTAACCCTTAACCCCTCCCACCTCAAATGCCGTCGGCAGGGTTTGAACCCTGGATTTATAATACCATCCACCACAAGCCTATCACTGAGTGGTACCCCATTGGCAAATCTCTTTTCAAACTGATTCTGTTAAAGCTGATGCAGAATAATGCTTCATAAGGAAAGAACCAGAAGGATGTTTGAAGGAAAAACACTCTCTTTTCAAGAGTGATATTTCTTTGAAGGAAGATAGTTTTGCAATGGGGCACATCCACATAGCTATCCAACACATTACCTTTGGTTTATTGATGTTTAGCTGGGACAAACCTTATTTTTGTGTGATTGTATTACTATTTTTCATTGTTGTACTGGGAGTTTCTCACTCATTTTTTTTATTAAGGGACATTGGCAGTTTAGGGACAAAAAACAGTTTTTACTAACCTGGGAGGACTCACTTCATTTTTGTTTAGAATTAAGGAAACTACTAAACTAAAAAAAATGTTTTTACTCATTTGAGCTGAAATTTTCAGAAAAAAAAACAAATTACATTCGGAATCAACGTGCCAAAGTTTCAGCTTATTTTGACACTATTCAACAAGATGCGTGTTTAGATCCACGCCATTAAATATCTTGATAAATAATCTTTGTAGGTGGTTAAGGACCACCCTTTCGGGATGAACTTGGATAATGGGCATTGGCCGACCTTTTCCCTCGTGATTATGATAGAGAAATCTATTTTTCACATTTTAACACGTATTTTGAGACACTCATGTCTAAACGAGCTGAACCTTTGACATGTTTCTGATGTTGGTTTTCTCAAAATTTCAGGTTTAAGTGGAACTCAAATGATATAGTTTTCACTTAGTCATGTGTATGTAGTGTCCCTAATTTATAATGAAAACTAAGAGGATCCTAAGAGCATCTTCAAGAGGCTCATTAATTCAATAAAATAATAATTATTTAGGAGCTCCTTATCCCAAAAGTAATGAGCAAAAGTTTGTAATGCTACTGTTTAGCTTCCAACTGAGTAATCATCTGCAAGTTCAGTGTACAATGTACAGGGAATCAGTAGTCTCTTTCCTTCATACATCTCAAGAGGTTTCTCCACAAGTATTTCTCTATAATCTTTGAGCAAGTCCTCACCGTTTTTTGTTATATCCTTTTTTGTTTCTCACGTTCTCACCTTTGTTCTTACCCCCTCACACACCCACCTAGAAAACTGTTTACTATCTGAATCGTTTCCCGAACTCATCCTAAATCTCTCGATCAAGCCACCATCATCATCATCATCATCATCACTGAAATTGCACATACATGCCAATCTTTCCCTTCATCAATTAAATTCCCTACCAATCAGTTCCCTGAACACCACTTGACAACATCATATTAAAAAAAGTTAATTCTTCAAATCAACATCCACCTGATTGTAAAAGAAAAAAATAAAATAAAAAATAAGACAACCCGCCAGCCTTGTCTCGAATCCTAGTCAATTAGGCTGCACATTCACAAACCCAAATCAACAAAACCCCCAAATTATTTCCGACAAAACCCAATCCCAATTCGCCAGGAACGCCGCACTGATCTCAACCGTTCTTTTCATTGCCAACCCAACATCACCATCTCCTTCGCAAACCCACATCTTCAATTTACATCACAAAATTCTCAAAGTATTTACTGAAAGAAATAGGTAATCTTGGAGCTCAAACTGTTTTCCTGGAATCATCAACTGAATGATGTGGGTGGGGACCCATTAGAATGGTGTTAAATTCCAGCTACTCGTTGGCAAAACAATCTACTTATGCTTTGGGGACATGTGCAATTAGTGTATGCATGAATCATGGATACCATGTCTTGTGGCTGTTTGTTGTAGAGTTCGCTACCTCAAGGGCTGTACTTGGTGAAGTGATATTGTTTGGAAGACGTGGGCATTTGTGTGTTGAAGCTTATACTGCTGATTGGGCTAGATGGGCCTGGAATAGATTAGCGATCCATCTCAGGCTATTGCTCATTTAATTGGGGTGAATCTTGTCTCATGGAAGAGCAAGAAATACTCAGCGGTAGCCCAAGTCTAGAGTTGTAGTTAGTTGTAGGCTGAGTTCCAATCATCTCCAACAAGTGATGTTGTTCACTTGAAATTCAAGAAAGTTTCGACGAGGGAAGAGAATAAATCAAAGGAAATTTTACTCTCTAGGTAAGAGTTGTTGACCATGACAGTGTTGTATGTCCTTGTGTTATTCAATTGGTGATCAATTAGCGATTAATCTCTTCTCGCTAGTAGAACACTATGATTATTGAATTAATCATTTAAATAATCATCCGAGTAATCGGGAATTTCTGGTTGATTACTAGGTAATCAAGATTAATTGCTTTTAAAACTCAACAATTGTCGGTCAATGGCAATGTGTTTTAAACAAATGAGAAAAAAAGTTTTAAAAGAAGGCCTTAACCTCATCAATACCTACCATAAGGAAATACCAAGAACGTGAAGAGGCCAGAGAGAAAGAAAGATGGAAAAGAAAAAAAAAACAATATATATATAAGAAGAGAGAAGAACGATCAAAGGAATAACAAGCAAAACTAAAGAATACGGAGTCCCACCTTTATCTAACATTGAATTCATAATTTTGTTATAATTTGCCTAAATTGTGACAAATGATGTTTACTATGTCAATACACATAAATTTTTTTTTGAAGTAAACAAATTAATTAAAAGCATAAAGAAATATATTTATAAAATGTGAGCAAATTTTAATTCTGATTAATCTTGATTAATCTCATATCACACCTTAATTGATTAGGTTCCGATTAACGTTTTAACAACATGGGTATGTTCTTTTGTTGGTTGGATTTCCACTCTAACTATAGTCATCTTAACAACGAGGCTGTCAATAGTAACTATAATTGTTTTGGTGAATGACCCTTGATGTTTTCTGTCCTCCAAGGATGGAAATAAAGTTATGGTACATTTATGCCAGTTTTGTTTTTTAATTGGCATTTAGAAGTTTGTTTTCGAGTTGGCATTTTTTATAAATTGAAGATGATGAAAATTGGGTTTGGAATGCTCAAGAAGTTCAATGATAATGCATATGTGGTTGACTTGTGAGAAGATTAAAATATTTTTACCACATTGGATGTTGCTGATCTCCCTCATAATCGTGATGTGGAACATGAGATTTGAGATATTGTGTTTAGTGAGCTCGAGGATGAATACTTTTCATCGTTTGACTGCATAGTGTTAGACCTTCACGAAATAGGCAGCAGCTAGAAACACCCTTGAGGGATCAAACTGCCAAAACCTGAACCTACTTTAACCCCAAACTCCACTCTCGAACCAAAATATGATTCCCCCTTTCCCCTCCCCTCCCCTCCCCTCCCCCCACGCCACCGTTCTCCTTTATTTTATTGCCAGTGTAGTTGATACGCAAAACGATTCAAAGTTAATGTGAAAACAATTATAAAGGAAGAAGAGACAATAGTTATTTCTAATCCTTCCATTATATTATTAGAACAAGGATTTCAACTCTAAAAAAAACTCTATTGAGCATCCAACTTTAATAATCTTACAAAAATTATAATACTTTCGAGGCTCCAATCTGTCAAGAACAAACTCTCTTGAGGTTCTAACTTTTCAAGAACAAACTCTCTTACAGCTCCAACCTTTGTTATTTTATAAAGATTGCAATACTCTCGAGGCTCCAACCTCTCAAAACAAACTCTCGTGAAAGGCTTCCCCTCACACTCTTGAGGCTGTCACAATAACAACTCTCGTGAGAGGCTTCTCCTCAAGAACAAACTCTTGAGGCTGTCACAAGAACAACTCTCTTGAGAGCTCTGCTGAACAAGCTCTGAGTCTAGATCTTTGACCTTGCTCCTTGATCCTGGATTTTTGTATGCATCTTGGATGCACGGAACCTACATACAAAGTCACTATGTATATATAGGCCAAACAAGGAAAACCTACTCCTAATAAGAAAGTATTTCCTTGTCCACAAGGATAATTTTCTTGTGTTAACCAACCAAGCAAAGTCTACTCCTAAAAGGAAATATTACTTTCCTTGTTAGCAAGGATAACTTTTTTATTTCAACAAAATAAGGAAACCTACTCCTAATAGGAAAGTGTTTTCATATCTCTTTCCTTATCTCACATGGAAAACATTTTCCTTATTTAATTTCCCCGAGAGCATCCGGAATGGGCTTTGATGATGATGAATTTCCTAATTGATCTAGAAAACTTTCCTTGTCTTAATTAAAAAAAAACCTAATTCTAATAGGAAACTTTCCTTGTCCTAATTGGTCAAGGATACTTTTTTCCAACAAGGAAACTTTCTTTGTCCTAGAAACTTTCCGTAATTAACCACTAAGCTCCTACGGGAAGATACTCCTGTATCAAGGCTCTCCTTTTAGGTACTTGAACTCCGTGCAAGTTAGAACTGAAGCTTAGGGCACACATGAGCCCCCTTCAATTTGTTGAACATTTAGACTTTGTTGCAAACTAATCAGCACGTCCAATGCGAAGAATCTCATGCTCCCCCACGTGTCAAAGTTACCTTTCGTTCCCATCTACAGTCTTTCTTCAATGGATTTCCTTTGTCATACCACAAGTCATCAACTGGTGGCAATCGAACCTTGTCATCTCCCTTAATAAAAAGTTTTTTTCTTTTCTGATTCATCTTCTTCATCTACAAAGATCAAACCACCTTGTTACTGGCTTTAGTTCTTAGGCGTCCCCGTCGAAACCTATTTTTGAACACTGCAAACTGCTTTCAGAAATTTGACATACTTGGAAACCAAATTTTCCACTTGTTGAACTTTCATTTTTAGACAACTTGTTCCTCCATTGTAGCACCTTATTTTCTTCAATCTCAAAATCACACTCCTTTATAAGAACGACTCCGAGTGGCCTAGATTGTTAGCGCATTAAGACCATATACCACAAAAGATCTCCCTCGGGTGGTGAAAATATGCTCTGTTACCACTTGATACACAAAATGATTTGGAGCTAATGCGAAAGCAATTATAAAAGGAAGAAAGAAACACAATTAGAGTTTTTCCAATTGTTCCACTATATTATTAGAACAATGATTCCAACCTCTCAAGAACATGTTCCCTTGAGGCTCCAACTTCTCAAGAACAAAATTTCTTGAAGCTCCAACCTTTGCTTTCTTATAAACACTAAAATACTCTTGAGAACAAAATCTTGAGGCTCCAACCTCTCAACAATAAACTCTCTTGAGAGGCTTCTCCCTCAAGAACAAATTCTTGAGGCTCTCTCAAGAACAACTCTCTTGAGAGCTCCACTGAACAAGCTCTAAGTTTACATCTTTGACGTTGCTCCTTGATCCTAGATTTTTGGATGCCTCCTATATGTCTTGAACCTACATACAAAATCACTATATATAGGCCAAACAAGTCCAATTCAAACAAGGAAAGCATATTCCTGATAGGAAAGTATTTCCATGTTACTTTCCTTGTCCCACAAGGAGACTTTCTTGCCAAAAAAGGAAAACCTACTCCTAAAAGAAAAATATTTCGATATTATTTTCCTTGTCCTGCAAGGAGAACTTTCTTGTTTCAACTAAATAAGGAAATCTACTCTTAATATGAACTTCTTTATCCCACAAGGAGAACTTTTTCCTTATTTAATTTCCTAATTGATTAGGAAACTTTCTTTGTCTTAATTGAAAAGGAAACCTAATTCAAATAGGAAACTTTCCTTGTCCTAATTGGTCAAGGAGATTTTTGTCCAACAAGGAAATTTTCCTTGTCCTGATTAATTTAAGAAACCTTATTCAAAATAGGAAACTTCCCTTAATTAACCCTAACCTCCTATGGAAAGATACTCGTGTATCAGTTGCCTAAGTGTGCCTTGATGCATTTTTTCCTTCAGAAGTCCGCCTCAACATGAGGCAATGAGATGCAATTACTACTTTTACATTTTGTTATCATCTTTATTGTTATATATTTATAAGTTGGATTAGATAACCTCTTTGTAAATATCCAAGCCTAAAACCCATTGTTAATTTTTGTACTCGAGTTGAATGATAAACAAAACCTTGTTGGCATCAAGGGTTGAAGGAGATTCAACTCCTGATCTTCAAAATCTCCCTTTCTTCTTCCCTCTGTCCATCAAATCCTCAAACCTTGTCGCCGTCAAGGATTGGAGGTGCTCTCCTCCTTGTTTTCTTCTCCTTCTTCTCCTCTTCTTTCCTTCTCCTCTCAGTGAGAAATGAGAAGGTTGAGAACCAGTTCACTTAAGTTTTGATGATTTTCATGTGTATGATTTAATAGATGTTTGGTAGGGACTTGACGGTTATGTAGTTTATTTATTTATTTATTATAGTTATGCGACGTTTTTATGTAATTGTGTGATTTTTATTTACTTGTTTGTTTAAGATATTATATCAGAATGCTATTATGATATATGTATGCTGGTGCTACTTTGATTTATTAAGAAAAGAAGTTCCAAAATTAAGCTAAGTGCACCTCAATTCATTGAT
Organism: Berberis vulgaris; assembly: GCA_963556465.1. Classification (NCBI taxonomy): domain Eukaryota; kingdom Viridiplantae; phylum Streptophyta; class Magnoliopsida; order Ranunculales; family Berberidaceae; genus Berberis; species Berberis vulgaris. Next base: position 54,598,316 of record OY747136.1, on the reverse strand, counting down.
GCACACACATTGCCTTGCGTTTCGTGCCTCGGGTTTTCAAGTATGTGTGCCTCGCCTCTGCTTCAACGGCTTAGCTACATTGTTTATTGCTTTCATTGGAATTTCCTTTAAGGCCAAAGCACATCTCCAAAACGCTCATTTATTATTTTTCTTCCTTGGGAAAGAGACATAATCATTTCTTTTGCAGTAATACAAGATGGTATGTCTAGTTGTATTGCTTATTGTTACCTCGAACGAGAGTTGCTAGGTATGTAGTACGGGTACTACAGGGTACGAACTTTAGTGTGACACAGTATGATGGGTTAGTCTCATTTGGGGAGATCAGGTCGCGGGTCGATTTGGAACTCTTATTCGATTTATTCGATTCGCAAACTATATGTAATTATATGTAGTTACTCACCAAAGTATCCATGTATTGCACAATAAATAACTATTTATAGTATCTAGTTATAAATTTTATGATTTGTTAGACTAAACTGGAATTCTATACTAGAACTAAATTAAAAGCAAAAAAGAAGAATAATAGCGAAGCAAGTAGCTACTTGTTTTCTCATAAAATCAATGTTATTATGTTTAGAAGTTAAACATAGTTAAGGAAGTGCTTGTAGTTCTACAACAATGGTATATATCAAACTTTGGTATGACATTTTTTGGGAGTTGGTGTGAAAATGCACCATATTTTGGTCCAGTTTCCCAGAATGTGAGTTGGGGGTTTGAATTAGGTAATCTATGGTATGGATATATCACAGGCTCCATTGTGAAGCACACTGTTGGAAAGTTGGGTTTACCTCTCTATCACACTCACACATCGGATAATTTGATTTGTGTGTACAAATTGTGTTCCAGAGTTAGACACTAGGAAAATGACAAATACATAGTGTGCAGGTTGCTACAATGGCTTCTGTTTCATGCTTTTTTATTGGTACAGTTTCATATATTCATCCTCTTAACCTATTGCTTACACCATTTAACTGTGATGTGCCATGGAATTTGTAGCCTACAAATATATCCTTCTCTTCTGCCAGTATGCCATGCATTTTTTTTTAGTTTTTTCTGTTACTATGAGCACTAATTTTTACAGGTTTTAGTGCCCATTGTCGTCAATGTGGTTTTATCACTATTCCTAATAACTAACAGTAATGGACCATTTTCTTAACTATGCATGAAGGTGGGATTGTGAGCAACAGTCTTCGGCCAGCTATTCCAGATCGCTGTGATACCGATTGGAGAAAACTAATGGAACAATGCTGGTCACCTGACCCTTTGGTGCGCCCATCTTTCACTGAGATAACAAATAGGTTACGGGTAATGTCATCAGCTCTTCAGGCGAAAGGGCATAGCCATGGAAAGCATTGAAGATTACTTCTCATGTAAGTGAGACTGTGTATAGACGCATTTGTTTCATTCTTTAGCAGCTTAGATTGTACACAGAATTGGGAGGTGGAAATGTGGTCTCTGAAATATTTGCGCTTTTATTTCTTCTTTCATCAACGATTCCACGTAAAATTGTGTGCAACAGGAAAATTTACGTTACTCTCAGCAACGGCTGCATGTTTATCTTTAGGACTGGTAATGAGCTATTGCATTTGAGAATCGAGAGAAGACGGTCAGACAGTGCATCGTCTGGGATCATCTGAGCCTTGTATGTCGTTCCTTGCAAATTAACAGGGTAGCCCCAGGGGACTTGTCCGACTTCACATTTAATTCTCTTAGAGCTCGAAGGTTGTGCTAGCTTTAATGTCATCAGCTCTTCAGGCAAAAGGGCATAGCCATGTATAGCAGAGGACATAATATGTCTAAACTACAATCAAAACATACAAAAAAGTGAATGCATTTTAAATTCCCACCAATTATATTGACTGTCATGCCTTTTCCACATTACATGGCTCCTAGGACTCTTAACACATTAACTGTTAAATTTAGCACGTTACAAAGTCTACTAGGGTGGTGTGTTAAAACTTGTTGTCAATAAACTTCAATAACCAATCGTAAATACATTGAGAAAATATTGAAATCCCCTTAGTATGCATGTATGTAGGCAAATTTATTGCAACTTTTCTAATTTTAGTTGATATTAGCAGGACTCTTCGTTTGCAATCAAGGACAGTGCAGTGGTTCTTTTCCAGGCTGGTAGAACTGTCGTGATCAAGGCGGTCATCCATGTTATTCCGGTCTATACTATGAAGACTTTTCTCCTCCCTGGGTCCATCACTACCAAAATTGACTTTCTAGCTCGAGATTTTTGGTGGCACGGAACCACTGATTGCAAGGCCAAACACTTGTGCACTGGGATCAGATTGATTTTCCTCGTCACTTAGGAGTGAACATCACCTCTGCCAGGAATAAGAACCTGGCTTTAATGGCCAAAAACATCTGGCAAGTCATCTCTCGGCCACTGAACCCTTACACTTTACAGCTCAAAGCAATCTATTTCCAGAATAAAAGCATTTTTCAACTATCTAAATCACCCAGTATAGCTTCTTTTGCCTGGAGAGGTACCCTAGTTGCACTTAGCATAATGAAACATCATCTACTTTGGCAAATAAGATCATGTAATGAGATTGATTTATGGAATGATTGTTGGGTCAGACCAGGTCTTATACTGGCAGATTGCCATACTCAACAAATGTCCACTACATCTATTCATAGAATTCCTGAGCTCTGGGTTCAATCTGCTAGACATCAGTTACAGTGGAACTCTACCCTAGTCCAATCTTTGTTCCCTCATCCTGTTGCCAAGGATATCCTTGACATTGTTATAAGACTCTCCAGTTCCCTTGATTTACTCATCTGGAAATTCGATAAAAAGGGTCTTTTCGTGGTCAAAAGTGCAACAACAGCCTTTGTCATGGAAGCACTAGAACCTTCCACCTCGTCTAGGAATCCTACGCAGTTACTACTCCCAACCAAAATTGCCCAAGAACTTTGGAGAATTAAAGCTCCCTCCAGTGCTATTTTTCTCTTTTGGAAAGTTTCTCAAAATCTCCTTCCCACAATGACCAACTTGTCTAGGATCCATGTTCCTAGTGATGATTGTTGTATCTTTTGATTATAACATATATAAGGAAGATGTCACACATATTTTATTTTTCTATCCAGTCATTGAGCGACTCTGGGTCTTATGTCCCATTCCTATCAGTTGGACCAATGCCAATGTTATAGATCGTTCGTCCCTCAGATTTTTCAGTTTATGTGGGACACGGCTTTAGGCCACCCATCTCTTAAAGAAGAAATGCTTTCACAATTCACGATAGTTATCCACTCTATTTGGTTTTGGCGTAACAAAATCATTTTCTACGGAGTCAGGTTCTCAACGAAAGCCTTCCTCCATACTGTTTCACTTGGTCTAAGTGGAGCAAACAATGGTTCCATATCCCCCACTCTGTCAGGGAATCATCGGACCCAATATCCTTGTATAATATTTAGGACAATGCGATCGTTGTCCGATCTCATTATAACCCCGCCCCAATTGGCCTTGAAACTCCTTTGCCCCCTCTCTGATAGTCAGGCTTCTAGACTTCATTACATTCAGGCTCAATTCCTTGCCGTGAACACCACATACTCAACTCACTATCCAGATACCCTGATCCTATCTCATCCATGTTAGCTCGTGATATGATTATAGTTACTTATGATGCCAGCTTCTATGCTTCTTCTCAACAGGGTGCTTTTGACATTTTTGTGGTAGATGCTCAGAGCAAGGTTTAGGAGCGGATTGTTGATTCTATTCTTGGACGGGTTTATTATAGCACCATGGCAGAGTGTCTGGCGGCGAAAGCTGCCCTTCTCCTCATCCAAGCCCGTAACTGGAAGGTTGGTTTTTTGCTGGGGGACTCTAGAGCTCTACACTCTATCTTGCAGATTGATCTAGGGGATGGTAAAATTAATTCAGGAGAGACCCGGATGGACTTTTCTTGAATGTGGCATCCGATTATATGTAATATTAAATCTCTCCATCTTTTGAACTCTGAATGAGTTTGTAAGTTTATTCCTCGAGACCTCAACCGTGAGGCTCATGAGTTGGCAATTATGGCCGGACAACGTTATTGTACTCATATTTAATTAATTAGAATGTAGTATGCTTTATAAAAAAACAATCACATTTTAAAGTTAATACTTCTATTCAAATCTAACATTTAAAATTTACAATCATTTTGACATTGTGGTGTAATGTGCTCTCATTGGTTCACACTTTTTGACTATTCAAAACTTCTTGTAGTGATTGTAATGATTGAGTCATATTCCTTGGGTAACTAGCCTGGGTTGACTGCCTGGGGGGGGGGGAGAAAATACATTTTTGCCCCCTCTTTAAACACCTTTTTGGAGAAAAGTGTTTAAAGAGGGGGGGGGGGGGGCAGTCAACCCAGGCCGGTTACCCAGGCCAATAAGAATTTCTTTTCTGTTTGTTAAGAGATGAGTGGTACTATATATTGATCCCCTTGGGTTGTATTGATGCTTGAAATCCTTATTTGTTTAAGGGAGTGTTCAAGTTTCTTATAGGACGGTTAGATATTCATCTGCACAATGAAATCTGTTTTTTCAAAAGCTCACAGTTTTGATGTAAGAAATGAACTTTGTTGATGTAACTTCTAAGTTCTAATTGTGTTATTGACATTTACATGTATATTCACAATTACATATCTAACACACTCCAAAAAAACTAAACCTGAAGACCCAGAATGCTAAACTTGGCCTTTCAAGTCATCTAAACCAACAAATGTACCATGAAAACCATATGGCACACTTGATGGCAACTTCACCGAGGCTTCTTGCTTCATGTTTGAAGCATTTATTATCACTAACTCTGATTTCTCACATTTTTCATCTCTAACAAAGCTCATGAAATAACCTTTGTCTTCATCATCCAATTTACTCCCACCAGGCACAAAACATGGTTCCCCACCAAACCTTGCTTCACCATACATAAATTTGGTAACATTTCCTGTTTCCAAATCCACCTTTGCTATCCCAGAACATTTCGGCCAGGGCTCAGCAATCGCAAGGTAGGCGTACCGGGTTTTTCTTCCTAGTCGTCTCTTGTTCACTTCCCCGGCTTCCAAGTTCACCCCTGGCACGATTTCTCGTCTTGTGGACTCGCTTGTTGTTAGGTTCAACCTGATTTCTGAAAGTACACTCTGGAGTTTCTCATCACATTCGGAGAAAATTGAATCTGGAGGAGTCATGCATGACCCAATGACTACAACAATTTTATCTCCTGCACTTGATGTTTCCTCCCATGAATTCCACAAGTGGAAACAAAAGCAATCAGGCACGTCAATCCATTGTATTCTAGACTCATTTGTGTCATATTTTGGTAGAACACCGAATCTAGACGTCTTTGCTTGATCATACTCTACGGGTGATCTGCCATTAATGAAGTTGGATAACTTGAACACTACTTGTTGATCAGGGATGACAGTATAGTTCTCTGTTATTGTGAAATCATGCATCATGGTAGGTTTTGAGTGTTATAGGAACATCAGGAGATTTTCTACCATACTTGTCGAATTTGAGATATGGCTTCTTGACAACATCATAACTTAAAGCGAAAAGCTCTCCTGTGACGGGATCTACCTTGGGGTGGGCAATCATGGGAGATTGTAGCTGACCATTGAAGTCGAACCGTCCGGCTGTCTCCAAATCTCCATCATCTGTAATGTGTACATGGTAAGGGATGTCATCTTCAGACATGGCCAAGAGATGATTGTTGAAGTAAGCAAGTCCTGCATTGGCCACTCCAATCCCTCGACTGACATCAACCACGCCCACCATTGCGCGAGCATGGAAGAGCATTAGTCGAGCGATTCCAGAGTGACCATGCAATTCACCCATCGGCTTTGGGAAGAAAGGTCTTCCCAAAGCCATTTCCTGCTCAAGTTTACTTGTACAGGTATAACGACAAGCATAATTTGCAGCTTTTCCAGCTTTATTCAAAGTGACAGCATGTATCATCCCATCACCATCAAACAGATGGTGACCAGTGGTTGGTGCGTACATGGGGTTCGCTCCATTACGCACATAAACCCTTTGAAGGTCAGCAGGAACCTGACCTTCAACCTCAAGTTCTCCCTGCACTGGGGATTTCGCCACTGGGCGAAATTCCCAGCTAGCTAACTGCACCGAAGGATCCACTGTCCTTGCCAACTTATGCTTCTTCTCCACTTTGGTTATCACCGTCCTCTCAATAGCATCCAAAGCCGATGCCGCAAGCTTCTGAAAGGGATTCAAGTCCCATGGCTTCAGACTAAGCGGTTTAGTAATAATCTCACCATGTTGCAAAGGCAGGTGGACTTCATTAGGCATGGTTGGGTTGAGGAGAGATTTGCATGTAGGGGTGATGAGTTCATGCTTGGGAGTTGTTGTTGGGTGGGTGGATAAACGCAGTGAAACATGCATGACTTGAAGGGGCCGGGGGAAAAGAGGAAGGAAGAGTTCGCTGGGAAGAAAAATGAGTGAAATGGGGTTTTTATATATAGAAGCAAGTGAGAGCATCCAGGTTGCAAAGTGTTTGAAATGAGACGTCTGATGAGGAGAAAGTGATGACTAATTAGCTAGTATGGCAAAAATGGACAAGGACCTAAATTAGCACAATTAGGAAGGCTCATACATGTGAACACTCACTCATCATCAACTTCTCTTATATTATCAACTCATCACAACCGAATTCGTTCATATTTTCATGCATGCAGTTTCAAACAGTGCACGTGACAGGGTTGTCTCTTAGTACAGTCTCTCTCCTTCATGTGCTCTCTCTCTCAGTTCTCTCTGTTGTATTTCAACCAAAACTTAAGACTCTAGTTGATTCAATGAAAATAAGAAGAATATCAACATACCTTGATCCATAGCGTTTTCCCTTTTGATTGTGATTGGATCTTCAGATTGGATCTTCCGATTGATTCAAGCGTTTCCTTAGATTCTCTGTTGAGAGGATGCAGAAGACAATGCCAAAAGTTTTTTTTTTCTCATACGCTCAATCGGGGACCCATCCATATTTATAATGCCCATAAGTCATAACCCTTCAACTTACGGGCTGTGAATTTCCAATTCTGCCCCTCATTGAATTAGAAATTACATCCTTATTTACACCATGTTATTTATTAATACCTTATAGTCCAACACCCCTATTAGATCACATATTAGATGGACTACACTTTAAGATAGCAATACACACTATATGACATATGTGTGCCCACATTATTGGATTTGTCCAACAATCTCCCACTTGGGCCATATATGTTACCTTTAATGTGTATAACCTTATGAGCTCAAAACTTGCTATCACAAGTAAATGTATTCCGAAACAATCTCGTCCATTGACTATTCTGATATAGGATTAAAGCGATTTGCGTCACAAGTAGCGTAACGAAATCCATCAATAGTCACATATACCAATATAATCAAATGACATAGATCAAACATGGATGTAGAGCATGGAAATTACACGTGATGTGATCCAAACATGTCTATTTCCAACCGGTCCAACTTTAATCTTTAATGAGATCAAACATATAATAAACAGACAATTGACTGAAGACTTTATTTCTGCGCAGAAAATACTAAATTACACCAATGTGCCTAAAAATCCATCATAGAACAACAAAAAACTCCCACTAAACCATGATATCCTCATGTGACATAACACCCATATGAGCGGTGTGCTCATGAAAGACCTTGGGTGGTAATCCCTTAGTAAGCGGATCCGCAATCATGGAGTGTGTCCCAATATGCTCTATGAAAATCTGTTTATTCTCTACTCTCTCCTTCACAACCAGGAACTTTATGTCAATATGATTTGACCTAGACGAGCTCTTGTTGTTGGCATATAAAACTGCTGACTTATTGTCACAATATAACTTTAGTGGTCTTTCTATGTCATTCAAAATGCGCAGTCCAGTGACAAAATAATGCAGCCATAATCCGTGGTTGGAGGCCTCAAAACACGCCACATATTTTGCTTCCATGGTGGAAGAAGCTATGAGTGTCTGTTTAGCACTTCTCCAAGAAATAGCTCCTCCAGCTAACAAATAAATGTAGCTTGATGTAGATTTTCTACTATCTTGGCATCCAACAAAATCAGAATCAGCATACCCTATGATCTCCAACTGATCTGATCTCTTATATGTGAGCATGTAATCCTTAGTTCTCTGTAAATATCTCATAACCCGTTTAGCTGCTTTCCAGTGAATCATCCCAGGGTTATCCAAATATCTGCCAAGCATTCCAACAATGAATGCTATGTCTGGACGTGTACATACCTGAGCATACATAAGACTCCCAACAGCGGATGCATAGGGGATCTTTTGCATCTCTACAACTTCAAGTTTATTCCTAGGACACTGTTTAAGACTGAATTTGTCTCCTTTAGATATAGGGGTATCTCCTGGTTTACAATCTTGCATGCCAAACCTTTTAAGCACTTTTTCTATATAGCCCTTTTGTGATAATCCAAGAATACCCCGAAAACGATCCCGGTATATCTGAATCCCTAAGACAAAAGAAGCTTCACCAAGATCTATCATTTCAAATTTCTTTGATAGAAATCTCTTGGTTTCGTGCAACATGTCTATATTATTAGTGGCAAGCAATATGTCATCAACATACAAAACCAAGAAGATATGCTTACTCCCACTGAACTTATGATACACACAATTATCAACAACATTTGTCTCAAAACCAAACGAGACAATTACTTGATGAAATTTGTAGTACCATTGACGGGAAGCTTGCTTGAGCCCATAGATGGATTTCTTTAGTCTGCAAACCATATTCTTTGGGTCTCCAGACACAAAGTTTTCTGGTTGCACCATATAAATTGTTTCATCAATGTCGCCATTGAGAAACGCTGTTTTAACATCCATTTGATGCAACTCAAAGTCAAAATGTGCAACAAGAGCCATGATTGTCCTAAATGAGTCTTTCTTTGAGACCGGAGAGAAAATCTCTTTATAGTCGATGCCTTCCTTTTGAGTGAAGCCTTTAGCTACAAGACGAGCTTTATATCTTTCCACATTACCTTTTGAGTCCTTGGTTTTGAATATCCATTTACAACCAATAGGCTTTGTATTTTCAGGTAACGGGACAAGATCCCAAACTTGATTGTCTTGCATAGACTTGTACTCTTCATTCATAACATCTATCCACTTTTGAGAGTTAGAATCCTGCATGGCTTGATTGAAGTTGATTGGATCATTTTCCACCAATCCATCATTTTCCTCATGTTCTTCGAGAAAAACCATATAATCATCCGGAATAGCTCTTCTCTTTTCTCTCGTGGATCTCCTTAATGGCATTTGATCTTGAGGTTATTGAGTTTGTTCTTCTGGAATATTTACTTCAATTTGAGCAGGGAGTAGTTCAACATTGTCCTGTTGAGGTTCCAGATCTGTTTCTTGATCAATGACAGGTATTGGAACATGTACATTGTCAACAATAGTAGTAGGAGTCGAAATTGATTCCTCCTCAAAGACGATGTCTCTTACCTTATTTCTCCCCCCAAACTCGACATCCTCAAAAAACATTGCTGTCCCTGTTTCAAAAATGGACTTAATAGTGGGATTATAGAACTTGTAGCCCCTTGATCGCTCAGAGTAGCCAATGAAGTAGCTGCTCACTGTTTTGGAGTCCAATTTCTTTTCATTAGGCCGATAAGGCCTTGCTTCAGTTGGACATCCCCAAATGTGAAAATGCTTTAGACTAGGTCTTCTGCCTGTCCAAAGTTCATAAGGTGTTTTGGCAGCTGCTTTAGTTGGTACTCTGTTAAGGATGTAAGCTGCAGTCTTTAGTGCTTTTCCCCAGAGTGATTCAGGTAAGGTAGAATGACTGATCATACTCCTTACCATGTCCTTAAGAGTTCGGTTTCGTCTTTCAGCTACACCATTCATGCTAGGTGATCCCGGCATGGTGTACTGTGGGATGATTCCACATTCCTCTAGGAATTTAGCAAATGGTCCTGGACGTTGTTCACCGGAACCGTCATATCTGCCGTAATACTCACCACCACGGTTAGACCTGACACTTTTAATTCGTTTGTTGAGTTGGTTCTCAACCTCAGCTTTGAAAGCTTTGAACATGTCCAGTGACTCAGATTTCTCATGAATGAGATAAAGGTACCCATAGCGTGAGTAATCGTCTATGAATGATATAAAATATTGTTGACCATTCCAAGAAGCCGAAGGGAATGGTCCACAAATATCTGTGTGGATCAATTCTAAGATGTCTGAAGTTCTGTTTGCACCCAATCTCTTTTGTTTGGTCTGTTTTCCCTTGATACACTCAATACAGACATCAAAGTCTGAAAAATCAAGAGAATCTATTATGCCATCTGACACAAGTCTCTCCATTCTCGTTTTCGAGATGTGTCCTAAACGTTTGTGCCACAGTTTTGATGAATTTCCTTCATTTAGCTTACGCTTAGTACCACGTGATTCCACATGCAAGGTTTCATTATATGAGGCAATAATATCAAGAAGATATAGGTTATCAAATGTGCTTAATGAACCAATACCAATAATATTGGAATTTAATGAAAGACTAAATTAATTATTTCCAAATGAACAACAATATCCAAATTTGTCCAACAAGGAAATAGAAACCAAATTCCGTCTAAATGACGGTACTACAAAAGTGTCTTTCAGTTCCAAATAACAACCAGTTCCTAAGAGTAACCTAAAGTTTCCTATTGCTTCCACTTCTACCGATTTTCCATCGCCCACGAAGATGCGTTTTTCAGCATCATTTGGCTTTCGGTAGCTCAGACAACCCTGCATAGAAACACTTATGTGAGTAGTAGCACCGGAATCTAACCACCAAGTGTTTCTAGGTACTGAAGCTAAGTTAACCTCAGAACAGACCAAAGCAAGAAACATACCCGTTTTAGCACGCCATGCGTGATACTTGGTACATTCCTTCTTTACATGTCCAGGTTTCTTACAAAAGAAACAACCCTCATTGCCTTTCTGTTTCTTTTGTGCTGTACCCTTAGCAGCTTCATTCTCCTTTTTTCGTTTTGTGCCCTTATCTTTAGAGGTGCTTGCAAAATGAGCACTTTCCGTTCTATCTTGCTTCAACCTGTCTTCCTCTTGCACACAGTATGAAATGAGCTCATTAAGAGTCCATTTCTCCTTCTGACAGTTGTAACTGACCTTAAACTGACTGTACTGTGGAGGAAGTGATATCAAAACTAGATGCACGAGTAAGTCCTCAGACAACTCAAGCTTCAGTGCTTTAAGTTTTGAAGCAAGATGAGACATCTCCATGATGTACTCTCTAATGTTCCCTTTGCCTTTATACTTTAATGAAATCAAGCTAGCTAAAAGCGTGTTTGTTTTAGCCTTATCATTTTTAGCAAAACGCTTTTCAAGTTCAGTAAGGAACTCACTGGCATTGGTCACCCCTGCGGATATTGCACCCCTAAAGGCTTCTGGAATACCTCGCTTGATGAGCATGAGACTCATGCGATTGGAGCGTTCCCACTTCTCAAAGTATTTCCTGGCATCAGGAGTACTTGCATCTGTAAGAGGAGTGGGTTGCTCAATCCTTAAGGCAATGTCCAGATCCATACATCCAAGAACGATTAACACGTTCTCTTTCCAGTCCTTGAAGTTTGTCCCATTAAGCATGAGAATATTATTTACACCAGCAGATATACTAGTAGCAGACATAGTAGCTGTACAGAGAATAAATTACATAAATAACATATTCACATCATTATTCAATTGCATAAAATTTTAAAATACAATAGGTAAATAAAAACCCATATCAAGATACCTAGCACAACATTGTTATTTAGTCTTTGGACATAAATATCAATCTGTAAGTGGTACTCTTCATACACAACGAAACCGGTCTAATATTATGTCTTTCTTTGGACTGACATAATAAAAGCATGGTAAAGTAAACTTTATCACATATTTAAGACTAGGGATTATCCGGTCAAAACAATCTTCATTTGGGCCGATTGTTTCACATGGATGTAGCATGCTCACTTATTTAAAATCAACCAATTTTCCTAACAGTGGTTGCTTTAGCAACCTATTAGTTAAATTGTGAAAATTTTAAATAAGGAACACAATAGTGATACATGAAACCAAAATTATAAACTATGTATAAATTTGGAGTACGAACTGAATACAAATAAAAATGAAATAAAATGTAGCCAAAAAATGAAATAGGTCCCAATAATGTAAAAAAAGAATATTACCAACAGCAACAGGCCCAATAGTCAAAGTAAAATTTACTAACAGGCCCAACAGCAACATCAGGCCCAAGAGTGAACAGTCACCAGGCTCAACAGGTGAACAATCACCAGGCCCAACAGGTGAACAGTCACCAGGCCCGCCCAACAGTGAACAGTGAACAGTCACTACTGTCCAACAGTGATCATGGCCCAAGTCACCTCCGACTATCTATTCAACAGGGAATCGATTTTTTTATTTTTTTTTATTTCACTGTACACTGAATTGTAATTGCAATATAATCACTATATTGTATAATCACTATATTGTATAATCACTGAATTACTGTAACATTGTAACAGTATAATTAGGAATCACATAATCACTATTTCAATATAATCACTATATTGTATAATCACTGAATTACTGTAACATTGTAACAGTATAATTAACATAATCACTATTTCAATATAATCACTATATTGTATAATCACTGAATTACTGTAACATTGTAACAGTATAATTAGGAATCACATAATCACTATTTCAATATAATCACTATATTGTTTCATGGTCTAATATCACTTTAGTCACAATATGATATTCTGTTGCAGTTTGTTGGCCCAACAGAATATCATCACATGATCCTTGTATTATCAACATAATATCTTCACAGAATATCAACATGCATATCATCACAAAATCAATAACACTGTTCACAGAATATCAACATGCATATCATCACAGAATCAATAACACTGTTCACAGAATATCAACATGCATACATGAATCAATAACACTGTTCACCGTAACAGTGAAATCTCTGTTCACTGTTCATGAATCAATAATGAAATTGCCGTTCTATGAAAAATTCTTCTTTATGGTTTCACATGGAATCAACAGGAGATGCTCTGATACCAATTGTTGTATTTCAACCAAAACTTAAGACTCTAGTTGATTCAATGGAAACAAGAAGAATAACAACATACCTTGATCCATAGCGCTTTCCCTTTTGATTGTGATTGGATCTTCAGATTGGATCTTCCGATTGATTCAAGCGTTTCCTTAGATTCTCTGTTGAGAGGATACAGAAGACAATGCCAAAAGTTTTTTTTTTCTCATACGCTCAATCGGGGACCCATCCATATTTATAATGCCCATAAGTCATAACCCTTCAACTTACGGGCTGTGAATTTCCAATTCTGCCCCTCATTGAATTAGAAATTATATCCTTATTTACACCATGTTATTTATTAATACCTTATAGTTCAACACCCCTATTAGATCACATATTAGATGGACTACACTTTAAGATAGCAATATACACTATATGACATATGTGTGCCCACATTATTGGATTTGTCCAACACTCTCTTCTTCTTTCAATTGTGGATATCAAAATTTAGGTTGTGTTGATGTATTACATGTTCCAAAGAGTAGGAAATGAGTCACAAGTGGCAAGAAATGGCAATAGAACCACTTGCCAAATCCTTGTCTGGTTCACACCAAGTTTTGCTACTATTTTGATCTCTTCCACTTTTGTTTTGTATGTGGGGGGTTTTGATTTGTAGTTCGATGTTAAAGACTAATTCACGTGCCTAACACCATGCTGAAACTTTTTCTTCAAACTTGGGAACCAAGTTTCGTGAAATTTGGTGTAATATTTTAAAAATAGTTACACTTTTTTTTGTTTGATATATAGATTACTAATCCATTTAATTAGAAGGCAACTTTTTATTTTGACTGAGCTAGCAATTCAAATTTCATACAAGTAAGATTCTTCTATACCTCATTACCCCGTGAGTTCATTAATCACTCTATGTATTTTGTCAAATATTCCTTGTATTCATGTTAGAAGTATAGATTTCTACGTGTTTATGTATGACTTAGACTTTCAATCCATTTTATAAAATTTGAAACTCATTTATTTTTGTTTTTCATGCATTGATGTATGGCTTAGACACTTCTCATTTGATTTTTAATTTTTGGAACTCGTTCAATTTTGTTTTTCAAATTATACATTTTTTACAAGGCGTGCCTATCCACTACACCAAAAATACCCATTAGCAACGGTTTTAAACCGTGGGGGTAACCCATTGTCACGACTTAGAGCCGTGGGTTGTAGAGGCGTCGCTAAATCCCCAGTAACGGCTAAAAACCATGGTAAAACATATTAGCAACGGTTTTATGCTCGAGATAGGTTGATGATTTAGCCACGGTTATAAACTGTTGCAAAAATGTTAGCCACGGTTTTAAGCCGTGGTCAGGAATAGCCACGGCTTAAAACCGTGGCAAGTCCTAGCCACGGTTCTAAGCCGTTGCAAAAGTTTTAGCCACGGTTTTAAGCCGTGGCCAGTCCTAGCCACGGTTATAAGCCGTGGCAAGTCATGGCCACGGTTCTGAGCCGTTGCAATATTGTTAGCCACGGTTCTAAGCCGTTGCAATATATATATATATATATATATATATATATATATATATTTTTTTTGCTATCAAATGACTTTTGATTACATCTTATAGGTAAGTATAATTCAACACGTGCATCAAGTAAATAAAATTTAATATGACTTTTTATTAAATTTAAAAACAACATTTACAACCTCTGATCAGCAAATTCCAGCAATTGCTTTCAAGCAATTCATTACAGCAGCAACATTTACAATTCATTACAGCAGAAATTTAGATCATTCACAATTCATTACAGCACGTGCATCAATTCAGATCATTCACAACCTCTGATCAGCAAATTCCAGCAATTGCTTTTTCAGCAAATTCAATAATGCGCCCTTCTTAGTCAATTTTCATCAGACCAAATGCAATGGCACGTTGTTCATCCATTGGCAGCGCAACAACAGTGATGTCAACATTTGTTTCTCTATGAGCTTGAATAAAATTCACATAGTCCATACGGTATAGATGATCTCCAGCAAGAACCAAAAACTCCATCACATTGTGCTCTTCAAAGAGCCATAAATACTGTCTTACAACATCAACTGTTCCCTATAAATCATTAAAAACATGAATAAGATGGGGCTTCAATCATGAAGGACATTTCAAATTGAGATTGCGCTCATAATGAAAGTTTAATTGACTGAAGTAAGAAACTCATTATAAATTTATAATAAACAAACCCCAAGAGAGTGCTAGCCATAGACCACTGACGTTATTCTCAAAGAAAAAGTAAATTGTACGTACTTCATAGGAGCCTAACTGAGCAAAACTGCGGTACATAATGAACAGACTGAAAAGGAAAATGTAGTTGAAGCTCAACAGCCAAGAGATTGACAGACTATACCAAAGCCTAAGGCATTGAACAGCTCCTGAAGTTCCATAGGAACACCCCTAAATAGGGCAATAAGCACCCTTATTCTGAAAAAGGGTGTGTGTGTTGCTTTTCCTAGTATAGGAAAGTATACTACTGGACAGTTAGTAAACATATGCTATAATAATGACATCACCCTATGACAACACAGGTTTCATACTAGTTATACATAATGCTCAACAAATGATCATTCATAAACTAATTATAATCAGAACTAAGGCATTCTCAGTTCCCAGAGGAAAAAAAACCCAAAAAGAAGCTTCGTACCGGAAAGAAATCTATCTTGTATGCTGCCCAAAAGAATATGACTGTCATCACTGCCAAGTAACTACCAAAAATGACACCAGTTGCAAATATCTCAGATAGCTTCCAGCTATCTGGTAGAGGAGAAGGCTTTACTCTATCTTTGCGTAACCTCCTCCTGCATCACTATCTTTGCGTTTGATGAACCTCCTCCTACCATCTTTTAAAAACACCAAATCCAACAAACCCATTTTCCTTCCAACAAAAGCGTCAGCTCTTTATAATACAAATATATTAATCTCTTATCTCACAAATGTACCAAAAATGTTTCAAACAAGGGAAGTGAAGAACACTGAAGTTTGGTATCAAGATTCAAATCTTGAACACTGATTGCAGAAAATGCAAGAACCATGAAAAATAAAGTTCCCTTGTCTGTAGTGTCAGGGTGTATTGAGGTAAGTATATTTTTCACTAAACATCTATTTTGATCCAATCCAAACAGCGGAAAATTACATATCTGTTTGGAAACTTTCCCTCGATAATTTCTCATTCAACCATATACAGGTGATAAACTAAAAATGTTCAAGAGAAGTTCCAAGACAAACCTGTGCAGTATTGAATACCACATTTTTACAGTCCGGTAGGATGCTCACAGACCACGCAGGTAAATGATATGTGTTCCCATTGAATTTCACAACTGCATCAGATTTATCGTCGAGGTTGGCAAGAAAAACAGCACATACTCCTGAATCTGTTTTGTAAACATGTGCCTGAGATGGAGAGAATTTCCAAATTAAACTATTGCTATTACTTATTCAACACTCAGTATAAATGAACTGCAATATTTGCAATATTTGAACCAATAGGAATGTTGGTTGGGTCAGTGGCTACCAATGCTTCCTCACAAAGCTTAATGGCTTTGTGCAGATCTTTTAAGTGTCCCCATTTAGGTTGTTTTGCGAGTCCTGTAGCTAATGCAAAAGAATGAATTTTGAATTTATAGAGATTGACACATTCAGCAAGGGCCTGCAGAGATTACAACTACTTCAGCAAACATTAGAGAAGCATGCAATACTGATCGAAATACCTAGTGCCATTTAAAGCATGAGATAGAATAAGAATGTGTTGTGAGTGATGCCTTTAAGCTCACACAAACACCATTTCCGGAAGAACAATTTAGACAAAATCACAAGCCTCGTAGACTTGTAGTCAATTAGGTATCATGTAGCTTCCAAGTATAATTAACGGTATCTTAGGCTTAGGCCTTCCCTTCCAATTCAAGATTAATACTTATAAACCAGGTTCTAGCAGTTCAGAGCTAGTTTTGTCCCCCTTTTCAGAACTATGTAATATCTGGTGCTGTTTTTGCTTTTAAATCATCTCAGGCTACCTTGTAATAACTATGAGTCCTTGTTAGTTTCCTAACAAATTCATGTTTATACTAACAAATCTTGAAGAAAAGATCATCAAGGTGCAGTGTCAGAAAAGCTTACTTAAAAGAGAAAAGAAAAGTGCCCGGGGCAATACCTGTAACAACTTCACAAACTCTTCAGGTTCCTTGGCAAGATGCATTCCACGTCCTCCACCACCAGCAGTTGCCTTCAAAACATTGAAAAAAATGTTTCACTTACTGCTCATCCAGTGAAAAGGGAAGTCTAGCTTACTGACAAACTTATTTTAAAGAGAGAAAATTCCTTAAGCGGGTTGGGACGGGGTGCAAGAGATTAAAGAAGTACTTGATCGCCATAACTACCTAATTGAAAAACACCTTCCCTAATATAGTCATGTGCAACTTCAGTGAACAAGAACTCTTTTCTTCTTTATTTTTTTTTTATTTTGTAATGATTCCATAAAGATTAGAAGAATGTTACCTGGAAGCAGTGTTGACAATATTTGAATGTTTCCACCCTTAGGGAAAGAGTAAAGTCGCAACAGTTTTTAAATTATCGGATATATCGCAGATATCACAATAATTTCACGTAAACAAAACAGAGGATAAATTTTAGGATATTTGCAGATATATCCCAATATATAAACCATGCCTTCAAGAAGGGTGGTCGCTCTGGTACGTGCTACGAGTACACATATGGGGTACAATTGGAGTAGGTTTATAGGAAAGGAATTTCAGACAGGATGAATTTGGAGCTCTTATTTGAATTGTTGTTGGGAGCAAAATTTCAAAGCTCTCTTACTAGCAAAAAAAGAAGAAAAAATATACACTCTTATGGGGCTATACACTCAAAAATCAATCCAGACTAACCATAATGACACAACTGAAGCTAGGCTGCCTCCTAGGAGCGCTTGGTTTAACGTCGTCAGCCCGACATATATTCTTCCTCATAAATGACGTACCATGAAATGACGAAGAAGAACATAACGAACACTCTCCCAAACCTAAACACTTAGTCCACGATGTTGACTAGATCATATAGCAACAACCGAAAAAGTTGAGGATCCGTCCAACATATAGTAGCACCTACATGCAGCACAACAAAAACTAACACATCCCTAAAATGACGAAGACGCCATGCAAAATCATAGAGAAAATGCATACAAACCCACGGTCGTAAAGAAGTCATAGGGATCTGGAGCAGAAAGTCGTCACCAACATGGATATCCAGCAAATGATTCTTTCCTACTCCTAAAAAAATACATCCTATGTCTGATGTCAAATCCGAAGATTGAATGTGTTGCACAATAAGATGGTCAAAATTAAAATCATCCCTTAAAAACAAGGGATCCACATAGGTAGCGTCAATCACTATTAAAAGGATGGAAAACGGTATGTCTATAGATATATCAGGTGGTACAGGCTCATCATAACAAAATGAATTGCACAAAGATGATGAGCTAGACAGCTCAACAACACCCCCAAACCTGAAATCAACACTACCTATGGGATGTATTCTCTCCAAAGAATACTGATGATCAAACTTCATGTAAAAGTCACTAGGAGGACATATGTCAAATGGGTCATCATGAACAGGCGGAAAATGGAATGGGTAAGAAAGCCTAATAGTATCAGCATAAAGGTTCAGTTTTGACTCACTGAGTGGAAGGAGTTCCACTTTAGGCTTCCATGTGTAACCCGGATCCGTAATAGGGGCTGAATCAAGCAAAGCATTCACTTCCCTAATGGAATCATCAATATCGAAGTCTAAACCGAAGTGAGTCAAACATGCTGCTAAGGGATCATCTGATACAGACTGCAATAAGGAATTATCCACCGAACTCTCAATCATGTCAACTTCACAAACATCCTCAGGCTCAGGAGGTTGTTGACTAACATTAAAAATGTTGAGTTCGACGGTCATGTTGCCAAATGACAATTTCATAATTCCATTCCTGCAGTTAATAATGGCATTGGATGTGGCAAAAAATGGTCGACCCAAAATGACTGGAATATGACTAGAGGGATTGTGAACAGGTCGTGTATCAAGAACTATAAAGTCCACATGGTAATAGAAATTTTCAACCTTGATAATCAAATCCTCTATAACACCACGGGGGACTCTAACAGACCGATATGCCAATTGCAGTGTTATTCCAGTCGGTTTTAACCCACCGAGACCTAATTGCTCATAAACAGAATATGGCAATAAATTAACACTCGCCCCTAAATCCAATAATGCCTTATCTATCACATGATCACCGATAATACAAGAAATAGTCGGGCAACCAAGATCCCTATACTTAGGCGGGGTTCTGTGTTGAATAATTGAGCTCACTTGCTTGGTAAGGAAGGCTCTCTTTTGCACATGGAGCTTCCGCTTTTGTGTGCAAAGATCCTTAAAAAACTTGGCGTAGTTAGGAACTTGCTTGATAACATCGAGTAATGGGATATTTATGTGAACTTGTTTAAAAATTTTCCATTACGTTGTTTACACTTGTTGCTTTCTTTGCCAGAGATAACCTTGTTGGAAACGGTGCCCTAGGCAAATAATATGCCTGAGTGGGGTCAGAGTCAAGAGGCACATCTTTAGAAGATGGGGCTTTATCAGCCTCATTGTTAGATGAAGATGCTACCTGCGTTGACTTAGACGGAGATGCAACGACACTCGAATTAGGCACTTGTACCCGATTGTCAACTTGTTTTCCAGTCCGAAGGGTAGTAATAGATTGGAAATCTTCATGGTGTGACTCAGATGTACTACCAACTGCGAATTGACCCTTTGGGTTTGGAACAGGTTGACTAGGAAATCTCCCTGGCTCTTTCTCCAAAAAGGACTGAGTAATCTTACTCACAGCTATCTCAAGTCTATTGAGGGCTTGAGATTGGTGTTGAGTCGTGGCTTTCAACTCAGATATGTCCTTAGAATGATGCTCAATTATACTTTCTGAGCGCTGCAAAAACTGATTAACCGTTTCCTCTAAACTTGATGTGTCTGATGGAGGAACTTGGTTAAGGTGGGGCCTAACAGGGCTAGAGGCTTGAGGAACCTGGGAGACAACAACAGGTCCCCCTTGGTGTGGGCCATGGGTCCAGGAGAGACTTGGATGTTTGGCAAACCCTGAACTGTAATAGTTAGGTTTCAAATTATTGCCAGGTCGCTGTATCGCATTAAAAGAATTGACTTGCTCAACATAGTATGCAGGATAATCGTTTTACAAGTCACAATTAGCTATTGAATGACCAGGACTCGAACATGCAGCACATACTTCAGATGAAGCGTTTGCGGGAAGTACAGGTTGACTCAAATTCAAAAGTGCATCTATCTTTTGAGTCATGGTCATAACAGCCGTCTCTAACTTTGAGGCAGAAAGGGGTTGAACAGATGTATCTCTAACTTCATATAGACCACCCTTATGCCTATCGGACTCCTTTATCGAATAATCCCATTGCTAAGAATTTTCGGAAAGCATCTCAAAGAATTCCCAAATTTCACTGACACTCATTTTCATTAATGACCCACCACTAGTGGCATCAATCATACGATGGTTTTGAGGGGTTAAACCGTCTTGGAAGTATTGAACTAGCCGCTACTTCTCGAAACCGTAATGGGGACACCTGACAATGAGCTCATTGAACCTTTCCCAACATTCATAGAAATGTTCGCCCTCTTTTTGTTGAAAATTAGATAAATCTCGTTGGAGAGCATTTGTTTTATGAATGGGGTAGTACTTTGTCAAGAATTTTCTTGACAACGTATCCCATGATGTGATGGATTCTGTCTCTAATGCATTTAACCACGATTTTGCCTTATCTTTTAGAGAAAAGGGAAATAACCTAAGACGGACCGAATCATCAGAAAAGTTTTGGTACTTCAGGGTAGCGCAGATGTTAATAAATTCTTTGACATGAAGATAAGGGTCCTCTTTTTCAAAACCATAAAAAGTGGGCAAGAGATGAATAATAGATGGTTTGAGTTCGAAACTGTTTGCATTTGTTTCAAGTAAGACAATGCAAGACGGAGCACTACTAGAAAGAAGGGCGAAGTAATCCTTAAATGCCTTCCCCTCAGCCATCTCAGTGGACTAGGGTGATGAACCTAAATAGGTAATGGGGACTTCAAAGAACTCTTCAAATTCTTGTCGGACAAGTCTATTCTTAGAATCACGCACCCAGGTATGCATAAACTACTGGATAACGAAGGTTCAAAGTCAACACTCCTAAACAGGCTTCAATTTTTAATTTTTTTTTATTTAATGCAAGCCTAACCGCTATATGAAGTTGACCTAACTCTGAAAAAAATTAAAAACAACGGGACCCTAAATGACACCTAAATGATGCACAGACAAAATGAATGGTAGACGGCCCTAGAGCTTTTCTTTACTAATGTAGGGCTGAAATTCAATTAAATTTACCTAATCGTGGGAAAGACACGGTAATTTCCTATCAATCCGCCACTACAGAGTTGCTCCTACAACTTTTTCCACTCTCTAGCTCAAAGCGAAATGCCAGTTCAAGAACCGTTCCCAGATGGGATATGTTCCTTCACTCGACCACTTCAAGCTATCAAACGTCCAAAGAGGGTCCCTATGAGCATCACACCTGTCCTGGATAATTATCTTGCTACAAATTTTAAATAGTGAAGGTCGAGGTTTCTAACCCTAAAATAGATGGTGATTAACCTATCCGCGGGAGAGGGCACGGAAGTTTCAACTCAATCCTGCCACTATTCAAATTTGCATGCAATACTAGCTAGAACAACCTAAACACAAGTGATCACACAGAAATCGCGTGCAGATGCGGTGGGTAGAAGTTACCTCCGGTATGAACCTCTTTCGGGTTACTTGCGACGCCGGGTAGAAATCGATTTCTGAGAGTTTCCTCGCGAATCGCAATATTTCACTTCATGCCCACTTGAGCTCCTATGTGTGTGACCGCCTGCAAAAATAATTCAAACTCAAACAAATAAAACAAATAAGAAACTGGATTCCTCGGTTCCTTCGTCCCTCTAATTTCCTTCATGGTTGGCCCTTTGGTCCCTAGTAGGGACGTTGTTGTTTTCATGAGCGTACTCCTTGTTTTCCTGTTGAGTTAGGGTCCCTTGTGGGTCTTTTTCATTCTTCAATGGCGGGGATGCTCCTACCACTTGAGTGAGCTGATCCATACGAGCTAGGGTCTGGTTTACACGAGGGTCTACTGCATCTGCTCCAAGGGCAGGGCCTTGTTGTTGTCCTGCTCCGGTGGCTTGAACACCTTGGCCGGTGGTGGCACTCTGCAGGTTGGAGCATTGGCTGGCTCAACGTCCCTTCCATTAGCACGAGATCTACGTTGGTCACCACGTTTCAGGGTTTTTTTGTTTAGTAGGCTATTTTTTTTTCTTACGATTTGATAAAATTGTCACTACCCACAGACAATGGCAAATTCCAGCGCTCAAATTCTTTCTCATTGACTTGGACCTGCGAAACAAGCAACAGTGAACCAAGGACCACTATGTGGGTGGCCAAAGGCACTCTGATGATAAAGTCAGACTATGAACAAGAAGGTGGAATTCGGCTTGGTAAAATTTGGGTTGCATACCTTGGTTCTTCTTCTTGTTCATCTTATATAGTGAGAGAATTTATCTTCTTCCTTGACTCTAATAAAGGGAGAAAATCTTATTCAAACTTTCCCTCTATCAAGTTATGTCATTGTAGGGTTCTTACCCTTCCATGACTTGATTTTCTTTGGTATTTGTTTCCCTTTAGGACTCAATGTCATTCTCTTAGTTGGATTAGGAGTGGTCTAAGTAGGCCTTGGGCATATTCCAGCTCAAGGGCCTGTGTTTTGGCCTTCTTGTGTCAAGCTCCTAGATTCCTGCCACATTGGGCTTATTCAATCTAGGCTCAATCTCCTAACCTATGGGATAAACTGGGACTTGACTCGAGCCTAACTTGGGCCTGGTTCGTCCAGGTTATCATCTAATAGGGTTGGTTAGTACCACGTGTTCGGCTACGATTGGATGATTGTTAAATGTCTCATAAAAATGATAGCATAATGCTTGAAGGGAGATTCATCGTTTGAGGAGCGGGAAACTAGTGTTCTACAAACATATTTTCAGGGAAGCAAACACGTGGCAAACTCTTTGGCAGATAGGGCACAAAGGGAAGGGATTTCACATTTATTTGAAGCGAGGAATCTTCAGATCAAAATTTCTAGTCTAGTACATTTGGAAAAATCTCACACAGCTTACATCCGTAAATGACTGGTATGGAACAGTTGATCATGCGGCAAGAAGATGGATTGACGTTTAGCTGGCTGGTTTTGACGTGCTGGAAGAAAATTGCTTTGTTTTTTTTGGTATGGGCAGGGTGATAACAACAAAGTTTAGTCATGTGGATGATGGGTATGGTTTGGATTTTGTAGTTGTTTGAAGGTTGTTTCAAGATGGTGGACTGTGTTGTAGAAGTAGTGTTTTTGGAGGTAAAAATGTTGCTCTGTTTGGTAAAAAACTAGTACTGGAGGTTTGTGGCTAGGACCTTTTTGGGGCTGATGGAGTTATCATTTGAGATCAGAGTTGAGCTTAAGACGCGAAGTCTTGACAGTGTGGTAGAAGTATTAAGTTTGATGCACATACACGGATGTCTATTAGTCAATAATTTTGTTTTTTATTTGCATATTGCTTTGAGAACTTGTTTCGGGTAAAGTCATATTGTAACCCTGATTAGTATGTAATCATTTTTTGACAAGTAATAAAAGTCTGGCATTAAAAAAAGGAAGAAGATCACCTTGAATATACAAAAATAAAGTTTTATAATATGAACACTTACACATATACATCAATAATGTGAATACCCAAAAATCTCTTCCCCTCCCCAGTTAGAATAAAAAAGCATTACAATTGGAAAATACCCAAAACTCCCTCTCCCCGGCTCTCTCCGGTTAAAATAAAAAATAATTAGCTTTGACGAATCTTCTTACCCAAAGCTCCAAACTTGATATTGACCAACTACCACTTTACATGTGCTAACGTAATTAATTATTATATTATCTTTAATTAACTATGACTCATTACTCCGCCCTCCTTCAACAAAAATCCTAGCTCTGTCACTGGTCATGCGATAAAGATTTGTTATAGAATCCAACGGAGAGTATTCTTATATGCTAAGTCTATTTAGCATGCAAATAATTTATTTTGATTTTGTTATTTTGCATTGAACAAAAAAGCCTCAATTTACCTGTTTGGTAAACTGAAGCTGCTAGCAGTGAGCTCAGTTCAACCAAAACCCTTGGTGTGGGGGCTCTTTTCACATTGACTTATACTTCCAAATAGTTGAGGATGGAGTAGGGTGTGCTCAAATCCAATTTTGAGGTGCTTATTACTCCTGCTGTAGTATTTGTTTGGGTAATTTATTCGACAATTACTCGTCGAGTAGATGGTAATGGCCAATTGGCATATTTAAAAAAAGGGACATGGTCTCATTTACTCGGTTTGCACTACTTGCCGAGTAATAAAAAACTCGACCGAGTAATCGGATTCGACTCAATTCGTTCATTTTTTTTCCATATTTTCTTTTCCTTAGGTTGTATTATATAATAAGCTAATTACATTTAACAATTTGATATGCTTTTGGTACTCTCTAGCTAATTTAATTTTGACAATGGTGATGTTTATTTATAGGCCCCTGCTAAGAAAACACCACCAATTCAACTGAAGGACACCACCAACACTTTTTTTTCCTGAATATACTAAAGGACACCACCACTATATAGTAAAAAAAGTTTCTTTTTCTTTTCTCCCAATTCCAGTGACTCCTCCTCTTCCAATCGCACAAACACTCCTCCTCTCCCACCCTCTTCTCGTCCCAATCTCGCCGAAAAACTAACCGTCAACCACCGTCTTCATCCTCCCTTTCCCTCTCTTACTCGTCTTCATCTTCCATCTCCCTTCTCTACTGCTTCATTTGCTCTATCGTGCGAGAAAATATTTCTTCCTCCATGCTTAATCTTCTACTATTGTCTTCCATTCCAAGCTTGCCGGACGAACCCAACACTGGCGTCTCCCCCTATTCTACGTCTTCATCGTCTGTCTCTCTCTTCACATTCCTTTGTTAGGGTTTGGTGAAGTTTGTATCTAGAAATGGATGAGTTTAGTGAAAATGATATTGGTAGGCTTCAAGATGATAATGTTGCAGTTGAGAGTCAGTATTGCATTCCATTTATAGGTGTGAACAAAGAAGATGAACATTTTCAAGACAAAGAACGACCCACTCCACTCGAGGTACACTCTCATTTTGATATGAGCTTTCATCGGTATGTTTTTTGTTGTTGTCATTATCGTAATATATTGTTTAATTTCCTTTTTGCTTTATTTGAAGCAACAATGTTATATTTAGGGTTAATTGTTAATATTTGAACCCTAAAACTTGCTTATTTTTAGAGTTGGTTTGATTGTTGTTGTTGTTGGTGTTGTTGATTGTTGTTAATTTGTGCACATAATACATCGCCGATCTAATCAATTTCGAGATACCTTCACATAATCTAGAGCACCCTGAGACACTTAAAACATATTTGGAAGATATGAACCTTCTAGAAGTAAACTTTGCCTTAATAATTTTATTCATTACCTTACTTAATATATGATTAGAATAACAAATATTTTTATTTACTTAATGTAGAAGGATGATGATGATGCTGATGCGAATAATGAACAAACACTAGAAGAGGTAGTTGATGATGGCGACTTGTTTATGACGGAAGAGGTATGGTTAATTTTTGTAGGCATGACATTATTTAATCTGGTTTCACAAGTTCATTGATTAGTGTTCCTAACGTCAATATGCATTATTTTTTTGTAGGTATTCCCATCAAAGTCATCTTTAATAGCTTGGTGTCAAGGTGTTAGAAGGGAGAATAACATTGTTCTCATTATAACAAAGTCGGAACTTGCTGATAGCAAATACAAAGGAAGGATCCACTTGGGATGTGAGAGTGGAGGGAAGATCAAGAAAATCAAAAGCAAAAATTGGAAGTTGATCGATCAACCAGTTCAAAGAAGTGTGGGTGCCTATTCCAGTTAAGACAGGTGTTACTAGTAATGATCGTTGGAAGCTGCAAGTGACATGTGGAACCCACAATCATCCACGGTCAAAATCTCTTATTGGCCATTCCTTTGCTGGGAAACTAAATGAAACTGAGATGACTTATTTGCATAACATGTCCACAACTGGTGTAGCCCCTCAGTACATATTATTTGGTTTGAAGAAATGTTCCCAAATAATGTGTCATATTTGAAGACTGTTTACGATTCCATTAAGCAATTAAAGACATTCCAACTTAAAGGAATGACAGCTTTGCAGGCCACAATGCACTTGTTGAGCGAGAATGTTTATATTGAATGACATACAATAGATTATCCTAATAGTCACAAATATTTTCTGGTTTCATCCCTAGTCAATTATGCTGGCGAAGTGTTCCCAATGGTGATGCTTATGGACTGCACCTACAAAACCAATAATTACAAGATGCCACTTTTTAAGGTTGTAGGTGTGACGTCAACCGACATGACTTTCAATGTTGGTTTTTGTTTTATGTCATCTAAAACTAAATAGTCATACACTTGGGCATTATAAAAGTTACCGGGAGTCTTTGAGCCAGACAATTTTCCAAAAGTGTTTGTGATTGATAGGGAGCTTGAGTTTATCAAATCCGTTGAGCGAGCCTTTCCAGAAGCAAGGTGGTTGTTGTGCAGGTGGCACATAAATACAAATGTGAAAAAGAATTGCAAAAAAGAATTTGAGGATAATGAAGGATGGAACAAGTTTATGGAATCTTTTTTGGATTTGTATAGATCAGCTACAGAGCAAGAATAAAACAAGGGTATTAATTAGTTCGAGAGGGACATCACATCCCAAGAGTTTGGAATATTTGAGGACTATTTGGTATCCACATAAGGAGTTCTTTGTGAATGTATAGACTGACAATTTCATGCATTTTGGCCAAGGGACAACTGGTCACAATTAAGGAGCACACTTCTGGTTGAAGAAAATGTGGAGAATTTCCAAGAGACATTTTATAATGTATGGACGAAAATGCATATGATATGATCCAGGTCCAACTTGTGGAGATTGAAGCGTCCTTCAGAAAAAGTCTCACGAAGGTCAAGAAAGAGCATATTGTTCCCTTATTTGGAAAACTCTGTGGGTCCATGTCTCATAAGGCTCTTGACTTGATGTTATATGAAATTGGTAGGTATGATGCTAAATTTGTGGGCGCACCGAATTAAGTGTTGATGTGCGCTGAGAACCATTCATGGGTTTCTTTGTGCTCATGATATGGCACAATATTTTACTCCTACTGATCAGCTTCCACTGTTTATGTTACATAAGCACTGGATGCAACTTCGCAAAACACATTTTCGTGCAACTACAGATTTGATTATAAATTTAGTGGTAGACACCGTCAAACAAAAGTTCTTAGAATTCACTCATGATCAACAATTGGTGTTGAAGAGGAAACTGCTAGATTTTAGTGGCTCTGATTCATGTGTCATGATTGAACCAACTGAACATGTTAAGGACATGGGGAGACCTAAAAAGAAGAAAATTTCTAAGCATCAGAAGTCCACCAAAAGGGACCCTTCTTGGCATGAGTACGTGAAGACACAAAAGGAACTTACAAGTCAAGATAGTGTTTCCAAGCCAAAAGAGAAGGTGTCAAAATGGAAAACTACGTTTATGAAGCAAATTCCTTTATGGATTCGAGATTATGTTGAGTACATTCAGAATTATGTACTCGTCGATGGCCATTGTGGACTCGGATACATAAGAAACTCTTAGGTTACGACGAGAAGATTGGTTGGAGGCAAGTAAGATATGAGCTACTATTGGAAGTTCAAATATGGAATGATAGAGGGGTGAAAATTGTGAAAGAGGCTCTGACAATTCCCAAAGGCACTGTACACATTTCAAGGAAAATGGTTGATTCAACTGGATATGTTAGAGCTGGCGGCCAACCGTTATGGTTGTGTGTTTGTGTTTTATCGGAACCAGAGCACTAAATGATTTCCATATGTTCTGCCGCCGTCAAACTTGAACGACGTACGAATATTTTTATGGTACATCTTCACCAGAGTGAACACTTCATCTTGCTTCATATGACATCAAGACTACCATTGCCTCAGACAGTACCGACTTCGCTTTCTTGCATGTTTTCAGAAGTAGTATCATGAAAGACTTCATTCGATTGGCAACTGCAGGTAGGTAAGGTGATGGTTAAGAAGTACAATGCATCCAAAGCAATGAAAAAGTTGTAACTTTTTGCACATTTTGTGAATGACATGTACATACGATGATCAAATTGTAAGAGAAGTCAACCTTTTTTGTAGTCTTGACTTGTATCTTTTTAATCATTAAATATCAACAAATTATATTTTACATTTCATGAAGATTTGTATTGGTTTTGTATTTTACGGATGACTAATTGTGTGGATGTTTTATATCATGGTAATGGATAAAAGTTAAGTTATATTAACTTAAACTTGAGCAAAAAATCATCCTGCAAAATTGAGTACAAAAGTTGAAATATTTTTGATAGCTGAAAAATCAGACTGCTATCAAAAAAATTTCAGACTGCATACGCACAAGCCGCTGCGAGTATGACAGTCATAATCGCAGTGGCCGCTGCGAACAGAGTAAAACCAATCACAGACTAAATTGTGTTTGGTGCTCGAAAACTAATCGCCAATAAATGCAGCGGATCATGTGAACAAAATTTTACAATCGCAACGGCTACTGCGATCATGAGATTAATATTCGCACGAACCACTGCGTTAGGATAGAAATCACACTCTGTCAAATTTTCTGATTTTTTGAATTTGAATCTTTTTTCAATTCCTATGGGTTTGATACAATATTGGCATATTTGATTTATTGAAAAACTCCACTTTTGACCTTCTCAAGTTGGGGTGGTCAAAATTGGGGTTTTGCAATAAATCAAATATGCTAATACTTTATCGAACCCATATGAATTGAAAAAAAATAAAATAAAATCAAATTCAAAAAACCAAAAAAATGGAATAGAGTGTGATTTTTGTCCAATCGCAGCGGAACCTGTAGTTAAAATCACACTGTCCAATTTTATGATTTTTTGTATTTGAATATTTTTTTGTGTTTTTTCAATTCCTTTGAATTTAACACAGTATTGGCATATTTAATTTATTGCAAAACCTATTTTTGACCTTCTCAAGTTGGGGTGGTCCAAATTGGGGTTTTGCATTAAATTAAATATGTCAATATTGTATCAAACCTATAGGAATTAAAATAAATACAAAAAAATTTCAAATTCAAAAAATTTAAAAATTGGACAGTGTGATTTTTGTCCAATCATAGCGGAAGCTGCGATTATTTTTATCCCAATCGCATCTTCCGCTGCAATTAGACATAAATCACACTCTGTCCAATTCTTTGTTTTTTGTATTTTAATTTTTTTTTAATTCATATGAGTTTGATACATGATTGGCATATTTGATTTATTGCAAAACCCCAATTTGGATCACCTAAACTTGAAAAGGTCCAAATTGGGGTTTTGCAATAAATAAAATATCCCAATACTGTATCAAACCCATAGGAATTGAATTTTTTTTTAAAGTCAAATTCAAAAAATTAGGAAATTGGACAGAATGTGATTTCTGACCAATCGCAGTCCAAATTCGGGTTTTGCATTAAATCAAATATGCCAATATTGTGTCAAATCCATAACAATTGAAAAAAACACAAAAAAGATTCAATTACAAAAAATTCAAAAATTGGATAGAGTATGATTTTGTTCCAACCGCAGCGGTTCATGCGAATATGGTTATCCTAACCATAGTAGTCGCTGCGATTTTCCAGTTTTGGTTTGCATGCTCCGCTGCGTTAGTTGTCAATTGGTTTTTAAGTCACCAAACACATTTTATAGTGCATATAGTTTAACTGTTGTTGCAGTGGCTACTGCGATTATTTGTATCAGACTCACAGCGGCTCGTGTGTTTGCAAACAAAAATTTTAGATTTTACAAATAGGAGACTTTGTGTTTCGAGTTATTTGATAAAAAATGTTACTTTTACTTGGATTACAGTTAGCTTTGTAACAATTACTGAGATATACATAAATACTAATGAGAATCATAATTGATTGCATAAACGTATAATCATTACAATTTCATTAACTAACTTCAAAGATACAATAAACAAAATTGTATCTCAAAATTTTATACATCAAGTCCTCTTAGTCTTTTTTCGAGGTTCAGTTTCAGTGATATTTTTCTCATGCTTCTTCTTCGTTCTGCCCTCAACACCACCACCAACAAGGACTTCTTCACTGTCATTAGCATTATTGCCACCCCTTCCTCTACCTATACCACCAGGACCACCACCACCATCACCCTTTTCTCTACCACTAGCACTAGCATCACCATCACCCCTTCCCCTACCACCAGCGCCGCCACCACCATCAGACCTTCCTCTACCACCTGTGCCACCACCATCATCAGACCTTCCTCTACCACCACCACCACCACCAGCAACATCACCACCCCTTCCCTTACTACCACCTGCAACACCACAACTTGGAGCACCACACCATCACCAGTTCGACTAGTTTGTTATTCTTCCTCATTATCTCTTAAGGAGGCGAAATGTGTAAACATTTGTCTTAGCAGGTCACCCACTTTCTTTTGCCCCATGAGCAACACAACCTTATCCACATTCCATTCTTCAATAGAGGTGTCCATCAACTGAAGAGCCTCATCAACCAACTTGTTCTGCAAGGAAAACATTGATCTTAGTAACAAAAATGAATCAATTATGTATTTCAAATGTGAGAAAATTTGTTAAAATATAGATCAATTACCTAATTGTGAGATATGAACAACTGATTTCTTAAGGGATGTGTCCTCATAGTCATCGGTGGTTGGATGAACGGATGGCTAATGTCATGAACTCACTCCAAGTAGTCCTTGCTACAATCCCATCGAAGTTTCATTGACGCTTTTTGGTTTTCAATTGACACGAGATGATTTTGCCAAGTTGCAGCAAACGAAGATAATATCTCGTGCTTCACTGAGTAGTTGTGGCTTGATCGACCTCTATTTTTCATTTTGGCTTGAATGGGGGATTTGGAATGACATGTACCCTTCCCATCTGTTTCATCACTCGATCTTGGTGATAGGGTTCTTCAACACTAGGGCATAACAAGCAGCCTTGGAACCATGTAATGCTGTGAAGTGGAGTTTTTAGCTTGGATTTTGCATTAGGGTCCCAAATAACCTGACAATAAAAACATGAACTTATTAAATTACCTGAAATGAAATATGAACTTAAATGACTAACTTTTACCTCTTCGGGAGACATGTCATCAAGATTCTCCCTAAGAGTAAAAATTTCTTCACTCACGACCCTACTAAGTTGAGGGCAATCCCACTTAGCCATGGTGGGGAGACAATCCTTCCACGAGGCTCGGGTCATACCCCAAAGCCTAAAGTGATCGTATATCAACCACTAGAAAAAAAAATTAAGCATATCAATATAAAGAATCAAAATCTAAAACAATAAATAGAGAATTAACTGAACATATAACCCGAAATTTGTACCTCCAAAAGTGGCTCTGCTAGCACAACCAAGTTGATGATACAAGAACGCCAAAATACCAACTTCCAATGCGAACTTTCCGACATCATCCACCTTCATCAGCAACTTCAAATATTTAGACTTTGGTTCCAGTCTTATCAGCGAAGATAGTCATGCTCAGAAAAAATAACAAGTAACTCTGATACTTCTGGACATGCTTTTGTGCTTCAATATTTTGAATCCCCAAACCATTCACCAAAAGTTGAACATACTCTTTTGCCTTTATTTGAGTTTTCTCCACCATATCCGGCTTACCAACAGTCGACAAATGAGTGATACGATAGACATCATCAATGGTGATGGTCATTTCTTCAAAAGGGAGGTGAAAAGTGTTGGTCTCAAGTTGACAACGCTCGATGAAAGCACAAATTGTCACCCTGTCAATATGATCCTTATGATGGTCTATCAACGGTCGGAGATCAATATTATAGACCATTGAAATTACTTCTTTCGGCTCGTCACTCAACATCCAAATTATAAAATTCTAGTACTGATGCCGACATCTCAACTCGCCTCGTTCCTACACGAAAAGAAAAACTAGTCAGTGTTCAAATAATATAAAAACAATAAGTATTATATATTTTGAAAATATTACAAATACCTCCTCACCAGCCCAAATAGACTGAGAAACATGGCCATCATAATATTATAATATGGATGCATCTTTGGGACCGTATAAGAAACTTTGCTGGGTTCTAGATCTTCATCGGGACCAGGTTCGACAGAAATAATTGGTGATTCTTGACCTTCCGCATCACTCTGAGCCTCTGCATCCCCCTGAGCCTCTGCATCCCCTTGATGCTTCGTAACCCCCTGACCCTGCTCACCAACCTCATCCCCCTCACCCATATCCGTTTCCTCAACCTCACAAACCACACTACATTGACTTTGCAATAGCAATATGAGTGCCGCCATCCGCGTCAACCAAATCATTCCCCATTTCATCTCATCTTCTTTTTCCCCCCGTTATTGCATTTATGTTATTTTTCTCTTCCATCTTTTCTTTATTTTTATGGCTATGATTTTTCTGAAAGATGCCATCATTGGTCGTACTTGAGCTGGATGATCCCCACTACTAATACAAATACCACCACCAACACTACCATTAACACCACCACCAACACCACCACCAACATTAGTACCAAAACCACCACCAATCTCCAACACAATATCTTTGTTTGTCTTTGCCATGCTAAACATTTAAAATAATATGAAGCAATTAAAACAAAACAAGCATGAAAATTTACAGTCATGGAAATGGAGATTTAGAGTTTACCTAAATTCATGGGTTTGGTTGAATGCAAAAATGAAGTCCCACATAAACAATCGAACACAAAGAAGCAAGGAAGAGACCACACACCAAATCGACACCAAATCAGAGAAAATCACACACCAACTAAGCCCTAGAATCGCACACCAACAGACCCCAAAATCACACCAAAAACCTCCAACCTTTGTATCACACAGTGTTGGTAGACGGAAAGATCAGAGAGCAGCGTAAGAGAATAGATGGAGAATGAAGGCGGGACGAGGGTGTCAAGTTCAAATTTTGAGAAAGGGAGAAACCGTTTCGTTTGGAAAAGAAATGAGAAATTTTTGAGTTTGGAAAGTTAAGGGCTTATATTGGTGGTGTCTTTCAGTAGGTAGTGGTTTACTTCAAAAAGGAGGGTGTTAGTAGTGTCCTTCAATGAAATTGGTGGTGTTATTTAGTAGAAACCTTATTTATATCATGATAGGTATTGAAATATTGAATTCCTTTACATTCCTGGAGCTCTTTAAGATTGATAATTTGAGTTTCTCACATTGATCCCCGATTATTTAGTAAACACACTCCTCGTTCCTATCGAGTAGCTATAAACTAGCCAGGTCTTTTGTTTCAAGAGAACTGAACTTGTAGGCCCATGAGCTTGCATAGGGGCCTGATGCCCAAGTCTATTTTTCAGGGAAAGAAAAACCTTGGTTTATTTATGTCCAGGTTCATTGGTCAAACCCTTATTATAATTTGAAAATCTCTATTGCTTTCTAATTTCTATACCATTTTGAAAACCCAATTAAAAAATTTATGAACTGATGTTTTTCCACAACTCCATCGCGAAATTTTGAATAGAAACTTTGTACATTAGTCATGAGCTACGTCATTTTGCAAATTACAATGTCATGGTGTAAGCGACAGACATATCAAAACCTTAATCTATACATGGCATATGCTTGGTGATTTGTCGAGTCAACTCACAAGTCACCCTTTCACCCTTGTGAAAAGTTTATATATTTTGGGCCACCGAAGTAGCCTTTGAGAAACCTCCCAGGACACACGCATTGCCACAAACAATAGATACATCATACATCCTAAGATCTTAGGCTCTCTCTATTATGTCAAAGAAAATTTGTTACAAGAGCACTCATTTTGTTTCTGTTCCTAATGGGTCATCAAGCCAACTGGTTGTGGAAGAAGCTCCCCCACAAAATACAAGCCAAATGGGGTGATACGTCGATCCATACACTTGGCAATGCCACACTACGTACATGTGGAGACCAATAGATAGAGGTATCCATCGTGTTTTATTACATCATTTAGTTTACGTTATGTTAGTTAGTTGTCCACCAATTGTAGCTCAGTTGGTCGAACATCGACTCTCCTTGTGAGAGGTTGCGGGTTTGAGACTCATCAGTTAGGATTTTGTGAGTTTCAGTTAGGATTTTGTGAGTTTTCACCCGATTATTAGGAGCACATTTGCTCCGCCGTTGATAAGCCTTCGGGTATTGAATGCTGCTGCTTAGATGGACTAGACTAGAGCGAAGCGAAAGCGAGTCTTCATGCAAGGTGGAGGCGATGAGACCAGAGCGAAAGTAAGTCTCTATGCGAGATGGAGGCAACGGAGATATTAAGTGGCAACAATATTGTATCCTTCGGGCCTGGTTTGGTTAACCCTATAAGGTCAGTCATGTAGCCTTCGGGCTATGATTATAATAAACTTTAATTAAGAAAAGGGCTTCTAGTGTAAAAAGTTTCCAACAAGTTGTTTTTTTGGTGACAGGTGAAAGTGTATCCGACGATTTACACTATTGGCACAAAATTCATCGAGCATATATAAGAACTCACTAAGTGAAAGTGTGGTTCAGTTGGTTGGATATCTACTCGCCTTTGTGAGAGGTTATAAGTTTGAGACTAATTAGTTAGAATTTTGTGAGTGAAAGTAAGTCTTCACGTGAGGTTTAGGTTCACATAAATGCTAGGTGACAACAATGATGTAGCTTTTGAGCAAGGTTTCGTCTCCCTACTAGAATAGTGATGTAATCTCCTCACATGGATTAAATTAAATTGAATGATCAACGACCCAATTTATTATTATTTTTTTTATTTTATTTGTTTATTTTAATTTTTAGAAAAAAAAGAGAGCATATATAAGAACTCTAT
Source organism: Berberis vulgaris (assembly GCA_963556465.1). Taxonomy (NCBI): domain Eukaryota; kingdom Viridiplantae; phylum Streptophyta; class Magnoliopsida; order Ranunculales; family Berberidaceae; genus Berberis; species Berberis vulgaris. The sequence goes on along the minus strand of OY747136.1, from coordinate 54,563,132 downwards.
ATATGATGTAGGATGAGTGATATATTGACAGAAATCATCCACCACAAATCATCAAATTCAACACTCCATGTGAAAAAAGGTAGGTCAACATGGAAGTCCCCCCAGAACATCCAACATTGCAACCAACAATCACAATCTGCCTGTAATCTCAAACTCTCTCTGCTAGTCAAGAGAAATGGGTTTCAATGCATTCATTCGTTTCTAGTTTCTATGGTTCAACCCTGCTGCTTGTGTAAGAATCTCTCCCATGGAAAAATAAGCTAAACTGGATATTTCTCGAGTCTTTTTTCCAGTATATATCTTGCATTGTAGACATGGCAAGGTCCAGGGGCGGACCTACTAAGGGTTGAGGGGGGGGGGGGGGGGGGGGGGGGGCAGTTGCCCCCCTCAACTTTTAAAATAATTTTATTATATACTTAATCTATAAAAAAATCAATTTAAAATGTATAATACAATATGTAAATTGTTCATTAATTTATTATTACATCTTTTGACTGGTGTAGTGGTTGGAAGTTTGTAAATTTTGTAAATAACCCGAGTTCGATACTCATCAAGCACATATTTTTTTATGGCTATTCACTATACATTTTTATGGTTATTGATAATTACTATTTTTATCATTGTTATTTTTTATTTTCAATATAATTTTATATTAATTGCAAACATTAAAAAAATTGTTTAGTTTAATAAAAAATTATTTTTGGTCCCCTCGAAGCGTATGATTTCTTTATGTCTATGCAATTTTGTCATTGTGAGATTCCTTATTTTTTGTTTTCGACGCAATTTTATATGTAATTGCAAACATTAAAGCAATGAATTGCTTGTTCACAAGTGGCATAAAACGTCCAACCAAAAAAATATTTGAAATTAATATCTAAAATAATAACAAAAGAATTCAATGAAAATATATGCCACTAGCCAACTCGTACAAAATTTGAGCCTCATATAAACATTTTTTGATGAAATTATATTAGGATCTTATTATGTTCGTAAATTTCTGATTTTTTTTTAGCTTCAATTAGGTATTTATCCTAATTATTTTGTGATTTTAGTTATATATTCTAGTTATTACGTTCGTTTGCCCCTTGCTAAGGTTATTGATATTGTGACTTTATTTTGGCTTAAAATTGGATTACACTTAATTCAATTTGGTATATGCAATGTATTTTTATAGTTGTATTTTTCTTATTTTACAAACTCGGGTAGAATTTTTTATTTTTTTTGCCATTTCGGCCCCCCTTGACTAAAATCTTGGGTCCGGCGTTGGCAAGGACACATTAGTACACATGTCATCTAAGAGGTTCATGTACACGTGGCAGTCAGGGTGCCCGAAACCGACTCGAGTTGATGCCAACTTAGGACATAGTTGTTGCTAGCTCTACGATGGGGGTTGATTAGGTTCAATGTAGTGTTTTGGTTTAGCTTGGCTCCAAAAAGCATTCAAATCGATTCAACTCATAATTGCTGGGTCAATGTTAGAGGATGAATAAACTACATTGCATTTGTTAATATTAGTTTATAAGAAAAAGGTTGAAAGAATAATAAATTTGAATACCAAGAATCCATAATGATCACAAGATGCAATCAATATTGGGACTTTCTTGTTCTATTACATCAATAAGCCTACATGCACCGTTTTGTTTGTTTGTTTGTTTTTTTTTTTTGTTTTTTTTTTTAAATCAACCATGCATTAAGGAAAAAACAAACTAGGGAACATACAAAGGCCTCTTAACAAAGGAGGCTAGATTATGAGCCTTGTAATTGAGGTTTCTAGACACATACATATACTGCCAATCCGTAAGCATAGCTAACAATCGCTTGATATTACAAAAAATATGCCTCCAAGCCCAGTCCAACACAAAAGAGAAGGTATGATCCTGAGAAGTTAAGGCTGCTTGGAGAATGGCTGAATCACCTAGAAGAAAACCATGATTCCACCTTTGAGCTTGGATTAATGTGAGAGTAGCTTCTCCTGCATAGAACTCTGCCATTGAGCAGTCCATCACTTTTTCCTGAATCCTGCTTGCTACTATCACCGGAACATGTCCTTTGAGGTCCATTGCTATGACACCAAAAGAGCCCTGTTTTGAATGATCACAGAAGCATGCATCATAGTTAACTATCATTGTATCTGGGTTAATCATGTCAAAACAGTCGAGGTGGCCCAGCGCATGGCGATTGACACTGTGGGTCTTGGCGAACTGGAATTGAGCGCGGATCCGAGGAGAAATGCTAGCTACATGTAAAGCTGAGGGGGTTACAACCGAATGTGATCTGTGGTCAAGGTCTTCTGTCCTGGCAGTACTTGTAATTTGTTGAGCGGAAGTCAATGCAAGATGAGAGTTTCAAGCATGGTGACTGTACCGCTGTGATGCACAGGGAGTCCAAATCTTCTTAATAAGCAAAGTGAACCGATTTAACTCGAATTTGGAGCCGTTGGAGAGAAGTGTGGCTATAAATTGGGAGAGCAATTCTTTTGTGGATAGAGTATGTTCTTTCGCTGAGTTCCACACATATTTGAAAGGCGGGGAACAAATGCCAGTTGGAGAGAAGGGGAACCCCAGTCCAAAGGGAGAGGGGAAAGGAACCACAACCGTCTAGTGAAATAACACATGAAGAAAAGATGGATGGTATCCTCTTCGTGTTCATGGACTCTAACCAGATTGGATAAAGTGGGTAACCAGTTTGGACTTACCTTCCATAGAAAAAGGAGAACATTACGGGGAGCTTTGATATGCCATAAATGACGCAAGATTTTGGGATCCCAAATTGGACAATTGGAGACTGAAGATGTGGTTGCTACCGAGCTGGAAGAGAAAGCCCGGGTAGCATGTTTGACCGTTTGCTCATCCAGATGAGGCGGTCTGGAATGGAAGTCTGACAGATGCAAATATTAAGAATATCATGGACAACCAAAGCTGGGAGCAAAGAGCGGAGGAGAGACTCATTCCAAGAGATAAACGAGGAAGGGGATGAAAACCAAAAGTCGAAGAAGCGAAGGTGCATGATGGACGGATTCGGCATACAATGCGTCAACGCTATTCCTGGCTTGACCCAGGTATCCTTCCAGGGGTTGATCATTGCCCCTGAAAGGATTTTCCAATGAAGGAAAGGCCTCATGGCCTAGATAGCTTTAAGGAAACCTTGCCAGGTGTAAGAGGAGAGACTCATTCCAAGAGATAAACGAGGAAGGGGATGAAAACCAAAAGTCGAAGAAGCGAAGGTGCATGATGGACGGATTCGGCATACAATGCGCCAACGCTATTCCTGGCTTGACCCAGGTATCCTTCCAGGGGTTGATCATTGCCCCTGAAAGGATTTTCCAATGAAGGAAAGGCCTCATGGCCTAGATAGCTTTAAGGAAACCTTGCCAGGTGTAAGAGGCAAAAGCTGGGGGTTTAGTGAGTAGAGGAGGCATGTCGAATGATAATATATGGAACGCAACATTTGAGATCGGAGGGAAGAGGGGGCAATAAGGGCAAAATTTTTGTTCCTGGAGGCAGGAATATTGAGAACACCGAGGTAACGTGGGGAAGAAATCTTGTCCCAAGTGTAGAGATGGAGAGCGCGTCCAGCGTCATTACCATTCCACCAAAACTTACAAGCCACGGAATCAATGTAATTTTTAACACTAGTCGGAAGAAGGAAAAATTGCATGGTATACACTGGAATGGAGTTCAGAACCGTCCTACAAGCTTGCGAGAATACCTTGGACTTCCAAGATATCAGACGAGCATATATCTTATCCAAGATAAATTGAAAGTTCGAAGGTTTTCTATGGGAAAAGAGTAATGGCGAACCCAAGTATTTGTCTTTGCAATTAAAAGATTTGGCTCCCAAAATCTGGGAGATGAGTTTTGCATGTTTGGGGTGCACATTGGAACTTAAAAAGATGGAAGATTTATTAAAGTTGACCCCTTGCCCGGAGGCGGAACAATATTGGGTGAGAACATCCTTAACTGAGTGAGCTTCAGTCAAGGAAGCGAGGCAAAAAATAAGAAGATCATCGATGTAAAGAAGATGACTAATTGAAGGAGAGCGACACTTGATCTTAATACCCTGAAAGGTGTCGTCTGACTCGGCCCTGTTTAAAAGGCGGGAAAAAGCTTCTGACACGAGAATAAAGAGGTAAGGGGACAAAGGATCACCCTGTCCGAGTCCATGAGAAGGAGCGAGAAGGGGTAAAGGAGACCCGTTTACAAGAACCCGAAAGGTCGTGGAGATGCATTGTTCCACCAAAGTGATCCAATCTGGGGAGAAACCCAGCTGGCGGAGAATCTGAAATAAAAAGAACCATTCCACTCGGTCATAGGCTTTGGCCATATCAATTTTGTAGGCCATCCATCCTTGCTTCCGTTTTTTGAAATGTTTCATTTGGAAGAATGTCTCATGTGCTATAAAACATTATTTGTGAAGGATCTGCCTTTTAAAAAGGCTCCTTGGTTGGGGAAAATGATGGATCCAGAAAAGGTTTGAGCCTATTAGCCATGATTTTCAAGATAACCTTATAAATGACATTCCATAGGCCTATAGGGTGGAACTTGTCAGGAGAAGTTGGGTTATTAACATTGGGAATTAAGTCTATGAAGTTTTAATTGAGATTTGGGTCCATACGCCTAGTCGAGAAAAAGGTTTGAACCACCTTAAAAACATCGTTTTGAACATTATCCCAATATTTTTGGAAGAAGAAAGCATGAAACCCGTATGGACCTGGTGCTTTATGACTCCCCAAAGAGAACAATGTATCTCAAATGAGATCTTTATTTGGGACGGCCACCAGTGAGATGTTGTCCGAGTAAGAGATTACCAGTTGGAATAGCTGGAGCAGCATCTGATTCGAGCTAGGATGGGAGGAAAGGAATAAAGTGGAGAAGTACTGATTAAGGACACGACCCAGACTATCGGGTGAGGATTGCCAGCAGTTGTCCTAATCTTTTAGATGCAGGATCATATTGGATTTGCGGCGCAAGAGGGTGAGAGATGGAAAAATTTAGTGTTACGATCACCCTCCGCCAACCAAGAAACACCAGACTTGTTTTCCATAAAAGTTCTTCACGAAGCATAAGTTCCTCAAGGCGGGATTCTAAGAAAGTTATGGAGGAAGCATTATGACTTAACAATGGTTCTATCATGAGGGCATCAATAGAGCTTATAGTTTCCGTGATACAAACCTGAACATTGTGGAAGACTGATTTATTCCATTTGGACAAGGCATAACTAAGTTGACGGATTTGTAGCCAAAAACTTGGGAAGGAACGCCTTGTCTGGGGGATGTCCAAGATTTGGAAATGATGTTGCGACACCCAAGATCTCTAGCCCACATATGGAAGAATTTAAAAGGCTTTGGGGAATCCTAATGATGGGAGACTAGGTGAAGTAGGATAGCTTGATGGTCTGAGGAAGGAGAGTGGATAGAACGACATGTGGCCGAAGGAAAAAGAGATAACCAATCCGGGTTAGCCAGGACCCTATCTAGTTTAGCTTTGATGGAAGTAGTGTCCTGGTGCCTATTGGTCCAAGTGAACTGAGATCCTTTAAGAGGAAGATCTATGAGCTGATTGGTGTCGATAAAGTTTCTCAGATGGTGGAGAGAGGACAAGGAAGGGAACATACCGTCCATTTTTCTGAGGGATCATATATCGCATTTAGATCACCTATAATGATACCTGGGAGAGATTGACACCTATAAACATGTAGCATAGTATTCCAGAAATCAGCCCGACATGCCGGTTAGGTTCACCATAGAAAAAAGAGCTGACCACTCATCAATAGCATAATAATCTGAGATAGTGCAATTAAAATAATACTTACAAGAGGAAAGAACTATGAGATTAATACCTTCCTTCCAAAAAAGAGCTAGTCCTCCTGACTGTCCTAGTGCTGGAACTGAGAGTCCATGTCGGAAGTCCAATTTTTGGCGAGTACGGTCCATCTGAGCGGAGTTGGCTTTAGTTTCAGATAGGAAAATGATATCTACATTGAAATGTGTGGAGAGGGTCTTCATTTGCCGAAACATTTTGGTAGACCCTGCACCGCGAACGTTCCATGCAAGGATCATGGCTGATGGGGCGACTTTTGAGCAGAAGTCGCCTGAACTGGATTACTAGAGTTGACACAGGGGTCTTTTGGACAGTCGTCTTAATATATGAACTAAGATCGGTCCAAAGAGACCGGACGAGGAACTAATCCGGAAGACTCTGAATTTGTACCACTACCATATTATTTTTTGAGACTTCCTGGATTGTCATCACTGTCTTGCTAAGTATACATCTTTCTTTTACCTTTTTTGAAAAGCTGCCTCCCTACGAGCTTGCACCAGAGAACTGACTTTGATAGATCTCTCTTGGACCCGACTCATTGCTAAAGGAATGATGAGCGAAGAATCCTGACCAGAATTATGGGGTATTGAACTAGTGGCTTTGGAAAGTCTACCACCTTCACCGCGGGGAATTTGGGTAGCTCTTTTGGGAGTATTCTGTTTCGAGTTTTTGGCACGGGAACGAGCAATTTGAAGCTTCACTGTATCATTTGCAGGAGAAGCAGTTGATGAAGGGATGTGTACACTGATAGCTGTAGACTTGGGGATGGTGAGATCAGGTCCTTGTGTAGTTTAACAAGTTGTTGCAAAGGAAAAGATGACAACCATAGAGTGAGTGAATTCCTAGGAAATCACTTGTTGTAATTGTGCAGGGAGAGTTCCAAAAGATCTGCTGAACTAAAATGAGTTTTGCAAGGAAATTTCCAACAATTTCACTAAGTCCGATCCTGAATTTGAAGAGCTAAGACCGACTGAGATTGTAAGCTTTTTTATCTGCCGGGGCTGAGCAGAGTGAGAGAAATCACCCTTAACCGGGCCGGCGGGTATAGAGCTGCTAAGGGCAGTCGACACTGTCGTTGCTGCTGCAAATACTGGTCTAAAGTTAAATTTTGTCGTGGAAACAACTTCCTCAGAAAAATTGTTCAGAGTTGAAGCTAAGGAGGCCTGCTGGATAGTGAGGGCTGGGCCAAATGGGTTTAGACTAACTTGTGATTGGATTTCAGTTGGGGGATTTATTATGGGCTTAGAAGAAATTGCCACTTCCGGCCCAATTAATAGGCCTTGCGCCCATTCTGAAAATTATTTGATTTTAGATGTAGAATGATTGAGCTTTTGATCCTGTGCAGCAAATGTAGGTTTATCTGTTTGCCTTACTAGTGAATTAGCATTTGTGAAAAAAAGGGGAAAAAAGGAAATGGAGTAGCTGCAACCTTTTCTATCTTCTGAAAACCCGGGTCAACTGTTGGCTGACAAGACCACTCTCTACTATGTGAAGGGAAGTCAATGGAGGCTTAGGGCTGAGGTGTGAGGAAAAAGCCATCTCCGCTACACGTGCCTACTAAAGGAACATCAAATCCGCAGCACATGTCTATTTTTTTGGAAAGCGTGCAACACGTGTCTACTAAAAGAACAACGTCTCCTCTGCACGTGACCCCTGAAAGAGCACGTGCGTCTTCTTCATAAGATCAAAGACCCCTGTTGTAGTGCACTGTGGCTCCGCTAGTCTGTCCAGCATTCTGACGTGAAGCGGAGATGGCTTTTTTCGAAACGGGCGTCTTCTTCATAAGATCAAGTACGTTGAACTATCGGTTGTTGAGTGAAACGGGCGCGCTGAGAATGTAGTAAATGTGGATAAGGGAGTAAGTTCTCTGCCCAGGTTTTGATATAGCCTTTGTTCGAAAATGGGAACTTGACAGAGTCCAGTGAACGTTCCGGAGCTAACTGTTGCATGGGCTCGAGATACAGGGAACAATTCTTTCCGAATACATGGCCGATAAGTCCACAGCAAAAAAAGAAGTGGGCGGGTCTTCATAGCAAAATTTAACTACATATTACCGGTCGGATTGGATGCCGAATTCTGTCTCCATGAAACAAGGAAGTGGTTTCTTATATTAAACAAGACTTTGAACCTAATGCACGGAACATGCCGCTTTTGCAGTGAGTTGAAGTTAGCCGGGTACTCATGAGATCAGACCCATATCAAAAATTCTGAGTAATCCAGAGCAAGATAGTTGTCATGCCATGGTTTAGTAACAACTAACCAACCGAATATTGTCCAAGGACCTGAGAGGAGTACATGGACCATGTCCAACATATCAGTGAACTGGACCATGTAATAGTTATTCTCCAAATCCTATTGGTGTCCCAATAGTTCAACTTCAAAAGATGATTTTGTGCCCCATTGGTTGGTCATCCGTTGGGCAAAATTTGGCCACCATCAAAGGTCATCATCATCGAGAGCCGAACGACAAGAAAATGGAGGGGGTGTATGGTAAGATTTTGTTTGAGATGATCTTCCAGACTGAGAAAAGAAAAAGATGTTGGAATCGGTTGCGACAAGGCTGCCTGAGGAGGAGGTGGAATCAGCAGAGGTTGTGATGGGTTGGAGTTCGTGCTTGTTGGGTGGGGGGAAGTCGGGGAGTGGGTATCATAACTGAATCCAATCCAATGGGAAAAGAGAGAGAATCAGCATGAGTATAGACGACACTTGAGAGTGCCATTTGTAGTGCTTTATAGCAGAAATGGAACTGGCAGAGCAACTGTGTATGTATAGAGGAGAGTGGGAGAGATGGGTGAAGGATGAGTGGCATTGCATGCTTGTGATGTGAGTGGACAGGGGGGTTCATGATGAGTTCTGATGAGGGTGAGGTGGTAGATGTGGTGGAGGAGGACGAGATCATCGGCTGAGAATCGATGTGAAATAATCTAAGTATGGGATGGGAAAGAAAAAGGAACAAGTAAGAAGGGTTTTGAAATGATGAAGGAGATGGACACTCGTATCGCCAAAGACCTGCACAAATAAACACAAACAAACAATCGTATTACAACAATAGACAATAGAGGACTAACTATAATGAAAGGAGAGTGAATGTGGTGGAGCAAAGTTCGATCGGAGTAGGAAGAAATGAGTCGAAAAGAGCATTGTCACTTTTAATTGGAACAAAAAGCTCCTAGACACCTACATGCACCTTAAGTTGTAGGAGGTGGATGCATTCTATACGTAATGTTATTGAACTATGCAATTTAACGTATATAAAAGAATCTCCAATGGAATACCCAGGCCCCAAACCCTGGATGTAGTATGTAGGGAAAAAAAACACTCGAAACCCAAGGCCCTGCAGTCTCTCATGCAAAATTAATCACGGGTATCTAAGTTTCTTAGTGTGTGACTTACATTGCGAGAAGTACATAGACGCTAGGGGTGGGCATCCCATCTCGCGATCCCGAACCCGTCTCGATTTTTTTGGGTCTTTTTGGGATTGATCAAACTCATCCTGATCCCGTCCCGTCCCAATCTAGAGTGGGATTGGATCAAGATGAAGATTTTCAATCTCGCCTATCCCGTCCCGTCCCGAATTTATTTATTTAATAATATTATTATTAATTATAATCAAAATACTCTTCTAAGTTAAAGTTTAGGATGTGTTGAAATTAAATCAATGTAAGATGAAATTCTATATGAAAACTAAATGAATTGAATAATTAATTCTAAATGAAATTTAATATTTATTTGCCTTCCAAAAAAAAGTTTAATATTTATTTATTTAATATCTATTATTATTTATGATGTAAGTTATATGTATATAAATTTGACATTATTGATGTGTGAGTAATGTGAGATAAAACTCTTTTCGTTATTTTTTATTGGAGGACTATTTAGTACGTGCTCATCCTGTCCTATCCCGCCCCGATCCCGTTTGAGATGGGACGAGGTCGGGATGAGGTTTGTCCTGACCCATCCCGTCCTGATCCCGAATGAACAGGATGGGATAGGGATGGGTCCATCTCATCCCATCCCGTCTCGTGCCCACCCCTAATAGACGCCACTAAAACTTGAAACAAAAGAAGAAAAAAAAAGGAAAAAAAGAAAAGAAAAGAGGAAGTGTGGGTGATAGGGGAAAACATTAGAGATGCTTAATTTAATTGTTGACCGCAGTTAAAGTTATAAGCGAACCACAATGTGGAAGAGAGGAGATAAATGTCATCAATGTGTTAGTTTGTTACTTTGTTTGCAGTTCACATTAACCAGGGTTAACTCAAGTTAAGGTGAGTGAGGGTAAAATGGACATTCCACATTTGGGTTAACAATTTACTCACTGTTTAAATCCAAATGTGTGTGTCTACCACCTTTCTAAATTGGTGGCGACTACACCAAACCACCATTTCCTCTCTCACGTCATTCTACTCTCTCACACCACTGACTTTATTTCTCACATCCCTATACTTTCTCACACCACCTATATAAACAAAAACCATCCATTTTTTTCCCTTCACCATTCAAATTGACAATGGTTCCTCCCTTTCCCATTCGAAATCTCTTGTAAATCTCTTCCAAATCTCTTTTCACATTCAAATCTCTTGCAAATCTCATCTATCTACCTTCCCCTCGAAAACTCTCAAAATCCCTTCAAAGTTGAAACCCTTAAATCCAAACTCAATAAATATGCAAAACATAATAGAGAAACCCAAACTCAAAACGAAAAAAATGCAAAACATGGTAACTTTCGACCAATTTATACCCTCAATTGAAACCGATTCTCAACCTCATCAACACAAATATTTTAGTACTCATATTTATCTAATAAACACAACTTGAATCACTTGAAAATGTTTTGAAATAAGCAAGTTATGGTTAGTTTACTAAAGTCGCGCAAATCTGTCTCGCAATGAAAACGAGATAGTGTTCCTGACTTTCGGCCAACTTATGTGTTTGATCGATACCGATTATCAAGTTGATAAAGCACAAATATTGTAGTAATCTTTGTTATCTAATAAACACAACTTGAATCACTTGAAAATGTTTTGAAATGAGCAAGTTATGGTTATTTTACTAAAGTCGCGCAAATCTGTCTAGCAATAAAAACGGGATAGTGTTCCTGACTTTCGGCCAATTTATCTGCTTGATCATGATCGATTCTCAAGTTAATCAAAACAATAAAGTTGTAGTGCTCTGAGTTATATAATAAAAACAACTTGAATTATTTAAAAATGTTTAGAAATGAGAAAGTTATGGTCATTTTACTAAAGTCGCGCAATCTTTCCGAAAAACATTTCTGTTCGCAGAGTGCATTGCTGGGTATCTGGGATACCCCGCATTGCACAATGCGAACAGGAAATTTTTTTATTTTTTTTGTTCGCATTGTGCAATGCGGGGTATCTCAGTGCACTCTGCGAACATAAATTTTTTCGGACAGATTGCACAACTTTAGTGAAATGACTATAATTTGCTCATTTCAAAACATTTTCAAGTGATTTAAGTTGTATTTATTTGATAAATCAGAGTACGGAAACTTTTGTGTTTTGATCAACTTCAGAATCGGTCTCAATCGAGCACATAAGTTGATCGAAAGTCAAAAACACTATCCCGTTTTTATTGCGAGACAGATTTGCGCGACTTTAGTAAAATGACCATAACTTTCTCATTTCAAAACATTTTTAAGTGATTCAAGTTTTTTTTATTAGATAACTAAGAGTAATACAATATGTATGTTTTGATAAACTTGTGAATCGGTCTCAATCAAGCACATAAGTTGGTCGAAAGTTAGGAACACTATCCCATTTTTATTGCGAGACAAATTTGCGTGACTTTAGTAAAATGACCATAACATGCTCATTTCAAAACATTTTCAAGTGATTCAAATTGTATTTATTAGATAACTAAAAGTAATACAATATTTGTGTTTTGATGAGGTTGAGAATCGGTCTCAATTGAGGGTTTAAATTGGTTGAAAGTTATCTTATTTTGCGTTATTTCGTTTTGAGTTTAGGTTTCTTTGTTAAGTTAAGTTATGCATATTTATTGAGTTTGGGTTTAAGGGTTTCGACTTTGAAGGGATTTTGAGAGTTTTCGAGGGAGATGGAGGAGATTTGCAAGAGATTTGAGTATGGGGAGAGATTTGAAAGAGATTTCGAATGAGAGAGGGATGAACCATTGTCGATTTGAATGGTGAGGGAAAAAATTGGATGGTTTTTGTTTATATAAGTGGTGTGAGAAAGTAAAAAAAAACATAAAAAAATATAAAAACTCATTGGTAGTGTGAGAAAGAGGCTATGGAGGCGTGGTGTAGTTGCCCAATGACTCCTTTCTACATGACCATAACTTGCTTATTTCAAAAATTTTAAAGTCATGCTCCTTTTTTAAGTGGAGGAACGTTACAGAGAAAAAAGTCATGGAGTGAGTTACTCCCCCAAGGACGCATCTTCATAAAGGAGGAGACTGTTACAAAGAACGTCTTCCCTCGTTGAGCCTCACATGCTTAAGTCACGCTGAGAATTAATAACGACCACTTTATAAGGTAAAGGGAATATTCGACAAAGGTATGCAATTTGAATTGATATCCAATAGAGTTACTAACTTAAGCATTGGAGTGCCTTCGGCTACCAAATAGGTGGTATTTGGCAATCTAACCTTTGTTTTGCAAGTTGGAATTACAGGAGACTAGATTTGGACGCATCAATTTGGCGTCGTCCGTGGGGAACGACAGTTTCCTTTCAAGAAAAGAGTTTGTTGTTGGAAACTTCTCAGTTCTAATCAGCAATAAAAAGTTTTTGGAACAAATAAAGCATTGCACAAACCCTCAACTCAACAACATTCAAGGCAACCCCTCAACTGGCGAAGCTGAATTACCAATAGCGCTTGTTGCAAACCCAGCGACAACTGGATTAACTGTGCTAGGTAACGCAACATTGCAATATGGAGTGGTAGCCCAGTCATCTTAGACATCTAGCGTTATTGTCGCGGATCCCCGCGTGGATCAACTCATGACCCAGATGGATTGTCTGATCAAATTGGTGGACAAACTCATCTAGGAGCGCGCTCAGTCTACCGACCACATCCAAAAACAAACACAAACACAACCGCAACAAAACTCCGCCAACCACGTTCGAGAAAACAATGAAATTCATGTAGAACTTCCACAAGTGAATCTCGTAGGTAGCGAACCACAAAAAGATGGCTTCCAGAGCGATGGGATCCCTACCTGAGTTGCATTTAGTATCAAAGTGACAAAGCCCAACACACTGTACGAATTGGCCAGACCACCATTATCTAATGCACTCATGAGGACTCCCCCACCAAAGAAGTTCACTCTCTCGAAGTTTGAAGCGTAAGATGGCACCACCGATCCGACATAACTTCTGCGAGACTTCTACTGCATGATGGTTTTGAAAGAAAACACATAGTTTATTCTATGTTGAATCTTTCCAACCAGTCTCACCTCCACGACAATGAGTTGGTACAACAGTCTACCGCCTAGGTCGATAGAATCCTTCCAAGCGTTAGCCACTTCTTTCATTACGAAATTCATTGGCAGCCAGCAAATGAAAAAGGGTCCACATTACTTGTTGCACATCCGGCAAAAACCTGAGGAAACCATAAGGGAATACGTTACTCGTTTCACTGACGAGTTAACAATGATCGATGGGTGCAATGATGACACAACCATAGCCACCTTCACCCCCCGATTAAAAAGGGGACTATTCTACGATTCTTTGAACCTAGACCCCTAAAGAACATGACGACTCTATTGAAGACCGCCCAAAAATACATCACTCTCGAGGAGATGGTGGCTGCTAAGAAGAAGAATGAATCCGAAAAGAGACATGCTTCGGCTAATCAAGATAGGAGGGAAGAAAGATGAAGGAACAACATGCCTCGGGAAGAAAATGGCCAATTGAAAAGACATCGAACTAGTGGCAGGTCTGAGTTCAACAAACTAGAATCCGGAAGGCTGCAGCCCGAACGATCTAGATATGAACAGTCGACAAATACAGTCAACATGACATACAAACCATTCAGGACTTTTAAAACAAGTTGAGCTGAAGTTCTGAGGACCATGACGAAGTGGCGGGACATTAAATGGCCACCCAAAATGAGAGGAGATCCAGATGGGAGAAATAAGAACAAGTATTGCTCTTTCCACGAGGACTACGGGCATGACACTGAGGACTGCTACAACTTGAAAATGAAATCGAGCACCATATGCAAAAGGAACGACTTGGAGAGTTCATTAGGCGGGAATAGTCCAAAGTGGGCGAATGCTACTATCAGATCAAAAAAGCAAACAAGGGGGCTGATATACGTCTTGCATGGCATAACAGAAGAAAAAGAGTTATCCAATCGATATCGGAAGTGATCAATTAGGGATTTACGAACAATGATCCGATATCCAGAGCCTTCCGTACAATGTGCCAGGACGACACAAGGAACATTGACCTTCTCCAACGAGGATGCAAAGGGAGTTCACTTCCCACATACCAATGCTTTGGTAATTTCAGTTCTGATAGCCAGGTGGGAGATCAAAAGATCGAGTACTGGTCGACATGGGTAGCTTGGCCAACCGTTTGTACCTGACAGCATTTTGGAAGATGCAATTCACTAAAGAAATGCTTTCACCCAATGATCAACCAATGGTAGGTTTTAGCAGAGAACAACGTCATCGACTAGAAATGATCCAATTACCAGTCAAAGCAGGAAAACCAGTGAGACAATGAGTCTTGTTGACAGATTTCCTTGTTGTTGACGCTCCACCCGCATACAACATGCTTCTCGAACGACCTTGGATACACGATATGTGTGCGGTGTAATCCGCTATGCAGCAATGCCTGAAGTACCATACCGATGATAACATCGAGATAATCAAAGGAGACCAACCAGCTGAACGTGAATGCCACCATGCAGCAATGAAAGACCCGCACAAATAGCAATTACTGCAACGACTAGAGAAGCCACTACAGCAACCTGGTCGAACAAACTCCGACCTCCCGGACGATAATATGGCTCCAACTAGTCCAAGGGATCGACCAAATACTGCTCAACCAGAAGAAGAAACAATGATAGTCTACTTGGACGACGAAGAGGGAGGCAAAATAGTTCGGATTGGCACGAAAATCCAACCAAAATTAGCCATGAAACTAATCCAACTGCTAAAGGATAACCAAGACATTTTTGCCTGGACAATGAAAGACATGGTTGGAATTGATCCCTTTGTCATCACTCACAGGTTGCAAGTCAATTCGGAGAAAAAGCCAGTCCGACAGAAAATAAAGGCCAATTCCCCCAAAACGCAATCAAGCAATATACGAGCAAGTGCACCGTCTGATAACTGCTGGGATGATCAGGGAATCTCATTACCTATTCTGGCTAGCTAACACAATCTTGGTGAAGAAGAAGAATGGCAAGTGGAGAGTATGTGTAGATTACAATGATCTAAAAAAAGCATGCCCGAAAGATAGTTTCTGACTCCCTTGCATAGATCAAATAGTGGATGCCATTGCCGGACACAAACTCCTGAGCTTCATGGATGCATACTCTGGTTGTAACTTGATACAGATGCATCCACCGACCAAGAAAATACGTCTTTCATAATAGAAAGTGGTACGTACTGTTACCGAGTAATGCCATTCGGACTAAAGAATGAAGGAGCTATGTACCAACGTCTTGTCAACAGAATGTTCAAAGATCAGATAGTCAAAACAATGGAGGTGTACATTGATGATATGTTGGTCAAAAGCTCATGCAGAATATACCATATTAAAGACCTCAAACATGCCTTATCCCAGCTCCAAATATACCAAATGAAACTGAATCCATAAAAATGTACATTTGGAGTAGAATCAGGGAAATTCCTCGGATACATGGTCAATCAAAGAGGAACCAAAGCTAATCCAAAATAGATACAAACACTTCTCATCATGCAGTCGCCAAAAACATAAAGGGTGTGCAAAGCCTCAATGGCAGAATAGTAGCCCTGAACAGGTTCATTTCCAAGTCATCATACAAATGTCTACCTTTCTTTAAAATCTTGAAAGAAAACAAGACGTTCAAGTGGAATGAAGAAAGCGAAAAAGTTTTACAAAGCCTAAAGGCGTACATGAGGAGCACAAAGCTGCTGTCAAAACAAAGCACAGGAGAAACAATTTATTATACTTGTCTGTGTCTTACCATGAGGTAAGCTCAACATTGATACAAGAGGAGAAGGGCACATAAAAGCCCGTATACTACGTCAGCAAAACACTTGCAGATGCAAAAATTCACTACCTGGCTTTGGAGAAACTGGCACTTGCCCATATCATTTATTCAAAAAAGCTACAACCATATTTCCAAGCCCATCCTATCATTGTCATGACCGAACAACCACTTCGGCCGGTACTGCATAAACCAGAACTATCCAGAAGGATGGTGAAATGGGCAATAGAGCTCGGATAGTTCAACATCTGTTACGCTCCTAAAATCGCAATAAAAGCTCAAGCATTAGCAGACTTCATCGCTTAATTCACGGGCAACAACGAACGCCAACCAAACTGCAATCATGAAGAGTAACATATCGAACGAACTGTTCACCAATGGATCTTTAGCTGTGACGGAGGATCCAACGAGTCTGAAAGCAGAGCTTGAATAATCTTGTACAACTCGAAAGGTGTAACACTGAAAAAGGCGATAAAATTCAGTTTCAAAGCCTCAAACGATGAAGCCTAGTTTGAAGCAGTGATAGTCGAGCTGGAGTTGGCTAAACACTTGGAAATAAAAGAAATCAACATTTTCACTGACTCCAAATTGGTGGTCAATTAGCTGAATGGCGAATTCCAAGTAAAAATGCTTGAATGAAGGCCTACCACCAAAAGACCACTGAGTTGATGGAAAACTTCCAGGCTACAACCATTCAGCGATGTGCAAGGGCAGAGAATGAAAGAGCTAATGAACTAGCTAAGGTAACATCACGAGCTGAAGAGAATGATAATTCGCTCATCACAGTATAGGAAAGTTCTGGAAAATCAAGTGCAATAAGCATTTGCGACAGTCTAGGAAAACAAATGGACGACTCCAGTCCTAGCATACACAATGAACAGAGAACTTCCAACGGATAAGATAGAGGCCTATAAACTGCAAAACTGAGCAGCACGGTACACACTGATTAATGACAGCTCTACAGGAAATCTGCCACAAGATCGTTGCTAAGATGCTCTCACTAGACGATGCAAACTATGTTCTACGAGAGATCCACCATGATGTATGCGGGAACCATCCAGGAGGAAGAACATTAGCCTACAAAGATCGAACACTGGGATACTGTTGGCCAACAATGCAAGCGGATGCAAATAAACTTGTTCGCGCTGACAAATACAAAAGATTCACCCCATACACACACATGCCAGGCAAAAATCTAATCTCGATGAACAGTCCATGACCATTCGCACAATGGGATGGACATCGTAGGACTACTTCCAATGTACGACAAAAAGAAATTCCTCCTCGTAGCGGTGAACTACTTCACTAAGTGGGTAGAAGTGGAGCTATTGGAAAAAAAGGAGATACCCAAATTGAAAATTTTCAGAGGAAAGATATAATATGCAGATTTGGAGTCCCAAAAGTAATTGTCATGGACAACGGGAAGCAATTCGAAGGAAAAAAGGTTAAGAAGTTGTGTGAAAACTTGAGCATCCAACAACACTTCTCAGCGTCCGCCCATCCACAGGCAAATGGACAAGTCGAGGTGACCACTTACGGCGATCAAAAGGAAGCTCGAAGCATTGAAAGGATTTGGGTGACAAAATTACCAGGCATCCTTTGGGCTTACAGAAAAATGAAAGGACTCCAACAGGGGAAACCCCGCTTGCCCTTGCATATGGATCTGAAACAATGATACCAGTAGAAATTGGTATGCCAATATTCAATATCGGAGAGCCGAGCAGAGGATAACAATGAAGCCCTGAGAGTCGGATTGGATCTCCACGAAGAGAAGCGAGAAAATGCTTCTATCAAAACAACAGCCTACCAACAACAGATGGCTAGCTACTATAACAAAAAAGTAAAGTCTCACACGTTCACCGTCGGGGATTGGGTACTCCAAAAAATTCAACTCAACACCAAGGAACCAGGCGCGGGCAAGCTAAATCCGAATTGGGAAAAACCATACAAAGTGGTAAAAATTAACAGACCAAGAACATACTAGTTGGAGAATATAAAGGGTGAACAATTATCATGGCCGTGAAATGTAGAGCATTTGAAAACATATTATCAATAAAATTTCAAAGTTTATACCCTTCATCTTGCTTTCAAAGCAATAAAGCTTAGTCGGGACGACAAAGTCAGACTATGATTTTACTCAAGAAAATAAATATCATGACCAAAGTATCGGGCTATGAGTAAAGTTAAAATATATGTATCCTAACAAACAAGTCAGACATACACATAAAACTTCTGGTCTGATCAACCTTGAGGTAATAAGTACTTGGACATATACGCCAAACTTATCTATGGTCGACTAAATTGTACAACCTCAAAAAACATTCGAAAATCTAGACATATAAAGTCAGATTTTTGCTTATACATGACTAATATGTTGAACCGCGAAGCAGACTTGTAAAATTTTTGGGACAAACAAGTCAGAATTCAATCAGGAATGTCAAAAGCAAAAAACAACCAAGTCTAACAAGTTAGACGTAAAGAAATACTGAGTACAGACGACAATGAAAAATAAAATGAGTTTTTCATTGATTTTCTATTACATCACCTTAAAAGTTACACAAATTGAAGAGAGGTTAGTAGAAGCATTCAAAAAGAGGCATTCAGAGGAGGTTGAGTATTTGTATCTGTCACAATGTCACTCAATGGCACGGGTTCAAATGGATGAAGAAACGTTTGTTCCCCATGAACAGGATCACTCCGCGAATCTGGAACGGATTCATCTTCATCCTCGAAAACCTGGTCAGCGAAACAACGATACATCAACAAATCCAAACCCTGCGACTCCATAAAATTGAGAAAGTCATGGCAACCATCGACAACTCTTTTCCAGTCTTTTACCTCTGTTGTCTTCAATTTATCAGTGACTATTGCAAGCTCATTCTTAGTTGACATAAGTTTGTCTTCAACTGCAGTGAGCCTTGATGAAACTGCAGATTTAGCAGTAGCAAGTTCCACAATTAGTTTAGTAATTCATTACATAGAAGCCTTTAAACTGATAGAGTGCTCAGAAACGAAATGCATGGCCTTATCACGACCACTTCTCCATCCGGATACCTCCTTCTCCACAACATTCAAACGAGTGCGAAGTTTAGAAGCAAATTTATTCCAAACAGCCTTGACTTCCTTCAACGAACCCCGAGCATCTTCAATAGCCTTCTTATGCTCCATACATTGAGCTCTCAACGAATCAAATTTACGGAGAACGTGAGAAAAAACCAAAGCTTGCCCCACCATCTTCCATTCAACAAATGCCATCTGATTACTTGCAACTTTATAATCTAACCCCATTATACCATTTTAAGTGAGGTGATTCATCCCCTCCCCAATTTGCTTCAAACCTTCATCAAGGTGACTGCCAGGTGGATACACGAGCATCGAAGCCCTCTCAACTAGCCACCTATGACCTTCAACAAAAAGATTATGTGGGCTATCTTGCACATCAAATTCAAAAAACCAGATGAATTTTTCGTCAGATTTTATACGAATCTCTTGGGAGATAGGCTCCCTCCAACCCACTCGTGGATGAAGAATAAAGGATCAGGAAGAACCAAAGCTCCGCCACCAGAAGTCGAAGGCATAGTTGAAACAAACTTTTTTTGTAGCAACAATGATAGGACAAGTAGAAGAAGGAGAAGCAGGCAACTCCAAAGTACCAGTGACAGTGGAGGAAACAAGAGATTTAACACTCAGACCACAAGCAACGACCTGGTCAAACAATGAGGAGTCAAACTAAAAATCAGCCAAGGTCTTCGTACTATTCGAATTATTAGACAGCTCGACACCAAGCTGGAACATCTTGTTGTCGAGAACACGGGGATCATCAACAGACAAGTTGGCAAAGACACGCCATACGAAGAAATGAGACTCTTCTTGCAATTATCCAAAAGACGAGACACCTCATTTTTGCTCTTATCGAGAGTTTGATTTATTTCGTCAGTCTCTTGAGCAGCAGGGTCAACAACTTCACTACCACCCTTTTTGAAAGAATCAGATGAGGGGGAGCCCTGGTAGTACCATGAACCGAACTGACAAGTCGCTTCTTCTTTGGGACATGTCCAGGACTAATTGCCAGTAACTTAGATGAACTGAGAGGCTGAGGAACCTTCCTCTTTCTAATACTCGAGCCAACATTAATAACATCTCATGCAATAGTAGGAGCAACGAGATCCATAAGCTTTTTAACGGAGCTCATTTCCCAATCAATGTTTACATCACCAATGCCAACCGGAGGAGTACCCTCCTGCCTTTCGTCTGAAACTACGATGTTACCGGTATGTGCAATGGTAATTTTCGAAGCATGAGCCATCGTAAGAGCCGCACGATCCACCTAGCTCATAGTATATAGACCACTGTGATAGATGACATCTGTAGCAAGGAAAACATCTACTGTGGCCCGGGGCAACTTATTAAATCGATCACGAAACTCTTCCTCCTCCACAGACGACGACAATTCATTCCTCTTGGGTTATCGAAATGACCGCAAAATATGCATATTGTGCAACTTAAAATAACCAGAAGAAATGGATGAGTAAAACAAGGGCCTCGACAAGCCCATATACTCATCCTTAATATTCGTAAAACATGAAAGAGAGCGAAGATAGCAAATGCGGTTTGCATTTATATTGAACCCCACCACAGAATGCAAAACCCTGACATTCATAGGAATCTCAGATAGAACGACCCTTGCTAAGGTCACAATCATCACCTTCCAGCCATTAGGAACCATTTAAGCAAGACTGATGCCTAAGAAATCTAGATACTCCCAGAAAATTTTTTGGGCCGGAAGCGTAAAATCCACCTAAAACATCCCAAGTTAAAATACAATGTAGCCAGGCCTTAGATGATAATGACTGTCATCTCTAGGCAAGATGATCTCATGGTCATGTGATAATGAATAGTCACAACGAACACTATCTAGAATCATCTGCGTCGAATTCTTAAGCGAAAAGAAAACTCACAAGTAGCAAACACATCACCGCTTAGAATCTTGAACCAGACATCGTAACGAGACGAAAATGAAACAGAGAAAAATCAAAGCCTAGGAATGAAGGAAACAAAAAGAATGGAATACAACATTCACCTCCCCTTTTTATAGGACTTAGCAACGAAAGGACCGTTCATGGGAAGATGTGCGAGATACGATTGCTGCAAAAAATCCCAAAAATCATGTCGAAACGAATAGGAAAATGAGACATTGAAGAAATAAACGTAGCAACAACCATGAACGACATTAAATGTGCTGCAATGGTAAAATAAAAAATCCAACCGTCGTAGAGTTTGTGGCCACATCAGCGTACCCACTAACTAGAGGGGGGAGTAGCTGATGGTACATCAAATAAGACTATCATCACGACCATACACGTAGCAGAGATCGCCTATCACGAGGAGTAAGTATATCTACTACGAATCGACTCACATAGCCCAAAAAGGGCGGATCCAATCATTAAAGCCTAAAAAGGGCCCGTTAGAACAAATCATAGTCAGAGGCCCAAATTTAGGCTTGACAAAGCTCTCCCTTAAAGAGGAGGAACGTTACAGAAAAAAAGAGTCGTGGAGGGAGTTACTCCCCCAAGGACGCATCTTCATAAAGGATGAGACTATTACAGAGAACGTCTCCCTTCATTAAGCCTCACATGCTTCAGTCACGCAAAGAATTAATAATGACCACTATCTAAGGTAAAGGGAACATTCGACAAAGGTATGCAATTTGAACCGAGTTTTGTCCAAATTAATCTCAATCTTCCACAAAGTTACTAACGTAAGCATCATATTGCCTTCGACCACCAAATAGGTGGTCTTTGATAATCTAACCTTTGTTTTGTAGGTTGGAATTACAGGAGACTAGATTTGGACGCATCAATCATCATTGTTGTGTTTATACTATCAATGAACAACATCATTTTGTGACCTTTTGCAATCACCCATTGCTAGCTAAGCAAACACTTTATAGTTTTGCTTCAAAGCTCGAACGTTACCATGGCTTGTACCATCCTTTATTAATACCTACTATGCTACCTATTACATAAGTGATATAAAATTGTGGAAAGTAGCGTAAGTAACCATTATCATGAAATTAGGTCCTACTAGCAACTTAGTTTTCTAAAACACAAATGAAATAACATTCATATGAGAGTCAGTGGTAGTGTCAGGGTGAATTTATGTGATTCTATTTGTAACATTGTGTTCTTGTTTTGTTGCACTAACTGATTTCCAACACTAAGGGTGCCACCAAGTAAACACTAAACTGCTTGTGTTTGAATATAAGTTTGTTTCTACTCTGCTAGATCTGAACAATAACTGCTGCAACTGTCAACATATGATGTTATCTATCATAGCCTTCCTTATTCAGATGCCAGATGTACTCGATGAAATCTTTTTCATAAAAAGCAAGGTTCTAAAATCGCTAGGCAGTAGGCAGGCGGTGAGCAGGGGACTAGCCCCAAAGGCCTAGTCGGAGCTTACGCGATTTTTTTTTGTATTATAATTTATAATTTATAAAAGTTAAGCATAATAACATAACTTCTTCAATTCAATTCCAGGATAGCACGCCAATGGGACGATCAGATTCCACAACCTCAGACAGATCTTCACATGAATCGTTTATTGGAACAGTTGTGCGTGAATCAGCGCCGACAACAGCTGCCATTGCAACCCACACCAGCCGCTCGTTCAAAGCTTCAGCTTGTGCATCAGTAATATTCGACCTATCTTCAACCCCTGCAAATTGCAGGTAATCTTTTTCCGAGCTGGATACATTAGTCTCCGCCCCAACGGGCCGATCAGGCTCGCGCTCTTCTCTCACTGGAGCGGGTCGTGCTGAAGGCAACCCATTTTTGAAACGGGACTTCTTCGAACTCACGAAAGACGCAAGTGTCTCAGTCGGCTCTTCCATGTCGGATGGAACATTAGCTTTGGCCCCAACAACCTTCTTCTTCCTAGAAGAGGCCCCATCTTCAGGCTTTACCAATGATGTTCGGTACAGAGTGGGGGCTACGTGCCAGTTGTCCCACAGCCCACTACGGATGAAGTTGGGGACGCATATGACATCCACCATGTTCCTCGTTGACAAGCCGCAGACCGTCTCCATAGTATTTTGCTCCTCTGAGGTAAAGGGAGTAGTGGGAAACCTTCCTGCAAAGAAACATAAGCAATGGTTAGCTAACCTGCAATAAAGCATAACAGAGTCCAAAGAAATAACTACACTTACGAAGTAGCTTGAACTCTCGTTCGAGCAAACGACCCTTGAATGGAAGTACTTTGAATTCGCAAGGGCCAAGAAACAATGACTTGAAGTCGTCTAGCAAATTCGTGAAGCAGGTCGGCTACATCATCTTATAGACGACATTACCCTTCAACCGAGGAGAAATCAATAACTGGATTACCCAAGGAGTAACGCGGATGCCAGCCTCCTTTGCCGTGATCAGAATGAGAAGAATAATCCTATATCCATTAGGCCCCAATTGGGCCGGAGGAATCCCAAGGAGGTCCAAGAATTCCCAAATCACGTCCAGAACGGGAAAACGCACTCCAGTTCGAAGCATCCCACGATGCAAGCAGATGAACCCTGTCGGTGGCGACACTGGCATCTGGTCACCCTTCAAGACTTACAATGGCAGGTCCTCAGGGACCCCAAAATTTGTATGAATTTCTATGAGGCCGGGCTCAGAAAGCAATCTGTCTTCGAAAAACTCCAGGCCCCTGGCCAAGGTTGCGTCATCAAGAAGGTTTTGTTGAGCTACAAAGAAGACGAACAATCTTTTCTAATCAAAAGATGAACAGAGCTTCAAAAAAAAAAAGTCAGACTCCACATTACGGATGAACTAAATAGGGATTAGGTTTCCGCTTGTTTGTTGCTGAACCGACGCATGTTCAATTAATGTAGTGCACGGCTCAAGCAACGATTCAGACTCAATCATCATGAGCTACGTATCTTTTCATGAGATGACTTAGCAAACCAATGTGATGACCCACTACTCGGGGGGAATAGCTGATGATACACAAAAATAGTCACATCCCTGAGCCATACACGTGTCATGATGATCTCAAGGAATTACGGGCCCAGCGTCAGCCCAACACTGATCTGACCCAAGCGGTTCCAAGCCCGCCTAATTCCGTTCGCCAAACAGACACAAACTCTTACAGCATGCTAGGCCCACATGTCTCACAACTATCCTTAATACCCATAAGTCCTACTAAGGCAAGTATCTCGAGGATTAGCTTCAGACAAGCAATTACAACAACCTTCTGCTTCAAACTAGGAAGCAAATACTAGAGTACATTCCATGTAGATAACCATCCTTCTACGAATTGCTCTTGGATTGGGAACTATCTCCCGCATATCTAGGAGCACAGGGCTAACAGGGAACTTCCCTCCTACAACACGACTCCTAATTAGATAAGGATCTCCACGAAGATCTCCTTCCTAAACAGCGCATTTGATGGCCTGGTAAAACCAGGACTCCTGTACTATAAATAAGACATGAAGTTGGTAAGCTAAGGTACGCTACAAATTTCCAGTTTACAACATTACACCTTCATCAGATCCATGTCTGACTTTAGCATTGGAGTGCCATTGGCCACCACAACGGTGGTTCGTGGCTCACATGTGTTACTTGTGCAGGGTAGCAGGTCAGCGGGACTAGGTCTAAGTAGAGAGCGAAAAACAACTGGATCAATTATCATCATATTTTATAATCATACCTTCATTTAATTGAATCAAAAGGTCAATCATGTTGGGCCCAACATAATCCCTCAAAGGAAATAAACATGGGATCCATGGGTCGACCGAAAGGTTCAAAGATTCACCAGTATTGTAACAGTCCACATAAAGCCTTTATAAATTGTGTGGGTGGTGTAACCCAAGATTCTCCATAAATAAGATGTTCCATTCAACTTGAAATTTGCTTTGAAAAAGGCTGCAATTCCTCAAGTGTATGGACATGAGCAAATAAGGCCATAGCTTATCAAGTTTATCAAGGATTCTATATACCATGCATTTAATAGATGATGATACATCAAATAGTTCTTTGATCACGATCATACACATGGCAAAGATCATCCATCGCGGGGAACAAAAACCTCACACTAAATGGGGATAACGGGCCCAGTCACTAAAGGCCAAAAAGACATTTTATAACAGACCGTGAATAAAGTTAAAAGGCCCAAACCTTAGGCCCAACATACCTCTTCTTTAAAGAAGATGGACGTTACGAAGAAGACAACTCATGGCGGGAGTCACTCCCCCAAGGACGCATCTCAATGAAGGAGAAGACTGTAGTGTGAAATGTCCCCCTTCATCGCACCCTGCATGCTTAAGTCGCGCACAGAGTTAATTACTCACATTATATAAAGTAAAAGAGAGATTTACGAAAAATATATGCAAACACAACACAACTATACTCTGTCCAAGTTCATTCTCTTCGACAATTAACTGACTTAAGCATCGGAGTGCCTTCGGCCACCAAACATGTGGTCTGTGGCAATCTAACCATGTTTTGCAAGTCAAATTTTTAGGAGAACAAATTTGGACCATCAATTTGGTGTTGTCTGTGGGGAATGACAGTTTCTTCTAAAAAAGAGTTGTTGGCAGCTGAATTTGCATGAATCAATAACAAAAAGATATAGTACAAATGGAACCCCCTACTAACTTTCAGCTTAGCAATAATCAAGACAATCTTTCCACTGGTGAAAATCAATTACCAGGTGAACTCGTCCCAAATTTAGCATTGGGAAAACTGGTGTTACAAAGTAGTAAATTGCCATCACCAGATATGGTGGCCCAACAAGCCCCTACTTTTAGGGGAATGATGACATATCCTTGCGTGGATCAACTTTTGGCCCAAATGATCAAAAAACTTACTCAAGAGTGTATTCCACTTGTCGAACACGTCAAAATGCCACTTCAGCAAAATTTCGCCAACCATGTTCAAGAGAACCAAAAAGCTCCTGCTAAGCTTCGGCAAACAAACTTTGAAAGAAGTGAGCCTCAAGGCGATGGATCTCAAACTGGTGGAGTTCCGCCACAGATTACATTCACCATTGGAATTACAGATCTGAACATGCTGTATGAGTTGGCTATGCCACCTTTCTCGGACACGATCATGAAGACCTCACTGTTGAAGAAGTTCACCCCACCAAAGTTTGAAACTTACGATGGCACCATTGACCCATTGAACCATATGCGCCACTTCCACCATATGATGACGTGGAAAGAAAGCACAAAGTCCATCATGTGTAGAACCTTTTCAACTAGCCTCACATCCACGGCAATGAATTGATTTAACAACCTTCCGCCTAGATCGATCGATTCTTTTCAAGCATTGGCCATGGCATTCATCATAAGGTTCATTGGTAGTCAACGGATCAGAAAGGGTCCTCATTATTTGCTTCACATCAAGCAAAAATTCGATGAGACTCTCAGGGGATACGTTACACATTTCACTAATGAGCTAACCATAACCAATGGATGCAGCGACTACATAACTGTGACCGCCTTCACCTCCAGACTCAAGGGAGGGCAATTTTACAAGTTCCTGAACCTGGAACTTCCGAAGAGCATGGAAGCCTTGCTGAAAAATGCTAAAAAACGCATCACTCTTTGAGAGTTGTGGGTGCCAAAAAGAATAATGAGTTTGATAAAACGTCGTTCCCAAAAAATCGTGAAAGACTAAAGGAGAGAAAGTGGGATGATAAACCGCGGGAAGACATCGGTCAATCCAAAAGGCATCGGATTAATAACAGGTCCAAATTTGGCAAACATGAGTTTGAAAAGCTGCAGTTCAAAAGAGCTAGGCACAAACGATCAACTCACCTGGTTGACACAAAGTACAAACCATTTACCGCTATAAAAACAAATTTGGAAACTATTTTGAAGTCCATAACGAACTGGGAGGATGTCAAATGGCCACCAAACTGAGGGGAGATCCGGCCAGATGAGATAAGAACAAATATTTTTCTTTCCACAAGGAGCACAAACATGATACAAAAGACTGCCACAACTTGAAAAATGAAATCAAGTACTGGATCCAAATAAGACGACTAGGCGAGTTTGTTGGACTAAAAGAAAAACAATACAGAGGAAAGGAAAAGGTGGACCCTACTGCAGGTCCAGATGAGCAGACCAGAGGATTGATATATGTCCTGCATGGCACAACAGGAGATCAAGAACAATCTAAACGATCACTTAAACAATCTATCAAAGATTTGTGGAAAAGATTACACCAACCGAACTTTCCTAGTCAACGCGCCAGAATAGACCACCCAACTCTGGCTTTCTCAGAAAAAATGCAACTGTTCGTTTCTCCCATAATGACGCTCTGGTGATGTCAGTATCAATAGCCAAATGGGAGGCCAAAAGAGTGCTCATCGACACAGGTAGCTCAACCAACCTCTTTACCTGATAGCATTCTGCAAAATGCAATTCAGCAAGGAGGGTCTCACACTCACTGGCCAACTGATGGAGGGTTTCAGTGGTGAACAATGTCTCCCACTCGGATTAATCTGATTACTAGTCGTAACAAGAGCACCAGGTAAACAATGAGTCCTATTAACAGACTTCTTCGTTGTTGGCGTATTGTCCTTTTACAACATGCTTCGAGGGAGGACTTGGTTACATGAAATGGGTGTAGTGTGCTCCATTATGCATCAATGTATAAAGTATCACATTGGTAATGACGTTAGGGTCATCAAAGGAGATCAACAAGCTGCGCGTGAATGCCACTGCGCAACAATGAAGGCTCATAAAAAATAGTAATCATAGTCAAGACCAAGGGAGCCATCACAACGACCCGGTCAACCATAGATGGATCAGGACCTTCCAAAAGATAACGCAACTCCAACTAATCCAAGGGGACGACCGAACATTGGCCAACCGAAAGAAGAGACAATACCAATCCATCTTGACTATGCAGAAGGAAAGAAAATAGTCTGGATCGGCACAAAACTTCACCTGGAGTTGACTTGACAACTGATCCAGCTGCTAAAGGATAACCAGGACGTATTCGCCTATGAAGGACATGGTGGGCATTGACCCCTCCGTCATCACTCACAGGTTGCAGGTCAACCCAGATAAAAATCCAGTCCAACAAAGTAAAAGACTAGTTGCCCCAAAGCGTTATTAAGCCATTAATGATGAAGTGCATCGTTTATTGAACTCAGGGATGATCAAGGAATCCCATTACCCAGACTGGCTAGCAAATACAATTCTGGTACAAACGAAGAACGAAAAGTGGAGGGTATGTGTAGATTACACGAATCTTAATAAAGTTTTCCCAAAAGAAAACTTTCTACTTTCACGTATAGATCGAATAGTGGATGCCATTCCCAGACATGGACTCCTCAACTTCATGGACGCATATTGTAGTTACAACTACATACAAATGCATCCACCAAACCAAGAGAAAACAACATTCATAACAGAAAAAGGTACATATTGCTACCGAATGATGCCGTTCGGATTAAAGGACGCGAGAAACTATGTACCAATGTCTAGTAAACAAAATATTCAGAGATCATATTGGCAAGACCATGGATGTGTACATTGATGACATGTTAGTCAAAAGCCTACATAAAGATGATTACATCAAGGACCTTCAACAAGCCTTCTCTCAGCTCGGCAAGTACAAAATGATCACATCAAGAAAAACGTACGTTCATAGTAGAATCAGAAAAGTTGCTTGGATACATAGGGAATCGAAGCTGATTCGAAACATATACGAGCGCTTCTCAATATGCAATCTCCCACCAACATAAAAGGCATACATAACCTCAATGACAAGATAACAGCTTTGAACAGGTTTATCTCCAAATCATCAGATAAATGTTTACCCATTTTCAAGATTTTAAAAGGGAGCAAAACCTTCAAATGGAGTGAGGAATGTGAGCAAGCCTTCTAAAACCTAAAAACAAACATGGGGATTACAAAGCTGTTATCGAAACCAAAGCCAGGTGAAACATTATATTTGTATCTGTCAGTGTCAAGGCATGCAGTCAACTTCACTTTGATATGTGAGGAGAATGAAATACAAAAGCTTGTTTTCTACGTCAGCAAAACATTTGCGGATGCAAAAAACAATTACCGAGTTTTTGAGAAGTTAGCACTGGCGTTGGTCATATCTTCAAGAAAGCTACGCCCCTACTTTCAATCACACTCCATTACTGTAATGACTGAACACCCACTTCGGTCAATTATGCACAAACCAATATTGTCTGGAAGAATGGTGAAGTGCGCAATAAAGGTCAACCAATTCAACATTGACTTTACTCCTAAAACATCCATAAAAGCTCAAGCACTAGCGGACTTCATAGCCGAATTCATAGGTGGCCACGGGCATCATTAGGAAGATAACGATGAGCAGAAAACAACAGAATCTAAAACTCAAGGATGGATCCTACGTTGTGACAGAGCATCCAATGAGAAAGGGAGCCGGAATAACTCTGTATAGCCCAAAGGCTTACCTTTGGAAAATGCCATCCAATCCAGTTTCAAAGCTTCCAACAACGAAGCCGAATATGAAGCACTAGTAGTCGGACTACAACTGGCCAAACATCTCAGAATAAAAGAAGTCAATGTTTTTACTGACACAAATTGGTGGTCAACCACTTGAACGATGAATTCCAAGTAAAGGACGCACGAATGAAAGCGTACCATCAGAAGGCAAGCAACCTAATCAAAAATTTCAATACGGTCACTATCCAAATAATTGTAAGAGAGGACAACAACAGAGCGGACAACCTGGCAAAAGAAACATCATGTACAAAAGAGGTTGACAATCCCCTGATTACATCACAAACAAGCTCTATCTTAGAGAAAGATGCACAAGAAGTACGCACAACAGACCAGGAGAGCAGTTGGATAACTCTAATTCTAGCGTACATTCAAAACCCCACTCTGCTTGCAGACAAAGTGGTGGCTCAAAAGCTATGGAATATAGCAGCTCAATATACACTGATAGTGACAAACTGTACAGGAGATCCACCACGGGTCAACTATTAAGATGCCTTTCACCCGGCGACGCTGACTATGTTCTTCAAGAAATTCATTTTCGGCATATGTGAGAATCATCCAGGAGGAAGAACACTAGCTGACAAAGCTCTAATATTGGGATACTACAAGCCAACTATGCAAGAGGATGCAAATGAACTCGTTCGGTTATGTGATAAATGCCAATGATTTGCTTTGTAAACGCATATGCCAAGGAAAAACTTAATTTCGATGAGTAGTCCATGGCCATTTGCATAATAGGGAATGGACATCGCGGGCCCACTTCCAATCTTCGACAGGAAAAATCTTCTCCTCGTAGCAGTGGACTACTTCACCGAGTGGGTAGAAGTAGAACCCCAATCAAAGATAGGAGAAGCTCAGATCAAACACTTCTTATGGAAGGAGATAAAAATGATTATCACTGACAATGGGACCCAATTTGAGGGTGAAAAGGTAAAAAAGTTATGCAAAAACATGAACATCAAATGCCATTTTTTATCACATGCTCATCCACAAGCCAAAGGACAAGCAGAAACGACCAACCGTACGACCCTCGAGGCCGTCAAGAAAAAACTTGAAGCTTCAAAAGGATTATGGGTGTTCGAATTACTAGGCTTTCTCTGGGCCTACAAGACAAAAAAGGGAACTTCAACTAGATAAACACCAATCGCCCTAGCCCAAAGATTTGAGGCAATGGTGCTAGTCGAGATTGGCATGCCAGCCTTCAGAACTGAAGAGTTTTGAATAGAGGACAACAATGAAGCACTACGCATTGGACTAGATCTTCTTGAAGAGAGACGGGACAAAGCTTCAATCAAGGTCATGGCCTACCAATAGAGAATGGTCAACTACTACAATAAAAAAGTAAAACACCGCACATTCATAATCGGTGATTGGGTACTTAGAAAGACCCAACTAAACACAAAGGACACAGGTGTGGAGAAGTTGAACCCAAATTGGGAAGGGCCATACAAATTGGTGAAAATCAATAGACCAGGAACATATTGGTTGGAAGTTCGAAGGGAGAACAACTCAAGACCCCATGGAATGTAGAACATTTGAAAAAGGATTATCAATAACTATCACAATCCAACAATATTTCTTCTCTTGCTCTAGTAATCTAAGCTAGTCAAGACATCAAAGTCGAACTAGGACATTATTTATAAATCTTCCTCATACCACGAAGTGTATTAATCTAGTTAGGAGATCAAAGTCGAACTAGAAAACTATTTATAAATCTCTTGGTTCGATCACCATGTCTGACCACGAGGTGTATTAAGCTAGTCAAGACATCAAAGTCAGACTAGGAAATTATTTATAAATGTTCTGGTCCATTCACCATGTTGGACAACCAAGTGTATTATGTTAGTCTGAACATTCAAGTCAGACCTATTTGTAAATCTTTTGGTCCGATCACCATGTCGGACCACGAATGGTATTAAGCTAGTCAAGACATCAATGTCGGACTAGGAAATTATTTATAAATCTTCTGACCCGATCAACATGTCGAACCATGAAGTGTATTAAGTTAGTCAAGACATTCAAGTAAGACCTACTTGTAAATATTCTGGTCCGATCAACTGTCTGACCACAAAGTGTATTAAGCTAGTCAAGACATCAAAGTCGGACAAAGAAATTATTTATAAATCTTCTGGTCCAATCACCATGTCGGACCACGTAGTGTATTAAGCTGTCAGGACATTCAAGTAAGACTTATTTGTAAATCTTCTGGTCTGGTCACCATGCCTGACCACGATGGATATTAAATTAGTCAGGACATTCAAGTCAGACTTATTTGTAAATCTTTTGGTCTGATCACCATGTTGGACCACGAAGTCTAATAAGCTAGTCAGGACCACAAAGTCATACTAGACATATAAAACCTTATAATCCGACCATTATGCAGTACAACAAAGCATATTAAGTTTTTCAAGACAAACAAGTCAGACTGATCAAACAAGTCCAACGAAAAGGTATATTTAGCAAGTAAAAACCCCAAAGTCAGACTAGAAATTTTTCTACGACAGAAGAACGACAATACGAGTTTCCGCCAAGCAAAACTATCAAATACATACTTATGAAATTCTACAAGTCTAAACTACCGAATTAGACAGGACATCAAAATCAAGCTATCTATGATATCTTCTAGATTTAAGCTAGACTAGAGCGTTTGTGAAAACAGACAAACCCCAAGTCAGCTAATACTTATTACGAGTAGGAAAGACAAAGTAACACAAGAATAAAAGAATAATATCATTGGTGATCTAATTGATTACATCCTGGGAAGAAGTTACAAGAAGAACAGTTGGAGAGGAAACAACTATTTCAGCACTAGTAGAGTCAACTGGAGGAGATGGAGTTTTATCTTTATTAATAGGGTCAGCTGGAGGAGATGATACCTTATCACCACTGGTAGGATTAGAAGAAAGAGAAAACGCTTGACCTTTATCAATAGGATCACTCTAGAAAATTGGGGTAGGATCTTTATCATACTCGGACATAGTAGACACATCCTCAAAAACTTGGTCAGCTATAGCACGATATTTGGACATGTCAAAGCCCTCCTCTGACTCAATATAGACTATAATTTCAATCCTGCCAGCAATGACCTTACCCTACTTTACCGCATATGCAGCAGATTTGGCCTTCTCCGCAACCACAAAGAGTTTTTGCTTGGTCCAAGCAAGTTCTTTTACAACTCCAGAAAGCTTATCCGAAGCCAGTTGCTCTAGTCGATCCTCAACAGCCTTGTGACAAGCAGACTTTGACTCAGTAACACGTAATGCCAGATCACGAGTGATGATACACCAAAAAGGTCACATACCTGAGCCTTACATGTGTCATGATCATCAGGGTGAGTTACGGGCACCAGCGAGAGCCCAACACTTATTCGGCCCAAGCAGTTCCAAGCTTGCCAAATTCAATCTGCCAGATGAACCCAAACTTTTACAACTTGCTAGGCCCATATGTTTCATTCCTATCCTCAATACCCATAAGCCCTACTAAGGCAAATATCTCAAGGATCAACTTCAGACAGGCAACTACAACAGCTCTATGCTCTCAACTAGGAAGCAAATACCAAAATACATATCACACATGAAAACTTCCTCTTACGGAATACCAATAGATATGGAACTCTCTCCCACATATCTAGGAGCACAGGGTCAACAATGAACTTCCCTCCTACAACACGACTCCTAATTAGAGAAGGATCTCCACGAAGATCTCCTTTCTTAACTACGACATCGATGGCCTGGTCAAACCAGGACTCTTGCACTATAAATAAGACATGAGGTTGGTAAGCTAAGGTACGCTACAAATTCCTTGTTTACAACGATACACCTTCCTCAGGTCCCTGTCTAACTTTAGCATCAGAGTGCCATTGGCCACCAAAGCGGTGGTCCGCGGCTCATGTGTGTTACTTGTGCAGGTTAGCATGACTAGGTCAAAGTACGGAGTGAAAAATGACTGCATCAATTTGGCGCCATTCGTGGGAATGAAAAATTTCCTAACCTTGCACTAGCATCGTCTCTCTTCGAAACAAAGAGAGATGGTGACCACTAGATCACGCAACAATGAAAAACAAGGGGACACATCAAATGCTCACACTGGCATATATATGTTGTCAGTTATGCACGGGCAACAACCTCATGCCCTCGCACCGACAAACCCTAGGATATATATGTTGTCATCTTAAATACAACAGATCGCCAAAGCGGTGGAGGCTATTGCGGGACAAAATCCTCCACCTCCTAATGGAGACCAAAAGCAGCACGGGCCCCCGTCCCCGAAAGATGGCAAAGAGCAAGCACAAGAGAGTCAAGACCCCGCTAGTTCTCATTAGACTAGAAGAGGTTGCGTGGCTAAAGTGGAGCCCGCCGCCAGGGCGGAGTGGCTCAACCCATAGAATCCCCTCCGCAGAGGGGCACACGACCCAGACGTGTTGTACCGTCTCTCTATCCCACCATTCGTGGATCAAATCATGAATGAGGCCCTTTCGAAGAAGTTCACTCTTTCAAAGCTAGAATACTACGACGAAACCACCAACCCATTCGACCACTTGCGCCATTACCAACACGTAATGGTTCTCAAAGAAGGATCTGAGTCGGTGATGTGCAGAAATATTCCCACTAGCTTGAAGAAGTCAACACTAACATGGTTCCACAGCCTCCCGCCGAGGTCGATCGACTCCTTTAAGAAGCTGGCAAAGGAGTTCTTGACGCGCTTCGTTGGGAGCCAGTGATTTCGAAAAGGCCCACACTACACTCTTTTTAAAGCTGAGATTCAATGAGACACTCAGAGAGTATGTCACATGCTTCAAGAACGAGCTGACACTCATTGACGGATGCAGGGAAGACACAGCCGTGACACCATTTACTACAGGCCTAAAAGAGGGAAAACTCTACGAAAACCTCACCTTGGAGCCTTCTATGGATATGATGGAGCTCCTCAAGAGTGCCCAGAAACAAATTACCTTAGAGGAGTTGAGGACCGTAAAGAGGGAAATCGAAGGCAAAAAGAAACCCTCCGCTCCTAAGGACAAGAAGGAGGGAAAGAGATGCGAGGATGAAGAAAGGAGCAAGTGAAAGCGCAGTGACAATAGGCCAGACCCTAGTCAGTCCAGGCCAGAGAAAGCCTCCAACTACGTTGGATCTAGAGCCGTGACACCCCTCAATTCTAGCTTGTCGAACGTACTAAACTTCATGAAAGAAAAAAAGATCTGAAGTGGCCCCCAAAGCAGCGCGGAGACCCCTCCAAGTGTGACAACAGCAAGTACTGAGGGAACCATAATGAAGGCGGCCATGAAACCAACGACTGCAAGAGTTTGAGGTATGAGATTGAGTACTGGATCTGCAAGGGAAAACTAACTAAATTCCTAAACTCTGGGAAGTGACCATAACAAACCAGGGATCGGGGGAGTTAGTTAAGGAGACAGAGAAGGGGACTTCGGGCATAATCTATGTCCTTCATGGAGTCGAATCGAATGACGACCAGTCATACAGGTCCCGCAAGTGTACCTTGCTGGAGATGCGGACACGACCCGCGGACGAGGATAGACACATTTGCTACTCAAAGGTTCAGAGCCCCATAACTTATGGCTGATCGAAGTGTCAGCGGATGCACGGTGCTTTCGGGGGTGGTAGCTCTCAGTCACCTTGAGTGCCATGCATGGGAAAAGTGTCCTCGCTTGGCAGTACTATGAGACCTTGACTGCTTCGTCGCTTGCGGCCATCATCATCTACCTTTTTTCTATCCTTTTCGAGAAGCCGAGAACCATTTGAGGAATTTTGCAAGGAGGTAGGATACCTTTCAAGGAAGTCAGTTGTCTGTTGTAAGGTCCACATCACTATTGGAGGGACGCTTTCCTGGGGTGATTCGACAGAGCAATCAGACGCTCTGTCCTTTCAATTCCCTACAACACCTTGTCCTTTATCTTGGGAAGGGGTCGAGCAAAGTCCATTTGAATATCTTTGCTGTCACTTGCGGATAGCTTGCATGGCCTTTTTCGGATACCTTACGTAGTTGGATCGTCTAAGTGAGTCTTTACTTCATGTTGTACTGAATTCAAATGCTTGTAGTATGTAGTCTTTTGTATCTGCCTCAAGGCGCTGGTTGTTACATCTTTCCAGTAATCAATAGAGTTTGTTTTCGTAATTGTTTTTTTATTTCTTAAATGATTGCAAATCACATAACTCTTTAAGAACCAAAACTCTACATTGACTATGGAAAGGGAAATAAACAATTGAAAAAGACTAACTGTTGACGGAGAGAAATTGATCCTGGCCCTGATGTGAACTCGGATTGCCCTTGTGGATTGTTAGTATTCTCAGCGGACTGTTGGGCTTTGCTGGCGTTACATAGATTACTGAAGAGTAAACCTTGTAGGGGGTTAATTCTTGCACCGACAGAAGGTTGGAGGTTTTCGTTTGCCTCAGCCTCTCCGTTTCGTTTGGCTGAAGAGCAGATTGCTCATATACCGCTTGTCTGTGATGCTTCTGTCGTCATTTGACCTGGCAATGGTTCAGGCTACTCCGTAGGACTCAGCTGGATCTGGGAGCACTCTATTTGTTTCAGTGCGGCGTAATGGCAGCCTCGTGTCGTAGGTTGGTCTCCACGTATTGTTCCTTTAGAGTGGTTAGTGGTGTACTTAACGCACTAGTGAAGGGTGGAGACTACTTCTTCCATCTGGTGGAGCCATGGTCTTTCCAAGATAAGGTTGTAGGTAGACAGTGCGTCTACGACCATGAAGTCCAGAAACAAGACCTTTCTCAGTTGCGGCTCTCTTGTCACTACTGCTAACCTTATCTTCCAAATCAGGAAGCACTTCTCTCCGCCGAATCCAATCAGTGGGTAGTTTGTAGACGACAGGCTCTCCTCTTTGAGGTCCATACTGTGAAACGCATTGGGGAATAGGATGTTGAGTGATCTTCTCGTGTCCACTAGAGCTCTTTTTACCTCCCACCTTGCAATGGATACCGATATGACTAGGGTTTCATCGTGCGACGCTTGGACAACTTCGAGGTCCTTGTTTGCACGGGACACAAGCAACACGAAGTAACACCAAGGCATCTCCCTTAGTAGAAAACCCGTACTTCTTCTCCGCAATATGAAAAGAAATTATGAGATCTTAGCAGATCAACTTAGTGCCCACCTAGAATAGGTGACCATGCATAACAGCGATTTTGATCGTGCCTGATCGGTGTAAATGTCAAAACATTTGAAGACTCCAAAGAGGAAGAACCCCATTTAGCCTGTTGAAATCCCAAAGCATTTTCTTCAAACAAGAATATTACAGGAGATATGCTCTGCGAAAGATAGTGCCTACAACGATTGAAGAACACCATTATATAGACATGATGGTTCACCAAATGGGCACCCCAGCATTAACTGTCAAATATTGAATACCGTATAGGAAACGAGGAGATGACAGTTCTCGAGGAAACTGCGTAGACCACATTTGTCCAATTAAGGGTGTTGCACACAACCCCATCAACTGAGGGGGAGTAACCGATACTCAACCGTCCCACATCCTACGCCGTAAACGTGTTACCGTGCGATTTGCACCGTACACGTAGCGCAACCGTGCAGGATACCCCAGCTATTCATTTGCGGGCCCATAGGATCGGCCCACCATTCAAACAATATTCTGCTACATGCTTGGCATGAGCATTAAAAATTCGAGTCAGCTCTGACGCACGGATCGTACCTACGAATCGCTATTTAATTTAAAGTAATTTTGTCCACACAGTGCACAACGCTAGTGGACATGGTTCGCATGCCCTCAAATAGGCGGAACCTCTCTCAAATTGGGCAAGCATAGTCAGCCAAGGCTGATGACGATGGCTTCTGGTACGTCCCGACACCTACTCCGCCTAGTGCGGATCTCGATTGTTTAGGAAGTGGGAGTCTAATCAGCGCTATCACGCTGTGACGATGACTCGCTAGGGATAGTTGTCCCCTTCATGGCCAATGACTAAGCCTAGTTGGTGATGACTGACAATGAAAGCTTCTGATCAAAGCCCAGACCGGTAGCCGTAGCCCCTACTGCCAGGATGTAGATGGTTGGGAAGGTGGGAGCCTAGTCAGTCCCGAACTGATTTCGATGGCTCGCCACGGGACCACTGCTTTTTAGGTTGGCCGCCGAATTACCAACCCTTGACTTGTAGCCCCCACTGCATGGGTGTAGATAATTTAGAAGGTGGGATCCTAGTCAATCCCGTACTGATTTCGACGGCTCGCCACGAGATCACTACTTTTCAGTGTGGCGGCAGAATTACCAACCCTGGACTTGTAGCCCCTACTGTGTGGGTGTACATAGTTTAGAAGGTGGGAGCCTAGTCAGCCACGAACTGATTTCGACAACTCACCACGGGACCACTGCTCATCAGCGTTGCCATCGAAAACCCCCGAATTTGTTGCTTGATGCGCACGAGTGTTTATGATTTGGAAGGTGGGAGCCTAGTCAGTCCCGAACTGATTCCGATGGCTTGTCGCAGGGCCACTGCTTTTCATCCTGGTCGCCAAACCCCTTTGTTTCAAAATGTAGCCCCCACTGCGCGAGTATAGATGGTTTGAAAGGTGGGAGACTAGTCAGCCCTTGACTATTGTCAACGGCTCACCACGAGACTATTGCTCTTCAATGGAGTCGCCAAATCCTTACTCCCCGAACCTGTAGTCCACACTGTTTAGACATTGATGGTTCAGAAGGTGGGAGCCCCAAGCAGCTCGCCATACGACCACTACTCTCATTTGAAACAACGGTCGCAAAAATGAATCTAAGTTGAGTCAGTGTTCTCAAGCTCAAATGGACTGGCATTTTATTATTAGCAAAGGCCAGTTATGCCAACACATATATCATCCGGCCAGTGCCCGGATAAATGCTACATAGTGTGTCAACCCGAGCTCATGACACCGACTCGGTACAAATGCTCTGACGCGTACGCTTGGCTATTGCAACTCACCCATAGCAACAGCTGCAGCCGACCAAATAGACAAGCGATGTAAGCATCCAGCGACTTACCTTAAGGATGATACACAGCTCGGGAACCCAACCCTCAACTAAACTATCCGCAACATGCTCACTATCGAACATGACTACACCACAACAATGACCCCGAGTCATTCGCAACGCAAGCGGTCAAGCTCTCTACTGTAGACAGACCATTCGACGTCCTATTGATTCCACCAGCCTATGCCAAAGCAATACGACAAGGCGAAATGAAAAACATACAGTATAGACAACGAGAACAAAACGGATAAACCTATTTTCATTACCGGTCGAAACAAAAAGGGTACAAGTATACAAAGTTTATTCCTTATCAAGAGAAGGTACATAAACAGAAGAGCTAAGTTTTATGGAGGAAGGAGCATGGGTCGCATCTACACACGCCACGACCTGAGCATTAGGGTCCGAACCGCCCTCCTCGTCCGAGGACGCAAAAGCAACGAACAACTTTACATACGACGTCTTCTTATATTGGCCAAGATCACATTCTGGATGCTCCTCCTTCATTAACGCTAGCAGCTCCAGCCTGCCATGTACGACCCAGCAGAACTCGGACTTGCCTTGTTCTTGGAGAAGCTCTTCCTCCCGCGCCTTTGCGTCGGCCAGTTTTAAAGCACTCTCTTCAGCGAAAGACCACACTGCAGTGCTTGCCTCAGCTGCAACTTTCTGTGCAACCTCGAAATCTTGCGAGTCCGGCCCAACTTCTGCTTGAGTTTGTTTCTTTCAGATTCCGCTTCCGCCAGATTATGCTAAAGAGCCTCCAGACGAGCCCTGTGAGTTGCAGCAGCCATGACTGATTGCTCCAGCCTCTTATCCTCAGCTAGCTTCTGTAGCCGCTCAATTTCACAAAGCGCATCAGAATACAATGCTTGCATATGCGAGAAGACACGCTCCATGGTGTATACCCTCTCACGAGCTGCCTCGACTTCTGTCCTAGCAACGACCACCTGGCACAAGTGAGACATACCAGCATAAGGTACTTTAAGCTCTTATCCATATGCCCCTCTAGCATATCCTCATCGGGTTTTGGAGCATAATCCATCAGCCAGTTATGATGCCTACTAATATGCTTCCTTGAAGCATACTCCACATCAATCTCCTGGTGTCAGATTTGAGTGCTCATCCTTACCAAGTCCAGTGCAAACAAGCTTATCCGCGCATTCGGATGAAGCTTTCATGGGTCAGGAATCACGCTGGCACCACCCTTCACAGTCACCACTGTCCCCAGGCTTTCATCTGCAACTTTTCCCTTGTTACGAGCAACCGACCCTTTACCGCATGACGGCTCAACAGGATCTGGAGGAAGGAGAGGAAGCGAATTATCCAAAAGACCTTCCAACACCTCGAGCTGTGGCATGGAACAAGACGGTGAACAATGCGGACTACAAGAAACTTGGCCCGTGCCACCACGGCCACTATTAGACAACGCGATGGTGGGACTATCAGATTCCACAACCTCAGGTGGATCTTCATAAAAACCTTCTATTGGAATAGTCCCGCACGAATTAGCACCTGCAAAAGCCGCCATTGCAACCTGCATCAGCCGCTCACTCAAAGCTTCGGCTTGCACATCACTAAGTTCGACTTGTCTTCAACCCCGACAAACCGCAGGTAGTCTTTCTCCCAGCTGGATACACCAGTCTCCGCCCTAACGAGCCGATCAGACTCATGCTCTTCACTCATTGGAGTGGGTCGTGTTGAAGACAACCCAGTTCTGATACGAGACCTCTTCGAACTCACAAAAGAGGCAAGCATCTCAGACGACTTCTCCGTCTTGGACAAAACAAAAGCTTTGGCTTCAACAACCTTCCTCTTCCTAGAAGGGGCCCCATCGTCAGGCTTGACCCACGACATTCGATTGAAGGTGGGGGCTAAGTGCCAGTTGTCCCTCAACCCACAACGGATGATGTTGGGGATGCATATGACATCCACCACATTCCTCATTGACAAGCCACGAAATGTTTCCATAGTGTTTTGCTCGTCTAGGGTAAGAGGAGTAGTGGGAAACTTTCCTGTAAAAAAAAAAACAATAATTAGCACACAATCAAGCGCACGAATCCAAAGAGAAAATATGCACTTACGAAGTGGTTTGAACTCCCGTTCAAGAGAACGACACTTTGAACCGAAAGTACTTTGAATACGCAAGGGCTAAGAAACAATACTTCTGCCAAAACTTGAAGTTATAGGGCAGATTCGCAAAGCAAGCCGGCGACGTCATCTTACAAATGGTGTCACTCTTCAGCCGAGGAGAAGTCAACAACTAGATTACTCGCGGAGTCACGCGAACGCCAGCCTCATTCGTCCTAATCAGAATGAGAAGGATAATCCTATATCCATTAGGCCCCAACTAGGCTGGACAAATCCCAAGGAGGTCCAAGAATTCCCAATCACATCCAGAACGAGAAAAACACACTTCTAGTTTGAAGCATCCCACGATGCAAGCAGATGAACCCCGCCGGTCGCAACATTAGCGTTTTGTTACCCTTCAGGACAGACAACGGCAGGTCCTCGGGGACCCCAAACTTTGTACGGATTTCACATGGCTAGGCTCAGAAAGCAACCTATCTTTGAACTCAAGACCCCTGGCCAAGGTTACATCGTCAAAATGAACAGAGCAATATCTTCAAAAGCAAAGAAAAATAAGAGTCATATTCCGCACAACGGATGACGTAAGTAGGGAATGGGTTCCCACCTCTTTTTCGCTGAACCGACGCACGTGCAATAAATGCAGCGAGCGGTTCAAGCAAACGATTTAGACTCATTCATCATGAGCGTATCTTTTTAAGAGATGACTTAGTGAACCGATGTGATGGCCTACTAACTTAGGGGAGTAGCTGATGATACACCAAAACAGTCACATCCCTGAGCCATACACGTGTCATGATGATATCGAGGTGTTACAGGCCCAGCGTCAGCCCAACACTGATTTGGCCTAAGCGGTTCCAAGCTCGCCCAATGCAATCCGCAAGACGGACCCAAACTCTTACAGCCTGCTAGGCCCATATGTCTCACAACTATCCTTAATACTCGTAAGCCCTACTAAGGCAAGTATCTCGAGGATCAGATTTGGACAGACAACTAAAACAACTATCTGCTTCCAACTAGGAAGCAAATACCAAAATACATATCACATAGAAAAACTTCCTCTTACCGAATACCCTCAGATAGGGAACTATCTCCCGAGTATCTAGGATTAATAACGAGTTGATGTGATTACGTGAACTCTCCTGCACGTCAACCACTTATGCCACGAGTTGATGTGATTACGTGAACTCTCCTGCACGTCAACCTTTAAGCACCAACTGAACTTACAATCTAAATTAATAACGATTTGTCCAGGAACATGCTCCTTCCAACTAAGTAGTGGATGAAACATAGAGGGGTTTCGAAGGACTGAAGCTCCACCCTTGGCTACTTGTTTGATGACCGAAACATCGGTGATGAAAGAAACACAAATTTTCCTTTCTTTTTCGAAACAACAAGTGTAGACTTCGGACGAGGAAGAGAAGAAACAAGCAAATCCTTCAACATAAGTTCAACAAGACGATGAAAAGGAGGGTGAGGAAATTTTGAGCTCTGACCTTGATCAACATCAACCTCATCAAAGGCAGGATTATAATCAAAGTCAGCCAATGTCAACTCAGTATTCAGATTCTGAGACTGCTCCATCAAAAGTTGTGTCATCTTATTTGAAATTATACGCGCGTCATCATCTGAATCCTTGCTCAGATCAGCCACGCCAGCAATAGAAATGAGGGCTTCCCACCCTCACTCAATGGACGAAAGACTTCCACTTTACTTCTCTCCACAGCCCGCTCCAATTTTTTTTTATCCTCTTGAGCAGTAAGGTGAGAGTTGTCTTCATTTTTCTTCCCATAATTAGTAAGAGGAAGAACAATCGGAATAGTGCTCGGAGCAGAACCTGATCCAACATGCCTCTTCCACTTTAAAGGTCGAGTTGGGTAAACCAACTCACTCGTAATCCGCCTCTTAGATGGCTTAACATGCCTCAAAGCCTTCCTCTTCTTAGTGGTCGGATTAACATCACCATCGACAATAGGAGCATTGAGATCCGTAACTTTCTCGACGGAGCTCACTTTCCCGTCAACGTTAGCATCACCAACGCTAGCAGGAGCAATACTCTTCTTTGTTGTGTCATAACCAACAGAAAAGGTGGCACATGCAACAGTGACGTCGGAGTCACGACTAGTAAGAACCAATGACCGTTCAAAGCATTTAGACTATACAAGCCACTTTAGTCAATGGCCTCCGACTCGAGAAATTCTTCTAGATGTGCAAAAGGAAGCGACAGGAACTGCTTCTTAATCGACTTCTCCGCTTCAGTCAACAACAGATCAGTCAATTTCTTGGGTTCCCTGAACGATCTCAAAATGGGCATGTTGTCAAGCTTGAAGTATCTATACTTCATGGAAGCATAAAACCAGGTCCTCGACTAGAACTTGAAAACATCATTCGGCTTCCACAAACAAGAAGATGAATGAAGAAAGCAAACACAATTCGTGTTAACCTTAAATGTCACCATAGAGTGCAAAGTCTTTTCGTTTAAACAAATACCAACCTGTAGAGTTCTCACCATAGTTCCAACCATAACCCTCCAGCCGTTGGGACCCATCTGAGCAGGAGGAATATCCAAATAAGTCCATAAGATCTTCTAAACTGGAAAATAGAAACTAGCCCTAAACATTCCAAGGTAAAGAGCAATGTAACCAAGCCTCGGATCAACATGGTTGTCACCTTCTCTGGGCTGCACAAGTTCCAAGTCGGATGTAATAGAAAACATCCGAACATAATTCAAAGTATCGTGCGTTGTTTGCCTAGGCTCAAAAAAGGACTCATAAGACGATTAGACGATCATCACTTAGGGTTCTATTGGGAGCCATGGAAAAGAGTTTGACAATACAAAAAATGAGGAAAAGTAGAATAAACAAGCTCTGAAAATGGAGATAGCTTAAAGATGATAACACAAAGATCATCCATCACGAGGAACAGACACCTCACACTAAATGGGGATAACATGCCCAGTCACTAAAGCCCAAAGGGGCATTTTATAATGGACTGTGAATGAAGTTAAAAGGCCCAAACCTCAGGCCAAATGGATTTCCCTTAAAGAAGAGAGATGTTATGAAGGAGACAATTCATGGCGGGAGTCACTCCCTCAAGGATGCATCTCAATGAAAAAGGAGACTGTTGTGAGAAACGTCCCTATTCATCGCGCTAGCATGCTTAAGTCGCGCACTGAAATGCAAGAGTTTCACGAAATTGCCTTGATTGTCAGATATCATCGAAACTAAAAATAGGAAGAAGTGTTATCGAACAATTTCTTGAATTCTTCCCAATATGGAATGAGTTAAGAATCGAGCTACAAGTCTCGAATTATACGAAACGCACTAGGTTTTTTGTGTTTCTTTTTGTATCATTGATAGCAGAAGAGTACGTGCGCTAGCACGCAGAGCCTTATAGTTAATTACTCACGTTATATATGGTAAAGGAGAGATTCACGGTATGCAAACACAACGCAATTATACTTTGCCCTAGTACATTCTCTACCATAGTTAATTGACTTAAGCATCGGAGTGCCTTCAGCACCAAACAGATGGTCATTGGGAATCTGACCTTGTTTTGCGGACCAAATCTCGAAGGGAATAGATTTGGACGCATCAAAAGAAAAAAACAAGATTTTTTAGGCTTGGATGATTGAATATTCACTCCTCCCTGATTCTTAGGTGTATAGATCAACTTCAGTTAGTAAGATATGGGGCTTTGATGTTCTTAGTCCCTCTCCATGAAAAGGATCTATTGAATGAATCAAGTTACTTCAAAATCGAGGAAAAGAAGGAATGATTGCATGGGGAAGATGGGGATGGCTGAAAAATATACCTAATAAGAGTGGTCCGTTTGGATTGAGATAGTAATTTGAACTTCCAGCCTACAAGGCATCTTTGAACTCTCTCATTCAAGTAAGGTTTGTGGTTTTATTCCTAGTCAAGAGCAAAGGAAGACCCAAGTATTTGTCTTTATGATTGACTTTCCTCATTCCTAAGACTCTGAGAATCATCTTCTTGTGTCTATGATGTACAATAGGTGTGAATAGAGCAAAAGATTTATCAAAATTGACTTCTTGCCTTGAAATAGAATAATAGTCATGTAAGATGCTCTTGGTGACACTAATTTCAGGGGATGATCCTTTAGCTTTAGACATCCAATTTATTAGGGTGTTTGGTTCAAACATCCACCGTGGAGGGTGCTTCAAGGTGTTTAAATTGAAATTCAGAATCATAAAATACATCACATTTGTCAAAAGCCCAAACAAGGTCCAACATTAGGGTGCATTTGGTTTCAAGGTGAATTTTTCTTAAGAAAAATTGCCAACAATTACAAGGGAGAGATTGAATAAAGATCTTGAATTTGATCTCTATCCTCCTGGGTTTTTTCAAAATTGTGAAAAATATTTTCTTATCAAGAAGCCAAAAATAA
Source organism: Berberis vulgaris (assembly GCA_963556465.1). NCBI lineage: Eukaryota > Viridiplantae > Streptophyta > Magnoliopsida > Ranunculales > Berberidaceae > Berberis > Berberis vulgaris. The sequence goes on along the minus strand of OY747136.1, from coordinate 54,518,146 downwards.
ATAAATAAATAAATAAAATCCTAAAATACATGGTCATTGATAGGCATATAAAAATGTGCATTTTATGCCCATAAACATACAGTTTTTTTTTTTTTTTTGAAAGGCAAGTGTGTCACTGGTGGGTAAAGAACCCAAGACGTGGGGGTTAAACCACCACAACCTTAACCATCCAACCAGGCTACCATAAGCATAAACATACAATGTTACATCCAATTATATAATAACAATCTCTCATTACGTGCATTTTTGTGTCTTTTGTAGAAATTTAATTATTAATCATCAAATTCGACAGAAAGTTGCATAATAAAGCCAAGTTCAAGCCATACAAAACCCAATGACTTGCAAGCCCACGATCCATGAGATCAAGCCCACATGAATCACAAGTGATGGACCTCAAGGAAGTCAATATTAAGATTTGAACCTCCACATATCCAACACAGCCAAAAAATCTCTACAAAACCTTCAAAGGGTTAAGCCAAAAATCAACATCCATTCAATTTTGTTCTTTACCCTATTGGCTCAATTCATATACAAATCACTTTCTCTTGATGTTGTCATTCTCATCATAATTTTCTCCTCATAATCTCCTCAAATCCACATGTTTCCTCAATATAGAAACCAGTAAATCACCCTATTATCCAATACCACCACTATCATTTTACCCATATATTAGCCTAACCCCATTTCACATATAAATACCCCCATGTGTGGAGATACTTCATCACACTTGGAGGAAAGAAAAGTTGGGGTTAGAGATTGAGAGCTTTGGAGTTTATTATTGTAAGGTTTGGTTTCTTGTATTTTTATATTTTTTATTTTCATGTTTATCACCATGAAAGGCTTAGGGTCTACCATGTGTGGCTAACCTCTACTTTATGGTGTGTGAAAGCCCCACGGGAGAATTTTCTCAATTAGGTCCCCTTTTAGTTGGTTGTATTCACATCTCATGTATAAAACTTATGCAATGTTAGCTTTGTTTAGCATTTGTTTTACCTCACTAATGAAAATGTTAGAAATCTTGTCTTTCGTTGTATGGATACATCACTTGCTTTTATTTTCATCAATAACAAGTCTAAAATAAAGTGTTTAATTCATATCATTCTAACAAGCTCTTTATTAATTGATTATGATTTTCTTGAGCTAAGACTCCCAAGCCACTTAACCTATACTCTAATGGGTTTTTTTTTTTTGAGGTTATTGACTTGCAAGTCTAGCATGATGTGTGAATGTCAAAATATGTTCGATTAATCATTAGTATGCTTAGATTAGAAATCTGAATTCTTTGGATGCTTTAATACTATGCTTGTATGCTTAGATTAGAAAACCCATTTCGCTTGATGTTTAGTGCTTTAAAGTTGTATTTTCACCCTAAGATGTGATAAGAATTTCTCTCACGGTGTGTTCATGTGTGTTTTGAATACAAACCAAGATCTTAACCTAAGGGTGCTATCAATCAATTGTGGTAATACCTAAAGCCTTAAGATTTTATCTTTCAAGGTTCTATCTTAAGGTAGATTTACATTTGCTCTTATATATTTGATGCGACCAAATCTTGTCTTCCTGTGAGTTTGACCTGCAAAACAGATGTTAGACTTCCAAGGACCACCTTTTTGGTGGCCGAAGGCACTCCAATGCTTAAGTCAACAACTTTGTTTGAAGAAGAAAGTAAATCTGGACAAAACTCAGTTAAAGTTGTATACCTTTGTCAAATGTCCCATTTACCTTTTATAATGGTCGTGGTTAATTCTCTGTGTGACTTAAGCATGTGAGGCACAAAGGAAGGAAATGTTTATCGTAACAGTCTCCTACTTTATGGAGATGCATTCGTGGAGGCGTAACTCCCTTCACGACTTTTTTTTGTGCAACGTTCCTCTTTTTTATGAGAGAACTCGTGTTGGGCCTGGTTTGGGCTTTGATTCATTCGGGTCTGGATTTGTGCTTTGATTATGTCTTCTTACAGTGGGCCTTATTTGGGCCTCCATGGTTGGCTTTAACCTTATTCGGTTTTACGAGCTGGCTCAATAGATGGGATGCCAGATCCCCGTGATGGATGTTTGCTGCCACGTGTATGGCTTCGATGACAATTTATTTTGATGTATCATTAGATAATCCCCCTTTAGTTACTGAGTATGCTAACATGGCCACTGACTTCGTGATGGTTTGTCTTTCAATTCCATAATTGCCTTGTATTTAATATTGTCAGTAAATTTTTGCAGGTTGGTGTCTCGATTCTTTGCTTGCCCATTCGTTTTTGCGCACATATTTGGGATTTCACATAGCCATCATATCTCGCACGTTGTCCCATGAGCAGTCCCTTCGTTGCTTGGCTCTATAAAAGGGAACGTGTCATGTTTGTTTTCCCTCTTTACGCTGTCTTTGAAATTAGGGTTTGTTTCCTCCTTCACTTTCTTCATTCTCTTTGCTTTTATGTTCTTTAACGATGTTTGTAGGCGATAAACTAAGCGGTAAGCCGTTAGCTATTTGTGAGGCTCATTTTTCTTCCAAGAAAGCTTCTCAGGTGACGCTGGACAGCCTTACTACAATTTGACGCCCAACCTCAAGATTATCTTTCCTAAATAGAACGACAATCCTTGTCATCCAAGATCTTGGTACATCTTGTATCCGTGTATGTTTTCTTTTGGCCTTCGATTCCCAATGCCAGAGCTGTTTTGGGAGTATCTAGACTTCTTGGGCATTCCTCTTGCTCAAATGCAACCTAATGGTTGGAGAGTAATGGTTTCTTCTTACGTGGGGGCTATTTTGTCCGACATTCCTTTGACTATGAGGGTTCTGCATTCAGAGGTTGGTCTGATGGTGACCAAGGATATTTGATTCCTCCGTTCTCGTGCCTGCTTCACAAGGCTTAACGATTACATCTGTGATTGGTCAAGGTCTTGGTTTTATGCTTCTGTTAACTTTGGCTACTTCCAATTGCGAGGTCATCTAATTTTTTGATCATTCTGAGTTCCCAACAAATGGAATAATCTTCAGTTAACTGCGGAGGAACAAAGGATCAGTGACAAATTCTTGAAGATTCCCTAGTTTCCTGTGGAGGCATTTCTTTCTGAGGACATCCTAGATCATAGTGGTTTGTACACCATGAAAGAAGTGAAGCTGGTTTTTTTTACTGAATCCCGTGTTGAGGATATCATTGCTCGCGCTACTCTTGTTGGCGTTAGTGGTGCTAGCATTGATTGGGAAGTGAGTTCGGATAGGCGCGTTAAGGATCTCGATGCTCCTGTTAATGTCGTAGTTTTGACTTCCAAAAAGAGGAAGCTTCTGAGGCTCATTAGTCCATTGAGGCGATTGTCGGTAGATCTTGGTCGGCTTCTGAGGAAGAAACGACTTTCTACTTGTGGTTATGCTCGGATTGCATCCCGTCCGAGTCCTAGTCAACATGTTAAGGAAGCTACCTCTCGTCCCAGTCCTTCCTAAGAGGATTTCATAAAAAAGGATCGCACATCTCTCGAGGAGGCTGAGGAAATAAGGCTGGTGTTAGAGAAGAGCAAGAAAAATACTACTCGTCCATTGAATGATAATGAAAAGAGGCTTTTTTCTACCTATGGTGTTTTGGATGTTGCTGAATGGTCTAACAATGATCACCGGGCTATTGATGATAAAATGCTTCAGTCGGCGGTGGAGCAGTCTAAAGAGGTTGTCTGTGGTGGTCAGAGTTTCGAGATTCACTTTCCTCCTCCTTTTATTAATGTCAGTGATGCGGTCAAATTCTTATTTTCTTTTCCTGCCCATCTGGACTCTTCTGCTCCCGCCGCCACTACTAGTCCCATTCCTGCTATGGTTGCTTCTTGTCGGGAGGGTAAAAGCGATTTTTCTATGCCACTGTTGTTCCTTTTGCCCTTTCGGTTGTTGCAGTGGTTCCTCAGTGCTTCCGGATCCTCGTGTTCTTCATCCACGAGTTGGCTAGATTGAGCCTAGCACAAAAGATATTTGTATCAAGTCAGACGGCAAGTTTTGTTGGTTTACTCAGCTTGACGTGCAAGATGGTGCGCATAGGTTGATAAATGAATGGCATAGGCTATTAGTGGAAAGACCTTCAATGCATGTATTGGATCCATGTGATCACCTTGATTATGGTCTTGAGCAGATAATGGACGGGATGAATCATCTCACCTTTGCAGGGGTGATGGGCTCGATCTATCAAACCGGTCGTGATCAGGTGATTTCTTTGGAGAAAAGGTTGGCAACACTGTTGCTAGTTTTTTCTCACGTTCTTTCCCAATTCAATTCGACGTGTTGAAAGCGCAATGCACACAGTTGGAGAATATTGCTAGAGCTACTTAGACTTTGTTGGTTGAGGCGGAAAGTACACGAGATAAATCTGTTGTTGAGCTTGAGTCCTTGAAAGCCAAGTTGGATGGGTTCGTGCCCGTTTGCGTGATGTGGAGAAGGAGTTATCCGCTTAGAAGGCAACTTATGATGAGGCTTCTTGTGCTGAGATTGAACAATCTGTTAGTCGCGATATTGATGATAAGGGGATGGATTAGTTGACGGTTGTGCTCGATGAGGTCAAGGCAGGTACTTCCATTATACTTACCACCACCAAGGGATGACTTGCTGCGGCAAAAAATGAACTCGCTATTGCCATGGACAGGCTCCGCATTATCGAAGCTGAAGTTCAGAAGTGAGTTGTTGATGGGCGGGTTGAGCTTCTTGATTATATTGATGGGCTCGATGTGGATTTATCCAGGTCCCGCAACTTGGTTGATCAAGCTTTTGAAAATGATGACGGTGAAGAAATTGTCCAAGTGGTTGAAGAGCCATTGCTTTCTCCCCCTTCGAGCTCCCAGTGGTTGAAGAGCCATTGCTTCTTCCCCCTTCCATTTCTTCCTTCATCTTCTTCTTCGGATGTAACAGAATAGTATTGTTAATTAAAGAGCTTCTTTTTTGGTATTGCATGTTTTCATAGTTTCGACTCATTGTATATTGCTTGCTCTTTTTTAGTCCAGTTGTAGTCATATCAGGCTTTACTTCGAATTCCTTTATGGCTAATTTCACACTTTCGCTCATTAATTGTCTAGAGATGGGTTTACTTTGTCCTTCCAGATGCGTTGAAGCTTGCGCAAAGAAGTTGATTTTTTGTCTCGTTATTACCTTGTTGGTTTGATCGATCAGTAGCTCCTTGAATCATGTCAATTTATTCCTTCAATTTGACTTCGTTGGCTCAACGTATCAGTCGACTCGAAACATTCTAGATTAAGTTGACCCATTTTTCCAACTTTTACTTCGTTGGTTTGACGTACTGGTCAATTCGAAGTCGCTTTTTACTTAACTTGTCTTGTTCGACCAACTTTTACTTAGTTGGTTCGACTCATTAGTCAACTCGAAGTTTTTTGTATTAAGTTGACTCATTTGTTCAACTTTTACTTCGTTGGTTCGATGCATCGGTCGACTCAAAGTTTTCTGTGTTAAGTTGACTCGTTCGACAAACTTTTACTTCGTTGGTTTGACGTCTCAGTCGACTCGAAGTTTTCTGTGTTAAGTTGACTCGTTCATCCAACTTTTACTTCATTGGTTTGACGTCCCAGACAACTCAAAGTTTTCTGTGTTAAGTTGGCTCGTTCATCCAACTTTTACTTCGTTGGTTTGACGCATCGATCGACTCGAAGCTTTTTGTGTTAAGTTGACTCGTTCATCCAACATTTACTTTGTTGGTTCGATGTCTCAATCAACTCAAAGTTTTCTGTGTTAAGTTGACTCATTCGTCCAACTTTTACTTCATTGATTCGACGTCTTAGCCGACTCAAAGTTTTCTATGTTAAATTGGCTTGTTCGTCCAACTTTTACTTCGTCGGTTCGACACATCGATTGACTGAAAGTTTTCTCTGTTAAGTTGACTCGTTCGTCCAATTTTTACTTCGTTAGTTAGATGTCTCAGTCGACTCGAAGTTTTTTGTGTTAAGTTGACTCGTTCATCCAACTTTTACTTCGTTGGTTCGATGCATCAATCGACTTAAATTTTTGTGTTAAGTTGACTCGTTCGTCCAGTTTTTACTTTGTCGGTTTGACGTCTCAGTTGACTCGAAGTTTTTTGTATTAAGTTTACTAGTTCATTCAACTTTTACTTCATTAGTTCGATGCATCGGTGGACTCAAAGTATTTTGTGTTAAGTTGACTCGTTCATCCGACTTTTACTTTGTTGGTTCAACGCACCGGTCGACTCAAAGTTTTCTGTGTTAAGTTGACTCGTTCGTCCAACTTTTACTTTATTTGTTCGATGTCTCAGTCGACTCGAAATTTTTTGTGTTAAGTTGACTTGTTTGATCAACATTTACTTCATTTTTTTTATGTACTAGTCAGCCCAAAGTTGCTTTTAAGTTGACTCATTTGTCCAACTTTTACTTCACTGGTTCGACACATCAGTCGACTTGAAGTTTTCATTATTAAGTTGACTTGTTTGTCCAACTTTTACTTCGTGGTTGATCAGACCAGAAGTTTTTATTATATATATCCGACTTGTTCCTGATTTTTCATGGCTTGGTATGTCGATTACTCTGTGTGGATAATTTTTGACGCGTTTATCCTGTCATCCACGCATAAGATGGGGATTTCGAATTTGTATTTTTATTGATATTCCCTTTCGGATGTTCTGACCAACCCTAATTGTTGTTTTTTTGAAGCATTTATGATGGATTGAACGACGATTTGTTTTGTCTTCCTTTGCTTGGTTGATGTCGATCCTCGTGTTAAAGATTGATGTTTTTATAGCTTTGTCACGTATATGGGTTATGCTTTGCTCGTTTGTCGTATATGTTATCATAGCTAACAAACTTGTGGTGCTTTTAGATTCGGTAGATGAGCAGTGTTGATTTTTTCGGTCATGCTCACATCAGCACCAAACTGTCCAATCATGGTCACGTCAGCGCCAAACTGTCCAATCATGCTTATATCAGCACCAAATTGTCCAATCATGCTCACATCAGCACCAAATTATCCAATCATGCTTATGTTAGCTCAGTCTTTGGTGTCAACTACTGAGGTTTGGTCGAGTCTGCCGTCGTCAATTTCGTCGTTGGTAATTCAGGTCGAGCTTGCATCCGTTAGTAAGGTCCTTGAATCGTGTAAGTTGATCGGTGCAAACTTTTTCGTGTTCTATGCACTAGTAAGATGGCTCGTCTGGTTTTGTTTGTACTCCTGTTTTGGTATGTATTAGCTCGAGTAGGAGGTATTTCTGGCTGCTTCTTCTGTTGGGTTGATTATTTTGTTTCCTCCAGCCATGCAGTGTGGGGGATATATTAGTTCTCTAGGATGTTCTTTTGATCCCCTCATCGAGTCGTCCTTTCTGAACCCAATGCTCGATTTCATCTTTTAGATTGTAGCAGTCTTTGGTATCGTGCCCATGGTCCTTATGGAAGCAACAATATATGTTTTTGTCTCTTCCTTCCAGGTCTCATCTCATCTTGAGTGGCTAATTGATGTCATCCCATTTTGCTATGTGCTTCAGTATATTGGCTCGACTAATTTTCAGGGTGGTATATGGCTTGTATGTCTTCTTCATCATGCTTGTTACTCGCTCAAGTCGGGGTCATGCTGACAGCAGTTCTTGGATTCTTGTTGGTTTGAATGGGTTCTTCCGCTATTCCGATGCCTTTTTGAATGAATGTTATCCTCCCATGGTCCATCATCTCATCTTATCTCTTCCTTCCTTTCACGTCTCCTTTTCCTGGTCATTTTTCTTCCTGGCTGCTTTCATCTCCTCAAGAAAAATGTGTTTTTGGGTTGTTATCAATAGGACCACCATGCATTTTGGAGGTTCCAAGTTGTGAGCATAAAAAAGGGACATCTTTTCAGTCTGGCAATGAAAGTTGTGGCAGTTGTGTTGTCGTTGTATCCATCGATCATTATTAGTTCGTTGGTGAAACGAGTGATGTATTCCCGTATTGTCTCTTCGGGCTTTTTCTTGATATGGAGGAGGTAGTTTGGTCCTTTCCTCATCCGCTGGCTTTCGATGAATCTGGTGATAAAGGCGGTGGACAACGCCTAGAAAGAGTCTACTGATGTTGGTGGTAGATGTTGAACAAATTCATTGCTGTGGAGGTAAGGCTAGTCAGAAATGTTCTGCACAAGATCGATTATGTGGTCTCCTTCAATGCCATCATGTGATGGAAGTGTCTTAGGTAGTTTGTTGGGTCGGTGGTACCACCATATACTTCAAACTTTGGCGGAGTGAATTTTTTCGGAATGGGAGTTATCATGAGGGCATCAGAGAATGGCGGCTTGGCTAGTTCGTACAATACGCTGGGATCAGGGACTATGATTCTGAATGGGATTTTAGCACGCGTTTCGTCACACTGTGGGGTATTGCCTGGAGAAGTTCATTGCTTTCAAGGTTTTCCTGTTGGGACTTCGTTATTCCTTTGAGTTTGATTGGTGGAGTTTTGCTAGGGTGGGCTTAGACAGGATCAGTTGGTTGAATGCGCTCCTGGGTGAGTTTTTCTAGCATCTTCGTCATGTAGTTTATCTGGACCATAAGTAAGTCTACCTGAGGATCCGTGGCAATGTTGCCAGATGCCTGGGTTGTCTGGGCTATTTCATGTTATGGATCTTGATTGTCAGGTGCCATTAGCCCAAAGATTTGAGCTGCATCTTGTTCACAACCTGTTTGTGATACATTGCTGCCAGTAGGAGAGTTATTGTTATCGTTGTCGGGTTGAGGATCTGTGGGTGTGTCATATATTCTGATAGATTGTTGATTGTTTATCAGATTTTGGTGAACTTCGTCACTGTGCATCTTTTTTTAGAAAGGAAACTTGTCGTTCCCCACATACGGTGCCAAACTGATGCGTCCAAATCTCATCTTCCTGTGAGTTTGACCTGCAAAACAGATATTAGACTGCCAAGGACCACCTTTTTGGTGGCCGAAGGCACTCCGATGCTTAAGTCAGCAACTCCGTCTGAAGAAGGAAGTAAATTTGGACAAAATTCAGTTGAAGTTGCATATCTTTGTCGAATGTTCGCTTTACCTTTTATAATGGTCACGGTTAATTCTCTGAGTGACTTAAGCATGTGAGGCACAACGGAGAAAGAAGTTTCTCATAACAATCTCCTCTTTTATGGAGATGCGTCCTAACTCCCTCCACGACTATTTCTTGTGCAACATTCCTTTTCTTTATTAGAGAACTTGTGTCGGGCCTGATTTGGGCTTTGATTCGTTCGGGCCTAGATTATGTCTTCTTATAGTGGGCCTTGTTTGGGCCTCCATGGTTGGCTTTAACCTTCTTGGGTTTTATGAGTTGGCCCAATAGATGGGATGCCAGATCCTCGTGATGGATGTTCGTTGCCACGTCGATGACAGTCTATTTTGATGTATCATCAATATTCTTTATAAGTGTTATTCAAAACCTCATTTTCTAACTAGGTTAAGTATTTTAAGTTCAATTGGAAAATTAGTTTTCAAACTGTAACCCTCATTGTGGGATTCGACTTGTACTTTCTGGTTTCTAACTCAATAGACAATCGGCACTTGTGGTTTGATTGAGATCTAACATTCGTCTTCAGGGAGCGAAGATATGCATCTCTCTTTTTCTTTTCTTTTTCACCATGAATAACCAATTTTAAATAGTAAATGAGCTTTTAAGGACCCTCAGACCTTTATATAAAATAAATTAACCCACAAGATTATGACCTCTCATATTTTTTTCCATTCGCATCCTCACAAATAATTTTCTTCATGTCCTCTGCAAAGGAGATCAATGTGAATTCAATGAAGGCTTGATGGGGTCCAAGGATGGTAAAGAATGCAAAAGTCTTGTGACATAGATGTCGTTGTTGTCTTCAAATTCTTGCAAAACACTACTAAAATCTAGCACAGTGTTGAGTAGGGGTCGACTAAAATGAGTGAAAATCATAATGAGAAATCAAAGTCAAATCTAAATAAATGGATGAGAAGGAAAACTTTAAAACAAAATTGAGATTTAACAAATCTAACCTAAGAAAAATAATTAAAATAGTGATAAAACTAAGATCTAGACTTTGAGATTAACGTCTCAAGGATTAGATTCCACCAGCATGAAGTTATACAAACTAAGATCTCCTTCTTCAGTATTTTTCCTTTCATAAACAACTCACTTTGCCAATCTAATTTAAGTTCAAAGACAAATAAAGGTAAATATTACTCTAATCACATACTTGTTTATTAAAAGGAAATAATAACTTTTTCAGATCTTAATAATTTCTTCTTTCGTTTTAAAGTTGAACAAAGGTGGGCATGTTATGTAGTGATATCAATCATAAAGCATCCTCTCTTTGTTGTTATTATCAATAACACAATTTGAAGAAAAGAAAATAATATGTTCCTAGACATATACAATTATTCCTCTAACTCCTCATCCGTAGGGTTAATCACTGAAGCCTTTAAAAGTTTTCTCCAGAAGAAAAATCGTAAGAGGAGAATATCGAGACCTTAGCTATGTATAAGCCATGGAGGCTTAATCTTCTCATCGAGAACTTCTAATTAAGCTAACATATCTAACATGGACAATGGATAATTAAAAGTAAAAATATCTTTATTGAAGAAAACTAAATAGAACTTGCAACTTTCTTTGAAATACTTGCTCTGAAATCACAATCCTCTTTTTTTTTCCCTAATTGAGCCACTCAGTACCCCTAGAGAATAGAAGGAAACTTTTATTTATACAAAATTAACAAGGGAGGTTCCTAAAACTTAATCTCTTGAAGTTTTCCATCTTTAGTAGCTGAGTCCTTGTTGACCATGATCTTCTTGTGAATGTATTGTTCTTTGTATTGAGTCTCATACATTGGTGGAGTTTAATGAGGAGACTATAAATAATATTTGGGGTATGATTGTTTGTTGGTATTTCAGTGGAGTTGAAGTTTTATTAAGAAATTGTAGAAATAAGATGTTGGTGTTGTAAGAGGAAAATGAGATTGACATGGGAGAGTTTTATTAGGACATAGAATTAGAAGGTTGTGTAAAAGTAGAATTGTGGGAGGTTGAGTTTAGTTAGATGTGGGATCTTAATGGGTCGAGGTTTATGGATCTTTAATTGCGCTCTTGCACACGTGCTTGGTTGAACTTTACGACCTTCAAACTCGGACTTCAATTATTTGTCAACATTTGCCCATAACCTCTGTAGCATTGTTTTCGGAATCTCTTCATCATATGCTTGGATTCCTAAAATTAAATAAAAACACCAATTAATATAATTAGAGAATTTTTTGAATGTTATGATTCATTGCAAGTTGAATTCCCAAATTCACATTTTTAAGCTCAACCACTGTAATAGATGTACTCGAGGTTGAATCTACAACTGTTATTAGAGCACTACTTTGTGCATTCTCATATTTGCTCCAAAACTACTTGCTTGAAGAAAGCCATTAGTGTTTATCATAAACTTTCTCTCTCTTTCAATTTTAGCCACAAACAAAAGGTTGGCATTGGGTGGTAAAATTCTATATTGTGGCACCAATCTCCAAGAAATTTCTAGCCTTGCCTGATTGAGAATTCTCGAAATAATATCGTTATTGTAGTTCTCTAATCAATAAAAATAACTTAGACTACAAAGCAATACTAAAATCTAGTACAACGGTAAGTAGGATCCGACCAAACAGGTGAGATTCCAATGAGAAATCAAAGTAGAATCTAAACTAAGGGTTTCAGAGGGGAGTTTTGTAAATAATGTGCTTGTTGTTGACCTATAAAAAAGAAATTTCGGATTAATAAAAACGGTGAAGCCTCAAGGGAAAAAAATTCACCACCATGGATCCTTTTAAGCAAAACCTTATTTTCCTATACAAACAATTCAATCCTAAAATTTAACTTGAGTAAGTCTAGGGAGCCAAGTTTGGGAGCCATTTTTTGGGCCAAGTTTTGGTTTTTTTTATACTTTTTACCCTTATCTTTAAAACACAACCACAAACACCATCTATAGAAGGGGTAGAAGTGTAAAAAAACCAAAACTTGGCCCAAAAGTGGCTCCCAAACTTGACTCCCTAGAATTATTGATTTGACTTTAACATGATTAATAATTTCTTCTTTCAATAAACATGTAAATACATGCAGGCATTCAATGAATTACCACTTAAGGCAAACACAAAGAATCTAGCTTATATTTATTTTTCAATTCAAAACTAGAACAAAAAAATGTAGCCTCACATAGACACGAAACTAATACATCCAACTTTCGAACTAATATAAGTTAATTATTAGACTATATTAAGTAATTATCTCTTAAATAAGAAAATAATGCATGCTCACCCTTCAATAATGGCAGTTTCATCTCTTCCTTGATAAGGGAGGGATTAAACTTGCATATTAAAAAGAAGAAAACAAGAAAATTGTCTAGAAAAATAAATTGCATAATAGAAATTAAATAAAAACTTACAACTCCTCCCTTAAAATAGTTGCTCCAAAAGCTTACAATCAACATCTCTAATTATTTTTTTATGTGTTCTAAGTGGAGAAGAAAACCTTTATTTATGAGAACAAGACTTTGCTTTATTCCGTTAAGAAATTAAATAAAAACTTACAACTTCTCCCTTAAAATAATTTCTTGAAGTACAATTTTTGAAAGACTTGGCTTTATTCATTATTGCACAAGCATTATGTGTGAGATTTGAAGGAAAATAGTTGAGCGAAATAGGAAAGTTTGAAAGATTTTTTTTTTTTTGTTATTGAAAAGGGATTAGAAAAAAAGGAGAGAAAATTTAATATGAATTGGAAAGTGGGATTGAAATGGGAAAGAATTTTATTAGGAAGTTGTATAAAAATAAAATTAATTGGTCAAGGTTTACGGATCCTTAATTGGGCTCTTGAACAAATGCTTGGTTTTATGGTTTTCGAACTTGGACTTCAATTATTTGTCAAATTTTGTGCATAGCATCATGTGCGTTTTTCAGGAATTTCTTCACCATATGCTTTGATTCCTGAAAATAAACAAGATGCTTATTAATATAATTACAAGATTAGAGAACTATAAAAATATAAATTTGGAGGATTTTCAAAATATGTAAAGAAACATTTTTATTAGAGTTGCAATAAGGTTATGATATTACCTGAAAGTAAATTCAGTTGAAATGTGAATTTTGTAACTATATGAAAAATAAAATGTTTTGTTAAAGAATAATGCCTAAATGCGACTAGAAGAATACAAAAAATGATGTTATTTAGCATTTATCATACCCCAAACCACATTTTGCAAGTCCCCGAGCAAAAATAATAAAGAAAACATAAAAGTCTAACTCACTTTTGCAGATATCTTTGATTGCACTTACCTTTATTAAACGTGAAACAAGGCTTTGAACCCCTCTAGATTACTTCTAGTGGACGAATTATAGTCTTGTGAAGATTTGCTATGAATCTACCCACAAAATTTATTTTATCTTCTTCAAAATAAAAACAAAGTAACAATGTTTTACCAAGTTCACGATATTAACCAAATCTAATTAAAACTTTTTTCACTATTTTATCAAACTTTGAGTATTGTGTGTGCAAATAGCCAATAAGATAATAGTTTTCAGCTTTTAAGCTACCTACAACATTGATCACCTTTGGAGTGGATTTCACCTCGACTTCAAATCTCACTAGTTATAAAGGAAATCACTCGGAAGTTGGTTATTCCACTCATACTTATATATGAAAGTAAGAGTAAATGTCCCAAAAATTCAAATGATTCAGATATAAAATTTTCTTTAAAAAACCGGTACATGAAAAAATATTGATTTCATTGAAATGAACATTGTTGACTTGAGAAAGTTGGATTTAACACCATGGGTCTTCATAAACTAATATCCACATTAATAGACCACTATTCCCTTAAGATCAAGTAGGACTTCAAATAGGTTGTAATAAGGCTAGGTTTAAGGCTTAACAAAGTTGGTAAACATGGATTCAAAATTGTTAGAGAATTGTACCCTTCTACGATAACTTGGGCTTCTTACTTGTAGAGATATGCTCCATCAATTTAATTTATTTTCACTTTTTGTTAATGGACGGGATCCTGAGACTCACGTTTTTTACTTAGATACAAACCCAGATAGTTGGCCATTAGATTGTTGTTGATCATACGGTTGATAATAACGTCTAATGACTGGCCCAACTTTATTAAAAAAAAAAAATAGTTAGCGACTCCAGCCGAGCCAAGCTAAAAAGATTAGTTTCCTAAAAATATAAAACACAAACAGAGAATCCATTATTTCCTTTTTTTTTTCTATTGGTTTCCCTCTTCTTCTTATTTTTTTATCTACGAAATAAATTAATTTGTTTTACTCCTAAATGATCACCACCGTCAAGATTGCAAACTACCATCATAAAATCTCCTAACGTACCATATAACCGACCTTCCACATATGCAATGTCATCCTACTAATGACCTTTTTGCAAACAAGCGTCTCCAAGATTAAAAAAATACTACTGAAGTAAGATAGTTGTCACTAGGGATGGGCACAAGACAGGATGAGATGGGATGGACCTCATCCCTATCCCATCCCGTTTGTTTGGGATCGGGACCTCATCCCGACCTCGTCCCATCCTAAACGGGTTCGGTACGGGATGAACATGGTTCAAAGGCCATAAAAAATTGTTAAAACTTTATATCAAAAAATAAGAGTGAGACTTTTTATTCCAATACGACTAAGTATCCAAATTAAGAATACAAATTCATTTTATTATCGAATTACCTAAATAAAAAATAACAATTCCTTTTATTATCGCAATGATACAACAATGTGGTATCTTATTTTAATTATATGAGACAAAAACAAACTATCATTAACCACATAGTATTATTATTGACCAAAATGCTTATTATTATCAATTGTTTAATAATGCAAGACAATTGAGGGAGATTCTTCTTTATGTGCATATTAATGAAAATTCATGCTTTTCATTTGGGTATGATGAGAAATGTCATGACATTACATTTCTTTCATAAATTAAATGTCCACATCTCAATAAAAGAGTATTCTTAGTTATTATGTTTTTTGGTTATTGGAATAATAATTTCAAACTTATATCAAATTGACTTCTCTTTCGATTATAAAATTAAATATTAAAATTAATAATAATAAATAGTAAGTAAATAAGTTCGGGACAACACAGGATGGGCAAGATTGAAAATCTTCATCCCGATCTCGATCCCATCCCACTCTAAATCGGGACGGGATCAGGATGGGTTTGATCAATCCCAAAAGGATCCGAAAAAAATCGGAACGAGATGGGACTGTGGGATGTGATGCCCACCCCTAATAGTCACAAATGGCCATGATTAAGCAATTTGAGTTTGAGGTTGGTTCTGACAATACCAAAATCCTTTTTTTGTATTGTTGTAAATGGACACACTTGGGATTGAGGATTAGACATGCTTGGAAGCTTAGCTTTATTTTACTTGCAGTGCATGGATTTGCTATTAAAACTTTTGTGCGGAGTCGTATCACCCATGAGCGCAACCAAATTATATGAACCATGGCATCTAACATCAACTTTTTGATCAAAGATGTGGAAGAAGTAACACGATAACATAAATGTTTGCACGCATTTTCCAAATCTTTACAACTGATTAAAAGAGATGCTTTGTGAGTAGAAAAAATGGATGTGGGTATCTGGTTTGCACAAGACCACCAATTCGTACATACCTCACAAAAATATTTGTTTGTGATCATCGATATTGGTCACGAAGTGGTGATACAATATTGTGCAAGAGATGGCATGGCAACTATGACCAGTCACACAGATAACATTCATTCAATTTCACATCACATTGAAATTTTACACAGTGAAAATAGGTTGACTAAAACCCAATTCTTCTTCTTCTTCCCCAACTCCAACTCCAACACTTGAAGAAGAATTTGAGTTTTCTTCATTATTGCATGGAGTGAACTTGCAGTTGATTTTGAGGTTCGAATTCGAAGAGAGGGAAGGAAGGGATTTAGGGTTTATTGAAAGCGAGCTTGTGAAGTTGTTTGATATTGGGTTAGGGTCAGGCGAAATGAACCAGTAGTGTAACATGATGTGGAGGAACCCTAGTGTAAATGAGCTAAATTTGCGGGGTTTTAGGTCAAATTTGTGTGAAGTGGATTCAAGTAAATGGACACTTTTGGGGAAGTTCTTTTTATTTTTCAATGGCTTTCCACTGCTCTACCCATTCTATTAGAACGCTTGAACCCTGTCACTAGTTTCAGAGAGGAAAAATAAGAAGAGGAGAAGCATACGTATAAAAGAAGAAGAAGATGGAAAACAAGAGAAAAATAAGGAAATCATGGATTCTCGGTTTGTATTTTATTGTTTTAGGAAAATAATATTT
This sequence comes from Berberis vulgaris, assembly GCA_963556465.1. Lineage (NCBI taxonomy): Eukaryota > Viridiplantae > Streptophyta > Magnoliopsida > Ranunculales > Berberidaceae > Berberis > Berberis vulgaris. Next base: position 54,501,869 of record OY747136.1, on the reverse strand, counting down.
TTAGCTTGGATCAGCTGGAGCTGCTAACTATTTTTTTTTTTTATAAAGTTGGCTATACTCATTAGACGTTATTATCAACCGTAGGATCAACAACAATCTAATGGCCAATTATTTGGGTCTATATATGAGTAAAAAATGTGAGTCTCAGGATCTCGTCGCTTTTTCTAATACATGTCTTCTTCTACAATGCATCTTCATTTTCATCTTCATAACCTGGACAATTCATGAGTTATGTCTTTGTTTTCTCAATACTTTACCCAATTATTGATTTATTAAGCACCACAATTTCTCCAAACACAATGGGTAATGGATATAATTATTGAGCTAAACTTTTGACTAAAATTAGGTTTTGGATTTGGGATAAAAAGAAAGGCTAATAAAAGGCACAACGGGTTGGCTATTGACAATGTTAATAGGTGGGCTTAGGCTAAAATGGCTTTAACAAATAATGCCTATAGCATTTCCTAAGTTCAAATGGTTTATTTTTATGCCTTGACTAGTTTTTGGAAGACTTTTGAGTGCAAGTTCAATTTTTTGATGTCATTCTCAGTCCTTAATCAAATAATAATAATAATAATAATAATAATAATAATAATAATAATAATCAGATCAAGCAACGAGGAAATACAGATCCAAAAGAATTATTAAGTTATAAATAACTCATAATTGCATATTAACCCTCAGAAAATAGAATGGCTCGAATCTCACTAAAGGGTTAGGTCTCCACTAATGATTCATCAAGATGTCAGTTGTGCTTACTTATCTACTTCAAGTAAAATCTTGTGGCTAAGAGTGATAGGATTTCTAAGCTTGATTTTCATGAAAAACCTTTAGACATAGGCTAATATCCTGAACTACTGCTCAACTTTGTTAATTATCGAAAAATGAACAATTTTCATCACTAAGGGGCAATTTGACTAACATCCAAAATTTTAAGTTTTTTAATTTATTTTTGTTCAACAAAACATAAACACAATTTACAAATTTCCAATTCCAAACCTAAAATAAACATTGTTCTCAATGTTCAACTACGACACCATGGAGACACGTGATATGATGGAAATAGTTAAATAAGTTGGAACAAAGTGAAAACTTTAACTTTAAACCTGGTAGATGTGAGGTTGTGAATGTACAGTCCCTGCAAATTTAAAGCTCAGAAGATGTTATACCAAGAGTGGTTATATGACATACAAAATTGTGAAATTGCACCCTCAAGCCTTAATAATTACTAATCCTACAAGAAAAAATGTAAATTATGTACAATTGTGGCTGTGAATCTTAAATAGTTACGGAGAAAATGAGTAAGAGTGGGGTGCAACTAAATACGGTACTCAAAAATCAATTCTAGACTAATTGTTCGATACAACTAGAAAACCTTGGGACGCCTCCCAAAAACGTTTGGTTTAACATCCCCTGCGAGATGTTTCTAGACTAACTGCTTGATACAACTAGAAAACCTTGGGATGCCTCCCAAAATCGTTTGGTTTAACATCCCTTGCGAGATATAAATGGGGTCAAATACCTTTGACCAAATCGATGTGGGGACCCAAAATGGAAACTTATAAATCTAGCCTTGGTGAGGTCATCATAGATTAATACCGTAACGACAAGTGATCCCTCAACATGAATATGCAAACTACCCAAATTTCAATAAAGCCAGATAGGAGCAACCAAGGTGGTGTTTTCGAGGTAAGGAAGAAGATACGATCAAGCATATCCCTAAAATGGAACAAATCTCACTTGGGATTATTAGGGGCATGTATCAGACAATCAAAACTTGCACATGACGGTAGAGTGGAAAAATGTATGTGTCATGACAAGAAGTTTAACTAATCTCCGACTCACTATAACATGAATAGTCAGAATGAAAGTCAATAAGATTTGAGATCTGACAACAAAAATAATTGCATATGTTACATCATTTAGTTCAACTATGGGGTTAAAATTTTGTACTTTCTGACTAACCATTAAGGGGGTGTTTGAAACCAAAAGTATAAGCACTTCTACTTATTTTAGTAGAACTTATGCTACAAAATGGGTAGTCATTTTCATTGTTAGTTTGGCTAGATCACATGTGGAGGAGAAATAAAAATGTTGAGGATATGTATGAAAACATAAGGGAGTAGGTAGTTATTTCCAAAAGCTAGGGTTGAAAACAGAACTGACGGTTCGGTTTTTCACCTAAACCTTGAACTGAACCGACTCTAGTCGGTTTCAAAATTTTCAAACCGAAACCGAACCGATTCTAATTTATGCAAACCGTAACCGAATCAACTAAAACTAAACTAAAACCGAAATAAAACCAAACCAACCAACTATTTTAAACATATTATATTATTTTTATATAAAATGTATATTGTTTATTATATATTTTTGGTCGGTTTGGTTATGTTGGTTAAAATCACATAGACCAAAAACCGAACCGACCACTTTGGTTTTGAATTTTTTAAAACTGAAACTGAACTGATCGGTTCGATTTTGATCGATTCGGTCGGTTTAATCAGTTTGGTTGGTTTTTTGTTCAGCCGTACCAAAAGGAAAAAATTGCCAATTTAAGCTACAAAACAACTCCTTAGAAGTTCAAATTTTGGAGCTCCCAAACTTTCTTAGCTAGTATTTGGCAGTTATAAGCAAAACAGTCTAACCTCTCTAAATTAAAACCCCAATGATTAAGAACCTCTAACATTTAATAAAATTTCATGAAACTGACCGTATTCAATAGACATAATTTAATATTTATGCTATCTAATAATTAATACAAAATTAAAAAAATTTAATTAGCAGAATCATGTTCCATAGAGAACCATCTATTTAGAGTAGCATGTTTCTTCCCGGTTGTCTTGATCTCAAACCGTACATTTTGGAGTACCTTATGAGCTTTGGGGGTTTGAAATGTCAAGAAGAGAAATACATGAGTGAATGGGCACCTAATTTATCTTTCATAGAAAAAGGGGGTCCTCATCCATATCTTCTTCGACTTCCTCTTCATGATGGTCTTGTGACGATGCAATTGCTATGAGATCTTGTACCGTTGTACCTTCCTCATGGGCAATTTGTTTCTCTTCCTCTTCATGATGGTCTAGTAAAGATGAAGTTTAGAAGAAGCTTTCACTATTCAAGGTTTTATAGATTTAATTTTTTCTTGATGTTGTTCTTCTCATATTCCATGCATTTAATTTTTAATTGGAGATATGTATCATCCTTGAATTTATTTTTTATTAGAGATGTATACCAAACTCAATGGTAATTTATAAACAATAAATATATAAGACTAAATTAGCATGATGAAGACTTTCTAAACCTAGAAGTAGTGACATAAATTTTTTTAAGTAGATGTTCTGCAAATAAATAAATTTTGTTAATTAATAAATGATTGTGCAACGGATCGTTAATTTAGAGAGGTCAAACTGTATGTTTCTTTAGAGTGAATTCCCAAACACAACTTGGGTCCAAATGTTGACTCATTACTTTTTACTTGTGATGATATATCGAAATGTCCTCTTTCCTATGCCGTACACGTGTCATGATGATCTCAAGGAATAACACGCCCAAGTGTCAGTCCAACATTGATCTGACCCAAGCAGTTTCAAGCTCGCACAACACAGTTTGCCAGACGGACGCAAATCACTATAGCCTGCTAAGCCCACGCGTCTCACAACCATCCCCAATACTCGTAAGACCTATTAAGGCAAATATCTCGGGGATCAGCTTCGGAAAGGCAAGCCAGCAACACCTTGTTTCCAACTAGGAAGCAAATACTAGAGTATACGTTCAATATGGAAACTTCCATCTATGGACAACACTCTGATTGGGAACTATCTCCCGCGTATCTAGGAGTACAAGTCTAACAAGGAAACTTCCCTTCACAGTGCAACTCCTAATTAGAAAAGGGTCTCTACAAAGATATTTTTCCCTAAACTACGCCACTGATGGCCTAGTCGAACCAGGACTCTAGCACTATAAATAAGACATGAGGTTGGTAAGCTAAGGTACGCTACAAATTCCATATTTACAGCATTAAGCCTTCCTCGGATCCCTGTCTGACTTTAGCATCGAAGTGTCATCGGCCACCACAACGGAGGTCTGTGGCTCATGTGCGTTCCTTGTGCAGGTCAACAGGTCAAGGTCAAACAGGGAATTAAAATCGACTGCAACAGTTTGGCGCCGTCCGTGGGGAACGACAAAATTCCTAACCAATCACTAGCATCATCTCTCTTTCAAATTCAAGGAGATGGTAACCACCAGATCCCGCAATAATGGAGATTAAGGGGACTCGTCAAACGCTCAGACTGGCGCTGTACCACCGCTTCCAGCGGCGCCAATAACACGGGGGCAACAAACTCACGCCCCCACACCAACAGCAGCAACGACGAACCCCGAGATGGATATGAGATCATCTTATATACAGCAAATCCTGCTAATCAAGTAGAAGCTTAATGAGACACTAAGGACGTACGTCACACGCTTCAATAACGACTTGACTTTCATCAACGTTTGTAATGACGCAACAACCGTCGCAGCCTTCACCGACGGTCTGAGGAACAACAAGTTCTATAACTTCCTAACTCTGGACCCACCAACGAATATGGCGGACCTGGTGAAAGAAGCACAAAATTACATCTCCCTAGAGAAGGAACGGACTACCAGAAGAAAGGCTGAGTCTGAGGAGAAATCCTCCAACAAAAAGGTAAGAGACGAATTGACAAGCACGATACACGTACTCCATGGGGCACATTCCGAGTCCGAACAATCAAACAGGTCCTTAAAAAGAGCTCTCGAAGAAATGAGGATCGAAGTGATACGTGGTGACTGACAGACATCACTTGCCCAGAGCCATGATCCTCTTATATCACTAGCCTATACAAACGAAGACCTCCAGGGCGTCCAGCTCCCGCATAACGATGCTCTGGAGATAATGATCTCATTAGCAAGCTGTGAAGTAAGGAGATCCTTGGTGGACATAGGAAGCTCATTAAATGTTCTATTATTCCGCACATTCCACAACATGCAGAAAACGTTCTAACCGCTAGTAGCCGTCCAATGATTGATTTCAGTAATGAAAAAGCTTCCCGGAGGAAAAAAATATAGTTAACAGTAGTAACGGGAAAGCCACCAATTCAAAAAGTTCCATTTCAAGAGTTCATAGTGATCGATGCACCATCCACCTATAATGCTATTCTGAGGAGGCCCTAGATACACCAAATGGGAGCAATAGTTTCCACTCTACACCAATGCATCAAGTACCCAGTCAACCAAACAGTCGATACCATACGAGGTGACCAAGAAACTACCAGAAAATGCCAGTACATGACCCCACAACAACCGGGTAACTTTCAATTGGCCACTAGTCCCACGGTCAAGACGTCTCTTAATCTCGCCAAAGAAGTTGAGATAGAGAAACCAATCCCAGACGATGAAGTTCCAGTGTGCCCCAGGGGCAGACCCAACACCGGTCAACCGAAGGAAGAAACCATCACAATTTACAGCCCTTTCAACAATAGCGCCATTCAAATAAGTTCCCGCTTGAGCAAAGAATTGGCAGAACAAGTGATAAAGCTACTACAACAGAACCAGGACGTCTTCACCTGGACCATGCAAGACATGGTGGGAATCGAATCGTTAGTAATCACTCATTGCCTAGATGTGGACCTCACGAGGAAAACCATATGGCAGAAGAAGAAGACCGTAACGCCTAAAAGAAATAAAATCATAAACGAGGAGGAACAGCGGTTACTCAATGAAAACATGATCAAAGAAGCAAGATACTCGGACTAGCTGGCACACACTGTATTGGTGAGGAAGAAAAATGGGAAGTGGAGAGTCTGCATAGACTACACGGACTTGAACAAGGCTTGCCCAAAGGACAACTTCCCACTTCCCCACATCGATCAGATCGAGAACGCCACATCCAGACACAACCTCCTAAGCTTCATGGGCGCCTACTCGTGCTACAACCAGATATTAATGCACCCTCCAGATTAAGAGAATACCTCTTTTATAACTGAGAGAGGAATACACTGCTACAGGGTGATGCCCTTCGGCTTGAAGAAAGCAGGTGCTACATATCAATGACTAGTGAGTCGAATGTTCAAAGAACAGATTGGTAGGAACATGGAGATCTTCATAGACGATATGTTGGTCAAGAGCCTCTGCAGCCCCAACCACATAAAATACCTCACCGAAACATTCAACCAACTTCGAAAGTATCAAATGAAATTCAACCAACAAAAGTGTATGTTCGGAGTTGAGTTAGGGAAATTTCTAGGCTACATAGTGAACCAGAGCGGAATCAAAGCTGATCCAAAACAGATTCAGGCCCTTCTCAACATGAAAGCTCTCGCCAACATCTGAGATGTTCAGAGCCTGACTGGGAGGGTGGCAGCACTCAACAGGTTTGTATCTAAATCATCCAACAAATGCCTTAATTTCTTCAAAATATTGAGAGGAAACAAATGATTCTTATGGGACGGAGAGTGTGAACAAGCCTTCCAGAGCTTGAAGGCATACATGGAAAGCCTCGAACTACTTTCAAAACCGGCAACAGAAGAAACACTTTACTTATACTTGTCCGTCTCCAAGCGTGCCGTCAGCTCAGCCCTTGTGCGAGGCGACCGAAGAATTCAAAGACCAGTATACAATGCCATCAAGACCTTCATGGAAGCAGAGGCATACTACCTAGACCTGGAAAAGTTAGCCCTGACACTGGTCGTGTCCTCGAGGAAACTAAGGCCTTATTTTCAGGCTTACTCTATAAAAAATTCTAACCAAGCACCCGCTCCGCATAATACTACACAAGCCAGAGTTATCGGGTAGGATGGTGAAATGGTCGGTAGAACTCAGACAGTTTGACATAAGCTATGCCCCAAGAACCGCCATCAAAGCCCAAGCGCTGGCAGACTTCATCGCTGAATTCACCGGCGGAGAAGAACCAAAGACAAACCTTCAAGCCCAAGATTCAAGCATTTAAGGATGGAACCTGCATTGTGATAGGTCATCAACAGGAAAAACAAGTGAAGCTGGAATCACACTCCGCTCTCCAAACAGCTTCACCCTCGAGAAAGCCGTCAGATTCAGCTTTCCCGCCTCAAATAACGAATCTGAATATGAGGCCCACCTGTCCGGCCTAAAACTAGCCACAGGGATCGGGATAGATCACCTAACAGCATATAGTGACTCAAGGTTGGTATTCAGCCAGGTTAAAATATAATTCAAAGGCAAAAACCATCTCATGATAGCCTACCGCGAAAAGGTACTTCGTGTAATAAGTCGGTTCAAAAGGTGCGAGCTCTTACAATATTACAAGATGACAATAAAAGAGCTAACGTTCTAGTCAAGGAAGCCTGAGCCTTTTCCAAAGTCTCAAACGGTCTCATCGAATACCAAGAACAATCAAGCCTCGACGAATAAGAACCTAGAGATGTTTGTGCTACAAACACAACGGCAAGTTGGATTACTCAGATTCTCGAATATATCGAAAGCGAAGCCTTGCTAGTCGAGAAGGACAAAGCTAGAAGACTCAGGAGCAGAGAAACATGGTACACTCTCCTAAACAACAAGTTATACAGGAGTTCAACGATCGGACCCCTTTTCCGATTTTTGTCCCCCTAAGGCAGATCGGGTGCTAAAAAGGATCCACGAAGGGATATGTGGAAATCATCCCGATGGGAGAACCCTTGCCCACAAAGATTTAACCCTAGGGTACTATTGGTCGATGATGCAATGAGACGCCAAAGATATTGTCCGTAAATGCGACAAATGTCAGAGGTTCGCGCCATACACGCACATGCCTTCCTAGCCACTGACACAGATGACTAGTCCGTGGCCATTCGCACAATGAGGGATGGATATCATCGGACCGCTCTTAGGATCAACCGGTAGAAAATTCCTTTTTGTAGCAGTCGACTATTTCACCAAGTGGGTCGAAGCGGAGCCCCTATCAAAGATATGGCAAATCCAAATAGAGAAATTCATATGGGCAACCATCTTCTGCAGATTTGGCATCCCCAGAGTATTGGTCAACGATAACGGAACTCAATTCGAAAATATCAAGGTTAATAAACTATGTGAAAGTTTAAACATCAGTCACCATTTCTCCTCGCCGGGGTACCCACAAGCCAACGGCCAAGTGGAGGTTACCAATCGAACAATCTTGGAAGCAATCAAAAGAAAACTTGATGCAACCAAGGGGAAATGGGTTTCAGAGCTACCAGGAATACTATGAGAGTATCTAACAACCAAAAGAATCCCTACCTGACGCCGGGCAGAATAGCGATTATCCTGCAGGCTAGTTCTAAAAGATAATTCACAAGGAAGAACACAAGAGAATTGCCCAAAACATAGAGAAATACTCTAATGTTCAATTCCAATTATCAAAATCAAAAGGTGTCTATAAAGTTAGCCCACAAGCCGGGCTTTATAGCTAAAACTCGTGATTATTAGAATTTTACCAAAAATAGCAAATCCCAATAATCATGCTAAAACAAAATACGTAATAAAAGAAAAAATCTACCAAAAATCTAGCCCAAATTGGTTTAGAAACACTTCCTAAACGAAGAATGAAATATTACCATAAAAGGAAAAAAATTACTAAAATTGTAGATTCGAAAGGGTAGACAGTAGATTTTTGCCTCGAAAAGTTGTGCAACGAGCATATCTAGTTGAATCTGATGTGCACGCCAAAAAGATCTTTCCGAATTGGGGTCATATGCGCGATTCTGATACTCGTAGCCAAAGCTATGGCCAAAATACCGAAACACACCCAAAACTGCCCAAAAGATCACGATTTCCTGCTATCTTTGCGTTGATCTGCCAATTCAAGGTATCTCAGAGCCAATAACGTGCTATCTGACAGCTCAACATCATCTGTCTCGGATCCTCTTGCATCAGTCGCCCCGGGTTGGAAAAAAATCGTCCTCGAGTTCACAATAGCTTCATCGGAATCCACAAAACAAGGACTCAGGTGCTTTACATTAAAGACATGAGAAGTCCTCAAATGACTGGGGAGGCGCAGTCTGTAGGCGTTATCATTGATCTTCTACAAGATCTCACAAGGTCCAATCTTCCTCTCCTTAAGCTTGTTATACTCTCCAACAGGAAAACGATCACGAGTTAATGCTACCCAAACAAAATCACCAACATCAAAAAGTACCCGACGACGGTGACTGTCGACCTGATTCTTGTACTTGGAATTACTCTCGTGAATGGCCACCTTTACCTGCTCATGGATACCCCGAAGATGTTCTGCCATCGCATCTGCCTTGTGACTCAAATGACCCACAAGTGGAATAGGGGCTAAGTCAAGTACTTCGGACGGATTCTGACCATAGACAATCTCAAATGGGCTAGTTCCTGTGGTTCTGCTCTTCGACCTGTTATAGGAAAATTCTGCTTGAGGCAACGCCAAATCTCACTGCTTCGGTTAAGTTCCTGCCAAACGCTTCAAAAGGTTCCCCAAACTCCGGTTCACCATCTCGGTCTGACCATCCGTCTAGGGGTGGTATGCGCTGCTAAAATTCAATTTTGTCCCCAGTTTCTCCCATAAACTCTTCCAAAAATGACTCATGAACTTGGTGTCACGATCTGAAGTAACGGATTGGGGAACACCATGTAAACGCACAATCTCCTTGAAACAGTGTTCTAAAAATTGCTAGGCGCTGGGCGGGCGGCAAGCAGGTGCTTAGCGCCCAGGGGCCTAGGCGGTCTTAGGTTTTGTATTATAACTTTAATAATTAACAAAAGTTAAGCATAATACCTTATCAATTACATCCAATTTAATGCCAATACACATATGCAAAATTTAAAAACATGAAAAATTAACAATCATGAACAAAATTTATTAAAACTCAAATGACTGAAGTTGGTCATGATGGGTACTTTATATAAAATTGAATTTGTGGACGAATATCCAAACCTACTCTTTTATTTTTCTTCAAATTGCATGAATAACCTCAGTCATGTTTGATAAAATCTACATTAGTAAAATTGGTACCGGCAGATCCTTTGAGAATTCCATTACGTTATCATCCTTTGCTACATTTAGACATATATTGAATAAAAAAAATAGTTTATTTCTAAAAAAGAGGAAAGAAAAATAAAATAAGAACAAAATCAGCCTTATTAAAAATAAAATAAAATAAAATAAAATTTGCCCAGACCGCCTAGGCCGCCTAGACCCGCCCAGACTGCCCACAACCGCCGAGACTGCCCGCCCAGCCATTAATCTGGGCAGTTTCCCATCTTCTAGCGCCTAGGCTGATTTTTAGAACACTGCCTTGAAGTAGAGATGGGCGATCTGGGTAGCATCCATTATTTTTCTGCAAGCTACAAAATGGGCCATCTTGGAAAACCTGTCAACCACTACCAAAATAGAATCCCAGGCCCGTTGGGTACAAGGTAAGCCCAACTAAAAGTCCATACTGACATCAAACCAAGGGGCTTCAGGTACAGGTAAAGGTGTGTACAGGCCCGCATTAGTGAGAACTCCCTTGGACCGCTGACACACATAATAACGCTCCACATAATGAGCCACGTCATTGGTCAATTTGGGCCAATAATAGGTAGAAGAGATCAAGGCCAATGTCTTATCTTGTCCAAAGTGACCCTCGTTATGAAGTTCACGAATAATCTGCTGCCTTAAAGAACAATCTGGAATGCACAACTGTAATCCACGAAACAGATAACCATTATGCAAAGTAAAATCATGACGTTGACCATCAGTTACCTCCTGAATTATCCTCCCAAAGGAAAGATCTGCAGCATACATATTAGAGAAAGCCTCAAATCCTGTAATTCTAGTGCTCATGGTGGTGAGGAATAACGTACGACGGCTCAGTGCATTTGCAACACGGTTCAAACTCCCTGCTTGGTGCCTCAATGCAACATGAACTCCTACAAGTACGCTACCCATTTGGCATGTCGTCTACTCAGCTTGTATTTGCCATTGATGTACTTCAGGGCCACATGATCAGTGAGAAGAATGAATTCCCTCTGTACTAGGTAGTGACGCCAATGCTTCAGGGACTGAACTATGGCATAAAACTCCATATCATAGGTGGAATAATTCTTCTTTGATCCTAATAGCTTCTCACTGAAAAAAGCTATTGGGCGCCTCTCCTGACTCATAACACCACCAATGCCAACCCCAGAAGCATCACAGTTTACCTCAAACACCTTTTCAAAATCAGGAAATGCCAAAACTGGTGCCTTTGTCATCTTTTGCTTGACAAGTTGAAAACTAGCCTCCGCCTCCTCGGACCACTAGAAATCACGTCCCTTAAGGCACTCTGTGATAAGAGCAATCAGAGTGCTGAAGTTTTTGATGAACTGGCGGTAGAAGGACGCCAATCCATGGAAACTTCTGACATCATGTAAGGTCTTTAGTTTGAGCCACTCCAAGACCGCATCTATCTTCGACTGATCTGCATGAACACCATCAGTAGACAAAACAAAACCTAGAAAGTTACAGAAGTAGTGAAGAAAAAACACTTATTTTGATTGACGAACAGGCGTTCCGTCCTCAACACATCAAAAACAGCATGGAGGTGATCCAAATGTGACGCCCATGTCGGGCTATAAATGAGGATGTCGTCGAAGTAAACTGCAACGAATTTTCCCATGAAAGGCCATAAAACCTAATGCATAAATCTCATAAATGTGTTGGGCGCACTGGACAGTCCAAAAGGCATGGCCATCCACTCATACAACCCATGTTGCGTCTTAAACGCTGTCTTCCACTCATCTTCAGACCTTATTCTGATATGGTAGTATTCGCTTTTAAGGTCAATTTTTTAGAAGACCTTAGAACCGGACAGCTGGTCTAACATATCATCCAGGCGGGGAATTGGAAACCTGTATTTCACTGTAATCCTGTTGATTGCCCTTTTATCAACACACATACGCCAAGAGCCATCTTTCTTCGGCACCAGCAGAGCAGGAACTGCACATGGGCTCATACTCTCACGGATGTAGCCCCTCTCCAATAACTCTACCACCTGTCGTTGCAACTCTTCAAATTCCTTGGGACTGAGGCGATAAGCTGGTCGGTTAGGTAAACTGGAACCCAGAACAAGTTCAATCTGATGTTGAATATCTCTCATAGGCGGCAGCCTAGGAGGAAGATCCTCTGACATCGGGTCAGAAAACTCTGCTAGCAGCTGCTGCACCTCTGCTGGCAAATCTGGATTCATTTCTGCTGTACTTTTCCCACAAGGCAGCAGAGCATAGACCACGTCTCCACGCTCAATCTCAACTAAAATCCTGGACCTAGAAAGCAGGTTAGTATTATTGGCAACCGGAGTAGGAGTGGGTCCTTCCCGATGAGGTGCCAACACAATCTTCTTCCCTTTGATGCTAAGGGAATAAGTATTTTTCCGTCCATCATGAAAAACACTGCGATCATACTGCCAAGGTCTGCCTAACAATACATGACAAACATCCATAGACACAACATCGCACCAAGCATTATCAAAATATTTCCTGCCAATCGAAAAATACATTAGGCATCGCCTATCTACTGCTACCTCACTGCCTTTATTCAACCACGACAATTTGTACGGCTTGGGATGACGATCTGTCTTCAACTGCAATTTCTGGACATCCTCTTCAGACACTACGTTTTCACAATTGCCACTGTCAATGATCAACTTGCAGACATTATCTGCAATTGTGCAGGTCGTGTGGAAAATATTGGTTCTCAACCAATCATCCCCTGAATCGCCCTTGGGAGTCAATAGGCTCTTACGAACAACCAGAGTCTCATGGCCATCTCCATACAACACATCTCCATTTTCATCATCGTCATACACAGGCTATCTAAGCTCATCAGTTTCGTCTACCATGTCCTCCTCAATCAGGAGATTGTTGCCCTTCTGAATAGCAGGCTTCCTGCACTCATTCGCTCTATGTCTTTGTTCACCACATCTGAAACATCTAATATTTGAGTTAGAATTAGTCTGCGGTGGCAGCTGGATAAGACGGGATTCTTGAGGGCGAACTGGCCGACTACTTTGATCACTTCTGATCATGGGTCTTCTGTTCTGTTGTTTCTCCACAGCAAGTGCACGCTAGTAGGCTTCAGAAACGGTCCACAATGAGTGAAGGCTGAGGACATCTTGGAAATGATGTCGTAATCCCCCCAAATATTGTGCCACCATCTGCTCCTCCGTCCCAGATAAGTCATTTTGGGCAATCAATTAATAAAACTCCTCTATGTAATCATCTACCGATCGCGTGCCTTACCTCAATGATTGAAGTCGCTGAAACAAAGTTTTAGTGTAGCCGAAACGAAGGAAGTGACCCTTCATCTTCTCCCAATCAGTGATCTTGGCCTTGCCCTATCTGTCTCGGGATCGCTTCAACTGCTCCCACCACGCAGATGCTCTGCCTTTGAGTTTGATGGCGACCAATTTTACTTTGACACGATCTGGGACTTTCTTATACTAAAAAATACGCTCTACTTCATTCAACCAATCAACGAATCCTTCAGCCAGTAACGTACCAGAAAACTCAGGCAGATCTACTCTGAATTCGGGGTCTCCATGACGATCCTCCCGACCATGGCACTCCCAGAATCGAGCATGTTTGTGATATGGGTTTTCAAAACTGGAATCAGAATCATGATCTTCCATCTCACGATCACCGAAATCCTGCGCCGCTAGACGTTGGGATAACTCTACAACTTGCCACTGTAAATCCTCAATCATCACATCCTGAACGTTACGATCATGGATTGGGGCTTCCTCGTTCGGAACCTGCCCGCGATGACCACGACCACCAGCCATGGAAACTAATGAAATCTTACCCCAAGAAGATGCTGAAGCTCTGATACCAATTGACGTCGGGCATAATAGCGATTACCATGCAGAAAAGTTCTAACAGATAATTCACAAGGAAGAACACAAGAGAATTGCCCAAAACACAGAGAAATACTCTAATGTTCAATTCAAATTATCAAAATCAAAAGGTGTCTCTAAAGTCAACCCACAAGCCGGGTTTTATAGCTAAAACTCGTGATTATTAGAATTTTACCAAAAATAGAAAATCCCAATAATCATGCTAAAATAAAATACGTAATAAAAGAAACAATATGCCAAAAATCTAGCCAAAATTGGGTTCAGAAAACACTTCCTAAACGAAGAATGAAATATTACCATAAAAGGAAAAAATTACTAAAATTGTAGATTCGAAAGGGGAAACAGTGGATTTTGGTCTCCATAACATGCGCAACGAGTGTAGCTTGTTGGCTATGACATGCGCGCCTAAAATAGCTTTCCGAATTGGGGTCATATGCGCGATTCTGATACCCGTAACCAAAGTTATGGCCAAAATACCGAAACGCACCCAAAACTGCCCAAAGATCACGATTTCCTGCTATCTTTGCGTTGATGTGCCAATTCAAGGTATCTCACTGCCAATAACGTGCTATCTAACAGCTTAGCATTATTTGTCTCGGATCCTCCTACATCACTACCGGAGAAACACCCTTCGCCCTAGCCTACAGGCCAGAAGCCATGGTTCCAGTAGAACTCGAAGTGCCCACCTTCTTAATGGAGGAGTTCAGAGTAGACAATAACGATAAAGCCTTGCGTGTCGAACTAGACCTCCTCGAAGAAAATCGAGACCTAGCCTCCACTAAGATAGTTGCCTACCAGCAACAAATATTGCAATACTACAACAAGAAGGTCAAGCCACGCAAATTCAGAGTGGGAGACTGGATACTTAGAAAACCCTAGCAGAACACCAAAGAAGCGAAAACAGGAAAACTTAACCAAAACTAGGAAGGACCCTTCAAGATGACCAAGGTAAACAAGTCGGGGACATACTAGTTGGAAGACATAAACGGTGACAAACTTAAACAACCATGGAATGTAGAGCATCCCAAAAAATATTATCTATAAAAATATTTGCTTTTACTAAACTTCCACGGTTGTCCATTACAACCAATGCAACCTCCAATCATCTCACCGTGGCTAGATCCGAAATATCCTACCCAGCACCTAGTCCGCTACGCATGGATGACAATGGCCTAGGAAGTGGGAGTCTAGTCAGCGCTCTTACGCCTAATGAGGAAGAGTCACCAAGGGATCACTGCTCTTCTACTGACAATGATCGTTGAACCTATCAGGTAAGCTTAGTCAGTTTGCGACTGGTGATGATGGCTTCTGTTGCGCCTGATGCCTAGTTCGCTGCACCCGGACGACTATGGCCTAGGAAGTGAGGATCTAGTCAGCGCGCTTACGCCTGATGATGATGACTCGCCAAGGGATGATTTTTCTTATACATACAATGATCGTCGAACCTACCAGGTAAGCTTAGTAAGTTTGCGACTGATGACGACGGCTTCTGGTGTGCCCAATGCCTAGTCCGCTGCGCGCGGATGATGATAGCCTAGGAAGTGGGAGTCTAATAAGCTTTCTTACGCCTGATGATGACAACTCTCCAAGGGATCATTGTTCTTCTACAAGCAATAATCGTGGAACCTACCAGGTAAGCTTAGTTAGTTCGCGACTGATGACAACGACTTCTGGTGCGTCTGACACCTAACACAAAATGCAGATGATCGTGGCTTAGGAAGTGAGAGTCTAGTCAGTGCTCTTACGCCTGATGACAATGACTTGCCAAGGGATCATTGCTCTTCAACAGACAATGATCGCCAAACCTACCAGGCAAGCTTAATCAGTTCGTGACTGATGATGATGGCTTCTGGTGCGCTTGACGCCTAGTCCGCTGAGTACGGATGATGATGGCCTAGGAAGTGGAGTCTAGTCCGCGCTCTTACGACTGATGATGATGACTCGCCAAGGGATTATTGCTCTTTTACAGACAATGATCGCCGACCCTACCAGGTAAGCTTAGTTAGTTCGCGACTGATGAGAACGATTCTAGTAAGCTCGATGCCTAGTTTGCTGCGCACAGATGACAATGGCCTAGGAAATGGGAGTCTAGTCAGCGCTCTTACGCTTGATGATGATGACTCACCAATGGATCATTGCTCTTCTAAAAAAATGATAGCCGAACCTACCAGGTAAGCTCAGCAAGTTAGCAACTGATGACGACGACTTCTGGTGCACCTGATGCCTAGTCCACTGCGTGTGGATACGATGGCCTAGGAAGTGGGAGTCTAGTCAACGCTTTTACGCCTGATGACGATGACTCGCCAAGGGATCATTGCTCTTTTACAAACAAAGATCACCAAACCTACCAGGTAAGCTCAGTCAGTTCGCGACTGATGACGATGACTTCTGATGTGCCTGACGCCTAGTCTATTGTGCGCGTATGACGATGGTCTAGGAAGTGGGAGTCTAGTTAGCACTCTTACGCTTGATGACGACGACTCACCAAGGGATCAATGTTCTTCTATAGACAATGACCGCCGAATCTGATCAGGTAAGCCTAATCAGTGACGACTGGCAACGACAACTTCTGATCAACACCCGAATTTGCAGCTCGCTGTGTGCGGGTGTAGATGATTTGGAAGGTGGGTGCCTAGTCAGTCCTGATTGATTTCAGCGGCTTGCCACGGAACCATTGCTCCTCTACAGACCATGGTTGTTGAATTTAATCACAAGCCAATGAGTGCTCCTACGTCTGATGACGACGACTCGCCAAACAACCAATGATCTCCGAAACACACCAAGTAAGCTTAGTCAGTTCCTATTGACAACAACGGCTTTTGGAATATCCCAACACCTAGTCCGTTGTGCACGTGGTTTAGGGAGTAAGAATGTACTCAGCGGTTCCACGACTCGTGGCGGCGACTCGTCAGGGACCATTACGACTCACTTATAAACAAGGGTGGCTCAGAGCAACCAATTTTGATGCAACTCAACTGATAATACAGACCATCTGCCAGCATGTAAAGCCTGAAAGTACTAATCCCACAAACTACAGCATGGCTCGAAAGCTTATAAAGAAGATATAATGGCACGAGAGTACAAGACAAAAAGCAAAGTTACAAAACATGACTTTCATTAAAAAAATTGTTTTTGTCCCGAGAAGGACATTACAACTAATTTTTAGCAAAAGAAGGCTAAACTGCTTCCTCAATAGCAAGTCTCGAAGAACCAGGACTTTCTTCCTGCGTGATAGCCCCAAAAGTGGCCTTCCTATAATAAGCAAAGTTAAGGCCAAGATCAGGGCGCTCTTCTATAATGAGCTCTAGAAGCACTAACCTGCCCCGCACAACCTCAGACGAAATATCCAACTTCCATCCCGAAGCACTGAAATCCACCACAGCTACCAATGTGGCATAGTGCGAGCGCTATTCCATCAACAAGTGTTCTGCTTCACAAAGGCATAATAGCCCATTCAGTCTCGGCTCGCTTCCTCTCGATAATCTGAGCCTGCAGATTAGACAACCATTTGCCAACAGTGCGTTCTAAGCGCTCCAATTCAGCGTGGGCCGGCCCCAGTTCTGCTCAGGTTAAAGCCAAGTCTACTTCGGTTGACTTTAGTTGAGCCTTTACGGCTACCAATTTCGATTCAGATGAGGACGTCGCAGTCTGCATGGCTCCCAAGTCCGCAGTAGCACTGGAATCCTGTTGTTGATAAGTCAAAGAATCCACCCGATGGAGGACATCCAAATATGACACTTGCAGGTCTGCGAAAGCCTTTTTTAGAGCAAGAACTCTCCCGTGAGCATCGGGATGCAACACAACAAAACCATGTGACTCAGTAGTCGAGCCTCCGCCACGAATCCATGGTCACTCACAATGTTGACCCTAGTCTAGTGCTCTCCTCGCCTAAGTCAACAGAGGGGATAACAAGATCCAGCGAGAGACGATGATCACCTGGGACCAAATCCTGAGCAGATGAAAGTAACTCATACCTTGCATCAGCCGCCTCCTTATCTGGCAAGGATGATAGCTCGGAAGAAGAAGTAGCATGATTGGTGGGTCACCTCCTCTTGGGAATAACAATAGGAGGCACGCCGCTTCCAACTTGGCCAGCGTAGTTGGGTTGGGCATAACCAAACTCTTTTTCTTGGAATGATGACCTCGACCTTTTCAGTTGATGAACTGAGTGCAGCAAGGACATCATGGGAGCACCAGAGCAACCCGCCCTGTACAACATTACCTGGCATTACGACCCCCATTGACATACATTGACGGGAGTTCGTTAAACTCCCTTTCTATCCATTTTTCCTCCTCAATGAGGATTGGAGTTGCAAACTTTTCTAAAAAAAGAAGCAACATATAAGGTCAACACTGCATCCAAGAGTAGAAAGGATAAGACAACAACAAAGAACTTACTATTGTCAAACTGGAAGTACTTGGGGACTCGACATCCTCCAAGCCTGAACTATGAGGAATTCGCCAAAACCAGAAACCATTACTTTTGCCGAGGCTCATTGTCATCCGCTGCCGAACGCAAGCAAGCAGGGATGTTCAGTACGCAAATGCCCCTAGAATTCAACCGAGTGGCAGTCAAACAATGAACTATCGCCGGGGTCAAATGAAGGCCAGCATTATGCGCTCTGAGAAGGATCACAATCAAAATCCTGAACCTGCTCGGGGCCAATTGAGTGGGAGGCATACAGAGAGAAAAAAAACACCAAACATCGTCCGGCACTAGGAACCAGAATCTAGATTCAAACATGCCCCGGTGCAACCCTATATACTCCTGTGGGGGTGAAGATGGAGTCCTAGTCGCAAATGCAGCGATGATTTCCAGATCCCCGAGAACATGGTATAGGCTCTGAAACGTGATTAATTTGGTTTCATCAACCAAGCTCTTCTAAAAAAGCTTGAGGCAAGTATAAGACAACTTCTACTTAAGAGTAAGTTCATCGTTATCCGCCATTGATGGAAAGTACAAATCAAGCTTTACAGAAGAACACCCACGCAAAAGAAAAATACAATAAGAAACAAAAGAGATCTTCTTTGAAACAACGACTATTTATAGAGAATATAAATTGTACCTCTTCTCCTTGAGCAGTCGCGTATCCATTAATGCTATGCGCTACTAGAGACAACATTTCGGGTTCAATCATCACGACAGTACAATTACTTTTCAAAGATTCAGTGGACCGACTAAATGCCCCACTAACTCGGGCGGAACAGCTGATGATACATCGAAACGTCCTCTCTCCTACATCGTACAGATGTCATGATGATCTCAAGGAATAACAGGCCTAAGCGTCAACCCAACACTGATCTGGCCCAAGCGGTTTCAAGCCCACGTAGCATAGTCCGCAAGACGGATCCAAATCACTACAACCTACTAAGCCCATGCATCTCACAGCCATCCCCAATACCCATAAGACCTATTAAGGCAAGCCAGCAACACCTTGTTTCCAACTAGGAAGCAAATACCAGAGTATACGTCATACATGGAAACTTTCATCTATGGACAACACTGTGATTGGGAACTATCTCCCTCGTATCTAGGAGCACAAGTATAATAGGGAAACTTCCCTTCACAGAGCAACTCCTAATTAGATAAGGATCTTCACGAAGATCTTCTTCCCTAAACTACATCACCGATGGCCTTGTCGAATTAAGACTCGAAAACTATAAATAAGACATGAGGTTGGTAAGCTAAGGTACACTACAAATTCCCTGTTTACAGCATTAAGCCTTCCTTAGATCCTTATCTAACTTTAGCATCGGAGTGCCATCGGCCACCACAACGATGGTCCGTGGCTCATGTCCATTTCTTGTGCAGGTCAACAGGTCAAGGTCAAGCAGGGAGCAAAAATCGACTGCATCAACTTGTATTATTATACATTTTCCATTAACGTGGTTAAAGCTCTAGAATGTAATAAATATCATCTTTACCATGATTCATGTACACTGGGCAGATTAAATGACAATGATACGATTATGAGTTAAATTCACGATTTATAGTCAATGATCTTATCTAAAGTTAAGAATCAATTACCTACATTGACTAATTTTAGATCATTATGGCATTCAACTTTCCTTATCTATAAAATCTAGCTTGTTTAAAATTTCCATTTAACGAGGTTAAAGCTCTATGTTTTAAATATCATATTTGCCATTGATGATACATCAAAATAGACTTTCATCGAAGCCATACACGTGGCAGAAAACACCCATCACGAGGATCTATTGGGCCAGCTCATAAAACCCAAAAAGGTTAAAGCCAACCATAAAGGCCCAAACAAGGCCCATTATTAGAAGACTTAATCAAAGCCCAAATCTAGGCCCGACACGAGTTCTCTCATAAAGAAGAGGAACGTTGCAAAAAAAAAAAGTCATGGAGGGAGTTACGCCTCCACGGACGCATCTTCATCAAGGAAGAGACTGTTACGAGAAACATCTCCTTACGTTGCGCCTCACATGCTTAAGTCACGCAGAGAATTAACCGCGGCCATTATAAAAAGTTAAAGGGAACATTCGACAAAGGTATGCAACTTTAATTGAGTTTTATCCAGATTTACTTCCTTCTTCAAATAGAGTTGTTGACTTAAGGATTGGAGTGCCTTCGGCCACCAAAAAGGTGGTCCTTGGTAGTGTAACATCTGTTTTGCAGGTCAAACTCACAGAAAGACGAGATTTGAATGCATCAGTTTGGCGCTGTCCGTGGGAAATGACAAGTTTTCTTTCGAAAAAGAAGATCCACAATGACGAAGTTCACCAAAATCTGATAGACGATCAACAAGTTGTCAGGACAAATGACACACCCTACAAATCCTCAACCCGACGATGATATGAATAACTCTCCTATTGGTGACAATGTATCACAAACAGCTCGCGAACAAGACGCAACCCCAATCATCGAGCCAATGGCACCCGACAATCAAGATCCATAGCATACAATAACCCAGACAACTGCAGATATCTGGTGAAGGTGCCACGGATCCTCGGGTAGACCTGCTTATGGTCCAGATGGACTACATGATGAAGATGCTAGAAAAACTCACCCAGGAGTACATTCAACCAGCTGATCTTGTCTAGGCACCGCCCCTGCAAAATTCCACCAATTGAACTCAAGGGAGTGATGAAGTTCCAACAAAACCCCAACAGGGAAACCGCGAGAGTAATGTACTCCTCCAAGGCAAGACTCCACACTGCGATGGAACGATTGCTAAAATCCCGTTCAGAATCGGAATCACTGATCCCAACGTATAGTATGAATTAGCCAAGTCGCCATTCTCCGTCGCCCTCAAGATAACTCCCATGTCGAAAAAGTTCACTCCACCAAAGTTTGAAGTATACGATGGCACCACCGACCCAACAAATCACCCGAGACACTTCCACCACATGATGGGATTAAAGGAAACAGCAGAGTCGATCTTGTGCAGAACATTTCTGACTAGCCTTACCTCCACAGCAATTAATTGGTTTAGCAACCTACCACCGAGGTCAATAGACTCCTTCCAACGTTAGCCAGCGCCTTTATCACAAGATACATCAGAAGTCAACGGATGAGGAAAAGGACCACACTACCTCCTCCATGTCAAGTAGAAGCCCGAAGAAACGACACGAAAATACGTCACTCGTCTCACCAACAAATTGATAATGATCGATCGATGCAGCGATAATACAGTCGCTGCAACTTTCACCGTCGGGTTGAAGAGAGACCCATTTATTTACGCTTTCAACCTGGAACCTCCAAAAAGCAAGGTGGTCTTGATGAAAACAACCCAAAAACACATTTTTCTTAAAGAGATGAAAGCTGCCAGGACAAAAAATGAACAAGAAAGGGAAAATATTCAAGGAAATGGGAAAGGAAGGAAGAGATGAGACGAGATGATGGACCACGGGAAGATAGCAGTCAATGAAAGAAATATCAGAGTGGCGGAAGGACTGAATCCAACCAGCGGGGATCCAGAAAGTTATAATTGACACAACCCTGTATGAGCAAATAACCAGCGAATGAAAAAGGCATAGAAACCATTCACTGCCCTGAAGACAAGTTGGACCAACATCCTAAAATACATGTAGAATTGGGAGAACATCAACTTGCCACCCAGAATGATAGGAGACCCAGAAGGAAGAGATAAAAGCAAGTATTGTTTCTTCCACATGGATCACGGGCATGATACCGAGGACTGCTAATAATGAAAGAAGAAATCGAGAATTGTATTCAAAGCAGACGACTCAATGATTTCATTGGAATGCTAGACAAACAGTTCTAAGGAAAATGAAAAGGCAAATACCACCACACATAATCAAATTAACAATCTAGAGAACTGATATACGCCTTACACTGCATCCAA
This sequence comes from Berberis vulgaris, assembly GCA_963556465.1. NCBI lineage: Eukaryota > Viridiplantae > Streptophyta > Magnoliopsida > Ranunculales > Berberidaceae > Berberis > Berberis vulgaris. Next base: position 54,479,686 of record OY747136.1, on the reverse strand, counting down.
CCAAGCAAAGAAGCACCTCCCGCTCGAGCAAATCTATATCAAAGTAGGAGAACTAACACTTTGAAATTGCTTGCACCAATCGACTCAAAGACACTACCGATGAATGCAAGCTCAATCCAAATTATCGATGAAAGAATTAACGACAATGGAATCAATCAAACCTCAGAAGGGGACACTGAACAATGTGCAAACGAGAACATGATCGGACAGTTTGGCACTAATATGGGCACCATTAGTCAAACCAATACTGTTTGGCTACCAGATCATAAGGCACCTTGAGTCATAACTTCAATGATGAACGGCGAAAAGGAGCAATATCAGATCAGGTGACGGAGGACGTAGATTAAACAAAAAAAACAACAAAGGCGTGAACCTCTAACACGAGGATAGACATCAACCAAACAATGATCAAGAGGATAAAGCAAATCACTCCCCAATGTAGCGTAACTGCTCCAGAAAAAGGACTGTTAGGAGCGATCAGAACATCCAAAAGGGAATATCAATAAAGTTACAAATTCAGAATCATCAACCCACGTAGGATAAAAGCATCAAATGCAACCATGCAAGACAATTGGCATATAAAGCCAAAGGAATCAGAACGCAAGTCAGATACATACAATAAACTTCTTGTTTGATCAACCAATGAAGTAAAAGTTGGACGAACGAGTCAACTAAATAAAAGCAACTTCGGGCTGACCATAACGTCGAACCAATAAAGTGAAAGTTGGACGAATGAGTCAACTAAATAAAAGCAACTTTGAGTCAATTGGAATGTCAAACCAACGAAGTAAAAGTTGGACAAATGAGTCAACTAAATAAAAGCAACTTCAGGTCGACTGGAACGTGAACCAACGAAATAAAAGTTGGACGAACAAGTCAACTAAATAAAAACAACTTTGGGTCGGCTGGAATGTTGAACCAACGAAGTAAAAGTTGGACGAATGAGTCAACTAAATAAAAGCAACTTCAGGTCGACTGGAATGTCGAACCAAACGAAGTAAAAGTTGGACGAACGAGTCAACTAAATAAAGGCAACTTTAAATCGATTAGAATGTCAAACCAACGAAGTAAAAGTTGGATGAATGAGCAACTTCGGGTCGATTGAAACGTCAAACCAATGAAGTAAAAGTTGGACGAACTAGTCAACTAAATAAAAGTAACTTCGGGTCGACCGGAACGTCGAACCAACAAAGTAAAAGTTGGATGAACGAGTCAACTAAATAAAAGTAACTTTGGGCCGACTGAAACGTCAAACCAATGAAGCAAAAGTTGGATGAAACGACTTCGGGTCGACTAGATCGTCGAAGCAACAAAGTAAGAGTTGAGCAAATAAGCCAACTCGAGAAAGCAATTTCGCTTTGATTAATGCATCGAACCAGTGAAGCAAAAGATGAAAGAACGAGTTAACATAACTTAAGAAAGCCTCGAATCAACTAACGCCCCAGATCGATAAAGTAATAGACAAATGAACAAAACAAATTTCTGATAAAAAGCTTCGAGATAACCAACATAAGGTTAAGACAGACGTATCAGAGCTTAGGAGAATTCAAATCAACAAAATTCAAGCAAGATAAAAATGTAGCTGTAAAAATCAAAGTTGGAGATACGCAGCGCAACTCATTTCGACAATAATGGCTGACCTATAAAAGGTACAGGCAACACGAACGAGTCAACAAAATGAACTACAACTACAAAAAAAAAGTAAAGGAGAAAATTTATGTTCTTTGGTAAAACTATTCTATTACATTCAAGGAAGAAAGTAAACGAGCAGGAGGTTGAGCGGAGGGATCCATAACATCGTCAGTAGCACCATCTGATGGACAAGGGGCAACCAGATTACTGGCAGGAGCTCAATGGCTCTTCAGTCATTGGATCATCCGAGAAAGTCTTCGGCATCATCTTCATCCTCGAAGGTCTGGTAGACTAAGTGACGATATTGAGACAAGTTAACACCAAGACCTTCGATATAGTCGAGAAGTTCAATCCGTCCATCAACAATTCACTGCCAATCTGCCACCTCCATAATGCAAAGCATGTCCTTAACAAAAATAAGTTCTTTCCTAGCCGCAATAAGTCGGCCCTCAGCAGTAGTAAGCATCATAGAGGTATCTGCCTTGACCTCATCAAGTGCAGTCATTAATTGTTCCACCCTTTTCTCGGCAATGTCGCGGTTGGTAAAGTGTTCTATCACGACACGCGCAGCCTTGTCATGGGTATCATCTTGGTGGACAACTCTTTCTCCACATCATGTAAGTGTGCATAAATACCTTCTAATTCGGTTCTTAGACATTCGAGCTCGAACGCAGATCGATCCCGTGCACCCTCCGTTTCGACTAATAAGGCTTGAGCAACCCCGACCGCTTTGATCTATTTCGAGCATTGCGCTCTTAACGTGTTGGATTGATAAAGAACATAGGTAAACACCAACAGCAGCCCAACGAACTTCCTCTCCAAAGAAACACTGAGTTACGACTAGCTTGATAACCCGAGCCCATTACCTCTGTGTAGGCAAGATGATTCACCCCATCCATTATATGCCTAAGGCCATCAACGAGATGAAGGCCTGGATCCAACACATGCATCGAAGGTCTCTCCATCGACCGTCTGTGTCATTCGTTGATCAACTTATGTGCACCATCCTGCACGTAAAGCTAGGAAAACCAACAAAACCTCCCATCCGATTTAACACGAATCTATTTAGGGGTAGGTTCCGTCCAACTAATCCACCAATGAAGAACGCGGGGGTCAGGAAGCACGGAGGAACCACCACCAACAGCCAAGAAGGAAGATAGAATGGCAGGAGAACCATCCTCGCCTTTTCATTGCATAGTAACCACGACAGAAGCGGAACTAGTGGCAGTCCCAACGAGGGTAGAGGAGCCTAAGCGGGTAGAAGAAGGCAGGACCTCCGCCTCATCATCAACAGGAGAAGAAAGAGAACGAGGTGACTACTTCTTGGAAACTCGATCGTGACCACCAAGCTCCTTAGACTTGACAACTGCCAGTTGGAACATTTTATCATCATGGCTTTAGGATCCTCATTAGAGCACTTGGTAGCATCAGGACCAAGGTAGTCAAAGCGTGAAGCGAAGGCAAAGTGATTTGTCATGGTTTGGCTTTAAGCGAAAAGTGAAGCACAAAGTGATGACTTTATGCAAGTAAAACGACCCTAAAAATTGATTTTAATATTATATAAAAATGTAATTATATGCATTTTGCTTGTATCTAAGCTTCTAAATATATGCATTCTGCTTTTCTACTAGATTTAGAGGTTTTAACTCAAGTCAATGTAAGTGTTCATATTGCTTCCTATGTTATGATGTTTGTTACCATTCACTGCAACACCATACTTCCAACCAATGTCTTCCCGAGAACTACTCTCCCTTGCCCCATGGTTTTCTTCCATAATCAATTACCTCAATCATCTTAAGTGGACAAAAAATAACAACATTATTAATGTATAGAATATTAATGCACAGATAATCAATATATATATGTGGGTTCCTTCTTCAGGGTCATGACGATGGAAATTCAAGTGAAGCTTTGTTGAAGGTATAAAAAGATTCATATATCAAACAAGATCTCCAACTCCTGCTTTGTTGAAGCTCTCTGATTTAGCCGTGAAGCTCTAAAGTGAGAAGGAGAAAGAGAAAAAACTATGAGATGAAGAAGAAAGACAACCTTTTTTGGTTAATGAAGCCATGGCTTTGATGGCTTCATGCTTCAACAAAAAAGCGCTAAAAATGGTGACTTTTTGTGTGGCTTCAAGGTGGTGGCTTAGCTTTCACCAAGGCGAAGTGAGATGTCATGGCTTGGCTTGGCTTTTGACTTTAAACGGTGGCTTTGGATGGCTTTGACTACATCAACAAGAGAAGAGAGAAAACGAGGAGAATACTTCTAGGGAACTCGATCATGACCGCCAAGCTCCTTAGACTGGACAACTTCCAGTTGGAACATCTTATCATTGATGGCCCTAGGATCCTCATTATTGCACTTGGTAGCGCCATGACCACCATAAGTAGAGAGGAATCATTTTTTGCCATCATCCAACGGGTGATCGGTCTCTTTTTTGCTCCTCCCAAATGCTCGTCAGCCTCTTGCAAAGATAAGCGATCCTTTCTCGCAAGCTCTCTATCAACAGAACTCGAGTAAAGAAAATCACGTCGAGTGGAATCAAAGAGTCATTTTCTCTTTGAAACACGATCAAAACTTAGGAACAGTCGCTTCGACGGACTAACAGGCCTCAAAACTTTTATCTTATTGGAAGTTGGACCGGTAACACCAACGCTAATAGGAGCATCAAGATCCGTAACATTCGAGCTCACTTTCCATCAACAACAACATTACCACAATCGACAACGGCAGCGCGGGAAGCAATCTCCACAACTTGCCTCTAGTTAGTAGAGCTCATTCAGCTTCATTCATACTATACAAACAGTTGCGCTCCACCATGACATCAGAAAGATAGGTGTCAAAAGGAACCACAAAAAGTTGCAAAAAACTAAGCTGATAATTTGTTCCTCTGCAGTCAATTATAGATCCCTCCGCTTGTTGGGAACATGGAAAGACCTCGCTATCTTACGACTCGACAAATCAAAATAGCCAGAACAGGCAGAAGCATGAACCAATCTCGTGACCAACCCCTGATGTCATCATTGAGATTTCCAAAACACGCGAGAGAATGAAGAAAACAAGTACTCTTGGTCGTCAACAGACTAACCACCAAGTGCATGATTCTAGCAGTCAAAGGACCCTTGCATATGTGGAAACCATAACCCTCCAATCATTAGGGCCCATCTGAGTAGGAGGAATACCCAGAATGCCTAAATAAGCCCAAAATAACTCTAGAGCTAGAAATTGAAAACCGAAGTGAAACATACGTGGGTAAAGTGCAATATACCCCTTCCTCGAATGACATGGACTGCCGTTCTCACAAGGTAGAATGATCTTAAGGTCAGAAAGAAAAGAGTAGTCGGAACGGATGCTATCCAAGGTCATCTGAGAAGCCTTCTTGGGAGAAAAATAAACTTCACAAATAGTAAGCTGCTCACCATCCAGTAAGTCACCAGCAGACATCGCAAATAGGCAAGAAAATATGGAAGAAGACGATAGAAAGAAGAAACAACGCTAATATCAAAGATGGCGTAAAGAAAGAAACAACCCGTCACGATCTCCTTTATACAACCGAGCAACGAAATGACTGTTCGTGGGGTGACATGCGGGATATAATGGCGCGCAAAATTCCAAAAAATGTGCCCAGAATGATCAGATAAAGAAATGATCGAGACGATCAACCGATCGAAAGTTGCTAATAGCATTAAGTTCAAAACAAAGATAGAATTTGAATACTAACCGCCACGAAGTTAGAGGATACATGAACTTACCCACTAACTAAGGGGGGAGTAGCTGATGATACATTAAAATAGACTATCATCAAAGCCATACAAGTGACAGAAAGTGCCCATCACGAGGATCTAGCATCTCATCTATTGAGCTAGCTCATAAAATCCAAGAATGTTAAACAAACCATATAGGCCCAAACAAGGCCCATTATAAGAAGACATAATCAAAACCCAAATTCAAGCCCGAGCGAATCAAAGCCCAAATCCAGGTCCAACGCGAGTTCTCTCATAAAGAAGAGGAACGTTGCACAAAAAAAGAGTCGTGGAGGGAGTTACGCCTCCATTGACGAATCTCCATCAAGGAGGAGCCTATTACGAGAAACATCTCCTTTCGTTGCACCTCACATGCTTAAGTCATGCAGAGAATTAACCGTGACTATTACAAAAGTTTATGATACATCAAAATAGACCGATCATCACGACCATACACGTGGCAGAGAACATCCATCACGAGGATATGGCATCCCATCTATTGGGCTAGCTCGTAAAACCCAAGTAGAATAAAGCCAACCACAGAGGCCCAGACAAAGCCCACTAGAAGAAGATATAATCAAAGCCTTAATCCAGGCCCGAATGAATCAAATCCCAAATTCAAGCCTGACACGAGTTCTCTCATAAAGAAGAGGAACATTGCCCCAAAAAGATTTGTGGAGGGAGTTACGCCTCCACGAACGCATCTCCATCAAGAAGGAGACTGTTATGAGAAACATCTCCTTTCGTTGCGCCTCACATGCTTAGGTCACCCAGAGAATTAACCGCGACCATTACAAAAGGTAAAGGGAACATTCGACACATGTATGCAACTTTAACTGAGTTTTGTCCAGATTTACTTCCTACTTCAAACAGAGTTGCTGACTTAAGCATCAGAGTGCCTTTGACCACCAAAAAGGTGGTCCTTTGTCGTCTAACATCTGTTTTGCAAGTCAAACTCACAGGATGATGATTTTTGGATGCATCAAAAGGTAAATGGAACATTTGAAAAAGGTATGCAACTTGAAGTGCCTTTGGCCACCAAAAAGATGGTCCTTGGCAGTCTAACATCTGTTTTGCAGGTCAAACTCACAGGAGGATGAGATTTGGATGCATCAACCATGATTCATGTACACTGGGCAAATTAAATGATAACAAGTAAGAATATGAGTCAAATTCATGTTTTATAGTCAATGATCTCGGTCTAAAGTAAAGAATCAATTTACCTACATTGACTAATTAATTTTACATTATTTTTTTACAACTTTCACTATCTATAATTATTAAAAATATCTAGCTAGTTCAAAATTGTAACGCGGTTAAAGCTCTTGAATGTAATTAATATCATCTTTACCATGATTCATGTACACTGGGCAGATTAAAATGATAATGGATACGAATGAGTCAAATTCATGATTTATAGTCAATGATCTCGGTCTAAAGTTAAGAATCAATTACCTATATTGACTAATTTTATATTATATTATGGCATTCAACTTTCTTTATCTATAAATCTATTAAAAAAAATCTAGCTAGTTCAAAATTTCCATTTAACATGGTTAAAGCTCTAGAATGTAATAAATATCATCTTTACCATGATTCAAGTACACTGGGCAAGTTAAACGATAATGAGTAAGAATATGAGTCAAATTCATGTTTTATAGTCAATGATCTCGGTCTAAAGGTAAGAATCAATTTACCTACATTGACTAATTTTACATTATTGTTTACAACTTTCATTATCTACAAAATTTATTAAAATATCCAGCTAGTCCAAAATTTTAACGCGGTTATACCTCTTGAATGTAATAATATCATCTTTTCCATGATTCATGTACATTGGGCAAATTAAATGATAATGAGTAAGAATGCGAGTCAAATTTATAATTTATAGTCAATGGTCTCGGCCTAAATTTAAGAATCATTTACCTGTATTGACTAATTTTACATTATCGTTTTCAACTTCCGTTATCCATAACATTTGTTAAAAATATCTAGCTAGTAAAAAAAAAAAAAAATTCTAAAATCTGTTGACCAACATACCCAAACAAGAAATTTGAATAACCTGTCGTTATAATCACATACTAATATTTTGATGACAATGCATAAAACTCTATTTGCAAGTGTGACAAAACAAAGGAAAGATCTCTCGTCCAAGCTCCTTTACTCAAAGTGTCCATGGCAATCGATATTTGTGAGAGAGTAAACAGGTGAACGTGCCCTTACAAATGGCGCATGTGAAGCATGTCGAAAGGCTTACTGTTACCCTATCTATCATTTATGCCAAATTGGTAAATTAATAAACCCAGTATGAGCAGTTAATAAATTTAGTAACTTACTATGGAATTATCCTTCACCCCTCAAAAATAAAACAAGAAAAGGGTTACTAAAGGTTTATGTTTAATATGGACGCTACTCATATGCATGATAATGTGTCTTTGGAACAATTAAGTGTGTTTTTTTTCTTTTTGGCCTTTTGATCGGTCATAAATTTTGAACAATTAAGTTTCAGACTTTTTTAGCTCCTTATTTCAACTGCTTTTTTGAAAAACAAATAGTTTGAATTGTTTGGATCCTTCTGGACTAAATGTACTTTTGAATTTAAATTGGAATAGAAAAGAAAAAAGGACAAAAAAGAACACAAACTAAAGTATGAAAGTAAAACTTTGAATTCAACAAACAGATATAAGTATCTTCAATGGTATTGTTTTTTATTTTTTAATTTTTTTGTGATAAACTGGATTCGTTAATATTCAATGGTAATAATTACCAAAATATCATTTTTATTAGCCCGCTAATCTTTGTTTTATTAAAATAAAAAATGTAACTTTTTCTTTTTCTTTTTCTTTTTCTTTTATTTATCGTTCTCATTAAACCAACTATCAAATTCTATGGAAGGCAATGAATCCTAGGCTCCTTATACCAAAAACCCTGACATTTAATTGTCTAGGATCCAAAGTTTATAGTATACATTTTTACCATAGAATAAGTTTGCATTTCAACACTAATTGCAGGCGAAAGTGGGGATGGTGGCAGTGATGTCCATTACATGATATATAGCAATAAAAAATGTTTGTGGAGTGTCAACGACATGGGAAATCCCCTAGTCTATTTTACAAAAACGCTACGTGTTTCATTACTCATAAGGAATTAGAGATAAAAATATGGCTAGGGTTGACAGTTGGAAAATATATTAAGGGTTTAGATTCATTTATTATAATTGCATGTTTATAAATATAAAACATGCAGAAGGACAAAGAAAATGAAAAAAATGGTGAAATGTACATGTGGCAGGGAGAGAAAATTTTTGTGTTTTTTTCTCAAAATTAAAGTTTTCATAACTATTTACTTGGTTGTCAAATTTTGGTAAACTTGGTATCATTTGAATACATTTTGAAAATATTTTCCAATGATACCAATGATCATACAAACGCTAAAAACTTAAAATATTTTTATTATTGAAAACGTCAAATGCATTTCACGTTATTAGTTATTTTCAATATTTTTCAAAGAAATGAGAATAGCAAGTTTTGAAGCTGAATTGGAAGGGGTCAGACTAGCAAGTGAATGGGCAATGGCGAAAGGGTACAAGAAGGTTGTAGTGATAACTGATAGCAAAGACATTACGAAAGCATTCAAGGCCAGAAGCGAGCATTTATTATAGCAACAGAAAGTTACTTGGCAGCATCGTCTGGAAACACAAACTAATATATTTTGAATGTTTCAAAGCAATTCACATTAGAAGAAACATGAACCTAACAGCTCATCGACTGGCTACATCAGTCTATACTAGTAGTAGTAGTAATAGTAATAATGATGATTTAGAGATGGGTATTACTTATAACCTGAATGGTTTTTATTTTTAATGCAATTTCCATTTCGTTGATAAAAAAAAAAGTATGCTCTGATTGAAGGAGATAAAGCTAAATCCAAGGATAAGTTTGAAGATGAGTGAAATAAAAAATAAATACAAAAGCCATTGGCTACATTAGACAATGGCTAGATGATATGGTATTTCGCCATACGTATGCCCCAAATGTCTGCCCACTCTCTTTGGACTAAACTTCAAAATTTCTATGAAAGAAAAATTGTTGCAAACAATGATTTCTTGATTACTTAGTGAATTTGAAATTTTATGAAGGTAGTTTTATTGTTGAGCAATTGAAGGACTGAAAAGTGTGGTGAATCAGGTGTCTAATATGATGTTTATTAGCAACTTGGCACCGGATGAGAATGGACAAGGAATGAGAGTGGAAAGGCTCAGTTGGTTTTTGGTGTCGTTGTGTCTGAGTCGATCACTTGATAGGTGGGCTTCTATATGTCGAGTTTTAGAGGTTTGTAAAATCTTTTCATTAAGTTCGACAAACTTCAACCAATCACCCTTGTACTTCTCACCAAAAACTAAAAACTTGTACAACTTATTACCAACTCTCATATGGAATCTAAAAACCTTTGTAGTTAGCATGACCATGAATATCACTGCCATAGTTTAATAGTCCATGGAAATCCCAAATCACATCATCTCACCATTTTTACTAATAGTCATCTAGAGTGAGCTAGTTACCCTAACGAACTTCTACATACCTAATAATAAATTGTCTTTTTTTTACGTACAAACAGTAACAATCATGCAAAACAAATGTACAATATACCCAGTAAGAATCATGCAAAACAAATATGTATGACTTAAAATCTTCATATAACAAATCCAAACCAGATTATATACTAAAATGAAACAAACTACTTTGATACCAAATCTCAACATGATTACCAGTATTACACAAAACTCTAACTTTCTTTAGATCTGATTGCATGCATAAACATTCGATCTTATTTAATATCACATACATAAATGTGCAAAAACTCGCCATAAGTGACATTGACGTACTACATAAACACTAAACTCTAACTCATATTGGAATTTGCTATTAAAAAAAACAAATTGGAAAACACCTTAGTAAGATCAAACATGATGAGAGAGTTCTTAGGGTGTATGTATAAGTTGGCATAAATGTCATTTGTTTACCTCCAACGCTATTTTATCTTCCTCTTTATGCATCAGGAAGGTGTTAGACTGAGGTTTCAAACCAACCCTACTATTATACCCATTTCTGCGAGGTTCTCTTTGCAAATTGTAGTTTACATCAATTGTATCAAAGCGTGTTTGCACATCCCGATTGCCTTCATCATTGAAAATGGATAATGGACCTGTAACGGTCCATAAGTGTGACATGATATAGCAGGATATAATGGACTATTCTCTTAAATATGTTTTTTTATACCCATATTAAGTATTATAGAGCCAAACAAATAAATACTAAATAAGCAAATTATGTCCAAAACATCAATCAAAAGGCATCAAAACATATAAATCAAAATATATCAGCGATGACACAACAAGCAACTTCAATATCAAAAATCTTCTCCAAGTTCATCATCATCTTCATCGCGAAGTGAATACGAAGTATGTGTACTTTACTGTTGCATCAGATTCCTTATATTTGGCACGAGATCAATGGATCCCCTTGCATTTTTCTTACTTGTTCCCAAGTAAGATCATCACTTTCCCTCATAAAATCTTCTAGCTTTTTGTAGGAATGAGCCAATCATCATTTTCATCAACCTCCCTCAACACAATGGGATCATGAGCATTAGATTTTATGTTTGCCATCCTTTCCTTCACTCTTTGCTCTAATTTCTTGGTGTATTGAATGAAAACAAGATCATTCAAGTTTGCTTGCAATAGACAATTCTCTGTTGGGAATGCAACTGATGAAAAATTATAATTAATATATTCTATTTACAAATATCTAAAATAAGTGAGAATTACAAATAACAATTGTGACCTATTAATAATAATTACTTATGATGCGTCTAGAAATCTTTCTCCTATGAGTTTGACCTGCAAAACAGATGTTAGACTGCTGATATACACGTAATTATTACAAAATATATCCTTTAATTTATATATGTTAGTGATTCAATTAATATATTTTATTCTAATTATTTCATTTTTATGTTTTCGTAGGAATCTGCGCGTGTACGATAAAATCGCATTAAGACGACAATTTGAAGAAATTATTAATTTGTTGATTCTAGCGATGGTGTAATATAGCGGTTCACATATCTAGACCTAACCCAAATAAGCCTAGGTCCACTTACTTTAATCAAGCCCAAGCCCAAGCCCAGAAAGCTAGAAACCCAAGCCCAGCCTAACAAGGAAATAGGGGAACCCTATTTAGGTTTCTCTCTTCCCTTCTCTTGGGGGTCTACTCTTCCACATTTTCTGCTCCTTCTCCCTATTCCAGCCGCCATCACCACCTCCACCGGGGCAGAGACAGAGAGCCCTGTGTCTCTCGCCACTAACCAACCACCATCACCACCGTCCAAGCCACCGCCGTCCCTATTTCCTCCACGCACCATGTTCCTGTCTTTCCTTCACTTCGCCACCGTCTAACATCCTCCATCACCAACAAAGCTCGCACGCCACCACCGCAAGCAGCAGAAACAGGGAGCACCTCCCTGTTTCGCCGCCCTGTCTCCATCCTCCATTCTCTCCCTTTTTCCGTCTTTGGTCTCTCTCCCTGTTCCATCTCACTCCATCACCACCGCGACAGAGTTGCATATCTCTTTTAGGGCCGCCACCACCGTGACAGAGTCCTCCCTGTTTCGCCCCCTTGTTCTCTTTCTCCTTCGAGTTTGTATCTCTCTCACTCTTTCCATCTCTCTTTATGTTCTTGCAGGTGCCGGAGACTATCGGAAGACGAAGGAATGCTCGCGAGGAGCGAAGCAGCGGCGGTGAAGCAGGAGGTGTCGCGCTGGAGACGAAGGTAGAGCCGCGCGACTGTTAGGCGGGAGAAAAAAACTGATTTTTGAATCAGTTCGCTATTCGCACCTCAGCCCATTATTGTGTACCACCACAGTGCAGCTGCTGTGATTTCTCGGGATTTGCAATTTTCTCGGGATTTGTGCGCGTACAGGAAGAGATGACTTCCTCCTCCACTGATGCTGTGACCACCACCACCATGAGTCACTAAACCCCACGCAAGGTGAAGAGGTGAACTCCTAGATGTAACGCACTAAATTAGTATTTGATTCGCTTTAAGTTTTCACGATGAATAATGATGTTTAATGATTCTCACTTTTATTTAATATAGAAATTTATGTTATTTTAGTGACAAGGATTTCATAGATTTCTTCGTAGATTATTATTACTCCGGTGATTGTCTTTTTGTTCTCCATATAAGTTTAGTCACGCTTTTCTTACGTGTGGAATGTTTAAAAATCAATTGATTCCGGTAGGTTAGTTATATGTGATCGTCATTTATTACGATATTGTCTCCGAATATATCGTAAGTTTAGGATATCACATATGACAAACCTTTGTGCTTTTTTAGAAGAAGTGAAATCTAAAATTCATTTACATTAGGGTATATTAATGCATAAAAGATTATTTTTCCGATTACGTCGTTTGGGATGTGAAACACGTAGTTGAGTCATCATAGCGAATCAATACTAGTTGGCGCGTGAAGTCTAGGAGGGATTCTTGGAACCTTGTGATTTTTCCAAACTTAATTTTCATTAAATTAAATTCAATTTCGTATTTTAAATTTGTTAGAATTTATTAACTTTAGTTTCGCATAGTTTGTCTTCCTTAACCTTATTTTGTAGATCGTTTTTCCTCGTGGGATCGACACCCCATTCTTTACTGCAATTGACCGCGTGTACTGTTTAGGCGTAATCAAATTTTGGCGCCGTTGCCGGGGATCAAACGTCATTCTACAAGGAAGGTTTCGGGTATTATCTTTCTTGCTCATTTTTCATTTTATTTTATTTTATTCTATTTTTAGGTTTTAGGTCCAGTTTAATTTTTATTTTTATTTTATTTTATTTCAAAAAAAAAATTTCATTGGGGGAGTGAGTTGGAATAGAGACCACTTAGGTTCGTGGGAGGAGATGACCCAAGCATTTTTTAATAAATACTTTCCTCACCACAAAACCAACGGTCTAAAGAGACAGATTTCTACCTTCACCCAAAAGAATAGCGAGACGTTATATCAAGTATGGGAGAGGTTCAAGGATCTCTTGAATACATGCCCACACCATGGGTATGAGAGTTGGCGCGTAGTCAGTTATTTTTATGAGGGACTCACCAGTAGAGAACGTCAGTTCCTTGAGATGATGTGTAATGGAGAGTTTTTGTAAAAAGACCCTGACGAGGCCATTGAGTACCTAAATGACTTGGCTGAAAAGGCTCATACTTGGACTGGTCCAAGTGCTACTGAGAGCACGGATAGAACACATCCAGCTGGAGTTTACCAACTTAGGGAAGAGGATAGCCTTAGAGCCCAACTGGATAGAGTAACTAGGGAGTTAGAGGCACTTAAGACCAAGGATGGTAGGCCCACACATACTGTTGCCAGAGTTGAGCTACAGGACGCCTGTTTTATATGCGGGGGAGTTGAACACTTCGCACAGGATTGCCCAACCTTGACTGAGATGAGAGGGATTTATGAGGAACAATATAACGCCTTAGGGATGTACAAGAAGCCTTATTCACCATTCTCTAACAATTACAATTCTGGCTGGAGAGATCACCCTAACTTAGGCTGGAGGTCCGAAACAGACCAACCTACACACTCACAGGCACAACCACCTAGGTCATACCCTGCACCTCCATACAATGCACAATCTAACAGAAGTTCCTTATCAGACACATTACATGCATTTATAGAGGCACAAGGTAAAACTAATCAAAAATTTGAGGTTGCATTGACACAGTTGGCAGAGGAGAACAAGGAGATCAAAAGCCAGATAACCAAGCTGACAAGTTCATTAACAGTACAAGCTCGGGGCCAATTTCTTTCACAGCCTCAAGCAAATCTGAAGGGACAACTTATGGCACAAACCTCTACTTCAGACTCTCAGAATGTCAAAGAGGTTAATGCCATCGCTACTCGGAGTGGTAAGATCTTAGATGGGTCAAGCTCGTCCACGACTATAGGCACCTCCCCAAGTGCAAAGGAGAGCATCCCTGAGGATGAGCCCAACAAGAACATTCCAGTTTCAATTCCTTTTCCTCAAGCACTACGACCTACTGGAAAGAATTCGGAAATGCATGGTGAGATTCTAGAACACTTGAAACAGGTTAAAATTAACTTACCTTTGCTGCATGTGATTAAACAGGTACCAACTTATGCGAGGGTCATCAAGGATCTATGCACTATCAAGAGGAAACATCAGGTGGTTGCTATTTTTGAGTGTACTAATCCTCAACTTTTCAGGTTGTTGGTATACGATTCCTTAACCCTTTTGACTCGTTTATATCATAGACTAGGTTTGGAGGTGAATGTTCCCTATATTCTTCCTCGTCACTTCATGGTATATCTTTCATGAGGAAGAATATATGTTGGGCTGAAGACGTTAAACCAAGCCCTCCTAGGAGGCAGCCTAGCCTTAGTTGTGTGTCTTTGCTGTTAGTTTGGATTGATTTTTGAGTACCCTATTTAGTTGTGTTTCACTCATACTCGTTAGCTCCATAACAGTTTTGACTTACAACTTGCCTTTTTTTTGTTTTCTTTGTTAATGTCGAGTCTGCATTTTATCGATTTCTAATGAAAACTCCATGCTTCTTATGTTTCTGAGCGTTCATTGGTGGAAGATTTCATCGAAATTGGTAAAAAGCTTCAACACGGTAATATCACTCTAACCCTCCTATTTTCTTTTTCCTTGATTTGTCATGATTATTATTTTATACATTGAGGACAATGTTTGGTTTAGGTTTGGGGGTGTGGTTTATTAGATTTTTTTTATGCAATTTTCAAAAAATCTTTGAGTTTAAAACGTATTTTACAATTAAACCGAGTCATTTTTGTGTTCTACTCAATCTCCATTGAATACTTAGATGATTATGGTAATTGTGTAAAATCTTCTTGAAGATGTATTTGAAATCCGAACTCTTGAGAAAACACATACTAACACGTGTCACATAGTTATATTAGTGGAAAACATGGTATTTGATATTATCCTTATGTTAGATGTATTTCGTGAGACTTTTCAACTCGACTTTTCGCGCACTATGAGCCAAGTCAACATGATTTGAAGTTGATTAGTGAGATATTGAACTAGAAAAACCTTAGAATAATAGTGGAGACTTTAACCCGTGTGAGTTTTGAGCCATTCTTTATTTTTTGAGGGTTATTAATTACATTCTGATTTTTCTTGAGTCCGCATTATTTCGTTGATGATCTCATTATTCTTGATTTTCTTATTGATTGCTTTAAGAATGACATAAAAATTGAATATTTACACTAGAACTTCTTGCTTTATTTAGTTGAGATGTCCTAGTACTAACTAAAACTTATGAAGTGATATAGGCATTTCTTTCTTTAAACCATTTTTAGCCTTTTAGCCTACCCAATAATAAATATGCATTTGCAGCCATTTGAGCCTTTAAATAGCATTTTCTTTGTTATCCCCATTCCCAATACCTACTCCAATCAAGGAGTAATACCTCTATTATTTTATCCTTACCCAATTTTCTGAGAATGTATACGGTGAGATATATTTATGGAATGGGCAAAAAAAATTAAAATTAAAAAATAAAAAAAAATAGATATTTCATGCACCCTCAAAGTAAAAGTGTTGGATTGTATCAATGGGAAAAAGCATGTTTAAAAAAAAAAAATTGCGATTGAAGAAGAAAATAATGAAGAAAAAGTTAATGGTGTACAACATTGATTTGTTCTTTAATGCCCTATGTGTTTATTCAAGGGTGTATCCATTTTCAGGAAATCTTTGTATCTTTTTTGTCCATTATTGTTTGCCATAATCCAAGCCCCAATACAACCTAGTAAAGACCTGATTGATTTTAAGTGAAAGTTAGCTTAATTGATGTGGAGATTGAATAGGCAAGAACTATGGTGTTTGATTCAACATTCTCAAAAGTAATCAATATTCCTGTCCATGAGATCATATTCATTTCACTCTTTGAAATTTCGTTTTCATGATGATTATATGTGAGATGTTTGCATTTTCCATAATTTATATCATTTTGCTCACATATAAACTAAGTGCCCAATCTCTGAGCGTTTCATTTCTGAGCGACATGAGAGAATTGTAGTCGAAACGTCTTTTCTAAAGTTTATCTTGTCACATCTTTACTATGAGATGAAGAGTTATGTTGATAAGGCTCCTCACACACACACTTCGAGTTGAGAATGATTATGAAATTCATTTAACCTTTAGATACTATTAAATTATTGTACTCTATTGATATACTTTTGTGACATTATTAGTTTGTTGTTTTTCTTGAATTGTAAGCAATCAGAAAAATACTCTAAGGGAAATAAAAGGGAATGTTCATATGTTTTGCATTATGTTTTTAGAAAAATAGATTTTGTTTTATTGAGTCAGTAATGTTTAGGGGTAGCATTTCTGGAAACCCTCACGAGACTATAACTCGTCCTTTAGAGGTAATCTAGAGGTTTAAAGCCTTATTGCACGTTAAGGTAAGTGCAACCGTGATTCCTACGAATGTGAGTTAGGATTTTATTCTTTATTTTGTTTTGCTCGAGGACTAGCAAAATATAGGTTTGGGGGTATTTGATATACACGTAATTATTACAAAATATATCCCTTAATTTATATATGTTAGTGATTCAATTAATATATTTTATTCTAATTATTTCATTTTTATGTTTTTGTAGGAATCTGCGCGTGTACGATAAAATCGCATTAAGGCGACAATTTGAAGAAATGATTAATTTGTTAATTCTAGCGGTGGTGTAAAATAGTGGTTCACATATCTAGACCTAACCCAAATAAGCCTAGGTCCACTTACTTTAATCAAGCCCAAGCCCAATCCCAGAAAGCTAGAAACCTAAGCCCAGCCTAACAAGGAAATAGGGGAACCCTATTTAGGTTTATCTCTTCCCTTCTCTTGGGGGTCTGCTCTTCCACGTTTTCTGCTCCTTCTCTCTTTTCCAACTTCCATCACCACCTCCACCGGGGCAGAGACAGAGAGCCTTGTGTCTCTCGCCACTAACCAACCACCATCACCACCGTCCAAGCCACCGCCGTCCCTGTTTCCTCCACGCACCCTGTTCCTATCTTTCCTTCACTTCGCCACCGTCCAGCATCCTCCATCACGAACAAAGCTCACACGCCAATACCGTAAGCAGCAGAAACAGGGAGCACCTCCTTGTTTCGCCGCCCTGTCTCGATCCTCCATTCTCTCCCTTTTTCCGTCTTCGGTCTCTCTCCCTGTTCCATCTCACTCCATCACCACCGCGACAGAGTCGCATCTCTCTTTTAGGGCCGCCACCACCGCGACAGAGTCCTCCCTGTTTCACCCCTCGTTCTCTTTCTCCTTCGAGTTTGTATCTCTCTCACTCTTTCCATCTCTCTCTCTGTTCTTGCAGGTGCCGGAGACTATCGGAGGACGAAGGAACGCTCGCGAGGAGAGAAGCAGTGGCGGCGGAGCAGGAGGTGTCGCGCTGGAGACGAAGTCAGAGCCGCGCGACTGTTAGGCGGGAGAAAAAAACTGATTTTTGAATCAGTTCGCTATTCGCACCTCAGCCCATTGCTGTGTACCACCACAGTGCAGCTGCTGTGATTTCTCGGGATTTGCGATTTTCTCGGGATTCATGGCTGTACAGGAAGAGATGACGTCCTCCTCCACTGATGCTGTGACCACCACCACCATGAGTCACTAAACCCCACGCAAGGTGAAGAGGTGAACTCCTAGATGTAACGCACTAAATTAGTATTTGATTCGCTTTAAGTTTTCACGATGAATAATGATGTTTAATGATTCTCACTTTTATTTAATATAGAAATTTATGTTGTTTTAGTGACAAGGATTTCATAGATTTCTTCGTAGATTATTATTACTCCGGTGATTGTCTTTTTGTTCTCCATATAAGTTTAGTCACGCTTTTCTTACGTGTGGAATGTTTAAAAATCAATTGATTCCGGTAGGTTAGTTATATGTGATCGTCATTTATTACGATATTGTCTCCGGATATATCGTAAGTTTAGGATATCACATATGACAAACCTTTGTGCTTTTTTAGAAGAAGTGAAATCTAAAATTCATTTACATTAGGGTATATTAATGCATAAAAGATTATTTTTCCGATTACGTCGTTTGGGATGTGAAACACGTAGTTGAGTCATCATAGCGAATCAATACTAGTTGGCGCGTGAAGTCTAGGAGGGATTCTTGGAACCTTGTGATTTTTCCAAACTTAATTTTCATTAAATTAAATTCAATTTCGTATTTTAAATTTGTTAGAATTTATTAACTTTAGTTTCGCATAGTTTGTCTTCCTTAACCTTATTTTGTAGATCGTTTTTCCTCGTGGGATCGACACCCCATTCTTTACTGCAATTGACCGCGTGTACTGTTTTGGCGTAATCAACTGCCATGGACCACCTTTTTGGTGGCCGAAAGCATTCCGATGCTTAAGTTAGCAACTCTGTTTGAAGAAGGAAATAAATTTGGACAAAACTCAATTAAAGCTGCATACCTGTGTCGAATGTGCTTTTTACCTTTTATAATGGCCGCGGTTAATTCTCTGTGTGACTTAAGCATGTGAGGCGCAATGGAATGAGATGTTTCTCGTAACAGTCACCTCCTTAATAGAGATACGTCCGTGTAGGCATAACTCCCTCCACGACTCTTTGTGGTGCAACATTCCTCTTTTTTATGAGATAACTCGTGTCGGGCTTGGATTTGGGCTCTTATCCGTTCAAGACTGGAATTGGGCTCTATCTATGTCTTCTCATTGGCGGGCCTTGTCTGCCTCTGTAATTGGCTTTATTCTTCTTGGGCTTTATGAGCTGGTCTAATAGATTGGACACTATATCCTCGTGATGGATGTGTTCTGCCAGGTGTACGACCGTGCTGATGGGTCTATTTTGATGTATCATCAACTACTCCCCCTTAGTTAGTGGGTATGTTCATGTATTCACTAACTATGTGGTTGTTTTGTTTTTGATTTCAACATTACAACACATTAGTGTTCTTGCCATCTGTTGTTGTTGTTGTCTCTACGATGTTCCATCGACCTGTTCGTTTTGGCGCAATTTTTGAGATTTCGTGCGGCTGTCATATCTTGCACGTTCTCACAAGAATGGACCTTTCACTGCTCGTCCTTATAAAAAAAGAAGTTTGAGTGTGTTTTACTTCCTTTTGCACCTCCTCATTTTCTAGTTGTTAATTCTTTGATTCCTTGCATTCGTTCTGTAGTCCTGTCTAACTTCTGGGTTTTGAGCAGTGATGTTCTTGATGCCTG
Organism: Berberis vulgaris; assembly: GCA_963556465.1. Taxonomy (NCBI): domain Eukaryota; kingdom Viridiplantae; phylum Streptophyta; class Magnoliopsida; order Ranunculales; family Berberidaceae; genus Berberis; species Berberis vulgaris. The sequence continues at coordinate 54,460,014 of OY747136.1, read as the reverse complement.
TGAAGCTTTCTTTTTGCCTAAGCGGGCAATGCACGCGACTCTGGACAACATTCGTCATGATTACTCATTTTTGACTGATCTGGAGATCATTCTCCCCGAAGAGGGCGATAGTCCTTGTCGTCCAAAACATGGGTACATTGCTTTGTATCCTGGTATTCTATGATCGTCTTGGAGTACTTGGATTTGATTGGTATTGTTCTGGCCCAACTGATACCTAATGGTTGGAAAGTAATGAATTCAACCTTAGCAAGGGCTGCCTCAGCTCGTATCCCTGTGAATAATAGGGTTCTGCATTCTTTGGTGGGGTTTAGAGTCAACCCCAATCACACCTGTTGTCTGCATTCTCTTTCTTGTTTCAAGGACCTGTGAGGGGAGTATGGGGCTAGTCGAGGTCTTGGTTCTAAGCATCGCTTTCTTCCAATCACTTTAAGCTTCACGGGAATCAGATTTTGCGGTCATTCCGAGAGCCTAAGAGAGTCGAGTTGTCGTTGTCTTTGAAAGAGTAGGAGTTCTACAACCGATTTTGCGATCTTCCCCAGTCTCAGTGCAAGATTTTCTCATTATGGATGCCATTATCCACAGTGATTTATATTCATCAGGTAAGGCGGGTCGTGTTTCAGAAGTGACTAATGCGCGCGTTGGTGATGTAGACCTCGGCCACCAAGAGGGTTCCGGTGACGAGCACGTAGGCCGAGTTACTTCAGTCGTTGTCCAAGGTTCTGGGAGCATCGGATCGATTGTAAGGAAACGAAAAGTTCCTAGGCCTCCCAGTCCTTCCAAGATGTTGGTTGTTAGTTCCGGCCATTTGTCAAAGAGAAAGAAGCTTGCTTCCTCAATTCTTGACGCTATTAGGGCTCCCTCTCACCTTGCTTCTCTCCGGAAAGGAGGTCGTGGTTCGGAGGCTGATTCTTCTACTCGGGAGGACAATGTGGTAAACCAAGTTATCGATAGGAGTAAAAAAAAAGTCTCCCGTCCTCTAGACGACCACGAGAAAACTCTTGTTGCTTCTTATGGTTTGCCCACCTCTACCAACCTGTATATTGATGACTCGCGCATTATTGAGAATAAAATGCTTCAGTTTGGTCTTTGGCAGTCGAAGAACCCGGAGGGTACCAAGACCTTGGATGACTTCGAGTATGAGCAATTAATGGAGGATCAAGTTGTTGCCCAAGCTCGAGATTTCAAGCTCACTGTTTATTCTGTTGTGGCTGGGACCTCGGAATCTCCTGCAACTACCTTTGTGTCTCATCCTGCTCCTACTGTGCCCGGGGAGATCTTTTGGCCTTCCGAGGTTGATGTGCAGGACAACGCTCGTAACCTCATTGGCGGTTTTCATGGGCAGTTGGCTAATAGGGTTCTTATGCCCATTCACCAGCCACATCGCCATATTGACGAGGGTCTCCAATACCTTATGGAGGGGATGACGCACCTTACTTATGCGGCCGTGATGGGGTCGGATTGTAAGGTTTCTTGTGACCAGGTAGTGCATATTGAGCGAAAACTAGCAGGACGCATCCTGGCCCTTTCACATGTTCACCGCCGATTAAATGTGTTGAAGGCGCAGTGCATAAAGCATGAAAGGGTTGTGGATTTTGCGCATATGTCACTAAGGGAACTTGAGGCTATTCATGATATGTTTGTTTCTGACCTCGAGATGTCTAAAGTAGAATTAGGCAAGTTACGGTCTCGTCTGGATGCTGTTATCCGACCGAAAGGCTGAACGTGATGAAACTGTTTGTTCTGCTAAGGAATGTTCCGCCAATCTCAAGGCTTCTACTATTCGAAACACTCATTTGAATTTTGAGTTTGTCGAGATCAATTCTGCGGTCTATGCTAAACTTGTGAATGTTGACAGAGAATTAGAGTCAATCTGAGTTGAGTTGTCATCTGTTACTGAAAAGTTGAAGGCAGCTGAGGTCGCGGATTGGGAGAGAGTGGTCGATGGTCGCCATGATTTCTTGGATTTCCTGGAAACGCAAGGTATAAACATGTCCAAATATCGTTGCTTTGCTGAGCAGGAATTTGATGATGTCGAGGAAGTTGTTTCGGTTTCACTGGGTGATTCGGATGTCGGAGAACCTTCTGAGCCCATTTACCAAGTCAGGTGTGAACAGGTTTATCCGTGCACCCGAATGAAGCTTTTTCGGACCAGGGATTATGTCAGGGCACGAAGGAGAGTCTTTCACGGTCGCCACAGTCCTCAGACTCTCCTTCGTGGCCTTCGCTCTGTCGTTAACAATCGACCCTTCATTGCAAGGCGGTTCAATGGGATCTGGAGGAAGAGGAGGGAGCGAATTATCCAAAGGACCCTCCAACACTTCTAGTTGTGGCCTAGAACAAGACGGTGAGCAATGCAAACTACAAGAGACGTGGCTAGTACCGCGGCCACCATCAGAGGAATCAATAGTAGGGCGATCAGATTCTACCACCTTAGAAGAATCTTCACAGAAGCCTCCTACAACAATGGTCTCACGCGAATCAGCACCAGCGAAAGTTGCCATTGCAACCCACACCAGACGATCATTCAGAGCCTCGACCTGCGTATCACTAAGGTTCGACCCGTCCATGACTCCTGCCAACCGCAAATAAACTTTCTCCAAGACGAAAACGTCAGTCTCCACCTCAACAACCCTGGCAGATTCACATTCCTCTCTTACTGGAGCGGCTCTTCCCGAAGATGGCCCAATTCTAAGGTGATACATTTTCCTCACAAAGGAAGCAAATATCTCGGATGACTCTTCCGCATCAGACAGAATGGGAACTTTAGCTCCAGTAGCCTTTCTCTTCCTGGAAGAGGCCCCATCTGCCAACTTAATACGCGACTCTTGATACAGAGTAGGGGCAACGTGCTAGTTGTCCCACAGCCTACTACGGATGAAGTTGGAAACTCTTATGACATCGACCACTTTCCTTTGCGACAAGACTCGGAACGTCTTCATGGTGTTTTGCTATTCTAAGGTAAGAGGAGTTGTAGGAAATCTTCCTTCAAGGGAACACAAGTAATGAGCCGTCAGCCCCCTACCAAGCATATCAAAATCGCAAGAAAATGCTTGAACTTACGGAGTGGCCTGAACTGTCGCTCGAGCGGACGACCACTGCACCAAAAATACTTCGAATATGCGGGAGCCAAGAAGCAATATTTCTACCAGAACTTGAAATCATCAGGCAGTTTACAGAAGCACTTCGACGATTTCATCTTACAGACAACATTGCTCTTCAGTTGGGGAGAGGTCATCAACTGGATCACCCGTGGAGTCACGCTAACAACGGCCTCCTTAACACTGAGCAGAATCATGAGAATTATCCTATATCCATTGGGCCCCAACTGAGTTGGAGGAATCCCTAAGAGACCCAAGAACTCCCGAATCACGTCCAGGACCAGAAAATGCACTCCAATTTGAAGCATCCCACGATGTAAACAGATGAAAACAACAGGAGGTGACACAGGGGTTTGGTCGCCCGTTAGGATACAATGGCAGGTCCTCAGGAACTCCAAACTTAGTACGGATTTTGGCAAGACCAGGCTCTGACAACAACCTGTCTTAAAAAAACTCCAGGGCCTCAGCCAAAACAACATCATCAAGAAGGTTTTCTTGAGCCATGAAGAAGACAAACGATCTTTTCAGAACAATATCTTCAAAAGCGAACAAAGTAGAAGACTCAGACTCATCACTGCATATGACCTAAATAAAGGATGATTTCCCGCATTTTTTCCGCAGAACCAACACACATGCCATTAATGCGCCGTGCGGCTCAAGCAACGTAGCTGATGATACATAAAAATGGTCACACCCCTGAACCGTACATGTGTCATGATGATCTCAAGGAACTACAAGCCCCAACATCAGCCAAACACTGATCCGACCCAAGTGGTTTAAGGCCGCTCGACTTTAGTCCGCTAAGCAGATCCAGACTCTCACAACACGCTAAGCTCACACGTCTCACAACTGTCCTCAATACCCGTAAGCCCTTCTTAGGCAAGTATCTCGATGATCAGCTTTGGACGAGCAACTATAACTACTTTCTACTTCCAACTAGGAAGCAAACACTAGAGTATCTTCCACACAGCGAAACTCCCTTCTAGTGATTGCTCTTGGATTGGGAATTATCTCCTGGGTATCTAGGAACACATAGCTAATATATAACTTCTCTCCTACAGCACGACTTCTAATTAAAGAGGAATCTCCACGAAGATCTCCTCCCTGAACTACGCATACGATGGCCTAGTTGAACCAAGAATCCTTGCACTATAAATAAGACACGGGGTTGATAATCTAAGGTACACTACAAAGTTCCTGTTACAGCATTACACCTTCCTCAAAGCCCTGTCTGACTTTAGCATCGGAGTGCCATCGGCCACCACAACGGTGGTCTGTGGCTCACGTGTGCTACTTGTGCATATCAACAGAAACCAAGTCAGAACAGGGAGCGAAAAATGACTACATCAATCACCATCATCGTTCATCATCATCTTCAATCGTCATTATCGACGACATGTTGTTTTTTTATCATGAAAGCTTTTGGAAAAAAAATCATGGTGAATGATGATTCCAAGTTGTCCGTGTTGAGAAGAATACTAAAGATATACGTTCAATTAAAAAAAAATTGGACAAGATCGATCACATTGCATGTATCAATATTTGTCTTGATATATATGATCCTCCTTAAACGCATCCTAGAGTTACATTAAGCGTACAAGAACGATAATCTATTCTTCGAAGTGAACCACCAAGATAAGAAAATTGACTTTTTGAAGATAAAAACATTAAAAAATGAGTACTCAAGAGAAGCCTAAGCAAGAAAAGAAAATTTTGGCAAACCAATAGTAGAATTCTCAAAGGGAGTTGTTGAAATTCCTCATTACGATTTTGTAGGAGTCTTATATTAATTTGGCTTTGCAATTTCAATGTTGAATTCCTCTAGTAGTGAAATTGAGAAAATCAAGTATTCTAATTTATATAACATTTTCTTGAAGCAAATTTTTTTTTTCAAAATATTTGATACACTGGAAAGGAAGATTGCAATGTAAGGTCCAAGATGTGTATGAGATTGTCATGAAATTTATTAAGTATTCAACTTGTCAAGAGTCGATTTTTTAAGAGGAAAAGCCTGGCGTAGAAGACTTATTTTGTCAGTTTAATTGTTTTATTTTTATTTAGGGTTATTTTGAAAATTAAGAGTTTAATATTATTCAGAATTATAATTGTTTTATTTTGTTCTATAAATGCACCCTAATTATAATTGAATTTTGGTAAGAGATGAATGAATGTAAATTTTAGTTGTAGGAATTCTGCGACATCACCTCCTTACCGATCTCTTCTTTTCCTCCTTACAGTTTGGGTAACGTTGCTTTGTTGCATAAGGTGGTCATCATTAGATGGTGTATATGTATCTTATTTTCACCATTTAATTTATCTATCTATCAAACTATGAAAGCTTTGCCAAAACCGCATTAAAAATATAATCTATGCTTGCCTATGAAATTGTTTTATCTTCTACAGTTACGTCCTTTTGCACTACTCTTGTGTGTTTTTTTGTATAATCAACTTTTAGAAACAAATGTCTTATTTGTTCTTATTTTACTTTTATAGTTACCCTTTCACTTTTTGGTTACATTTCCTCACTCTGGCATTTGAGTGTGTATTATATAGTGTCTTCTTTTATACGTATAAGAAGAGAAACAAATGTATAATCAACTTTTAGTTACCCTTTGTAATCAACAAATGTATAATCAACTTTTAGAAACAAATGTCTTATTTGTTCTTATTTTACTTTTATAGTTACCCTTTCACTTTTTGGTTACATTTCCTCACTCTTTTACTTTATTTTTTCGAAAATCTGAAGGGACCAAAAGTATGGAAATAGAACCTTAGTTATGGTGGAACTTAGTAAAAGAGAGGAATGCAAATACATGCACGAGCAGAAGTCTGGCCAAAAGCAACACAAAACGACCAAATCTGAGTTTCTCTTCTTCTTCAGCAATCGCTTGCGCTAATTTGAGTTGAAGCTATATTGAAGCAAAAACCCAAACACCATTGAAAACCCCTTAATCCAAACCAAATCTTTCTCTAGTTCTCGAAAACGGATTTCGATGGACAGGTATTGGTTCTCTACAACAACAACAATAACTACTACTATGTTTCTCTTCTTCGTCTCTTTGTCCAGGGTTACACAGTCTATCAATCAAACAGAAAATTGATTACAGTCTGAACTCCATTGCATTGCAGAGACTCCACAGAGCTCCAACCGAACCATCGCCCTCTTTGACTCGTCTCTTCCTCCCAGGATCTCTTTCTTCTTTCTCAGCAGAGATATCGATTCAACTCCATTGCAGAGACGCCACAGAGCTCTGAATTCCTCCTCCGACGCCAATCTGCTTCTTCTTACCTCTGGTGAGTTCTCTCATCTTCTCTTTGGTTGGTTCTAGAGCTCCCAATGGATTGGTTGAACCCAATCGACTGATTAGTTCAACCTATTGATTAATTTTCAGATATATTTTTTTTGGTCGATGTTATCTGTAGATTGAAAGCTCCCAATCGATTCAAATGGAGCTGAACCCAATAGATTGCATGGACTGGTTGAACCCAATAGATTCGATGGACTGGTTGAACCCAATTGATTCAATTGAATATTTTTTATCGAAACCAATTGATTCCATCCATTAGTTGAAACCCAATCGATTTGAAAACGATTTTTTTTTTTTTTTTTTTATGTTTTTCTTTTTTTTCCTCTAGTGTCTTTGACTGAGTTCAACATTTTGATTTACAGGCACCCAGTTGATTTGTTCATTAAAATCGGTTGAATGATTAAGCAATTTAACCTAGGTAATGAGCATTTTTGCATTTTTTTTTCTTGTTTTGGTTAAGCATGTCTTGTATGAGTTCTATGTTCTACTTGAACCCAATTGAAGACTGATTTGATTCGATTCGTTTCACAGAAGCAATTGCAGTGCTAGAAGCGTACATAATGGGCATTTTAACTTTATTTTTCTTCAATATTTTGGTTAAGCCTCCTGCCAGAAATTAGTTAAGTGGCAGGAGGGTTTAGAGAGTAAAGGTTTTAGAATTAGCCGTTCGAAGACGGAGTATCTAGTGTGCAACTTTGGGTGTGAACCAAGAGGGAGAAGTCATGCAATTGAGATCGAAGGTGTCGAGGTCCCAGAGTGTGAGGCTTTTCGATATCTAGGTCTATAATTCAAAAGAATGGGGCTATTGGAGCAGATGTAGACCACAGGATTAAAGCTGATTGGTTGAAATGGCGAATGGCGTCAGGAGTATTGTGCGATAGAAGGATGCCTGCAAGGCTAAAAGGGAAATGCTATAAGACAATTGTTCGACCAGCCATGCTATACGGTTCAGAATGTTGGGCTACTACGGGACAACATACGCATAGGATGGCAGTAGCAGAAATGCGTATGTTAAGGTGGATGTGTGGTAAAACTCGTAAGGATAAGATTAGAAATGAAAGAATTAGGAGATACTTAGGTGTAGCGCCCATAGAGGAAAAAATTAGAGAAAGACGTTTAACTTGGTTTGGTCATGTGCGGAGGAGACCAAGCACGGCGCCAATTAGAAAATGTTTAGATTGACAAGTTAATGGAGGGTGTAGACGGAGGGGACGACCGTTGAAAACTTGGGTGAAGACGGTGAATGAAGATATCATTGAGCTTGGATTAGGTGAGGAAATGTGGGAAGATCGCATTGCTTGGAGAACCAAAATTCATGTAGCCGACCCCGAAAATCTCGGGAATGGGCTTTGATGATGATGATGATGATGATGATTTTGGTTAAGCATTTCTCGATTGAGTTATATATTCTACTTTTTAGGGATAGAACCCAATCGAAGACTTATTCGATTCATTTTTTTTCTCTAAAATTCCTTGGGTTGTTTTGGTTGAAAGCTTTTTGATTGAGTTCTCTGTATATCAAAACTTAGCGGCCAAAGGGAGCAAAGTCATTTCATATGTGACCCTACCCTCTCCCTATCCGTATGGCCGTCCGAATTCCACCAACTTCACAATCTTCATTGAAGAGTATCAAAGCTTTCCAACTGATTTACCTCCTCCCATGCCTGCGAGTTCCTCATCCATCATTGCCCTCCAACAGATATCTCTCTTCCTCATCTAGGGTTACTCACCCATCTCAGTCGATCAATCGATTGATTTAGTATATTTGTCGAACCCTAACACTGATTGCAATCAATTCGGAATCAATTCGGTTGATTATTTGAACCCAATCACTGATTGCAATCGATTCAACAACCGATTTGGGTGTTTTGATTATCGATTTTCATAAATTTAGGTGTTTCCATTCTCGATTTCCAGAAAAAATTGGTTCATTTTTTTCTTTCACATTAACCTATTCAGTAGAGTAGTACAACTCAATCGGCTGATTCAACAAAGTTACGATTTGGGTGTTTTATTCTCACTTTTCAAAAAAATAAATTTTCGGTTGTTTTGATATTCGCATGCCTTTTGTTTTCTTTCACTGTAGAGGTTTCTCTTGGTGGAAATAATTTTGATTCAATTCATTTTTTGTTTTTATAGGGACCCAATTGATTAGTAAAACCCAAAAGATTGACTAATTCAACAATCGACGGAGGTAGCAATTAATTTCCAGCTTTTTTTTTCTCATTACTTGGGTTGTTGGAATTATCGATTAATTTTCAATATTACTAGACCTTGGCCTTTTAACAATCATTTTCTTGTTTGCATTTTTAGAACTATTTAATTGTTGTACTAAGCCTTAATGTTGTCTCACTTTGAAAAGTTGAGCAAGAAATGAGCAAATGATGCTCTCATTTGAAAATTTGGTTATCTAGTTCGTCATGCATTTTAACTTCGGTTATTGGGCTTCTATTTATGTGCAGGCATTTATGTATGTCTATTGTTATGGCTACGGTTGTGCATGCCTACATCTATGTAACATTGTTTGTAATGTATTAAATTGTTTTGACAAGTGAAAACTGTGAATGTGTTGTTCAGTTGTGCTTGTTTTGTTTGTAATTTTGACACTAGTCTAGTTCACTCTAGTTTGTAATCATGATAAGATTGAAATATTGTTATTCAAAAATATGTTCAACTATTAGGGAAATTGATACAACAATGTTTGCTTGAACCTCGAGTGTTAGAAATGGTTGTTTAAGCAGTGTATGGGATCAATTAGAGTTGTTGAAAGCCACTTAAGAACCTTTGATTGGCATGGGCTTTCATTAGAACATTTTCTACAACTTTGTAACAAACCAAGAAGATAAACAATGATCACAAATTTCATGTTTTTTAATTCCCTCTTCCTATTTCCCCCTCCTCCTTTCTCCCTTTTGGCAAATTTTCTTTCAGCCTAATGTGATGTTTTGTTGAATAAATCGTGCCAAGAAGCAATCTTCTAAGATATTTATTTTTCATTTTGATGTATTTGTTGCTCATTCTTACCACATTGCGATATACTAGTAGATATTTTGAGTTTTTTTTTTCTAATTAATGGGGTTCCAGAATTATGGGTTCTCTTAATGATTAGTGATCAAGACTGAGCTACCCAAAGGGAGCTTAGTCGTTCCTATGTAACCCCAACTCGATTATTCCATCCATCCCAAATCTCCAAATTCCAATTGAGCTAACTCCAGTGCTCCTTCTCCAATCTCCTCCACATCCGGTGCTTTGTTCCTCCTCTCTATTGCAACCAATCAGGGTTACAGACCCAATCGATTGCGGTTCAAGGTTCAATTGAACAAATTCGATTAGTTCAATAGATTCAACGACTCAATCAATCATCTCCAAGCTTCCATTAAAGCAATTAAAGAGAGAAGCAATCGATAAAGGTATGAATTCAATTTGAAGTTTGAGCAAATCGACTTTTGATTCAAGACCTTCTCAACTAGTAAATGTTTCGAACTGATTTTTGTTTAATTTTTCATCTGCTCAACACCATAATTTACACCAATCTCACTAAATTTCTTAAACGCAATAGAAGGGTTCTCAACAAAAAGCAGTTGGCACCCAATGTTGCACTTTTGCAGGCTTATATTGTACCTGCTTTATCCCAATATTTTGTTTTATTAACAACACAACCTAGGTCATTTCTGATCGACTGGGTAGTTAAATCGTTTTGCGGTTGCTTCGCAGTCTAGGACTGAATTACGATTAATCGGGAATAATCGGATTTAATCGATATATTTTTTCAAAATATATATTTTCTAAATTTAATCATAATCATAGATTACAAAAATAAATAATTAATCACAAAAATTGGTCTCATGATTTTGACTTACAAAGTTGGTCAATTTCCATCTATTAAACAAATAAACATAACAAAACACACTCCTTTAGCATCCAGTAAAAATGGGCATCATGAATCAAACATTGAACTGAACACTGAAACAAAGAAAACTCATCTTTACCATAAAGCAACTAAACTGAGTAAACATTGTAAGCAATTGAAAAATCAGAGAACTATAGAAACTTGCAAACAATAACCAGGTCCAAAGGTTGAAACTTGACAATCAGAAAGTGATGAAACAGTAGAAATAAAGAGGGAATTTGAACTTACATAGCAGAAAAGCAACCAAAGTTGTCAAGTCAAAGTCGAATCGAGAGGTGGTTGGTGCACTAGGACTCTAGTTTTCGGATCTGGCACCAGAGGAGGCGATCACAACGGTTGTAGATGGATTGAAGCAAAGACGAGGTCGAAGCGCTTCGAAGACTTGTCCGCTGAGAAGAAAACGAAGAGTAGTGTTGAAGATGGAGTGAAAAAGGAAAAAAGGAAAAAGGAAAGGAAGGAGGGAAGTGAGAGAGATACCTGGTGATCGCCGTTGCCCTCGCCGCCCAAGTCAGAGATCGATCTCAACCGCTCAACTTCCAAGCAAGAGAAATCAGATCGATGGTACGTGCTTGCTTTCTTATTTCTTCTTCAATCTTCACTCTGGATCGAGGGGAGCAACAACCAAACGAGATGGTAATGAGTTAGCTTTTTTTTATACAACACGAAAAATCGGCGAGTTGACTAGATCAATTTTTCGGTGACTCGCCGATTTTTCTGAGTCTGATAAATGCTAACCGAGTTCACCCAATGCGATTTGGTCCAACCCCGCATAGCGATTAATCACCGAATTAATAACTCAGTTGATCGGTTTGATGAAGTTGTCAAGTATGTCAAGGAAATGAGATGGGTTTTTACCTTTTGAATGTCCCATTCCTTTATTGCGATTTGTGTCTATGAAGGAAAGTTGGAGGTGGTTTGTATAAAGAAGACATTCGCATGGCATTCATGAAGAAACCTAGATGTACAATGAGATATAAGAATTAGATAATGCATATCATGGATGTCCTCGTGAACAAGATGGGTTATGGAATATGAGAGGCTATTCATTGGTTACACATATATATATATATTGTTTATACAATTTTTTTGATGCATGAAATGGGTGCTTTGATATGATGACAATTCATTTTGGTTTTGGGTGTTCTACTAATCAAATAAAATTTAGTGGCTTCATCCATGTTTAAGGTGGATTTTGGAGGGAGATACTATTTGATTTTGCTTTCAAATTTTTTTTTTTGTTGTTTTTTTTAGCTGTATTATCTAATCGTCACTTTGACGAACATGATTAAGATGGATTTGTATTTACATAAAATCTATAATTAAAAACTTTTAGTTTTGACTTGGTGCTTTGGTTACTGCAAGGTGATAACTGTGCAAACAAGATTGCTTGTGTTTTGACCCCTTTCCAAAACTACCCATTTCTTTTGCCTTCTCTTTCTTTTCCTCCTCTAACTAGAACTTTTATCTCTCTCCTTCATTTTTCTCATTCAATCATCAGTAGAAACGTCATCTCCCCCTATCATTCTTCTATTTGAGCGAACGATCGTTGCTGATGGATAGGGAGAACATCTCGTGGCGTTAGTTAGTTAGTTTTGTTTGTTTGTGCGATCTCTTAATTCGTGGAAGAAAAATGGAATTGATGGAGAAATCAAGGAGATCATAAACCCTAGATCTGATTATGTTGGAAAAATTCTGTGATTCTGTTCTCCTCGTTCCTGATCGATCTCCTTGTCCTTTCTTCTCATCCTTACTAATTTCTTCTTCTCTTCTCCTCCTTACTGTTTGGTTCTTCTCTTCTCCTCCTCCTTAACGGGGTCGTTAAAACAACCTCTGTTCCAGATCACAAACATTTCGCATGCGCAACCTGGTTTGAAAATCGCAGGGGGGGTGGGGGGGGGGGGGGGGGTGTTGCATAAGCTGATCACCATTAGATGGTGTATGTATACATTATTTCCACCTGTTAATTTATGTATCTATCAAAATCAAACTATGAAAGCTTGTCAAAACCCCATAAATATATAATACATGGATGCTTGCTTATGAAAATGGTTTATCTTCTGCAATTACGTCCCTCCCTTTGTACTGCTCTTGTTCTTGTGTGTTTCTTTATCTTAGTTACACATCTCAAAGTTATATGTATTTTATGTTAATATGTGTTTCGTTCCATTGTGTGTTAAGCTAGTCTGGTTTTACGTTGAAAAAGCTGCTGGGCATTCAGTTGTTGGGTATATTGTGAGATCACCAACTCCAAAAGTTCAATATAACATCGGTCATTTTGATCTAATTGACATAAAAAGAGATCACAAAAGCCTGCATGCTACACTAATGCATTCTGTTCAAGGAAATCCTATTTTGTTGCGTTAAGAAAGTTCTCATCTGTTTGATTAGAGTTGATTTTCAGCAAAAGTCAACTAATGGCATCTGTTGTAGTAGATATAATGAGATCCTTATTAGATTGGGCACCAGTGGCATTAGATGCTCCTCTTGCTCGAGCAGTTGTTTTTGGAGTACCTATCGGTGGTATGCTATCCAAACTTTTTGGTATACTGTTCTATTGTTTCTTTCCACTCTTCAAAATTTGATGTTGCTTCACTCTTTGTGGTTGAAGGCCATTATGTTGTGGAAGCTCTTCTGGTTGTGGTTATTGTTTTCCTACTTTTCCAGAAAAGTTACAAACCTCCTAAGAAGCCGTTGACAGAGAAGGTTGGTTTAATGAATTTCTGTTGATGTCAGCAATTCTTGTTTGTCTAGACGGGATGTTACATTTTGTTGATTGCTAACTATTTTCTTTTTGTCATCTTTGAGTGGAGCTGTTTTATCCTATATTGAGAGATGTATTTGCAATTTTTTTTTAATTCTTTGTACAATGATTTTAGAATTTCCAAAAATATTGCTTTGAGTGACTAGTAGAACATCACATTGTTGAAGCATCCTTCATATGTTTTCTTTATGAGTGACATACTTTGTTTAATAGATTTTTTATTTTCTTTACGAGTGACATAACTTTTAACTTCTTATCCAATATTTGTTTGTAGTGCATTGGACTGATGGCAGCCTGTGATTAGAATGAATTGTACAGTGAACCTATTTTTAGAGATTTTGCAAAATATGTAACAAGGAAACTTAGTTCCACACCCCCCAAAATAAAAATAAAAAACTTGTCCGACATCATCAACTTTTTGATGTCTTTTGAAGGTTTCAATCATTTATAAATGATATAAGTAGAATTTGTGGTAATATAGTAGTACAACTTTCATTTACAAGTAAAAATAAAATAAAATTGAAACATCATATTATGGTAAGTACCATATAGCTTGATTTTTTGGTCAATGTGTCCGACGCATCATATTCACGTCATTTACATGTACCAATGTCATTGATACATAGTTTGCATCTATTAGGCGTAAAGGAGAATATGGGTGCATATTGGTGGGTAGCTTTTGTTGTCATCTAAATGACGTCTTCTCGTCCACATCATTAGAAACCACAGTGGTGACGCAGACATGTACAATCTCCAGTGGAGAAAGAAAGGGAGATCCATGATGTTTAGTTGGAGGTGATTGATGTTTAGGTGCGAGCCATAAAGGTTTTGATGCTAAATACTACTTCAACTAGATTTCATGGCATCTGCTTGAAGTCAACAATCTACTTCTTGAATGCTTGAAAAATGCAGGCTATAAGATCAATTATGAGTAATCTTCTATGTCATCAATATAGAGTTTGATGTACACTCGTGCACTCTTGAAGGGTTCTTCCTAGTTTCCTGGAGTGTTCTATGGGGTTCTTCTAATTTTCCTGAATTGTTATATGAGAAATTTTGTATAGCTTTGTGTCACAAAATTGATATTAGCTTCACATAGATGATAGATGGAGTTTGTGGAGCAACATTGCCAATTTCAGAGGCTCAAGTGCACTTGTTGTTACTAATGTGACCTTGAGGTGTCGAAGATTTTAAAGTTGTTCATGTAGAAAGTTTGTCTGTCAGAAGAGTCGGTCCGTATCCGACTGGGGTGGAGTGTTATATTAATAGCAATCCCATTTTTTTTTTACTTTCATGATAAATAACTTTGCTTGTTATCTTAAATTGTCATATTACTGAATACAAGGCCTTGTGAGATAATGCTATGTTAAATTATCGAATTTCATTCAATTATGATATACTTATTTTATATTGCTTTAAGGGTTCTATGGGGTTTTTCTTTCTTATATTGACTGTACTATTTTCTTTGTTTGTTTTCTCTTGTGCTGTGATGTGTCTGGTATCTTCTCTGGATTTTGTGGGTCTATGGAAAATTAATTGGTGATATTTTTTTATTACACAATTCTAGGAAATTGACGAGCTTTGTGAAGATTGGGTCCCCGAATCTCTTATCCCTCATATCAAAGAAGAAATGAAACATGAATCTCCAATATTGGAAAGGTAATTTTTTTTTAATCTTCTCTTTAGATGGCTAGAACTTGGTCTTAGTTATTGTTCTTGTTTAATTCTAACATGTTTGAATTGATGAGTACCAAAGCTTAACATACTCCTTAAACTCAATCTGAAGAGTTTGGATTCCCTCCATTGAAGAAAGGCTCTATAAATGATGACCAAAAGGAAAACATCAAGTTACTTCACCTGTTACAAACCAGAACTAAAAGTTAAAGAGTTGTTGAAAAGGTTCAACATCTACTGGTGAAACAAAGCAATTTTCCAGTGTTTTCACTAGGGATTTAGGACTGAATAACAAGGTCGGGGTCATTCTTTCTTTATTTGTAGATGTAAGCACTAACAACAATCCTTCCAACTTTAGTGTAGAGAGTTTTGGAATCCAAGAAAAACCTTTGGGTCCAAGAAACCGAGTCAACAGTAAAGGCACTGAAGTATTTATATGTACACAGTGTATTACCTGTAGCGTGTAGCAGTGCCTTCAGCACAGCTAACCTGTCATGCTTTTGACATGCCATCCTGGTAGTTGGGTCGTGCCTTTAGCACTCCCCAACAGGTTCGGTTGAAAAAGATGTCGCCATAATTCATTTTTTTCATCTTTTACTCTTTGACTTTTTTCCTATTGACCTAATCAAATCTTCCCAAAGTTCCGACAAAAGAGCTTTAAAGCAAAACAGTGAAGGCAACCATTTCTTAGAAAAAATAAGCAATTGATATCAATACAAATTTCTAATATGTAAAATGATTGACGAGGAAGCGGATAAGAGTAATAAAAAACTCATTTAGAGTATAAGATTTTAAACATGTAATTAACTGGAAAATGATAATTGCTAAAGTATCTACAATGAAAATCTCAAATTAGTGATAAACCTATTAGCATGTCCACTGACTATGCATAGAGAACTTCAACCATTTGATTAACATGTTCACAGACTATACATAGAAGAAAGATTTTAATTCAATTGAAAAAATAAGAAAACACGTGAAGCTAAAGTAAGAGAAATACCAAAATACATATTGAGTGTTTGTAAAACCCATCCCAATCAAACTGAAACTCCTTGCTTTTAATAGATAATTTCAAATTTAGATCAAAGTGAAACAATCCATTTCTATTATCTTGGCTTAACTTGATTGTGATTCCATGACTATTAAGTGCGTAACCCCTGTATAATCGTAATAGATCAAAGTGAAACAATCCATTTCTATTATCTTGGCTCAACTTGATTGTGATCCATGATTATTAAGTTCATAACCCTTGTATAATCGTAATAATCATTTTGTCTCAAATTCTTTTACTATGGTATTGAACAAGTAAATGTGACCTTAAAAATTGAAACTTTTTATTTTTATTTTTTTTATTTTTAATTTTAATTTTTTTTATCAAGTTCTGCATTTAATATAAAATCAAAATAACACTAAGTGGATCAGGAGCTGGAGTTGCACTACCAACTTCATTACAAAGTTCAATCTTCAAAACCTACCTAATAAAACCATCTCTTCTCATCCATGGGTTAGCCTGCCTCTCTCAAAGCCGCTCATTCTCTCCCAAGGCAACACAACATTTGCATCTCTTTTCCCCTTCTTTCACTTTCCTTGTATGTTACAAATGAAGGAAAAAATAACAGATTCTCCAAATTCAAAGAAAAGACAAAAATAGAGAGAAAAACAAATCAACTTCATTTTCAAGAAATCTCAACATGACTAAGCAGAAATTTATAAACCAGAAAAACTCTGGCAAATGTACATAATGCTTTACCCTCTTTTTGCAACTCACAAAAAAAAAAAAAATTCAGACTTTTTATCTCTTGAAAATCTTATACCCTATAACCAAATTATAACTTTACAACAACAAAAATTTCATGCTTCCATAGCCAAAAACTCCAAATCCAAAAACAAAAACACCCCAAATGTTTGAGGATCGTGAGAACTTGCCTGAATCGTTGAAGGAAAAGAGAGGGAAAACAACACCACGCCTCACGTTCGAGCACTACCACCACCGTATTCGAATTGAATCAGAGATGAGATGGGGGAGTGAAGGGCTATGCAATTAAAACGAATAACGGATCCATAACGGTCAAAGAGCGTTATAGGTTATAATGGGATAGATCGAGATATAACGGAATAGTTTTTTAAATATATATTTTAATACCCCTACAAAATATTAATATATTATAGTAAAAAAATAAATCATGTTCATAACATTAAATTCAAAAACAAATAATCTTAATAAAAAAAATTTCCTTTGGTATGAGAGTGAGATCGCAACAAAGAGTGCGATCGACTCTTTGTCTTCTTCCCTTATCTCGTTCTCTGTCAAACAGCGAGGTCTAGTTCTCTGGCGACGGCGAGCTCTGGTCCTTTTTTATGAGTCTAGGGTTCTGGTTCGATCGAGAATGAAATGGGTGATTTTTTTTTAATGTATTAGAACAAAACGTTAAAACGACGTTATTGAAAAAACGTTATCTCAATAATGGCCATATAACGCCGTTTTATCGGAGCTGTGATAGCATAACGTGATAGTGTCATAATGTAACGACTCACCCACGTTAAGAGTAATATCGGAGTTATATCGGCGTTATAACATTGTTTTAACTACACAGGTGGAGGGCAATGGTGGGGTGATTAGATTGGATTGGAAACGGGAAGGGGAGATAGTTTATATGCTTGTGAATGTTGAGCAAGTACGATCAATGTGAAATTGACTTACTGTGAATGGCTTTAGTAGGATTCTTCTTCCTCGAAAAAAGATGAATGAGGAAAACCCTAGACCTCATATGTTTTATGATTTCACATTTAGATAAGGTTGTGTGTGAAAGGAAAGAATATAGGGAATCGTGGGGGAGGGAAACACAAATAGAAAGTGGAATGGGAAGAGAGGTCAAAAGAGGATAGTCTGCATAGTGAGGCTAGGAGTTCTTGTCCCAGTGCTAAACAAATGATGAAGGTGAAGATACGAGGGAGATGGAGTGCGTATATTGAATTATATCATGACCGTAGGATCCCTTAGAATGTTCTCATCCTAGAAATCTCGTCCTTCAAAAGATAAATTGAATGACATCATAAGATTAGTTTTAAGTCCTTGTTTTGTTGTATATATATACTAGTGTGTTACCCAAGCCTACAACACGCCCATAAATCTAGTTTTTGCAATTACTCGACCCATAAATCCACTTTAATCTCTTAAGCTATCTCTCCTCGAATTGCATATCCATTTGATCAATTCCTTCATAACATCTCCATGTGAATCGTGCTAATCAAAACATGATAATTTGGAATAAGTAAAAACTATTTTTTCGGAAGGTCAAAATTTTATTAAGCAATACTTGTGGTATAAAATACTCTAAAGCAATACTATGGAATCCTAATTGACAATCAAATTCTAAAAAAATCCTTTATAAGGTGGAAGATGCAACACCCATCCCTAAAGGGTGATGAGGGCCTCCGTCATCACCGATCCAAACTCAGATGCTTTGTCGCAAAATACCCTACTTTTACGATCCTTCCATACCGTCTAAATATTATATAAATAGTAAACTCCAAGTCTCGTTTCCTTTAGAAGATAGATAATTTTGTATCTTCAAACTTCTTAACAACATTTGCACATAACCAGACATCACCCAACTAACACCAAACATCCCGCAAAAATGTGTTCATACCTTATAGACCCATTCACAATGCATTAGCAAGTGAACTAAGGTAATCAACCACAACCATTCCCTTGTAAGCCAATTCTAACTTAGTTGGTAGTTTATTCCACATAGTTGTCCACATGAAAAAGATACCTTTAGAACTAAAATTCTAACATTTAGGACAAGTTGACTAGAAGGTAATAGTGGGAAACTCTCTAGCCATTCATTCCTCTGCCTGCGAATAACCTCCAGTCGGCAGTAGCGTATTACCTCTCTAAGGCTCCAATGATAGACCTGGGTGCCTTGTGCCTCGCGCCTCACTTCAACCCTGACAAATTAGCTATTTATAGACTTAAAGGTATTTTGAGTTCCAATTAAATAATGGAACTTGTTTAAGCGTGAGAGTGGATATATATACTAACTTGACAAAGTAGCTATTTATAGACTTAAAGGTATTTGGAGTTCCAATTAAATAATGGAACTTGTTTAAGCGTGAGAGTGGATATATATACTAACTTGAGTTATAAGTTCAAGCAAGTTTCAACAATACCTTTGTTACGGTTAGAATTGAGTATAAGCGTTGAAGCCTCGGTAATGATATCATAGCTTTGTATTGGAATGTGGTTGTTTAAGTGGGAGGAAGGGACATCGTACCAAATGAGCCAGATGGATGATGGTCGATGAGAGGCAAACTTGGCTGTAGGTCTTTTTTCGTATCTTAGTAGGGAGTGGTGGGAGCTCGAGTCACGTGTGTCATGCCTCGCGGCTTTGAAAGAGCGGGTTGGAGAATTTTTTGCTGGCTTTAGGGGAAGTCAATAGGGATTCCAGGTGTGTAAAGCACCCATTGGTGTTGAATAAGGTGGGTTTGCAGTCAAAGTTGAAGTCTTCCATCGGATTCCTCATGACGACCTATCTTCAAGCAATTGATGTTCCGAATCAACCTAAGGTAAACAGTGGGGAACTTTTGGAGGGAGCTAGCAAAGCTCCATTAGTTGAAATTTCTATCCCTAGAAAATGTGTGAAGAGTGGATAGCTCTTTTCTTTCATTCTAGTTGGTGGTCTCAGAGGGTAGTTGGTGATCTCAGAGGCCAACACCGTGGGATCAATTTTGTACCACTCATCCTAGTGGTTGCGTCGGTGGGTGATTGGAGGCTCGAAGGTGTGAAAAAATGAAAACAGTTTGGTTCTCAAAGATATACTATTACTGGGTCCTTTTTTTACTGAGTTCTTAGGAAGGTCTCAGAGGGTAGTTGGTGATCTTCGAGGGCCAACGCCTTGGGATCAATTCTTTACCACTCTCATCCTAGTGGTTGCGTCGGTGGGTGACTGGAGGCTCGAAGGTGTGAAAAAATGAAAATAGTTTGGTTCTTAGAGATATGTTGTTACTGGGTCCTTTTTCTATGGAGTTCTCGGGAAGAGGATCAAAGCTGGATCAAGGACATTAAAGAAAATTCTCTTTGGCGGGGGTTTCGACTTCTTCCAGTACATGATATTGAAGGAGAATGTATTTTCCAAGTCGGTCAATCCAAGTGGGACTGGCGGAAGAGAAGAATGCATGTGGTATATGTATATCATTAGGAAATATGGGCTAGGAAACAAAAAGTTAAGTGAGATGACATGGAGGAACCTCTCGAAGATTTTTTCTACAAAAGATATTGATCATGAGCCAATGTTGGATCCATGTATTGATACAACTTCATGTTTGGGTTGGAATCCACCACAATTGGGTAAGTAAAAATCTTTGAAGTTGGGCAAGATTGAAGTGGGCCCCGGGCCCCAAGAGAAGACTTCGTCAGTTAACGACATAAGGCTAAAGGAGTTAAACGAACCCTAAGCTTTGGGTTGGGAATCAAAAGTTGGCCCCATGCAATCAGGAGTTTGATGGTGGTCAGAAACCTTCACTTTGTGATGAGGCGGCGAAGTTGATCGATAGGGTGAAATTCTATGGAAAAAGAGAAAATGTGGCTGAAGATTCAGTCAACAAGGCTGGGATGAACGAGCTGTTGGGACCTTCCCATTCATATGAGGGCAATATTTATTTGGATTCTGAGTTTGAAGACTTCAAATCCACCCATGACCTCATCTCAAGGGCAACAGATGGAGGAGCTTCCGAGCACGATGAAATGGAGGGGCACACAAGTTGCACATTGGAGGTTCCTCATTATGGCATGTTGTGCAGTTAAAAAACGTTATAACGCCGATATAACTCTTAACGGGGGTAAGCCATTACGTTATGTCATTATCACGTTATAGTATCACAACTCTGATATAACAACGTTATATGGCCGTTATTGAGATAACCTTTTTTTTTTCAACAACGCTTTTTAACGTTTTATTCTAATACATAAAAAAAATCACCCATTTCATTCTCGATCGAATCAGAACCCGAGACTCATTGAAAAGGACTAGAGTTCGTCATCGCCAATCAACAGATAACCGGACCTCACCGTTTGACAAAGAATGAGAGAAAAAGGGAAGAAGACGAAAATTCGATAGTATTCTCTGTTGCGATCTCACTCTCATACGAAGGAAGATGTTTTTTATTAATTTTTTTGTTTTTGAAAATTTAATTTTATGAACATGATTTACTTTTTTGACTCTATAATACATTAATACTTTGTGGGGGGATTAAAATATATTTAAAAACTATTCCATTATATACCGTTATATCTCGATATATCCCGTTATAACTTATAACGCTCTTGAACTGTTATGGGTCCGTCATCCGTTTTAACTGCATAGATGGCATGGTTACGAGTCAAATGATCTATGAGATGTTTGGAATCCTGGTTGGATTTTGGTTTATGTTGTTGGTAGTAAGTAGTGGGGGCCTGCATGTCCATGAGTTGTTGGACTTTGTTTCATTTTATTTCAGTTGATTGGTCCCTGCGTCTTGATGTGCTGACGCATTATTTCTCGGGTGGGTGTGTTGGTCTGTTTGGTTTTTGGCTGTTTCGTTGGCTTTTGTAAGCCATGGGTTCAACTAATGTAACCAGTGATGGTTGCAATGGAAATTTTACCTTTCAAAAAAAAAAAAGTCTAGTTAAATAATGCCGTATGGCCTAAGGCCTACACATTGAATGCACATTCCTTTAAATTTCTTTATTTTTAATAACCTATACAACCATGGAATTAAGCGTGTAATTACTTGCTGTTATTCGGTAGGCTTATGAATTCCACACCGCACACATTAAAAATTTGGGTATCAGGACTAAAGCTCTACTTTACCTATCAATTGTAATAAAGAATACAAATCCGCTTGTACATAAACACTCGTACATTACAAAATTTTGGGTAACAATAAAAATCCAGGCATTTTTCATTAGCTTAAACTCTAATAACCACCGATGTTTTTCTACTTTTCATCCCATTGTGGCAAGGTTGGCCTATTTTCACCGATTGGTTTATTTTGTTATATAAGTTGGATGCTGATTTCACCGATTGGTGTATTAGAGTCCACATGTAATTAGGATCAGGGAAGTGTATTTCCTTCCCAAGTTTCCTTAGCGCATCCAGGGGATAATGCTAATCAAACACGGCAACAATATATATAGTTAAAACAACGTTATAACGCCGATATAACTCCTATATAACACTTAACGGGGGTGAGCCGTTATGTTATGACATTATCATGTTACAGTATCACAGCTCCGATATAACGACGTTATATGGCCGTCATTGAGATAACGTTTTTTTCTTTCTTTCAATAACTCCATTTTAACGTTATGTTCTAATACATGAGAAATAAATTAAAAAATTAAAAACAAATACCCCTTTCATTCTCAATCGAACCAGAACCTTAGACTCATAGGAAAGAAGAACCAGAGCTTGATGTCACCAATCGACAGGAGACGAGAGAAGAAGTGAAGAAGACGAAGAGTTTCGTTTGCACTCTCTGTTGCGATCTCACTCTCATACGAAGGAAATTTGTTTTTTAGTAATGTTTTTTTGTTTTTGAAATTAATGTTATGAACATGATTTACTTTTTTGACTCTATAATACATTAATATTTTGTGGAGATATTAAAAATATATTTAAAAAACTATTCCGTTATATATCGTTATATCTTGATATATCCGTTATAACCTGTAATGCTCTTGAACCGTTATGGGTTGTTATCCATTTTAACTGCATAGATATATATAGAGAGATGGTACTGTTAAAGTACAAAAATGGCATTCAGGACAATATTAAATTTAGTGGAGATTCAAATATAAAGTTTAATTTAAGGAACACAACAAAAATGATACTTAACTAACCTTGAGATTCCACAATATAATTTCTCCTAAAACTTTCGGATCAAACCTCCCATTCTTACAATGCAATATGAATCCAATGTAATCTCCTTAAATATATCCAATAAAAAACATTGAGTACAACATGAAGTAATTCCTGCCCTGAAATAGTTAAAAATACATTCAAAGAAATTTGATTCAAGAGATATATCAATCCTCTTAGCTCATACCCACCAATATGGCATTTACCTATATCGAGACAACCCTTTAGCCTCTTAGATAGTACGTGGCACTCATTGTTAATCTTAAGCGTTACATCTAGAAAACACTACTAAACGTTCAAAACTTTGGTTCAAGACATGTGTTTGAAAAGTGAAAACTCTTATTCTTACTACCCGCAAGGTCCTTCATTCATGTCCACATGCATTATATCGAATGAGCACACCACATATCATGTTGCACCAAATAGATGGTACACTCTTGCTTTCGATAGGCATGAACAACAATAAAAAAGAAACTTACTCTTTGACAAAGTAACAAATGTCCTTGTGAATTGAAATACCCTTCAATGTCAACCATTTTCTATGCATCAATAAATCTCAGACCTATGATTTTATTTTTGATGCACCAACGTGATGATTTCATCCTGATTTACCAACCCTTACAGCCCAACCATTAATTTAACATAATTACCAGACCCCCATGAACCTCACCAACGACATACTGCAGATCGATCTCTAAATAAGAGTCTCATAGTGACAATAAAGATTGTTTGTTGATACAAGTGATGACAGACTTGTTGAATGTGTAAAATCTTCAAGTAGCTCCCTCGCTCAAAGGACTTGTGTTGCACTATAATTACTTTATGAGAAAGAAAGAGTTGACCGACTAGGGTTGTTGAATCAAAGTTGGAAAAATAGGTCGACAAATACGTAAAATAATTGATAAAAGAGAAATGTAAAAATTGTTTCCTCATTGCCAAAAGAAAATAGAATTAATAGTTCATACTTACTGAAAAGGGCAAAAACCTCTAAAATTACTTTACCTTTACATGCTTGGAATCTTATTAGATCTTGCTACTGTGATTGCAAGCCTTGTTACAATTCACTTCGAGAGAGAAACCAAGAAAGGGGTAGGTTCTATTTGACATTTGAAAGCCAGAAGAAAGTATACTCCAATTAAAAAAAGTATAAGAAAGGGGTGTCCTATTTGACACTTGAAAGCCCGAAGAAAGTATAGTCCAAGAAAGGGAGTTCAAGTTCTCTACTTTAGAATCAAAATCCGATTCGTTTGAAGATAGAAAGTCACAAGAAGCGGCAAAAGAGGAGAGATTAGTATGGCATCTCATAACCTGGAACCAATATTTATTTGCTCTCAAGTCAGGAACATGCAGTGTAATAGTTCTAAATTGCAACACTATAGTGTTTTCTTTGCGACTATTTTTTGGTTATCCATAATCAATTCACCTTTGTAACTTTTTTTTTAGAAGTTGTATTTACCGAAAGTCTAAAATACTATCTACAAGCATACTATAGAAGAAATATGAGCTTATTTATGGTAAATTTGATGTTGGTCCCTTCTACTAATGGGATAAATCCCTTTGATCATGTTTACAAATTGTATATGATTTTGATCCCTTGACCACCGTTGACTGTTGATCAACGGTTAAGTTGGCATGTGCCTTGCATGTGACCATTCCTTTTACTCAAATAGCCTATCTGGATTACACTCTCTACCATCGCCGACCATCCCATCCCACTCGCTCTTTGATTTTTGTTCCCAGCCGCCCCTCCCCCATTTAGATCACATACCACCACCGCCCCTCTTCCCCCTTCCTATCTTTTCCTATTAGATCCAATGACAACCACCATTTATGAATCGTACAAGAAGAGGAAGTGAAGCCCACCAAAATTGTTCGAATTCTAGAAGTTTTGCAACCCAAATTGCCCAGTTCTCTCCGACCGCTTTCTAAACAACATTCGATCGTTCATCCAACAATGCGAAGAAATCGATGACTATAACATTGAAGGAATCCAATTTGGTTGACTCTAAAGCAATGGGGTTGTTTTCCCCCCTTTACACGATTTAGGAGAGCGCAGGCCTTTCTATGATCACTAATGTTGCATTAGTTCAATTAATTTCCTCATTTTTTTGTTCTGTTTTCAAATTGGAGTAGGTTTTGGAAAAGTTTAGATGGTTAATTTTCGCAAGCTGGAGTCACCATTTGGTGTCAAAGCAGAGGTATCCGAAAATTGCCAAGGATTGGGGTTGCAAAATATTGAGTCTCTACAATGGCTCCCCAAATACATCATGTTAATAGAGTTTATATTTTTCAGCAAAGAGATGTCAAACCCATCGATTAGGTAGACATCATCTTGGTGGAGTGAAATTTGGGAAATAATCATAGGTAAATTTGGTTCACATAGAAGAATGAACTAGAGCTTCAAGATCGACTTGTGGCATCTAGTTAGAATGTTGATCTTTCCGAGAAATCAATGAAGTTGTCAAGGAATGGCATCAAACTCTATTCCTTCCCTCCCTGATGGGTTTGATTGTTGGAGATGGCTCGTTGGGGATGGAGGATATGGACATGGGAGGGGGTGGCGATGATGGTGGTGTGTGATCTAAACGGGAGAGGGAGTGGTGGGGAACGAAAATTAGAGAGAGGGATGGGATGGGCGGTGGTAGTGGGGAGTGTAATCATGGGTGGGGGGGGGGGGGGGGGGGAGTGGGAGAAGGGGAAGGGGGTAGAGTTGACGGGAGAAGATTTTTTTTCCTGAAACCATGGATCTTCTTGAGATATACTTAGTTTTTTTCAAGATAGATTGTTTGAGATGTTTCAAGATAAAAAGAATGGTTACATGTGGGGCACATGCCAACTTAACTGTTTACTAGATAGTAAATGGAAGTTAACGACAGTCAAGAGACCAAACTCAAATACGACTTGTAAACAGGATCAAAGGCATTTATCTCATTAGTAGAAGGGACCAACATCAAATTTACCCCTTATTTTAGTGAGCAAAAAATGTAGTTGAAATCCCTAAAGTTGAAATGTAACGGTGGTCATAGTCTGTGGTGCGAGTTGAAGGTGAACCCAGGAAATAATGGTGGAAAATTCCGAATTTGGAAGACTAAAAAATAACTAATAAGATGGGGGATACCCGCGTAGATGGAAACACACAAGAAAAAGATAATTAGAAGTATTAAAAGAAGAACAATACCTTCGTCTGAATCGAACCCAAAATATTTAAGAGAGTTAATTGAGATTCCAATCAAAGAAACAAAAGTACGTACCTCCGTGACCAAATCACTCGATTTATTCAAAACTTCAATGAAATCGGAGTCCCAAATGGAGTTACATTCTCATCTGGAGGTTCCTAAGCACAAAGCCTCAATGTCTAATGAAACTGAATGGCGTCGTTCAATACTGTGGAAACTGAAAAGAAACGCATCAACTGCGGACACGTCGTTTGGATGGATAGAGAACATATTCGCTAGAGCCTCAGATGTCACTTTGTTTTGGAAATTTTGTGAACTGTCAGATCTTTAACTTAAACACGTGTCACATTGTGATATAATTGAACGACGTTGAATTCTTATATTTTTAGGGTCTTTATAGTAGTATAGATTATTTGTTTAAAGATTCAGGGTAGCTACCATTCAAAAAGAGAGGAAACAAATGGAATATACAGTAGATTACAATCCCACTAAAGAGAGATTAGTGAGTGAATAACAAAATGTCCTAGTTAACCCCAAAACTTTGAAAATTGAAACCCCATTAATTGCACCCCTGCCAACACCCGATGTCATACTAGGATCAATAAACATTCCATGCGCAATTTAGACTTTTCAAGTGCCCCAACTTTGAAAATTCTTCAATTTCGCTCCTTCCAGAGGTCCAACACACTGCACATGGGATGCTAATCTCAGTGCATGACTGAGAGGGCATAACTAAGCGAAGGACATCCCTTCCAAGACCACCAAGCTTCTAAATTGAACCCTGACCCTTACTAACCCAAACATAACCGGAAAAGTTTCATAGTCAAGCAAGATAATAACAAAGGAGAGGCACTCTCATTTATGCGCTTCAGTGGGCTTGTATCAAATTTCAGCCATACTTTCTGAGATTTTTTAGTCATCACATTGCGCATAATATTTATGGTAATTGCCAATTAACGGTCATAATTAGCAGTGAAAATGGGTTTGAGCCCTTTTTAAAGAACATAGTTTTTTAATTTCCGTGAAAAAGACGTCAATAAAGTAAAGATAACTGAAAACTGTGGGAATTGCAAAATGTATATTGAGCACTGTGTCTACCTTATGTCCATGGTTATTCCTATTTTAATATTCCTTAGAATCATGAGTTTATGATGGCCATTTAAAACGAATTTGTACTGCAATAAGGCACTTATTGAGAAAGCTAGTGATGTTTATATTACCCTTCATGTTAATTTGACAACAATTCGACAACTTTCTGCATCGTAGGATACGTGCCCTGGATAAATTCACAACCTATTAAATTTTGTAATGTAAAAAATTAGAGTTGTTTATGTATGGTAAACAGGTAAATGGTCCATTGCTCCTAAACTATCATCTATCCATTTAAGTTTAGGAGAAATGCCAAAATTAATAGGGATTTTAGGATTTTACATGTGAAAATGAAAATGAGATTGACTGGTATATCCTATATGACCAGCCCTTCGTGATTGACCAATAATGTGTCAAGGAGACTCGGCATCAAGTCCAAGGTCATCAAACAATATAATGCATATAGAACTACAATTGACATTTTCATGGCAATTTCTTTCTCATATCTAATTTTCACTTTTAGAATTTGAAATCCTTTGTGTGTTTTGTCAACTAAAGTATTATGTTATGAAAAACTCACATATTCACCACCTTTTCTTTTTTGATTGAAGTATTAAAGGAAATGCTGAATGAGTTTTCGTCTCTGCAGTGCTGCAGGGCCACATGCAGTAATTGATGGTCAGGAAGTCGTGAATTTTGCTTCAGCGAATTATCTTGGATTGTTAGGGCAGGAGAAATTAATGGTGGAGATACTTTCAGTGTCTAATACAATGCTGTTCATTTTTCATTATGTTGTAAGAAAATATTTAACACTTCTTCTGAATCTAGGACTCATGCACGGCCGCGCTCGAAAAGTATGGTGTTGGCTCTTGTGGTCCTCGAGGATTTTATGGAACGATTGGTATGTCTTCTTTTAGTAGCTGAACTTGGGGAAGGGGGTAATCTTGTTAACAGTAAATTATGTTAAGGCCGACACATCAATTACGAATTAATTGCATCCCCCAAGGCTTTCCATCATATAGAAGCGAACTATCAGTTTTAAATAAAGGAGATTTAGTGGAATGAAAAATTAACAATACCTTTGTCCCTCACAGGTAAAAGAACCTTGACAATATAGTTGCTTCTCTATAATAGTTTTTTAGTTCGGATACGTAGACCTACTAACAATAATTTTTTGATCTTAGATGTCCACCTCGATTGTGAGGCCCGGATTGCAAATTTCTTGGGGACTCCTGATTCAATTCTATACTCGTATGGAATTTCTACCATGTTTAGTGCAATTCCAGCCTTTTGTAAAAAGGGCGACATCATTGTTGCGTGAGTACCTGTTTTTTTAGCAAACCAATTGTTAACTTGTCATATTCTTACTGTTTAATTGGATACGAAGTTTCATACATTTAGTTTTGACTTTGATTTATCACATCATATTTACATCAGGGATGATGGTGTGCATTGGGGGATACAAAATGGTCTTCATCTTTCACGAAGCACCATAGTGTATTTCAAACACAATGATATGGAGTGTCTAGAACGTACGTTGGAGAAAGTCACTCGGGAAAATAAGCGAGCAAGTAAGATACGTCGATACATAGTGGTTGAAGCTTTATACCAGGTAATAAGCCATTCAACAACTATACTATTTTTATTCTTTAAAATTGAAGTATTAACTCTACTGTTGTAAACTACTTTTGTTCTTTTGGTACTTGGAAGTTACTATCCCACTAAATCAATACACACACACATATATATATGTGCTAAACCTTAATTTATACTAAACCCTAGTATTGGAGCCCTAATCGCCAATTATTCTTTATGGGTTTACTTAGGCCTAGCCCAACATCATCATCATCATCAAAGCCCATTCCTGATACTTTGGGGGTCGACTACATGTATTTTGGTTTTCCAAGCAATGCGGTCTTCTCACATATCCTCGCCTAATCCAAGCTTAAAGATGCCTTTCTTCACCGCATTCATCCAAGTTTTTAACAGTCGTTCTCTCCAGTGTTAGTGAATCGTAAATCGTATTGTAAATCGTAACGTGTAAGATTTAGATTTAATCGTAAATCGTAAGATTTTTTTAATTATAATATATATATATATATATATATATATTTATATTTGCCTTCATTTAGGAATATTTGCCTTCAAAAGGTATGGTTTTTTTTACTTGGGAAAAGTTAGGTTTAGAAAAGTTAATGGGGGATCGGATTTGCTCTTTATAAGACAAAAGCTTTTACTGGAAATTAAGGTTGTTTCTATCATTTTAATTGTCTTTGAGGGTTTAAGCATAATAATTAATAAAAAACAATTATTTGGGGGTCCCTGACCTGACCTTCGTATATAAAGAAATCTAAAAATCAATTCACATTTTCACAACACAACTCACCCAACACAGCCAACACAACACACAATCGCTCAACACACAATCGATTCAACACACACTACCGCAACAGAGATTGATTCGACAGAGATTCAACACACAATCGCTCAACACACAATCGATTCAACACACACTACCGCTCTACCGCAACAGAGATTGATTCAACAGAGATTCAACACACAATCACTCAACACACAATCGATTCAACACACACTACCGCTCTACCGCAACAGAGATTGATTCAACCCACACTACCGCAGAAATCGATTCAACACACAATCGATGAGAGTCGAGATGTCGAGATTCAGAGAGATGCAGCGAGATGCAGAGAGAACTTGCAGAGAATCGAGTCATCTTTCTCAGATCTGAGCAGAAGCAGCCGATCGAAGGTATGTCTCTGATTTTCTTTGTCAGATTCTGGTTCTTCTTCTTCTTCCTGTTTGTTTCTGTTTTTTTTCCCTCTTTTCTCAGTTCTTCCCCATCTTTTATTGATTTTTTTGTATGTATTCATCTTCAGAACACTCGGACGATTTGTAACAATCGCGATTTGGCGATTTACTCCTTAAATCGGGGGCAATTTGCTCCGATTTGGGAGAATCACGATTTAATCTGTGATTCAAATCGATGGTGTACCGATTCGAGTCAAATCGGCGATTTGATTCGCGATTTGGAACGATTCGTATAACACTGATTCTCTCTGTCTACACCCTCCACGAACTTGCCAATCTAGACATTTTCTAATTGGCGTCATGCTTGGTCTCCTCCGCACGTGACCAAACTATGTTAAACGCCTTTATCTATTGTCCTCTATGGGTGCTACACCTAAGTATCTCCTAATTCTTTTATTCTTGATTTTATCCTTACGAGTTTTACCACACATCCATCTTAACATACGCATTTATGGTACCATCATCCTATGCATATGTTGCCCCTCAGCCCAAAGAAATTTACACGCAATATATGTCGTTGGATAACATATAATCCAATGGTTTAGATTTAGAATGAGTTATCTTCTAATAACTAACTAATGGTGGAACCGAACCAAGCCAAGCCGGATAGAATTTAGTCATATTTTAGAAGGGGACTTATAGCTTGTCATAATAGGGGGAGAAAGAAGGTAGTGGGGTTTGATAAGTTATTAATCTCTTTATAAAATATGACTTAAATTCTATCTGGCTTGGCTTGGCTCGGCTCTACCATTAGTTAGTTATTAAGTGACAAATCATTCTAAATCTAAACTGTTGAATTATATGTTATCCGAATATTTGCATGTAAATTTCTCTGTCATAAATGTTTGCTCCCGGATCGCACCCGTATATATATAAGGTAGATAGGTTTTTGTTTGTCTTGAAGACAAAGATGACTAAGGGATAGGATTGAAAGTTGTCAAGTGTCAAGATTTGTACTCATATAATGACATGGGTTGTAAATAAAGTTTACCTAAAATGGCAAAAGAAAAGGTAAAAATTAAAGTCTATGAGAAAGAATGTGATTTTTATTTAATTGTCTGATTTCAATAATTTTGTATTGTTGAAATGCATTTTTGAAGATCTTTCAAATAAAACCAAGAATCTATACAAAATGTTCAAATTTTAAAATGATGCTTAACTTATGTTGTCTGAAGTGGGAGTCAGGGTGAAACGCCGACCTCTGTTGCAAGAGTTGCAGTGAAGTTGCAACGAAGTTGAGACGGAACCATAATATTTTTTCTTATAAATTTACAAAGTTTGCATACTACTATTAAGTCGTAATTCAAACAAAAAAACATGACTATTAATTTACCAATCCATAACACCACAGCACAACAACATAACAATTATGCAATCAATCCATAACCAAAAAAATAAAATAAATAGTCTTCTTAGTTCTTACAAGGTTGTATTGCAATTTAGGGCAGCAAGTTTGATTTGGTATTTTGAGTTGTATTTATATTTAAATTAGTTAGCTAAAACACTAATTACTTATTAATTAAACTAATATGTAATAATAAAATAAACATTATCATATAATTAAAAAATTGGTTATTGGCGCCCCAAAAAATAGCCACGCTTCGACTGAAACACCCCATTGCAATGCTGTGAGGCTAAATTTAGTTTTGGGATTGAAATTTGCAAAGATGCTCCTTGCAAAAAGTTTGACTACTCCTTTCAACGGATTTGCAATGCCGCATTAGACAACGGAGGGTTTAACCGATTAAATTTGACAGAGATTGACTGAAATGTTTATAAAGTTTGACCGAGTCTGACTTCTTGAATATGATTTTTTTTTTGAAGATGTACTTAGAATTTAATTGGTCTAGATAAAATTGATGGAGAGGTTTGGAGACTTAAAATTATTTAAAAAAATAATATGGAGTGTTGTAGGCACGGGTAATATGTATGTATGTATGTATGTATGTATGTGGGTGGGATAGATTTCATTGACACAGTTACTAGATAAATACAGCAAACATCAGCACATGGGGTGAGGTGAGTTTCTCTCTCACTTCATATTCATATATGATCAATACAACTATATATATATAGTTGGGGAAACTTATTTATAACCCCAATTTTCGAATATTATGAACCAACAGGCCCAATATTTTAAGATAGACAAAAAGACACTGATGTTAAGACCAATAAACCCTCCATTTCACTAATCTCTCCCTGATCTTTTTTTTTTGAGTTTTACTTTTACCCCTACTTTGCATAATCGAGTTTTGACATGGCAACTTGCTTTTATGAGCAGCACTTACTTCTTACCCATGTACCATGATATAGCTTTAAATGCATGTAGAAGGCATGCTTATCAGTCCCAAAACTTGAGATCTGGGGTTGAAAGTAATTCCCTTAAATTTATACATTCTTATGAATGGTTCTTTGTGAGTGCTAAGCAATACATATATAAAATTTCTGTTTATTTGTGACTGAATTTTAAATCTTATCTGTGAGTTTCTGTTGGCTAATTGCTTGCATGCCCAAATATTCCATTTGGTTTGATTTGTGACAGAACTCGGGTCAAATAGCACCGTTGGATGTAATCATCAAATTGAAAGAGAAATATCGTTTTCGTGTTTTATTGGATGAAAGCAATTCATTTGGCGTACTCGGTCGTTCTGGAAGAGGACTTACTGAGCATTATGGTGTTCCGGTAGGTTTGATGGTTCTACTTATTTAGTTATTTTAATTGGTTAGCAGCCATACTTATTACTGATGTTATGTATGGTTTGTGTTGGCAGGTTGAGAAGTTAGATATTATAACTGCTGCCATGGGACATGCTCTTGCTACAGATGGAGGATTTTGCACTGGAAGTGTTAGAGTGGTTGATCACCAAGTATGAAGTGTTTTTTTTTATGTTATTTTACATTTTGTGAAATTTGGAGTTATCTACTTGACATCATAAATTGTATTTACTTTTGCAGCGTCTTAGCAGCTCTGGCTATGTCTTTTCTGCATCATTGCCTCCTTACCTTGCAAGCGCTGCAATTACTGCAATCGATGTGTTGGAGGAAAATCCACAACTGATTACAAAGTTGAAAGAAAATGTTGCTTTGTTATGGAAAGGTTTGTCTTAGTATTGGTATTTATCTTCATAGATCGTATCAGCATTTCTGAACTTCTGGGCTGCTTTGCCCTTTAGTTTTCGTCAAAGTAAAATATTTCTTCATCAGCAACTATGTTCTCTTTGAAATTTTTTTTATTAATCCGCTCCGGAGTTGCGCTGCAGTTTCAGTTGCTCATGTAAGGTTCAGAATTCTTGCATAAATTATGTAGTGTTGCATCAAGGAAACTTGATCATGTCAATGAGCTGACACAGTTACACTTTAATAGTGATTTGTTAGCTATTCTAGCCTATCTCTTAATCACTATACATTTTAATTAACTTGTAAGTAGTGAACTAATTGCATTTGAAGTATACAATTTTGAACGTGCAGGCTTGTCTGAAATATCAGGCCTTTCAATTGCAAGTCACCCATTGTCGCCCCTTGTCTTTCTCAAACTGAAGAAGTCAGCAGGTTCCTTCAAGAAAGATTTACAGCTACTTGAAGATATTGCTGTTTGCGTAAGACAGCTATTACTTTGAAGACACTGTGTTCTCGCATTTTGTCAAGTTCACGTATTGGATGGGTTGTTAAAATTTTCTAATAGCTGATTCACATGCAGGTGCTAAAGGAGCATAATATTTTTGTCACGGCTTCAAAAAGGTCTTCACTTGACAAGTGCATCCTTCCAGCTGGCATTCGCTTGTTCGTATCTGCAGCACATTCAGAATCTGATCTTGTAAAAGCAAGTGAGTCATTGAGGATAGTTTCAGAATCAGTATTGTCAATTTCACATCATAAATAAATGGTGCTCAGTCGATCATCTTTAGTTGGTAACTAGAATGACAGAGACTAGAACGATGAGCCTACCTTATCGATCACTGAATTATGCAGTCCTATTTAGTTTCTAAGTTTTCCTTATGCTCTGTAAAAAGCAATACATTTTTGGGTTTGTGATGCAAGACAGGGGTGAAAATATGTTGCAGTTTGAAGTTGTAATTTGAACTTTGAATCAATTGAACTAGCCTAGATGCCAATTTTTTATATTAGAAGTTGTACAAAACCAAAACACTTGAATTCAGAGTATCAATGGATTTTATGTATTCTCAAAACTCTTTATAACCTAAAAATAGAAGGCATCACTATGAATGGTTCGGAGTCACTTGTCATACAAAATTGATTGTACATCTTGTTTCAATCTTGTCCCAAGGGTTCCCTGGATAAATGAAACCAACCCAAAAGAACACATAATGGTTTATTCACATAATGTCGCTATTTTTTGGAAATTGCTTTGCTCACCCAAGTGAAGTGCTCGCAGCATCCCAGTAACTTTCATGTTTTCACTTCTTCCACTCAAGTGCTTTAAATTTTACGGTAAATGATTTTTAGGGCTTACTTTTTCACAAAATAGACAATTTAGATACCGTAGTTGATTTAATGACTAATTTGTATCTAATTTTATACTTTTATGATTAACAATGACTCTTTTATTAATCCAGGTTAACTCATAAAGTTATATGATATATTTACCCTTCTAAACAAATAGAAAATTTAATTTCATAGTTTTATAACCAACAAGGATTACTAAAAAAAAAAAAAAAAAAAAAAAAAAAACTCTATGTTAATTGTTATTGAACAACAATTTTCAATAAGACCTGAAAATAATGGACATCATATGATAAATCCTAATTTTAGTTACTCTTCGGCTATTAAAGAGTGTCATTCTAGTCAACTTGTTTTCATTAATAAAATTGGTTGGCTTTGCGATTCTTATTCTTGAATATTTTCTTTTATCTCTTCTCATTGAGTCAAGCCTTGTTAAAATAATAATCTAACATTGAGTAAAGTCTTATTTGCAAGCATAACCCAATAATAACTGGTTTTGACAGAGATTATACTGGTTTTGACAGCTGCTAAGTTTTT
Source organism: Berberis vulgaris (assembly GCA_963556465.1). Taxonomy (NCBI): domain Eukaryota; kingdom Viridiplantae; phylum Streptophyta; class Magnoliopsida; order Ranunculales; family Berberidaceae; genus Berberis; species Berberis vulgaris. The sequence continues at coordinate 54,425,270 of OY747136.1, read as the reverse complement.
CAGTTCAAGTCCATACCTACTGCTTTTATCACTTTTCCTTGCAGAGATTATACAGTTGCTAGAACTACTGTTTACAATACAACTACTGTTGTACAATGCAACTATTGTTATACAATACAACCACTGCTGTACAATGCAACTAATGGTGTACAACTGTTGTACAATGCAACTATTGTTGTATAATGCAATTACTGTTGTACAATACAATCAACCTGGTATTGTTCTTCCCAAAATGCTTTGCTCTCTGCACCACATTGCTCATCCATCTCACCATCAACATCCCATCCAATCAACACAACTATAAGATAATTGAAATCAACACAACTATAAGATAACATGATCTCCGTAAACATGATCCTGGTAATATCCCTTTGCTAGCACAAGGGCCCACTAGAAATCAACACAACTATAAGATAATTGCGCAAAGTGCATTACTAAAATGATGAGAAAATATATGAAGATATTAATATAGTCATTTGAAGCTAACAATTGTCATAAAATAATTGCTCACACTGCAGTTAAAAAATAAGATAACAGACTACTCAATAAAATCAAATAGCTCGAGTACAAGTATTTCGATAGTGGCCCTCTTGGCCACATCTACGGCAATGCACAACTCTCTTTGGCACTTCTTGTGATTCAATGCGCTTTTTCTTTGGACGTCTTAGTCTTGCACGAGTTGCCGGAGGTTGAATCATTGGTACTTCATCTATCGGAGCTTCATCCATAGTTGACTGCCTATCCCATGTTTCTATTGGTAAGATGGAATGTGCATAAATCTACTCTTGTGTTCCCCTCTTATAACAATCATCTACATACTCATATGGATCCATTTTCAGCGTTTTCACCACAACACATGCATGAATACAAGGCAAACCACTGTGCCACCAATCCATGCAATTACAAAAATCTCTCAGGTAGATTAACCTCTGTCACGCCCCGATTTTCAAAGGAAACGAAAATCCCAAAAAGCCACGTAGGATTATCCGTTGCCCCCAAAACTCGGGACGTGAGAATTCAATAATAACAGAAACAAATAGCAGCATCAACTAAACAACTAAAACGAATAAAAAGTCTAACCCGGAGAAGACTTGCATGGCTAGCTCACTAGCGGAACTCCAGTAATGCAGCTCAAAATATCTAAACCTGAAAGACTACTCGGCTACATTCCAAAAGGAATGTACCCAAGAAGCAAAAGCTCACTCGGGTCAGCAATAAAGCCGGTGTGAGAAATCTTCATCCCAAAATCAATAAACCCACACATGATAACATTAAAATAAACCAAACAATAAATAATCACACCATCAGGTAGTTCCTCAATGAGGCAATGGTGTTATTATCCTAATAAATAAATATGCATCATTTATCACTAATAAATAAAGTTTATGAGTTATCAATCCTCATAAATGCAACCACAATACAATTCATAATCATATTAGACTACTATTGAAATATTAAACAAACACACTTTTCTTTCTACCTTTAGGAAGATATGTAGTTCTCATTCAAGGTTCGAATGAGCTGTTAGTTTCTTCCCTCAAGGCTAACCTAGTATAAGCTAAAATAATCTATACACAATTTCATGGCATGCTCAATTCAATGGTTTAATTTAATTATTTGTTTTTGATTTCTAATCCTTGGCTTCTTTTTTCACAATCGCACTCTCCTCCTGTGCCGAACACACCTCACCCAAGTGTGCCTCCCTTGCCATCGAAGCCACTCGGAGCGTACATGACCCAAGTGGGGTGCCACCTCGAGTGTCATGTCATCTCACCCGAAGTTCGATCACTGACAAGCATTCTACACGTACAACCGAACTCACATGGAACGGTGCACCGATATGCAAGCAAGTCTGCATACCCATAATAATATCACACGTATACAAGCAAGTCTGTATACAAAATTTTCATTTCTTTTCACATTTTTTTTTTCTCTGGAGTTGTGGAAAAAGAACATTTACCAAGTATTTTATTTGAGTCATTATTTTTTCCAAATCAATTAACGTCACGTCACATTCCCTTTACAAGAACCATATATACATAAAACATTACCAAGGTGATATTCACAACATGACAAAATCTATTTTGCCATCTCCTTCAGAAAAGAATGAAAAACAAGTGTGTCGCAAGCACAAACATTCTTTTAACATAGTGACATACGCGTGACAAGAAAACAAGTTCCATTACTGGCTATACCCCAAATTATGATACCCTGACTATCCTTATGGGAATCCACATTTTCTTTTGAAAACCACCTATCATGACCACATCTATTGATTAGACAGTGACAATCAATATAGAACATACACTGTCAACATACATATCCATACCCATACCCATTTACTGTATGACCTTTGTCCTCTTTACACTGTCCCCACACCAAGTAGTGAGATACTCCTAATGGATATGATTGGTTTGTCAGTTCCACTTACATTCAGTTATCTACTTGGTAAAGGAACTTTTTAGGAGATTTTGACTAGTTCAAGAAAGCCCAACAAAGAGAAATTTGTTAAAACTGGAAGTTAGAGTTGTATAACAAGGAGGTTCTCTGTGCAAGTCCAAGATAGTGAATAATCCAAACTACTACACTCAACTATTTGAACCCATCACTCCAGTAAAGTTTATAGAGATGCCACAACAGAAATGCACATCAAAATCCAAATCCATCAAATACCATAAGCAACTCACCTAACTAATTGAATCCATTAAAATTTCAAGAAACTAAATGCACAAAGAAACAGATCCAACACATTCATTGTGAACTACTAATCCTATATGGACTGATACAAAAAACAAGAAAAACCCGTGGACACAATCCTCCTACAAGTAACTGAATTAAACATCCCTGGATTTGGGTTTCCTATCCAAATGATTGCCCTGAATAAGAAAACAAGACTCAACTGGGGCACTATTTGTGTTTGACCTATCTCAGATGAGAGATAAAACATAAAGACATATAGCCATTGTGATAATAAATTTCACATTCCAGATCCCAAATCCAATTTCATCAACCACAATAATCAGAGCCTAAATTGATAATTTCCATTTGGATTCACAGAAATAGTTGATAACAAAGAAAACCAATTGACAATATCAATCAAAATCTGCAAATCCAATCAAACCAACAGATACCCAAACACCAAACAATACTAGAAAAAGAAAAAAATGGAGAATGGGAAAACACACTCAATCGTCAGTAAGCCATTAAACACACCAAAATCAACAAACAAAGATATGGGTATTTCAACAAAAAGGAACTCGTATAAAGAATCAAAGAAGACTCACAATCGTCTCTGAAAATCACTCTCGGATTCTGACTCAGAAATAGAGGCTTCATCTCGACACCACTGCCAGACTCGATCAAAGACACCATCGCATGCTCCCTGAGGGGTAATCTCCTCAGAAATGATGGAGGATCGAGCAGTGCCATTGATTGCGTCGTTGATGGAAGGCGACGAAAGCAGAGGTGCAAAACGCTTTCCTTCTCGTCTCAGCAAAGCCATCGCCATTTTCCCCGAATTCCAAAGGACCCCAGACCTCACCTTCCATCGTTCATCCTCTGAGAAATCCCTCAACCGACGCCAAAGCTGCACCACCAATCCCGACATAGGTCTCTCCATCTCAATCTCCTCAATCAACTCAAGCAACAACCAAAATCAATCCCAACCATGTGTCACCTTCAATATCAGAATCACCTTCTTCCCTCAATTCAAACCCTCGAAATCAAAACACCCACAGATCTGCTGACAACGAAACGAAAAAAAAAAAGAAGAACCAATCGGTAACATTAGAAGAGAGAAGCTTCAACGAAATTGACCGAAAGAACGCCATCTTCACTCACGCACCACCCGCAGCCAACCAGAGATCTAGCTTCACACCTTGTTCTTCTTCACTTTCGTCTCACGAATCAGCAGTACCAAATAGCTGTTGTGCGGGAATCCTCTCACAGAACCATCGAGTCAACACCTCGCCTCCCACCTGTTCCACCTTCATCTCTCCATCAGTCTCGCCACCAATCACCTTCAGATTCCCCTTCTTCACGAGTTCATCTCTCTCATTGCCTGCTCCTCCCTCTCTCTCGTTGCCTGCTCCTTTGGTGAAGAAACAAAACAGGAAGGGAAAAAGGATAAGGAAGGAAAAAAAAAAAGGGTTTTGTTTCTTTTATATGGTGGGTGGCTATTCGCCCCCACCGAACTTCCGAATGCGCCCACCCTATTTCACAAAATAAAAACCCTACTTATTAGTTTAATAAAAGCCCACAATCAAGTCCAAATACAATTGGGTAACAACCCATCAACATTAGGGTTTACAAAAGAAATTTTATATATTTATTTAATTAGGCGGGTATTACAACCTCATAACTAATTTCCCCACCACAAACCTCATATTCACTAGCTGATGCTTGATAGAATGTCAAACAACTTGAACGTTTAAGTCTAACCTTCATTTCATGATCAATGCGAGTACCAACTGCACACTTCCATTGCTCTGTTTGACGTTTGCTAATCAAAGTCTACAATACAACTTAATCCTGATGTTGTCAATCAGTGCATGCATTGGGAACTCCCTTGCTTCCAATATCCAATGTCATGATGAGAGCACATTGACAACACATCAAATGGTAAACTCTTGGTTTCCAAGTGGACTAATCATATGCTAATTCAGATTTGCTGAATTGATAAATCTTTGAACTCTAATTGATAGGTTAATTTGAATGTTACACATATGCTGTATATGTTAAATGGTAAACTTTTGGTTTCCAATTGGACTAATGTGCTAACTCAGATATGCTTAATTGATAAATCTTTATCATTAACAACACATATTCTGTTCAGGTGTGCATTTGTGCTATGTGCAACTTAGAATGTACATTTGTGCTATATATATATTAGTTGCAAACTTTACCATTAACAACACGTGTTCTGTTCAGATCTACGAGTCTTGTTGTTTATACTACCAAAACAATGATCCAACATAAGAATTAACCAAAAATAATGAACTGAGAGGATAATAATAGTACAAAAAAGAAGAAGCCTGAAAATAATTAGGCATAGAAGGAACAATCTTGTGTAAAGATCTGTTGCAGATATGTTGGTTTTCTTCATGTATGAGTGATAACCATCCCAGAGAGAACTATACTCAGATGTAGAGGAACAAATCGATAAATGAGCTAGAGGGCCCATCAAATTTGTTGCTCTACATTCAATCACCTTCTTCAGAGGATAAGAAAAAAAAGGAAGGAATAGAGATGGAGACCAAGGTGACTGGGCTGAACCAAGTATAGAGCAGACCTTGCTATGGAGCAGGTTTACCCCAAGTATAGCCCCTAGCTTAGCAATTTCGAATGTCTGATTGTGACATTGAGATGTTGTTGTCAATTTGACATCTCAGTCGAATGGGGATAGGATCAGAAAGGAGAAGATATCAAGTCAAGTTTTGCTTTATTTGACAGAGTGAAGATAAGAGAATTTAAAGAAGATACCCGAGCTTGTCTAACTGTCGAGGGAATGGGCTACGAAAACAGCGAGGGAGGGGGGGACCGAGTATAGGATCTCCATTGTCTGATTGTGATTTGTGACACAGTTTTGCCACACTTGGGGTAACCAAGTGTAGAATCAGGGTTAAAAGATAAAACAGACGCTACCTCACAGTTTTGCAGTAAATTGGATAATTCTTCAATCTAATAAAAGTATCGTTATAAACAGATCATGAGAAAACAAAAATAAGAAAAAAAATAATATTTCGTTTAAGTAGCCAAAAAGAAGATGGAAAAGAGAACATGCCTCAAGATGCAAAGAGATCAATCAACGAAAAGTTCGTGTGTAGAAAAAAGAAAAGAAACTTGAGAGAAAGAGTAATCCGATTTTTAGTTAATTAAGTTTACTTTTTTGTAGAAAGGGTAAAGATGTCATATAACCTTATGAATTAACCTAGGTAGATAAAATAGTTATTGTTAGTCATAAAAGTATAAAAATAGGCACAAATTAGTCATTACATCAACTACGATATATAAATGGTCTATTTTGTGAAAAAATAGGCCTTAAAAGTCATTTTCCGTAAATTTTAAATCTAGGGGCATGAGTAACTTTACTATTTTTGCTTCTCCCACCCATGTACTTTAAATTTTAAATCGATTCCTAGTTCAGTGAATAAACCATCACTATCATTCTGTTAGCATAAAAAAAAATCAATAAATACATTGAGTTTCAAATTTTAATTTGATTGGTTTTTATCGACTTCTTTGGATTTTTGTTCGTACAAACATTTAGTCGTCTAATATATAAAATCGATTAGGACATATCGATTGTTAAATTTAAAATTGACATGTTCTTATCGATTTTGTATGATATTTCTATTTATCATAGAAAGCTAAGTCTATAACATATAAAATCAACTATAGCACATCGATTTTTTACGGTGGGGGTGCCCAACAATTTTCATAAACGAAAGTCAACACCTCAACTGTCAAGCAACTCACACATGTGAGCAGAGAATTTTCCTTTTTTTTTTCCTTGTGAATTTGTATTTTACCATTAAACATCTTTAGATGATCTACTTCTAAGAGAGACGAAAACAATTTGTGAAACACGAACATTAAGCTAATTTCAAGTTTAACACAATACACTGCATAAACATAAACATGATACGACAAGAAAAAACAAACACAAAATAATTAAATAAAAACATAATTGTCTATATAGGTCGAGAGTGAAGATGTTTAGTTGTTTGTGAAACCAATCAGGTTGTAAGCAAGTCTTCCAAGAATTGCACCAGCAAATGGTCCAACCATATGAACCCATATTCTTTTGTAACTGGTTATGATAATGGCAGGTCCTAGTGTCCTTGCTGTTGTGCTCGAGGGTGAAGGAGCGAAGCCTCACGACACCACCACTGCACGACATGTTTCAAGCAATGATACTGTTCCCAACTTAAACACCCGCCACGCCCGAGTGTGGGGGGTTTTTACTACGAATGGGGCTCAACTATTCAACTGCCCCCAAAAGGCCTCGTCGCTTATTGACACACATCGAATCACTTATTAACTTCACTTCACTTGGCTCACTACTCAATGTGGGACTAACTTTTCAATTCTTGCCAACATTTCTAACAATCTCCACCTTGGCGGGACTTGAGCCTATCCTGGCCCGGGATAAACTCCACCTCAACGTACACTTCTAACTTTGCCTCAATGTGCACTTCCAACTCTCGCCAAGCCCAGCCGAACCATCGGCTCTAGTACCACTTGTTGTGCTCGGGGGTGAAGGAGCGAAGCCCCACGGCACCACCACTACACAACATGTCTGAATCTGCATATTATCTCCTTTTATAAAGAGTGTTCGATCTGAGCTTCTTTTATCTTTGATAGTGGTTCTACTTTTACCCACTTGGTGAAGTAGTCCACTGCTATGAAAAGGAACTTTTTCTTGTCGGAGATTGGAAGTGGCCTACGATATTCATTCCCCATTGCGCGAATGGCCATGGACTGCTTATCGAGATTAAGTTTTGCCCTAGCATGTGTGTGTATGAAACAAATCATTGACATTCATCACGTAACCGAATGAGTTCATTTGCATCTTTTTCCATTGTTGGCCAGTAGTATCCCAATGTTAGAGCTTTGTGAGCTAGTATTCTTCCTCCTAGATGATTCCTCCATATGCCGAAATGATTTTATCAAATAACATAGTCGACGTCACAAGGTGAAAGGCACCTTAGTAGCGGATGTGGCAGACCTCCTGTACAGTCTGTCAACTGTTAGTGTATATTGAGCTGCTTTGTTCCGCAGCTTACATGCATCCATTTTGTCTGTAGGCAGTGTGTCGTTTTGAATGTATGCTAGAATTGGAGTTATCCAGCTGTTTTCTTGGTCTATTGTACGTACTTCTTGTGCATCTTTCTCTAAGATAGAGCTTGCTTGTACTATATTCATGGGGTTGTCGACCTCTTTTGTATGTGATGTTTCTTTTATCAGCTATCCGCTCTGTCGTTGTCCTCTCTTGCACATCTTTGGACAATGATTGTATTGAAATTTTCAATAAGGTCGCTTGCCTTTTGATTGTATGCTTTCATTCATATATCATTTACTTGAAATTTGATGTTCAATTGATTGACCACCAATTTAGAGTTAGTGTAAACACTGACTTTTTAATGTTTGGCCAGTAGTAGTCTGGTTATTAGTGCTTCATATTCAGCTACGTTGTTGGAAGCATTGAAACTGAATTTAATGGCCTTTTCCAAAGTTACTTCCTCTGGGCTATACAAAGTTATTCCGGCTCCACTCCTTTCTCATTGGATTCTTCGTCACAACGTAGGATCCATCCTTGAGTTTTAGAATATGTTGTTTCCTGCTCATCTTTATCATCCAAGTGATACTTACTGCTGCCTTTGAATTCGGCGATGAAGTCCGCAAGTGCTTGAGCTTTTATGGTTGTTTTAGGAGCATGGTTAATGTCGAATTGGCTGAGCTCTATTTCCCACTTCACCATTATTCCGTGCAATTCCTATTTGTGTATAATTGTTCGAAGTGGATGTTTTGTCATTACATTGATGGAGTGTGATTGAAAGTAGGGGTGTAGCTTTCTTGAAGATACGACCAGTGCCATTGCTAACTTCTCCAAAGCTGAGTAGTTGTTGTCTGTGTCTGCAAATGTCTTGCTAACGTAGTAGACCGACTTTTGTGTTCTGTTCTCCTCACGTATCAGGGCAGAGCTGACTGCGTGTTCTGACACTGAAAAATATAAGTATAATGTCTCGCCTGGCTTTGGTTTTGATAGTAGCTATGTACTTCCCATGTATGTTTTTAGGTTCTAGAAGGTTTGCTCACATTCCTCATTCCACTTGAAGGTTTTGTTCCCTTTTAAAATCTTGAAAAAGGTAAACATTTATCCGATGATTTGGAGATGTTATCCTAGCATTGAGGCTCTGTATTCCTTTTATGTTGGTGTGCAATTTAATATTGACAAGCGCTTGTAATTGTTTTGAATTAGCTTCGATTTCTCTTTGGTTGACCATCTACCCGAGAAACTTTCCTAATTCTACTCCGAACATATATTTTTCTAGATTTAGCTTCATTTTGCAGAGTTGGGTAAAGGTTTGCTGAAGTTCCTTGATGTGATCATCTTTATGTAGGCTTTTGACTAGCATGTCATCAATGTACAACTCCATGGTCTTGCCAATTAGATCTCTGAACATTCTGTTTACTAGATGTTGGTACGTGGCTCCCGCGTTCTTTAATTCGAATGACATCACTCGGTAGCAGTACGTACCTCTTTTTGTTATGAAATATGTTTTCTCTGGACAATTTTTCTTTCAGTCCAACAAACTCGCCGAGTCGTCCTCTCTGGATTCAGTACTCGATTTCATTCTTCAAGTTGTGGCAATCTTCGGTATCATATATGTGGTATTTGTGGAAAGAACAATATTTGTTCTTATCTCATATGGCCAGATCTCGCCTAAGTTTGAGTAGCCATTTGACGTCCTCCCAGATCGCCATGGACTTCTTGTCAACTGAGTGGGTTGACTGTTCGTGCCTGGCTCTTCCAGACTGCAGCTTTTCGAGCTCCTGTTTGCCAAATTCGGACTTGTTATTAGTTTGATGCCTTTTGGATTGACCGCTATCTTCCCGCGGTTTATCATCCCACCCTCCTTCTTCTCTTTTATCTCCATTAGTTGGGAAAGACCTTTTATCGAACTAATTATTCTTCTTGGTGACCCATATCTTCTCAATAGTAATGTATTTTTTTAGTACTTCTCAACAAGGCCGCCATGCTCTTCGGAGGTTACAGGTTCAAGAAGTTGTAAAATTGCCCTCCTTTGAGTCTGGAGGTGAAGGTGGTCACACTTGTGTCGTCGCAGCATCCATCGATCATGGATAACTCATCAGTGAAACGTGTAACATATTCCATGAGAATCTCATCGGGTTTTTACTTGATGTGAAGCAAATACTGAGGACCCTTTCTGATCCATTGTCTGTCGATGAAGTTTGTGATAAAGGTCATGACCAATGCTTGGAAAAAATCTATTGATCTAGGCGAAAGGCTGTTAAACCAATTCATCGTCGTGGATTGAGGCTAGTCGGAAAGGTTCTACACATGGTGGACTTTGTGCTTTCTTTTAGTGCCATCATATGGTGGAAGTGGCACAAATGGTCCGATGGGTCAGTGGTGCCATCATAAGTTTTGAACTTTGGTGGAGTGAACTTCTTCGGCAGTGAGGTCTTCATGATTGTGTCGAAAAAGGGTGGCATAGCCAACATATTGGGATTTGTGACTCTAATTCGGAATAGAATCTGTGGAGGAACTCCATCAATCTGAGACCCATCACCTTGAGGTTCACTTCCTTCGAAGTTTTTTCTCTGAATCTTTGCATGAGCTTCTTGGTTCTCTTGAACATGGTTGGCAAAATTTTGCTGAAATGGCATTCTAACGTGTTCGACTGGTAGAACACGTTCTTGAGTAATTTTTTTTTACCACTTTAGCTAGATGAGCTATTTGGGCCAAAAGCTGACCACACGGGGTCTTTCATCATTCCCCAAAAGCAGGGGCTTGTTGGGCCACCATATCTTGTGGTGGCAATTCACTACTTTATACAACCGATTCTCCCAATTCTGGATTTGGGATGTGTCAACTTGGTAATTGAGTTTCACCAGTAGAAGGATTGCCTTGATTGTTGCTGAGCTGAGAGTTTGTAGGGGTTCCATTCACGCTATATCTTTTTATTTCTGCTTCATGCTAAAGAAACTTCCAACAACTATGTTTTTTTAAAGGAAACTTCCGTACCCCATGGACGGCGGCAAACTGATGCATCCAAATCTGTTCTTCTCGAGATCTGACCTACAAAATAAGGTTAGATTACTAAAAACCACCTATTTGACGCCCGAAGGCACTCCGATGCTTAAGTTAGTTAACTGTAAAAGATAATGAATTTAGACAGAGTATAGTTGTGTTGTGTTTGCATACCTCTTTCATGAATCAATCATTTATCTTATATAATGCGAGTAATTATCTTTGTACTACTTAAGCATGTAGGGCGCGTGAAGTGGGACATTTTCCATAATGGTCTATTCCTTCATTGAGATACGTCCTTGGGGGAGTGACTCCCACCATGACTTGTCTCCTTCGTAAAGTCTATCTCCGTTGAGAGAAGAGGTCTACTGGGCTTAAGGTTTGGGCCTTTTAACTTTGTTCAAGGTCTGTTATTAAATGCTTCTTTGGCTTTAGTGATCGGGCTTGCTATCCCCATTTAGTCTGAGGTGTTTGTTCCTCGTGATGGATGATTTTTGCCACGTGTACAATCGTAATCAAATGACTATTTTGATGTATCATCAATTAGAATTAATAAATTAATTTTCTTATTTGAAATATAAGCTTATCACACAGTCGGACGATTCTCAACGTTGAAATTGATTTGGTTGTTCTTTCTGGTTTTTATGGTTGAAACCCAGCTTTAGAAAAGTTGTAACAGACTATAATAGTGGATTTTGGGTGTGTGTATATATATATCACGCCCCGATTTTTGAAGAAAACGAAAATCCCAAAATCCAAGTAGGATTATCTGTTTTCCCCAAAATTCGGGACATGAACTGTCATTCACTAAAAGTAACAGTTGGCATCTACGAGAAATAATCCAATGCACAATTTACCAGATTAGAGAGAAATAAAACAACTGATCTAAAAGCCCATCAAAAGGAAGGGAAAAATATTAAATCTTGTAGAACCAACTCTAACAAGTTCAACTAATTACAGATGTATCTCTCCCAATAAATAATAAATAAAACTTCATAAGATCCACAAAGTACTCTACAACTTACCTATAACCACATTCCGAGGATCCCCTAGACTCTCCCTAGCCTAGGGTAAATTGTGCTCTGATACCAAACTGCCATGCCCCGATTTCCGAAAAAACAAAAATCCCAAAGTCCACGTAGGATTATCCGTTTCCCCAAAACTCGGGACGTGAAATTCAATAACAATAGAAACATTTAGTAGCAACAACAACTTAAACATGATTTAATTACTGAAACAAATAAAAACTCTAACCAGGAAGGACTCTGACGTTGCTAGCCCCACTAGCAAAACTCCAGTAACGCTGCTCAAAAGTCTCTAAACCTGAAAGGCTCATCGGCTACATTCCTTTGGGAATGTACCCAAGAAGCAAAAGCTCACTTGGGTCAGCAGTAAAGTTGGTGTGAAATTCTTTGTTCCCAAAAAATCAATAAAAGAGATAGCATGACATAATAGAATAATATAGTACGACAAAATAACCAAAACAAACAGGCAGTTCCTCCACGAGGCAATCATGTCGTCTTACTAAATAAATAGGTATTTACTGGTACTTACTCTGTAGATGTTGACTATGACAAGTCTGACCTGTAGAAATATTAGTGGACTTGTCATCCATCATGGGTAGGGTTATAAACAATATAGATGTAATTTAATAATTAATACAGTTATCTTCGAACATTATTTGACTTAAGCATATTATTCATTTTTAACGGATCGATCACTTAGACGATACCACATTCGCACCACTTCCGTGTCGAACATACATGCCCGTATACCTCTCCCATATAAAGGAGGATTTCTCCGTCATCCATGTCCAAGTGGACACATCACATACAAGCATGCATCACCGGATACTCCTAACTATATGAGTACCGAAAGCCACTCTTGGGCTATCAATGCGCATAAAGTCACGACACATTTTTTATGGAAAAATATCAAAGCCTATCTTAGGCACAAAATTCACCTCATTTCCGCAAACTAACCAGAAGGTTATCAATTCCAGGTGGTTAAATTTTCAGGAATCAAAGTTTATCAATATCATTTATTTTTGATATTTCAGTTTTCCTTCCCAATGACATTTTGTCATTCATAAGTAAATCCACCCATTTCTTTGGGGACGTATAACATTGAAGTATAATGTCAAACATCAAAGCTTATAGCAACCAATAACTTAAATCAAATGATACATATAAGATATGCAAACTCTCATAATTCATTTGATCACAGAAAAGTATTGCATTGGGTGGATTTCAAGATGATGACCTGTGCTGTGAAGTGTATCTGGTATAATGTCAAGCATCATGGTTTTCAAAAAAAACTATGAAAAAAAGTATGTCAAACATTTATTGAATGTTGCTCCTGAAAATCATGTTGTCCACATATTATTTTCCATGCCCATTTTGGTCTAAAGTGCGACTTCATCATTAAACTAAGGGATGATTAGATGTTAATTATGGAATAACTCACCAACATACATTTAAAACTGCCCAAATATCAAGGTCTCCAAAACTTTTGCACAATGGTCTAAAGTAGTAGTAAAAAGAAACCAAAAGCAGAGCTAGCCCCATCTTGAGAGAATAAAAAAAAAGAGTAATTCTAGATGTCGAGGGTTTGGGCGAGGTTTTGGGCGAGGGAAGTGCGTCGCACGCGAGCAGCTGACGTGGCTCAAAAAAAAAAAAAAAAGTTTTGCGAGGGAAATGAAAAATTTGGGCGAGAAGAAGGAGGGAATGGGGAGAGTAAGCTCAGACCTCCCTCTCCCTCTCCCCATTTTCATTCTCAAGCATACCTCCCTCTCCCTCTCCCCATTCTCCCGAAGCTCTCCCTCTCCCCCAATGAAGCTCTCCCTCTCCCCCAATGAAGCTCTCCGTCTCCACCCTCTCCCCATCATCGACTCAAACGAAGCCAAAGAAGAAGAAAGAGAAGAAGCTCTCCTCGTCCCTTCCCTATCGTAGGCCAGAGAAGAAGAAGGAGCTCACCCTCGTCCCTTCCCTCTCGCAAAAGCTAAGGTACCTTCATTTCTAGATCTAGGGTTTTTAGATCTAGGGTTTCTTATTTTAGATCTAGGGTTTTTTTTTCGATTTTTTAGATCTGTTGGTCTTCACGATTTACTGAATTTATTCAATTGCATTAACCCCTCGAGGACATTAGGGTTTCTTCTTCTGTTGGTGTGTTGGTCTGTTTGTCTGTTTTGGCTCCCAATAAAAGAACCAGTTGAAGTACTCAGAAGGAAGAACAACCAATATCCTTATTCAGTACTACCTCTAAGGACACAATTAGCTCTCACCACAACAACTCTTCTTCTTCTTGACATCGAGTCTAATGTGCCCGGTTCTCCCAAACTCCCTGTTTTCATCTTGACAAGGTACCACCTTTCAACATAAACTACTTGAATCTCCACTTTTAGTTTGATATTTTTTCTATATGAGATTAGCCATATATGTTCATTTTTAGATAAGTTTTTCAAGTTTTTTGTTAGTATTATTACCATGTTTAATGTCAAATCAAGCTTATAAGATTTTTATCATCTGAATGCTTAATTCATGCTTTTACTACTTTTTTTTTTTAATTAATCAAACCAAAAATGTTCTGAGTTTTGCTATGGGATAGTTATTCTTGAATCGAAGAAGGTATGCATGATTAAGCCAACAGCTTTTACTTCATTTGATCCCAATCACCTAGTTGAAGGAGAAAAAAAATGTTGTTTCTAGCTTAGATTATTGAATTGTTGTTCTTTTACAAACTTTAGAGCCACCAACCGGCCCAGATGCTTCATTGAATCAATCGATATGTATTAATGGTCAGTGAATCATTGACAGTATAGGGTGTCCAAATACACAAAGCAATTTGGTTCGGTGCTTAGATATATATCTCTAGATAAACATTGCATTGTGTTGCATATTTGGTTTTCTTTTGTAGCAGAATGAATCTGTAAGGATGCATAGAGCTAATGCTTGTTGGATGAATTAAGATAAATACATTGTGTTGATCAATTAAATTTTATTGTTCTGATTTAAGATAAATACATCTAGAATATCAAAACATCTGAATCGGATATATTGTATGATACTGCTATTTGATAAGAATAACATATGAAAGGCATTGTATTGTGGATTTGCGAGTTATGTTGTGACAGTAATAGAAGTTTTGATTGAAATATTTTTTCTCGACATTGTTGTTTCTTTTATAGATTTTGACTATAGTCTTGAATGATTTGAAACCTTTTTAGTAACTGTTTTGTGGATTGCTTTTTTATTTCCTGCATAAGTTTACACCTGCACTCATTTTTGTTTGGTATAGTGTATGGTCAAGTCTATCTCAACTTGTCAAGCTTAGATACATTTTGAGATAGGACAATGCTTATGTATAACATTCAAGTCAAAAGCTGTGAAATCATATGTAACATTGCCAAGGTTTATATTAATTGACGTGAAGTAAAACTACAAGATTTCTCCTCTAAAAGTATTTCTTTTGCCGTGTTATCATGGCTTGTGGTTATTACTTCCTTTCTCTTTTCAAACGCTGTTATGGACCTTTGCAATGTGTTGATCATTTGGAATATTTATGCATATTCTAATTATGTTCTATTGAAAATGTAGGCTAAAATTGCTGGGAAGGGGAGCTACTCTGGTGTATTTCAGGAGTATGATGAGTACGTTCCAATGGTTGACAAAGCAGTTGATGCTGTATGGAAGAAAGAAGTGTCTCATCAAAAGTCATTTGCACACAGAGGTTTGCAATCTCAACTTATGGTTTCCTAAAGGGACTAACATTTTTGTCTCTCGGCTGCTTTGATTATTGCAGTTCACAATCCTGCTTTGGTTATTCTGTTTCAGAGTCCTGCTTTAGGTATTCTGTTTCTAAGTCCTAAGCTGAGCTAATGGACATGGTTTGTAAGAGGAGGGAGGGTGCAAAGTGGAGGGGGCCAGAAAAATAGCAAAATTCTAAGGGCGCAATTAGTTAAATTTGATTACTATTCAGCACTATATATCCCCACAGACTTGACAAGAAGTCTAGAAGAGATATCCATTGGCATCTCACATGACGTGATAACCCTGAAATCAAAGTTCCATTGCTTTCCTGTTGTCTTTCATGTTGCTTGTTGTTACTATTTTCATGGGAATGTTGTTTATCTAGTTCTAGACTTTTCCAACGGTATTCTCTCTCCATGCCAATCAATTAGGGTTTGTCTCCAAAGTGATAAGAGAACTTGATTTAGATAGGGTTTTTATCAAAAAAGAATTTCTCCATACTCTCCAAGAAAGGATCTCGATAGAGTTCATGTTAAAAAGGGAAAACTTACAGTAACAATAGATAAGCCCCAATTATTGAAACATCAATATTGAACCAAACATCAAAACCCCAATTTATGCAAACATCTAACATGCATACTGAACTAAACATCAAATACTAGAAACTCTTATATCAAACTGATAAAACCAAAACTTGACAACAAATTCATAACTTTTCATCAATTGGGTCTATACAGACACAAAAAATCACTAAAAAAAAGAAAAAAATCACTCACCTTTTACACTTATCTTCCTTTCCCTTTTTCTTTCTTCCTTTGCTCATTCTCTTCTTCTCCCTTTTTTTTTACAGACTTTGTATACGGCTGGAAAGATTCAAATTTCTATTTCACCAACCAAAAGGCAAAACCCTACAAGATTAGGGTTTTCACAAGATTATATTGACACCCCCGTATTTATTTATTTAGTTATTATATGACTCAACTTCAAATTTAAGAAAGCCCCAAAAATTTATAATGTGCATTAATTAAGGTCGTTACATTATACACACCTAAAAAGGAATCTCGTCTCGAGATTCACTGGATGAACAGCTCCGGGTGCAATTGTTTCACCTTGTCCTCTAGCTCCCAAGTTACATCATTCTCCTTTTCACTCCACTGGACTTTCACCAAATTCACTATCCTCCTGCAGAGTTGTTTCACATCACGATCCACAATATTGATCGGTCGCACTACTTGGGTGAAGTCGTCATTAATCTCAATTTTTGTGGGTTGGACGATGTCAGTAGGATCCTTCACACACTTTCTCAGCATGGAAATGTGAAACACATCATGAACAACTGATAAGCTCGGTGGCAAGGCGAGTTTATAGGCTAAGCTCCCTACTCGAGCAATGCTCTCAAATGGTCCCACAAATCTAGGACTTAACTTCCCTTTCTTACCGAACCTCAAAACACCGCTCATAGGTGAAACCTTGAGAAAAACAAGGTCCCCAACCTGAAATTCTATCGCCTTACGCTTCCGATCAACATAACTCTTCTGTCGGCTTTGAGTAGTTATGATCCGCTCTCTAATAATTTGCACCTTCTCCGATGTCTCCTGGACCATCTCTGGCCCCAACAAGACTATGTCACCAACCTCCACCCAACAGGATGGTGATCGACATGTTATCCCATATAAAGCCTCAAACGGGCCATGCCAATACTAGAATGGTAATTGTTGTTATAAGCAAACTCAATGAGAGGTAAATAATCCTCCCAACTACCACCAAAATCGAGCACACATGCCTGAAGCATATCCTCTAGAACCTGATTCACCCTCTCTGTCTGCCCATTAGTCTGAGGATGATAAGCTGTACTCAAATCTAGTCTTGTCCCCATGCCTCGCTGAAAACTCTCCCAAAACTCAGCTGCAAACAAGGGATCTCTATTAGACACAATGGACACTGGTACTCCGTGAAGCCTAACTACCTCACGGATGTATCGTTTGGCTAACTGTTCGGTAGTGCGGTGCACACCAACCGAAATAAAATGCACGGACTTAGTCAAACGGTCAACTATAACACAAATTGACTCATTACCTCGTCGGGTCTTTGGTAAACCATCTACAAAGTCCATAGAAATATTCTCCCATTTCCAGATAGGAGTTTCTAATGGCTGGAACAAACTTGAGGGCCGCTGATGCTCGGTCTTCACTTGTTGACAAGTGAAACACCGTGATACATAATCTCCCACATCCTTCTTCATACCGTCCCACCAGAAAGTTCGCTTCAGATCATGATACATTTTTGTGCCTCCTGGGTGAATGGTAAAACGTGACTTATGAGCCTCATCCTTAATTTATTTCTTCAATCCCTAATTCTCGGGCACACAAAGTCTCCCGTTAAATCTCAAACCACCATCGGACTCAACTGACCACTCTAAGGGACAATCATCTAAATTATCAAGCACTAAGTCCTCTAATTTTCTCATCAAATGAGAATCCTTATATTGCTCCTCTAAAACTTTGCTGATCAAAGAAGGTCGAACAAATAAACTACCAACATAAGCCGTGTTCGCTCCCTGGACAAGCTGAACATCACAAGATGAAATAGCCTCAAGAGACTTCCATTCCTTTACCATGAGTGAAGCCATAATGGCGTGTTGCTGATTAAGAGCATCGGCTACCACATTTCCCTTTACCTGGGTGGTAAAGGATCTCAAAATCAAAACTACTAATGAACTCCACCCACCTTTGTTGTCTCATATTCAGCTCCTTCTGCGAAAACAAATACTCGAGACTCTTGTGATCCGTGAACAACTCAAAATGCTCCCCATAAAGGTCGTGTTGCCACATCTTCAAAGCAAACACAACTGCTGCTAATTCCAAGTCATGGGTAGGATATTGCCTCTCATGAGGCTACAACTGTCTTGAGGCATACGACACAACCTTCTGATTCTGCATCAGTACACAACCCAGACTGGTGCCACTAGCATCAGTGAAGACCACCAACTTCCCACCTTGAATTGGAATGGTCAGAATGGGCGCATTCGTTAATCGGTGCTTCAACTCCTAAAAAGCCTTTTCACACTCATTGGTCCAAATAAACTGAACATTCTTGCGGGTCAACTTAGTCAAAGGGACAGTAATAAGAGAAAACTTCTATAGTAACCAGCTAACCCTAAAAAGCTTCTCACCTCCGTTGCATTATTAGGTTGTTTTCAATCCCTCACTGCTTTCACTTTATCAAGATCAACTGCTATACCCTGACTAGAAACAACATGCTCTAAGAATTTTACATCTTTCTCCAAAAAATGGCACTTGCTAAATTTTGCATACAATTTTTATCTCTCAAGGTCTGCAACACTATTCTGAGATGTTCTCTGTGTCCTGCTTCACTACAGGAGTAGACCAAAATGTCATCGATAAAAATAATGAAGAATTTGTCCAAGTATGGTCAAAAGATCCGGTTCATCAGGTCCATGAAAAAGGCTGGGGCATTTGTCAATCCAAAAGGTATAACGGGAAACTCATACAATCCATATCGTACGAAAATCCGTGAGAGGAATACTATCTTTTTCAACACCCATTTGATGATATCCAGTTCTCAAGTCAAACTGAGAAACTGCTCCCCTCAACTGATCAAGAAGATCATCAATTTGAGGCAACGGGTACTTGTTCTTGATAGTCCTCTTATTTAGCTCCCTATAGTCAATACACATCCTCAAGGTACCATCCTTATTTGAAATGAAAATTGCGGGTGCTCCCCACGGAGAATTACTAGGACGTATGAACCTGGTTCATACACACCTCAAAAGAATTACAAATATATACATTAACATGAATAAACATGTCAATAAGTATATTCGAATAAAACAAAGCAAAAACACTAAAATTACCCTTTTTGCAACATCTCATCCAACTGGACATTCATCTCGTTCAACTCCTTCAGTGCCATCCGGTACGCAGCCTTAAAGATAAGAAATTGTATGCAAAATTTAGCAAGTGCCATTTTTGGGAGAAAGAGGTAAAATTCTTAGGGCATGTTGTTTCTAGTCAGGGTATAGCAGTTGATCCTGATAAAGTGAAAACAGTGAGGGATTGGAAACAACCTACTAATGCAACGGAGGTGAGAAGCTTTTTAGGGTTAGCTGGTTACTATAGAAGATTTATCAATAAGTTTTCTCTTATTGCTGCCCCTTTGACTAAGTTGACCCGCAATAATGTTTAGTTTATTTGGACCAATGAGTGTGAAAAGGCTTTTCAGGAGTTGAAGCACCGATTAACCACTGCGCCCATTCTGACCATTCCAGTTCAAGGTGGGAAGTTGGTGGTCTTCACTGATACAAGTGGCACCGGTCTGGGTTGTGTACTGATGCAGAATCAGAAGGTTGTGTCGTATGCCTCACGACAGTTGAAGTCTCATGAAAGGCGATATCCTACCCATGACTTGGAATTAGCGGCAGTTGTGTTTGCTTTGAAGATGTGGCGACACTACCTTTATGGGGAGCATTTTGAGTTGTTCACAGATCACAAGAGTCTCAAGTATTTGTTTTAGCAGAAAGAGTTGAATATGAGACAACAAAGGTGGGTGGAGTTCATTAGTAGTTATGATTTTGATATCCTTTACCACCCAGGTAAGGGAAATGTGGTAGCCGATGCTCTTAGTCGACAACACACCATTATGGTTTCACTCATGGTAGAAGAATGGAAGTCTCTTGAGGCTATTTCTTCTTGTGATGTTCAGCTTGTCAAGGGAGTGAACACGGCTTATGTTGGTAGTTTATTTGTTCGACCTTCTTTGATCAGTAGGGTTTTAGAGGTGCAATATAAGGATTCTCGTTTGGTTAGAAAATTAGAGGACTTAGTGCTTGATAATCTAAATGATTGTCCCTCAGAGTGGTCAGTTGAGTCTGATGGTGGTTTGAGATTTCACGGGAGACTTTGTGTGCCCGAGATTGAGCGATTGAATAAAGAAATTATGGATGAGGCTCATAAGTCACGTTTTACCATTCACCCGGGAGGCACAAAAATGTATCATGATCTGAAGCGAACTTTCTGGTGGGACGGTATGAAGAAGAATGTGGGAGATTATGTATCACGGTGTTTCACTTGTCAACAAGTGAAGGCCGAGCATCAGCGGCCCTCAGGTTTGTTGCAGCAATTAGAAATTCCTATCTGGATCTATGGACTTTGTAGATGGTTTACCGAAGACCCAACAAGGTAATGAGTCAATTTGGGTTATAGTTGACCGTTTGACTAAGTCCGCGCATTTTATTCCGGTTGGTGTGCACTGCACTACCGAACAGTTAGCCAGACGATACATCCGTGAGGTAGTTAGGCTTCACGGAGTACCAGTGTCCATTGTGTCTAACAGAGATCCCTTGTTTGCAGCTAAGTTTTGGGAGAGTTTTCAGCGAGCCATGGGGATGAGACTAGATTTGAGTACAGCTAATCATCCTCAAACTGATGGGCAGACAGAGCGGGTGAATCAGGTTCTAGAGGATATGCTTCGGGCATGTGTGCTCGATTTTGGTGGTAGTTGGGAGGATTATTTACCTCTCATCGAGTTTGCTTATAACAACAGTTACCATTCCAGTATTGGCATGGCCCCGTTTGAGGCTTTATATGGGAGACCATGTCTATCACCATCCTATTGGGCGGAGGTTGGTGACATAGTCTTGTTGGGGTCAGAAATGGTCCGAGAGACATCGGAGAAGGTGCAAATTATTAGATAGCGGATCAAAACTGCTCAAAGCCGACAGAAGAGTTATGCTGATCAGAAGCGTAAGGCGGTAGAATTTCAGATTGGGGACCTTGTCTTTCTCAAGGTTTCACCTATGAGCGGTGTATTGAGGTTCGGTAAGAAAGGGAAGTTAAGTCCTAGATTTGTGGGACCATTTAAGATCATTGCTCGAGTAGGGAGTTTAGCCTATAGACTCGCCTTGCCACCGAGCTTATCAACTGTTCCTGATGTGTTTCAGATTTCCATGCTGAGAAAGTGTGTGAAGGATCCTGCTCACATCGTCCAACCCACAGAAATTGAGATTAATGACGACTTCACCCAAGTAGTACGACCGATCAAGATTGTGGATCGTGATGTGAAACAACTCTGCAGGAGGATAGCGAATTTGGTGAAAGTCCAGTGGAGTGAAAAGGAGAATGATGTAACTTGGGAGCTAGAGGACAAGGTGAAACAATTGCACCCGGAGCTGTTCATCCAGTGAATCTCGGGACGAGATTCCTTTTTAGGTGTGTATAATGTAACGACCCTAATTAATGCACATTATAAAATTTTGGGGCTTTATTAAATTTGAAGTTGAGTCATATAATAACTAAATAAATAAATACGGGGGTGTCAATATAATCTTGTGAAAACCCTAATCATGTAGGGCTTTGCCTTTAGATTGGTTAAATAGAGATTTGAATCTTTCCAGCCGTATGCAAAGTCTGTAAAAAAAAGGGACAAGCAGAGAAGGAGCAAAGGAAGAAAGTAAAAGGGAAAGGAAGAGAAGAGTAAAAGGTGAGTTATTTTTCTATTTTTTTTAGTGAATTTTTTTGTGTCTGTATAGACCCAATTGATGAAAAGTTATGAATTTGTTGTCAAGTTTTGGTTTTATCAGTTTGATATAAGAGTTTCTAGCATGTGATGTTTAGTTCAGTATCCATGTTAGATGTTTGCCTAAATTGGGGTTTTGATGTTTGGTTCAATATTGATGTTTCAATAATTGGGGCTTCTCTATTGTTACTGCAAGTTTTCCCTTTTTAACATGAACTCTATCGAGATCCTTTCTTGGAGAGTATGGAGAAATTCTTTTTTGATAAAAACCCTATCTGAATCAAGTTCTCTTATCACTTTGGAGACAAACCCTAATTGATTGGCATGGAGAGAGAATACTGTTGGAGAAGTCTAGAACTAGATAAACAACATTCCCATGAAAATAGTAACAACAAGCAACATGAAAGACAACAGGAAAGCAATGGAACTTCGATTTCAGGGTTATCACGTCATGTGAGATGCCAATGGATATCTCTTCTAGACTTCTTGTCAAGTCTGTGGGGATGTATAGGTGTGTTTCCAAGCCCGGGGTTGAGACATCTCTCCAAATGCATGTTCACCCCATCCAAGTCTCTGCCTCTCCTTTGCACTCTCACCACTCTCTAAGAAGAATATCTTTTCACTCACTTTTTATATTCTAAGCCAGAGAGAAAGCCTTTTCTGCTTACCATCGTCAGTTCATTCAATGAAGTTCTGCATCTTTAAGCCATGAAAATTGATTTAGCAAGTCATGAGAAAGTTGGTTGCTTCGCCCACGTATGGCTATGGATAAATGCCTTACCTATGAAGTTTAGAGACAAGGTAGTAGGGATTATAAAGAAGTTTAAGAAAATAGGACAAGATGATCCAAGACGAGTTTTTTTTTTATTCTCTCAAGGTGGGGCTAGCTCTGCTTTTGGTTTTTTTTTTATTCTCTCAAGGTGGGGCTAGCTCTGCTTTTGTTCTTTTTACTACTACTTTAGACTTTGTACAAAAGTTTTGGAGACCTTGATATCTAGGCATTTTAAATGTCTGTTGGTAAGTTATCCCCTAATTAACATCAAATCATCCCTTAGTTTCATGATGAAGTCGCACTTTGGACCAAAATGGGCATGGAAAATAATATGTGGACAACATGATTTTCAAGAGCAACATTCAGTAAATGTTTGACATACTTTTTTTTTGAAAACCATGATGCTTGACATTATACCAGATACACTTCACAGCACAGGTCATCATCTTGAAATCCACCGAATGCAATATTTTTCTGTGATCAAATGAATTATGAGAGTTTGCATATCTTATATGTATCATTTGATTTAAGTTATTGGTTACTATAAGCTTTGATGTTTGACATTATACTTCAATGCTATACTTTCCCAAAGGAATGGGTGGATTTACTTATGAATGACAAAATGTCATTGGGAAGGAAAACTGAAATATCAAAAATAAATGATATTGATAAACTTTAATTCCTGAAAATTAACCACTTGGAATTGTATCACTTAGAACTACCACACCTCTTTTGTTTATTATTTCTCCCCTCTCTTATAGAGAAACTAAATAACCTGCGGGTTGTCTTGCGGTGGTGGGGCGCCTATTTCTTATAGAGAAACTAAAATAACCTTCGGGTTAGTCTTGCGGAAATGAGGTGAATTTTGTGCCTAACATAGGCTTTGATATTTTTCCATAAAAAATGTGACGTGACTTTATGCTCATTGATAGCCCAAGAGTGGCTTTTGGTACTCATATAGTTAGGAGTATTCGGTGATGCATGCATGTATGTGATGTGTCCCCACTTGGGCATGGATGACGGAGTAGTCCTCCTTTATATGGGAGAAGCATACGGGCATGTATGTTCGACATGGAGGTGGTGCGAATGTGGTATCGTGTAAGTGATCAATCCGTTAAAAATGAATAATATGCTTAAGTCAAATAACGTGCAAAGATAACTGTATTAATTAATAAATTACATCTATACTGTTTATAACCCTACCTATGTTGGATGACAAGTCCACTAATATTTCTGCAGGTCAGACTTGTCATAGTCAACATCTATAGAGTAAGTACCTGTAAATACATATTTATTTAGTAAGACGACATGATTGCCTCGTGGAGGAACTACCTGTTTGTTTTGGTTATTTTGTCATACTATATTTTTCTATTATGTCATGCTATCTCTTTTATTGATTTCTTTAGGAGCAAATAATTTCACACTAGCTTTATTGCTGACCCAAGTGAGCTTTTGCTTATTGGGTACATTCTCAAAGGAATGTAGCCGATGAGCCTTTCAGGTTTAGAGACTTTTGAGCAGCGTTACTGGAGTTCTGCTAGTGGGGCTAACAACGTCAGAGTCCTTCCTGGTTAGAGTTTTTATTTGTTTCAGTAATTAAATCATGTTTAAGTTGTTGTTGCTACTAAATGTTTCTATTGTTATTGAATTTCACGTCCTGAGTTTTGGGGAAACGGATAATCCTACGTGAACTTTGGAATTTTTGTTTTCTTCGAAAATCGGGGCGTGACAATACATATATTTATGCATATCATAGAAAAAAAAAGTATTTTGGGTGAAAATGTTAAGTGGCTAATGATGGTGGTGGTGGGAATCTATGCATATCATGATTTGCCAAGTTATACTATTATTTTGAAAAAGGCTCAAGCTACAATTTCTCCAAATTAGGATAAATATTTATGCTCTTAAAAAAATTTTTGGGTCATTGACTTTTTATTTTTTTATTTTGATGCATGCCTGAAGGCTAACTCAAACAATATTTATGCTTTTGTTAGCAATAATTTATTTTTTCTTATTAGAGAGGTTTTTCAAATGTCTAGTTGAATTTGCTCGAAGGATAAACTTAGAAATCACCAAATAAACTTTTTTTTAACTTTAATATCTATCTAGTCTACATTGTAAAAAAAATAAAAGATAGCCCTTCAAAGTTATTATCAGATTCTGCAATTTGATGCTCTGAATTAGACGAGCCAGGGTTGTATCACCCACTCTATCACCATATCGAAAATGTTATTTGTTTCTCATCTTCCAAACTGTCCAAGTAATTGCATGTGGTAATTGTCTGTATAACCATATTCCCAAGCAAAAATGACATGCAATTTTTCACTCATTTGAATTTACTTTACCTAATCCTCATAAAAGGTGTCCCACAGTAGCTACTAATCATCTAGTGATCATGCAATGCTCACTAGCATTCAATAATTCAAGCGAGATTTTTAATGGGTTGCATCTAGTTAATTTATATAATCCTCTTAAAAAAGATGTCGCACAATCGAGCTACTAGCATCTCATGTTCATGCAAACCCTAACTCTGTAAGAAAATGAAGATTGGATTTTAAATGCATCGTAAATTCCATAGCTCAATCCAATCCAAATATCAATTGCTCATATCCCCAACAAAATTAAATTTGATAGATTCGAACTCGTAAATAAAAGAAACTGAAAATAATGTGATAATTGAAAGCAAATAAATTGACAATAAAACTAATAAATGAAATTAAACTTTTATTAAAATAGGGTTGATGGCTTTGAAATAGTGAGATAAAGCCTGTAAATGCATGGTTTCCAAGTTGGGTGTGTGATGAACGTTAGAGGATGATCGAGATCAAAAAAGGAAGTGAGGTGGAAGGAGAAGAAAAATGAGGGTTCTGAAAGATGAAGAAAAGAAAAGAGGGACTGAGGAGGTGAAGAATGGGATTAGGGTTCACTTGCGCGAAGTAATTGGGGGAAAATGGATATTGCGGTTCGGTTTGGTTATCTCAAGTGTGGGGAAAAGATCAAAACCGAACCGAATTACATTCAGTTTCTATTTTTGATTGGTTTAGTTCAGTTAGTTTTTAGGAACCAAATTAACAACCCTAAATGAATGAATGTTTCAAGTTTTGGTCAATGGAAGTTTTGGTCATTGGAACTGATAGTTTTAGTTCCGAAAGTCTTTGAAGTTACAACAATTCCTTGAAAACCCCCTATTGATTTCACAAATTGCTTGTTGAGAACTTGATGATACATCAAAAAAGACTACCATTATGACCATACACGTGGCAGAGACCGCTCAATACGAGAACCAAATATTTCAAAACCAGGCAAACTCACAAAGCCCAAAAAGGGCGGATCCAGGCGTAGAAGCCCAAATAGGGCCCATCAGAACAACTCATAATTAGAGGCCCAAATTCAGGTCCAACAAAGTTCCCCCTTAAGAGGAAGAATGTTACAAAAAAAAGCTGTGGAGGGAGGTACCCCCAGAGACGCATCTTCATAAAGGAGGAGATTGTTACAAAAAACATCTCCCCTGTCAAGCCTCACACGCTTAAGTAGCGTAGAGAATTGATAATGACTATTATATAAGGTAAAGGGAACATTCGACGAAGGTATGCAATTTTAATTGAGTGATGTCCAAATTTATCTCCATATCCAATAAAGTTATTGACTTAAGCATTGGAGTGCCTTCGGCTACCAAACAGGTGGTTTTGACAATCTACCATTTGTTTTGCAGGTCAGATCCACAAGAGACCAGATTTTGGATGCATCAGTGTGGCGCATCCCTGGGAAATGACAGTTTCCTTTCAAGAAGAGAGTTTTGGAGTAGAGGATCTGACGGATTTGATGTTCTAACGTAGAATTCGAGTTTTGGAGGGACAAACTTCTTTGGGAATAGGGCATTCATGATCTGCTCCGACAATGGAGGGACGGTGAGGTCGTACAAGACGTCAGGATTGGTTGCCCCTAGTCGAGTAGGGCTCCTGACCATGGTGCGGTCTACTTTCAGGGCATGGTCTCCGTGATCCCCGCCTTCCCTTAAGTTCTCCTGTCGTCCAACTTTTTGTTCTTCTCTGGGGAGGTTCTAGCTTTCCTGGCTCTCGGCGTCCTCTTTGGTGTGGGATCTCTCTGGATCTCTACCACTTTAGAGTGGTTTCTATCGATCTTAAGCGAGTCTCTCCATCACCCGTGCTAGATGATTCATATGAAGTTGGATTTATTCTATGCGAGGTCAATCGTGGTTGCCTCAGTGGCTGGGCCGTGTGGCTGCTTTGCTCCTTTGGTTGGATCGATTTGGACCTCTAGTGGGGCTTCTCTGGCTGGAGGGTTGTCTGGTTCAGCATTGTTGTTAAGTGCTACAGATCTACTGCTAGTAACCATTTCTCGATGATTTACTTAGCTAGACAAGATTTGTATATTCATTTCATGGAAAACTTATCGTATTTTTTCATAGACGACACTAAATTTATGTGTTCAGTTTTGTCCTTGTTGATCTCGCTGATCTCAAGCCTGCAAAAATAAGCAGCACTTAAGCAAATGACCACCGTCTGGTAATCGAAGGCTCTTTGATGCTTAAGTCAGATATCGATGCAATGAAGAGTAAAAATGTATGTAAATTGCAATGTGTATGCAGACATTTCTTCTTCCTTTCATCACCTATTAAAGTGAGTGTTCCCTCCCCAACTGTCCGTGCGATCGGGGGCGTGATGGATAGAGGAGATCTCGCCTAAAGATCTTATATGTGCATGACTGAGTCACTTGGCTCTATTTAGGACCCAATGCTTGATTGAGCTAAAAACCGATTTTGGGAAAGTGGATCCTGGGCCTATGGCAGCTTTGAGATCCTTGTTCGAGCCTTATTGTCCTGGGCCAAGCCCGAAGATTTTGCCTGTTGGGCTAGTGTGGCTTGGGGTTGGGCACCTAACTTATGGGTTGAACAACAGTTTGTGAATGGGTCTACTTGGAACCATGTTGGAGCCCTTCCCATATTAGGGTAAGCCCATGCCATGTGTATGGTTATGATCGTATGACTGATTGATGTCTCATATATATTGATGCGTCCAAATCTTATCCTCCCGTAAGTTTGACCTGAAACATAGATGTTAGATTGCCAAAGACCACCTTTTTGGTGGCCGAATGTACTTCAATGCTTAAGTCATCAACTCTGTTAGAGAAGGAAGTAAATCTAAAGCTCTTCCTAATTTAGAAGTTCAGCGAGCCAAATAAATTATGCATTTCAATATTCAAGCTAATCAGGACAAAAACATTCAAGTTCTTGTTGATGGATGCAGGACTTTAATTTGCAGTACCCAGAGCAATCCATACGTTGTAGAAAATTCATTTTTCTATTAAAATTTGATCAAGAAAAAAAATTGAGACTTGGCATTCCATATAACCAAGCATCTCGAAGATTTGGAACATCAAAGGTCCGTCCAAGGTCATTATCAAAATCTCATCCAAATAAACCTTCAATTCGGTTGGTTTCACCAATCACAAAAGACAACTCACCAATTTCAATAATGGACACATTCATTTTCCACTCACAAATCAATTTTCACCAACATGTCACCATCAACCTTCAACCAAAATACTATTACCACAAACACCATCATCATCCAGTCACTTTCAATCAAGACTTTGAAACCATTTAGCCAAATAATCAAAGTCGACAAGTCATGTGTCTCAATTATGGCCCACATTTCATTATGCACCCACCAATAATACTATAACCTTCCAATTCCACCGAAAGCATTCTCCACCCAACCTCAATAATTCCGCATCTAGATAAATCAATATCAATCATACTTACGACACTTAGCCAAAGCTATAATAATGCTGTCCCTCAATTATCAAGGTATCCAATGCTTCGCCAAGGCTATAAAAGCAAGAAAGATCAAGAGTTCAAGGCATTGGTTTTTTGTTTTGAGCACTTGCCTTTCGATCAATCACTTAGCCTCTCTCATCCCCAAACTCTTGCATTCCCTTCAACCTAAAAAATCCTCATTCATTTCTAAGGATCCCAACAAAATTAGGTTGTCTATGAGTTTATTCTTATAGATACAGATTCAATATTAGCTACTCACAACAAAGACAAAAATAACAAATCCAAAATTACCCGTTTCAAATGTCAAATTTTCAAGAATCTACCGCCAAAAGAATAAAACAAAAATCCCTTCACTCCCAAACAATTCAACAAACATTTCAATCCTCAATTTTACAATTATTTTGGCTATCAAAAAGCATGGTTTAGAACATTTTTATTTCCAACTCCAAATTGCTTTCACTAATAGTTTTTTATGTTTTGTCTAAAATTCAAACTTCAATCTTTTTCTTACTGGTTTTCTCACCGATTGTGGAATCAGTATAGTCCAGTTCAAGAAATCCTTCCACCTCAAGTACAAGAAAGATTTAATGTTTACAAAACGAATTTCAAACCTTCACAACCTTAATATTTTCAAGCTCCATTATTATGGTTTTTCTCAAAATTTTCTCTAGCATGGATTTGTGGCTGGGATTATGTTACTTCTCCAATGCAAGGCACAAGTCAATATGCTCGAGCACTTTCGTCTCTATGCCGAAGATTCAAAGTTAAATGGTGGACATGTTTTGAATTTTTCGGTGTTACAAAGCAAGCAATGGACAAATATTTCAAGATCAACAAATCAATTCAGTCAAGCACAGATGATCTCTCAAATTTAACAAGACTCAAAGCACATGTTTTAGCTGTCACTTCAATAAAGTAATTCTATGAAACAATTTCTCAAATATGTTCATCAGATGGCGATGACAACGACAATGATGATGCACCCTCCCAAATCAATGCCAATGAAGATGATTGCTAATGATACATAAAAACGGTCACACCTCTAAGCCACACACATGTCATGATGATCCTGAGGAAATAGGGCCCCAGCGTCAGGCCAACACTGATCCGGCCCGAGCGGTTTTAAGCCCGCTCAATTCAGTTCGCCAGACTGACCCAAACTCTCACAGCATGCTATGCCCGCACGTCTCACAACTATCCTCAATACCCATAAGCCCTCCTAAGGCAAGTATCTTGAGGATCAGCTTCAGACGGGCAACTACAACTGCTCTCTACTTCCAACTAGGAAGCAAATACCAGTGTACATTCCACACAGGGAAACTCTTTTCGACAGATTGCTCTTGCATTTGGAAATATCTCCCGCATATCTAGGAGCACGGGGCTAACATGAAACTTCCCTCGTACAGCACGACTCCTAATTAGATAAAGATCTCCACGAAGATCTTCTTCCTAAACTACGCCTACGATGGCATGGTAGAACCAGGACTCCTTGCACTATAAATAAGAAGTAAGATTGGTAAGTTAAGGTACGCTACAAATTCCCTCTTACAACATTACACCTTCCTTAGATCCCTTTCTGACTTTAGCATCGGAGTGTCATCAGCCACCACAACGGTGGTTCGTGGCTCACGTGCATTACTTGTGCATATCAGCAGGTCAGCAGGAACTGGGTCAAAGCAGGGAGCGGAAAATGACTACATCGGTTTGGCGCCATCCGTGGGGACGACAAAGTTCTTAAATTTACACTAAGCGTCGTCTCCTTTCAAAACACAGAGAGATGATGACCACTAAGTCATGCAACAATGGAAAACCAGGGGACACGTCAAACACTCAGGTTATCCCTACCCAGCCCTTTCAACAATTCCTGTCATGCACAGACAACCGACTCGCGCTCTCGAAATAGCAGCAGGACCAACAAACCCCGAGGGACCATTGGCCAACAGAATATGTGTGTTTTATGGAGCACACTCCGAGTCTGAACTTTCCAACAGGTCCTAAAAAAGGGCTCTACAAAATATGAGGATCCAAGCGATACATGACGAACAGCCGATACAACACGGTCGGAAACAATACCCATCCGCGCCACTGGTATTTACGAAGAAATATCTCCAAGGCGTACAACTCCCACGCAATGATGCCCAGGTGGTAACGATTTCTCTGGCAGGCTAGAAAGTAAGGAGATCCTTAGTAGACGCTAGGAGCTCGATGAACGTCCTGTTTTTCCACACGTTCTGTAGCATGCAACTAGAAGAGACAGTGTTGACCCCCGATAGTCATCTGGTGATTGACTTCAGTAGCGAAAGACGGTTCTCGGTGGGAAAAATACATCTGACTACAACAGCAGGAGAGCAACCAGCTCAAAAAAATCCTACTTCAAGAATTCATAGTGATCAACGCGCCTTCGGTGTATAACTGATATTCACGTAATTATTACATAATAAAACCCTTAATTTATATATGTTAGTGTTTCGATTATTATATTTTATTCTAATTATTTCGTTTTCATGTCTTTGTAGAAATTTGAGCGTGAACGATGAAATTGCATTAAGGCGACAATTTGAGGAAGGATTAATTGGTTGATTCTAGTAGTGA
This sequence comes from Berberis vulgaris, assembly GCA_963556465.1. Taxonomy (NCBI): domain Eukaryota; kingdom Viridiplantae; phylum Streptophyta; class Magnoliopsida; order Ranunculales; family Berberidaceae; genus Berberis; species Berberis vulgaris. Next base: position 54,394,044 of record OY747136.1, on the reverse strand, counting down.
TACAAAGTAACGGGTCACATATCTAAACCTAACTCAAACAAACTTATGTCCACCTAATTTAACCTAAGCCCAAACCCAAAAAGCTAACCTAGAAACCCAAGCCCAACCTAACAGGAAAATGGGAAAACACTATTTAGGTTTCCTCCTTCCTCTTTCCCTGATTCTCTCCCCCTTTTGGAGGAAAGCCTTCTCCTCTTCCACGTTTCTTTCCCCCCCCCCCCTCGCCTCTCCTATCCTCTCCGGTAGAGACATAGAAACCTTCGTCTCTTGCCACTAACCAAACACCATCGCCGCCATCTCACTCCACATTCCCGTCACAAACAAAAGACGCACCAGAGAGGACGCCATGTCCCTGTTTCTCTCATCTCCCTCTGTTTCCCGTCCTCTCCCTATTTTTGTTCCTTCGTCTCAACCAAACAACACCGTCACAACACTTCTCGCTCATCACCATCCCTATCCCACGCACGACCACCGTCCAGCACACTCACCATCCCTGTAGCAAACCACCATAACACCACCGCCCACACCGTCCCATGTTCCTCTCTCTTCCACGGTCTCTTCCTCCCCCACTTCTCTTTTCCTGCTCCTTCATCATAACCAGACCACTCATCACCACCATCTCTCTCGCACTGAAACATAAGAACAGGAGCAATAACAGAGCAGAGCAGTCCCTGTTTCACTTCCCTGCTCTCTTCCTCCTTCTCTTGTTTGTTTCTTCCTCTCATTCTTCCTTCACTCTCTATGTTTCTTGCAGGTATTGGAACCGGTCGGGAGAAGAAGACGCTCGCGAGGGGTGAAGAATAAGCAAGCAACACAAGGTTGCTCGCTGGAGACAAAGGTACGACTGTTCTTGCGGGAGAAAACTGTTTTTCAAATCAGTTTCATTATTTGCAACCTGCGGTTCTGCTCTGTACCACCACAGTGCATTTGCAACCATTTTCTCGGGATTCGAGGTTGTGCTGAGATGGATTCCACCTACATCAGTGTTGTGACGCCATCCACCATGATCTTCTAGACCCCACGCCGAGGCGAAGATGAAACCATAGGGTTTCCTAGAGTTTGTCATATCTTAATTTATTGTTTTCCATATGATTTTTTTTTTGAAAAGCAAGCGTGGGGGTTTATATGGGCTCCGCAGACCACTGAAAAAAGAAGGAAGGCAAATAATATCTCAGATTGAATGTTAAATACAGTTGATTTCTGAATGTTAATAATTTGTTTTCACCGATTATATCCAGAATAATTATCTAGACTAATCGATAGTTAGAAATACCCTTTATTGATATTCAAAGCCTGCTTTAATCAATTAATTTGAATTTGTGATTGTGTGTGCCATAAGAAGACATACAATGCTATGGGTTTAGAATTAGTTATAATAAACCTGTGATTGTATGGGTTTAGGCCTTTGCTGAAATGAATTGTGAGCTTAGATTAATCTTTAGATTACTCGTGTTAATTCTTGAAAACAATAATTTGGATTACACAAATCTCGAAGAACCTGTGGTGGATTCGATGTCTCAGTCCACTCTCATATCATCTTACTAGTTTAATTTTAGTTGTCAATTTAGTTCTCTTAACTTAGTAATTTTCATCTGCTGCAACCCCCAACTCTAAATTAGTTTAAATAAGTCTCAGAATTCGTCTGTTTCGTCAATCCTTGTTAGATCGACCCGTATTTGCCAATGTCTACTAGTTGGACAGCCGTGCACTTGCGATATTACAAGTAGGGTTTATTTGCTTATTAACTTAGGTTAATAAAAACTCCATCAAGTTTTTGGCGCCGTTGCCGGGGATTGTAACGGTACAATCGAAATCTAGGGTTGTTTTTGCTAGTTTATAAATTAGGTTTAATTTTCTTTTTAGGATTAGTGTTACGAGTCATTTTCTTATTTGTTTTATTTGCTTGAGTTTGAATTAATTTTGCACTTATTTTGCAGCGGTCACACGCATAGGATCTCAAGTGGGAACGAAGTGAAATATTGCAATTCACGAATAAACTCTCAGAAATCGACTTCTACCCGGTGTCGCAAGTAACCCGAAAGAGGTTCACGCCGGAGGTAACTTCTACCCACCTCATCTGCACGCGATTTCTATGTGATCACTTGTGTTTAGCTTGTTCTAGGTAGTATTGCATGCAAATTTGAATAGTGGCAGGATTGAGTTGAAACTTCCATGCCCTCTCCCACAGATTGGTTAATCACCATCTATTTTAGGGTTAGGAACCTAGGCCTTTACTATTTAAAATTTGTAACAAGATAATTATCTAGGACTGGTGTGATGCTCATAGGAACCCTCTTTGGACGTTTGATAGCTTAAAGTGGTCGAGTGAAGGAACATATCCCATCTGGGAACAGTTTTTGAACTGACATTTCATTTTTAGCTAGAGAGTGGAAAAAGAGGTAGGAGCAACTTTGTAGTGGCAGATTGATAGGAAATTACCGTGCCTCTCCCACGGTTAGGTAAATTGAATTGAATATCTGCTCTGCATTAGTAAAGGAAAGCTCTAAGGCTGTCTGCCATTTATTTTGTTTGTGCATCATCTAGGTGTCACTTAGGGTTTCGTTGTTTTTATCTTTTAGAGTTAGGTCATCTTCATATAGCAGTTAGGCTTGCATAAAAAAAATTAATTTTTTTTTGAAGTCTATTTAGGAGTGTTGACTTTGAACCTTCGTTATCCAATAGTTTGTGCATACCTGGGTGCGTGATTCTAAGAGTAGACTTGTCCGACAAGAATTAAAAAAGTTCTTTGAAGTCCCTGTTACCATTTTTAGGTTCATCATCCTTATCCACTGAGATGGTTGAGGGGAAGGCCTTTAAGGATTACTTCGCCCCTCTTCCTAGTAGTGCTCCGTCTTGCATTGTCTTACCTGAGACAAATGCAAACAGTTTCGAACTCAAAAGATCCATTATTCATCTGCTGCCTTTTTTTTTTATGGTTTTGAGAAAGAGGACCCTTATCTTCATGTCAAAGAATTTCTTGACATCTGCGTTACCCTGAAATACCAAAACTTTTCTGATGATTCGGTCCGTCTTAGGTTATTTCCCTTTTCTCTGAAAGATAAGGCGAAATCTTGGTTAAATGCATTAGAAATGGGATCCATCACATCATGGGATGCGTTGTGAAGAAAGTTATTAACAAAATATTTCCCCATTCATAAAACGAATGCCCTCCGACGAGATTTATCTAATTTTCAACAAAAAGAGGGTGAACATTTATGTGAATGTTGGGAAAGGTTCATTAAGCTCATTGTCAGGTGTCCCCATCATGGATTTGAGAAGTGGCGGCTAGTTCAATACTTTCAAGATGGTTGAACCCCTCAAAACCGTCGTATGATTGATGCTACCAGTGGTGGGTCATTAATGAAGATGAGTGTCAATGAGATATGGGAATTCTTTGAAACTCTTTCCGAAAATTCTCAACAATGGGATTATTCGTTAAAGTAGTCTGATAGGCGTAAGGGTGGTATATATGAAGTTAGAGATACATCTGTTCAACCCCCTTCTGCCTCAAAGTTAGAGACGGTTGTTATGACCATGACTCAAAAGATAGACGCACTCTTGAATTTGACTCAACCTGCACTTCCCGCAAACACTTCATCTGAAGTCTGTGCTGCATGTTCGAGTCCTGGTCATTCAATAGCTAATTGTGACTTCAAAACGATTAACCTGCATACTATGCTGAGCAAGTCAACGCTTTTAATGCGATGCGACGACCTGGCAATAATCCGCAACCTAACTATTACAATTCAGGGTTCGCCAAACATTCAAGTCTCTTCTGAACCCATGGCCCACACCAAGGGGGACCTGTTGTTTTCTCCCAGGCTCCTCAAGCCCCTAGCCCTGTTAGGTCCCACCCTAACCAAGTTCTTCCATCCATCACATCAAGTTTAGAGGAAACAGTTAATCGGTTTTTGCAGCGCTCAGAAAGTATAATTGAGCAGAATTCTAAGGACGTATCTGAGTTGAAAGCCACGACTCAACACCAATCTCAAGCCCTCAATAGACTTGAGATAGCTGTGAGTAAGATTACTCAGTCTTCTTCTAAGAGAGAGAAAGGGAGATTTCCTAGTCAACCTGCTCCAAACCCAAAGGGTCAATTCGCAGTTGGTAGTACATCTGAGTCCTGCAATGAAGATGTCAAATCTATTACTACCCTTAGGAGTGGAAAACAGGTTGACAGTCGAGTACAAGTGCCCGATTTGAGTGTCAGTGCATCCACGTCTAAGTCAAAGTGAGTTGCATCTCCATCTGACAATGAGGATGATAAAGCCTCACCTTCTACAGATGCTCCTGTTGACTCTGACCCCACTCAGGCATCTTACTTGCCTAGAGACACGTTTCCATCACGATTAGCTCTGGCAAAGAAAGGAACAAATGTAAACGACGTAATGGAAACTTTTAAACAAGTCCACATAAATATTCCATTACTTGATGCTATCAAGCAAGTTCCTAGCTACGCCAAGTTTTTGAAGGATCTTTGCACAGAGAAGCGAAAACTACATGTGCAAAAGAGAGCCTTCCTCACCGAGCAAGTAAGCTCAATTATTCAACACAGAACCCCGCCTAAGTATAGGGATCCTGGTTGCCCGACTATTTTTTGTATTATCGGTGACTATATGATAGATAAGGCATTATTGGATTTAGAGGCGAGTGTTAATTTATTGCCATATTCTGTTTATGAGCAATTAGGTCTCGGTGGGTTAAAACCAACTAGAGTAACACTGCAATTGGCAGATAGGTCTGTCATAATCCCCCGTGGTGTTATAGAGGATGTGATTATCAAGGTTGAAAAATTCTATTACCCTGTGGACTTTATAGTTCTTGATACACAACCTGTTCACAATCCCTCTAGTCACATTCCAGTCATTTTGGGTCGACCATTTTTGGCCACATCCAATGCCATTATTAACTGCAAGAATGGAATTATGAAATTGTCATTTGGCAACATGACTGTCGAACTCAACGTTTTTAATGTTAGTCAACAACCACCCGAGTTCGAAGATGTCTATGAGGTTGACATGATTGAGAGTTTGTTGGAAAATTCCTTTCCGCAGTCCGCCTTAGATGATCCCTTAACGGTTTGTTTGACTCATTCTAGTTTAGACTTTGATATTAATAATTCCATTAGGGAAATGAATGCTTTGCTTGATGCATCCCCTAGCATGGTTCCTGGTTCTTCATGGAAGTCTAAAGTTGAACCCCTTCCACTTAGTGAGTCAAAACACGTCCCTTCAGTTGAGAAGCCACCCAAGCTTGATCTTAAACCATTACCTGACACCCTCAAATATAAGTTTTTAGGTTCTGATGATACTTTACCTGTTATTATTTCATCGACATTGACTGTTGAATAGGAAAGTAAGTTGCTAAACGTTTTGAAAGAACATAAGGCATCACTGGGGTGGACTATAGCGGACATTAAAGGAATAAGTCCAACTGTTTGCATGCATCGTATTCATATGGAAGATAATGCCAAAACTTCACGTGAAATGCAACGTAGACTTAATCCTAATCTTAAGGAGGTTGTCCGAGTCGAAATGCTCAAATTGTTGGATGTTGGTATTATTTACCCCATTTCAGATAGCTCTTGGGTCAGTCCAGTTTAGGTTGTTCCCAAGAAATCGGGGGTAACTGTAGTCACAAATGATAATGATGAGTTAGTGCCTACCCGCATGACCACTGGATGGCGAGTTTGTATTGACTACCATAAGTTGAACTCAGGCACGAGGAAAGATAATTTTCCTCTCCCTTTTATCGATCAGATGCTTGAGAGGTTAGCCGAACATGATTACTATTGTTTTCTTGATGAATATTCCTGTTATAACCAAATCCCCATCGCACCCGAGGATCAAGAAAAAACTACATTCACTTGCCCTTTTGGGACTTTTGCTTATCGAAGAATGCCTTTTGGGTTGTGTAACGCACCCGCCACCTTTCAGAGGTGTATGCTTAGTATTTTCTCGGATATGGTTGAAAGGTTTCTTGAGGTGTTCATGGATGACTTCTCAGTGTTTGGGGATTCATTTGATGAGTGTTTGCATCATTTTACCCTAGTGTTAAAGAGGTGTGAAGAGAAAAGTCTTGCCTTGAATTGGGAGAAATGTCATTTTATGGTTAGGCAAGGTATAGTTCTTGGGCACATAATTTCTAACAAGGGCATTGAAGTTGACAAAACAAAAATTGATTTAATCTTGAGTCTTCCACCACCGAAGACGGTGAAAGACATTAGATCTTTTCTAGGCCATGCTGGTTTTTACCGTAGATTCATTAAGGATTTTAGCAAGGCTACTCATCCTCTATGCAATTTACTTGCTAAGGACTCTGCCTTCGTTTTTGATGAAGACTATTTGAAAGCCTTTGAAAAGCTTAAACAATTGTTGACTTCAGCTCCAATCATCCAACCTCCTAATTGGAATTTACCTTTTGAGCTTATGTGTGATGCTTCTGATTTTGCGGTTGGAGATGTCTTAGGACAACGGGTGGACAAAAAACCCTATGTTATCTATTATGCCAGTAGAACTCTACAAGATGCGTAACTTAATTACTCCACCACGGAGAAGGAGTTGCTCACTATTGTTTTTGCATTGGACAAATTTAGGTCATACCTTATAGGATCCAAAGTTATCATTTATACTGATCATGCAGCGCTGAAGTACCTTTTTCTAAAAAGGATGCTAAGCCACGCTTGATTCGTTGGGTCCTATTGCTACAGGAGTTTGATATTGAGATTTGGGACAAGAAGGGTTCCGAAAATGTTGTAGCTGACCATTTGTCTAGACTTCTTGTAGAATCATCTACTGCAGATGTGCCCTTGAATGAATCATTTCCTGATGAGTAATTACTTTCTATCTCCTAGTTACTTTGGTATGCAGATATTGTTAATTACCTTGTTACAGGTCAACTCCCTTCTAATTGGTCTAAACAAGATAAGACTAAATTTCTTGCTGAGGTCACACATTTCTTCTGGGACGATCCTTATTTATTTAAGTATGTACGATCGGGTCATTAGGAGATGTGTTCCAGTGAGTGAATTTCATAGTATCATTTCCTTTTGTCATGATCAGGCGTGTGGAGGTCACTTTAGCTCTAAAAAGACAGCTGCAAAGGTTTTGCAGTGTGGCTTTTATTGGCCGACTATTTTTCGTGACACTCATGCATTTTGTGCTACATGTGATAGATGCCAACGAATGGGTTCCATTTCTCGTAGGAATATGATGCCTCTTACTAACATTCTCATTGTGGAGATTTTTTATGTTTGGGGTATTGATTTCATGGGACCTTTCCCTCCATCATTTGCCTATCTTTACATTCTTTTAGCTGTTGATTATGTTTCCAAATGGGTAGAGGCGGTACCTTGTAAAACGAATGACCACAAGGTTGTTGTCAAATTTCTGAAAGATAACATCTTCTCTCGTTTTGGTACTCAGTGTGCTGTTATAAGTGATGGTGGTTCTCATTTTTGTAATAGACCATTTGAACTAATAGTTAAGAAATACTCCATCACTCATAAAGTAGGTACTCCATATCATCCACAAACAAGTGAGCAAGTTGAAATATCCATTGGGAAATTAAACACATTTTAGATAAAATTGTTCGACCAGACCGTAAGGATTGGTCACAATGTCTGAATGACGCTCTTTGGGCTTATAGTACAGTGTTTAAGACCCCGCTTGGAATGTCTCCATATAGACTTGTTTTTGGTAAGGCATGTCATTTGCCTGTGGAATTGGAACATCGTGCTTACTGGGCTATCAAGACATTTAATTTTGATATAGGTGATGCTGGAACACATCGTAAGCTCCAACTTAATGAGTTAGAAGAGATTAGGAATGATGTTTACCAAAGTGCTAAAATCTACAAAGAACGAACGAAGGTGTTTCATGATAAATCCATTCTTCGCAATCCCTTTGAACCTTTCCAAAAGGTTTTTTATTTAACTCTCGGTTGCATCTATTTTCTGGCAAATTGCGATCTCGATGGTCTGGACCTTACACGGTGAAAACAGTGTTTCCACATGGAGCTGTGGAGATTATTGATCCCAAAGATGGTCGTGCTTTTAAAGTCAATGGTCAGCGTCTTAAACCATTCTTAGAGATGCCTACATCAGAAATCGAGGTAGATGTGTTGTTATTACAGGATCCTGTGTACTCAGATTGAGGAAGAATATATGTCGGGCTGACGACGTTAAACCAAGCGCTCCTATGAGGCAGCCTAGCTTCAGTTGTGTCATTATGGTTAGTCTGAATTGATTTTCGAGTTCTTTCTAGTTGCATTTCACTCATACTCGTTAACTCCGTAACAATTTTGACTTACAACTGATACATGTAATTTTTTTAATTATTTCATTTGTATATCTTTTTGTGTCCAGTATTGTTTTTATAAATTTATTATGATGAGTCCACAGTTCTTATGTTGTTGAGCGTTCATTGGTGGACGATTTCGTCAAAATTGGTAAAAACTTTCCCATGATAATATCACTCTAACTCTCATCTTTTCTTTTTCCTGCATTTGTCATGATCATAATTTTATACATTGAGGACAATGTTTGGTTTAGGTTTGGGGGTGAGGTTTATGAGTTTTTCTGCATTCTTCAAAAATTTTGAGCTGAAATGTATTTCAGAATTGATTATTGTATTCTACTCAATCTCCATTGAATACATAGTTAATTATGATTGTGTGAAAATTTTTCGATTTGAAAATGCATTCAAAATCTAAGTTTCTTTCCAATAAAGAGAATGTGTTTTCAAGTATGCCTTTAAATTTGAGGAATTCATACTTTCACTTGTCACTTTTATATGTCAATAGGAAAACATATGGTTTGATATTATCTTTAAGTTAAATATATTTCATGATATTTTTCGACTCGGCCACTCTTGCACTATAAGCCGAGTTAGCATAATTTGAAGTTAATCAGTAAGATATTAATTAGAAAACCTTAGAATAATAGGGGAGACTTAACCCTTGTGAGTTTCGAGACATTCTATTTTTCTTGAGGGTTATTAAATAAACTCTGATTTTTCATGAATCTGCATTATCTCGTTGATAATCTCATTATTCTTGTTTCTTTTATTGATTGCTTTGAGAATGTCGTTAAAATTGAATTTTTACACTAGAACTTCTTGATTTATTTAGTTGAGATGTCATAATATCGATATAGGCAATTTTTTTCTTTGAACTGTTCTTTAGCCTTTTAGCCTACATAATAATAAATATCCATTTGCAGCCCTTTGAGCCTTTAAATAAACTTTTTCTTTGCTAACCCCATCTCCATTACCTACTCCAGTTATGGAGTAATATCCCATATCATTTTTATCCTTACCCAACGTCTCTGAGAATGTGTATGATTGATATTTTTTTGGAATGGGCAAATAAAAAAAGAATTGAAACTAGATATTCCATGAATCCTCGAGACTTAAATGTTTTATTGTGCAGAAGGGGAAAGCTTGTCAAAAAAAAAAAAAAAAAAAAAAAAAAGATTAATGCTTCGAAGAAAAAAAAAAGATAAATGAAAATAAAAATGAATAAGAATTTTGAAGGAAGAAAAAGTAATGGTGTACAACATTGGTTTATTCTTTAGAGCCCAACGTGTTTATTAAAGGGTGTATCCATTCTCAGATAATTTTCTCATATCATTTTCCATTCTTGTTAGCCAAAATCTTAGCCTCATTACAACCTAATTGATCTTAAGTAAAAATTTGGTTCATAGATGTGGAGATTAAATTGACAAGAACTATGGTGTATGATTCAACATTCTCAAAGTAATTTATATTCCAGTCCATGAGATCATATTCATTTCATTCTTTTAAAAGTCTGTTTTTCATGATTATTATATGTGAGATGTTTGTTTTTCCATAATTTATTCTCTTTCTCACATATAAACTGAGTGATAAATAACCAATCTCTGAGTGATTCATTTCTGAGTGACAAGAGAGATTTGTAGTCGAAGCGTACAATTCAAATGTTATCTAGTCGTATTTTAGCTGAAAAAAATAAAGTTATGTTGATAAGGCCATGCACACACACACACACTTCGAGTTGGGAATAATTGATGAAATTTATTTTACCTTTGGGTATTATTAAATTGTTGTTAGACTCTTTGATATATTATTGTTACACTGTTAGTTGTTTTCTCAGGATAATAGATCAAGTTACCATGTTTTGGAAATTTAATGAGTCATAATGTTTGTGGGTAACATTTCTAGAAACCCTCACGAGACTATAACTCGTCCACTAGAGGTAATCTAGCGGTTTATAGCCTCGTTGCACGTTTAAGGTAAGTGCAACCGATGATTCCTGCGAAAGTGAGTTAGAATTTTATTTCAATTGTTTTGCTCAAGGACTAGCAAAATATAGGTTTGGGGGTATTTGATATTCACGTAATTATTACATAATATAGCCCTTAATTTATATATGTTAGTGTTTCGATTATTATATTTTATTCTAATTATTTCGTTTTCATGTCTTTGTAGAAATTTGAGCGTGAACGATGAAATCGCATTAAGGCGACAATTTGAGGAAGGATTAATTGATTGATTCTAGTAGTGGTACAAAGTAACGGGTCACATATCTAAACCTAACTCAAACAAACTTAGGTCCACCTAATTTAACCTAAGCCCAAACCCAAAAAGCTAACCTAGAAACCCAAGCCCAACCTAACAAGAAAAGGGGAGAACCCTATTTAGGTTTCCTCTCTCCTCTTTCCCTGATTCTCTCCCCCTTTTGGAAGAAAGCCATATCCTCTTCCACGTTTCTTTTTTCTCCTCCTCTCCTCTCCTCCTCGGTAGAGACATAGAAACCTTCTTCTCTCGCCACTAACCAAACGACATCGCCGCCATCTCACTCCACGTTCCCGTCACAGACAAAAGACGCACCAGGGAGGACGCCCTGTCCCTGTTTCTTTCGTCTCCCTCTGTTTCCCGTCCTCTCCCTTTTTTTGTTCCTTCGTCTCAACCAAACAACACCGTCACAACACCTCTCGCTCATCACCATCCCTGTCCCACGCACGACCACCGTCCAGCGCACTCGTCATCCTTGTAGCAAACCACCATAACACCACCGCCCACACGTCCCCTGTTCCTCTCTCTTCCACGATCTCTTCCTCCCCCACTTCTCTCTTTCTGCTCCTTCATCATAACCAGACCACGCATCACCACCATCTCTCTCGCACTGAAACAGAAGAACAGGAGCATTAACAGAGCAGAGCAGTCCCTGTTTCACTTCCCTGCTCTCTTCCTCCTTCTTGTGTTTCTCTCTCTCGTTCTTCCCTCACTCTCTCTCTGTTTCTTGCAGGTATCGGAGTTGGTCGGGAGAAAAAGACGCTCACGAGGGGTGAAGAATCAGCAAGCAACACAAGGCTACTCGCTGGAGATGAAGGTGCAACTGTTCTGGCGGGAGAAAACTGTTTTTCAAATCAGTTTCGTTATTTGCACCCTGCGATTCTGCTCTGTACCATCACAGTGCATTTGCAGCCTTTTCTCGGGATTCACTGTTGTGTTGAGATGGATTCCACCTACACCAGTGTTGTGACGCCATCCACCATGATCTTCTAGACCCCACACCGAGGCAAAGATGAAACCATAGGGTTTCCTAGAGTTTGTCGTATCTTAATTTATTGTTTTCCATATGATTGAATGTTAAATACAATTGATTTCTGAATGTCAATAATTTTCTTTCACCGATTATATCCGGAATAATTATCTAGACTAATCGGTAGTTAGAAATACCCTTTATTAATATTCAATGCCTGCTTTAATCAATTAATCTGAATCTGTGATTGTGTGTGCCGTTAGAAGACATGCAATGCTAGGGGTTTAGAATTAGTTAAAATAAACCTGTGATTGTGTGTGCCGTAAGAAAGACATGCAATGCTAGCGGTTTAGGACTTTGCTGAAATGAATTGCGAACTTAGATTAATCTTTAGATTAGTCGTGTTAATTCTTGAAAACAATAATTTGGATTACACAAATCTCGAAGAACCTGTGGTGGATTCGATGTCTCGGTCCACTCTCATATCATCTTACTAGTTTAATTTTAGTTTAATCTACTGCAACCCCCAACTCTAAATTAGTTTAAATAAGTCTCAGAATTCGACTGTCTCGTCAATCCTTGTTAGATCGACCCGTATTTGCCACTGTCTACTAGTTGGACAGCCGTGCACTTGCGGTATTACAAGTAGGATTTATTTGCTTATTAATTTAGGTTAATAAAAACTCCATCAATAACACAATCCTAGGAAGACCTTGGATACACCAGATGGAAGCAGCGATCTCCACCCTGCACCAATGCGTCAAGTACCAAACAAGCCGAGTGATCGGTACACTGAGAGGTGACCAAGTAGTGGCCAAGGAGTGTCAGTACATGTCTACCCTGCCATCCAACAACTCTCGATCTGCTCTGGCCCAGCGGCTAAGATGACTCTTTGCTTCGCCTAAAGTGTTGGAGGGAAACAGCTGACCCCAGACAACGAGGCACTAGTAAGCCCAACACTGGACAACCAGAGAAAGAAATCATTACGGTCTTCCTTGACAGCCCTCACAACAGCAAAGCCATTCAAATCGAATACCACCTGAGCGAGGTAGTGATGAAGTAACTCACGGAGTTACTGCAGCGTAACCAGGACATTTTCACCTGGACCATGCGGGACATGATGGGAATCGATCCGTTGATAATAACCCATCACCTCGAGGTGGACTCTTCGAAGAAAACTGTTAGGCAAAATAAAAGACCCGTGGCGCCCGAAATAAACGTGATCATAAACGAGGAGGTACAACGTTTACTCAACGCGAGCATGATCAAGGATGCAAGATACCCCAATTGGCTGGTGAACACTATTCTCGTAAAAAAGAAAAATGGAAAGTGGAGAGTGTGTGTAGATTACACCGACCTTAACAAAGTCTGCCCAAAGGACAACTTTCCACTCCGCCGCATCGATCAGATCGTGGATGCCACATCTAGGCACAACCTACTCAGCTTCATGGACGCCTATTCAGGCTATAATCAAATATTGATGCACCCCCCAAATCAAGAGAAAACCTCTTTCATGACTGAAAGGAGGATATGCTGCTATAAGGTGATGCCATTCGGCTTAAAAAGTGCAGGCGCTACATACCAACGACTAGTCAACCAGATGTTCTCAGAACAAACCAGTAGGAACATAGAGGTCTACATAGACGACATGTTGGTCAAGAGCCTCCATAGCCTTGACCAAGTGCAAGATCTCACTGAAGTGTTCAACCAACTCAAGAAATACCAGATGAAGCTCAACCCACAAAATTGCACTTTCAGAGTTGAGTCTGGAAAATTCCTGGGCTATATAGTAAACAAAAGGGGAATCAAGCCGACCCGAAACAGATTCAGGTCATTCTCGACATGAAAGCCTCAGCCAACATCAGAGATGTTCAGAGCCTGACTGGAAGGGTAGCAGCACTCAACATATTCATATCAAAGTCTTCAGACAAATGCCTGCCTTTCTTTAAGATACTAAGGGGAAACAAAGAGTTCTCATGGAATGAAGAATGCGAACAAGCCTTTTAAAGCCTGGAAGCATACATGGGGAGTCTAGAGCTACTCGAAGCTAGTGATAAGAAAAACATTTTACCTGTACTTGTCTGCTTTCGAACACGCTATCAGTTCAGCCCTTATACGAGACATCAAGGAACTCAGAGACCAGTATATTACACCAGCAAAACCTTCGTAGAAGCAAAATCACACTATCTGGATCTGGAAAAATTGGCTCTGGTGCTGGTCGTATACTCCCGAAAACTGAGGCCCTATTTTTAGGTCCACTCCATAATGATCCTGACAAAGCATCATCTCCGTTCGATATTGCAGAAACCCGAGCTATCAGGTAGGATGGTGAAATGGTCAGCGGAGCTCGGACAGTTTGACATAAACTACGCTCTAAGAATCACCATCAAAGCCCTAGCACTGGCAGACTTCATTACTGAGTTCACTAGAGGACAAAAACCGAAGTTAGACTACCAACCTTCGGACTCAGATGCCTAAGCGTAGGTCTTGTGTTGAGACAGATCCTCGACTACAAAGGCGAGCGGAGCAGAAGATCACACTCCGCTCGCCCAACGGTTTCACCCTTGAAAAGGCAGTCAAGTTCGGCATCCCCGCTTCAAACAACGAGGCCAAGTACGAAACCTTCCTATCTGGCCTAAAACTAGCATTAGGGATCGGTATAGATCGCCTAACGCTTACAACGACTCAAGACTGGTAGTCAACCAGGTCAAAAGGGATTTCAACAGCAAGGACCGTTGCATAATAGCCTACCGCAACAAAGTACTTGACATAATGGGCATGTTCAAGAGCTGTAAACTCACGCAATGTCCCAAAGATGACAACGAAAGAACCGACGCGCTAGCCAAAGAAGCCTCGACCTCCGATGAAGTCTCAAGCAACCTCATCGAATATCAAGAACAATCAAGCATCAATGAAGAGGATCATAAAGATATCTACGCTACGGAATCGCAACCAAATTGGATGACTTCGATACTGGAATACATAGCAATCAGAACCCTACCAACTGAGAAGGTTGAAGCAAGAAGACTTAAAAATATAACAGCAAGGTACACTCTCCTCGACGACAAGTTATACAAGAGATCCATGATAGGGCCCCTGCTCCGATGTCTGTCGTCTTCGGAGGCATGCCAAGTCTTGGGAACAATCCACAGCGGTATATGTGAGAATCACCCAGGTGGGATAACCCTCCCCCATAAAGCCCTAACTATAGGGTACCAATTGATGACCATGCAGCGAGACGCCAAAAATATTGTCCGCAAGTGCGACAAGTGTCAAAGGTTCGCGCCATATACCTATATGTCGGCCCAGCCACTGACTCCAATGACTAGTCCATGGCCATTCGCACAATAGGGAATGGACATCGTCTGGCCACTCCCGGCATCGGCTGGTAAAAAATTCCTTCTTGTGGTCGTCGACTACTTCACTAAGTAGGTCGAGGTCGAGCCCCTATCCAAAATCGAGCAGATCCAGATCAAAAAATTCATATGGGCCACAATCGTCTGCAAATTTGGCATCCCCGGAGTATTGGTTAGTGACAACGGAACTCAGTTCAAAGGTAGCAAGGTCAAGAAGTTGTGCGAGATGTTGGGTATCATTCACCACTTCTCCTCACCAGGACACCCCAGGCCAATGGCCAAGCGAAAGTTACCAACCGGACGATCCTAGTTTCCATCAAAAGAAAGCTCGATGCAACCAAAGAAAAATGGGTTCTAAAGCTACCAGGAATATTCTAGGCATATCGAACAACTAAAAGAGCCCCTACCGAAGAGACACCCTTCGCCCTAGCATACGGGTCGGAAGCCATGGTTTCGGTAGAACTCGAGGTGCTAACCTTCTGGACGAAAGAGTTCAGACGGCAACGACGAAGCCTTGTGTGTAGTACTAGACCCCCTCCACAAAAACAAGCTATAGCCTCCACCAAGATAGCCGCCTACCAACAACGGATGGTGCAAATACTACAACAAGAAGGTCAAGCCACGCGAATTCAAGGTGGGAGATTGGGTACTTAGGAAGACCCAACAAAACTACAAAGAAGCCGAAGCGGGTAAGCTAAATCTGAACTGGGAAGGACCTTACAGAGTTGCCAATGTCAACAGGGCAGGAATGTACTGGCTAGAAAACACAGACAGCGATGGGCTTAAGCAACCATGGAATGTAAAACACCTCAAAAAATATTATCAACAAAATATTTTTCTTTTGCCAAAATTTCCACTATTGTTTGTTACAACCCTCGACCAGCCCGACTATGACAAGACTCGAATATCAACCCAAAGCCTAATTCGCTTCGCGTAGGTCACGATGACTGAGGAAGTGGGAGCCTATTCAGTGCTTGTCCACTGATGATGACAACTCACCAAGGGATCATTGCTCTCAATACAAACAATGATTGTCGAACTTGCCAGGTACGCTCAGTGAGTTCGCGACTGATGACGACTTCTGGTGCCCAAAGCCTTATCCGTTTCGCGTGGATCACGACAGCTGAGGAAGTGGGAATCCAGTCAGTTCTTGTCCGTTGATGAGGACGACTCGCCAAGGGATCATTGCTCTCAATGCAGACAATGATCGCCAAACTTGCCAGGTAAGCTCAGCCAGTTTGCAACTAATGATGACTGCTTCTGGTGCCTAAAGCCTAATCCGTTTCATGTGGATCACGACGGCTGAGGAAGTGGGAGTCTAGTCAGCACTTGTCCGCTAATGATGACGACTTGCCAAGCGATCATTGCTTTCAATACAGACAATGATCGCCAAACTTGCCAGGTAAGCTCAGTCAGTTCGTGACTGATGACGACGACTTCTGGTGCCCAAAGCTTAATCCATTCTGCGCTGATCACGACGGCTGAGGAAGTGGGAGTCTAGTTAGTGCTTGTTTGCTGATGACGATGACTCACCAAGGGATCATTGCTTTCAATGTAGACAATGATCGCCGAACTTACCAGGTAAGATTAGTCAGTTCGCGACTGATGATGACGACTTCTGGTGCCCAAAGCATAATCTACTCCGCGCGGATCATGACAGCTGAGGAAACGGGGGTCTAATCAGCGCTTGCCCGTTGATGACGACGAATCGCCAATGGATCATTACTCTCAACACAGACAATGATCGCCGAACTTACCAGGTAAGCTTAGTCAGTTCGCGCGACGACTGAGGAAGTGGGAAAATGACTCGCCAATGAATCATTGTTCTCAATTCAGACAATGATCGCCGAACTTACCAAGAAAGCCCAGTTACTTTGCAACTGACGGCGATGGATTTCGGTACACGAGGCCTAATCTACTTAGTACGGATCACGATGGCCGAAGGAATAGGAGCAAAAGTCAGCGCTAGTCCGCCAACACTTAGGAAGTCGTTATAGACAATGAATGAGGAAGCCTGGTTAGCTCCTGACCAACAACAATTTCTGCTGGTTAAACCCTAATCCATCGCAGAAGCGACCGAAAGCAGCAATATATTTTGACTGACAAAGATAGGCGTTCCGCCTAACAGTGCAAACTCTATTATCTACGAAGCAACTAAAGTAAATGCAACAATATGGGAGAAAACAACACTTTCATTCCAAAAACATGTCTATTTATTATCTTTCCAAGAGACGACATTACAATCATTCTAAGGAGAAGCATCATCCTCATCAGTAAGCCTCGAACTGCCAGAGCCCTCCCCTCGATTGAACCTCATGTAGCGAGCGAAATCAAGGTCAGTACCGAGATGTTCTTTTCTAATAAACTCCAGGAGCTCCAATCTACCGTGAATGACCTCGAACAAGATTAACGACCTCCTGCCTAACACGTCGAAGTCAATTGCACCCAACAAGGCCTCATGGTGCAAGCATTCCTCTGCCTCTAGAGCGCGGCAAAGCCCCTCATCAACTGCAGCTTCCAGCAGCTGCCTTTTGACAACCCATTCTACCTCTGCTCGCTTCCTTTCGGCCTCCACACCCTCGCGGTTAGCGACAGTGCCAGATTCATACAATCGACCATACAAGGAGTTCGCCCGATAGAGAGTGTTCGAATATGACATCGGCAAATCCGCGAAGGCCTTCTCCAAAGCAATAACCCTTCCACGAGCTTCGGGGTGCAGCGAAATAGGAGTGTATGACTCTAGGGCATGAGTAGTTGTCCCAAGACCGCGATGACACGAAACCTCGACACGCAACACAACTTCCTCTCCCGTTAAGTCAGCAAGGAGAGTCGAAGCATCTGGAGAAAGTCGCGACCCCACAAGGGTGTCGCTTGTGCAGACCGTGTCATATTATGGGGAGAAGCCACCCTGATAGAAGTTTGCCTCTTCCTCGGGACGACAACAGAGGGTACATTTTCCTTCAATTCAGCAAACCCGGCCGAAAGGACTGGGCAAGGACAGACTTCTCTTCCTCGTGCGACGAGCAACCACCTCCTCAGCCAGTGAACCTGACACGGGGTGAGCACCATAAGAACATCGCAGTAGACCGCAGCGTGAAACATTTCCTGGCATTATGACCTCCTCAACAGAAGTAAAAGGGAGCTTGAGAAACTCCCTCTCTATCCGCTTCTCTTTCTCTCTGAGAGGCGGAATAACAAACCTTCCTGAAACAAAGGAACAACGTCAGAACTAGTATCACAGAATGAACATATAAAAATATGCATGCACCGACAACCAAGAGACTCACAAATATCAAACTGAAAGTATTGAGACACTCTACGATTCCCGAGCTTGAAGTAACCAGAATCCGCTGAAGCAAAGAACCATTACTTTTCCCAAGATTCAGTGATGTCTGCTGCCAGTTGCAAACAATAAGGACACTTCAAGATACCCCTGGAATCCAATCTAGCCTCGGTCAGATGATGGATCACCGACAAGGTCAAATGGAGGCCAGCGTCATGAGCCCTCAGGAGAATTGCGAGCAGTATCTTGAACTCACTTGGCATCATTTGAGCGGGAAGCAATAAAAAATAAGTAAAGAAACGCTAGACATCATCGGCACTAGAAGCCGGAGCCTATAACTCCAAACTTGGGAACAATTTGCAAATCTTTCGAAAGGCGGTACAAACTACGGAGCCTGATCAACTCATTTTTGTCGACCAACCTACCTTCGAAGAAATTGATACAAGCAAGAGATAACGAATCCTTGGAAGAAAGTTTAACGTTGTAAGCCATTAGAAGATAAAACAAATATTACGGCTCAAGAAGATAACGCAGATAACAATGGGGAATCTTCCTCAAGGCAATGAATATTTATAGGGAAGGTAAATCGCATTTCCCTCCTTGAGCAAACGCGTACCCATTAATGTCATACGCTGCTCGAGACAAACGCTTCGAGTCCAATCATCACAACGGTACAGTTGTCTTTTCAAAGAGTCAGTAGACCGACTTAACGCCCCACTTACTCAGGGGGAGTAGCTGATGATACATAAAAACGGTCACACCTCAAAGCCACACATGTGTCATGATGATCCCAAGAAAATACAGGCCCCAGTGTCAGGCCAACACTGATCCGGCCCGAGCGGTTCTAAGCCCGCTCAATTAACTCCACCAAGCGGACCCAGACTCTCACAGCATGCTAGGCCCACGCGTCTCACAGCTATCCTCAATGCCCATAAGCCCTCCTAAGACAAGTATCTCGAGGATCAGCTTCGGATGGAAAACTACAGTTGTTGTCTACTTCCAACTAGGAAGCAAATACCAGAGTACATCCCACACAAGGAAACTCTCTTCAATGGATTGCTTTCACATTAGGAAATATCTTATGCGTATCTAAGAGAACGGGGCTAACAGGGAACTTCCCTCCTACATCACGACTCCTAATTTGATAAGGATTTCCACGAAGATCTCCTTTCTAAACTATGCCTACAATGGCCTGGTAGAACTAGGAATCCTTGCACTATAAATAAGACATGAGGTTGGTAAGCTAAGGTACGCTACAAATTTCTTGTTATAGCATTACACCTTCCTCAAATTTTTGTCTGACTTTAGCATCGGAGTGTTAACGGCCACCACAACAGTGGTCCGTGGCTCACGTGCGTTACTTGTGCAGGTCAGCAGAAACTGGGTCAAAGCAGGGAGCGAAAAATGACTACATCAATTTCTTTGGCCTCTTTTTGTCAGCATCAATAATTTATCCAAGATTCCATTACAAACAACAATCAAAGGACCAAATATCACAATCAATCCCAATTTCAAAAGTATTTGTCAAAAACAATACAAGTCATCCAAACCCACCGAAAGAAAAATAATCTTTCAAGTTATCAATAATGGACAAGTCCATTTTCCACCAAACAAGTCTCCATCAATCCAATAGCCTTATCACAAACATCACCTCCAACCAAAGTTTTCAAGCCATTAATTTCAATTTCCGCAATCGACACACCATTTGTCTCAACCATAGCCCACATTTCATTATCTAACCAAAACCACAATCCATCAAATCCAAGCCATGTGTTCTTATCTCAAGACCCACCATCAAATTTATTTCCTCAAAATGATCAATCCACAGAACCAAAACTCAATTATTCCACAACCATCCAAAGTGTATCATCCAAAGTGTATCATTATGACCCACAAATCGACTCCCACCATGCATTATTGATCAAATGTCTCAATCCCTCCACTGAAAGATAGTCCAATAATTCAAAAGGCAAATTCCACTCCCTTTCAAGAATTCCACATCCTGCCAACTACACTCGGCCAAAGTTGCATTCATGTTGTCTCTCAATTGTCAAGGTATCCAACGCAATTTCAAAGCTATAAAACATCAAGGTTCAAGAGTTCAAGTCATCGGTTTTTTGTTTTGAGAACTTGCCTTTCGATTAATCACTAAGCATCTCTCATCCCCAAACTCTTGTATTCCCTTCAAAGTTATTGTAATCAATTTTAAAGTTGTATTTAAAGTTTGAAGTTTCAATTTCAAGAATCTTGTAAGTCTTTACAGATTCTTTCAATATACTTCAATTTTCATCAATAAATTGCATGCTTTCAATCAACATGTATTTAGGCTAGATTTTCAATAAGGGATTAGGCATTGCTTTTACTGGTATCAGGGCCACGTGTCCAACATTTTTTCTGGGGGAAATATTGGTTAGCCAAGAGTAACGTTGGTAGACGAAAGTCTATGGGTGTCTTCGGGAGAAACCTTGCAGTCTAGACATTGGTAGTCGAAGTCTTTTGACAGAATCTCTGGGGAAACCCTTGCACTCAAGCGTTGGTAGGTGTCACAGCGTTGTAGCTAGCGTTGGTCAGCTATTGATGCACTTTGTTCCTTGGATAGGCCTTGTGGTTGGGCATAGGTGGTTTCATTTGATAGTCCCATTTGAGGTGAACCCATTACTCTCTTCTGAAAACATGTTGTCCAAGTGTCTTTAGTGTCTAGGGTAACCAGTTCTTCATCCTAACATCAGATATAATTTATGATTTATATGCTAAGTATTTGAAATAGAACAAGAATTATAACAATAGTCGATCCTTTAACTTCTCAAAGTATGTTTTCTTCCTAATTCACGGATCAAATAAATAATAGGATGAAACAATCAGTTCCAACAATCCATTATCAAATTAGGTTAGACACATCACAAATCAACACCCAAACTATCAAATAGAAAATCCTTTACAAATAGAAACTAAATTCAAGTTAGACAAAACCTATATACAAAAAGAATTTATGCTAGAAAGCAACGATATCAAAAGCCAAAGATTTTACGCAATTACCAATGAAACTCAAAGAGAACTTTTAGGCAAAATATTTTATAAATTTTGTGAAACAAACAAAGTCAATATCCCATTTTTCCAATGGTTCGATAATCATTATTCAAAACCCCAAAACAACTTAACCAACACAAGAAACACAAACTATCAAGAAACTACAAAAATAAAAGAATAAATTCATCAAAAATTAGCACAATTAAGACTTATATTGGATTCATAATCCTCAACCCAAAACTTAGAAAATCCCTCTCAACAAAATCAAATCCAACCTCTCTATCCAACTTTCAAGAATTTCAAAATCAAAACATTAATCAATCCAAACAAAAGGAACACATTAATTTCAATCAAGATCCCTCTACACAAATTAGCCTTAACAATTCATCCCAAATTCAAGATACTAATAATAACTTCAAATTAGACAAAGACTTTATTAGACTTGAATTCATGGCAAATTACAATATTAAAAAAAAAAAGATAAAATTTTATTCAAAATACAATGAACAAGAAAGAGACAAAATAGGTCAAATATTTTATGATTTTTGTGAACAATTTTAAATAAATAAACATTTTTTTCCAATGGTACAAAACAGTTATTTAATTAATAAGGATAAAACAACGTGTATGTCCTTTCAAGAATCAAAAGAATCAAAGGACGAGTCTAAGCTTAGCCTTAGCACTCTTTCTATTCAAATTGTTCAATCAAAGTCTTATCCAATAATAGTCAAAAGATAAGTATCAACATGCTTTCCAAACAAGACAAAGACAACACCAATAATTCTACAAGAAAAGAATCCTAAACAAAAAACAAAACATCACATCACAAAACAACAAATAAACAAAATAATTGAAAAGCAAAAGCATTTTCCAGAAAGGCTTTGCTTAAAATGTGGACTACCAGACCACATTAAATAAATCATAACAAATGAAAAAACGAGCAAAATTGCTTAAAAAATCCCGATCACTATCAAACTCAACATCCCTTAAAGAAAATGCTCAGCCTAGTCATAATCAACTTAAAAAATCTAATGAACACAAAATAACAAACAATAATGAACCAACAAAACCTAAGCCCTCGACACAGATAATTACCTTACAAGACGTTCAAAGAGAAATCAATATTCTCAAAAAAGAAATCCATCGTATCAAAGATACCAATCTCGAAGAAATCAAGTTCATTTTCCAAATATAATCTCACAAATAAAACTTCAAAGATAGTATGTCAATATCACATTAATAATAAGCAAAGAATACAAGATTACTACAACTGCACTTTCAAATTCAGGTGCTAATCTAAATTGTGTCTCAAAATGATTAAATCTTTCCAAATAATTTGAAATAAAAAAAGAAAAATTATATGTGGTAAATGAATAACAACTGCAAGTTAATTACAAATTATCAAATGCCCATATTTGTCATCAAAAGTATTGCATTAATCAATAATTCATTTTAGTAAAAAACATTGGTCAAGAAATCATTTTAGGAACACCCTTCCTGATAGTAATTTATCCCTTCAAAGTAAATTAAGATGGAATAATCACAAAAATATTAGGAGAAAAAGTTTTTTTTCCCTTTTATGACAGAACCGAAAACTGCAGATCTCAACATATTAAAAAGAAAATCTCAAATTGATAAATTAGTAAACAAAAATTTTAAGCAAATCAATTATCTAAAAGAGAAACTTAATCACAAATGAACAGAAGAACAATTAAAAGATCAAAAATTACAAACTCAAATTAGTCAATTTCAAATCAAATTAGAAACAGAAGTTTGTTCTGACTTGCCAAATGCATTTTGGAATAGAAAACAACATATGGTCGGTCTTCCCTAAGAAGATGGCTTCAATGAAAAGAAAATTCTAACATAAGAAAGACCAATTCAAATGAGTGCAGAATTGATAGAATACTGCCAAAAAGAAATTAATCTTTTAATTAGCAAAAACAAAATTAAAAAAAATATCTCCATAAAGTTGCTCAACTTTCAATGTTCAGAAGGTAGCTGAGATAGAACGTGGAGCACCAAGAACGTTTCCAGCATATTTTCAAGTGGGAATAGTGGTTAGCCATGAGAAACATTGGTAGTCTATGGGTGTCTTAGGGAGAAACCTTGCAGTCAAGACGTTGGTAGACAAAGTCTTTTGACATAGTCTCTGGAAAATCCTTGCAGTCAAGCGTTGGTAGGTCACACAGCCTTGTAGCTAGCGTTGGTCAGTCATTGATACCTTTTGTTGTCGTGGATAGGCATTGAGGGTTGGGCGTAGGTGGTCCCGCTTTGTGGTCTCGTTTAATGGTCACGTCTATCATGGTCCCGTTTGAGGTGAACCCATTACTCTCTTCTGAAAACATGTTGTCCAAATGTCTTTAGTGTCTAGGATATCCCGTTCTTCATCCATCACGCAAGGAACATCAAACAAGATTTATGACTTTAATGTTAAGTACCTGAAATAAAACAATAGTTACAACAATAACTAAATCCCTTAGTTTCTTCAAAATGTCTCTTTCATCTAAATTTACTCGTTCTTCATCTTCTAGAAGCAAGGCAAAATAATCAATTAATAGTTTAGAATGTCAGGTTTCAGATATATAACAAAATCTTCAACAATGGTCAATTTCAAAAGCTTCAAAAGACAAAGTTTATGAACCACCACATATATTTAAACAACAAACTGAACAAATAACCAAATTATAGAAAAAAAACATTACCCGTAAAACAAACTCAAGAACCGATTCAATTGTTCACTCCAGAAAAACTAGAACACACACAAGCCCAATTATGTTACATCCACATAGGATTAATTCAAATGGGAATCAAGCCTCTTACAATAATAGGTTTAGATGCCTCTGCTCTGATCTGTCTCAGAGACGTAGGCACAAAAAATTCCAAGACACTCTTCTAGGAATAGCGAAAACATCCTAGGACTAGGACCAGTCTATTTCAATTGTTACCCCAATTTTTCAATATATCTCCATGACCCAAATGTTTTGGAAACCTTAACCCTCAATATACAAACCTCTAGATATGATATGCTACCCGATTCAATACCATTAGCACTATTGTATCGCATCACTTACAGAGTCATGAATACTGAAATCAGTCCTCAGGCAAATTTGCAAAGTTCAAAAGGATACACTCTCCTTTTCCAATCAAACAAAGACAAAACCAATGTTATAGTCCCAAACCAAAGCCTCGTCCTCCGAGTGAACTATAGCAGATAGTATCTCTTGAAGATGGAACAATTGAATTACAATTTACATCTACAAGGAAAATCAGATTGTCAATAGTCGATCTTCAATCACCAACAACTTCAACCTCTTCCTATAGGACAACTCCTCAGACTTTAGGAAGTCAATCTGTCATAAGCATAGAGTTAACCAAAATGAGACAAAATCCTCAATATCCTCAAATTCCTCAACCAATTTACGAATGATCAACAATTTGAATAGAAAATCAAATAAATCAAAAATCACCAACACAATTAGAAATAGGAGACCCATCTCAAATATACATGATAACAAGAGTATTTAATTTAGACAAAGATTACATCTGACAAGAATATGAACAACCCTACAATGAAAA
This sequence comes from Berberis vulgaris, assembly GCA_963556465.1. NCBI lineage: Eukaryota > Viridiplantae > Streptophyta > Magnoliopsida > Ranunculales > Berberidaceae > Berberis > Berberis vulgaris. The sequence continues at coordinate 54,369,276 of OY747136.1, read as the reverse complement.
CAAAAGAAATCATTTTTTTCAAAAACATCCAATCCATGAAGAAAGAGTACACTTGGGTGAACTCTTTGATCAATTATGTGAAAACTTCAAGTCAAATACCATTTCTTTGATTGGTATGAAAACAATTATTCAAAAGGTTTAAATGTTATAACAAACACAAATATCTGAAAATTCAGAGACAATATATTCACTAAATCCAAGATACCTCATTTAGAACAAATACATTACAAAATCCAAGGCAACGAAGTTGTTGCCTCCCCAATCAACCATGTTACCCAGATTGCAACTGTCAAGCAGGAGTACAATATGGAATAGAAAAAATTATTGAACAAAATAATTATACAAATATACTCCTAGATACAAATGGGCAGCATATAGTCAATGACAAATCTTTAAGTACTCAAGAATCAATGATTCCTCCAAAGCCAACTCCAGACTTAAAGACACAATAGACAAATGAACAATTTCATCACAAGCCAATATAATAAACCAAATTAATAAAAAAAAATTAGTTCAATTAACACTCAATGGTCTAGAGCCATCTAGAGCCACGTGTCCAGCATTTTTTTCGGGGGGAAATAGTTGTTAGCCAAGAGTAACGTTAGTAGACGAAAGTGTTTGGGTGTCTCTAGGAGAAACCTTGTAGTCTAGACATTGGTAGATGATGTCTTTTGACAGAGTCTCCGGGGAAAACCCTTGCAATCAAGCGTTGGTACATGTCACAGCTTTGTAGCTAGCATTGGTCAGCCATTGATGCCCTTTGTTGTCGTGGATAGGCGTTGTGGTTGGGTGTAGGTGGTCGTACTTAGTGGTTCCGTCTATGATGGTCTCGTTTGAGGTGAACCCATTATTGTCCTCTAAAAACATGTTGTCCAAGTGTCTTTAGTGTCTAGGATAACCCGTTCTTCATCCTTCAGGTAAAGAACATAAAAAATGATTTATAATTTATATGCCAAGTATCTGAAATAGAACAGGAGTAGCAACAATAGCCAGATCCCTGAGCTTCTTCAAAATGTCTCTTTTATCTAAATTTACTCGTTCTTCATCTTCTAGAAGCAAGGCAAAAGAATCAATTAATAGTTTAGAATGTCAGGTTTCAGATATATAACAAAATCTTCAACAATGGTCAATTCCAGAAGTTTCAAAAAATAAAGTTTATGAACCACCACCAATCTTTAAACAACAAACTAAACAAATAACCAAATTTATAGAAAAATCATTACCCATAGAACAAACTCAAGAACCAATTCAATTGTTCGCTCCAGAAAAATTGGAAGAACACACACAAGCCCAATTCAATTACATCCACATAGGATTAATTCAAGTGGGAATCAAGCATCTTACAAGAAAAAGTTTAGATATGATATACTACCCGGTTCAATACCATTAGCACTATTGTATCACATCACTTACAAGGTCATGAAAACTAAAATCAGTCCTCAAGCAAAATTGCAAAGTCCAAAGGGATACACTCTCATTTTCCAATCAAACAAAGACAAAACTAATGTTATAGTCCCAAAGACTATTCGTTGTTAGATTTTGATGTTTTAATTGGGCTATAAGTTTGAGATCATCGTAAACTGTTAATGCGATTTCATTTGTTTTTGCAATTAAATCACCATAGGTGAGATTGTCATATGGGATTGTGCCATTGTATTGAAGCCCAAGATTGTAGGTTGATGGAAGTCTAGAAATGAATTTTTCTTTCCAAAATGGACTATTGGCATCTGGTCTAATCATGACCTTTGATAAGAACATGTATTTGTACCATCTGAAATCTTGAAGTGTTGGACCCCTTAAATTCATAAGGATTTCTTTTGATTTTTCCTGGAAGTGAGTTGGATCACCTATAAAGTGTTTGAGTATTACAAAGATGAAAGTAGGAACCGCATCATAGATGAGTTCATTGTTTCCAGTTTTGATAGCTTGGCCTGCATGTCAACTTTGATGGCATTGATAATATTGTGTTTTTCTAGATGGGAGAAATAGTAATCCCACCATCCTTTTAATTGGCCAGTAAAGTTGGCAGTGATTATTTTTGCAATTTGATTTTCATTTTTACATTCATTCCTATGGCCTGAAGCTAATATTATCATTTATAGGGTTGTGTCAATGATATTTTGCTCATTTTGACAATTTATATTTCACTCATAAATTGAACCAGTGGAATAATGAGATGTAACATTTTGTCCTTTTTCTTCGAATTGAAGATTTGAGAATGAGGGTCTTGGATAAGAGTTTCTTGTAGAGGGTATTGGAATAGATTTTGATGTTGAAGAGATTGACCCATTTGCTAATTTTGAAATCATTTAAGGTTGTGAATCAGATTCTTCCTCAGTATCTGATAATTGAGATAAAACATTGATATTTTTTGAACATGAGGATGATTTTGTTGGTTCTAAACCATTGAGGGTTAATTGTGCCAAAATTTTATTAATTTGATCAATTATATTGGCTTGGGATGAAATTGTCCATTTGTCATTTATGGCTGGTTTGAAGTATGGAGTTGGTTTTGGAGTCATTGTTGATTCTTGCATCTTTGAAGATTTGTCATTAACTACATGTTGATCAATTGTGTGTAGGAGTATATTTGTGTAATTGTTTTGTTCAATGATTTTTTCTATTCCATATTGTACTCATGTTTGACTTGAAGCAATTTGAGTGGCATGCTTTATTGGGGAGGCTACAATTTATGTACCTTAGGTTTGGTAGTGTATTTGGTCTAGGAGAGGTATCTTGAATTTTGTAATTGAATTATCTTTGTGTTTCCAAGTATATCTGTTTGTGATGACATTTAAGCCTTTTGAATAGTTGTTTTCATACCAATCAAAGAAATGGTAATTGATTTGAAGTTTTTCACAGAATTGATAAAAGAGTTCACCCAAGTGTACTTTTTCTTCATGTATTGGATGTTTTTGGAAAAATTGATTTCTTTTGTTTCCTAAATTCTCTTGTTAGCATGTAAATTTGAGATGGGTCCCCTATTTCTAATTGAGTTGGTGATTTTTTATATTTTTATTTTCTATTTCAGATTGTTAATCACTAGCATAAATTGGTTGAGGGATTTGAGAATATTTAGGATTTTGTCTCAATTTGGTTAGGTCTATGCTTGTGACAGATTGACTTCCTAAGGTCTGAGGAGTTGTCCTATAGGAAGAAGTTGAAGTTTTTGGTGATTGAAGATCGACTATTGATAGTTTGGTTCTCGTGGTAGATGTAAACTGTAATTCAACAGTTCCATCATCACGGGAGACAATTTGAGATAATTCACTTGGTGGAGGAGGCCTTGGTTCCGTTTGAACCTGCCATGAACTTGGAAGGGTAACTTGATCCCAACAAATAGTCTTTGGGACTATAACATTCGTTTTGTCTTTGTTTGATTGGAAAATGAGAGTGTATCTTTTTGGACCTTGCAATTTTTCCTGAGGACTGATTTCAGTCTTCATGACTTTGTAAGTGATGCGATATAGTAGTGCTAATGGTATTGAACCAGGTAGCATATAATATCCAGAGGTTTGTATATTGAGGGTTAAGGTTTCCAAAACATTTGGGTCATGGAGAGATATTGAAAATTTGGGGGTAACAATTGAAATGGGGCGGTCCTAGTCCTAGGGATGTTTTCGCTATTCCTAGGAGGGAGTCTTGGAATTTGTTGTGCCTGCAATCTCTTAGACAGATCAGAGCAAAGGCATTTAAACCTATTCTTGTAAGAGGCTTGATTCCCACTTGAATTAATCCTATGTGGATGTAATTGAATTGGGTTTGTGTGTTCTTCCAATTTTTATGGAATGAACAATTGAATTGGTTCTTATGTTTGTTCTATGGGTAATTTTTTTTCTATAATTTTGGTTATTTGTTTAGTTTGTTTTTTAGTTCTCGATTTTCTATAATTTTGGTTATTTTTTTAGTTTGTTGTTTAGTTCTCGATTTTTGTCTTAAGAGTAGGGGTCGTATTGCTATAGAACAGGTTAGACCGAGAACTAAGTGGTGGACCTTATAGGGAGATGTGTGCCAAAAATTTAGAAAGAAGATTTTGGGTGGCCAGTCAGTTTCAGAGGGTTGGGAGAATCTCAAACCAAAGGATAGGACTAGTAGCGCGGATCTTTTTGAACATTTGGCAAACCGAATAAGAAGATGTGCGAAGGAAGAGTTAGGAGAGGCCAAATTAGGAGGTTTATATGGTAAGGAGACATGATGGTGGAACGCTGATGTGCAACAAACCATTGCGGAAAAGAAAAGATGTTTTAAGGAGTGGCAAAAAGATAGGTGCCTAGAGTCTTATGAGCTTTATAAGCAAGCTAAGAAGTTGAGTAGTAAAGCAGTAGGGGAAGCTAAGAAGAGAGCATATGATGATCTTTATAATAGGCTAGGTACAAAGGAATGGGAGAAGGATATTTTCAAGATAGCTAAAGCTAGAGAACGAAAAACTAGGGACTTGAGTCATGTTAAGTGTGTTAAGCATGAGGATGGAAGAGTTTTAATGCAAGATAAAGCTATTTTTGATAGATGGAATGATTACTTTTAGAACCTACTCAATGGAACACATGTAGGGGAGTTAAACTTGGAAAGGTATGCTTCACAGGAAGGGAGAGATCGTGTGTTCCATCGCGGAGTTAGTGCCACAGAAGTGAGAGAAGCTTTAAAAAGAATGAAAACAGAGAAGGCCATTGGACCGGATGATATACCAATTGAAGCATGGAAATGTCTGGGAGAAGTTGGAATTCAATGGCTAACTAAGCTCTTTAATAGGATTTTGGAAACTACAAAAATGCCAGATTCATGGAGGCATGGCATTGTGGTACCAATTTATAAAAACAAAGGGGATATCCAGAATTGCTCAAACTATAGAGGGATAAAGCTTATGAGTCATACGATGAAACTTTGGGAGAGGGTTATAGAACAAAGACTTAGGAGTTTAACCACGGTTTCGAAAAATCAATTTGGATTTATGTCGGGTAGGTCTACTACGGAGGCCATCTTCCTGCTTAGGCAAACTATAGAAAAATACCGAGAGGCACGTAAGAGTTTGCATATGGTTTTTCTTGATCTGGAGAAAGCATATGATAGGGTCCCCAGGGAGTTAATTTGGTAGGTGCTTGAAAGGAAGAAAGTGTCTCAATGTTATGTCGATATCATTAAGGATATGTATGAAGGGGCTGTAATAAGTGTTCGCGCAATAGGTGGGATGTTCAGTGAATTTCCAGTGTCAGTAGGACTACATCAAGGGTCGGCGTTAAGTCCATATCTCTTTGCTTTGGTCATGGATGAGTTGACGAGACATCTGCAAGAAGATGTACCTTGGTGCATGTTATTTGCAGATGATATTGTCTTAACTGATGAGACTAGTGCAAGTTTAGGTCAGAAATTAGATAGGTGGCGGGCGGCTTTAGAGAGTAAAGGTTTTAGAATTAGCCGTTCGAAGACAGAGTATCTAGTGTGCAACTTTGGTTGTGAACCACGAGGGAGAAGTAATGCAATTGAGATCGAAGGTGTAGAGGTCCCAGAGTGTGAGGCTTTTCGATATCTAGGATCTATAATTCAAAAGAATGGGGCTATTGGAGAAGATGTTGACCATAAGATTAAAGCTGGTTGGTTGAAATGGAGAATGGCGTCAGAAGTATTATGCGATAGAACGATGCCTACAAGGTTAAAAGGGAAATGCTATAAGACAATTGTTCGACCAGCCATGCTATACGGTTCAGAATTTTGGGCTACTACGGGACAACATACAACATACACATAGGATGGCAGTAGCAGAAATGCGTATGTTAAGGTGGATGTGTGGTAAAACTCGTAAGGATAAAATTAGAAATGAAAGAATTAGGAGATACTTAGGTGTAGCACCCATAGAGGACAAAATTAGATAAAGACGTTTAACTTAGTTTGGTCATGTGCGAAGGAGACCAAGCATGGCGCCAATTAGAAAATGTCTAGATTGGCAAGTTAATGGAGGGTGTAGACGGAGGGGACGATCGTTGAAAACTTGGATGAAGGCAGTGAATGAAGATATCATTGAGCTTGGATTAGGCGAGGATATGTGGGAAGACCGCATTGCTTGGAGAACCAAAATTTATGTAGTCGACCCCAAAAATATCGGGAATGGGCTTTGATGATGATGATGATAATGTTTAGTTTGTGGTTTAAAGATTGGTGGTGGTTCTTAAACTTTGTCTTTTGAAACTTTTGGAATTGACCATTGTTGAAGATTTTGTTCTATATCTGAAACCTTACATTCTAAACTATTAATTGATTTTTTTTGTCTTGCTTCTATAAGATGAAGAACGGGTAAATTTAGATAAAAGAGACATTTTGAAGAAATTAAGGGATCTGGCTATTGTTGCTACTCCTGTTTTATTTCAGATACTTAGCATAAAAAATATAAATCATTTTCTATGTTCCTTGCCTAAAGGATGAAGAAGGGGTTATCCTAGAGACTAAAGACACTTGGACATCATGTTTTTAGAAAAAAGTAATGGGTTCACCTCAAACGGAACCATCATGGATGAAACCATCAAACGGGATCACTAAGCGAGACCACCTACGCCCAACCACAAGGAATGTTATTTCTCAAAAAATGTTGAAATTTCACCGAATATTTCTCATTTTTTAGTTACCAGAATTTATTTTGAAACCGAAATATTTATTTTTTTCATTAGATCAATCTCAATGTCAGTACATTTTAACCCGTTAAAATTTTAGTTTAGTATTAAAATTTTATTATATAAGTGATTCTTGTGCAATCTGTGGTTTGTATGACATTACGAGTCTCGTGGTACTCTTTATGTAATATGTAAGAGTTTAAAATGTTTAACTTATATTGATAACTTCAAAATTACAATCAAATTTTTTATGTTTTTTCGATACACAACAAAATATTTCACGAAATATTTCTTAAAATCAACTTACCGAAATTACCTCAAAAAACGAAATCACAATCCTTTGTTTGACTACAAGGGTTCCCCCAGAGACTATGTCCAAAGACTTCGTTTACCAACGTCTAGACTGCAAGGTTTCTCCCAAAAACTTTTGTCTACCAACGTTACTCTTGGCTAACCACTATTCCCCCCCCAGAAAAAATGCTAGTCACGTGGCTCTAATACCAAAAGTTACCCATTTTCAACAAATGCACAAGAAATATCTGCAAAAATTTTAGGTGAACAATGGGACAATTTTACAATTTTACAATGAACAATGGGACTCGTAATGTCATACAATGAACAATGGGACAATTTTACAAATGCATTGGTGACAATTTTACAATTTTCATTGAGCAGCAAGACTAACAATGGGACAATCTCAGTCGTTCAATGGGACAATCTCAGTCGTTCAACACAAACTACACTCTCAAGAAGTCGGAGAAAGATCTTGTTGATGATGTATGGATAGCCTTCAAATTCAACAGTGAAACCCAAATGAAAACCTAATTAAAAAGGTTATGCAAAACATTATTCAAGGTCAAAGGGAAAATGCCTATATAATTTGACAAATCCAAGGCTCAGTCCCTTGTGACCAGTAATGCAGTAGCCAGTTCTTCACAAAGCAAAGCACGTGCTCAGGTAACTTTGCCTAGTCCAATAGAAATGGCAACTCAAAAGCCTAAAGGACAAGAACAGTTTGAACTAAAGGTGGGCATTTCAGGCTGAAAGCCCAGCCCGAACACAACTGGACTGATCGGGCCGGTTCGGATCAGTTTTTTTATTTATTATTTATTATTCGGTCCTAAAACTGGCCCTACCGATGTTTCTGGTCCAATCCTCGGTTACACTTTTTGAAATCCGTCGGATAATCGGCCTGGCCTGGATAAGATAAAACCTAAAAAAAATTAGGGTTTTATAACCACTCTTCTAAACCCGTGCGGTTCCTCCTCCTGTGTTATTCCTCCAAATTCCACTTTTCTTCTGCCTCCCCTGCAACTCCTCCTCCTCCACTGATATTCCTCTTCCTCCTCCTATGCTACTCCCCTTCTCTATGACTGGCAGGAAGCCCGGTTGTTGTTTGTTCACTATGTTGACAGAATAAGGGTGTTGTTTGATGTTGGTTGCTTGCTATTGTTGGTTGCTTGGTGTTGTTGTTGTCGATCAGGACCATCAGGTAACTCCAGTTTCCAAACTTTCCACTTCTTCTTCACTGCAAAAGAAACTCACAAAGTCACAGCGTCTTTAATCTAAATTAGATCTCTATTTAGTGGATGAATGTGTAGCATTTCTTGCAAGCGTCCATGAAAAGATGTTGTCAATAGTACATCATTAATAAAAAAAATCAGTACCAAAGTCACTAGTTGCAGGGTGGTATTTTTTGGTATCGATATCCCATTTCAATAGAAATATCTACCCACTTGTCTTGCCTACCTTCTCTCTTCAATGTAGTAACAAGTAGTACCATTTCTAAGACCAACACCAACATTATGGACAAGATAATGATGTCCATGGCTCTACTTATAAATGTCTAACTACTAGAAGTATAAATTCATAAGATACGGGGAACACCCTCATGGTGAAATTGATGATAAGTTTGTTGCACTCCACTAACCTGGATAGTTGATAACATTCAATATCAGTTTTGATTCATGGAGTTTAATCAAAGATTAAATGACGATAGAAGGAAATGACATACTTTCTTATTCAAGAAGCAAAATAACTTGAACAAAGCTAGGCAGATGAAATTTACACCATACAATATGCAAAAACATGTCTTATGTGAGACAATCGGACAATTTATAAAACTACTGCACTTTTTATCAATTTCATGATACATTATTCTAAAGTGTTATTTTTGATAACTTGATGTGAGAGAATAATGGACAGAAAGGAAATGTTATTTGAACCTAGTTTTATCGTTTATTAAAGCATTTTGATAATGTCCACCAAAATACTTATCTTGATTTTATGGTTTACAACTACTAGTTCAGCTAATCCAGTCATCTAGATTGAGGTATGTTTAATAATTTAGCCACCAAGCATGTATTCCATCTGTTTACTTTAGATTACAGACAGACTACATCAAGTCAAAAAGTTTCCAATCCGAACATAGAACTCATATAGATATTGTTAATCATTGACCACTACCACAGTGTAGATATAATTTGTAGAATAATGTGATCAACTGATTTGATCTTTCCTTAAAAGATGTGAGGATTGTTGTTCTTTACACAATGTAATTTGTAATGAATTGCGTTTATAACTAATGGAAGAATCAATTAAATGGACATGTTGAAGCTTTCTCTACGGGTATGTTGATATTTTTTGATATTGAAACATACACATTGGAGGTAGGAAGAGCATTTATTATGAATGCTATTATAAGATAATGTTGTTTGATTTGTGTTCTTGTTACAGGTATTGAACCAGATAGTATGTGAGCTACCAACAAAGCATCATTTATCTAATGTTAGACCCCCTGCGTGAGCTGCTAGGTCACACACCACTTCAGGTTTGTCGAAACTACCAAGCTTATTTTTCTCAGTAGTAGTTAATAAATATGATCTCAAGCTTATGTGAATTGTTCAAAACTTGTATAGAATGCATGATGCTAACCCTAATGTAGTTTCCAACAAGTTGCAGACTTTTCAACTCTTATTCTGGAGAAACCTGTTGTTTGGAGTTTATATGATTGTTTATCATTTTTGGTTTTTGTGCAGGTTTTTGTAGGCACGCTCTTGGGATGAATGGTATCCTTCCTTATGAGAAGCACTGGTTAGACAGCAGATGGAAATACTTTTTTGATCACTCTACACAGTTGATGAACCAAATGTATGCCTGATGTGGTTTTATCTCTTGGTTGTGGAGCACCTTCAAGTTTTTATAAGATTTGGGTCTAGTTATATATTAGCTCGTAAAATGGTTTGTGTCATTTATGGAACTACCACCCTATAGTTTGTTATTTTCATAACATACATCGAAATCAAAAGTGTTATATCAATGTGACATTTTCTAGTGCATCATTCATCAGAACTTTTGACCTTGGTAGTCTCAGTATCTATAGAACCTAATATTTGTTGGTAGATTTTCTTCTGAAAGTGTAAGAGAGTATTCTGGGATGAAATCTTATGGAAGTTCCAAAATAGAAAAGGTGGACTATGGGTCAGCTGCCCAAGATGGGGTTGTAATCAACTTTAGAAACATATTGTAATAGACTTTAGAAACAAATTGTAATAGACTTTAAATTGATTACAAATACAGATTGTAATAGATTATTGGACATGTTTTAGACTGTAATAGAAGTGAACAAATCACATATGCATACAAAATCACAGATTACAATATGTGATCCAATTAACCTGTATAATTTGAGAAATTAATAGGAAAACAAGTTTGGCCTTTGGACCGAGACCAGCCTGGCCCAACCCAAAATTCGGTTAACCGGAACCCCGATTAATCGGCCTAGTTCGATCCGGTCTCGGTCCTCAAAGTCTCGGTTCTCAAAAACTCGGTTCGGGCTTTGGTCATTGATTTTCGGGCCGATTACCTAGACTGGCCCAGCCTTAGTCAGAACAGTCAAATGTTCAATCCAACAACATAACACTAAGTGATGTAAATTACAGCTTAGTTGATTATGTTGAATCCACCAAAATGATATCTCATGAATGGACCAAGAATAATTGATTAACATTTAATGAGCTCATCAATGGCAAAGAATTAGAGGAATCCAATGTAACAATTTTTACGAACTTTTATGGAAAAAATGTTTTATTTTTTATGTCAAAGCAGATCCAAAGACAGAGCATTTTTCTATGAAATGGGGTTCGTTGGTAGAATCATGTCAAAGTCTCTAGAGGACTTTCACTAGTGTCCTCCAATCCTCAAGAACACAGTCAGAAATCATGCACATATGTTGTATCAAGACAATGACAAAATTGAAATCGAGAAGGTTGCAACCCCTTTTGAATGGATCCAAGAAGGCAATAAAATCTTGTTCTCTCCAGGATACAAGATTTGACTCTCAAACATTTCAAGACTCAAATTTAAAAATTTTCTCATCAATGTGAAGTTCTTCTTGATTTAGAGGTTCAACGAGTCAAATCAATTATGCATCTCAATATTCAAGCTAATCAAGACATCAACAAGGTCTTGCTGACAGATACAAGACTTTAATTTGCAGTACCCGAAGCAATCCATATATTGTAGAAATTTTATTTTTCTATCAACATTTGATCAAGAACAAAAATTGGGACTTGGCATTCCAAACAACCAAGCATCTCGAAGATTTGGAACACCAAAGGTCTGTCCAAGGTCATTATCAAAATCTCATCCAAAGAAACCTTCAATTCATTTGGTTTCACCAATCACAAAAGACAACTCACCAATTCAAATTTTCAATAATGAACACGTCCATTTTCCACTCAGAAATCAATGTCCACCAACATGTCACCATTAACTTTCAAACAAACACCATTATCATCCAATCACTTTCAGTCAAGACCTTTCAAAGCATTTAGCTCAATAATCAAAATCGACAAACCATGTGTCTCAATCATGGCCCACATTTCATTATCAACCCACCAACAATGTTATAACCTTCCAATTCCACCAAAAGTATTCTCCACTCAACCTCAATAATTTCGCATCTAGATAAATCAATATCAATCATACCTAACGCACTTAGCCAGAGCTACAATAATGTTGTCCCTCAATTATCCAGGTATCAAATGCTCCGCCAAGGCTACAATAGCAAGAAAGATCAAGAATTCAAAGCATCATTTTTTTTTTTTGGGCACTTGCCTTTTTATCAATTACTTAGCCTCTCTCATCCCCAAAGTCTTGTATTCCCTTCAAAGCTATTGTAATCAAATTCAAGTTGTATTTCAAGTTTGAAGTTTCCATTTCAAGAATTTTGTAAGTCTTTACAGTTTCTTTCAATATTTAATATTTCAATTTTCATCAATAAATTGCATATTTTCAATCAACATGTATCAAGACTATATTTTCAATAAGGGATTAGGCGTTGTTGTTACTGTTGTTCTATCTAATACACTTACATTATAAATTATCGATTATCTTTGATAACATTTGCGATGAGTCTGTAAACCTGGTAATTTCTGGTATTAGAGCCACGGGTCCAGCATTTTTTCCATTGGGGAATAGTGGTTAGCCAAAAGTAACGTTGGTCGATGAAAGTCTCTGGGTGTCTCTGTGAGAAACCTTACAGAATGTTTTGTCAAAAGACTGCAAGGTTTCTCCTAGTAATGGCTGGAATATGTTTCTCTTGGCTCTGATATCAGAAAAAATGTTGGGAGAAACCTTCCAGTAAGGTGTCACGGCCTTATAGCTAGCGTTGGCCAGCCGTTGATGCCCTTTGTTGTCGTGGATAAGCGTTGTGGTTGGACGTAGGTGGTCCCGCGTAGTAGTCACGTTTGAGTTGAACCCATTATTCTCTTCTGAAAACTTGTTGTCCAAATGTCTTTAGTGTCTATGATAACCCGTTCTTCATCCTTTAGGCAAGAAACATCAAAATTGATTTATGATTTTAATGTTAAGTATCTGAACTAGAACAATAGTTACAACAATAGTCAAATCCCCTAGTTTCTTCAAAATGTCTCTTTTATCTAAATTTACTCGCTCTCCATCTTCTAGAAACAAGGCAAAATAATCAATTAATAGTTTAGAATGTCAGGTTTCAGATATAGAACAAAATCTTCAAAATTGGTCAATTACAAAAGTTTCAAAAGATAGTTTATGAACCACCACCAATCTTTAAACAACAAACTGAACAAATAACCAAAATTATAGAAAAAAACATAACCCATAGAACAAACTCAATAACCAATTCTATTGTTCACTCCAGAAAAACTAGAAGAAAACACACAAGCCCAATTCAATTACATCCACAGGATTAATTCAAGTGGGAATCAAGCCTCTTACAAGAATAGGTTTAGATGCCTCTGCTCTGATCAAACTGTAGGCACAACAAATTCCAAGAATATCTCCTAGGAATATAACAAACATCCCTAGGACTGGGATCAGTTTATTTCAATTGTTACCCCAATTTTTCAATATCTCTCGATAACCCAAATGTTTTAGAAACCGTAACCCTCAATATACAAACTTTTAGATATGATATGCTATCTAATTCAATACCATTAGCACTATTATATCGCATCACTTACAAAGTAATGAAGACTGAAATCAGTCCTCAGGCAATTTGCAGAATCCAAAATGACGCACTCTCTTTTTCCAATCAAACAAAGACAAAACCAATGTTATAGTCCCAAATACTATTCGTTGGGATCAAGTTACTCTTCCAAGCACATAGCAAGTTCAGACCGAACCAATGCCTCTTCTTCTGATTGATCTATCACAAATAGTATCTCTTGAAGATGGAACAATTGAATTACAGTTTACATCTACAAGGAAAATCAGATTGTCAATAGTCGATCTTCAATCACCAACAACTTCAACCTCTTCCTATAGGACAACTCCTCAGACTTTAGGAAGTCAATCTGTCATAAGCATAGACATAACCAAAATGAGACAAAATCCTCAATATCCTCAAATTCCTCAACCAATTTACACTAATGATCAACAATCTAAAATAGAAAATCAAATAAATCAAAAATCACCAACGCAATCAGAAATAGGAGACTCATCTCAAATATACATGATAATAAGATAATATAAATTAGACAAAGATTACATCAGACAAGAATATGAGCAACCCTGCAATGAAAACAAAAGAAATCATTTTTGTCAAAAACATCCAATCCATGAAGAAAGAGTACACTTGGGTAAACTATTTTATCAATTATGTGAAAAACTTCAAGTCAATTACCATTTCTTTGATTGGTAGGAAAACAATTATTTGAAAGGTTTAAATGTTATAACAAGTGCAAATCCCTGTAAACTCAAAGACAATACATTTAGAGAATCCAAAATACCTCATCTAGAACAAATACACTACAAAACCCAAGGCATACCTCCCAATCAAACATGTCACTCAAATTGCTTCAAGTCATGCATGAGTACAATATGGAATAGAACAATCGTTGAACAAAATAATTATACAAATATACTCTGACACACAATTGGCCAACAAATAGTCAATGACAAGCCTTCAAATATTCAAGAATCTACAGTCACTCGAAAACCAACTTCATACTTCAAACCAACTACAATTGACAAAGAAAAAATTTCTTCCCAAGCCAATATAATTGATCAAATTAATAAATAAATAAATTAGTACAATTAACACTCAATGGTTTAGAACCAACAAAATCATCCTCAAATTCCAACAATATCTATGTCTAAATCTCAATTATCGGATACAGAAGACGAATCTGATACAAATCCACAAATGATTTCAAAATTAGCAAATAGGTCAATCCCTTCAACATTAAAATCCACACCAATACCCTCTACTAGAAACTGTTATCCAAGACCCTCATTCCTAGATTTTCAATTCGAAGAAAATGGACAAAATGTTGCATCGCACTATTCCACTGGTTCAATTTATGAATGGAATATAGATGGCCAAAGTGAACAAAATATCATGGATACAACCTTAGAAATGACAATGTTAGCTTCAGCCCATAGAAATGAAGGCAAGAATGATAATCAAATAGCAAAAGTAATCATTGCCAGTTTTACTAGACAATTAAAAGGATGGTGGGATATCCCATCTCAAAAAGCACATATCATCAATGCCATCAAAGTTGACAATGCAGGCCAGCTATCAAAACTGAAAACAATGAACACATCTATGATGTTGTTTCTACTCCCATCTTTGCAATAGTCAAACACTTTATCGGTGATCCAACTCACTTTCAAGAAAAAACAAAAGAAATTCTTATTAATTTAAGGTGCCCAACACTTCAAGATTTTAGATGGTACAAAGACATGGTCTTATCAAAGGTCATTATTAGACAAGATGCCAATAATCCACTTTGGACATAAAAATTCTTTTCTAGACTTCCATCAAGCTTCACTGAATCAATTAGACACAATCTTAAGCTTCAATACAATGGCACAATCCCATATGACAATCTCACCTATGGTGATTTAATTTCAAAAACAAATGAATTGGCATTAACAATTTGCAATGATTTTAAACTTAGAGCCCAATCAAAACATCAAAATCTAACTAAGAAAAAAAAAAACTAGGTGACTTTTGTCAACAATACGGTTTCGAACCAATCAAAACACCATCAATAAAATTAAAAACATCAAATCACAAATACATAAACAAAAAAAAAAACCCACATACTCAAAACACCCTACATATTGAAAGACATCATCCAAACTCAATCCTTACTACAAAACAAACAAGAAATCACAAACGAAACAACCATACACCAAACCACAAACAACTCAACCAACTTGTTTCAAATGTGGCAAAACAGGACATTTTGCAAGAGATTGCAAATTGGAAAGAAAAATCAAGGATTTACAAGTATCAGAAGAACTCAAAAACATGCTTCACAAGATACTCATCAAATCTTTCTAGACCACGATGATCTACAACTTTACAATATTCAAATATCAGAATCTGATTCTGAATCATTTTCAAATGATCAGGTTAATGCATGTAACTATAATGAAGTTTCAAGCATCAATGTAGTCTCAAAGCATAACAAAGCAAATCTTTTATTAGAATTCATTGACAAAATTGACAATCCTCTAAAACATGACTACTTAGTCAAGATCAAATACTTAATTAGCAAACAAGAACCAACCTTCACAGACAAACCTTATTATAATCTCCTGAAAATCATTGACAGATTCAAATCACCAAGTCAAAAGCCATTAACCTTACAAGACGTCTAACAAGAAATTAACAATCTCAAAATGAAAATTTCCCAGTTAAAACAAGAAAATCTACAAATACATGAATTAATATTCAATAATTTTCACACACATGAAATCCCATAAACATCAAACAAAGGCAAAGAAATATTTCAAGAAGAAACTAAAAACGACAAAAAAAAATTCTTGCAAATATTTTCACAAATCAAGTTTTGCAAATGGTATGTCAATTTCACATTAATAATCAACAAAAAAATTCAAATTCAATACCACTGCACTAGTTGACTCTGACGCTAATTTAAATTGTGTCTTTCAAAGAATAATCTCTTCAAAACATTTTAAACAAACAAATGATAAACTCCACACTGCAAACAATCAACTACAAATTGACAAACGCCTAAATTTATCATCAACAACTTTATATCAATCAAGAATTCATCATTGTCAAAAATCTAGGACAAGAAATCATCCTAGGAGCCCCATTTTTGTCAACAATTTACCCATTCTCAACAAATGCACAAGGAATATCTACAAAACCTTTAGATGAAGAAGTTTTCTTCTCATTCCTTCTACAACAAACATCCAATGATTTTACAATATTACAAGAACAATTAATCACCTAAGGATCTCAAACAAAGTCCATATCCAATTCCAATTTAAAATTCTCAAGTCTGCCTTGCCAGGTTAAACCAATTCATTTTACATGAATTTTCAAAATCAATATTTTCTTCCAATTTTTAAAGGTATTCAAAATTGCATCATTTAACAATGTTCACATTGTTAGTTTTGCAGCTCAATGGGACGATCTCAGTTGTTCAACATAAACTATACTCTCAACAAGTCGGAGAAAGATCTTGTTGATAATGTAAGGACATCATTCAAATTCAACAGTGAAACCCAAATGAAAGCCTCATTAAAAGGCTATGTAAAAAATTATTCAAGGCCAACGAGAAAAGGCCTGTCAAATTTGGCAAAATCTAAGGCTCGGTCTTTCGTGACTAGTAATGCAGTAACCAGCTCTTCACAAAGCAAAGCACATGCTCAGGCAACTTTGCCTAGTCCAATAGCAATGACAATTCAATAGCCAAAAAGATAAGAACGGTCTAGACAGTCAAATGTTTAATCCAACAACATAACACTAAGTGATGTAGATTACAACTTAGTTGATTATGTTAAATCTACCAAAATGATGTCTCATTAATTGACCAAGAATAATTGGTTAACATTTAATGAGCTCATCAATGGCAAAGAATTATAGGAATCCAATGTAACAATTTTTATGAACTTTTATGGCAAAAATGTTTTATTTTTTTATGTCAAAGCAGATCCAAAGACAAAAGTATATTTCTATGAAATGAGGTTTGTTGGTAGAATCATGTCAATGTCTCTAGAGGACCTTCACTGGTGTCCTTCAATCCTCAAGAACACAGTCAGAATTGAAATCGGGTTGGCCTCAAGGCAATAAAATCTCGTTTTCTCTAGGATACAAGATTTTGATTCTCAAACATTTCAAGACTCAAATTCTAGTATGTTCTCATCATATGAAGTTTTTTCTGATTTAGAGGTTCAGCGAGCCAAATCAATTATGCATCTCAATATTCAAGCTAATCAGGACAAAAATATTCAAGTTCTTGCTGATAGATACAGGATTTTAATTTGCAGTACCCAAAGCAATCCATATGTTGTAGAAAATTCATTTTTCTATCAACATTCGATAAAGAACAAAACTTGGGACTTGGCATTCCAAACAACCAAGCATCTCGAAGATTTGGAACATCAAAGGTTTGTCCAAGGTCATTATCAAAATTTCATCCAAAAAAACCTTCAATTCGGTTGGTTTCACCAATCACAATAGACAACTTACCAATTTCAATAATGGACACATCTATTTTCCACTCACAAATCAATTTCCACCAACATGTCACCATCAACTTTCTACCAAAATACCATTACAACAAACACCATCATCATCCAATCACTTTCAATCAAGATCTTTCAAACCAATCTCGATAATCAAAGTCGACAAACCATGTATCTCAATCATTGCCCACATTTCATTATTCGCCTACCAATAATGTTATAACCTTCGAACTCCACCGAAAGTATTTTCCACCCAACCACAAATAATTTCGCATCTAGACAAATCAATATCAATCATACCTACCACACTCAACCAAAGCTATAATAATGTTGACCATCAATTATCAAGATATCCAATGTTCTGTCAAGGCTATAAAAGCAAGAAAGATCAAGAGTTCAAGGTATCAATTTTTTTTATGAGCAATGGTTTTTCGGTCAATCATTTAGCCTCTCTCATCCCTACACTTTTGACTATGTTACCATCCTGATTTCAATTTCGTCATTGTAGTGTGTTTGTTCTTAAGGAGGTATATTGGATTCAATGGTTTTGTAGCGTATTGGATTCAATGTTTTGGGTTTTTGCCTTCCTTATAGAAGATGGCAAACGAGTAAATTTAGATAAAAGAGACATTTTGAATAAACTAAGGGATTTGGATATTGTTGTAACTATTGTTCTATTTCTGATACTTAACATTAAAATCATAAATCATAAATCATTTTTTGCGTTCCTTGCCTGAAGGATGAAGAACGGGTTATCCGAGACAGTAAAGACACTTGGACAACATGTTTTCATAAGAGAGTAATTGGTTCACCTCAAACAGGACCATCATAGACGGGACCATCAAACGGAACCACTAAGCAGAACCACCTACGCCCAACCACAACGCCTATCCACAGCCACAAATGGCATCAACGGCTGACCAATGGTAGCTACAAAGTTGTGACACCTACCAATGTTTGACTGCAAAGGTTTCCCTATAGACTCTATCAAAAGACTTCGTCTACCAACATCTAGAGTGCAAGGTTTTTCCCAAAGACACCTAGATATTTTCGTCTACCAACGTTACTCCTGGTTAACCACTATTCCCTCGAAAAATGTTGGACACATGGCTTTGATACTAGAAATTACTTATGAATACAGACTCATGGCAAAGGTTATCAAAGATAATTGATAATTTATAATGTAAGTGTGTGAGATAGAGCAACAGTAACAGCAACGCCAAATCCCTTATTAAAAATCTAGCATAGATACATGATGATTGAAATAATGCAATTTATTGATGAAATTTGAATTACAAAATATTGAAAAGAAATTGTAAAGACTTACAGGATTCTTGAAACTTGAAAATTGCAGCTTTGAACAGGGGAATACAAGAGTTTGGGAATGAGAGAGGCTAAGTAATTGAATGAATGATAAGTGATGTTAAAGGATAGAATAGGCGATGATTAGTGATGAAAATAAGCGATGTCTTGATCTCTTGGGTCTTCCTGCTTTTATAGGTTTGAATTTGTATTGGATACCTTGATTATTGTTCGACAACATGATTGTAGTTTTGGCTGAGTGCATTAGGTATGATTGATATTGATTTGTCTGGATGTGAAATTATTGAGTTTGGGATGAGAATGTTTTTGGTAGAATTGGAAGGTTATGGCATTATTGGTGGGTGGATAATGAAATGTGGGCCATGATTGGGACACATGGTTTGTCGATTTTGATTATTGAGCTAAATGGTTTTGAAAGTCTTGGTTGAAAGTGATGGTTTGACAATGGTGTTTAATGTAATGGTATTTTTTTTGAAATTTGATTGTGACATGTTGGTTGAAATTGGTTTGTGGGTAGAAAATGGACGTGTCCATTATTGAGACTGGTGAGTTGTCTTTTGTGATTGGTGAAACCAACCGATTTGAAGGTTTCTTTGAATGAGGCTTTGATAATGACCTTGGACAGATCTTTGATGTTCTAAATCTTAGAGATGCTTGGTTGTTTGGAATGTCAAGTCCCAATTTTTGTTCTTGATCCAATGTTTATATTTTTTACAACATATTGATTGCTTCGAGTATAGCAAATTAAAGTCACTTATCTATCAGCAAGAAGTTGAATGTTTTTATCCTGATGGGCATGAATATTGAGATGCAAATTGATTTGGCTCGTTGAACCTCAAAATTAGAAAGAGTTTCATATTGTTGAGGAAAGTTTGAAATTTGAGTCTTGAGATTCTTGACAGTCAAAATCTTATATCCTAAAGAGAATAAGATTTTATTGTCTTCTTAGATCCATTCAGGAGGGGTTGCTACCATCACGATTTCAATTTCGTCATTGTCTTGATACAACATATGTGCAAAATTTCTGAGTGTGTTTTTGAGGATTGGAGGACACAAATGAAGGTCTTCTGGAGACTTTGACAGGATTCGACCTACAAACCTCAATTCATAGAAACTTTGGATCTGCTTTGACATTTAAAGATAAAATATTTTTGCTATAAAATTTAGTAAAATTTTTTACATTGGATTCCTCCAATGCTTAGCAGTTGATGAGCTCATTGAAGGTTAACTAATTATTCTTGGTCCATTCATGAGAAATCATTTTGGTGGATTCAACATAGTCAATTAAGTTGTAATCTACATCACTTAGTTCTATATTGTTAGACTGAACATTTGGCTGATTAGACCAATCTTGTCCTTATGGCTTTTGAATTGTCATTGCTATTGAACTAGGCAAAATTGAATGAGCATGCGCTTCGCTCTGAGATGAGCTGACTATTAAATTATTGGTCAAAAGTGACCGAGCCTTGTATTTGTCAAATTTGATAGGCCTTTTGCCTTTAGCCTTGGATATTTTTTGACATAGACTTTTTAATAAGACTTTTATTTGGGTTTCATTGTTAAATATGAAGGTTGTCCATACATCATCAACAAGATCTTTCTCCGACTTGTTGAGAGTATAGTTTATGATGAATGACTGAGATCATCCCATTGAGATGCAAAACAAACAATTTAAAAATTGTTAAATGATGCAATTTTAAAAACCTTTGAAATTGAAGATTGTTTGAAAATATTGATTTTGAAAATTCATGTAAAATAAATTAGTTTGACCTAGGAAGGCAGGATTGAGGATTTTAAATTGGAATTAGATATGAACTTTGTTGAAGATTCTTTAGTAATTAATTTTTCTTGTAAAATTGTAAGATCATTAGATGTTTGTTGTAGATGGAATGGGAAGAAGACCTCCCCGCTTAAAAATTTTGTAGATATTCCTTCTGCATTTGTTTGAAATGGATATATTGTTGACAAAAAGGAATTCCTAAAATGATTTCTTGCCCTAAGTTTTTTACAATGGTGAATTCTTGATTGATGTAAAATTGTTGATGGT
The DNA here is from genome assembly GCA_963556465.1 of Berberis vulgaris. Taxonomy (NCBI): domain Eukaryota; kingdom Viridiplantae; phylum Streptophyta; class Magnoliopsida; order Ranunculales; family Berberidaceae; genus Berberis; species Berberis vulgaris. The sequence goes on along the minus strand of OY747136.1, from coordinate 54,348,312 downwards.
AAATTTTAGCATTTGTTAACTTATAATTGAATTGTAATTGTTGATTGTTTGCAGTGTATAATATGTTATTTGTTTGTTTAAAATATTTTGAAGGAATTAATCTTTAAGAAACACAATTTAATTCTACGCCAGAGTCAACTAGTGCAGTGGTATTGACTTTGAATTCTTTGTTGATTATTAAGGTAATGTTAACATACCATTTGCAAAATTTTATTGGTGAAAATATTTGAAAAAAAAATTTAGTTTCTTCTTGAAATATTTCTTTGCCTTTATTTGAGGTTTTTGGGATTTAATATTTGTGAAAAATGTTGAATATGAATTCCTGTATTTGTAAATTTTCTTGTTTTTTTTAATTGAGAAATTTCTATTTTGAGGTTGTTAATTTTTTTTGTTGAAAATCTTGTAAGGTTAATGGCTTTTAGCTTCGAGATTTGAATCGGTCAATTATTTCTTGAAGATCGTAATAAGATTTATCTAGTTAAAGTTGGTGTTTGTTTGCCTATTAATTCTTTGATTTTGACTAATAGTAATGTTTTAATTTAGGGTTGTCTATTTTGTCAATAAAATCCAATAATAGATTTGCTTCTTTTTGCTTTGAAATTATATTGATACATGAAACTTCATTGCAGTTACATGCATTAACTTGATCATTTGAAGACGATTAAAATCAAATTCTGATGTTTGAATATTGTAAAGTTGGGGGTCATCGTGATCTAAATCTGATTCGGATTTGATGACTATCTTGTGAAGCATGTTTTTAAGTTCTTCTGAAACTTGTAATTCTTTGATTTTTCTTTCTAATTTGCAGTCTTTTGCAAAATGTTCTGGTTTTTCATATTTGAAACAAGTTGATTGAGTTGTTTGTGGTTTGATGTATGGTTGTTTCGCTTGTGGTTTCTTGTTGGGTTTAGAGGATGTCTTTGAATATGTAGGTTGTTTTGAGTATGTGGGTTTTTTGTTTGCATGTTTGTGACTTAATGTTTATAATTTTGATGATGATGCTTTGATTGGTTCGAAACCGTATTGTTGACAAAAGTCACCTAGTTCTTTTCTCTTAGTTAGATTTTGATGTTTTCATTGGGCTCTAAGTTTAATGCAAATTGTTAATGTCACTTCATTTGTTTTTTGCAATTAAATCACAATAGGTGAGATTGTCATATGGCATTGTGTCATTGTAATGAAGCCTAAGATTGTGTCCAATTAATTCAGTGAAGGTTGATGGAAGATCCAAATAAATTTTTCTTTCCAAAATAGACTATTGGCTTCTAGTCTAAACATGACCTTTAATAAGAACGTGTCTGTGTACCATTTGAAATCTTGAAGTGTTGGGCACCTTAAATTTATAAGGATTTCTTTTGATTTTTCTTGAAAGCGAGTTGGATCACCTATAAATGTTTGAGTATTGCAAAGATGAGGGTAAGAACAGGCACCATAAACGTGTTCATTGTTTTCAGTTTTGATAGCTTGGCCTGCATGGTAAACTTTGATAGCATTGATGATATTGTGTTTGTCGTGATGGGATAAATAGCAATCCCAACATCTTTTTAATTGGCCATTAAAATCGGCAATGATTGTTTTTGCTATTTGATTGTCATTCTTGCCTTCATTCCTATGTGCTAAAGCTAACATTGTCATTTCTAACGTTGTTTCCGTGATATTTTATTCACTTTGGCCATCTATATTCCACTCATAAATTGAACCAGTGGAATAGTGAGAAACAACATTTTTTCCTTTTTCTTCGTATTGAAGATCTGGGAATGAGTGTCTTGGATAATAATTTCTTGTAAAGGGTATTGGTATAGTTCTTGACGTTGAAGGTATTGACCTATTTGCTAATTTGGATTTCATTTGTGGTTGTGAATCAGATTCATTTTTTGTGTCTAGTAATTAAGATAAAACATTGATATTATTTGAATTTGAATGTAATTGTTGGTTCTAGACCATTGAGTGTTAATTGTGCTAAAAAATTTTTATTAATTTGGTCGATTATATTGGCTTGAGATGAAATTGTTCCTTTGTCTATTGTAGCTAGTTTGAAGTATGGAGTTGGCTTTGGAGGAATTATTGATTCTTGAGTACTTAAAGATTTGTCATTGACTATATGCTGCCCAATTGTATGTAGGAGTATTTGTATAACTGTTTTGTTCAATAATTTTTCTATTCCATATTGTACTTCTGTTTGACTTGTTGCAATCTGGGTAGCATGTTTGATTGGGAAAGCAACAACTTTGGTGCCTTGGGTTTTGTAGTGTATTTGTTCTAAAGAAGGTATCTTGGATTCAATGTTTGTATTGTCTTTGAGTTTTCAGATATTTGTCTTTGTTATAACATTTAAACCTTTTGAATAATTGTTTTCATACCAATCAAAGAAATGATAACTGACTTGAAGTTTTTAACAGAATTGATAAAAGAGTTCACTCAAGTGTACTCTTTCTTCATGAATTGGATGTTAAAAAAAAAAATTGATTTCTTTTGTTTTCATTGTAGGGTTGTTCATATTCTTGTCTGATGTAATCTTTGTTTAATTAAAATTTTTTTGTTATCATGTAAATTTGATATGGGTCTTTTATTTATGATTGTGTTGGTGATTTTTTATTTATTTGATTTTTTATTTCAAATTATTGATCATTAGCGTAAATTGGTTGAGGATATTGAGGATTTTGTCTCATTTTGGTTAGGTCTATGCTTGTGACAGATTGACTTCCTAAGGTTTTAGGAATTGTCCTATTGGAAGAGATTGAGGTTCTTGGTGATTGAAAATCGGCTATTGACAATCTGGTTTTCCTTGAAGATGTAAACTGTAATTCAACAATTTCATCCTCACAAGATACTATCTGTGATAGTTCACTCGAAAGAGAAGGCCTTGGTTTGGTCTAAACTTGCCATGTGTTTGGAAGGGCATAATTTGATCCCAACGAATAGTCTTTGGGACTATAACATTGGTTTAGTCTTTGTTTGATTGGAAATGGAAAGTGTATCCTTTTGGACTTTGCAATTTTGCTTGAGGATTGATTTCAATCTTCATAACTTTGTAAATGATGCGATACAATAGTGTTAATGGTATTGAACCAGGTAGTATGTCATATCCAGAGGTTTTTATATTGAGGGTTAAGGTTTCCAAAACATTTTGGTCATGGAAAAATATTGAAAAATTGGGGTAACAATTGAAATAGACCGGTCCTAGTCTTGGGGATGTTTCCGCTATTCCTAGAAGAGAGTCTTGAAAGCTGTTGTGCCTACAGTCTTTGAGACAGATCAATGCAGATACATCTAAACATATTCTTGTAAGAGGTTTGATTCTCACTTGAATTAATTTTATGTGGATGTAATTGAATTGGGCTTGTGTGTGTTCTTCTAGTTTTTCTGGAGTAAGCAATTGAACCGGTTCTTGAGTTTGATCTATGGGTAATGTTTTTTTATTATTTTGGTTATTCGTTCAGTTTGTTGTTTAAAGATTGGTGGTGGTTCATAAACTTTTTTTTTGAAACTTTTGGAATTGACCATTTTTGAAGATTTTGTTCTATATCTGAAACCTGACATTATAAATTATTAATTGATTATTTTGCTTTACTTCTAGAAGATGGAAAACGAGTAAATTTAGTTAAGAGAGACATTTTGAAGAAACAAAGGGATTTAGCTATTGTTGTAACTATTGTTCTATTTCAGATACTTAACATTAAAATCATAAATCATTTTTTTATGTTTCTTGCCTGAAGAAGGAAGAACGAATTATCTTAGACACTAAAGACATTTGGACAACATGTTTTCAGAAGTGAGTAATGGGTTCACCTCATTACTGATGAGGTGAACTGTAACGACCCAAAATTTTATTTTACCTTTTTGAAATTTTCCTAACAATATTTTGTCCATTACTAGTTATTTTTATTAAGTTATTAATAATAAAAATGGTGGTGCAAATAGAAGTTTGCTTAAAACCCTAATTTTATAGGGTTTTACCTTTATATTAAATTGGGGTTAATTTTTCTCTGCCATCTGGAAGTCTCTAAAGGAAGAGAATAAAAAGGGGAGCAAAAAAAGAAGGAGAAGAAGCAGGTGAGCTTTCTTCCTTCCCTTTATAATCATTTAGATTTATGTTAGCCTCATATTTTTTTATCTTTTGTTTATAAATATTGTGATTACATCTTCAATTTTATATTGTGCTTTGAGAGATTTGATGGATGTTGAATGGGTAAGCACCCTCATCGATGACATGACATACTTGTAAAAAAAAAATCATCCCTTCTTGCTTAAGGTTCTTTAGCTACCACGTGGTGTAATAACTTCTAGTAGTTAAGGATGGAACCTATTAATACTTTAATATAAGATGTGAATGATGATTTAACATGCCATTGAAGTCATTAAATATGATAAACCAATCCAATATATCCTTAACTCTGTCAGAGATGAAAGGAATCACTTTGTTTATACATATATATTTTGTTCAAAGATGAAAAGTATCTTTAACCTATAGATATTTTTTTTGTTTATATATATTCAGTCAAGGAGGAAGACATTTGATATTATGTATACATTTATATATTGTCAGAGATGAAGAAAATCCTTACCTATAGATATTTTGTTTACATATCTTATGTCAAAGCATCTTCAATGGATCCCCTAAAATAGACAAAAAGTTATTTTAGGGGTCTCATGTGAGAAATTGCATGCTCCAATGGATCTCCTAAACCATTCTTCATTTTAACTTCACATTGAACTCCCCCCTAAATTTAGGGGCAATCAACCATCCCCTAAATTTGAAATATCATTAAAATGTTTCAAATCTTTAATTTTAAAATTAAAAACAAAATAAAAAAATTCAAAACAAAAAGAATAGGGGGATGAAAAAGTGGAAGATGTATTTAAATAATGATGAAAAAGTTAAAATATGGGATGTGATTGGAGTGATGAAGAAATAGGGGAACCCCTAAATTTAGCTTTTGGTTAAAATGAAGGATGGTTGATCCCTCATTTTAACTTTTACCATTGGAGATGCTCTTACACTTAGGTTTGTTATCCCTTGGTGGACCCCATGTGTAGATATAGTCATTGGGAAGATTTCATGGTGGGTTGGGGAATCACATGAGCTGTAAGGTCAAGGAAACTCCCAATGTTTTGGGTTCAATGGTCCTATGGAGTTCATTAATGTGTTGGTATTAACCAACTATCCATTGGTAAAAATATTTGTTGGATCTACAATTTGATTAATGAAATGCATGGTTTAGATTTTGGATGTTATTGATCACAGTATTATGAAATTTGTATTTTGTTGGGTGACTCAATCAATATCGATTTGGTAGGTAGATAAGAATAACGAACCTTATTTTTGTTCATTAGGTAGTTCGTAAACCTTAATCACATAGAATTATATCCCTTAGAAATACGACATCTCTTATATTTATGTTTTTCCCTCTCCTATAGAGAAACCAAATTACCTTCGGGTTGGGTCTTGCGGAGTATGACACCATTTTCTTATAGAGAAACTAAATTACCTTCGGGTTGGGTCTTGCGGAAAAGGGTGTGGTTTTGAAATGCCTAAAATATGTTTGATATTTATCCATAAAAATGTGATGTGACTTATGTGCATTGATAGCCCAAGTGTGGCTTTTATGTTACTCATATAGTTAGGAGTATTCTTTAAGTTCATGTCTGTACGTGATGTGTCCCTACTTAGACATGAATGACGGAGAAGTTCTCCTTTAAATGAGATAGGGATACGGGCATGTATGTTCAGCATGGAGGTGGTGTGAATGTGGTATCGTCTAAGTAATCAATCCAATAAAAATGAATACTATAATTAAATCGAATAATGTATGGACACAATTGTTTTACTTGATAAAATACCAACTATTTGAGAGTCATATTCATATTGTTTCTAACCATTTTCATGCAGGATGTCAAGTCTACTAACATTACTGTAGGTCAGACTTGCCATGATTCACCATTATAGAGTAAGTACAGGTAAAATAAATATTTACTTTAATAATGATAACAACGTATTATGATGAAATGATTGCCTCGTTGAGGAACTAAATTCTTTGAACTGTGAATTTCTTACATGACACCATTGCCTCCTTGAGGAACTACATGTTTGTGTGGTTCGTTTGTGTTCAATTTTACGTTATTACTTGTTGATTTATTTATTTTGGGAATGAAGATTACTCACACCAGCTTTATTGCTAACCCAAGTGAGGTTTGTTTATTGGGTACATTCCTTTTGGGATGTAGACAATTAGTTTGTCTCAAGTTTAGAAATTATTGAATAGCGCTACTGGAGTTTCTTTAGTGGGGAGACCCTCGTCAAAGAATTTCCTTGTTAGAGTTTTATTTTGTTGTTTCAATTTTCTAAATTATGTCTTAGTTGTTGCTGCTAAATGTTTCTGTTGTTATTGAATTTTCACGTTTAGGATTTCATTTTCTTAAAAATCAGGGCGTGATAGTTTGGTATCAGAGTCTGACCCAGCTGGAAGTGTGTCAATGAGGACGTTCGGCTCTCAGGGGGGGTGGACTGTGATACCCTTATGTGGACGGACCTGAGGGAGAGGGTGCGAAAGAAGTTCAAGAGCCCATGGATCCCAAGAGGATTGGCTAGCTACAAATGGGATATTATAATCTCACATCACCTGGATGTGAAAGGGTGTTGTGTTATATATGTACGATTTTGGATCTACAAAGTATTACGCGTTTTAAAACCATGAGGGTCTTGGGCATAAAGCGGACAATATAGTACTCTGTGGATCGGGTCGTTACAAAATGGTACTGTGATACCCTTGTATGGGTGAACCTGGGGGGAGGGTGCAGGAGAAGCCCAAAGCCCATGGATCCCAAAAGGGTTGACAAACTACAAAGGGGAGATCATAGTCCAACATCATCTGGGTGCGGGAGGGTGATGTGTTATATATGTACGAGTTTGGATCTACAAAGTACTATGCACTTTAAAGTTGTTCGGGCCTTGGGCCCAAAGCGGACAATATAGTACTTTGTGGATCGGGTCGTTGTAGTTTGGTATCAGAGCATTTGGTCAGCCTAGGCTGGGGTAGAGTCTAGGTGATCCACAAAATGTGGATATGGGTGAGTTAGAGTGTAAAAGTCATGAGATAAAGTGACAAGGTAAACTTGAACCTTTAGTATTTTTTTCTTTTCTTCATAAATCTCGTGATGAGATTCCTTTAACTTATATGTGCGGGAGTAATCATATTTTTTTATTTTTATTTTTATTTTTGTCAATATTTGGGTGGTGTTATTCCGTCTAGTTTTCTTTTAGTGGTTTTGCTCTCCATAGTGTTTAGTTAGCCCTTCCAGCGAATCTCGAAACGAGATTCCTTTTGAGTTATATATATTATAACACCCGTTTTTTTTCAATGACAATAAAAAAATTGGTGTCTAAAGTTTATTTAAAATTTTATTTTATAATCTTAGTTTGCTTGCCAAGTCGTTTTTTTCAAAATTCACTTAACTTTCTTACCTTTTGAATCTCGGGACAAATTTTAAATAAACTTATAATCTTAGATTTATGTTTGCCTCCTATTTTTTATCTTTTGTTTATAAATATTGTGATTACATCTTTAATTTTATATTGTGCTTTGAGAGATTTGATGGATATTGGGGTTAGTTGAATGGGTAGGCACCCTCATCGATGACATGGCATACTTGTCAAAAAAAATCGTCCTTTCTTACTTCACAGATTTCATGCAGGAAGATTTCCCCAATTCCCTTGCTTAAGTTTCTTTAGCTACCACGTGGTGTAATAACATCTAGTAGTTAAAGATGGAACCTATTAATACTTTAATATTATATGTGAATGATGATGTAACATGTCATTAAAGTCATTAAATATGAAAAACCAATCTAGCATATCCTTAACTCTATAAGAGATGAAAGGGATCACTTTGTTTATACATATATATTTTGTTCAAAGATGAAAAGTATTATTAACTTATAGATATTTTTTTTATTTAAATATATTCTGTCAGAGAGGAAGATAATTAATATTATGTATACATTTATATATTGTTGAGATGAAGAGTATCCTTACATTATTTTGTTTACATATCTTCTATCAGAGATGAAGACAATAAATAGTATATACACTTTGTTTATATTTTGTCAACAACAATTCTAGTCAGCCATGTTTGCTAGGCTTTTTTTGGGTTTTTTTATACTTCTACTCCTTCTATAGATAGTGTTTGTGTTTGTATTTTAAAGAGAAGGGGTAAAAAATGTATAAACACCAAAAAATACTAGCAAATGTGGCTGGCTAGACTTACTCCTTTGTCAAAGATGAAGAGTATGACTTCGCCTATGCTACACCTAGATTTGTTATCCCTTGGTGGACCCCATGTGTGGCTATAGTCATTGGCAAAATTTCATGGTGGGTTGGGGAATCACATGAAATTTCATGGTGTAAGGTCAAGGAAATTCCCAATGTTTTTGGTGCAATGGTTCTATGGGGTTCATTAATGTGTTGGTATTAACTAACCATCCATTGGTAAAAATATTTGTTGGATCTACAGTTTGATTAATGAAATACATGGTTAAGATTCTGGATGTTATTGATCATAGTATTATGAAATTTGTATTTTGTTGGGTGGCTCAATCAATATCGATTTGGTAGGTAGATAAGAATAACGAACCTTATTTTTATTCGTTAGGTAGTTCGTAAATCTTAATCACATAGAATTACATCCCTTAGAAATACCACATCTCTTATATTTATGTTTTTCGCTCTCCTATAGATTAACGAATTACCTTCGGGTTGGGTCTTGCAGAGTAGGGCACCCCTTTTCTTATAGAGAAACTAAATTACCTTCGGATTGGATCTTGCGGAAAAGGGTGTGGTGTTGAAATGCCTAAAATAGGCTTGATATTTATTAGTAAAAAATGTGACATGACTTATGCACATTAATAGCCCAAGTGTGGCTTTTATGTTCCTCATATAGTTAGGAGTATTTGTTAACTTCATGTCCGTATGTGATGTGTCCTCACTTAGATATGAATGACGGAGAAGTTATCCTTTATATGAGAGAGGCATACGAGCATGTATGTTGGATACGGAGGTGGTGCGAATGTAGTATCATCTAAGTGATTAATCCAATAAAAATGAATAATATAATTAAGTCAAATAATGTATGGACGCTATTGTTTTAATTGATAAAATATCAACTATTTGAGAAGTCATATTCATATTGTTTCTAACCATTTTCATGCAGAATGGCAAGTCTACTAACATTACTGTAGGTTAGACTTGCCATGGTTCACCATTATAGAGTAAGTACAGGTAAAATGAATATTTACTTTAATAATAATAACAACTTATTAGGATGACATGATTGCCTCGTTGAGGAACTAAAATCTTTGAACTGTGTTTTTCTTGCATGACATTTTTGCCTCCTTGAGGAACTACATGTTTGTGTGGTTCATCGTTTGTGTTTAATTTTTTGTTATCACTTGCTGATTTATTGAATTTGGAAAGACGATTACTCACACCAACTTTATTGCTGACTCAAATGAGCTTTTGCTTCTTGGGTACAATATTCTTAGGATGTTGCAAATTAGCTTGTCTCAGGTTTAGAAATTATTGAGTAGCGCTACTGGAGTTTCTTTAGTGGGACGAACCTCGTCAAAAAGTTCTATGGTTAGAGTTTTCTTTTCTTGTTTTATTTTCTAAATTATGTGTCAATTGTCGCTATTAAATGTTTTTGTTGTTATTGAATTTTCACGTCCCAAGTTTTGGGGAAACGGATAATCCTACGTGGATATTAAGATTTTTTTTTCGAAAATCGGGGTGTGACATGAACACACATCAATTTCCACCAACGTGTCACCATCAACTTTCAAACAAAATACCATTAACACAAACACCAATATCAACCCATCACTTTTAACCAAGAATTTTCAAAATCATTTAACTCAATGATCAAAATCGACAAACCATGTATCCCAATCATGGCCTACATTTCATTATCCACCCACCAATAATGTCATAACCTTCCAATTCCACCTAAAGCATTCTCCACCCAATCTCAATAATTCCACATCCAGACAAATCAATATCAATCATACCTACTGCACTTAGCTAAAGCTACAATCATGTTGTCAAACAATAATCAATGTATCCAATGCAAATTCAAACCTATAAAAGCAGGAAGACTCAAGAGATCAAGACATCGCCTATTTTCATTACTGATCATCGTATATTCTATCTTTTAGCATCACTTATCATTCATTCAATCACTTAGCCTCTCTCATCCTCAAACTATTGTATTTCCCACGGGACTACAAACTTTTAGCAAAGGTTATTAAAGATAATTCATAATTTATAATGTAAATGGATGAGATAGAGCAACAGTAACTGCAATGCCTAATCCCTTATTGAAAATCTAGCCTAGATACATGTTGATTAAAAGCATGCAATTTATTGATGAAAATTGAAGTACAAAATTTTGAAAGAAATTGTAAAGACAGGATTCTTGAAATTAAAACTTTAAACTTGAAATAAAATTTGAAATTGATTACAGCAGCTTTGAAGGGAATACAAAAGTTTGGGGATGAGATAGGCTAAGTGATTGATCGAAAAGCAAGTGCTCAAAATAAATAAATAAAAATTGATGCCTTGAACTCTTGATGATTTTATAGCCTTGAAATTGCATTGGATACCTTGACAATTGAGAAACAACATGACTTGTAGCTTTGCCTGAGTGCGGTTGGCAAGATGTAGAATTACTGAAAGGGAGTGGGTCATAGGAAAATTACACACTTTGGATGGTTGTGAATCAATTGAGTTTTGGTTCGGTGGATTGATCCTTTTTGTGGAAATAAATTGAATGGTGGGTCATGGGATAAAAACATATGGCTTGAATTTGATGGATAGTGGTTTTGGTGGATTTAGTGAGATAATGAAATGTGGGCAATGGTTGAGACATATGGTGTGTTGATTGGGAAAATTAAAATTAATGGCTTGAAAACTTTGGTTGGAGGTGATGTTTGTGATAAGGCTATTGGATTGATAGAGACTTGTTTGGTGGAAAATGGACTTGTCCATTAAAGATAACTTGAAAGATTATTTTTCTTTCAGTGGGTTTGGATGAATTGTATTGTTTTTTACAAAGACTTTTGAAATTGGGATTAATTGTGATATTTGGTCCTTTGACTGTTGTTTGTAATGGAATCTTGGAGAAATTATTGATGTTGAAACTAAAAGAAGCCAAAACAATCATCTTCAAGCCTTCCGGAAAAAAAAAAAAAAAAAAACAATCATCTTCATTAGCATTGATTTGGGAGGTTGCATCATTGTCATTGTCATCGTTATCTGATTAGCAGATTTGAGAAATTGTTTCATAGAATTGTTTTGTTGAAGTAGCTGCTAAAACCTGTGCTTTGAGTCTTGCTAAATTTGAGAGATCACCTGTGTTTGACTGAATTGATTTATTGATCTTGAAATATTTGTCCATTGCTTGCTTTGTTACCTCAAAAAACTCAAAACATGTCCACCATTTAACTTTAAATCTTCGGCATAAAGACGGAGGAGCTTATGCAGATTGACTTGTGCCTTACATTGGAGAAGTAACATAATCTTAGCAACAAATCCATGCTAGGGAAATTTTTGAGAAAAATCCATAATAATGGAGCCTGAAAATATTGAAGTTGTGGAGGTTTGAAAATTGTTTTGAAAACATTAAATCCTTCTTGTACCTAGGGTGAAAGGATTTCTTAAACTGGACCATAATGATTCCACCATTGGTAAGAAAACCAGTAAGGAAAATATTGAAGTTTGAATTTTGGACAAACCATAAAAAATCATGAGTGTGAGCAATTTGGAGTTGGAAATAAAAATGCTCAAACCCATGCTTTTTGATAGTCAAAATAATTGTAAAATTAAGGATTGAAAGGTCTGCTGAATTGTTTAGGAGTGAAGGGATTTTGGTTTCATTCTTTTGGCGATGGAACGTTGAAAATTTGACATTTGGAATGGGTAATTTGGGATTTGTCATTTTTTCCTTTGTTGTGAATAATTAAAGTTGAATCTGTATCAACAAGAATAAACTCATATAATAGCCTAATTTTGTTGGGATCATCATAAATGAATGAGGATTTTTCAGAGTGAAAGTTATTGGTTATTTTGATGGGATTGTCATTTGGATTACCATTGTAGTTTTTCAAATAACAAATTGGTTCTATTGTGGGAGTTGAAACATATTGGGAGGTTTGGCTTTTTTTTAGGAGATTGGATTTTTTTTTGCAGTTTGATTAATTTAGAAAATAGGCTTTGGAATTGTGTTTGGAGTTGAAGGGTTGGTTTGAAAAGGTTCAAACCTGTTTTGATTCTTGATTATTATTGCATAAGAGTCTTTGATTGAATCAATAGAAGATGATGGAGGAAGTTGAGGAAGCTTTGGAAACTCATCTTCCTTCACCATTTCGGACCATAATTTAGGCTTTTGTTTTGAAGATGAAGCCATTGTATAGCTAATGTTTTGAGATTGTCTGTAGCAGAGTGAAAAGCTTGATGAGACGGTTGGAATGAATTTCTTCACCTGAAAGAGAAGAGTAAAAAGGATAAGGTTGGGTATCTAAGGGCGGAGGCTCGGTTATTTTCCCCTAAAGAAATTTTTCGGTGAGAAAATCTAGAAGGGAGTTTAAGCTGCCTTTTATAAACTCAATTTGGAAATAAAAAAACAGGAAAAAAATGTTTGCCATCTGACAAAAATCTAATTTGACACAAGGTTTTGAACATCCTTTTTCAAAATCTCTTTGGTTGATTGACAATCAATACGTAATAAAAACGGTAAATTGTAAAGATCATCTTGAAATTTCATGACGCTGAATAATTGATAAAATCTCATTTTTTTTACTGTTGAATAGTTTGATTGAGTTTTGTTCCAAAAACCAGAATGAAAACAGACTAATTGTTCTTTGTCATTAATCTTTTGTTTAAGGATACCGCCATATCCTATATTGAATGCATTGATTTCAACTTTCTAAAGGTTGTTGGATTGGGAATACCTAAACAAGGTAAACTTTTGACAATTGCTTTGACTTGGTGAATAATTTTTGTATGAAGATTTGACCATGACGGGGGATTTTTACGAAGTCCGGCATAAAGAGGCTTGACTAAAATCCTGACATTTTTGGAAAAATCAGCCACGTAATTGAGACTTCCTAAAAATCTTTGTAATTGATTTTTATCTTTGATTTCATCCGAATTTTGTCTGCAAATGATATTGATCGGTCAATTGGAATTATTGTACCATTATGGATCTTATGACTAAGGAACCTAATATTTGTTTGGAATAAATGTATTTTTGTTGGTGATAACACTAATCCAAAATAACAACTTTAAAAAGTTTCCTAAATGTTTTCAATGTTCTGCAATTGTTTTTGAAAAGATTAATATGTCATCTATATTGACAATTGAGAACTTTTGTATGGATTAAAAATGTCATTCATTATATTATGACTAAATGACATCACGTTCCATTCGTAATGTCAAAAAGGTACATTGAAAGCAGTTTTGTATCGATCTTCTGGAGTTATTTAAATTTGCCAGAAACCCGATTTGAGATCAAACTTTGAAAATATTGTTACTTGAGCTAATCTATTGATTAAGTCTCTTTTGTTTATAATTGAGTATACAATCCATTGAAGTGCATCATTTAAGGGTTTGTAATTGATGATTAACCTCGGTCCATGTTCTATCTCAGCTGCCTTCTGAACATAGAAAATTGGGCAACTTCATGGAGATTTACTTTTTCTAATTAGTTTTTGGCTAATTAAAATATTGATTTTTTTCAGTATTCTATTAATTCCGCACTTATTTGAATTGGCCCGACTTTTGTTAGAATTTTCTTTTCATTGAAGCCATCTTCATAAGGAAGACTGACCATATGTTGTTTTCTATTCCAAATTGCATTTGGCAAGTCAAAACAGATTTATATTTCTAATTTAGTTTGGAATTGACTAATTTAAGTTTGCAATTTTCAATCTTTAATTGTTCTTCAGTTCTCATATAATTAAGTTATTCTTTCAAATAATTGATTTGTTTTAATTTTTTGTTTACTAAATCGTCGATTTGTGATTTTCTTTTTAATATGTTTAGATCTGCAAATTATGGTTTTGTTATAAAATGAAAAAGAACCTTTTCTCCTAATATTTTGTGATTATTTCATCTTGATTTACTTTGAAGGGGTAAATTGTTGTTAGGATTGGTGTTCCTAATATGATTTCTTAACCCATAAGTTTGACTAAAATGAATTCTTGATTAATGCAATACTTTTGATGGGCATTTGATAATTTGTAATTAACTTGTAACTGTTCTTCATAACCGCATATAACTTGTCTTTTGTTTTTTCAAAATATTTGGAAGAAATTAATCATTCTGAGACACAATTTAGATCAACACCTGAATCCAAAAGTGCAATTGTAGTAATCTTATATTCTTTGTTTATTATTAATGTGATATTGACATACCATCTTTGAAGTTTTACTTGTGAGATTGTATTTGAAAAATGTAGCTTGATTTCTTCGGGATTGGTATTTTTGATATGATAGATTTCTATTTTGAGAATATTGATTTCACTTTGAACGTCTTGTAAGGTAATTATCTGTGTTGAGGGCTTAGGTTTTGTTGGTTCATTATTGTTTGTTGTTTTATCTTCATTGGATTATTTAAGTTGATTATGACTAGGCTGGGCCTTTTCTTTGAGGGATGTTGAGTTTGATAGTGTTTAGGATTCTTTAAGCATTTTTGCTCATTTTTCTCATTTGTTATTATTTCTTTTGATGTGGCCTGGTTGTCCACATTTTAAGCAAAGTCTTTCTAGAGAATGCTTTTGCTTTTCAATTACTTTATTTATTTGTTGTTTTGTGATGTCATTGTCTTTTGATATCATTGTTTTCTTGCATAAATTCTTCTTGTATATAGGTTTTGTCTAACTTGAATTTTTTTCTATTTGTAAAGGATTTTCTATTTGATAGTTTGGGTGTTGATTTGTGAGTTGTGATGTTGTCTAACCTAATTTGAGAATGGATTGTTGGAACTGATTGTTTCATCCCATTATTTATTTGATCCGTGAATTGGGAATAAAACATACTTTGAGAAGTTAAGGGATCGGCTATTATTGTAAGTCTTGTTCTATTTCATATACTTTGCATATAAATCATAAATTATATCTGATGTTCTTTGCCTGAAGGATAAAGAATGGGTTACCCTAGACACTAAAGACACTTGGACAACATGTTTTCATAAGAGAGTAATGGGTTCACCTCAAACGGGACCATCTAACGGTACCACTAAGCAGGACCACCTACGCCCAACCACAACGCCTATCCACAACAAAAGGCATCAACGACTTACCAACGCTGGCTACAAGACTGTGACACCTACCAACGCTTGACTGTAAGGTTTTTCCCAGAGATTATCAAAAGACTCCGTCTAAACTGCACGATTTCTCCCAGAGACTTTCGTCTACCAACGTTACTCTTGGCTAACCACTATTTCCCCCCGAAAAAATGTTGGACATGTGGCTAACCATTTTGTTTAGTTATTTGGATATGATCTAAACAGAGCATGATCAAATCTCTTAGGTTTTGCTATTTTGCTAAGCAAGTACATATCTCAGTTTTGTTCTAACCAATTGTATCTAATCATGACTGTAGTTTGTATTATGAATTTTGGAGTTTGAAGTACAATTTGTACATCAAATTAATCTATGTTCATCAATATTTTGTTGCTAACCAGTTCAGCGTTGAATGCAGTGTGAAATTAATGTTGTGAACAAGGAAGAGTTGAATCTCATGTTACTTAAAATGGCCTGTTTAATCATTCTAAAACAGTTAAAGACAAACCGGCATGCAGGGCAACGTTTCACAAGTCATGTCATTTCGCTTTGGAGAAGGAATGGGAATCCAAAAGATGTATGGCTATTTTATTTATAGTTATTGGAGGATAACCGAACGCCTAGTTTAGAGTTTGAACTATGCAATTGTTTTAACTCTTTTGTTTATCACTATTAGAAACATTATTTTATAATCGTTATTGAGACAAGTATGCAATTGATATTTGTTTGGTTCAAATGCAAAATTGACAATTTGTGAAAGCACAAGTTACTTGTGGAATAAGCAAAAATTGAAAGATAATGTGAAATTGAAATAAAATAAACATGCGACGAAATAAACCAAATAAATTGATAAACAAAGAAAATATTCTTGTAATCAATCAACTAACTAACAAATGTCAACATATGCCTTATTTATAATTAGCATAACTTCTAAACAAATTAAGAAAAAGTATTCTAATAATATTATAATTCCTAATAAGCTTAAAATACCTAATATTACTAAATATCCTAATTCGTGTTTAAGTTTTTTTTATTGAAATCCCCTTGAGGCTATTAACAGTTGTGGATCACCATTCTTTTAAGGGTTATTTCCCATTTGGCACCATTAGTATATGGTTATCCTTATTTAGCCCCCATTAATTTTTGTATCCTAGTCTAACACCCATGAATGTGTGTTGAATTATATTAACTAACAAACTCCGTCCAATTTTTTCAAAAAGACCAACTTACCATGTGCTATTCATATGTTTTTACTAAAATCACTAGGGTTAGTATATAATTTTTCATTGGCCCCCATTATTTTGTATTTAATTTTTAATGGGCACCTATCTTCTTTGTTAAAAAAATTAAAATAAAAAATATATATCCAAATGTTATTTTCCTAGCCGTTGGATCAAACATGATCATCAAGCTATATGATTTATGTGATTTAGTAAAATATGTGCAAAGCACATGCATGATAAGTTGGTCTTTTTAAAAAATATTGGATGGAATTGGTTAGTCAACGTAGTTGAATACAAAGTCATGAGAATTAGACTATGATACAAAAACTAATGGGGTGCCAAAATGAAAAATAACCCTTCTTTTAAGAATAGGCTAGGGTGTTGACGCACTCTACGTGTGCGTATATTCAATGTTTTTTATTTTATTTTATTATAACCTTTCAATAATAAGTAAAAATTATTATTGAAATTCTAAACAAAATAATTATTTATAATTTTACAGGCTTATGTATAATTTACAAAAAATTGAGGGCTTCGAATAAATGATGTTAAGAGCTTAGGTATAATTAATAATATTTAAAAGGGTCGAGTTTTTTATCGTAAATAATCTGAATTTGGGAAGGTTTAAATTGACAAAGATACTCATGACTACTATTCACCTAACTATTGGGTTTTCTGTAAATATGATAGAGTTGGAAGGCATTTTGGGCATTCAAAAAATCAGGACGAAATCCACATGGGTATTGTTTCTAAGGGGAGCTGACATTATATAGTACAAATATTTAAGAGGGGCGATTTGGGAGGGTTTAAAATGACAAAATATCTTTGACCACTATTCACCGAACTATTGATTTTTTTGTAAATATGATAGAGTTGAAAAGACCTTTTGGGCAATCCAAAAATCAGGATAAAATCCAAATGAATATTGTTCCTAAGGGGAGCTGACATTATATAGTACAAATATGCTTTGGGGATTTTTATATATAACTTAAAAAAATAAAGGGCTCCAGATCCGGTGCTACTACAACAACAAACATACTCCTTGATGATACATCAAAATAGATCGATCATCACGGTCGTATACGTGGCATAAAGTCTCATTACAAGAATACAGTGTCTAATCCATTGAGCCAGCTCATAAAACCCAGAAAGAATGAGGCCAATTATAGAGGCTCAGACTAGGTCCACCACTAAGGAGGCGTAAACAGGATCTCCAGGCCCAGACGAATCAAAGCCCCAATACAGGCCCGATATGCATTCTGTCATAAAGAAGAAGAATGTTGCACCAAGAAAGAGCCGTGAAGGGACCTACGCCTCCACGAACGCATCTCCATTAAGGAAGAGACTGATACAAAAACATCTCCTTCCGTAGCGCCTCACATGCTTAAGTCATGCAGTGAGTTAACCACGACCATTATAAAAGGTAAAGGGACCATTCGACAAAGGTATGCAACTTTAACTGAGTTTTGTCTATATTTACTTCCTTCTTCTAACAGAGTTACTGACTTAAGCATCGGAGTGCCTTCGGCCACCAAAAAGGTGGTCCTTGACAATCTAACAGTGGTTTTGCAGGTCAAACTCACAGGAGGACGGTTTTTAGACGCATCAGTTTGGCACCGTCTGTGGGGAACGACGAGTTTCATTTTTTCCTAAAAATAAGATTTACGATGACAAAGCTCATGCAACCTGGCAGAAGATCAATGAAGTACTACAAAAATCTTCGGTCTGACGATAACAGATACGAAATGTCGCCCAATACTGATCCAAAGACAACCATTGAGACAACCATACCTACTAGTAGAGTGCTCCAGCAGGTAACAGTTCAGACATCTCTGACATCATGGGGAATCCCCTCGGATCCCGAGTGGAGACGCTTATGGCTCAAATGGACATCGTGATCAAAATGATAGACATGATCATCTGAAACTTACAAGACACCAGCTTTTAAGAAGAAATCATCCAACTTAATAAGCATCGGGCTAACAATAGCTCCAAATGCAATTAGGGAATGCCCAATAGTCTACAACTGAATAAGCCCAAGTATGAAAAGGCATTCTCGAGTTTGACAGCAAGTCAAAGCGAGATTCTCGAAGTAATGGCAAGAAGATAAGATGTCAAATGGTCGTCGAAGATGAGAGAAAATTCGGAGAAGCGGAACAAGGGCAGACATTGCCTCTTTCACAATGATTACGACCATGATACTGAAGTTTGTCACAGCCTAAGAGACGAAATTGAACACCATATCAAACAAGGAGGACTCAAAGAGTTCGCCAAACTCGAGGGCGAAACAATCGTTTCAAAGGATCAAGCGAAGGAAACAATCTCGTTTTGCATGGCACAAGCGGATAAAATGAGCAATCCAACCGATCCAGAAAGCGCATAGTCAGGAACTTACGCACAAAGATCAGATTCCAAGAACCATCCACACAGCGTGCAAAGACAATGCAAATGACTATAACCTTCTCAAACGAGGATGCTGATGGAGTTAATTTTCCACACAATGTAGTTTTAGTGAGTTCGGTCATGATATAAAAATGAGAAATCAAAAGGGTATTGATCGACACCGGCAGCTCAGCAAACTTATTATACCTAACAGCTTTCCGAAGGATGCAGTTCACCACTGAGATGCTCTCACCAAGCGATCAGTCTATGGTAGGTTTCAGTAGGGAGCAATGTAACCCACTAGGAATGATCTGACTACCAGTTGAAGCGAAAAAACCAGGGAAGCAGCGAGTATTAATGACAGATTTTCTCGTTGTCGACGCTCCAGCTGCATACAACATGCTACTCGGAAGACCATGGATACATAAGATGGGCACAGTATCCTCAACTATGCACCAATGTGTGAACTACCACACCGACAATGGCATTGGAAGAATAAGGGGGTCCAACCAGCAGCCCCAAAGTGTCATTTTGCTGCTATAAAGACTTCTCACAAATAACAATTACCACAACGACTGGAAGAGTCTTCGCAACAATCCGATAAAACAAGTTTGGACTCTCCAAACGACAATATGGCTCTAACTAGTCCGCGAGATCGACCCAACACCGGGCAACCGGAAGAAGAAATGTTTGAAATCTATTTAGACAATTAAGCTAAAATGGCAGTCCGAATTGGAAAAAAAATTCCAACCTGAACTCGAAATGAAGCTGATCCAACTGCTGAAAGATAACCAAGATATTTTTGCATGGACAATGAAGGACATGGTGGGAATAGATCAATCTATCATTTCCCACAAATTGCAAGCGATAAACGAATAAGTACACCGACTGCTCAGCGCGAGAATGATAAGAGAAGCTCACTATCCGGATTGGCTAGCGAACACGGTGTTATTAACGAAGAATAACGGAAAATTGAGGGTGTGCATGGATTACACCGACTTAAACAAAGTATGTCCCAAAGACAGCTTTCCACTTCCACGAATAGACCAAATAGTGGACACAACTGTCGGACACGAGATGCTGAGCTTCATGAATGCGTACTCTGGGGATACTTGATACATTGCCTTCGAGGTCCGTAATATGGTTCGTAACATGGTCCGTAACTTGGTAGTAATGGGCACTAATCAAGCCGTAATGTTGCAATCAAAAAGAAAAACCGCCACACAGTTAATGGATACTTGAACATATCTACTAACTAAGGGGGAGTAGCTGATGATACATCAAAATAGACCGATCATCACAGCCGTACATGTGGCATAAAGTCTCATCACAAGAATACAACGTCTGATCCATTGGGCCAGATCATAAAGCCCGAAAAGAACGAGGCCCATACTAGGCCCACTACTAAGGAGGCGTAAACATGATCTGAATCCAAGCCTAGACGAATCGAAGCCCAAATCTAGACCTAATATGTGTTCTCTCATACAAAAGAAGAATGTTGCACCAAGAAATAGCCGTGGAGGGACCTACACCTCCACGAACGCATCTCCATTAATGAGGAGACTGTTATAGAAACATCTCCTTCCGTTGGGCCTCACATGCTTAAGTCACGCAGAGAGTTAACCACGACCATTATAAAAGGTAAAAGGAACATTCGACAAATGTATACAACTTTAATTGAATTTTGTCCAGATTTACTTAATTCTTTCAACAAAGTTACTGACTTAAGCATCGAAGTGTCTTTGATTACCAAGTATAATAATGGTTTTGCAAGTCAATCTCACAATAGTTCGGTTTTTGGTTGCATCTCTCATCTTCAAAGATGGAAAATTAGATATATGTCGTGTGGATTGCAACCTCCCCACAGGTGTAGGTTAACTGGTTAACTTTGTATGTATTTTGTCCCTGAATCACGATCGGATCTGTGGGCAACTCAACTTAACGATGACACGAGCTAAGAAGTCCCCACGATATGAAGAGAAGAATTGACTGGATGGGGTCGGTAGCAGAATATTGTTAATCGAGAAAGTAAGTGATCACTCACGCATTCCAATTCGTGGAGAAATTCGGCTCATTTTCCAAGACATTGCACGCATCATCCTACTTCAATTCGATCCCTTCCCCGTTTATCACCGCCTATAAACGAACCAAACCTGAACTCACACCACTCACTTCCCTTATAAATCTCTGTACTTTTCAATTCATTGATCAAATACACGCAAACACGCATTTCGTTGGGTCTCTTCTCGTCGAAAGCATCAATGGAGAAAGCAATCAGCAGACAGAAAGTTGTCCTTCAACACCTCAATCCCCCTTCTTCCTCCACCTTCTCCGACTCACCCATCTCTGTAAGACTCATTCACTTTCTCTCTTTATTTTTTCTTTCCATGGCTAAGTAAATTTAGCTGATTCGGGTTCATTTTTTTAGCTAATTTGGAGATTTGGGTATCTCTTAGGGTGTGTTTGGTTGCATACACATGTGATTCACGTATTCACGGACTTCCATTTTCATTCTCATTGGTCACAAAATCTAATGGTGGACGCGGAGTATTGGGGTCCCCTCGTGAATTCCCGGGATTCCATCCAACCAAACACTGTTGGTTTGAGTTTGTCGAGAGATTGTTTCTGAATTGTTCTGAAATATATACTTTATGCCGCCTTTAATAAAGTGGATCTCATCTTTCAATTTTTAGCTCAAATTTAAGGATTGAGTATTTGAGTTAGATGATCTTTACTGGAACAAACAGCTATAAACTGCCTGAAACAATTTGGTTTTGATGATCACAGCGGCAAAGTTTAGATTTTTATGATAGTTCAACATGGTGGATTAATACATGTTAGGTGGATTGAGAATTTCGTATAGGATTTGTTTTTTATTCTTAATTATGCAACTTTGTAATATTTATCACTCTTTATGAAGTAAACAACAATAAAAGAAAGTGTTATCAATATGCATCTCTAAATGAATAAAATGATGTCAAGGAGAAAAATGAGACTTCAAATAACATTAAGAAGATGTGCCCATGGATCTATTACATTGAAAATTTTCAATTTTAACATCACAATTATGGATTTGTAGTTTTCAGGATTGATTTTTATATAAGACATTTTTAAAACTTGAACATTTTTATATGCCAACTTTTAATTTCCTGTTAATGGGTATTCAGTTTAGTTAGGGGGACTTCATATTTTTAATAAGAGTTTGGTTTCATTTATTTCCAGGCGGAGGTTTGTTTGGCTGGGGACAGTGCTGCGTATCAAAGGACTGCTGCTTTTGGGGATGATGTTGTGATTGTTGCGTGAGTTAGTTTGATTTTCAGTTTGCAGTCATGTTTCCTTCCACGATCTTTCATTTTATTTATTAATAAATCTGATTTTCTTTCCTCCATCGTGTTTCATGTTTTACAGTGCTTATCGAACTGCACTTTGCAAGTCTAAGCGTGGGGGGTTCAAGGATACATTTCCTGATGAGCTGCTTGCACCTGTTCTCAGGGTCAGTTCTATAATTTTATTTTGTTATACAGTCCAAGTAGTGAACAAGTTGGTGAATAATTAAGCATCCATCCCTATTGGATCTTGACAACAGTAGTTGATTGCTGAGTTAACTCCTTTTAGTTTCTTACTGCAAGCTGGAATGTTGCTGTAGGCTGTGGTAGAGAAGACGAATGTGAACCCAAGTGAAATTGGTGATATTGTTGTTGGTACAGTCTTGGCACCCGGGTCTCAAAGAGCAACTGAATGCAGGATGGCTGCATTCTATGCTGGTTTCCCCGGTAATTTTACTAGGTTTTCCTTCCCTTTTGACCATTTTCTCTAACAATAGAGATTCTCACCTTGAATCCATATATATTTGAGCAGAGACTGTTCCGTTAAGGACCGTGAACAGACAATGCTCGTCTGGTCTCCAGGCATGCGCCGATGTAGCTGCTGCTATTAAAGCTGGATTCTATGACATAGGTAAGAATACACTATCTGTAAGAATCAACCATGGTTGTAATATTGATGAAATTGGGTTTCATATTGTACCTGTTCTATGTACAGGGATTGGAGCTGGGATAGAATCTATGACAGTAAACACTATGGTGTGGGAAGGGTCAATAAATCCAAAGGTATGCCTCTTTCACATGCTTCTCTAGTGAAAGAATTTTCTTCTCAAAGGAAATTATGCGGTTATGCTTCTAAGAGTAATCTTGTATGTGTATGATTATTATTCAATATGCAGGTACAGAAGTTCCAGCAAGCTCAGGATTGTCTTCTTCCCATGGGTGTCACTTCTGAAAATGTTGCACACAGGTTTGGTGTTACAAGACGAGAGCAAGACCAAGCTGCAGTGAGTTCGGAAACCCTGTACTATGTTGTGCATTTCAAGTTTAATTGTGTTATTTATGTAATTGTAACATCGTTATTTGTGATTCATCAGGTAGAGTCTCATAGAAAAGCTGCTGCAGCAACTGCCGCTGGTAGATTCAAGGATGAGATAATTCCTGTAGCCACCAAGGTAAAGTTTGTTATTTTTTGTGATGTGTGCTAAGTTTCTAGTTTGGGGTTTTGTAACTAGGCAATGTCAACAACTATGACTTTTCATTTCTGAAGATTGTGGACCCAAAAACTGGGGATGAGAAGCCTGTTACAATTTCAGTAGATGATGGTATTCGACCAACTACGTCGATAGCCGATCTAGGAAAGCTCAAGCCTGTATTTAAAAAGGATGGAACCACAACAGCAGGTATTTAATGCTCTTATGTCACGATTTTGTTGACTTTGTTCTCACATGTTGTCATTTCGTAATTTGAGATTTGCCTTGGCGATTACCAGGAAACTCTAGTCAAGTAAGTGATGGTGCTGGAGCTGTTCTCCTCATGAAGAGGAGTATGGCAATGGCAAAAGGCCTTTCCATTCTTGGTGTATTCAGGCAAGTCATCTTTATAATGTTCAACGTTTCCAATGTCACTGATTTGGATTGGTTAATGTACTGGAAAAATTATTCTTTTTTTGTTTTGTTATTCTGGTAGAATTACTTCTCTTTAGGTATTTCCTAGGATGCACGGACTCGGATACGCGTGTCATGTCGGACTCGGATACGACACGACGACTCGGTAATTTTCAAAAAAATAGGACTCGGTGACACGGTTAAACTTATTTTTTTAATATATTTTTTTTGTCACTCATATGATTATATTGGATATCGAAAAGGGGTGAAACTGTGTTGAAACTTTGCTGTTGCAGGTTAGAGATGGGAGATGAATTGTGGAGAATGGGGCATAAGGGGAGTGGTTGAACTAAGTAGTTGCTTGGGCGTTAAATAACTTGGATTGAGATAGAGAGGTGGGCTAAAATAGTTGTTGTTGATGTTGGGTATTGTAATGGGCTCGTAGTAATTAAAGGTGTGTTGGGTATTGAAAGGTTGTTGAGCCGTTTGGGTGCAAAGTTGGGTTTGGGTCAGGTTGTGTTCCACAGTGAGCTGGCCCGAAGAGATGGGATGTTTAATTGGGAGAAATAGGTCGTTGGATGTAAGCTAGATGGAGGGTCAAACACAGCTGTCAGATTCAACACTGAGATGAGATGCTGTGGTGGGGTGGTTGTGATGTTATTAATGGGTAGATGCGTTTGAGATGGAGTCATTAATAGGGTATTGGGATGGGTAATTAATAGAGTGTTGGGAAGAGGAGATAGAGAGTTGACTTGCAGAAGAGAAGCTTGGAGGGTATGAGAGGGAGATGGAGAGAAATATGAGTTGGTGAGTGATGGTGGGTGAGATCATTCTCCTGCAAAGATCACCAAAACATTTTGACACGAATTTTGCAAAATGTTTTGGTGATTGATCGATCTCTCAGGAAGCCTCGGGCTCGGCCTCTCTCTGTCGATCGATCCTTCTTCCTATTCTCTGTCGATCGATCGATCGAAGAGGAGCCGAGGAGAACATATATAACACTTGGGATCGATCCTTCTCCTTCTCTGTCGATCGATCAATCCTTCTTCTCCTTCTCTGTCGATCGATCCTTCTCTGTCGATCGATCCTTCTCTGTCAACCGATCGATCCTTCTTCTCTGTCGATCGATCCTTTTTAGGGTTTGAAACATTTGGGCGAAGAGGAGCCGAGGAGAATATATATAACCACGTGTCTGGAGTCTGGACCGTGTCCAAGCCGTGTCCATGTCTATCAACGAATTTTGACCGTTGACCACGTGTCCAGCGCGTGTCCATGTCCGACATGTATTTGACACGTGATATGGAGGTTTTCCGGAGAGTCGGTGCATTAGAGGGTATTTCTCATGCAAATACTCACCGAAGTCTTTGCCTTGAATATTCAAACATGAATAATATAACATGTGCCCATTGTACATTTTGAATGAAGTTAGTTATGAGACTATTCCCTTTCTAAACACTGCGATACATTTTTTTCCCCATGCCCTGCAGAAAAATGTTATTCAACTTTGAGATAGGTGCCTCTTTTTAATCTTTACTCCCTCTCTTGTTTGTCACAAAAATGCATCATTTGTCAACGACTTGGTAACATACCTTTTGAAGGTACAAATTTGTTTGTGAAAAAATTAGAGAAACAATATCATAAGTGGGGGAAGGGTGCCTGATGAATTTTGTGAAAACTGACACCGGTGGTGAATGCTTTCGCATCAATTTACATTTATGAAAATATATTCCAAAAAGGCTGCGTAAAATGTATTTCAAAGAATGAAGTTAATCATTAAACTTAGATCTATTAAATCGTTATCTTATTTCCTTTTCTTATTTTTTTAAGGCAGTGAAGTTGAAATCACATTGAGATCTTCAAATGTACACTTGTGATTTGTACTTTTAGTCAGATCTTTTGTATTACATCCTCTAGTTATTTTCAAGAGTGATCATGGTCAATTTTAAAGCTTTCTGACAAATATGGGAATCATATTCTCATGTTTCACATAAAGTATGAGAATTAGACATTCTTGACACAAAGTGTGTGATTCCCATATTAAATGGGAATCGTATTGCTATCTATTACTTCACTTTCTCTTATCCTTTCCTATGTCTCTTATCTATCGCTTTCGATCCCTCGATTCCATGTTGCTAAATAAGCCCCTTCTATAAGCTGTTCTTATTCATTTATGTTCATTTCTTTCTCTTCTAATACATTCTTTTCTCTGTATGCAGAAGTTTTGTTGCTGTTGGAGTGGATCCTGCCATTATGGGTGTTGGCCCAGCTGTTGCAATTCCTGCTGCAGTGAAGGCTGCTGGCCTAGAAATTGATGACATTGATCTTTATGAAATTAATGAGGTGATAATCAATGGCATTCATTATAAGTTCTAGTTGGAAATTGTTGTGGTGAATCAGTACACTTAAGCTGACAGTTCTATTGCTACATCATAGGCATTTGCTTCCCAATTTCTTTATTGTCGTAAGAAGCTGGAAATAGATCCAGAAAAGGTGAATGTAAATGGAGGAGCACTGGCTATCGGCCATCCTTTGGGTGCAACAGGTAATTCCAAAGACATTTTCGTGCTTACACATATCAACTTTGTTGTGTCATTTTGGTGAGCTCTCATGAATGGTAGATCACACAGTATGTTCATCAACATCAAGGTTGTTTCTAGGTTTTATGCAATTGGATCAGCTCATAAGAGTTTTGTATGGTTCAGTTGTTAACTATTGTTAATATATGGTCTAGTACCAACTGACACAGAAGCATTGATTGCAACACAATGAACTTCGTGGTTCCTGGCTATGAGTGTCGGAAACAAAGTTGCTTTATGTATATCACTAGGATTTCACTTGCTTGTGCCTAATATGAGCATCAAGCCTTACAAGGAACAACCTATTTTATGTATGATTTTAAACTATATGAGTATACTAACTGTATGATTTCATGGTTATAGTATAATAACTTATAATAAGGTCCACGTTGGCAACATTGAGTATTCTTTCTGACTGCTCACATGCATCATTGTTGCTGAATGCTTGATGTTTTCCTTCACAGGTGCTCGCTGTGTTGGAACGTTGTTGCATGAGATGAAGCGGCGAGGCAAGGACTGTCGCTTTGGAGTTGTTTCAATGTGCATAGGTTCAATTTCTTGTTTCCCAATTTCTCCATTGTTTGATCATTAAGTTGTGGTCATTAAATTTTGATGAGCATTTTACAGATGATAACCCAATATATAATCAATGTCACTTGCAGGCACAGGGATGGGTGCTGCCGCAGTTTTTGAAAGAGGGGACTGTGTTGATGAGCTCTGCAATGCTCGAATGATCCAGGACAACAACTTGCTATCCAAAGATGCTAGATAGATGAATACTCATTCTACTTATATTGTTGGCAGAAAAGAGCATTGTGTGAGAAATCCTAATAAAGCAGTGCAATAAGAGCACCAACTGGTCTTGACTATGTAATGTCATTGCAATTGGATTTGTCAGTTTAAGATTTATTTTGATTTTAATTATATATATCATGTACATCTTCAACTCCAGTTCATCTACTAACTTGATGAACAAAACTTGCATTGTGAGGAAGTTTTCTCAATTCGCTTTACTGGTAGGGTGAGGAGTTCAAGAGCTTTCTGTTGCAGGTGCAGGTTCCCTGCAATGTCTACGAGAACTTTCCTGGCGTGAAGGGGAAAGAAATAACAAGGAATAAATATAGAAGAGCATCAATTATGTCGCTGAAACAATGGGTAATACTGCCAAGTTAAGAGTACATATACAAGGCTTGTATCTTGATCCATGGGTGATGCAAAACAAATAAGAGTTTCTCTGAAAATCTGTAGTTATATGTTGCAGGGTAGGCCAGAAGTTGAACCAAGGTCCAGGCGCCATTGCTTGGGGGCTGGGCTGACATTTACGGTCCCTTAAAATCACCAAATGTGGGAAAACTTGGATCACAAGGATATCTTCCAATTTAGCCTTCTAATTTTTCTAATTTCCCATCTATATAAGCATCCAATAAAAAACAATCCCCAGGTTTTCAAAGCCCAACAACTGAGCATTTCTCCAAGAAACCCGTACACCCTTTATCTCCCCCTCCGGGCACTGAGGTTCTCGACATACCAAAATACCAAATTCAGCAAACGAGGCTGCCATTTCTCTCCTAGGTCACTTACTGGGCTAGAGTAACAATTAACCAAAGATTGGTTCATTCAACTTGATGACAGGCATTATTTGGGGTGGGTTAGGTACGCAAACCTGAGCTCAATCCGAAAATTTGGGTCCATGGGTTCAAAATTTTCAGCTCGTTCAAAACGTGAGTTTGATTTCTGCCAAGGATGTTGTGAACCCGAGAAAGTAATCAGTTTATAAAATTTCTGGAGTTATTTATATTAAATTATTTAAATGTGAAATTTTCTACAAAGTCCAAAGAATTGATTGGTGGTGGTGCTCTTGCACTCCACTTGGTATATTGTAAAAAGATGCATTTTTTTTATAAATGTATTATTTTGCAATCCAATAGATTTCAATGCATTACTTTGCGGTTGCTTGGTATTTGTCAGAGAAAAACAACGTCAGTTCCATAAATTTTGAGTTTTTTTTATTTTTTCCCGATTGGTGTGCATTTCACATATCTTATGTTCTCACAGATATATTATATTACATATATTTTCTTCAAATATGTAATTAAATAATATATAAGAAAAATAAAGACTATTTGTAAGAGTTTTAATTATAATAAACTTTTGTAAATGTGGACTCTATTGAATTCAATTCCACTTAATAATAAGATTTCTTAAAAATATGGACTCTATTAAGAAGTATAGTTTAATAAATGAACATGAGAATTCTCAGCAAAAGAATTCAAAACCTTCCGCTTTATGTAAATCTTACCAAGGACCTATTTTCTGTAACCGCCTGCAAAGGAATGCAAATGCATTCTTTTACGGGATACCAAGCAGAGCCTAAGTTGTAAACTTGTAATAGATCGTGATTTTAACCCTTTTGACTTCTTAGAAAAATCAAAAGTCATAACTAATTAAACTAGTAACTTGAAGATCTCTACGTGAACGTATATACATGATTTTTTTTATTTTATTTTTTTAAGATACAAAGATCATATCTACACGTCTGCGTAGTTTTAGCATATTGTCAATACATACTTGAGTTCGGTCTTACAATTTAAAAAGTAAAATGAAATATTTTAATTTTGTGATTTTTTAATGAAAGTCTATAATTAAACATAGACGATAGACCTCAATTTTTAAAATAAAAATAAATTAAATTCGTATCTCAAAGAGAATTCAAAAGGTCATGCAATGTTTTTATTTTTATTTTTCACTAAAATAATTATATATATAATTTTAATTATGGTTAGAGGGTTACAGATTGATGATTATGAAATGCTAGAGGGGAGTGATGCAAATTCTGGCGGAGGACCTATATCAAATAAAAGAATATTGAAGGGGCAATTATATAATAATGAAGAATAGTTGCGGATGAACAACACATGTTATTTATCTGCTCAATCCCCAATTCTAGCGAGCCTGGGGAAAGGGGCGAGGTTGCTGCCTTGGGGGGAAAGGTGTTTAAAGAGGGGGGGGGAGGGGGAGTGTATTTTTGCCCCCCCCCCCCCCCCCCCCCCCAAGCAGCTTGGCCCATGCCAGCAAGAATCACTCGTGAATGGAGAGATGGAGGAAAAGAGAGTGACAGTCGAAAAAGAGATGAAAGAGGAGAAGTGGCAGGGCAGTGGTGGTTGGCGATTTGAATAGAAATACGGAAAGGGGGTCGATTGTGGGCGTGGTAGGTGAATTTAGAGAGGAATGGAATGGAAGGGTCGGGGCCACTCATCAGTGGTTGTTGAAGAGGAAGGGGTGGTGGTGGCCGGTGGGAGATCGGAAAGGCTTAGGTGGGTTGGAAAATATGGGGTAAATGTGGGAATATTTAAAAAATTGAAGGGTAATAGGAAGTTCAAAAATATTTGCGACTCAAGTTCAGGAAGCTTGTTATAGGAGGTTAGATATGGAAACTAAAATTTGAATCCAAACACAATAATTCATCACTGCCCCATTTATTACCGCCCTGACAAATCTCCATTTGAGTCAACTCAATCTATGGACAACGAGTACCCCACCCCCCCCCCCCCAGGCAATCAACCAAGCCGGTTTTCCCAGGCCATTAAGAATTTCTGATGGACAACTATGAGACTCGTACCACAAGGCAAAGTTAAAGTCAAAACAAAAGGTATTGCTACTCTTTTACTCAATGAGGACTAAACTTCAACAGAAGTTTACCTAAATCTTTAACCATTCATTTGTTATCTCGAGATTGGCACAGCTTTAGTTTTCATTCAATGAGTTTAGTCCCACATTACGCAAGTAATCTATGAAACCCCACAATCCTTGTATAAAAGTAATCATGAATAATTTCTAATGGACTAATTGGATCAATTTCCTTGGGCTTCCATAAGCCCTGTCATAGGTCTATTTATAGCCATGTTTGGGGCCTAGGCATTAAAACAACTTAAATTGAATAAGTGTGTAAATCATTCGCAGAGAGTTTCAAGGGCATCTCCAACCAAGATGGATTAGGGATGGATAACATCAAATTTTATACATCCATAATCTTGTACACTCAAATTTCCACATTGGTTCCGTGCACAAAATGGATAAATTTCTAGGAGCCCAATATTTCAAAGACAGCGATTTTTGGAAAATTGCACGATCATCAACAGCTGGTTGATTTGATTTTCCTTCGAATCCGGAGAAAAACACATTGTTTTGCATCAAGCAGTTAATTGTTGTTGTTATTCATTTTTATTGTGCATTGAGTGATGGCGAGTAGTCAACATGACAAGGAAGCTCTATGTAGGACTTGGTTATCTATTGGAAAGATTAGATTGTTAGGCTCGATCAATGAGGAAAAACAAAGTGGGAACGCGTACATGGTGCACTGGTTGGCGAACGACAACTCATTTAATTGTCAAGCTATTGCATTTCAACATCGATGGAAGTTATTTAATCTACCGTCAACAAATTTTAAGGTCATTTTGACCTTGTTGATTGTTGAAAGACAAAACCAAAGTGGAAAGACTATGAAGGATAATGTATATTTGAAATCGAGGACTATTTACTTTTTATTTTTTCAAAAGGATCTTTGGTTTATGTAGATTTTGGAAGCAAAATTGTTTATAGCTAGTTCAACCATGCAACATTCAAGTTTGAGTGGTGTTGGGATATCCTCAAAGACACGCGTAAGTGGCACCATTCCATGGAATAGTGTCGCCAATACAGTCAAGAAAATCCATCAAGAGAAATGCAAGGATTGACATTAATGATTTCGATAGAAGTCCATCAGATGCTACTTACCCTTATGCAGCCAGGTCGGCGGGCTTGACTGAGGCGTCTTTGAACGAAGACTCAAATATGTTCATAGTGAACATGGATCACTTGACTTGGCCGATTAAAAAGAAGCAAGTAAAGATTGGTTGAGCATCTTATTCTTTGTCTAATCTTGTCATTGAGGGCTTTATCCTTCATGCACAAAAACAATTGGTCCTCACGACCTTATTTGCAGGCAAGGAGTATGAGCTAAAGTTACAAAATCAAAAGACCAATGAATATATATCACACTATAAGAAATTTGGGCTTTGGTGACGAACGTTGTTCCTCACTGAAACATGTTTATTCGTCACCGTTCAGCAACGGTGACGAATTTCAGTCGTCACAGCGTCCCTCACATTAAGGGCGTCAAGAAAAGTATTAGGTGACGAATTCACAACTCGTCGTGGAAAATCCACTTACATGGCGCGTGGTTCCTCACATGAACTTAGCGCGCGAATATACAATCACAACATGGGTGACAAAAATTTATTCACAGTAGAGTGTTATGCGTGACGAAAATCTGGTGTCACGTGTGGTGATTTTTTGTGACGAATCGTTCTTCACTTATGTGATTTATATGTGAGGAACAATTTGTCACGCTAGTGATTTAAATATCTACTATGAACTTTTTGTAAGGAATCTTTCCTCACTAATAAAATTTATACGTTAGGAACAGTTTGTTACGGTAGTGATTTCATACATTAAAATTATCTATCTGTGACGAATTTTTCTTCACACTTTCATTATATTTGTGATGACTCATTCTTCACCCATTTATTGTAATTGTCTACTAGCACATAATCTTAAATAGCAACACATATTTTTTTGTAATGCACAACCTAAAATTAAAATAGTAGAATTTTCATTCCTAAAAAAATATTGCATTCTTTCATTGCATATGCAAAGTCACATAACTGAATACAATAATGATATCAAGTTACACCATTTTGATGTCCGGAAAATAATTGAGTCTACTCTGGTAACACTAAACTCCTTAACTCATCATCTATTCATACCCACAACCTCCTTGAATCATTCTTCATCGCCATCATGGTCACCAAGCTCATCAAAATAAGGATCATTTGGATGTACATTATTACCATTAGAACTGTTTGGATCCTGGCAGGAGAAAACACTGTTGATACGACCTGATTGTATTGTAGTTTCCAAAAAAACTGCATTTAACAGTAATAAGTATAAATGTTAGTAAAATTAATTTTCTATATGGTAACTCATGGTTGCCAACTTGCTATAAATCACAAACCATTGAACATTACTTCATATATGGTAAGGCGTTTACTAACTAAAGATAGACCAAAATAAACAACAAAAGCAAAAGAAAAATAGACTAAAAGAAGAGAAAAAATAATTGTATGCAGTTCACAGCACAAGCACATCACAGATTAGGATATTTCATGCACATGAAGAGTGAAATAAACCATGTACCATTACTGTGAACAAATAGAAGGAAGAAATAAACTAAAGCAATTCCTTTATAGCTAGAAGTTATAAACAAAATTACATGTCACCTTCTGATGTCGTCTCTGAACACTACAGTCACGGTTGTGCAATGCTGCAACATTGCCATATTGATCGCAGAGTAACTGAACTTCCATGTGCCAACTCTACATAAACAGATTCAATTTATTGTAATAGCAAGGTTTACTCTCAGAGTTATTGAGATTATGCACTTCATTGAACCAGTGGCAACATAAGGATATACTCACCTGGGAAGCAACTTCATTATAAAAATTGGAGACCCAGGAACTTCACCCTAAACTTGTTTGAACAATGCTTTCACTTCATCGTCGTTATGAACCCATAAAAAAAGTAATTCCTGTTTTAAAAACTGTAAAGTTAAAAGACCAAAGAGAAGTCAAACCCTTGTGAAAATTTTATCTGTATTATCAATCTTTATACTAGAAAATTCAGACTTACTTCGTACATCTAAAGAACATGTTATAGTCAAGCAGGAAACAAACATTTCTTATGCCCTTGCTACCACCACCTCAAGATGCCTTTATCATTGCAGGGTAACTCACCATCTAACAGCTTGCTACTGCCTCCTCTGTTGTGTAAACACAGGCTTCACGATAGATTTCATCATGAATGGACTCCAAACAACACTCTGTAGGAATTTTAACATGGAAGAGAAAAACTTCAGCAATGAGACTCTCAATACATCAACAAATGGAAATAAATAAAGAGTTGTAAGAAGATTTACATGTGAGCCACTCTAGGGGAGTGTTGGTACTCCTGTTTCTTGAGCAATCAGAGATGAACCAATTTTATCTCTTAGTGCTGCCATAGATGAAGTTGGAGGGCCAAGAAATATAATATCCTTTGCATCCAGTGCATCAGGTAGCTCTGGGTTCTCATATGCATGACCCCGTCCAGGCCAAACCGCATCAACATGTGTTATCTTTGCCAACTGAAGATGGCCCAAAATCAACACTTAATGTTAGCAAGGATGTTAAAAGTCTAATATAACTAACTATACTTTCAAATGAAATAGTAGTTGTACTTCACGAAAATGTAGTTGTTAGTACAAACACAATAACAATTGTTTGAACAAATGATCAAAACCAAGCTCCAAGACTTCTAGATGTGAAATTTTTTAAGGGCACGGTTACTTTATATAGTGATATTTCATTAGGTTGTTTCTTCTGTCAAAATCACATAACTGTTATCGAGAATGGATAATCAAGTAACAAATAAGTCCTTCTTTATATAAAAAAGAAATCAAATCTAATACACACCTCTACAATGAGTTGCACATTAGCATAGTTGTTATTGTTGGTTCCACCGGGGACTTCCACAAACTTATGATGTGCTCAACATTGATCCTTACATCCTCGGGGGTTGCCATGGCCACTAGCAAGATTGTTTCTCAGTCCCAAATGTCTCATAAGCCCATGTTTTAACACTACGCATGAATTTCACCATGGCCATCCCATTGTTTGCAGGATTGGCATTTTCCCACCGAGTGCATAACATAATTCATCAACTTCGGATGATGTAGTGGGATTTCTACTTGGAAAAATTCCGGTTACAGTCCCATACCTGTACCAAGTTCAGCCATGGTAGAATTATTTTTGCCTTCAAACATGTATCATCATAAAACCAATAATTAGAATCATATTACTAAATAAAGTTCCTTGTCTCTTAATTATCCTATATATCAAATCACAAGTCAATATGAACTGGGGTTTCACCAAATCATCAAGTCTGTAAATTGAACATTATTAACTCAGCATTCTATAAATGACAAACCAAACCAAGCAACAAAAAACTAAGAAAGTTGAAACTGAATTTAGTCCATCTAACATGAGAAGGATCACATAGAATTAAAATTCAAAGGAACAAAACTACATAATACCTAGAATTCAAACAGTAAAACAACAAAGTAGAGCAATTGAAAATTGGCTTCACGTTAACACTGCCAAGCAAAATCTCCAAACTGACATGAAAGCAAACACTTTTGTCCAAAATAAAAATAAAAACTCAAAACAACAAAATTCATAATGGGGTTGAGAACAAATCCAGCACTTTCGCTTCAAAATTAAACTAAAGAATACCCAAAGTAAAAAAAAAACAAACATTACAAGTGTACGCTATTGACATTCTAAAATGGTAATTTACATTCTGAAATGGTATCAATGGCCATTTATAACTAAAGAATACCCACAACAATAACTGCAACCTCGAAATTCAAATAACACAATAAACACATTTCATTCAATTATGACCAAGGACTTATCGAATGGCCAAGGACTACACCATCATGGAATGAAACACAACCAATACTTACCACCTGCTTGGATCTCATATGATACTTGTAGAAATCCACTCCATGGATTCAAAAACCCATACGGGATTGGTTGAGTTTAGGTAAGCTAACACTCAAAGAGGTTTCTCCAAGGATGTCACTCAAATAGATGGATTGGAGAAAGTTTAAGCTCAGAACTTTCACTTCTTTATAGAGTAGAAATAAGGTTCACCCTTACAATATAAAAGTTTGGGGTGACAATAAAAGGTTTCTCACTAGGTTCTTTTATATCTCAAACAAATAAGTTGTTTGGTCTAGGTTTCTCAACATGAGCTCTAGTTCTCTACTTCTTTTTTTAAGTTCACTCAAAGATACTATGGAGAGATGGAAATATTCCTCTTGAACAATGGGGAAAAACTTGTTATTTTTCTTGCTGGATCTATTGCTCTTAAATAGCCATACACAAGTTTCTCTTAAACTCCCAAAGTTTAATTAAGGCAAATGAGGATGCAACTATTTATAAGACTGGTCCTGGAGGGGTTATGTTCACTTCAATATCTTCAAATATGCTTTTCAGAACAACTATATTTAGAATGGGTTTTTGCTTTATCAGAATGTTTGCCTGCCGATAGTGACATTTTTAGGGGCTGAAGTCGACTTTGCTCTACTAGAAAACTTTTTAAAACAAAAGCTTTCTCTTGGTCACCTGTCATTTTACTTTGACATGAACTTCTTTTTAAGCACATGAGCATGTCCAAAGTGACAAAATATAAATTCTCATGTGAGATGATGTCCCAAATTTATTTGGTTCCCACACGTTTTGCCTCCAAATAGCTTTTGGCACTTCATTTAAATTTTGGTCATCCATAAGTTATTTTTTTTCTTTTCTTCTCATGCCACTTGGCACTATCCAGATCTTGGACTTTAACCATCTTTGACTTGTCTTCTTGAAGCTTTGGCATTGCCTGATGGTTTTCATATATTCGACTTTGATATCTTGAATTGACTTTATCCAAGGTTGATTTTGGCCTTGGCTTTGACTTTGATTTGTGCATGACTTGATTTCTTCCTTTTGCATTATCGACTTTGGTTGAATCTTCACGGTCGCACTTGAATGATCTAATTTCATCGATTACTCACAACCCAGTATGTATGACTTTATAATTGTGTCAATACATTTTTATATAACTATCCGCTCAACCTATATTTGTTTTACATGCTTAACCAGTATTTTTTTCACTAATTTACGTATTACATTTTCAATCTCCCCCTTTGTGTGAACTTATGACAAAAACACATCAAACTCACAATTACAATATCTCATATTCACTAAAGATGAAAATTAGAACATTCAATGCACCCGATGAACTTAATTGTACTTGTCAAGAATTTGAAAGCTATAATTCACAACAAACAAATTAGTAGCAAATATATAATCTTTATTATTAAGAGATGTTTGAAATTCATTTGACAATCATTAGTTTTCAATAAAAAAAAAAACATTTTGAGATTCTTTTGAAAAACTTACCAATTGAGTTGTCACACATAAATCTAGTATTGATCAGAGCAAAAAGATCAACTGTTGTACAAAACAAGGGAAAGTATAGTTGCGGCTTTGTACCAACTCATACATTAACTTATAATATTGGCTCTGAAGGAACTTATGCATTAAGCAACAATTACCATGTACCAAAATCGTTATATCAAACTTTGTATGAAAATGTTTATTACATTTCTTTTATTGACTTTGATTGCTTATCCCCATGTTTTTACAGGAATTCGCTACTCCAAGGAGGGACAAAGCCAAGTTAATGCCCCATAAAGCAAAGGTTAGGACGACCCCCCCTCCCCCCCCCCCCCAAAAAAAAAATTAAAATAAAATCAAAGGTTGAGACTCCCACGAAAAAGAATAGTCAAAAGTCAATCGGTTCTTAGTTGGAATTGGTGTCATATACCAATATGCATCTTTGCACGTAAAGCAAATCAACTGATGAGTAGAACCATTGTGACATTATCACAAACAAGGTACTTGAGCTTTCACAGACTTAAACATAAGTCTAGGGTTTCGAATATCAAGTATGAGCATTTTTCACTCATTATTCTACCCTTAATTACCTGCAAGTTAGCTTAAAACACATAATATATGTGCATCAATGGTATAAAAATGATCTTAAACAACAATTATATAAGCAGTAGGAATCATAAGCAATCTTACGTATTCGATGCAATAAATGCATGAAATCAACCTAAATGGTAATGTAACGTCAACAAAGACATGCACAGTCTATTAAAAATGTTGGACTTCTTTGAAATTTTCATGCTGAAGTCTACTTTAACAAATGTCTGGTCAGATTTTGTGCATAGGTGAAATCGCTTTTGCTGCTGGTTTCACCATGCAGCAGAGTGAAGTCGACTTTACTATGACCTGAAACAGACTACACTCTGATAGAATCTGTTATTCGCCTAATTGTTTTGCGAATGAAGCCACTCTAAACTTGGAAAAAGATAATTCCACATACAAAATAATGTTCCATCCATAGAAATTCCATTTGAAAAATCACATGAAAACATACATCTCAAGCATAAAGAGTAAACACAAATCGAATACTTAGAGTACAATAAGCCCTCAAATGAACTTGTTTTTCAAACAAGTTATGATGTTCTTGCAACACAGAGGTTAGTCCATTCATGCATATCATGGCATGAAACCAAAATAAGGTTCGAAAGAACATCATAGCATACATATCTCAAGCATCTAATAATTACTCAGATCATACACTTGAGATAATGATAGCATTCATATCACAAAATAAAAATCAAAGCATCTAGCTTAAACCTAGCATTACCAAATCAAATCCCAAATACTAAAAGAGATAACAGAGTCAGGTATCTATATCCTAAATATCCATAAGCATAAGCAAATAACTCATAGGGCATATGCCATGAGTATCATCATTGTCTTAAGAAATTTACATACTAAAAGCAAATAAATGAAGGGAAGATCAACTACTCATCATTTTGATAGTCAACAAACTCTGGAATAGGAGGTCCTGGAAAAATGTCGTCGTTCCAAAGATATTTTACGCTCTTTTTGTAACTGACGCTCCAAAAATTCACCATGTCTTTCGAGGCTTGCTTAATATCCTTGTGCATGTTCTTCATCTCTGCCTTCATGTTTTGACTCTCTTCTTGTACCAAATTCTAACTCTTCTTCTTCTCAGAAATAAACATCTTACTCATGGTGACTTCTTTGAAAGTATTGAGAGTTGGGCTTCAGATTCACGCTGGGGATATTCTCTGGAATCAACCTATCGATGGTAATCTCGTAGGGTAGTAAAGCCCTATTATCTGCCTTGTTGTGCAAAATCCTATGCCAAATGTAAAAGGAGTGTTGACCTTCCTGTTTGTCAAAATCTTCCACGTGATGTTCACCTAGCTAGTAATCAATAGTAGTACTTTATGTCTTTCCAAAGAGATTGGACACAAACATCCTCTGCAAAACTCGTATCCTAGGTATCAATTCACTAGACTGATGAGTGATGTAGAAGTTCACATCCTTGCCAAACAACATCAAACCTACCTCCTTTTCTAACTCTTCCTTCTCGTCTCCCTTGATCAATTTAGAAATGGAGTGATTTTCAGATAAATTATAGACCCCAAATCCGAGGGATATCCTGAGGAGTAACAAAAAACTTCATTCGTCTAACAGCAGTGTGGAAGACACAAACATTTCGATCAATATTGTGTTCAGTGACATTTTCAATATCATATACGGGCAATTAATGTTCCTAGATATACCGAGGAAGACACAAGCAATATCGACCTAAGAGAAGAAGGCATCATACATAAGTATGTAAGGAGAGGGAAATAGAACAATACTACACACAAATATAACGAAGTTCACCTAAACAGGGTTTGATTGGCCCCGACCAGTTACGTCCTCTGTGAAAAGAGCTCACAAGCCTCAAGTTTCTATTATCTTAATTAAGCAAAACTACACTGTCAGTAACATTCTACAACCTCGCAGGTCAAATCGTGTGCTCCTTTGAGACTTACCGAGATAGGCATATAATTATTTTTTTCGCTAATTCACAAATAACATTTTCAGGGTTGGGTGCTATGTTAGTCATTCTAAACTCTCCAATGACATTCTTCTCTGTTACGCTTAATGTGTTGCCTTCCTTTACGTGAACTTCTAGGAGAACAAATGTTGATATTTTTCATCTTGTTGAATTGAATCGCAACAATGCACGACTTGATAATGCCTTCCATGGGTTCAAGATGCCTTAAGGAAGAAGGTTCATCATCATCTTTGATTGGTTGAAAAAGTGAAGCCTTTCCAGTGTGACACATTCTTGATTATCAAAAGGGTTACTAAAAAAGAAAACGAGAAATGAATAAATAAAGGTTTCACAAAGATTAAAATAAAGATGTTGAAGAGTTTTCTTTTATAAACTCCTACAACAATCGCACATTGTTAATTGAGTGGATTCAATTATTATCTTATTACACTGTAATAAAAATAAAAATAAATAAATAAATAACTCAACTACAGAAAACATAGCATATGCATATCGTAAATGTCAAAAGAGACAATAAATAAAAGGCTATTGTTGCTAAGTAATAAAAATTGAATACATCTCAAGCATAAAGAGTAAACAAAAATAGCAACTGAAAAATCACATGAAAACATACATCTCAAGCATAAAGAGTAAACAAAAATTGAATACATAGAGTACACTAAGCCCCCAAATGAACTTATTTTCAAACAAATTATGATGTTCCTGCAACACAAAGGTTAGTCCATTCATGCATATCATGGCATGAAACCAAATAAGGTTCGAATGAACATCATAGCATACATATCTCAAGCATCAAATAATCACTAAGATCATAAACATGAGATAAACAAGGATGAAAGGAAATGATAGCATGCATATCACAAAACGAAAATCAAAGCATCCACGTGCTTAAACCTAGCATTATCAAATCAAATCCCAAAGAACTGAAAGAGGAAATAGAGTCAAGTATCTATATCTTAAATATCCAGAAACGTAAGCAAATAAACTCATAGGGTATATGCCATGGGTATCATCATTGTCTTAAGAAATCTAAATACTAAAAGCAAATAAATGAAGGGAAGATCAACTACTCATCATTTGGATAGTCAACAAACTCTATAGTAGGAGGTCCTGGAGAAATGTCGTCGTTCCAAAGATGGTTCACGATCTTTTTTTGTAACTCACACTCTTAAAATTTACCATGTCCTTCAAGGCTTCCTTGATATCCTTGTGCATGTTCTTCATCTCTGCCTTCATGTTCTGAATCTCTTCTTGAACCAAATTCTGACTCTTATTCTTCTCAGGACCAAACATCTTATTGATGGTGACTTCTTTGAAAGTATTCAAAGGGTTTGACTTCAAATTCACTCTGGGGATATATCTGGAATCAACCTATCAATGGTAATCCTGTAGCGTAGTGAAACCCTACTATCTGCCCTGTTGTGCAAAATCCCATACCAAATTTGGAAAAGTGTATTGACCTTCATGTTTGTTAAAATATTCCACATGAAAACTGGCTATAATCACAGTAGTCAAACTCTCTGTCTTTCCAAAGAGATTGGACACGAACACCCTTTGCAAAACCTGTATCCTAAGTATCAAGTCACTGGACTAATGAGTAATGTACAAGTTCACATCCTTGCCAAACAGTATCAAACCTGCCTCCTTTTCTAACTCCGCCTTCTCGTCTGCATTGATTACTTTAGGAATGGAGTGATTTTTCAGAAATTCCAGACTCCAAATCTGAGAGATATCCTAAAGAGTAACAGAAAACTTCATTCATCTAACACCAGTGTGGAAGACACATGCATTTTGGTCGATATTGTGTTCAATGACATTTTCAATAACAAAATTGGTCAGTGAATGTTCCTAGGTATAACTAAGAAAGCAAAAGCAATATCGACCTAAGATAAGAAGGCATGCATATGTCTATAAAGATATGGAAATAGACAATACCATACAGATATAACCAGGTTCACCTAAGCAGGGTTTGATTGGCCTCGACCAATTACTTTCTCTTTGGAAAGGGATCGCAAGCCTCAAGCTTCTATTATCTTAAGTAAACAAAGCCACACTCTTAGTAACATTCCACGACCTCGCAAGGTCAAGTCGCGTGCTCCTCTGAGACTTACCGACACGAACCTATAATTATTTTTTCTCTAATTCACAAATAACATTTTCATGGTTGGGTGCTAAGTTAGTCATTCTAAAGTCTCCAATGACCTTCTTCTCTGTTACGCTTAATGTGTTGCCTTCCTTTACACGAACCTCTAGGAGAACAACGTTGATATTTTTCATCTTGTTGAATTGAATCGCAATAATGCATGAGTTGATAATGTCTTCCATGGGTTCAAAATGTTAAAGAAGGTTCATCATCATCTTTGATTAGTTGGAAAAGCGGAGCCTTTCTAGTATGACACATTCTTGATTATCAAAAGGGTCACTAAAAGAGAAAACGAGAAATGAATAAACAAAAGTTTTGCAAATATTAAATAAAGATGTTGAAGATGCTCCTTTTTATAAACTCCTACAACAATCGCACATTGGTTAATTGAGTGGATTCAATTATTATCTTATTACACTATCAAAACAAACTCAACTACAAAAAATGTAGCATATGCATATCGTAAATGTCAACAAATTACAATAAGTAAAAGACTATTGTTGGTAAGTAATAACGATGCTTTCTTATTTGTACTACTATGTCATGGAAAATTCAACCACACAATTATAAATGTATGTACATTGTGTGTATCACGTGTTTGATGAACGATCGAAACATTAAATTTTAAAATTAATTACAAACAATGAAATCATAAAATAATTAAAAAAAAATAAGGGTGGTTGATGGGTAGCGAGAGCGGGGGTGGAGAAGGGGCAACTAGTTTTAATCAAATAAAAATAGCTGCTAGGGCTCAAGTAGTTTTTGAAAGACCGTACAGTTTTCAAAAATCGCATGCCCAATCACATCCATGGATAACGAGATGGATAAATTTATCCATTTTGAGGGGATAGATACGTTTATCCATTCACTTGGAACGTAAAAATGGATAACTTTTATCCATTCTGAGAGTTATCCATGATGGTTGGAGATGGTCTAAGATCTGTGATGAATGTGCATCTATGGGCAATACAATGTTATAATTATAAATAAATAAATAAAGTTTTAGGCCTTTGGGAAGACAATTTTGGCCCATATCCTTTCTTAGGTCAGGCTGTATACTAATATAAAATCAGAGCGGAATGGTGTTGGTGTCTTCACCACCATTTTTGGAATGCCCATAAAGCCCCAACAATAAGTGATAACTACAACAAAGTTAGCAAGAAGAAAAAACGTAAATGGGCATTTCTGGTAAATGCAATGTGAATATAACTTTAGAAATCAGTATATTCACATTTACCCCTCATAAATAACTAAATTGTTAAAAAGTCAACCAACATAAATTTTTAATAACCATCAAAGTATTAGGTATTACAAATTCCTCTAATTATTTAAAAATACAAATATTCTCAAATAAAGTTTCTATTTATGAAGGTTTACAAATTAAAATTATTTCTTTTATTACCCTTTTTCATTAATACAAGTTGCATTGTACATAGGATTGAAAACTGAAACGTCGGTTCGATTTTTCACTTGAACCGTGAACCGAACCGACTCTGGTCGGTTTCAAAATTTTCAAACCAAATTGAAATCGAACCGATTATAATTTATGCAAATCGTAACCGAAGCGAACCGACCAACTATTTTAAACATATTATATTATTTTTATATAAAATGTATATTATTTATTATATATTCGGTCGGTTCGATTTTATCGGTTATCACATAGAAACCAAACCAACCACTTCGGTTTTGAATTTTTTAAAACTGAAACCGAACCAAACCGAACCGATCGGTTTGATTTTGATCGGTTCGGTCGGTTTAATCGGGTTGGTCGATTTTGTTCAACCCTAATTGTACATGGGTGCAAGCAATATTTTAATTTTGAACCAATTTGATAAAATTTTCACCATTTGAGACACTCAAATATACACGTGTGATACACATCCAGTTGAGACACTCACACATGGATTACTATCTATAATGAGAGACACTGTTTTAACAAATTACATGAAAAAAATTGAGTATGTAGGCGCCATGCGCGTGTCTGACGCTAGTAATATATAATAGGGGTGGTCACAGGATGGGATGCACCTCATCCTTATCCCATCCCGTTCATTCAGGACGGGATAGACCTCATCCCAACCTCGTCCCATCCCAAATGGATTCGAGACGGAACGGGATGAACGTGTACTAAATAGCCTTCAATGAAGAATAACAAAAAAAATTCATCTCACATTGCTCTCACACTAATAATGTTAATTTATGTACATATAATTTTCATCATAACTGATGCGTCCAGAAATCGTCCTCCTGTGAGTTTGACCTGCAAAACCACTGTTAGACTGCCAAGGACCACCTTTTGGTGGCCGAAGGCACTCCGATGCTTAAGTCAGTAACTCGGTTGGAAGAAGAAAGTAAATCTGGACAAAACTCAATTAAAGTTGCATCTTTTTGTCGAATGTTCCCTTTACCTTTTATAATGGTCGCAGTTAACTCTCTACGTGACTTAAGCATGTGAGGCGCAACGGAAGGATATGTTTTTGTAACAGTCTCCTCCTTAATGGAGATGTGTTCGTGGAGGTGTAAGTCTCTCCACGGCTCTTTATTGGTGCAACGTTCTTCTTCTTTATGAGAGAACGTGTATTGTGCTTGGGTTTGGGCTTTGATTCGTCTGGGCCTGGATTTAGATTTTGTTTACGCCTCCTTAGAGGTGGGCCTAGTTTGGGCCTCCATAATTAGCCTCAATCCCTCTGGGCTTTATGAGTTTTTCCAATGGATCGAGCGTTGTGTTCTCATGATAGGACTTTATGCCACGTGTATGGTCGTGATGATTGGCCTTTTTTGATGTATCATCAGCTACTCCCTTTGGTTAGTGGTTATGTTTGCATATCCACTAACTATGTGGCGGTTAGTATTTCGATTGTGTTTTTGCACTGAACTTGATGCCTAATAACTTTTACTTTCCTGATCGTTTTGGTTACTCCATTGTTTATTCGTTTTTGCGCAAATTTTCAATGCGCCATTATGTCCCGTATGTCACTTCGTGAGCTGTCTCTTCACTTCCCAGTTGCTTAAAAGGAGCGGTGGCTACTCTCCTTATTTCTT
Organism: Berberis vulgaris; assembly: GCA_963556465.1. Taxonomy (NCBI): domain Eukaryota; kingdom Viridiplantae; phylum Streptophyta; class Magnoliopsida; order Ranunculales; family Berberidaceae; genus Berberis; species Berberis vulgaris. The sequence continues at coordinate 54,304,042 of OY747136.1, read as the reverse complement.
TACACCATCTTTAGTGTTATTTTTTTCTTCTATCGTCTTTTTTTTTCTCGTTCGTTCTCCCCTGCTTGCGACACTTGCTGGTGACAAGTTGGTTGGTGATCAGCTTTCCACTTGTAAAACTCATTTTTCTCTAAATAAAGCCTCTCGAGCTACTCTGGATAGTGTTCGTTCCAACTATTTTTTGCCTAAGGATCTTGAAATTATTCTTCCTTGTAAAACAATCCTTGTTGCCCGAGGAAAGAATATATAGCCCTTTATCCTTGCATGTTCTACGCCGATCTCCGATTCCCTGTTCTGGAGCTGTTCTAGTCGTATATGGAGTCCTTGGGTATTCCTCCTGCTCAAATGGGGCCTAACGTTGAAGGGTTATGGTCGTCGCGTATGCTAGGACCATTTTCTCTAGTATCTCTTTAACCCCTCGAATCTTGCATTCCTTGGTGGGGTTCAGCGTGAGGCCCAATCATACCTGTTTTCTGTATTCTTCTGCGTGTTACGGTATTTTTAATGATGACATCAGAAATTGGTCGCAGGATTGGTTTTATGCGTCTGTTGGTTCTGGCAACTTCAATATGCATGATCTTCCGATAATAAGGTCTTTTCGAGTTCCTCTTAAATATCGGAATATAAAACTGATTGTTGAGGAAAAGATTATCAGCAAACGCTTTTTGGGGCTTTTGGTTGTTCCGTGGAGTCCTATCTTACTGATGATATAGTGAGGCACGGTGGTTTATACATCATGAATTAGACCGAAAGGGCTTTGTTGACTGAGAGGCAGGCTGCGGAGATTGTTGTCGTGTAAAAGTGAGCCACAATGTTACGGATCTCAATGCTCTTATCCGTACTGCTACCGGTCCCTCTAGAAAGAGGAAGGTAGTGAGACCTATTAGTCCATCAAAGCGGTTTTTTCTGTCTTCCAACCGTGTACCGAAGGGAAAATGGCTAGTTGATTATGTGCGTCGCACGACTTTTTTTTCAGATTTTGTGGGTAGAGATCCTTCGAGGGAGGACCGCTGCTCTCTGCAGGAGGCGGAGGAGATGAAACTGGCTTTGGAGAGGAGTGAGAAGGATATTGTTCGTCCGCTAAACGATGGTAAAAAGGAGTTTATCTCTACTTATGGTGGCCTTGACATTGTCGAGTGTTCCGATGAGGATCCTTGGTCCTTGGATGATAAGATGCACTAGTTGGTTATTGTTCAATCTGAAGAACTTGGCAGTCAAGGTTTGGTCCCTGAGTTACAGCCTCGTCCTTCTCCTTCCCCTCTCGTTGGCGGAGAAATGGATGTTCCTTCTTCCGCAGCTTACTTGCGTTCATCTGTTGTTGCCCATTTCATTTCTTCTGGACAACAGGAGGGTGATAGAGGTTTTCCTATTGTTTCTTCATTTTTCCCAGTAGTGGGTGGTGGTGGATCCTCCATACTACCTGATCCTCGTGTTCTTCATTCGTAGATCAGTTGGAAGGAACCTTCTTCTGAGGAGATCCGAGTTAAATCGGATGGGAAGTTCTGTTGGCTCACTCATATTGGTGCAGGACGGTGCGTGCAAGCTGATAAATGAATGGCACAGGCGGTCGAAGGAGGGGCCCTTGATGTTTGTGCTGAATATGAATCTTCATTTTGAGGATGGTGTTAGGCATGTAATGGTGGGGACGACTCATCTTGCCTATGTAGGAGTGATGGGCTTGAGTCATCATGTCAATCACAGTCTCATGGTTTCTTTATAGGGGAAGCTTTCCGTACTGCTGTTGGTGTTCTCCCATGTTATTTACCAGTATTAAAAGCTCAATGTTCTGAATGAACCAAGGCGGCTGAGGTTGCTCGAGCGTTTTTGGCTAAGGTGGAGGGTGCACGAGATCGATATGTGGCCACGCTCAAATTTCTAAAAGCTGACCTAGAAGGCGTCCGCACCTGTTTGCTTGATGTGGAGAAAGAGCTTTCTTCTGAAAAGGCGTTTCATGACGAAGTCGCGCATGCCATGATAGATCATTCTAACAATTGTGATATTGTTGAGAAAAGGGTGGAGCAATTGTTGTCTTTGACTAGTGAGGTCAAGACTGATTCTTCCGCAATGCTCACTACTGTCAAGGGCCAACTTATCGCTGCAAGAAGTGAGCTTGCTTCTGTTAAGAATAAGCTCTGTGTTATGGAGGTGGCAGACTGGCAACGCGTTGTTGATGGTCGGACTGAACTTTTGGACTATATCGAGGGTCTTGGTGTTGATATGTCCCAGTATCATCATCTGGTTTATGAGACTTTTGAGGACGTGGAAGGTGTCGCTGAAGAACCTTTGGGTGTCCCAATGGCTGAAGAGCCGCTTCTTCCTCCTGAAGAGAGAGTTCATGCTGGCGATCCGGCTCCTGTAGGTGGTGTTGAGGACGTTATAGATCTTTCCCTTTAGTCTTCCACTACTATTGTTGAATGTAATCGAATAGATTTTGAATGACAGGAATCAGCTTCTCTATTTTCCATTGTATCAACTTTGTTCCTCTATTATTGTCTTGATAATTTGTATTTGATGTTCCACAGATATGTTTGTAGCAATCTTTTGGTGATTTGAGTTTCCCCATGTTTCAGTATGCATGTCTTGATTTTGTGTTTGTTGTCTCCGAATTTTTGTGGAAAGTCATTTCATTTGTTTTTCTACTTTGTTAAATCATTCATTTGATCATGTCATGACATGAAGTTGGTTTTGCTCCATTGATTCGTTCGCTCAGATTGTTTTGTTGGTGTGATGCTCCAGTCACCTTGGAGTTATTTTACCTATTAACTTTCACTTCGTCAACTCAACATCTCGGTTGATCCGAAGTTTAAGTTTTTGGTTTGACTCGGGTGTCAATATTTGCTTTGTCTTGTGTGACATTCTAGTCGACTTGAAGTCATTTTATTTAGTCGACTTGTTCGTCCAACTTTTACTTCGTTAACTCGACACCTCGGTCGATTCGAAGTTTTTATTTTAGTTTGACTCGAGTGTCCAACATTTGCTTCGTTTTGTACGACATTCTAGTTTACTCGAAGTCATTTTATTTATTCGACTTGTTCATCCAATTTTTACTTCGTTAACTTAACACCTTAGTCAATTCGAAGTTTGTTTTTTTAGTTTGACTCAGGTGTCCAACATTTTCTTCGTTTTATGCAACATTCTAGTCGACTCGAAGTCATTTTATTTAGTCGACTTGTTCGTCAAACTTTTACATCATTAACTCGACACCTCGGTCGATTCGAAATTTTGTTTTAGTTTGCCTCGAGTGTCCAACATTTTCTTTGTTTTGTGTGACATTTTAGTCGACTCAAAGTCATTTTATTTAGTTGACTCATTCGTCCAACTTTTACTTTTTTGGTTGATCAGACCAAAAGTTCATTGTGAGTATCTGACTTGCGTCCTGATTTCTTTTAAGTTTCCTGTGTAGATTGTTTTTCATAGCTGTGCTATGAAATTGTTTTGCTTTTGTGAGACGTCGGTTCCGAAAATGAAATTTTGTTGATTTTTTGACCATTTTAGCAGTCGTTCTCCTGGAATAGCTTTGTTACATTGTAGAGTGTTTCTTCTTTTATTCTTAGGTTGCTAGTGTCTATCCTTGTGTTGGTGTCCGTGCCTCCACTACTCCTAATTTACGACCTTATTAGCTTGGGTCGTTATCGCTTCCATTTTGGCACTGCTTGTTAAAGCCTGATGGAGTTTGTTAGTTCCTTCATAAGTGACTTTGGTCGAATTTGTCTCTGCTGCTAAGATCTTTGGAACGTTGATCTTTTGATTTCGAGATAGGTCTGTTCGGGTGAGAAGTGTTTCCTTCCCATGGTGGATGTGATGTAGAGCATATATCAATTCCCTTTTTGATCTTGTGGCTATTGTGTCTGCCTTTGAACTGTTTATTTGATATGCCGACAAACTCGTCCAGTCATCCCCTTTGGATCCAATGTTCAATTTCTTCCTTTAGTTTGAAGCAATCCTCGGTATCATATCAGTGATCCTTGTGGAATGAACAGTATCTGTTTTTGTCTCATCTTTCCGGGTCTCCTTTCATCATGGTCGGCTAGTTGATATTCTCCCAATTTGATATGTGTTTTAAGATATCGGACTGCCTTGCTTTTAGGGTTGTGTTTGGTTTATATTCCATCCTCATTATGCTGGTTATTCGCTCGTGATTGGGGCGTGCTGATTGTGATTTCCTGGATTCCTACTGGTTGGGCTTCGTGCGTCCATCGCTTCAATGCTTCTTTAAGTGACGGTGTTCCTCCCGTGATCCGTTATCTCATCTTCTTTCATCTTTTCTTTCTAGTTTTCTCGAATGGTTCTTCTTCTCCTGGTCATGTTTTTTCCTTGCAGCTTTCATTTCTTCGAGTGTGATATGTTTCTGTGTTATTTTTAGCAGGACCACCATGCCTTTTAGAGGTTCCAAGTTGAGGGCGTCGAAGAAAGTGTCTCTTTTCAATTCGGCGACGAAGTTGCGGCGGCCGTGTCGTCGCTGCATCCATCAATCATTGTTAGCTCATTGGTGAAGCGGGTAACATATTCTCATATTGTTTCTTCTGGCTTCTGTCGGGTGTGTAGAAGGTAGTGGGGTCTTTTCCTCATCCGTTGACTATCGATGAATCTGGTTGAAAGAAGTGGCTAAGGCTTGAAAAGAATCTATTGACCTAGGTGGCGGGCTATTGAACCAGTTCATTGCTATGGATGTGAGGCTGGTTGGAAACGTTCTGCACAGGATCGACTCTGTGGTTTCTTTTAGAGCCATCATGTGGTGGAAATGTCTTAGGTGATCAGTCGGGTCATTGGTACCATCGTACACTTCGAACTTCGGCAGAATGAATTTCTTCGGCATTGCCTTCTTCATGAGTTCGTCAGAGAATGGTGGTTTGGCCAACTCGTATAGTACGTTGGGATTCGTGACTCTGATCCTAAACGGAATCTCAGCAACCGTTCCGCCGCATTGCGAAGTTTTGTCTCGGTTGAGGTTGTGGTGAGTTTTGTCACGTGTGTTTTGTTTTAGAAAAAGAAACTAGGCGTTCCCCACGGACGGCGCCAAACTGATGCGTACACAAATCATCCTCTTGTGAGTTTGACCGACAAAACCACTGTTAGACTGCCAAGTACCACCTTTTTGGTGGCCGAAGACACTCTGATGCTAAAGTCAGTATCTTTGTTGGAAGAAGGAAGTAAATCTGGACAAAATTCAGTTAATGTTGCATCTCTTTGTCGAATGTTCCCTTTACCTTTTATAATGGTCGTAGTTAACTCTCTGCGTGACTTAAGCATGTGAGGCGCAATGGAAGGAGATGTTTGTGTAACTGTCTCCTCCTTAATGGAGATGCGTTCATGGAGGCGTAGGTCTTTCCACGGCTCTTTCTTGGTGCAATGTTCTTCTTCCCTTTTAGAGAACGTGTAACGAACTTGGATTTGGGCTTGATTCGTCTGGGCCTGGATTTGGATTTTGCTTACGTCTCCTTAGAGGTGGGCCTAGTTTGGGCCTCCATAATTGGCCTCAATCCCTCTGGGCTTTATGAGCTGGCCCAAGGATCGGGCATTGTGTTCTCGTGATAGGATTTTATGCCACGTGTACGGCCGTGATAATTGGTCTTTTTTTATGTATCATCAATAGCAATATAAAATTTCATCTCACATTACCCCTAATTGAATCATTGAATCTTGTATGAATGATATAAGTTCTGAAGTTGTCTTAACATATGTCCAAAAAATGAAAAATATTGCTCATTTACCAAATTTCTATTTATATAAGTCATAGTGCAAAACTAAACCAAACCATCATTTACCTTTATTTTCTACAGGAATAATTTTCCTATAATAACTAATCTAAAATATAAAAATGCATAAATTTTCATGGGTTCTGTTTGACCTAAAATAATTTCTATTTAAACAAAGAGTACCAAATCAAGCAAGTTTTCGAACAATAGATTTTTTATTTAATTTCTACACATCCTTAACTTTCCTTTAGATGAGTAGTTTGATTAAAATGAATAATAATAAATATTAAATAAATAAGTTCGAGATGAAACAAAATGAGCTGGATTGAAAATCTCCATCTCAATCACATCTCACTCTAAATCGGAACGGGACGAGATCGGGATGAGTATAATCAATCCCAAAAGAACACAAAAAAATCAGGATGGAATCGCGGAATGGGATGCCCACCCCCAACATATAATCCTCACAAAATTCTGCAACAAGTGATTTTAAAAAGAAGTTTGTTTTAGTGTTCTGCTTTCCTTCTCGTTTAAGAATAGAGTATGCCCCGTGCCGTTGGCACTACACATAATTTTATTTTTGCTAAATATTTTATACTGAACACCATCACTATCCCGTTTTTGCTCTGAGTAAGTATTGAAGTGTAAGTCTATTCTAAGGTAAAAATATATATTATAAATTTTAGGGTTATACTCAGTCAAAATTGAATCAATTGGGGCAAAAGTTTAAATGTTGAGAATAAGTTCTCCCCCAATCTTTGAATTCGCCAAAACATGAAGTTTAGTGTTTTTGTTTAAATGTGCATTAAGATGCCCGACTCATTTTTTCTGATATGATCGACTCGTCTCATTGCTTTGAAAACTATTAAAGTCGTGAAGTACGTTATACATTTTTTAATTATAAAATATATATATTTAAAATTTTAGCACTTATATTGATTAATGATTTTGTTGGAAAGATCTTCAAAAATGCATTTCAATGATACTAAGTTTACCAAAATCCGATAACGATGTCTCGTCTCAAAATTGTGCGAGAAAGACATGTGGTGGAATGTCACAATCTTCACTACTACCCCACTTTCTCTCCTTTGCTCCACTCTTTTTTCCCACCATTTTTATGTTTTCTAGAAAGAAAGAAAAAAAGTTCAAATGCACCTTAAAAAAGAAATCATCTTCAGTGAGGTTTTTCTTATGCTAATAATATCCTTGGGTCTACCTACCACCCTTTTCTGCGCAACAAGTAAAAGAAATTCTTTTCTAAAATATTTACGTGTGTATTATAATTCAAAGTTTGATTTTTAAATATAAAGGAGTTACATCCTCAAAGATGACGGGTGCAACATGAGGACTTCCCTGGAGGTTACTCATCCTAAAACTACTCTCACTCAAGCACACATAATTGCAGAGTTTGTGAATAAGTGTTGCTATGATCGCACCCAAGTATTTGAATAGATTTCAGATTCGGAGTCTCCCTCAGCATCCAATCCCTACAATAAGAAACTAGTCTACTCCATGTCAACGAAAACACCCATAGGGTTCAATTTCTGTTGTGGAAATCCAATCTTAAAATCCTGCCTACCAGTGAACAACTCTACAAACATTATCTGAATGTACCCAAAGAATATCCCTTTTGTGCAGACCCAAGTGAAACAATTGAATATATCCTGTTCTTGTGTCCTATTACTACTCAAATATGGTCTGTATCACCACTGCCTATTAACTGGCATAGCATACCTAGAGGTAGTATTATTACTTACTTTGGTGATATTTGTATATTGGATGATCTAACCATGAAGAGGCAGGGGCATTTAATCAACATAGCAACAACATTGGTAGACACAAGTTGACATGCTAGGAATTAAGCAGTGTTTAATGGTACCAAACCTAATGTGTGAGCACTAATCAGAGCCACTTGAAGGAAGAAAAAGAGCTGGAAAAAGCCTGCAATGTAAAGAACAACATGAACTAAATGGAGAACCTGAAGGAGTGAAACAGACTTGACAAACTAATGAGCAGAGCAATGGAGGTGAGCATATTATGATCTTGGCTAATGCAGGATTTAAGCCTAATGTATGTACATGTACTTTTGGGATTGTAGCTAAAGATGGACAGAACATTAGAGTTTGGGAAGGCAATAAAACTTTGTTGAGCACCCTACATCAAGTTTTGAAGTTGAATTCATGGAGGGAATGGAGGTTATAAACATCTGCAGAAGACACAATTTGAATGAAGCCTGCATCTATATGGACATCCTTGATGTTGTGCGTGTGTTCCAGGGTCCCAAGATCGCATTAGCTGGCTACAATCTCTGTTTATTTCTAATTTCACAAACTTCTTAGAATTTGGCTTTGTTTCAAGTATGTACCCATATCAAGCTTAAGCTTGGACATGGCCCATGACCTGACCAAAATAGCTAGACAATCAGTTTCTGCCTTTCTGGTTCTTAATGAAATGCTGGTTCAACAAAAAAATAAAAAATAAAACCGCATAGCTAGGTAAGAAGAAGACTTGTCGTGAATCATAGGTCCAACATTCAAATTATGCCACATCATGTTTGCCTTTCAAATGAATTATGGTTTCAAACCTTATTTGTTGAAATTAGCTTGATGTCGAGGTTGAGATTAGCCTTAAAGTTTTTAAAGGATTGGAGACTCTCACATTCTAATATCCATAAATGCTAATAAAAAGCAAACGTCTCAATTTCTCACTCAAATGCTTCCTTTAATTTTTACAATAAGTTAATAACGAACAATAAATACATAAGAACAGTCCGAGTTCACGTTTCATTGTTCTCCTCATATATTCATGTAATGTTGGGTTCCATCTCCATTACATATATCCTTTTGCAGGAAATATTGTTTACATAGTTCATAAGCCTCTATAACCCCAAAGAGAAAGGTAAGGGCTATCACTATTAATCTCTGCCATTATCTTATTTTTACTACTGTACCATGTTTTTTTAATATTTTTATATTTACAAAATTGGTACTCGTCTGTAGGATTTACTTCATTTAGACTAATGACACTTTTACTTTGGACAACACCTTAGTTTTATGCACTATTTTAAAACTTCCCTTCATTTTATATTTTATTAAACTAGTTGATGAGATGAGTTGTTTATTTTCCTTTCGTTTTTTTTAACAGACATTTAAAATAACATGGTTCTTAAAATACTTTCGCTTGTGATTTAGGGTGCCAGATATTTTACAGACCAGAGTGTGAACTGTCATGGTATGTTATGATCCAACTTATTAAGCGGTTTAACGTATTTTCACTAATTCTTGATTTTTTTTTTTTTTTTTTTTTTTTTTTTACTAATTCTTGAATTTATTTTACTGTCAAATTATAATCTATAGAAACCGTTTAGAAATGGTTTTGGTTGTGGGTGAACCCGCACACAATGGTAAAAGGTTTTCCGTTTTCTTATTGATGATTTTATTCAGTTTATGCAAGGGAGATCATTAATACTCCATCATTTTTGCATCTCTATATCCATTTGCAAATCTTCTGTCTTTATGTCATACTTGGCAAAAAAATTTAATTATTTTTGTGTGACTTCTTGTCACACTTTAAAAAGTGCAAAGCCAGAGATGAGTTATTGCTTCAATTTATATTGCATACTCACCATCAAAGTAGGAAATTTAGGAACACTTCTTTCATGTTAACAAGCTTTGATTCTTCGTACAAATGCTTTAGAGAAAATAAAAATATGTTTGTTAAAAGGATAAAAAAAAATATTTAAGTTGAACTAAAGGATAAATTCTAATTACTAATTACTAATTAATTTGGTAGACAAACGGCATACATAAACAGTTCCTTTCAGTTCTAGTTTGGTAGTAGGTGTTGAGAACCATAAACCACATGAATAAGCATTTGAGGTCGTGATACCACTACGAACTTGGGTGAAATTAATAAAAATAAATTAAAAAATTAGTGCTTGTTCTTTAGAGCATCCACGATAAAAGTTTCTAAACCTTAAAACTTAGAGGTGTCGTGTCTCTGTATTTAGAAGAGAAACCTTGTAGTAAGCTCTTTATAGTCTCTGATTTAAGGATTCTCAATTAGATCCGTAGAAAGCCAAAATGTGAAGTGTCGTTCAATGAATGAGCATGGGGTTCCTTGGTACACATGCACACCAATGTGTCTCCAGGGCAAACCTGATGGAACGGTGTATGGGTCTTAAGGGGTAGTGTATGGCGATTGAGCTTATTTAGTTGACACTAAGCCTACATTGTGTCAATGCGAAACGCACCAATTCTTTTGAGATGCCTATTGTGGATGCTCTAACATCCATTTACATAATTATTTCCACCACCTCTGTAATCACTTCCAACAACCCCCTTGGCCCTACTTATTGTTGTAAATCATTTATTATTTCTGAATCTCTTCATTTTTTGTTTACATTCTCTGTATCATTTTATTCACTATCTCTCTCATTTTTTCTTCATACAAAATCTTTGTACACAAGCTTATTTATAGGCAAATAACATTATGCAATAACTTGACATCTTATAACACACATAGCCTAATCTATAGCCACCTCATAACATGAGGTGGATGAAGTTGGACATCCACCATATGCTAGAAGCTTCCACAATACTCCCCCTTGGATGTTCGCCGCATGTTGTCACTTCCTTGAAATTTTGTTGGATGCGTGAAACAATGACTCATGAAAACCTTGCTGGGAAAACCCTGTGGGACAAAACCTCGGTGAAGGGGGGGGGGGGGGGGGGGGGGGGGAATACAGTGTTCAAATTGTTCAAAGTCTTTGGCAAAATTAGGCCTCTCTTATGGAATGTTCCCCTAATAATCACAACAAAGGGATGAGATTGTAAACCATCTTAGTATACTACCAAGCAACAATTTCTAAAACTTACGTCTCGTGTGGAGTACATGAGTATATCCTTTATGCAATAAAGATTGTATTACCACCATTGTTGCCTCATTGAAACCTTGACAGGAAAACCCAATGGGATAAAACCATGTCGAAGGAAAAAGAATACAACGCGCATAAATCAAATATAACATACTTCTATATGATTGTGAAACATACTTCTAGGTGTTTTCGTAGCATATTTTTGGATGCACACCGGGGGTATACTTCTGAATACTCCCCCTCGTGATAGTAGCACTTGAATTACTTGGATGATTAAGTCGGCGCTAAACTAATTTGATGAAGAGATCTGCAAGGTTGTCACTATATTGAACTTGTTCGACTTCAACACATGGTTCTTCTAAAGCCAGTGTGGGTAGAAGAATGTTATTGAAATGTGTTTCGTTCAATCTCATTTGATGGAGTCTTCTTGCATTTGAACAATACATGCGACATTGTCGTCATATTTGTAGTTGAATGACCAATAAATTTATTTAATAGACTTCCAAGAAATAGCTACACTGCAACTCATAAATACAGAACATGTTTGTGAGCTACTATAAGGGTCAAACAGAAAACTGAATCTACGTAGCCAACCAGGTGAGAATGGTTAGATCAATTAAGGAATAAACTCATATTAATAATCTCACGAAGATATAAGTTTTAACTCCATTCCAATATCTCCAAGTCGTTACAAAACTAAACCTTGCTAGTAAATGCATATAAAAAGATTATATCAAGTTAGTACCACTTGGTGCAATGGCTCGGGTAATTTTTCTTCGCCTTTGTTTTTCCAAATTCTTTATTCAAAAGAGTTTAGAGGTAAATAATTCAAACAAGAACTTATATTTTTCTGAATTTTAATGTTATTATTTCCATGATATACATTACATCTAGTGGATGTTGCCTCACAAAAAAAACACAATTTCCATGACGACGTTTCAAGAAAATTTAAACTTTGTTTAAATCTCAGACCTCTCATCACACACATCACAGTATCACATGCTGGAACACAAACTATAATAACAAAAGAGTTTTCGCTTTGATTCATGTGGTGTTTGGTAGTATTATTGATGGTGGTACTGATAATTGGGCAAATTATATGTCGGTTTTCTTCATGAATACACCACTCACATAAAAAAAAAATCCAACCTACCAAAATAACCAATAAGAAAGAAACTCAATTTTAAGATAGCAATCAATAAATAGACTCAATACTAAGATAACAATCAATACGTCGTCGGCTTCTTCTCTTGACATTTATCGTCCCCAAAATTGTCTTCCAAAGAAATAATGAAAGGTGGGTGTGGCAAACCAACGGCGTCAAATTTTGTCTTGAGGTCTTCTAGGACCGAACTACAGCTCCCGTAGGCAGAATCGTCAGGTTTCTGAAGGTCGAAAACTAAGCCAAGCACGTCAGCGCTGGCGCCCCCATATACCTTTTTGCCATGTTCAAGTACTTTGCAGCTGAAGACCTTGCTTATAGTTTTAAATTGATTTGTTTGTCATCAAACCATTAAAATATTTTTATTAAATAACACCCAAACTCATAGGCTTTTCCACAAGACCAACCCTCCAAATCTCCAGTGTGTTTTCTTTGTTGAAGTTTTCTGTCTCTCTATGTTGTTTATACTCTTCACTGATTTTTCTTAAAACTCAAAACCTTGTTGAAAATTGGGTAAAGATACTAGACATGGAGAGATAGAGTGATAAGCCTACTAAACATCAAAGTATGTGCCAAATACCAACATGTCTATGAAACAATGAGTTTCCTGATGGATTGGTAAATGAAACAAATAAAAAATAAAAATATGGGTAGTAAGCTAGGTGGTGCTGAGTTAATTTATTCGGCTGATGTGGGTGGGTGTGCTCGTGTGTTATTATTAATCAAGGTATTGAATGTTGTATTGTATGTTGTCAATGTGATTTTGGATTTCTTAAATGGAATTATTTCTCATATGTGGCAAATTCAATTCATCAAATTACTGTGAGGTGTGGGCATAATTGCTTTCACCCAAATTGGTGTCTATTATAACCACTTTGTTGTCAAATATGAATCTTTTGACAAATATTGTTATTTCGAAGTATGTAAGCAATTAAGCACAAATGTTATTTGTTTAATATTTATTGCATTTGGGACTGTTCACAATGATCATTGTTTTTGTCATGTCATCCCACAAAAATGGACCTACTTAAAATAACTTTTGTAAAACAAAGTAGATCTGATATGCAACAGAAAGTTAACTATACGTGTATTTTATGCACCTAACCATATAAATTCCATAAGATATATTTATATGAATTTATATGTGGCTTTTATTTTTTACGTGTTATGTCACATGCATTACACACCTCATCGAGAGTTACTCTATTGACCAAGTGGCACACCTCTTATGGGTGAATGAATTGTATAAAAAATGACAACTCTCGAAGTGGTAGGTCTAGAAGTGGTGACTAAAGTAATCACCCCAACAGAGGTAGTCACAATACTTACCACATGGTTCAAGGCTCATGCTTGGTACAATGATAAAACTCCTGCGAAGGATACTGAGAATCCTTCTAGAAATGACACTTGTCATCGATGTAGTAAATATAAACATTGGTCATATGTTTGTCGTGGTGATAACGTGTTGTAAACCATAGAACAATAGCACTACAACAAATGATGGAAAATCTATTTTATTCTGTATCATTTATTGTTTATGAATCTCTTCATTTTTTACATTGTTTGTATCATTTTATTTACTATCTCTCTCATTTTTTCTTCATATAAAATCTCTGTAGGCAAGCTTATTTATAGGCAGTGTTCTAAAAATCGCTAGGCGCTGGGCGGACGGCGAGCAGGTGCCTAGCGCCCAGGGGCCTAGGCGGGTGCCTAGGCGGGCGCCTAGGCGGTCTTAGGTTTTGTATTATAACTTTAATAATTTACAAAAATTAAGCATAATACTTTATCAATTACATCCAATTTAATGCCAATATACATATGCAAAATTTAAAAACATGAAAAATTAACAATCGTGAACAAAATTTATTAAAACTCAAATGACTGAAGTTGGTCATGATGGGTACTTTATATAAATTTGAATTTGTGTACTCTTTTATTTTTCTTCAAATTGCATGAATAACCTCAGTTATGTTTAATAAAATCTACATTAGTAAAATTGGTATCGGCAGATCCTTTGAGAATTTCATTAAGTAATCATCATTTGCTACATTTAGACATATACTGAATAAAAAACAGTTAAATAGTTTATTTCTAAAAAATATGAAAGAAAAATAAAATAAGAACACAATCATCCTTATTAAAAATAAAAAAAAATAAAAATCGCCCAAACCGCCTAGACCCCGCCTAGAGTCCGCCCAGACCCGCCCAGACCCGCCCAAAACCGCCCAGACTGCCCACCCAGCCATTAATCTGGGCGGTTTTCCACCTTCTAGCGCCTAGACCGATTTTTAGAACACTGTTTATAGGCAATTAACATGAGGTCGATGAAGGCAGACATCCACCATATGCTATAAGCTTCCAGAATAGTTATTATTATTATTATTATTATTATTATTATTATTATTATTATTATTATTATTATTATTATTATTATTATTATTTTACTAACATACAATGTTTGTTTCCCCATTCCCTTCACCCATTTCCACCAAAACACCATAAACAAATACCTGTAAGGCTGTAACAAGTAACAACTAACAAATCATTTAAACTCGGGTTCTTTACGATAAATCCAACAATAATCAATTCTTTTTTTTTTCTTTTCTTTTTTTAAATTAACCTCCAGTGGGGAGGGGCAACTATGGAATGCCAGACATTTATTACTTATCAAAAAATTGACTTACAAACGCTACGGGGGTACATTACGACGTTACCCGTATGAAAACCAAAGTAAAAATTAAAAGCAAAACCTGACCTGAAATCCATTGCAAACTTAAAGCACCAAATGAAGTGAACCCAATCAGCCAGCTCCCAGCAACCCGGATAGCACCCTGAATCGTATCCGCAAAAGTTCTGTGTCGCAACAATGCAGAATCAAAAATCGGAGCGCTAACAGCACGTACAGCAGACCACGCTGACTCTGTCCAGCAGCGCACTCTGTCTGCCACGCTGAAACTGCATCGCACCCTGTCTGGGATCCTGCAATCCAACCAAACCAGCCTCCCAGCAGACCTCAATCTCAGCACCGCTGCGGCCTGAAACAGCACGTACATTAGACCACGTTGAAGCGCACTCTGTCTGGGAACAACAGCGCACTCTGTCTGCAACGCAGACCACACTGCAACTGCATCGCACCCTGTCTGGGACGCACTCTGTGCTGCAGTGTGCGGATCATCCTGTTTCGCCAACTCAGCACACACATGTGAGTCATCCAGTCGCGCGTTCCTGCAGTCCAACCAAACCACAGTCCGCAGTTTCGCCTCATGCTACAGTTTTCCCAGCCAGTGTAGAGCCACGAATGCCCGAAAAAAACTATCTCTACGCATCCCCATGACGAATGTATGCCGTATGCAATCTGTCAAGCATGATTAAGCCTGCCACTCTCCTAGGAAAATCAGTCCCATCGAAAGAAGCAGTCCTATGGTCTCGTTGTGCTCTATCTGCTAACGCATCCGCCACCGCATTGGCCTCTCTATAGATATGTTGGCAATCTAACGTCATTGTCGCTGCCAACAACTTAATTTCTTTCAAAATATTCTCCAAATGCCATGGATTTTCAAAATATCCTTGAGCCAACCACAAACAAGTTCCGAGTCCGTTTGGACTACCACCTTTTTGAAACCCAAAGCAAGACAAAGGCGGAGTCCCTCAACAAGAGCAAACATTTCCGCTTTATTGTTGGTTCCTGCACCAAAAAATATTTGTTTTCCCACAACACAATGACCCCGAAAGTCTCTAAGAATCACACCACCGGATGCCTTGCCCTTACGGGAGGATCCATCCACATTTAGCGCAACAAAATCTATGGGTGGGGGTGCCAATAAACAAATCTAACACACTTCCTTCTAACGAGTAGCACATCCAACCCCAAAGCCCGTAAAGGTGCCTTATTACTGCTAACTTGCTTGGGGATCATAAAATTATTTGCCAATCGCAACTGATGCCTAATGTTCAAAATTGCAAAGGCAGGATTTGGGGGCGTATTTTCATACACACATTTGCATCTTTGTTTCCAAATTTCCCATAAAATGAACATAGGAGTAAGAAAGAATAACACACCTGTCTGCGTATTGCGTTTTGCTCTCTTGAACCAAATTACTAGCACCGTTGAGATTTCTGCTGGTCGCCGTATATGCACTTCAAAAATCCTGTCAAAATGACTCCACACCTACATCGCCAATTCGCCGTCTAGAAAGAGATGATTCAAAGATTCTTGCTTTGGCGAGTTACAACAACGGCATCTAGAGGTCAGGCTCAAACCACATCTATATAATTCCCCATCCACAGGTACTCCTCTATGGAGTAATTTCCAAACAAAGACTGAGATTCTGGAAGGAAGAATGTCGTGCCAAAACTTCGGACTCAAATCATTGACCTTCCCATGTTTTCGTAACAGTTCATATGCCGACTGAAGGGAAAAGAGCCCATTCAGATTTGGAACCCACACACACGTGTCTTCCTCATGAGCCTCACCACTTAACCTATCAGCAAAAAGGCCACGCGCCAAGTTTCTGAGATCTCGTTGAACCAGTTCAAAATTTGTCAAAATCACCTCGCTAACTGAAGGCCAGAAACCAATTAACCAGAGCCGCCGATCTCCTGAAAGAAGCCACCATGTTCCAATTTTCCTCAAAAAAACTGATATCCCCCATGCCAATAAAGCGAGTTACTCAAAAGAAAAGGTCTCCCAAGCATGATCTCTTTAAAGAAAGGAGAAGACCCACCTTTCACAGGTTGACTATTCAAAGCAACGCCTCGTAGCCAGTATTTGCTCCTCATAAAGGTAGCCCATAAAGAGTTCGAAGTAAGAAGTCTCCACAGAGCCTTGATTCGAAAAGCCTCCATCACTATCGTCAAGTCTCTAACACCCAAACCTTCTTCCGCCTGCGGAAAACAAATTTTAGCCCATGACACCCATTTTTTCTTTAGTCGGCCTTCGCAATCCCCCCAAAAGAAGTCCGTCAGCAAACTATTAATCTGTGATAAAAATTTCCTTGGTACACACATGGTACTAAGAATATAAATAGGAATCGAGCTAAGGACATGCATAATCAAGATTAATCTGCCTCCTGGAGATAAGAGTTTTGCCTTCCATCCCTGAATACGAGCCTGAATCTTAGTAATTAGATCTTCAAAATATGAGATTTTAACTCGCCCTTGGAACACTGGCCCGCCCAAATATTTCAATGGAGCAACGTGAGATTGAAAACCTGTACCACTCTTCAAAGCCACAATGCGCTTTGTTGCTGCCTTGTCATCCAAAGTAAAAGAACTTTTACTCGCATTAATTTTCTGCCCCGAGGACGAACAATATCGTCGCAGGAACTCCATGCATCCCATGACTGAAGACTTTCTGCCATTTAAAAAAATCAAAGTATCATCTGCATACAGCAGGTGGGAAATAGGACTGCAATTCCTTGGAGTGTAATAATACCCTATTTTGCCACTCTCAAAAGCTGCTTTCAATCCCCTACTCAACACTTCAGAGGCAATAATGAAAAGAAACGGGGAAAGAGGGTCGCCTTGCCTTAAACCCCTAGTGGATCTGAAAAAACCTTTGTAGGCTCCCTGGAGCAGAACCGAAAATCCACAAAAGGCGATACAGTTGGAGATGAGATGGCAGAATCTACCACTAAAACCAATTTTTTTAAGAACTGCGAGCAAGAAGATCCATTCCAATCTGTCATAGGCTTTCTCCATGTCAATTTTCAGCACCACATTGTCTCCAAAGACCTTCCTGTTAATGTCTCTAATCAATTCCTGCACCAGGCCAATATTTTCACCAATAAACCTGCCTTTGACAAAAGCCCCCTGTTCCTGAGAAATCAACCGTGGCATAATATCTACCAGTCTATTGCAAAGGATTTTACTGAAGATCTTATAGATCACATTGCACAGACTGATTGGGCGAAAATCAGAAAAGGAACCTGGATTCTCAATTTTAGGAATCAAAGCCATGAAATTTGCCGAAAAGGACATCAGCATTGCCTCCCCTTCAAAAAATTGTATAGCTGCCTCCCAAATATCCATACTCAAAATCTCCCAACAAGACTGAAAGAAATCAGCAGTAAAGCCATCTGGTCCTGGCGCACTATTTTTGGGAATGTCGAAAACAACATCTCTCACTTCCGCCAAGGAAGGTCGTTTGACCAAGCCCTCGCATTGACCAGGTTCCACCAACTTCGGGATACAAGATAACAAATTCGTATCCACCAGACAACCACCTTGAGAAGACATCAGAGTTTCAAAAAACTCATTGGCTTTATCAAGAATCTCACCAGGTTCGGAAATAGATCTACCGCACGGTAAAGTAATCTGATTGATGGCTCGTCGCTTTTGTTTGGACTTGGTGGAAGCAAAAAAGTATTTAGTGCAGGCATCCCCCTCCTTGAACTCCTTTTCACCTGATTTTTGTATCCAGTAAAACTCCTCCTGTTTGAGAGCTAATCTGTACTCTGCCTGACAACGATGTAGATTACTACAAGCATTGACATCCCAGTTAGCAGCAACATTTAGCCCATTAGTTCTTATAGATGCGAAACCCGACAAAAGAATTGTTTCCCACTGTTGCATTTCATCCTCTAAAGCTCGGATTCTGCTAAACACATTACCAAAGACCGTCCTGTTCCACTGTATAAGAGCTCGTCGGGTCATTTTGAGTTTGGCATCCACCCTATCAATAGGTCTCATGGACCCTATGTCGGTCGACCACTTGTCCTTAATCAGATCAAAAAAACCGGGGTGAGTCGTCCACATATTTAAAAAACGAAAAGGGGGCAAAACCAATTTTTTTTTGTGTTGGCATAAAAGTCAACAGCGGAGAATGATCTGAAAAAGTTCTGCAAAGATGCTCCACTTTAGGACTACCCAAGACTGTCAACCAAGCTGAATTAACAAGAATCCTATCAAGTCTGGCCCAAATTCGCTCACTACCACGCCTGTTATTGCACCAGGTGAGACGAGGACCCGAAAATCCACAATCAATTAGACCACTATTTTCAATACAGTCGGAGAAATGAGACATGCTCGCCAGGGACGGCTCCACTCCCCCCACCTTTTCGCCCGAATGCAAATATGTATTAAAATCACCGCCGACCATCCATGGAGTATCATGGTTTGCAGCAAAATTTACCATATTTAACCAGAGATCCCTTCGTTCATCCACAGAGCATTTAGCATAAACAAAAGAAATTAAAAAATTTCTTGAAGCAGAGTCCGTTACCTGACAATGGATGATCTGATCCGACATATCCACCACCGAAAGGACAAGAGATGTGTCCCAAAGAAGCCAAATCTTGCTGCCAATAGATTCATTCGAGACAAATCCACCAAGCTTGAGTTTATTTCCAATCTCCATGTGTCTATTAGCATCAATCATAGGCTCCGCAATCATAAGTATTCGGACTTTATGGTCCACAACCATATTTTTTAACCTCCTTCTCGTGGACTGGTTACCAACCCCACGAGCATTCCAAAAAAGTAGATTTTCTATCATCTTAACCTCGGGTGGAAAGTTTACCCTTCTTAGTCTTACGACGGTTGCCCGTAGGTACCGCCAAGTCGACTTGTTTCCTAAGATTCTCATCGAACTGAGCCCCTAAAGCGAAATCTTTGATAGCTTGTGTTTCCAGCCCTAACTCCGAATCCGACGCCGCCGCATCACTATCTTCTGTGGCACTATCAAGGGAATTAGTATTCATCTTTTTTTTCTGTTTTCGCAAAGCATGATTCTCCTTCATCAAACCAACAGCGACATCATACAAAATCCCCCCCTCCTGTTTGTTCCCAGCTGCCCCGGGGACCGATAAGTTACCAATGGCCACGGGATAAAGTCGTGAATCCTGAACATCCATCGCTGTCTCCTGATCAGTTCTCACCCCTGTGATCTGTGGGAATGCAAGCCGCAATGGTTGCGACGCAGCAGGTAGGACTCCAATTGCGAGCGAAGCAGGCTTGGAAATCAATCCACCTGCTGTGATGCAGGTAGCTGGCTGGAATGCTACCTCATCGACCTCTGTTTCGGGGCAGAGCACGTCCTTGGGCATGCAGTCTGTATCGGCGCAAAGCAAGGCCTGGGGCACATCCCCTGTGTTGGGGTCGTGCTCCTGCTGGGGACGTGGACTTGCGAGGGACGTAGTCTGGCTGGGGCGTGTTCAGACTGATGCCGTGGGCTGGCTGGGGTCTCGATCTGGCTGGGGCCGAGGGCCAGCGGGAACCGTGGACTGATTGGAGCCGTGGTCTGGCTAGAGGCGTGCGCTGGCTGGGGCTCCCCTGTTTTGATGCAGGGTCTGGGCTGTGGAGTAAGTAGCGCTGCTTGGGTTGCTTGCTGCAAAACTGAGACTGAATGCTCCATTTGAGTGTCGCATGAATGGGTACTTGCCGCACCTTTCGGCGCTGCCACTTGGCGAAGCGGAGAGATGCTATCAACTTTGTGGTCATCAATGCGACGATTTACCGCCCCTGAATTAACTCCATTTGTAGGCTGCGACGGCTGGTCTTGGTCACCAATAACATGTGCAATCTCCGATATTGTATACCCCGCCTCTAAGAGGCATGCTTCCGTAGAATCTGAAACCATCTCGGCACATTCATGTAGCAATTTTTCACCCTCCTCTGCATCCACATTTTGTGTAAGTGACTCAAATTTGTTTGACAACACCACCTGAACCAAATCCGTGACCACCGACCTCTTCTCCCCAATATCCTCATTGATCTCTTCACCCTGGCTATTCTTCGCCCCACTCGGACCCACTATGGGGTTTGGAATTGTAGCTTTTTTAATGACATGTACATATTGTTGCTTTAAAATGTTGGTGTCAACCTTTGGCTTTGCCACCTTCTCCGTTTTTTCGAGATCTGAGACTTTCCCACCGCCCTTAAGACTTAGTTTTTTCCTACAAAACTCCTCTTGGTGGCCTATCAAAGAACAAAAATCACAGTATTTGAAGCCAGGATATTCTATCTTCTGCCAGAACCCCTTGTTATTAGCCCTGTCAATCCAAACTCTAGCAGGTAATTTCTCCGCCAAAGTCATCTCCACGCAAACACGGGCAAATCCCGGGCGCGATAGGCAACGGGTATGATCATCCATACGCAAAAAGCCACCAAAAGAGTTCACAATTGCTTTTAAAATAGGTGGATGAAAGAAATGCAGAGGTAAGTTAGGCAACTCTACCCATAAAGGCACCGAAATAGGGTCTTCCTTCAAACTGAACCCATCATGCCAGCGGAAGGCTTTGAACCGCACTCCACGAATCAAAAAAGAGTCTCTCGACAGAACTTTCTTTGCTTTCACCTCAGATTGGAGTCTGACTAACACGTGTCGTTGATTGAGTAAACCAAGCGAGAAATCGCCTAAAATTCCCCAAGTTCTGTGGATCGAATCACGGATATCTGCTAAGGTGGGTCGGTAACTAGAGAATTTTAGAACAATGACATGTTTTTCCATAAAAGCTTCTCCACGAGTTTCATTCGTTGCCGTAATTCCGATTGTCGGTGCCCCTTCTTTACGAAAACGAGTTCCTTCGACCGGGGTCTCCACCATGTCGTCCACCAAAATTTTCCCCAAAATCTGGGCGAAAGAAGGCTTTGTAGATCCGTCGACTGGTTCCCCATGCCCAGGTCCCGTGGGGAGAATGCCGGCAGCAGGCGCTGACATCACATCCAATGAACAGCGTGAAACACTGATCTGTGTGTCAGTTCTGTTTGTCGGCCTGGGTCGTATCTACGTCTGGATCGTAACGGCTGTTATGTCGTTACGGCGGCTGAGTCGTAACAGACTACCGTGCAGTCAACGCCCAGGCAAGATCCAACACACACACACAGTGCGTGTGTCGGGCTAGTCAGCCAGGGGTCGGCAGTACCGAAACGACATGTCGGCGTCTCTAGGCGATGCACAAATCTAGTCGGCCTGACGCCGGCCAAAAGCGACAGAGATCCTAGGTTTTTCTAAGACGGCTGTAAAGCAATGGCCAGGATTGATTCCCTGGGCCTTGGGACGGCTAGGATTGAAAGAGCCGCAATTTGGAAAAGGTTCCCAAAACGCCCCTCAAAATCGCCTCTCTCAGCTCCTTTTGAGAAGCACTCGACGCCCCTTCAATTAAAAATGTGACGAGTTAATCATCCTAAAACAACCATTCAACAATAATCAATTCATTCGGTTAATGGTGTCCTTCCCTCCCTCCCCACATTGACTTGTCCTTTTTTAAGAAACCCCCACACATCGCTCTCTCTCGACCTCTCAATCTGCTTCTTTTTATTACCAAACATACAGAAAGTTCTCTACTTGAAAGCTGTAAAGAAGTAGTAGCAATGGAGAAAGCCATAAACAGACAGAGAGTTCTTCTTCAGCATCTGATCCCCAATTCTTCTTCTTCCTTCTCTGATTCCTCCCCTCTCTCTGTAAGTCTCACATTCTTTGATATCTTCAATGGGGTTGCTTTGGAATGTTTGTTTGTTTGAAGTGACTGGAAGATTATCTGAAATTTTGTTGCTTTATTCCTTTCCGAAGATGGGATTTCTGAATTTGGAGCTAAAAGTTCATGTTTTCAGTAGTTTTAGGAGTTTTGTTAGAACCCCATTAACCGATCACTAGCTAATAGATCTTTAGTGGAATCAACTTGTGTGTCATGTAGTTGAAGTGGATGAAACAATTAAGCTTTGATGATATGAAGCAACGCAGTTTGGTTGATTCACTATAAGTTTGGAGAATTTTGTGTATTATAGACTTGGGGGTGCTTAGTTTCTTTCTTCTTAATCTAACAAGAGGTTTGAATTGTGTAAAATATGGCAATTTTTACGAGAAATTTAGACCTCTAACTGCAAAACAAATACCCAATGATCTGTGATTGTGTCAAGTATACGTAACATAAAAACAAGATCTGTGTCTTTGGATGACTTTGTTTCTGTCTTCAGGATCACAGTTCTGAATTTGTAATTTTCAAAGTTGGCTTTATGTAAGACTTGTTCATATTCAAGGATCATGTTTATAGGCTGGGCTGGATTTCTTGATTTCCTGTTATGGGTATTATCGTTTTGGTTATTGAGACGCTTCTTTTAGTTTATCAACATTTTTTTAATGATCAAGTTTTGATAATATATGTTTCCTTGGAAAGGCTTCAGTCTGTTTGGCTGGGGACAGTGCTGCATACCAAAGGAGTGCTGCTTTTGGTGATGATATTGTGATTGTTGCGTGAGTCAATTAACGTTTCTGCTTGCAATTGTGTTTCCATAGCAATTTTTGTTAGTCATGAGTCAATCTGTCTTTGTTTCCCTTTGTGTATTTTGGCATGTTCCATGTTTTACAGTGCGTATCGAACTGCACTTTGCAAGGCTAAGCGTGGAGGATTCAAAGATACCTTCCCTGATGAGCTACTTGGAGCAGTTCTGAAGGTTTGTCGTACTAACGAATGTCAAAGCATCAGTGTCAACTGTTGTTAATTGCCATTAACTTTTTTTTTTATCATTTATTTATTGTTAACTTACTGCATGCTGAATGATGCTCTAGGCTGTGATAGAGAAGACAGGTTTGAATCCAAGTGAAGTTGGAGATGTTGTTGTTGGTACTGTCTTGGCACCGGGTTCTCAAAGAGCAAGTGAATGCAGGATGGCTGCATTCTATGCTGGTTTACCTGGTATCTTTATTGTCCGCCCTTCCCTTTTGACTGTTCTTTTTTTCCTTCTTCAATTCCTTCCTACTTCATGAATCTTAGCCTTAATATTTTGACCAGAGACGGTTCCGATACGGACCGTGAACAGACAATGCTCATCTGGTCTCCAGGCATGTGCAGATGTAGCTGCTGCTATAAAAGCTGGATTCTATGACATAGGTAAGAATACATGTAGTATGTAAGCGTCTACATTCTACAATACTTCTACAATCAGTAATTTAGGTCTCATATTCTACATGTTCTAAATATAGGCATTGGGGCTGGTTTGGAATCCATGACAACTGACAAAGTGGAATGGGGTTCTAAAATGAACCCAAAAGTATGGCCTCTTTTACATATATCTCTATTGTGAGAATTTTTTTTTCAAGAAAATAATGTATTTGTATGTGTTGGAACTACTGTAAAGATTGAAATTAAAAGATAGGAACGAAGGTACCAATTATTCTTGGGTTGAGTCGTGGACTAGGTCGCTCTCTTTAAGACGTTTCGCGGCTCTGCCCAAAATCGTGCAAGCAGTGTATTAGCCCCGCCGTCCCCAGGATAAAACAACCCAGAATCTTCTCTGTCTCGTTCAAACAATTGCACATTTGATGAACGGAATACTATCACCCTTAAACTCTTGTTTTGCTCGGAATCACCAATACATTGTATATAATTTAACAAAGCGAAAAACACTTTTTTGATTGAAATACAAAATGAATTAACTAATTGCAAAAGGGAAAAGAGTTGTTCTCTCTAATTCCAAAACGAAATGCTCGTGTTTCCAAAATACGTTTTCTTCTTGTATGTTTTGAAACTCTATGGCAATAGGAAGACGTCTAGATTCATTCCCTCTTTAGAGATTCAAAATTTGTAGCAAAAAGAATGGGTTGCTCTCTTAATGACCCGAACGGACGGCGGCGGCGGGCGCGAGAGTCTATCTCTCCCCTCCTCACAAAAGTGTGGTACCCCCAAGGGGTCCAAGCCCAAGTCCAAACAATCTCCTTATAAACTCTACCACAAAGAGTTGTATGGTAGATATGAGACTAAAATTAGAGAGAGATCCAGAGATCGAAACCTGTTACACAACCATTTTCTTTTATTTTAAAAAGCCATATTTCCAACAGTATGCTTTGAGATCATTCCATGAATTTGTAGGCACAACTGTTCGAGCAAGCTAGAGATTGTCTTCTTCCCATGGGTATCACCTCTGAACTTGTTTCAGAAAGGTATGGCATTACAAGGCAAGAGCAAGACCAATCAGCGGTGAGTTCTAAAGCTTTGTAGTGTGATTGGCTATTCAAGTTCAGCTGTTTTATGTGATTAGTTCTCACCTCTCAATCCATGGTTTACTAGGTCGAGTCTCATAGAAAAGCTGCAGCAGCAGTTGCTTCTGGTAAATTCAAAGATGAGATAGTTCCTGTAGCGACAAGGGTAGAAATTTCTTCAGTCTTCTAGTTTACTTTTTTTTTTTTTTAAATTATACAATGCAATGCTAACAACTATTATTTTCATTTGCTAAATGCTGATTTTTTATTTCATTTTGAAGATTGTGGACCCAAAAACTGGGGAGGAGAAGCCTGTTATAATCGCTGAAGATGATGGTATTCGACCAGGCACGTCCTTATCTGTTCTAGCAAAGCTCAAGCCTGCGTTCAAGAAGGATGGGACCACAACTGCTGGTAATAGATGCTCTCATGTCCTCCTAAAATTTACTTGTTTTTTATTTTTTATTTTTTATTTTCTCACATGCTATTCGTTGAGAGATTGAGTTTTCTTGTGGGTATCATCAGGAACTTCTAGTCAATTGACTGACGGTGCTGGAGCAGTCCTTCTCATGAAGAGAAGTTTGGCAATGGCAAAAGGAATTCCCATTCTTGGTGTGTTCAGGCAAGTCACCTTGTTTATGTTAATATTTTTCAAGTGATATCAGTATGGATTGGTTCGTGCACATATATTGTGGAAAACTCTTTATCTCACTTGTACGTAACGCAACTGCTTGCCAATGGCTTGAAGGGAAGTTCTCTGTGTATATATATATGCTATTTCTAATGTAAGTACTCACCACAGGCACTATGTGGTCAAGAACGCAGTCAATTTTGAAAAGGCTAGCTGATTTTAGACAGAGTTAAGCTCCAATTAGTTGACTGCTTCACCGAACTAGCCGATTTATCCAAGTGTCATTTCCCAAATTAAAATCCTAAGCGATCTCTAATACGCCCCTCCCTAAACCCATCTTCTTGAAATGATGTTGCACAAAGACTAGAAACTTGAGAGAGAAGAAAGTTGGACAAAGGGGAAATAGGAACCTAATGATCTTCTCATAACACAACTTCGATATGAACTTTTTTCTACTCACTGAGTGTACTGCACAAGCAGCAGTTCCACACTTTTTTTTTTTAACTTTTCCACCAGTCCACCTCACCACCCATTCTTTATCCCTCCTCTTTACTTTGCTCTCTACTTGCCCAACTCTGATCACCTGCTTATTTCCCTTGTCCCTCCTTTTTATCTTCTCCTTATTCTAATTTTCCTCAACTTTGTCTGTCCCCTGCTCCACTCAGCCAGTCTTCGCCATAAGTTATAATGGGAGGAAATAGAATTTATATTTTCATGGGAAAATAGGAACCTTAGATTCTCGTGAAGTTCTCTTTCACATGGGCATCAGAAACAACTCATGCACGGAGTCTGGTCTGATAGAGAATAACTCCTAACATGAAGCCAGTTGATTTTTATCACAATGTAAGGGTTTGGTTCAAAGGTGTTGGAGAAGGACTAACAAAGAATGAAGATGTCAAATAACCAAGATATATAGGTCAAAATCACAAACCTAAGAGAATTCACACCAGTAGACATGGAGGAGGAATAGATTGGTTTGATAAAGGAATTTTGGAAAAGCTCCTTCTTGTGTCACCTATTTGCTATTTGTAGTTGGTTCAAAAGTTGCCTGCCTGTTTGAAAAGGGGATATGAAAAAGTGTAGAAATTGCCTTAAAAGACCATCCTGGACCATTGCAATTATTTTTTTAAACAACATTCAGAATGCTTATGGGTCTGAAATCTGCTACAGATGACCTGCATCTTCAGCACACCATAACATTGAGCGATTTTATCTTTCTTCAAGTCCGTAAAGGCTTTGATGTGGTAGAAAACCCAATTTGATTGACAACTGGCATCCAAATTTCTTTTTTTTTTGCAAATAATTCTGTCTTTGAAGTGGTTCAGAATGTGATTTAAAACCATGCTCTCATTTCAACAAGCTATTCACCCAGTATGAGCAAATTCAGTAGAGACTTAAAGATCCTTCTTCTATTAACCAGTTTGTGGAAGTCCTTCAAAACATGGTTCAAAATATCGATGTCGGGTGAGATATATCGGCACTTGAAAAGGATAGATATCGTGGATATTGTGGGTAATTCATCTAATATCGGGATATATCATGGATATTTTAGATACTTTCACCTATATTCTCTTTTCTTACCTTTTTACATCTGCCCATATTGGAATTTTCTTTTTAATTATCAAGGTTTCATGTTGCTGTTTTTTTTTTTTTTTTACTCTTATTAACAGCCATCAATGCAAAGTTGAAGTTAGGCACTGAATTTATCTTTATCAGTCCATAGAAACTTATGGAGTAAATTTTCCGCAAATATTTTTATTCTGATACAGTCTTCTTGTTATACACATTCAGGAGTTTCTCTGTTGTTGGAGTAGATCCGGCCGTTATGGGTATTGGCCCAGCTGTTGCAATTCCAGCTGCAGTGAAGGCTGCTGGTCTTGAAATTGGTGATATTGACCTTTATGAAATCAATGAGGTGATAATCAAGGACATTAATTATTTTGGTGAATCGTCATATTTAACCTAACACAGTTTTATTGTTCACTATAGGCATTCGCCTCCCAATTCGTTTATTGTTGTAAGAAGTTGGAACTAGATCCAGCAAGGGTGAATGTTAATGGAGGAGCAATGGCCATTGGCCATCCTTTGGGTGCAACAGGTATCTCCATTTGCTTTCATAAGTATGTTTATCACGGTTGTGTCTAGTTTTGTTGATTGGATCAGCTGTCAAAATGCCATTCTTAACTTATTTTTATATTTGATATATTTTTTTTAAAGTTTTGGCATTTGGATTTAGGAATCGACTTTGCAACTTTCGCTCTGTTTCCATATGAGCCAGAAACTTTGTTAATTTTTATAGAACACGGTAGAACTTCGTTTGCTTCTGCTTAATGTATGCATCTAGTCTTACGGCGACAGATTACAAAACTATGGATTTAGCGAAATGATTATAAAACTGTGATGAGAGTGATCTCATAGATATATTATAGTGACTCATAACTAGATGCAAAGAGAGGTATATACATCTAGAAACAAGTGCCCTCAAGTCTGCATTTCAACATTACTTACTGCCTCATCTGCATTTATTTTTATTTTTTGTCACTGAATGCTTGCTATTTTCCTTGACAGGTGCTCGTTGTGTTGCTACCTTGTTGCATGAGATGAAGCGTCAAGGAAAGGACTCCCGCTTTGGAGTTATTTCAATGTGCATAGGTTTGATTTTTGTTTCCCAGATTCTATGTTGATTGACGATTAAGTTATTGCACTTAAGGTTTTGGTGAACATTGTACAGCTGATGATCCAAGATGTAACTAAATGTTATTTGCAGGCACGGGGATGGGAGCTGCAGCTGTTTTTGAAAGAGGGGACTGTGTCGATGACCTATGCAATGCTCAAAAGATCCAGGACAACAACTTGCTATCCAAAGATGCTAGATAGATGAATACTCTTCTACTAATATTCTTTTCAAATAAGAGGATTGTGTGAGAAATCCTAATAAAGCAGGTCTAATAAGAAGCCCAACGTACAGGTCTATCCATGGTGACGGCCAGGAGTGCTTTGGTTTTCAATGGTTTGAAGATGAACAGCTTGACCAGGCAGATCGATGGAAGCGGGATTACTCTATATTTGGTATTTTTTTTTATTTTCTCTTGTATTGTGTTGGTGTTTTAGTGTTTTAGTGTTTTAAGAGGTACTGTAATAGATTCTCTAGTTATTCAATGCCATTCATAATCAAAGTTGGTTTTTGGCATTTTGAGATTTATCACTTTCAATTCCGTAGCACAAAACATCTTAAACTTCAAACTATGCAACTGCATTTTGATATGAGCTGCTCTTTCTGCCATTATGAGAACACTACTAGGTGATGTTCGCATCATCCTTGTTGTGTTTGTTTAGGCAGCAAATGAAAACACGCATCACGATAAACCAATATATGGTTGCGAGGTACATTTGAATTTCAGCAGGAGATCCCTTGTAAAATAGTTAAACAGAGGTAAGCTTCAGTCATTTGAATAACAACCAACTAAATCAATGTGCAAAGCAGATCTCGGATGTGAAGCGAAAAACTGCAGTTGTCCAAAAAATATCGGAGTTGCTGATGATGTTGCGAAATATATTATACAGCCAGGCAGCACTCTCGGATGGAGTTCAAAATAAAGTTATAGAGGAGGGACCAAATTTGACAAAATTGTACGACACAAGGTGAAGCCATCCACAATCTAGAACACAAAAAATAAAAGAGAGCTACCTTTACTTGATGATTTAAACCAAATTATATCACGTATAATTTTTATTGGTCAGAATTTTGACAGTAAATTATAATTTCTCACCCAACAAAACCAAAAACATTACCCAATCTAACAATTTGACCACTCATTCCTCAACAACATCTAACTGCAGAAAAGCAACATCTTATAACATGTTGAAATGTTTATTAACTAACATTGTTAGAGAACATACCTGAAAAAACAACAAACAATTCCAACGCATTAGCACAGCATCCTTTGTTGTAGTCCTCCAGTGGCAATTACATCCTTCAATGTAACTAGCGTTCCTACATGACAATATGCAGAGAATCATCTTGGAAAGCCCAGCACTCCAAGTCTTTCATGCACTCTGGTTTTGGGATCATGAGAATACAATGCCCTACAATCCAACTCAAAATTAGAACATCCGCATTCCTTTGCATTCCCCAAGACTCGTACTACTATCGCTTGATGCTCCTGAATCTGAGAAATCACGAATTGAATAACCCAAGACTTCTTTACAATGTAATCCTTCAGTACCCACACTACTGTATCTGGATTAGAGTGTTCGAATATCATGAGGCAACCTCCTAGCACTCCCATATTGAACATTGAAGAAACGTGTCTTCCTGTTCTAGACTATAGGATAGGAAGCAAAAACATCCCAAATCATTCATGTTCAACATTAAGAGTTTGGATACCAAGACAAGGATGACAATGGCACAACATTAACCAGTGTAAACGTCGATTCAAAAAAAGGCCATCAAATGCTATCATTCGAAAGTCCTTTGAAATGGTTCCAACGCTTCTCCAAGAAGCACTTCTAGAGTAAGGATTTCAACTTTCAAATCATAATGAATCTTATGATATCGCTCCTGCATCACTTTAATGACCTTGTATACACTGTTTTTTGCATCGTAACCGAGACCATATAAGAAAAATATATATATCTAATCCTTTCATTTGGATACAGAGGGTCTGGTAGTTGGATGCAATCTTTCATGACAGGATTAACAACAAAGTGATTTGTTAAGGTTTTCATACAAGAACTCTTCTACGGTGAGTGGTATTGGTGCCTGGTATTGTATTGTGTCTGGTGGTACCAGGCACCGTAGATGTGCATGGAGATAGGAAATAAAGTCTATCTCCATGCACATCTACAGTGCCTGGAGGCACAAGTACCAGGCATCGTAGAAATGGGGTTCATATAAACCAACCATTGTAGGAATTTAGGAATTGATAAGAACCAATCAACTTATCATGGAATTGGAAAAAAATCACTACGGGAAAAATTGGAAAACATCTATTACAACTTAATTATTGGTTTTCATTTGATATAGAAAATTTTATATGCAAAAAATTTTGTTTAAATATTTTTGTTGGGTTCTTTCCCATTTGGCCCCATTAGTTTATAACTATCCATCCCTATTTGAACTCCATTAGTTTTTGTATCCTAGTCTAACACTCATGACTGTGTGTTCAACACTTCAACTACATTGACTAACAAACTTCATCCAATTTTTTTAAAAAGGTCAATTTATCCTGCATGTGCTTTGAATATAATTTTTACTAAAATCGCTACGGTTTATATATAACTAGAGTATGGCCCGTGCCGTTGGCACTCCACAAAATTTTATTTTTGCTAAATATTTTGTATCGAACACCTCCGTCGCTATCCTCATTTTCGCTCTCAATCAGTATTGAAGTGTAAGCCTATTATAAGGTAAAAATATATATTATAAATTTTTAGGGTTAAACTCATTTAAATTTTAATACTTGGAGGGAAATTTAAACGTCGATAATGAATTCTCCCTCAATCTTTGAATTCGCCAAAACATAAAGTTTAGGGTTTTTGTTTAAATGTGCATTAAGATGTCCGACTCATTTTTTCTGGTATGATCAACCTGTCTTATTACTTTGAAAAATACTAAAGACGTGAAATATATTATATGTTTTCTAATTATAAAATATATATTTTAAAATTTTAGTGCTTGTATTGATTATTGATTTTGTTGAAAATATCTTCAAAAATGCATTTCAACGATACTAAGTTTTTCAAAATCCGACAACGATGTAGATAGTTATGATAATTTTCATTTTGCAAAAAGGAAAACACAATATTTTTCTCTCTCTACCACATGTACATTCCACTAACTTTTTTCAAAAGTTTTTCATTATTTTTGCCCTTTTACATTTACTATATGTCATCATACAAAATGAATCTCAATCCTCAAATTCAATACATTTTCCAACTTTCAATCATAACCATCTTTTATTTCCGGTGCTTATGATTTGATTTTGTCCCAGTCGACAGTGAATAGTAAAATACCTATTATAAGATAGATGTTATCCAACCATGAATCATCTCATATCCTTATATCTCTATATCTATCTATCATAGTGGAAAACTTCTTTTAGTCCTCGTCAAGGAATGTGATTTTTCAAAAAAATTTAAAATTTAACGAAATATTTATTAATTTGAATTATCAAAATATGTTCAAAATCTGAATATTTTATTTTTTCTAAGGAGAATTCTATTAAGAAAATAAATAAAGTTTTTAAAGATTTAAGGGGAATTCCCCTGAAAATAAATATTTTAATATGGGAGTTGCTACATGTATCTGACTGTTTGACTCAATGCCCCCAACTTTATTTTGTAGATTTATCTTTTAAAAATTGTTTGGTGTACCCAACCATATTTTATTAACTTTAAAACAACTCTAATTAATTATCAAGAGAAGAAAAGTACTCACGTTGATTGAGAAATTTGTAGAAACAATTCTAATAATAAATTTTTGGATGTAGCATTTTTTAGGTTTCGGTTACTGTAGGGAGTGTTTTAGGTTTGATAATGGAGCGTATTATGAATTTAATTATGAGTAGGAACAGTCCTCCACTCTCGTCATCACAGCCGTTCGCCTTTGATTATCTGCTACTGGAAAAGATTTAAGATTTCTATTAGAATTTCAAGTGGAAGATTTAAGATTTTTGTTAGAATTTAAAATAGTGATAGTAGTATTTATTTGTTAGAATGTTAGAATTTCAAGTAATAATAATAGTAGTATTTATCAATGGATAATATGTAGTTTTTATTAATAGTTATTATTAATATGTCTTTGTTTTTGTAGTGGAATATGTCTTTGTTTCTTTTTCATTTACGTATCCGTTTTTTTTTTTGTTAAAGTACTATAGTATGGCCTGTGCCGTTGGCACTCCACATAATTTTATTTTGTCAAATATTTTGTACTGAATAACTCCGTCACTATCCCCATTTTCGCTCTCAATCAGTATTGAAGTGTAAGCCTATTATAAGGTAAAAATATATATTATAAATTTTTAGGGTTAAACTCATTTAAATTTTAATACTTGGGGGAAAATTTTAAACGCCACTAATGAATTCTCCCCCAATATTTGAATTCGCCAAAACATGAAGTTTAGGGTTTTTGTTTAAATGTGCATTAAGATGTCCGACTCATTTTTTCTGGTATGATCGGCCTGTCTCATTGTTTTGAAAAATATTAAAGACGTGAAATATATTATATGTTTTCTAATCATAAAATATATTTTTAAAAATTTAGTGCTTGTATTGATTATTGATTTTGTTGGAAAGATCTTCAAAAATGAATTTCAAATATACTAAGTTTTCCAAAATCTGACAATGATGTAGATAGTTATGATAATTTTCATTTTGGTAAAAGTAAAACACAATATTTTTCTCTCTCTTCCACATGTACATTCCACCAACTTTTTTCAAAAGTTTTTCATTATTTTTGCTTTTTTACATGTTTTACATTTACTAATATGCCATCATACAAAATGAATCTCAACCCTCAAATTCAATACATTTCCCAATTTTCAATCCTAACCATCTTTTATCTCCAATGCTTATGATTCGACTTTGTCCCAGTCAGCAGTGAATAGTAAAACACATATCTGATTTGTAAGATAGATTTTTCATTGGCCCCCATTTGTTTGTGTGTAATTTTTTAATTGGCAACCATCTTCTTTGTTAAAAAAAATGTTATTTATATTTTAGCCCCCATTAATTCAGGTGAAACCCTACTTGGGTGCTACTAATTATTTTAATTCAGTCTAACCCCCATTTTGGCCTTTGACCGTTAAGTCAACTCGATTGACTAGCAGTAGACATTAGTTTTCTTGAAATACCTCATTTACCTCTCACCAGCACGTGCTTCTTTCCCTCTATTCCATCTTCCCCCACTTCCCTCTTTACCCCAACAAACCCCTAGGTTTATAGAATATGTGGAAGAGGCAGTCTGAAGAGGGAGATCAAAATATGGCCGGTGGACACGTCGGTGTTGGTGGAGAGGTAAGTCAAACTTGTATTTTATGTATTCACTTCGCTATTGGTTGAACTGGTGCGAAAATCTGTTTGGGAAAAATGGATACCAAATGGTAATTTAGGAATTATGTGGGGGTCAAAAAAGAAATAAACACTGAATTTTATTTTTTATGTTAAAGAATTATGTGTCAATTATTTTTTTTATTGACTAGCATTGTTTGTGAATGGCCAGGATATCAGATGTGTGACCTAGAAGGTCACACTTCTTCTACTTGCCCTTGGGTTTACAGTGTGTGTAGGGTAAATCAATGTCTTAGATTGATGATGTTGACGACTAACATTAGGTAAGAAGTACCTTCAACGTCAATTCCCAACTTGTGGCAAGTTTAAGTGGTTGGAAGATGCGGTGAAAGAGGTTGAGGCAAAGGCTAAAGAAGATAACATTGATCTTAAAAAAAATATGTCAAGGTTGGAGGATGGTCTACTTCGAGCGGTAGCTCGAAAGTATGTTTTTTCTGTGATTTAGATGGTCACTGATACAAGGAATGTCCTTGGGAAAATACTTTGTGCCCGAAAGTATGCTCAACACCAAGGAAACTATTGAATCTCAGAAACCATGAAGTCTAGGTAAGAGGTTTTTTATGTGCAATAAATGTGGTAGTTTCGACTAGTTCAAAGACTATTTGAAAGTAGTGAAGGCAACTCTGACACCAAATGCAAGCGTATGTGTAAAGGTCAAGGTTGAGATGAAAATGAAATTGAACAACTTTTGTGATGAGTTCAATAGTAAGCTTGTAACAAAAAAATTTGAATTTATCGGCACATAATGTAATAGTACTAAGAATTTGAGTTTATCCATGTAATGAAGTTTGATTTCTATGTAATGAAGTTCAATAGTAATCTAATGGAGTTTACCCTACGAATGTAATGCAACTTGCAATGCAATGATACTGATCACAAACAATCAATAGTCCATTGATAAAAAAAATTGATGGTTCGGTGATCAATGTGTTGGACTGACAATGTTCAATACCCTGAAATGTCTTGAAAATTAGAAAAACTGTTGGAAAGTGATCAATCTGAAAATCATGAACTGAACTTGCAATGTAATGCAAATAAATTGAATTGGACAGTGATCAATCTGAAAATCATGAACTAAACTTGCAATGCAATGCAATGCAATGTAAATCAACTGAATTAAACTTGCAATGCAAATCAACTGAACTGGACAGTTAACAAAATCATTATTTTTTCCAGTGTTCTAAAAATCGCTAGGCGCTGGGCGGGCGGCGAGCAGGTGCCTAGCGCCCAGGGGCCTAGGCGGCACCTAGGCGGTCTTAGGTTTCGTATTATTACTTTAATAATTTACAAAAGTTAAGCATAATACCTTATCAATTACATCCAATTTAATGCCAATATACATATGCAAAATTTAAAAACATGAAAAATTAACAATCGTGAACAAAATTTATTAAAACTCAAATGACTGAAGTTGGTCATGATGGGTACTTTATATAAATTTGAATTTGTTTACTTTTTCATTTTTCTTCAAATTGCATGAATAACCTCAGTTATGTTTGATAAAATCTACATTAGTAAAATTGGTACCGGCAGATCCTTTGAGAATTCTATTAAGTAATCATCATTTGCTACATTTAGACATATACTGAATAAAAAACAATTAAATAGTTTATTTCTAAAAAAATAGGAAAGAAAATAAAATAAGAACACAATCAGCCTTATTAAAAAATAAAAAAAATATTAAAAAATTAAAAATCGCCCAGACCGCCTAGACCCCGCCTAGACCCGCCCAGACCCCGCCTAGGCTGCCTAGACCCGCTCAGACTGCCCAGAACCGCCCAGACTGCCCAAAACCGCCCAGACTGCCCGCTCAGGCATTAATCTGGGCAGTTTTCCACCTTCTAGCGCCTAGGCGGCCGCCTAGGCCGATTTTTAGAACACTGGTTTTTTCACAACTTGAAGCACACGGACTGCCAATGAAATGAACAACTTGCCAGACAAGAAATTAACAGCCTAATTGCTAGGAAATGAACTGGCCAGAAACAATGATTAACCATTAAACAACCATACCAACACACAATGCAATAAACAATGATCAATACCATGTCATTGAAGCATTAAACCAATGCTTTATTTACATACTAAGCCATTGTTTGTATTACACATCAAATGTCCAGTTAGTCTTACGTCAAAACCCGTCAAACCATTGTCTTACATCAGAGCTTATCAAACCTTGCATTGAACCATTTGTGTTGCACATACATGGCATTGAACCATTCACAAACAATGCAAGTCAACTAAACAATAATTTACACATAATTCTTTAACAAAAAAAATGAAAAATAAAAAAATTCACTATTTATTTCTTTTTTGACCCACACATAATTACTAATTTACCATTTGACATCCATCTTCCCCAAACTAATTTTCGCACCAGTTAAACCAACAACGAAGTGAATACACAAAATACAAGTTTTACTTACTTCTCCACCAACATCGACGTGTCCACCAGCCATACTTTGATGTTCCTCAGTTTCGATCGCAGTTTCCCTCTTCAGATTGTGGATCTCTCTCATCTTCAACATATTGTATAAATCTAGGGTTTCGTTGGGATAAAGGGGAAGGGGAATATAGGGGAAAATCATGTGCCAAGCATGTGCTGGTGAGGGGTAAATGAGGTATTTAAAAAAACTAATGTTTTCTACTAGTCAACCCAGTTGACTTAACAGACAAAGGCCAAAATGGGGGTTAGACTGAATTAAACCCAAGTAAGGTTTCACCTAAATTAATGGGGGCTAAAAGGTAAATAACCCTAAAAAATAAAAATAAGAAAATAGATCCAAATGTTATTTGTCTAGCCGTTAGATCAAACACGATCATCAAACAACATGATATAAGTAAAACATGTGCAAAGCACATACAGGGTAAGTTAATCTTTTTTTAAAAAAATTGGATGGAGTTGGTTAGTCAACATAGTTGAACATGCGGTCATGAGTGTTAGACTAAGATACAATAATTCAATTCGGTTGACAATTTGGAGTATGGACATAATTTTGATTCGTCAAAATTCTGGAAAAACACGATTTTGCAATAATTCAAATCGGTAAAAAATTCAGTCAAATATAATGAATATTGGATGCGACATACGTTCCTGTATAATACGGTATATCGCAAGAGATTTAGAGTTTATATTTTTGCCCATATGGGATTGCTAGATAACAAATTTTCATATATATTATAATCCATTTCATTACAATAAAAATGTTAATCCATTATTCATATTTGCAATGATTCAAAAGAAACTTAACTACTAAGAAAATAATTAAAAGTGAAATCTCAAGTAGAAAACTCAATCCTCATAACATCTTTTATAGTTGATACTGGGTTAACTGTAATATGCCCCCTATAATAAATAGCTAATGTGAGATTACCCCCCCCCCCCCCCCCAAAATAATAAAGCGGTATTTCAGTCCCCCCCCTGGATTAGATGTCCATGCTCGTTGACTGTCAATGTTCTGTATCTCAAAAAGCTCATATTGAAGAAAATCAAAGGGTCCAATAAAAACAATACGCATATCTAGAGGAAAATCCTATAGAAATTAAAAAAAAATCTTCTTCCCCAACCTATCTCCTCCTCATTCCTTTCTCTCTCATTCTTTCTGATGTTGAATTTCCCTGTTCCCCCACCCCGCCGCCTTCCTCCCCATCTTCCTATAGTTATTCAAAAAACACAGCACGTTCGTGATCCAGAGCACTCTGGATTTTAGCAGCAGACTTCTGGGCATAGTCAACAACCTCCATCTGCTCAACTACCAATCTGTTCTGATCCTCCCGAACTTTCTCAAGCTCATTCAACAAATTGGTCCTGGTAGCCAGGGCCTCATCCAAACTTTCTTGAACTCCTTTTAGTTGAACCTCCAGGTCAGCGTCCAAACTCTCACAAGCATCCCGCAGCTGAGCCTCTAAGTTGCGATAGAAGGTCAATTGTTTTCCAACGAATCCATTTCAAAAAGAGCATCCAAAAGCTGCAATTGTTGTTTCGCAAACAAACTCCCCATGGCATTGATTTTGTCCCGCGCAGAATCCACTTCAGTGCCGAGCATCCCAACATAAGTCATGTGGGCCATCCCCTGATCGAAAATCGAACACGTGGTTACGAACAAAAAGTACAGTTAAGAGGCCAATGGCAAATAAACAACTATTAGCTCACTAACATGAGTTGGTTCAACCCCTCATTAAGATGGTCCCCCGTGGGTATCTCCTACAATGGCAGACGATCAACCAGATGGGAAAAAAACCTCCTCAGAAGCTAGATAGATCATTTCCTCTGATCAACCTCCTGGTGCCACACATGTCGGCCATTAGAGCTTAGGTGAATAGCCTCTGAGCTGCAAAAATTGACGCGAGCGCCAGAGTGGAGAACTTTGGGGTTAGAGATGAGTCACTCCTAGCAATTAAGATCTCCGAGGAGGGAGGAAACTCCACAGCTTCCTTCCCTTTGTCAGTAGTAGACAACAAAACGAACCTGAGAAATCCAAGCAAGGCGACAGCTCGGATGAACCGCGAGGAGGATTCCATGAGGCAGATGACTTTCTTAGGGCACTCGATACCACCAGCAGGTCACAAACATCGCCCCTTAGAGTGTGGGACTGCAAGCCTGAGTCACCTCCAATGGAAAGCCTCACGATGGCCTCAAGAAGATGAGCATTGGCATGCTCGAGCTACTATTCATTTAGACTATTGGGGTCCTCTACCCCAGCAAAACTAAGGTGCTCTCCCTCAAAAGAAGACATCAGGGCAGGATGGCAAAAGGGAAGACTGTCGGGCTCATGCGCTATCTCCTCAGAAGCACGAAAATGTACCAATGTGTGGGAGTGCTCGACAAGCTTCCTCTCCGCGACAGGAGCGGAGAGGGCAAACTGGGCAGCCCCCACCTTGACCCTTTTAGACTTGCGAGCCAGGGAAAACAACCCCTCAATAACCTTTCTCTTGGATGGACTGGAATCCCTCGCAACTATCTTCTTTTAGGTCCCGGACACTTTAGCGCCAAAATAAGAGCCAATCCGAGTGGTTAACGCTCAACCCACCCTACCGACCTCGCCGAATAACAGACCACTGCAATCGATAAATGCATCAGTAAGTGATTTCGAAAGGGGCATAAGCGGTAGGGAGAGAAAGCCAGCTTTAGCTTTCTCCTCCTCATGAGAAAGAGCGACAACGTCGTGCCCCTAGTAGAGAAAACAGGTGGCGCATCAGAAATACAATAAGCATTATGCCAAAAGTATCAGACAGAAAAGTCATAGGACTTACTAACATTCTTGAAATTGCGATAAACCAACTTATTCTCGTGGTCAAAGTACCCAGACCACATAGAAGCAATTCCACTGCCAATTCTTCGTGTCCTTTGAATGCCCACTAAAGTAAGAGGGCTTCACCAGCCAACATGTGCCATGGTTGTTCGTACTGATAGGAGTTGTGGAATGAATCTACCTAGGCGTTGGGTGGAACCCAACAACATTCACCCTAGCCAGGGTGGTAATTAGAATCCTCTACCCATTTGGTGCCAATTGGGTTGGAGTGATACCATGGAACGACATGAATTCCCAAATAATTTCAGGATCATGGAAGCGCAAACCTACTATGATCATAGCCTTATACAGAGCTATGTACCCCTCCCTTGGGGTTATCGGAGACTTGTCCTCGCACAAAAGTGTTAACCTCAAGGCACCGGGGATCCAACACTGGTTGCTAAAGTCGGCGAGATCCGTCTCCATCATCAGAGACGTTCCAAAAAACTCAGTACAGGCCACAAGATGACAAGTCGATAACGAGTAATCATGATCGAAAATAAGTTTGCACCTAAATCGATTGAAGATAATTCTTAGCAAAGAAACAAGAATTCGAACAGGGAAAAAGATCTGACTCCCTCGTAAAAGGTCTATATAGACTTGACTTGCAAGGGAAGCAATCACCAAAAGTTGTTGCACAAGCACTAACTGCATCACAAAAGCCGAAAAGGCGCTGAAATACATCAAACCTCACATAGACCCCCACGCACAGACAATTAGTGGCCTAATACGTAGCCCGACTAACTAGGGGGAGTTGCTGATGAGACATCGATCAGTCATACGATAACAACCATATACGTGGCATGGGCTAATGCTAACACTAGAAATGTTTCAGTGCAGTTTCAAGCGGACCCACAAACAAATTGTTGTTCAGCCCGTAAATCAGGTGCCCAAGCCCAAGTTACCCTAGCCCAATAGGCATGAGTCTTAGGGCTTGGCCCAAGACAATAAGGCTTGGACACAAATCTTAGAGCTGTTCCAGGCTAGAAATCCACTCGCACGGAATCAGCTCTTAGCTCAATCAAGTATTGAGTC
Organism: Berberis vulgaris; assembly: GCA_963556465.1. NCBI lineage: Eukaryota > Viridiplantae > Streptophyta > Magnoliopsida > Ranunculales > Berberidaceae > Berberis > Berberis vulgaris. Next base: position 54,264,368 of record OY747136.1, on the reverse strand, counting down.
CTAAATAGAGCAAAGTGTTGAAGAGACTCAGTCATGCACATGATAGATCTTATGAAATATCTCCCTCCATCACACCCTCGATCGCATGGACAATTGAAAGGGAACAATCGCTATAAGAGATGGTGAAAGGAGGAAGAAAGATATGCATACACATTGTAATTTATATACAGTCTTCACTTTTTCTTGTATCGATATTTGACTTAAGCATCGGAGTGCCTTCGACCACCACAACAGTGGTCCCTAGCTTAACCGCTGCTCATTTTTGTAGGTTCGAGATCATCGAAATTAGCGAAGAAAGATCTGAACACATCTGGTGGTGTCAAAGTTCTCAACCTCGAGTGTGATGGTCTTTCAGTGAGGGTCTTGACAAATATCTGTATTTGTAAAAAATTAATCAAAATAAATCAGACCAAACCCTAGAGTTGTAAAGGACACTAATCATCCAAAGTTGAGATTTTTTTTTTTCAAAAACAAGATGATATAGGTTCAAATCTAAAGCTACAATCAGAAAAATCAGATCCAAATAATAGATCGGCGATCCAACAATTACTTACAAAACAGGTAGAAATTGAAATCAAATAAGTACAAAGCTAAGGTGATTTGGGTATTTAGTTCTAACATGAAAAGTAACAATGAAAGTGACTTGTTGAACAAAACAAAATACATGTCTATAGAGAGAAATTCAATTATTTACAGAATTATACAAAATTGAAACGAAACTATAATCGTTCGCTTTGACGTCCAGTTGAACTGAAATCCTAACCTTAATTGGATCGAAGAAGAAATAAATAGAGAGAAAACAAAGAGAATTGAAATAGAGAGAGAAATGCAATGAAACACTTCTCTTATCTCTTTATCTCTCTCTCTTAATGCTTATTGGCCAAGCAAAACAAAGCAAATCATGACATTGATGGACAATGTCGGTGGGCAGCGGTAAGCGGCGATGGTTGGTGGTGCTTCTGGTGTAGGCGTGAAGCAACGAGGCGAGGGGTTGTCTGATTTGTCTCTCAATGGAGATTTGGAGATGGAATTGGACTGAAGTGAAGATTTTTTAGGATTTAGGATTTTTAACTTTTAAGGGTATTCTAGTAATAACATATATAAACGGATATTCGGGGCATATATGACCGAATCGTAATCCGCCCCGAATTTGTGACAGATAAAATTTCATCCCCAAATTTGCTCCAAAATCCTTTAAGCCAACCCATATCCGCCTCATTTGGGCAAGGCTAATATTCGTGTAAGTAGATTGGTTTTGGCCATCCTAATCAAAACTGACTAAAAGTGTGTTGCATTTTTAACCTCTTTATCCTCATATCTCGAATTTGTAATTCAACTTCAAATTCGGTTTTAACTTCATGCCTTTTTTTTTTTTACTAAACAACCAATCAAATTCGGAAACATTTTACAAAACAATAAATAGACAAATAAAAAATGTGATTAGAAAAAAACAAATAAATAAGAAATTAAAAAAAGTGATAAGCAATAAAGATAGATTAGGGATCTAACTACAATTTCCACTTCTTACAAAAATGGATTCAAAATGAGAGGGACATCATCAACAACAGCAAGAGAGAGATATACATATAGAGAGGAAAGGTTCTCCCTACCCTTTTTGATTTCTTTGTTTCAGGTTGCAACATTTCCTTCCCCATTCTCACCTAAAAGTAAACTTTCCATTTCTCATTTCCGTCTTAAATTTTCAAATTCTCGACTCCCTTCACATCCATCCAGATCTCGCTCGCTCTCCATCGATAGTACAATCTAGGGTTTCATTTTTATCGGTGATTCAATTGAATCGAATCGATTCGATTTCAGAGACCACAGAGAAAGAGCAACAGTGAGTGATTTAGATCCAGAGAGGAGAGAACGCAATGGACGCGATAGAAGACCTCTCGCAACTCTCCGAGTCGATGTTGCAGGCGAAAGCTCTTCTTGCCGATGAGGACGTCGATGAGAATTCTCCATCCAAGCGGGTCTCCACCTTCCTCAATGTTGTTGCCCTTGGCAATGTCGTAAGTTTCCTTCCCCTTCTGATCCAATTTTTCGTCTTCATTTCGCTTTGTATTGAATCTGATTTGTTTCTTCATGAATGCCACTGTTGGATCCTGGAAGGATCTGAATGCAATTGTTATAGGGTTTGGATTTTTTGAAATGATGAATCCCTTTGCAGAAATGAATGGCAGTCTTAACTGATCAATTATTAAGAGAGTTATAGGGATTGATAGTTTAGAATTTTGAACTTGTATTGCCATTCTGTTGTTTGGGGAGTTAGATATCTAAACTGTGTGACATCTATTACTTTGGGTAGAAGATTTTTTTTTGGGTTAAATTTGTAGGCCCTCAAAGTGAAGCCATAATGGGCAAGCTCAAAAGCTAAAATTGGGTTTTCTGTGAGGTTTGAGGGTGCATTTTCATGCTCCAATGGATGGTCCAAAGCCTAATGCCCAAATTTTCAAAAAACCCAAGTGTTAACGTTTAAATCTCACACATGCAAGAGTTTTGCAGGCAGACATCTCTGTGTGTATAAATTTTTTTAAGCGACCCATTAGAGTGTAGTGTATCCACCCTAAACCTCAAATTAATCTTGACTTTTGAGTTTGAGGTTGAACTCTCCAAAGGAGATGCTTTTAGGTGGCGATATTACTCATTGGATTTGTCATCTAGTTACAAAACAAATCTCTCTAACATGAGTTGACAAGATTCACCTATCACTGGAATAGAGGGGGCATCACAGACCAAATAGGATATGGTTGGTGGAATCTCTTTGACGTAACTGCTGATATTTTCTTGCAATGAACTACATGTTGGGGTATAGAAAACCTGTTGGAACCTATGCAGTTAAAATGGATAACGAACCCATAACAGCCTAGGAGCGTTACAAGTTATAAAGGATTATATCGGAATATAACGGTATATAAAGGTCTATAATAAAATATATATTTTTATACCCCCACTAAGTATTTATGATTTAATGTATTTAGAAGGAAATCAAATGGAAACCGAGAGAATAAAAATAAAAGTTCCATCAAACTGATTTTTTGTGTATTAGTGAGATCTCTACAACCCCACACCAGCTGATTTTATAAACCCATCTAATTGCCCATCAAACAGATTAGGGAGATTTATAAACCCATCAAACAAATCTTTTGTGTATTTTATAGACCCAAATTCTTCAAAACAATCCAAAATTCCATCAAGGATTACCATAAATGGGTGGGAAAGCAAAAAATAGAAATGGAGGTTCCCGCATGAAGGCCGGAGGTTCGATCGCACAGTCCGGCAGTTCGATCGCACGGTCTTCGTCTTCTTCTTCCTTCGGTTTCTTCTTTGCATAGATTTGAAAAAAGAAAAATGAATCAGTTTTTAAAAAAAAATATATTTAACAAACTTTATAAACACCGTTACAAGTTATAACGTTTTATTTATAACGGCTGCTATATGAGCAATATATCGGTTGCCGTTACTACCTACCTTTATATCTAACCTTTATAATTTTTACATCCGTTACACATTATAAATGAGTTATAACTCGTTTTTAACTGCACAGGTTGGAACGAGTTTAACAGGAAAGTTTTTAGCATTTTTAGTTTGTAGTTTCAAGAATGACTAGTTTTCGTGGGTATTTAGGGTCCTAGACTCCCAGTCGTTGATATATTCATTAGAGTTGGGTAAAACCAATACCTAATGTGGTGTGACTTTGTGGTTTAGGTGAATTAAATGTGATGATATTTCTAGTGAAGAAAAGCAAAATGAAGAGGTTGACATGCAACTTCATGAATGCTTTGATTTTAGTTTTTATATATTACAAGAGTAGTTAAGTTTACTTGGTCCACTGAAGATTGGCTATGTACAAGCTGGATTTATGGTCCCATTTGTCCAATAAGGAAACATTCCTAGGGCTATTTTGAATCATACCCTTTATGATGGATCTTTGGAAAAAGGATGTTAAATTGGTGAACCTCATCCAAATTTGATGCAAATGTTTCAACTTCTTATTAGGCTGAATATGGTAGCAGGATTATTTGCAAGATTGATAGATCATTTTGGTCTCTTCGAAGTTCATTGTGGTAAAATGTAGGAGTGCTGGAATAAATATATCGAATGTCCGTATCAGTAGATTTTATTTATTTATTTATTTAGTTTTGTACAAGCTAATGCAGTCATTTGATTGAGATAACATAGCGTAAACTTCATTTCCCGATATAACAAACAATTGGTGTTCCAACGATTAATGCGGACAATGTAAGAAAAGCCTCAAATGCGATGGGTGGTCATAGCTGGTTGATAAAGAAATGACATATCACCATCTCAGAATTTACGGGAGTGATTAAAGAATGCCTAGACGTGGCTTTTTTTTGTATGGGATTATGTTCTCAGCAACATTCCTTTCCTGAGGAAAAAAGAAAAAGAGGAGAAGGTTAAAATGGAAGATAGCATCTAGTTTTGTTTTCAAATTAGTCTTAAAAAAATGAAAAAGAGAAAAGAAAGTCTTGCTGAAGGGATGCACATATATGTATGTTGGAAGCACTTGGAAAAATATTGAAGATCACAGTGATTAACATCTCCTCGGGGTCTGCTATTATAGTCTTAACAATTGTTGGCAATGTTTTCAAAGTCTCATGAATGCTTCAATCTCGCATATGGTTGGGGTGACAATGGATGGTGTCGTGTTGAACTGGGTCACATGTTTAAAATTTTTTTTAATCAATCAAAGAAAGCAACTATTAATAAAAAGCCAATGTGAATGAGAAGCTTGCAACACAGGAGAGATACAAGAAACAAAACAAACCACAGAGAGAACAGACTCTCCCAATCAAATATATAAACATGAAACTCAACCCTAGATTACTCCATAAATATTACCCCAAAGCCACACGAGGGCTTTGATGTCTTTACAAACAGTCAAACAATTCTCATAATACCATTAAAAATCCAAGAGTATCTTTCTTTCCAAATGACCCAAGCTCCATTAGCAGAACACCTCTCTCTGCTCCAATTGGTAACCAACTGCAAATTACAGTTAGCTCTGGGGAGTAGTGGGAGGTTTTAGAGCAATGATCTGCCATACTTCCCTTGAGAAACTGCAGTAAATAAAGATGTCAATGGACTCTTCATTAACTTCACATAAGCTACATCTATTGGGGATATAAATGCCTCTTCTAATTAGGACGTCTATTGTTAGAAGTCTACCATGGCCATTTGTTCTAATGAAAAAATTCACTCTTGGAGGAATCTCTTTAATCCCGAAGAACTTCATACAAAGATGGAAAAATAGATTTGGATGCCAATATATACTCCTCCAAGACTTGTTTTCTAGTTGCTTTCCACTGAAAAAGAGCCTCCTTTGTCATTCCACCTCCGAACGATATGTGGGGATTACGGTTACGTCTTACTGACACTCTAACCATTTCAAAATCATCAACACAAATCTGACCTGTGGGTTTGTGGTGTTAACCTATTTTTGGTGCATTATGTATTTTGTCTAATAAATTAGGTATCTTTGTACATGAAATTAACAACATTTAATTGAATTAAGGTTATAAAGATAATTGATGACATTACTAACTTATACAACTATCTGTATATTTTGTAAGGTTGCATATATTATTCCCTTAATCCCGTCCCACCCCAAATGCTGCAGGCATGGTTCGAACCCAAGAGACGGGGTACAAACCACCATACTCTTAATATATTCAGATGAGTTATATATGGGTTTGCATAAGCGTTCATCAAGTATAATTCATAATTAAGTAAAAAAAAAGTGGTTATGTAGATAGAAGGAACTGGATATCTTGTGGAGGCTAGTAATGATTGGAGTGGGTGGCTTACTACACATCCAATTTGGCCTTGTGGTACATCCAATGGCTCTTCTAGGTTGCTAAAGGGGGTGGAGTATATCCTTTGGGAAATGGGACACAATCTACGTTTTGGCATGATAAGTGGCGTGGCTCATGACCTGCAAAGATATATTCCAAGATTATTCTTATTGACTTTGAATAATCATGGGTTAGTGCATGAGTTTGATATTGAGGGGGTTGGCGAAATTTGGCGAAATGATATGATCTGCTGTTATCAAACAACAAGGATAATAGATGGAATAATTCCAGACAGCAAGAAATGAGAGAAACAAAATTGGAAAACTTGCTATTGACAGAAAAGGATAGTCTCTACAAGATGTTCAGGCTTTTGAGAGGTCTGTCTCTCCTCAGACAGAGCAATAACTCAGTTTATCAGAATTCAACACTTCCTCAATTGTACTTCCTACATCTATTTATACAATGTGTGATTCCATCATTCAAAGCAACAACTTCTGTTACATCGGAGAACAACTCGACAAAATGCCACCTGCATCACAGTTGTTGACTGAGCAAGCAACAACTTGATAACTACATTCTGAACCAACTTGACTTGAGTAAACAAGGCACTCTTCTTGACAGAACAACAACACATAAGTAACAGAATAACCACTTGCTTGCTAATCCTTCCCCTGGTTGTTAGATGGTTCCATCCTCTTGCTAATCCTTGCTGGTCTGGCCCTTGTTGGCTCATTGCATTTCCCTGGTTGTGTTGTTGCCTACGCCAAACTGGGGTTCTATCAATTCCTTCCCCAAAACAAACACCTTGTCCTCAAGGTGAAACTCCGGAACTTGCTGTCTAATTAATACAAAATCTTCCCAAGTATCCTAAAAAATGGGCAGCCCTATCCATTGAATTAGAACTTCTTCAGGAAAGCGGCTGCTCAACGACAGTCCAACACCTTCTCCAAAAGATAAAACTCATTCTCAAAGCCTACAACAGTTTCCAAGTTACATTCATCTTTCAAGGTCTTTGAAACCCTTCGTAAGGCCTCTTTGAAAGAATACTCCCAAGCTTCACCAGGTTTAATTTGCATGTCAGCTAAAACCATTTCTTCATGTTGTACCCATGGAAGCCTCCACTTGGTTGACAAATCAGGTATCAGTCTGATCTCACCAACATCAGTAAGATTAGGCTCCTCAGCTGGTCCATCACTAAATGAAGTCATCTCCATACAAGCAAAGGTTAAACCTACACCTTTCTTCTTGACTACATCATAGAACTGCTTTAGCGGAATTGCCTCCAGTGCCCGATCAAACTGGCAAGCTTTTGCACATGTCTTTATCAAGGCACCAACAGTAACATGATCTGGATCTACAGCTTTTGGTATTTCAAGCTTTCTGAAACAAGTTTCCTGTCTGGAGTTATGGGTTCCCAACCTGTCTTCTACCAATGAAGTTTGTTGCCCCAAACCCACACCTTCCGCCTCCTTGGATTGCTCCAAAGAAGAGGCCCTTCGTGAGGATTTTTCAAGGAATTTACTCAACCGTTCTAGTCCCTGTGCAAAGGACTGCATTGTCCTTCTCATCTCGTTTGCTCTTCCAAAAGATCTACCTTTGCAGACATCGTACCCTGACTTGTAGTCTTTCCTGTTATTCCAAGAGAACTGCTCTGATACCAATTGATATGATCTGCGGTTCTCAAACAGCAAGGATAATAGATGGAATAATTCCAAGGATAATAGATGGAATAATTCCAGACAGCAAGAAATGAGACAAAATTGGAAAACTTGCTATTGACAGAAAAGGATAGTCTCTACAAGATGTTCAGGCTTTCGAGAGGCATGTCTCTCCTCAGACAGAGCTCAGTTTATCAGAATTCAACACTTCCTCAATTGTACTTCCTACATCTATTTATACAATGTGTGATTCCATCATTCAAAGCAACAAGTTCTGTTACATCAGAGAACAACTTGACCAAATGCCACCTGCAACACAGTTGTTGACAAAGCAACAACAACTTGATAACTACATTCTGAACCAACTTGACTTGAGTAAACAAAGCACTCTTCTTGACAGAACAACAACAACACATAAGTAACAAATAACCATTTGCTTGCTAATCCTTCCCCTGGTTGTTAGATGGTTCCATCCTCTTGCTAATCCTTGCTGGTCTGGCCCTGGTTGGCTCATTGCATTTCCCTGGTTGTGCTGCTGCCTACCCCAAACTGGGGTTCTATCACGAAATCTCCACCTATGTAGCCTACGCCAAACTGGGGTTCTATCACGAAATCTCCACCTATGCAAGGTCTTAATGAGTAGAAAGTGGATGAGGCGAGGGCTATGATGGATAACTGTTGCATTAATGGTGCAAAGCCAAACAATGATAAATTGATTGGAAATGGGTCGGTTTCCTGTATCTTCATTTTTTATAAACATTTGGTTGATGAGAGACCTTTGGGATCAAGGTCTAATTTCTCCTTCGTCTTTATAAAAAAAAGATTGCTTACTAAAGTGTCATTATTCCCTTGGGTGGTATTGTGGAATTGAATTGCTGCTTGGGATGTCCGGGCTAATATGGGTACAAAGATTAGAAGGTGGATATGGATCCTGCTATGTGTTTTGTATTGTGGGGAATGGGAATCCTGGTGTCATCTCTTTCTTGAGTGTGATTTCACAAGATATGTTTCGAATTATTTTCATTATGCTTGTGCGGTTTTGTTATGCGTTTGCTAATTCTTTTCTAGAGGTAAGAGGATGTTATGGTATGATGTAATTTATTGTTTCGAATTATTTTCATTATGCTTGTGCGGTTTTGTTATGCGTTTGCTAATTCTTTTCTAGAGGTAAGAGGATGTTATGGTATGATGTAATTTAGATATTTATTAATATTAGCAATAGCACATTTAGCAATATTAGACATTCTATTATTCTTGTAATAGGAATTCCAATTAGGGTTCTCACATTAGTTTCCTATTAGGTTTAGGGTTTGATTTAGAATGTAGGTTAATTATAAATAGGGGCGTAGGTCACCCATTGTTACTCAGTTGATTGAATAAAAGTTATTTTGTTTATTAGTTTATTTCATTTATTGTCTATTTCTTTACTTTCTATTATTGCAATTCCGTTTATTTATCTATCATCCTATCACGTTTATGCTACTATTTTGTAATTTGGCATGAAATAAATAAATGAGTCTTGAGAAGGCTGCGCCACAAGGGATTTTGATGCATGTATGGCTTTCGCTTCGGTACATTGGTGTGCTTATTTTAGTTCCAAAGTTGATTGCCATTGCAGCGAAATACAAAAACACATAAAAAAGGCTTGTAGAAAACACAAAAAAGGCTTGCATTGACAAATGTTTGAAAAATTGAGGAACTAGTCTATATTCATTTATGCCGAAATAAGGCTCATAATGCAACCATTTATTTGCAAAAACACAACATTTCCCCAAATAAATTGAATGCTAACCCTAATTTAACAAAGTGTTGGGTCCTAATCCACATATTGAAGGAAATAACGAATAAATAGAAAATCCTAAAGGTGGTTTGCTTTCAAGACTTTCTTATTAACGGGTCCTTTCTTTTGGTTCAGTAACTTGTCAACGTTTCTGGGGCCTCGGGCCTTTATATTTCTTATATTTCAATATTGCATGGTAATGAGAGTCAGGTGCTAACTATTTTGAACTCTGTAAATGATCCTAGAAATTCAGAGTTTCCTCGTATGCTAGAAAAAGACAAACTCCTACATGGAACGTAGAGTGCTTTTATAGAAAGAAACATAAACTAAGATTTTTTTCTTCGAAATCCATTGGAAGGTATGATGGATGAGGAATCATAAATGATTTAATCCTCGCATGTTCTGATTGGCATGGTTAACCAAGGGCGGCTTCGGTTCCATAGGAGATGTTACAAAGAGAGCATACCTCTTTCTTGATTTGGTGCTTGTGTTGCAGGGATAGGTGAGTCACCGCCTAACTATCAGCCTATATTGCAATCTGCATGAAACCCACCCGAGTTTGTTTTCTGCCGTCACTTGCTGTCTGCAGGGGAAACACAATATCCTGGTCTCCTCTCGGGAAATGGCTCAAGATTGTTCAAAGTATTGAATGAGGCACATGTCCACATGACCTCTCGAAAATTTCCAGCATCTGATAGGCCGAGTCCTTGCTTTAAAGTTCAAACACTTCGCATTTACTGATATCGAGTTCCCACTTGAGGGACTTTCTTGATATTAAAGTTGCAAAACTGATGTAGCCTTTCAGTCAAGGGTGCTCGGCTCTGGGTAGTCTTTTTGCTACTATGTGGGTGCTACGGAAAGAGAGAAACCAGAGGACTTTCAAAAGCACAAGGAGAGATATCACAGCTTTTCTTATTAATGTTAAAATCTATATTGTGGCAGTAGGGCATTACATGGTTGCTCTTTAATGTTCCTTTTAATGAGTGTACTTTTAACTGGGCTAGCATTTTTTTAGGCTGTCCTTGGAGCTGGTTTGTTTTTGTTGTTTTTGGTTTTTTTTGGCTCCAGTTTGGGGGTCCTCTCACTCCCCAGCTTGGCAGCTGTATGTTTCTTTTCTTTCTTTTAATCTTTAATATATGCTAGTAGCTGCTAAAATGATGTGCATTCTCTTATATCCCTGGCCAAATGATATTTAACTACATTTTTTGATTTATCAAGAAAAGAAAAATCACTAAAATCTGTACATGACGCTTCTATTTGATTTGTTTTTGTTCCTTTATCTGTCATACAGTTTTGAAGGTTATACTGTTGATTTTGTTTAGATCTTAATTATTTGTTAATGATATTTATGACAGGGTGCTGGTAAATCAGCAGTATTGAATAGTTTGATTGGACATCCGGTTCTCGTAAGTTACACCAACACCCCTCTTCCTTCTTGTTTGGAATCTCCTGTTTTTTAAGATTATTCTTGATTTGGGAATGTCGTGTACTTTGTCCAGCCGACGGGAGAAAATGGTGCAACTCGAGCTCCCATTAGTATAGATTTACAAAGGGACAGTTCCCTTAACAACAAAACAATAGTCTTGCAACTTGAGAATAAATCTCAGAATGTTTCTGCAAGTGAGTCCTCTCATCAATCATTATTTTGATTCTGTAAAAAAGGATTCTCTTTTGTTATACATGTCTGAAAGGGATTTTAGTTGCAATCACCTTAATTTTTAATGTTTATATATCTTATATTTTTTTTATAATATATTTATATTTTTCCCAATGAGCTGAGGAGTCTTCATATGCATTTTTTGGCATGTCTTAGGTGGTCTTCGGCACTCTCTGCAAGATAGACTCAGCAAAGGTGCATCTAGCAAAGTGGGGCGTGCAGATGAAATATCCTTAAAGTTGCGTACCAGTACAGGTTCGTACATGAGATTCCATGCTTATTTTTTTGTGTGGCCTTGATTACATGCATATGAAAATAGAATTTCATTAGATGGTGCATATTTTCTTCTTATATGCAAGTTTGGATTCACCTAATGCGAAGCGTCGTCTCATTACTCATCTATCCTTGTTTGGGGATATTTATTTATAATGAAGATGTACGGCATCCATGTGGATGCACTATGTGCGACTTGCTTTGTTTAAAAGTTTTTTTAAGAGGAATAAAAAATCGTCAGATATTTCCTAAAGTATCCTTTGGGAATCATTTATTCCTCCCGCGTTATATCTCTTCAATTGGATGTCGCCATTGGACAGATCCCTTGCAATGGATCATTTAATTGATAAGGCTTTCCATATTTCAATGTTTTGAGGTAAACAAAAAATTAAACAAGGGATGACAAAGAATGCAAGTCCCCAAATTTGATTCAAGTAGCTTTTTGCTTCTAATGGTGACTTATAGACTTGAATAAGATGTGATAGTTGCAAAGTAATGTGTCAACCATTTCAATTTGAGTGATGGGCCCTTCACGTTTTTTTATGCATGATTCAGCATAGTACTAGGCAGACTGTCTTTGTGGTTGCCATACAAAATGTCATAACCTTTCCTAGTTGTTTGTTGTGAGGTCTTCATTCGTTTTGCTCCATTTATTGTGACATCCTTTTTATGCTTCTTGTTCAAAATTGCATCTTGGATTTGGATGGAAGCACATCATTTCCCATTAGGTGTTTACTGCGGATACCAGTTAGTTGAGCATTTGACAAAGTCCTCTTTTTCTACCTTGTGATGTGTTATTCAGAACCTCTATGATGTGTTATTTAGTGGGTTTTTGTTATTGGTGGTCATTTTTTACGCGCTGGCATGCAAAAGCAAAAAAAATGAGTATGTAGATGTGAACAATAAACAAAAATGACATTAACATTTATAGATACATCTATAAATGTTATTATGTCATTTTTGTTTATTGGTCGTGTCTACATACTCAATTTTTTTGCTTTTGCTTTGCTAAAAAATAACATCATGAATTTAGACTACATTTATTCTCAAAAGCCACTTCACAGTTCACACACTAATATATGATAATCAGACGAGCTGTAATGGGTTAATGGATGGCAGAATTGAAGTTTTATGGGTTGGACATGTGTTGAGCCTCAATAATGAGGTAATCACCTTCCCAATAACCATAAGATGTCATATTTTCACATAGAAATTGAAGTTTAAACAGTTATGATTGGATTGGATTCACCAATATTAATCAGTTTTTTTTAAATGCATACCGCGTCCAAGAATTTGCGGGGGGGGGGGGGGGGGGGGGGGGGAGGTGGTGCATTTTGGGGTTGCCAATCACCCCCTTAGATTTGATTGAAGTAGAGAAAGAAGTGGACAGTCTCTGAGAAAAGGTGCAGATATCTGTGAGAAGTGATCCACATAGTTCTTGATGTAATAGCTACACTAAGAGAAATAGATAAGATAAAAATTAAATGACTTGTTACATGTATTTGCTTAGTTGCATAGGACTGCACTGTTGCTTGCACAATTTGCTACATGTAATTTGTTATGTGCTTTTGAATTGTTTGCTTGCTGAAGTAACTTATTTTCGTATGCGCTTTTAAATTATTTGCGTATTTAAATAACTTGGTGTGGTTCACTTGACTTGATTCTGTTCACAGCTCCACCTTTAAAATTGATTGATTTGCCTGGTCTGGATCAAAGAATCATGGACGATTCACTGGTGGGTAGAAATTTCTCCTGTTTATTATCATTGGTGAAAGAATGCTACAGGTATCATCATGAAATGATTGATGCTTCCTGATGTATTCTTTGCCGTTCATTGTTTTTCTAGCTTAGGTGCTTTAACTGTTACTCCACTTCTTCTGATTGTGGGTTTTTCCCTCCACCTTCAGGTTAATGAATATCTTGGCCGCAGTGATGCCATATTATTAGTTGTAGTACCTGCTTCGCAGGCACCAGAAATATCTTCATTACGAGCCCTCAAATATGTTAAGGAGTATGATTCAGACGGTTGGTATCTTTGCCCTTTTCTTTTAAGCAATATTTGTTGCATAACTCATCTTAAAATGCTCTTTAAACTGAAGAGCTCGTTCAAGAGTTTGTCTTCTTTGTCTTGTATATTCTTCCATTTCCCTTTTGCAAAATAATATCCTTATGCTTGGTCGTAGGTACCAGAACCATTGGTGTCATTAGTAAAATTGATCAAGCAGCTTCAGACCAGAAAAGCCTTGCTGCTGTTCAGGCTCTGCTTAATAATCAGGGACCACGAAATACTTCAGATATCCCTTGGGTTGCTTTAATTGGCCAATCTGTATCTATAGCTTCTGCACAATCTGGATCTGTCGGCTCAGATAACTCTTTGGAAACTGCTTGGCATGCTGAGAGTGAAAGTTTGAAATCCATACTGACTGGAGCACCTCAGAGCCAGCTTGGAAGAGTAGCTTTGGTAGAAATCCTAGCTTCCCAGATTCGGAATCGCATGAAAATCAGTCTTCCCAACCTCCTTTCCGGGTACATACTCTTTCAAGCTGTTCCTGTTCAATTATTTGGGCTATGTTTGATTGCGCAGGAGTGCAACTCACAGAAACTTGCTGAGGTTGACTTCTAGGGAAGTCGATTCCTTTTTTTAAGAGTTAGATTCATATATGTTGGTTTAAATATCGGTTCATTCCCGTCATTTGCCTGCGATGCTTCCATGGGATCTGAGTTGCAATGAAACAACACATACCCAATTGTTTCCCCAACTAACTTGCAAATGGGGTGAAATCAGCGCTTATGTAGTCGCAGGTGCTAGGCGAGGAGCTTGTCCAGGGAGCCTAGTACCTGGGTTGGGTTTTGTTAGGCTTTTCAAGGAATTTTGATCACTGTATATATACATCATTTTTACAAATAAATTTGACATAATTTTACTAAAATCGTGAAACTCAAAGCACCATCAATAGCAAACATCAAAACAACAAGTCAAGCAATAACAACCCAACAACAAGCATAAATCTAAACATTCAAAACAAGTCATAACTGAAAGCAACCATTAACAATAAAAAATTTTAACATTAAAAAAATTGTTTAAAGGTCCTCATCATCCTCAAAATCGATCTTATAATATTCATCTCCATCACCAATTGTTATGGTGGTTAGGCTCAATTGGAGGAGAGAGACCAGTGTGATGGAGAAGTTGCAATCACAACTCTATGCTGCTAGTGTGTGATTTGCTTCAAAGGGGGTGGAAAAGAAATGACTTAGACATGAAAAGTCTTTTGACTTTGATAAATTACAAAATAAATAAATTAGAAGACCTGTAGTCTAAGATGAGCTCCCACGACTACAACAAACACATGCCTCGCCTTGGGTGGTATAGATCTCTGATGCACGCCGCCTGCGTAGGCATCACCTGAGACTACAGAGAACAACACATCCTTGGATTGACTTAAGGCCCTAAAGTGATACGCTTCAGTTAAGCTTCCTTTTCTTTGAAATGATATGCTTCAGTTGAGCTTTCTTCCTTTTCTTGGAAGTGTAAAGGGATAATTATATCCTTGTATCTACCTAATTATGAACATTTAATTGGCGTTCAAGAATCAATACTAAATGAACACCATCTTTGAACAGGTAAAGGGGTCATGACACTGTCAGTGGGAGGATGGTAGTTTGAGGGAATTCATGTATCTATACATGACCATGATCAGTTTCTCTGTTGGAGTGGGAGGTCTAGGGGTCTGTAGTAGTGTGCTGTGTGGAGAGAGATTGTGTTGCATGGCCTCTTCCCAAGAATGACATCTCATATCAGACATGGACACGTGTCTCAAATGATTAAGAGTACTAACTTAAAAATTGTGTGTTGAAAATTAATATTCGATTCAAATGATTGAGGACAAGATGGTACCAAGTTTCTATGACTGACTTGATGTATGTTCTTTTTTTTTTTGGGGGGGGGGGGGGGGGGAACCATTTTATGAACATTGATGTTGTATTTTATCTTCCTATTGTCAGTAACGATATTTAAATGTTATTTTGATGCTGTAAAGGCCAATATATAGCAATTTGATTTTAGTATATTTTAATATGACTTTTAATGACAGATCTGACTCTAATCTATTAAATTTCTTCCAATAAAAGCTAATGTTGATTGCTAAACTCACTTGATAAATTTCAATTCTTTAGTGGTCTGGTACGCGTGGGTTTTTTTGGCTTTCATATTGCAGTTGCTTCTAGGTTCTATGCAATTGATCCGTTTATCTTATATACCATTGTGATCGTATCTCGTACAGATTGCAGGGGAAGTCCCAAATTGTTAGCGATGAGTTAGCAAGACTTGGTGAACAAATGGTTCATAGTGCTGAAGGTACAAGAGCTGTTGCTTTGGAGCTTTGCCGTGAATTTGAGGATAGGTTTCTTGGGCACATTGCTAGCGGTGAGGTGGGTGTTTTCTTCTAGAATACATGAACATGCCACTCAGCGCCTCCTCTCCCTTCTTTTGGTTCTTACTATGGCTCTAGAAGCAAAAATGAAAACCCAGTATCAAGTGTTAGTTCACTTCTTAGCGAGCACCAAAGTTCTGATAGGAACAAACATCTTTGTTTTCAAGCAACATGGAAAAAGTTACTGTCATTGTCCATCTCATGCTTAGGAACCAAAAAATAAATCTTTTGCTTTCGTAAAACTTTATGAGAACATCATGAGTCAGTAATGTCTTGTTATTGTTTCTGATGTTCTGGGGGCCTTGTGTATAGTTTCAACCACGTCGTAGAATATGATCTACAAGATCGATTGACATCTCCAATTCTTCTATTATCATGCATGGAGTTGAATCGATCTTTTAGTCATTTAAAGTTTTCATGCAAGAACAATTAAGTAACATCTCGAAATTCTGTTGTCGTCATGCATGTTGCCTTTTTCCACCCTGCCTTTCAAAAGTAGTAGGTGCAGCTGAATCAATATTTTAGGCATTCGTATCCTTGAAAATCTTTGCCTTAATTTCTCTAACCAAATATATAGTTAGATTCCATTTGTTTTTACAGACCCAGCTTTTGTGCCTATATCTTTTTAGTTTCTAATTTTGAGTTTCATTTGTAGGGGATAGAAGCTTGTCCATTTTATTTTTGTGCAATTGGGTTTTGAAACTTGAGTATTTGCTGTCACTTTTCACGCGAGTTCATGTGAAGCATTCCACGACAAGCTCTACTTTGATTATAGCTCACTAGATTGCCTACCACTATTTTGTTTGCAGTTCATCAATTTCTATCAAAATATAAACTTAGTTACACTCAATTTATCAGGAGTTTGTAGAAGCTAATAAGTTTTCCTTCAGGGTAGTGGTTGGAAAGTTGTTGCTAGCTTTGAGGGAAACTTTCCTAACAGAATCAAACAGCTTCCTTTGGACAAACATTTTGACATTAACAATGTCAAAAGGGTATGCTTTCCCATTGTTTTCTGATTAATGTTCTTTTTATTGCCCAAGTGAGGTCTTAATAATTCTGCAAAATTTTATTTCTTCACTCCACCAGATAGTGCTAGAAGCTGATGGTTACCAGCCGTATCTTATATCTCCTGAAAAAGGTTTGAGATCTCTAATAAAAATTGTTTTGGAGCTAGCAAAGGAGCCATCACGTCTCTGTGTGGATGAGGTAACTCTACACATTCAACATTGAACTTTCTCCTATCTGTATGGATTCATCTGCCTGACAGTTTTCTAAGCAAACCAAAGTGTATGGAAGGGACATGATATTTTCTTTTCTTGCATGAGACATCAGCTTGGTCTGGCTATTACATTCTATTTTTGAAGGCCCTCCCGTCTTTTAGCAAGATTATGTATGAACTGCATTTGTAATATCACATGTGAGTCGAATTCTCAGGTTTTGGTGAGGGACAAAAAAAATTTGATGTCACTAAAAAAAGTGAGGCATGCAAAAATAGGTCCTAATATTATAGGATACTTCACTGTCATACATTCACTATAATGTTTTGGATGGTTATTGAAACAGGTGCACAGGGTACTTGTTGATATAGTTTCTGCAGCGGCAAATGCTACTGCTGGCCTTGGAAGGTATCCTCCATTTAAGCGAGAGGTAAATATTCCTTGATATGCCATTTCAGTTTTCATCACTGCTTTTTAGTGATATTACCTATTTTGAATTTCATGCGGTCCTTTGAACTCTATCTACTTACTATTAGATTGTGGCAATTGCAACCACTGCACTGGAAGTGTTTAAGAATGAAGCTAAGAAGATGGTTGTAGCACTAGTTGATATGGAACGTGCTTTTGTTCCTCCACAACACTTCATCCGTTTGGTGCAAAGGAGGTATGCTGATATGGTAAACTTCTTCAATGATGTTTTGAATTTAGCAAAATGCTTGGTACTTGTTTAAGTGCTGCATGTGATCTATTTTGCATTTTGTTAGCTGCACTTCATGGTCTAGGTTTGGCACTTAAAACCTTGTCTATGAATTGAATCCCTTTGATGTTTATTTGTTACTACTTCCGCCAATGTTGTACATCAAAAGTTGTGTTATCGGAGTCTGCATAATCTTCGCACTGCTATTTTCTCTCGAAATTGTTTAATCATCTCAACTTATTTTGTTTGTTGTAGACATATAATCAAGCAAATGTAAGTGACTAAAAGAGTATACCTTTTAATTACTTCTTTTAATCAAGCAAATGTAAGTGACTAAAAGAGTATGCCTTTTAATTACTTCTTTAATTACATACCTGAGGTCGATAATGGAAATTAAGTAATGTTGTATATCGAATTGAAGAAAAAGCTACTTATAATGTAATTAACGCAAGAGAAGTAAAGCCTATGACCAACAACTTAGTTTGTTTCTTGGACACACACATGCTACATGTCTGTTGGTGATGTAAGCGGGTAATTTAATAGTTATTTGTAATTGGCATAGATAATAAAACCCATATTAATTAGAGCATTAGCCAAATTAGGTTTAGGGTTAGATTGCTTGCCGAAAAAGCTATTTGGCTTATAAGTAAGGCATAACAATTAAAGATTGTAATTGTGGATTAATTGAATGAAATTTTATTATTTTTGTTTATCTATTATTTAGAGTTTATCATAGTTCTAGTTTAGCTTTAGTTTAGTGTAGAATTCATCATATGGTATCAGAGTCGAAATAATTCTAAATTGGCGTGAGGGATTGTTTGAATAAGAAAAGATTAAAGAGAAATTGAGAAGAAGAATTCAAAGACATTTGAAGAAGATTTGAAAGGATAAAGAAAAAAAAAGGAAATGAGAGTCTATTCTCTCCTGCCATCAACATCACCACCAGATCCAGCCTCGACCACCGTCCAATGCAGCCCCTGGAACCGGATCACCGCCATCGAACACCCACATGCCCCTATTTTAGAAGGAAGGATATTTTTGCAGATCATGTCGTGTTGGAGAAGGAAGGATATTTTTGCAGAATTTCAATCATGTCCTGGCCTGATTTTATGAAATAATTCTCGGCCCAGACATGTTATTTACACCTAGTAAGACATGTTATTTACACCCTAGTAAGTGGTTGTGTACACCCCTAGTTCTGGTTGTCTTTGAATCAGTCCCCGAAATAATCAAAGTTTGTAGATTAATCTCGACGGTCCATAAATTGCAGAACAATCCTTGATCCAACCAAAGAATGTGATTTCTCCAAAAATATCGAAATTGTTACAAATTTTTTTCCGAGTTACCAAAATTTCTTTCGAAATCCAAAATATTTATTTCTATTTTCAGACCAATCTCAATTAACGTACATTAGAACCTGTTATAACCTTAGTTTAATATTAAAATTTTGTTATATTTCTTTTTTCAGGCTCTCGATTAACGTACATTAAAACCCGTTATAACCTTAGGGGGGTGTATTGTATATGGATTCTTATGGAATTGATAAATAATTTGAAAAGTCCACGGACTCTTTAAATTGTCCACAGACTCTTTAAATTAATTGTCCACGGACTTCTGCTGATTTCTTAAATCCATAGACTTTTGCTACAGACTTTCTAGAGATTTATGAAAATTCACGGACTTTGTATGAACGACTTTTACAGATTTCTAATTATTTGCAAGATAAAAAGTTGGTAAATAGTGATGAAACAAAAAAAGTCCATAAAATAGAGATACATGTACTAAAAAAACTAGAAAAAGAAAAGGTCGTTAATTAGCATCTTTAAAATAAGAAGTAAACGTCCATAAAATTGTATTATGATCATTCTTCTCCTTCATGGTCACTTTCTTCATTATCATTGTTAGCAACGTTGATGTTTGCTTGAGCTGCTGCCCACATTTGATTAGCAATACTCATTCTCCATTGATTAGCATTTTCTCTTTGCTGCTCTTGGGTTTGAATATCATCCCATTCAAAATTATCTTCATCATTATCTACCGGATCATTTTCTGGTTCAGGAGGAAATTCATCTGAACGTTATTCTTTTCGAAGAAAATTATGCAATCCTGCACATGCCAAAACAAGCTCCGCTTGTGTCTTGTAAGGAAATGGTGGTGCTGATTTGAAAATTGTAAACCGCGACTTGAATATTCCAAATATTCTCTCAATTACGTTCCTCAATGAAACATGACGAAGATTAAATAACTCAATTGCGTTGACAGGATGGTTTCCTGGACCGCCAAAATCTTTGAGATGATATCGAGTGCCACGAAATGGAGCTAAAAATCGACGTCGGTTTAGAAATCCACAGTCTCCAAGGTAATATTTACCTGATCATAAAAAAATGTGCAATTAGTATGTTTATACTTTATACTATATGGTATAAAATTCAATAAGTTTGCTGCATTTTTAATGCACGTAAAATTATACCTGATGGTATTTTGAGTCCATTTCGTCCAGAAATAGCATCATTTAACACTTTCGAATCATGAGCAGAACCCTCTCATCCACTAAGCACATATATGAATTGTAAATCAAAGTTGCAAGCTGCTAAAACATTTTGTGATAGTTTCCCATGACGGTTCCTGAATCTATTTACCTCACGTCCAACAACCGTTGCAGGAATATGTGTGCCATCAATAGCTCCAATACAATCCTGAGAAAAAAGAAAAATAATTACAACATATGTACAAAAAGAAGAAAAGAACCAATATTAAAGCAATACAGTGATATAAATATTTGCTATATAACTTACATTGCGTACCTTAAAGAAAAGATAAAACCTTGTACTTTCTCTTATGTTAGGTGGTGTGGTATCAAGTAGCGGTGGTTAGCCATGAACACTGGAGCTATTGTATTCAAGCTCTTCAAGATTTTGTTGAAACTTCTGCTAACAGTGAAATGAGATCTCGCTCGAATACCATTCGAGGTTCACTATATCGATTGTTTTGACTGACAACTAGTAAAAAGGTCGCAAACATTTATTCAACACAAATATATCTAGTACTCCGTAGAGGTGTTTTCTCTTATATGATGACACATAATTTTCGAAACACTTCAGGATACATTTTGTAGACATCCCGAAAGATATGTGGGTCCCCATCCAATAACTTATTCATGTATATGTATCCATTTGATGTCACCGGTCGTCGAGTCAATGGACGTCTAATACGTTCATCATTTATATTGGGCACAAGATTATATAGCACATAAATCACTGCTTGTATTGCCGTTAATAAAATTCTCATGGCCTTGTAAAACTCTTCATTCTGTTCATCAACTCCATACATATCCATTTCACAGATTGCTATCAAAGCAAGTACCTGAACAAGGTCATTATATATTCATAATAATTGCCTATTTGAATGCAATGAATTGTTAAGGACTGAAACTGATGAAGCACCCCTGCTTCCCTAGATACTTAGGTACCTAGAACACATCTCAAATTAAGTTATACAGAGATAGAGACATGGCGTTAACAAGACATGTATCTGACAAAAAACAAAGATAACCAGGCAGGTAATGACATGAAAAATCGCAATCCAACATTCAACAAAATCAAATCATTCAACACAACCAAATTAAAAATCATCACTTGCAAAATGAAATCAACAGACAATATTTAGCCTTATGCATTAAAATCCAAATGGCCTATAGCTTATTAGCTTTATGCATCCCTTTGTGCCCAAGTGATCCAGTCAAGTCTTTGGTCTGGACTCATCTTCAAGAAAGTGTCTTGCTTTGTTTTAGTGTTAAGAAAACTAAGCGTAAAAAACTGAGCACCATTATTCAATCCTGGGGTCTCTTGAATAGCAATCCAACATTCGCTGTTCGTTGATTCTCTCTTCTCCATTATGCCACAAATTGTTTTAAAACTGGTGACAATTTCACCAAAGCCACTTGATAAGTTTTCCAGAACTGCAGCTTGAGTAGCTACCCCTTTTGAGTTGCTACTTTGTTCATAATCAACTCTACTTCTTTTGCCATGAGCTCTGCTTTGTGGTGCATCATTTGCATTTTCAGTTTGCACAAATGCATTGTTGTCTTGATCAAAGACCAAGTCATCCATGCCACCAAATTCCCAAGATCCATTTCCTTCTTCATCATATGTTGTGGCATCTGTATCATCACCTAGACCTATTGACCCCATCCCAGTTGCAGTTCCATTACCAACTGCAATCTTCAAATCCTCATAGTCTGCATAAGTTTCTGACTGAAAGTGCGCATGCGCTGGATGTGACTGAAAAAAAGATTCAAAATATAAAGAAAGTTAATATGTTAAAGAGTAAAAAAAATTAAGCTGTAAAATAGAATAAAAGTTCAAGATATTTAACCCACCTCCAAATAGTCTGCCCATACTTCATCAGGCGCAGTGAATCTCTTTGTGATCGGGTCCCATCCAAACCCAGAATTGTGGCGCATAAGCTGAGAGTAATTGCTGTATTGCTTCTTAAACCATTTCACTCGGCTTTGATACTAGCATGGCGCCTTCAACCATGAGCTGGAGCAAAACATTGCTCTTTTCCGCGGTCCAAGTTTTATAATCTTTTCGTTTACCGTTACCTTGTGAATCTCCCATCTATATATTACAACAGGTATTTTATGAAGCAAATATATGCTACTGTATGACACAACTCGAAAGTAGTGTCATTCCTCTATATGATCACTACATGCATGAAGCTAATCTATCATCACTACATGAAGAATGTATGGTTATGCCTATATGCTATATGTCATATCTAATTAGAATTTGATGAACGTTTTATGACTATTGTTTAACCTCTAATGAATTCATATGACTATTGTTCAACCTCTAATGAAGACATGCAGTAGGATATTTACTCTAAGACATTACAGTTTATATACAAATATACATGATCCAACCATGATCAACTTATATGGTCCAATCATGATCCAAACACATGGAAGTCAAAACCAACTATAAATCTAGTCATACGCAACCAACTATAGCAAAATATCATATATATAGCATATATGATCCAATTAACCATCAAAAACATACCTGAGAAGATAACCGGCGTCAAAAACATATATGCAAGGGATTGTAAGCCATAATGATCCAACCAAATATACTATATATATTTAATTCAGCGATTTATAAACCCTAATTTAATCCAAACCCTAACACAACTTCCAGATTTATAGACCCTAAGAAAGTGGAGTTTATGTAAGAGTTGAGGCAAGTGTTTCTGTGAATTCTCTTCTCAAGTTTGCAACACACAGAGACGAGAATAATGACGACAGAGCTTGAAGAACTTATAGGCTTTCTCTCCTCCCCTTCTCCACAAGTAAGCTCCTCTCGTAATCATCATCTCCATCTTATCTATCTCTAGTAGCGACAACTGCCGTTTCAATTTTTATTGCTAAAACACCCAAAAAGATAAGAGCAGCGACTCAAATTCTGCAAGATTTTCGTTTCCAGTCAAATCAAGCAGATAACTTTATTGAGCAAACCCTGTGTTTAACATGATACAACTTCTTTTCGACACACAACAGAGTTCACTCTGAAGTAAAACCTTATACCCCTCTCCGCCCCCACTCGTTTAGGACTTGGAGTAATACTAGTTATTGGTTTGGAGTACATGATTTTATCAAAAATCATCAATTCAGACAATGGGTTTTGTTTGTTTCACCAAAAGTTCACTTTTTTATGACTAATTATTGATGTTTAGCTTCGTCTATTAAGTTTTATGTGATATAGCTCTAGATAGGTTTTCGATTCTCAAGATGCATGCTTTTGACCATAATGTACTATATAATGGTGGCTTTAATCTCAACTTGTTAAATAATCCAAACCCTAACCCAAAATCATCAACGATGCAACTATGAACACTATGCAAAGATAGAAAAAGAATCGAGAAAACAAGAGGATGGGAACCAACCTTTTCGCGGCTGGCACAAGGAAGAACTTTGGGAGATTTTTTTTCACGTTGAAATCTTTGATAGGAGGCTGGCAAACTATTGAACTTTGTTATTTATACCTAACACTACAAAGTCCATGAGAATCTATGATTTTCCAAATCCATAAATATGAATGATATTTTGAATATCCTAAAACTTTTGTGGACTTTCTGAAATCCATATTGAATACCCCTAGACTTTGTGGATTTCAGAAAGACTTTTTAAAATCCTGATTGAATACCCCTAGACTTTTGTGGATTTTTTAAAATCCAAATTGAATACACTTGGATTTTTTGAATCCATGGAATTTATTAAATTGCCCACAAAATTCAGATACAATATACCCCTCTTAGTTTAGTATTAAAATTTTGTTATATAAGTGATTCTTATGCAATATGTAGTTTGTATGATATTATGAGTCTTGGAGACTGTGTAGTATGTATGAGTTTAAAATGCTTAAATTATATTGATAATTTCAAAACTACAACTGAAATTTTTATGTTCACAAAATATTTCTTAAAATTAACTTACCGAAATTACCTTGAAAAACGAAATCACAATCCTTGGGTCCAACAACAACATTTATGTGCACCCTTGAAATAGTAAGAGCACACCAACAATTAAAAAAAATGAGTAACCCATATCATTCCCAATATCCATACCCCTATTCTTCCTACACATACCCATATTCTCCATCCACATAACAATATCCATATAACACAATCCCAAATCCAGTCCAATATCCCACAATGTCTTATAGTGATTGTCCCAATTTTACTATCCTACATCACAATACACTTGTGTTTCCTATTACTCCCAACCTGAACCTGTTTCCCTTACACCACCACCACCCTAGTGACCAATGACATAAACTCCTCTACCACTTGCATTGTGATGTAGGTTGAGGTAGACACAACGTTTTGAGAGGATTCAAAGACTGGCTAACTGCCTATCTTGATGCAATTACTGAAGAGAGAAAAAGGGCGGAGGAAAGTTACCAGTGGATGAGAATAATACTATGCTACACGACATTGGCCACACTTCAACCACCGGCGTCCATCTTCCAAGGTCTCATATATTCCCACCGTCACACGTAAAAGCGAGTCATTTGGTTTGTGCGATTTATTTCTTATTTTTGCTCAAGTGGATGTTGAGGTTTCCAATAGAGGCAAAGGCAGTGACGAAGTGATCCATATTAGGAATTTTTTGTAGCACGAGCTTATGCACAAGAGTTTTCTCAATAGGTTTATTACTACTTATGGTTCATTGAGTCACCTTATCCCTTTGTGAGTTGGTTTCGCTGTTTTTATCATGGCAAGTTTCGAGGCCGTCTACTTCGTGTGCATTTCGCTTTGTGTTCCATGACCGGTTGCTAATTCTTGTCGGACTTCTTCAACCAAGCTAGAAGACAAGTTTTTCAACCCAGATGGGTGATGTAAGTGGGTGATTTAGTAGTTATTTGTAATTAGGCTAGATAATAAAGCCCATGTTAATTAGGGCATTAGCCAAATTAGGTTTAGGTTGGATTGCTTGCCAAAGAAGATATTAGGCTTATAAATAAGGCATAGAATTAAAAATAGTAGTTGATGATTGATTGAATGAAGTTTTTGTTATTTTTTTTTATCTCTTATTTTGGGTTTATCATACTTCTAGTTTAGCTTTAGTTTAGTGTAGAACTCATAAATTTGTCTTGTCTAGGCAGTGGTTGTCACAAGCTTATGACTATAGTCTAGTGCTTTCCTTTGTCTTTCCCTAATCTCATGCATTTTATCTTCAATAGAATGGATAGGCAGAGGCGTGAGGAAGAACTAAAAGGTCGAGCTTCAAGAAAAGGACAGGATGCAGAGCAATCTATACTAAATAGAGTACGGGATCTGGAGTCATTTCCCGCTTGATCAAATAGAATCGTGCATTATAATTTTATATTACATCACAGAGTTTGGTATCAATTGCCATCATCAATATGCTCTGTTTGTAATTATATGTTTCATGTTTCCTTGTAGGCAACAAGTCCTCAAATGGGAGCTCCACAAAGCGGAGGAAGCCTGAAGTCCATGAAAGATAAAAATCAGCCAGAAAAGGATGGACAAGAAGGGTCTGCTTTGAAAACTGCTGGACCTGGTGGGGAGATAACAGCAGGTCTGTGTGGAAGTCTTTATGTGCTTTGGTTGCTTAATATTTTTTGTGCCTGCATTTTGGATCCCATCCTTTATTGTTAATAATGGCTCAGGGGAGGAAATATTTGGTTTCTATTTGACATGTCAATTATTTATTAGTGATATTATTTGCGGGGTTCTTAAACGATTCTTCGGGATGTAGCAAGAGAGGAGCATCATTAGTAATTAATTGATTGAGAGTTATAGTTATTATCCTTAATTTGCTGATTGGTGCCTAATTTTTTGCATAGTATTAATTTTGATTCTTCTATCCTCAATGGAATTGGTGAGGCTGTGCATTCTTTTGTTGAAGGTCCGTGCTTTTTTTTAGTCAAGAATGATACTTGATTATGACTTCAAGCTCACTGATTGATTATGGATATTTGTTATTTACTTTTGTTTTTAATAATGAAAAAAAAAGGATTATGGGTATTTGTTAAAAGTCTCGTTAACAAAAAGTTCCATCTCTCTCTCTCTCATTCAATTTAATCTTTCAAGAGTAACGAAACTCATATTTTGCCTTACATTTCTGCCACATGGTCATGTCCTTCACATTCAATCTGAGAATTGGGGTGAATGGAACACCTTCCAGGTTGATGGAACTATATATGTATTTAAAAACCTAAACCATTGTTTTGAAAGCATAAACATATAGGATTTGAACTTCTATAGGATTTGAACGTCTATGTTCTTTCATGGAGCAATGTGGTTTTCCATTGTCGTTTAAATGCTCGTAATAGAATAACATAACATAACGTTGTGGTCAGTTAACATGTGAAACTTTAGATCTTCTGCTAGTGGTTTAGCCTTTTACTTTGCTGCATTGATACATTTAGTTATCTGAACTTTGATGTGTATTTGAAGGGTTTCTACTGAAGAAAAGTGCAAAAACTAATGGATGGAGCAGGCGATGGTTTGTTTTAAATGAGAAAACTGGCAAGGTAATTTATAGAATTTAAGGTTTCATATGCTCTTACTTAGTTCTTTCATGTGCTTGGCATGTGTTGTTTTCTGGAGTTTATGGTGAGCAACCATTCATGTTATATAAATACGTTAATGTCTATTTGCTTCAAGGTTTTTAGAGTAGGGGACAATTCTCTTACCACTTAGGAGTGCCTTCAGATGTTGATGTCATCACTTTTATTAGTCCTGTAATTTATGTAAAAGAGATGTTTTAACTTCAAAATTCCTGTTTTGCAGCTTGGATACACAAAAAAGCAAGAGGAAAGACATTTTCATGGTGTTATTAATTTAGAGGTATGGTTTATTATTACTGGGATAGATTTTTTGTTGGTTAATTTTTTTTCCAGCTAGTTCATGACCGCGCTTTTAATCTCGGATACTTAAGGCTGCAAACTCTCAAGTTGATTTGTGTTTGATAAGAGAATATTGATTTGTGGATTTTGACCTCTTCAGAAATAAAATTATGTGGATTTTGGAATGCAGTGCACTATTGCATTTCTCTTCAGATTTTGCATTTTTTTTATGAACCAAAACTTTCAATTAAAACAAAAAATAATCAAAGTCTACATAGTCATTCCAAGTCCTAAAGCTAGTAGTGATAGAATGAGCTAGTTGATTACGGTTTACATGAACAAACAAAACCAATTCCAACGAAGAGTGTTTATAAATTCTAGTTGACTATCCAAGAACACCATCTGTCTCCAGCTTAGGTGGTCATGTTCACCCCTAAGGGCCTTCACGACATCAAGAGAATCCATAGCAAAATGAAACTCCCTCCGTCCTTTGTCAAGTACCCAACATAATGCTTTTATTGTCACTAACAGCTCCGCGTCAAAACTACAACTAACATTGATCTCCAACCCCCAAAATGAATGCAAGTGTAACTCCATTAACTGCCTGTTTGGGTACAAACATGAAAGCCAACATCAGAAAATATAGTTTAAATATTATCACGCTCCACTGTATGACTGACATTCAAAATTAGATTAATTGTCCCAAACACTTTTTTTCAACTAGAAATAAGGCGTCTGTAATGATAGGCTGATGCTTGCACTGAAATATCCCCGTTGTCATAAACGGTAAACCTATCTATTGTGAGCTTGCCACAAAACATCAAAACCTAAATGGATAACTTTTTTATGCTCCACAGAAATGGAGGGTTGGACTTGGGGTTGGTCTAAGGAGTGGAAGAATTTGTAAGCTGACATGCAAACCTTTTTTAATAGGTTGCCACACTATAATCATTGGTCATTCTTTGTATTATCCTAGTGTTAAGAATAACTTGTTGAATAGGTTTAAGAAATGTACTCTCAATAGTTCCATGATCATTCGCCACTTGGTTCCTCGATTAAGTCATCTAAGACCATCAACCAACAAAGTAGAATTATGCTTTATATGATTCTTCCGAGGGTGAAAGTGTTTTAGCCGTTTATCTTCCCAAATGTTTATAGTTTGTCCATCCCTTACTAACCAAATAGAACCCTTCACAAAATCATCAGTGATCTTACACATCAGACACTCCCTTTTTAGTGAAATTAATAGCCATTCGAGTAGAGTTGCTAAAATAAATTGATCTAACAAATTGACACCACAGTTCTTTAGGTTTGGCTATTTATCTCCAAAGTAATTTTGACAGTGGGGCCTTATTTATATACCACATGGAAGAGATAGTAAGATACCCAGATGATGAGGTTTGGAAAGATTGGTTCACTTAATAGTATAACATGCTTTTTTATCGGATGACCTATTCAACCAAAATTTCATCATGGCACTATCAATCCAGGAGCAAATATCCTTGGGTAAAAGAAAAGATTCCATAGCATACATGGGAACGGAAGAGACGACTGATTTGATTAATGTAATACGTC
Source organism: Berberis vulgaris (assembly GCA_963556465.1). Lineage (NCBI taxonomy): Eukaryota > Viridiplantae > Streptophyta > Magnoliopsida > Ranunculales > Berberidaceae > Berberis > Berberis vulgaris. The sequence goes on along the minus strand of OY747136.1, from coordinate 54,235,885 downwards.
TTGCTTGTGATAGTAAACAACATTTTCAGCCACTGAGCCGGGTTTGTATCTTGCTAAAAACATAAGAAAAGTCCTGGAGTTTTTCCTCGTAGTGAGCAGTGGAAGGCCCACATATTTATCAGTGGGTTTGAGTGGTCTCACTCCTAACATCCTTCTAGGCAGTTTTTAATGTTTGTGATGAACATTAGAACTGCAATAAAGGGATGACTTAGCAAAACTCACCTCTTGTCCTGAAGAGGAACAATACTTAGAAAGGGTGGATTTAATTTCATGGCACTATTCCCAAGATGCTTTACAAAAAACAATGAGATCATTTGCAAACAACAAACATCAAATGAGAAATAGGTAGAGATTTTCTCAGCTTTGAAACCATAGATTTTATTTGCAAGCTCGGCTTGAAGGAACATTCTAGACAAAGCTTCGGGCAATATAAACAAAAATGGGGATAAGGGGTCCCTTTGCCTAAGGCCTTTAGAAGGAGAGAAACAATGATGAGGAGACTCATTAATTAAAACCTAATACTCTGTGGTAGAAATGCATTGTTCACTCAATTTACTCCATCAGAACAAAAACCTAGTCTACTCATAATGGCTACTAAAAATTCCATTCAACTCTACATATGCTTTATTCATATCTAGTTTGAGAGCGACCCTACCCTTTTTTTTGTGCAACTGCTTATTGTTACGAAAATTTTCATATGCCATACCAGTGTTGTCACCTATCATTTTTCCTGGAGTAAAGGCTCCTTGAAATGCGGAGATAATTTTAGAAAGAAACGTTTTGAGTCTATTAGCTAGTAATTGAGATAAAACTCTTATAAATTACATTGCAAGGACTGACAGGCTTATACTGAGAATGAAGAGTAGGGTTTTTTGTTTTAGGTATTAATGCTATATGAGTAGAGTTGAAAGGTTTAGGGATAAACCTATTAGGGAACATTTCTTGGATGGTGCTTAGTATGTTGCTCTCTAGGATAGCCCATAACTTTTTGTAAACAAAGTCTCAAAATCCATCTAGGCTAGGAGCCTTCCAATTACCCATACTCTGAACTACTCCCCAGAGGGGACATGCATTAACCATTCATTATCTGCTGTTGAAATACAACTAGGAAACAAGTCCAAGATATCGGACAATTAATCCGTAAACGATTGAGCAGTCTCCTAATGATTTTCTATCCACTCCCCTTCCTCATTCTTAATCCTACTGATTAAAATTTAATTTCTTTGAAGGATCGTGGATGTGTGAAAGTATTTTTCATTACGGTCTCCTAGCTTAACTTTGTCATCCCTAGCTTTTTGTTTCCAGAAACTCTCTTCTTTTTTACTTAATAGTGTCTAAGTGATGATGAAGTTCTTTCAATTTGAGAATATTGCTATCAGAAATATGGAGGTTGATAATATTTCTATTTCTTGGGAGGTTGAAAATATTGCTACAAGAAATAGGGAGGTTGATCAAGTTCACTGTCAATGGTAGTGGCTTGGTACAAGATGTTACCAAAGGATTGGCGGTTCCATTTTGCCAGATCAGTCCTAAGAGTGTCTAACTTAGCAATGGTGTTAGGATATGCCTTGTTTGAGTTAAAAAGAACTAGTTTTTGCCAAGCTGCTTGAATGACATTTGGAAGGGACGGGTCAATGGTCCACGTGCGAAATAACTTGAAATGTCATTTAGCACTTTTAGGGATAATATAAAGATTTAGGTTACGGGCTCTGTGGTCAGAAGAATAAATGTAAGTAGTTGCTAGTACAGCCAAAGGGAAAGAAGTAATCATTCAGTTGTACCTAGAGCTCTATCTAGCTTAACTCTGTCTAATGTGGTCTTTACCCATTCTTGATTGGACCATGTAAAGTTTGGACCTCTTTGAGGGAGGTCCACCATCCCAAAAGTCTGTATAAACCTGTTAAAGCATTCAGTTTGTCTGTCAGTGACCAATCTATCCCTATTTTATCTGCTTGGGATATCATAGCATTAAAATCTCCAATTACTAGTCACTTAAAATAATTGCCACATGCATGTAAAGAACTCCAAAAATCATTCCTGAATTTCATTAGGACACACACCAATCATTGTTTAAGTGATAGTCATGCAAAGTAATGGAAATAATGTGCTTATTCATACCTTCCACAGTAAGATGAACTCCTTCCCTCTAAGAGAGCGAGGCTTCCTGAGTTTCCAACAACATCCACAATGCAGGCACGAGCGAATCTAAAGCTTTTCCCGATCTCTTCCATCTTGGGCGTATCCACCTTCGTCTCCATTAAGAAACACAGATCAGGGTTTTGTTTCTTAATGAGGTCCTTTAGTTGTCGAATTGCAGAGAAGGAACCCATTCCCTACAATTCTAGGAGAGAATCATTGTTGTGGTGGTGGCTTTAAAGGACTAGCCACCACACACAACCCTGAAGAATGCTTCACATTAACTACATTTGAGCTATCATTCGGTCCGTCAACTGAAATTGCAACCTCATCTGTCTCAATCATACTCCCAACTTGATGAGCTGCTATAACCCCATGTTCATTTGCTAGGAAGATTTGGTCATCCCGGACTCCGATCAATTGATTCACATCTTGATTGAGATTCAAAATATTGGGATTGACTTCTCCCTCCCTGGGTGTAGTCACTATGTCTTCATCTACCATTGTTTCTCTTCCCATCCAAATCAAGTTCACCTTCTGTCAATATTATTTTAAATTTCTTGAGAGCTATTATATCTTCTCCATCCTCCAATCCCCTTTTCCTTAATTCATTGCGATTGACTACATCTTAACTTCACAAAATTCACACTTCTTCGCATCATCAAAAGCGTGAGTCATATTCGCATGAAACAATTCTGATCTTGTGATTGGGTAATACTCTGCACCTCCTCTAAAATGTCTCCTTTTCTCTTTCTTTCCAATAAGGGGTTAAAGTGAACGATGGCTAGGTTTATCGAGGGATTGATGTTTGTTCAATTGGGTTTGTTGGTGGTTGTATCGGTGGTGACGATGACATTAGACGGTAGGTTCAGTGTGCGCAGGGCTTGATTCTTGTGTAGAAATTGGGGGGAAGGGTTGGAAAGGATAAATTTTGTGTTATATGATTGTTTCGGGCTTGGGCTGCATTTGTTGGGTGGGCTATTGGTGGGGTATTATAAGTACTTGGTGATTTGGGGTTCACAAAACTTTGGGGTGTAGGTAGGACCTGACTTGAATTATATGGAGATTGGACTGTTGTGTTTGTGTTGATCTCAGGTAGGGTAGTATAGGTACTAGGGAAGTTGTGGTTACCAAACTATAGGGTGCAGGTAACACCTGATTTAACGTGGAATGAGCTTGGAATATAGTATTTAGGTGGGCCATTGGTAATTAGTATACGTACTATGAGATTGTGGGTTCACAGGACGAATGGCCATACAATTCCCTAACAGTTTCAATGCATTCAACATAACTTTCCACACCTTGACCTCGTCCAAAACGCCTCCACAAACGATGACGTCGAATCTCGACAAGCACTTGCCAACTAGAAGCAGTATTGAGAATGTTCTCTCTATAATGTCCACACCATTTTCTGGGTTGTTTTGTATTCATCTGCGAAACTGAATCAAAGCAATTAGCTCCTTGTTGTGTACCTGGATTGTCTCGAGGTGATAGGGTTGGTTTTTGCAAGAGGAGACTGGTTCTTTTTGTAGAGTTCTTCTTCACATTACCATACAGGTTAAAATTAGCTTAAGATTGTGAGAATACGAGTATGTGATTGGGGCCTTTGACATTGACGTTTGTGAATGAAACAATTTAATGACTTCACCTTTAATTTCACACATTCTGTATCCATGCAGTGTAGTCAAGGCGACTGCCTTGGCACGCCTCAAGGCGTTTTTATAGAATTCTGCCTCAAGTGAGGCAATGCAATGCGGTAAAATGAGGCGTCCGCCTTAGACCGCCTCGCTCCATCTTAACCACCTTAGCCAAAAATGGTTGTAGCCAGTCCAATTGCAGCCCATTTGCAAATCAGTTGCAGCAAAAAGAGGTTGCAACCCACTCTATAATAAGGTTTTATGTTTCTTGGTGTAATATTCGATAAATTTGATAAAAATAAGAGAAAACATTTTAAGTTTTGATAAATTTGTCACACTTTTTTTAAATACTTTTTGGAGAAAACAAATCATGTTTTGATCAGTCTGTGATCAACATCAATCTTGATTTTTCATAGCATAGTTCAATGATTTTTATGCTTTTGGAATACCAATAATGATCATACTTGTGGATTTTTACCAACCATTCCAACAATTTCTTCTAACAAATACTCAATATTTTTAAGTTTCTATTCTTAAAAAATATTGAGTTTTAATAAGTTAGTAGATGTTATACTCTCTTGCTAACGTCTAAACAGAACTTAGATTGATCTGTAGTGTCATTAGTTCTTATGTTTGACTTCAAGATGCTTTTGGTATATCATTTGATAGAAAATATACATTTTACAGGAGTGTAATCTAGAAGATATTTTAGAAGAAGAAGAGCCTCCATCAAAGAGTTCCAAGGATAAAAAAGCCAATGGACCAGATGCTGGGAAAGGACCCAGTCTCGTTTTCAAGATAACTAGCAAAGTCCCATACAAGACAGTTTTAAAAGGTTTATATTTCAAAATTTCATTATGGACTCTTCCGAAAGATCTATTTCTGTAAATTATGTTATATTACCTTATTCCTTTGATGTTGCAGCGCATGGTGCTGTTCTTTTGAAGGCCGAGAGTCAAGCTGAGAAAGCTGAATGGGTGAACAAGATAAGAAATATTATACCTTCTACGGGTGTCCAAGAGAAGGGGGGATCTGAATCTGGTCTTCCCATGCGGCAAAGTCTTTCTGATGGTTCTCTGGTAAGTTTTGCAAGATCCCATTAGTTGTTTACTGCTAATTTTTTACGGTTCTAAAATGCGTTTTTCTTTTCTTTTCTTCTAGTTAATTAAAAACTTACTCTATGCTGTGCCATATATGTGTACCTAGCTAAGATTTTTGTGAATTGGATTACACAGTTGTTCAGAAGATATTCTCCATTTGATTGAATCTTAATGGTTATTTTATTAGCTGTTCATTTTATCTCTCTCAATTACTTGCATGTGAAATGTGTCATACTATATGGAAAATTTAGCTAACATGTGATTCTTCAGGATTCAATGGCTAGAAAACCTGCAGATCCAGAAGAAGAGCTCAGGTGGATGTCTCAGGAAGTGCGTGGTTATGTTGAAGCCGTTCTCAACAGTCTGGCTGCCAATGTTCCAAAAGTAAGTCTTCAAAATTAAAAGTATGTTTCGTTTCCTCTTTCCTTTGGTTAATCTAAGGTCTTCAAATTTTGTATGTAGGCAGTGGTTCTTTGCCAAGTGGAGAAAGCCAAGGAAGACATGCTTAATCAGCTGTACAGCTCAATTAGGTATGTATCAGCTTTACTGAAGCAGTCAATGTAATATTTCTTTTGTGTTATTTTAACTCTGTTAGGTTGCTGCAGTGCCCAAAGCTCAGCTAGGCTTGAAGAGTTGCTCCTCGAAGATCAGAACGTAAAGCATAAGAGGGAACGTTGTAAAAAACAGTCGGACCTCCTTTCGAAACTCACACGACAGCTTGGCATCCATGATAATCGAGCAGCTGCTGCCTCTAGCTGGTCAAATGGTGGTGGCGGTGGTGGTGGGGCAGGTGGTTTTTCTAACAATTATGTACTATGTTTTTTAATCTAGATACTAAACGAAAAGGTTGCCTTTGTAGATACACACATGCACACCTGTATACATGTGTATGTATCTGTAACTTGATGAAATGATTCACAATAATTATAGAGTACATTGACTATGAATGAGTCTTTGCAAATTATGTTTAATGTGCTGATGGACTTGTTTAGACAGATCATACTCAAATTTCGTTCAGATACTGAAACTAGTTCTGTTTTGCAGAGAGCAGTCCAAGATCCAGTAGTGTAGGTGCAGGTGATGACTGGAGATCAGCATTTGATGCAGCAGCAAATGGACGGGCTGATTACAGTAGATCTAGTAGCAGATCTGCTAGTAGCAATGGTCATAGCCGACGGTACAGTGACCCAGATGATGGCCCAAGCTCAAATTCCGGCAGCCGCCGCACTCCAAATCGTTTGCCGCCCCCACCACCACAATCGAGTTCCGCAGGATATAGGTACTAGAAAATCCTTTTTTTTTTTTTCATGGTCAGCTGATGTCTTCCATTTTTGGTGGTTGTGTGAGGTGCCTCTCTACTCAACCCCTAATGATTTTGAGCATATGTCGGATTAAGGATTCTTGTTATAATATAGAACGGAGGAAAGGGTGGTTGTGTGTACATAATAAGATTGCATTTTCTACATCTCTTTTCCTCTTAAGACCATTGGGTTTCAAAATTGTGTTTGAAATCTGTGTTAACCATACCCACTTCCACCCTTTCCTTTTTGATTCTGTACTTCCAAGGGTGTTTTATTTTTCTCCCTACTTACAAGGACTTTTTTCATAACCAGTTATTTGCCTGGTAATTAAAATCCTTATAAAACAAGCATGGTTTGTTTTTGAAGTGAGCATTGTTTCTTTCTGTTACAATTGCTTTTTCATTATACACATCTCTCAATTTCGACTCATTTTGATATTTGTTGGAAATAGAAAAAAGAAGAATGACAATCAAAATTATAACCAGTCTTTGTAAATCTTTATGAGTTTAAAGCTCAAAATCGACTAATGTATTCCAAAGTTCGTTGCACCATGGACATTTGATTCCTACATATAAACACAAGATTATCAATTTCAGGGAGTCTGCTTTTCCTCATGTTCAACACGAAAAGGGATATTTTTGGGAAATGGCGTACCATTTATGTTTTTTTTTGTATTGCATCTGTCTGATTTAAGAGTTTAGGTATCTGCTAATAAATTATATGTATGGAATATCTTAGCCAAAATATAGAATGTTAAGCGTTAGAGATCCCAAATTTATAACCTTTGGAACAAAAATTAATAAAAAAAATATTAAATTTTTTATAAGTCATGTTATTTATTTTGATGACTTCATAATATAGGCGCAAATCACTAATTTCGAGTAAAAAAATAAAGAATCACAATTAAGATTTACCAAAATTGTGGATTATAGCGTTTGATTTTGAACATCAAAACTTAATTAAAAAGAATCAAAATTTTCGAGTCGTGATTCAATAAGGTAAACCACACGGGACTCAGTGAGGTTAACACTCTCCACGTTTCTAATTAGCTAATTATTTACAAAAAGAAAAAAAAAGGAAAACTAGTTCCACTAGTATCTTTCCCGCTTGAACGTCACTCCCTTCAACAAGAACTCTTATTTCCATTCACAAACTCTGCAAGGCAATTGAGAAGAAAACTCAAATCAATGCCTCACCCACCATTGTGATATATTTATATAAGATCTAATTAAGTCATTTGCAGTGAATGTGAGTTTATTAGATACAAACTTTAAAAAATGATTATGTGCATCCCCAAATAGTTGCGAATAATACAGAGCCATGGTTTTGTTTCAACTTTTGGAGTTGGCCAATTTTGGCATGTATACGGTTATTTCGAGAATTATATATTGTGAATTTTGATTTACTATTTTTATTTTATTAAAACAATGATTTATTATCTGTATTTGGTGACTCCCATATGTTAATACAATAACACATGATTTTGATTTTATTCACAATTACCTTGCAAAGTTTGTGAATGGGAAAAAGAGTTATTGTGTGAATGGAGAGTCATTCAAGCGGGAAGAGAAACCTAGTGGAAGTAGTTTTCCTATTTTTTTAGTTAATGATTAGCTAATTGAAATCGTGGAGAGAATCTTTAACATAAATTTTTCTATCTTTAAATGGGGATATATAGTCATAAGATTAATCTATTAGATCTAATGGTGGAGAGTGTTAACCTTACCGAGTCCCGTGAAGTTAACCTCATTAAATCACAACTCAACTTTAAATGAAACTTTTCCCCTGGTTAACTAACATTGACAACACCATAAGAACATCTAGCATTCCTGATATATTTCGGACAAAAAATGGAATTGACTATTTTAATAAAGTTTAACTACCCAACTACATATGGAAATCTTTAATGACTCTGAATCTTACCAATGCATAGTTGGAAATCATTTTGATACTATCCGCTGTTCGTTTCCATCAGGAGTGGCACGATGAAACTCATCATCAATAACTAAGTTCAATGGAGCCAATCCTTCCAATTTGGAGTACATAATGATTGTTCCCTTATGAATAGTGAAGATGTGTGTCATCAACTTGATTTTCATTCCAATTTTGCACCCTTCCAATTCTATGGTATTTATAAAAAAGAAAAGAAAAGAAAAAGGTGGGAAAAAAAGTAATAAGGGTGTTTATGTCATTCGAATGAAAATACTATTACATTTTTTTACCATTTCACCCTCTCAAATTTAAACTATTTATAATCAAAATCAATCTATGTAAACATTCATTGATTATACCTAGGCCCAATCTGTAATTTATTTGAAGCCCTCCAACTATCTAGAAATCATATAAAGACCCTTACATCTAACTTTTTGGATTTTCAATTTTACCCTCTACATTTTATACTTTTACAATCAAAACCAGCATCTCTCAAACATTAATTAATTATACCTAAGCCCTTAACATAATTTATTTGAAGCCCCTTATTTATTTATAAATACATAGGCCCTTCATTTCTATATAATTATTTTATGTCAAAATTCAATTATAAAATTTTATTATTATTAAATTGTTGTAATAAAATAAAAAATATTAAATATTCGCGCACGTAGAGTGCGAGTACATATAACCTATATAAGCAAGGGTAGGTTACAATTTAAAATATGTAGTCCAAACTATTCTCAAGCAAAACTGAAATTTACCTTGAAATAATTGGCACTTGGTGAAGTATATATCATAAATGTGTATTCTAGAGCTGGCGCCAAACACAGGACACGTGGACCAAGAATTGGCACTTATTTATTTGCCTATGGTAATTATATATCATAACCAGTTATTTGCCTGGTAATTTACCTTGAAATAATTGGCACTTGGCGAAATTTATCTGGAGACAGCGGATTTGATACTTTGGGGATGAGGGCCAAGAAAGTTTCATTTATTTTGGGGTCAAGCTTGCGTGTAATGAAAAAATTGACCACCACTTTGATGATATCAAACTTGACCAGATCCCAATAGTGTTGGAAGAAGAAAACATGAAAGCCATCTGGACGTGGAGCTTTGTGGCTATCCATAGCAAAAATGGTATTTTTGATTTCATCTTCCGTGGGGATAGAAAACAGAGAGGCATTGACCTAGGTTGAGATGACAGGAGAAAAAGGGGATTCGATCTCAGGATTGCTTGGAGGTTGGGCAGCTTGAAAAATGTCACCAAAATAATCATCGAGGATAGTCACCAAAATGATAATTATCGAGGACTGAGCTTTTTGGTTTTTCCAAGAAATTTTTTATTAGTTTCAGTATGAAGGCGGGGTAACCAATGAGATTTGACAAGGTGATTGCATCAAGGGTCACGAGTCCACATATGAAAGAATTTGAAAGGTTTGGGGTCTGCCTTCAGGTTTGTGATGAGATGAAGAGATATCACTCTATGGTCAGAGGAGGAGGTGTGAAAAGATTTGGCTGTAGCGGACGGGAAGAGGGACATCCATTCAGCAGGGGCTAGAATGCGGTCAAGTTTTGCTTTGATACCATCATGATCTTTCCTCTTATTATTCCAAGTGAGATGAGACCCATTCAAAGGAAAATCTAGTAAGCTGTGATTATGAATGAAGTCTCGTAACAATTTCATCTGAGCCCGATAAGCCGAGCATCCTCCTATTTTGTCCTCCGGATTAAGAATAACATTTAGGTCACCCATGATAATGGTGGAGTTAGTTTGCAGAGAAAGCAGTCGGGATAAGGAATCCCAAAAACCAGTTGGGATGGGAGGGGTTAAGGGATAAAAATAAATTATTTAAAAAAAAGGTAAAAAAATGTGAATCTTAGTAATGTCTTCATATTGAGTTGGACCTTTTTCTCAAAAACATTCAGAATGTAGTTTGCAAACATAATATTAGATTGCAGTAACAACGTCACTAAGACACCCTTTCTTTTTCTCTTCTAGAATTAGTAACTTTTGACTCCTTTACTTGAGGAAATGAAGAAGGAATGGATGAAAAACTGATGCAGAACTCTATTTGTTGGTAACTTTAATTTGGATGACAGACTTTATTAAGAGACCGGCATAAACTCTATCAGTTATTTATGCAGCATCCAAAATAATGCAACTTATTCAGGTGCATATTCATTGTTTCATTAGTAGCAATGTATCTAATATTTCAACAAGGCATTTGCTAAAACACTACCATTTCCGTTGAAGGACATCAACACTCCATTTTTTTAATCTACTGAAGGACATCACCACTCTATACACCCAAAAAATATTTTTTTCTCCCAAATCTAGCGACCATAGCTCTTTGACTCGTACGTCTCTTCCTCTCTCAATCTTGCTGGAACGACGAACACCAGTTAACACGTCTTCCTCCTCTTTCTCCCTCTCTAATACTTCTTCATCTTGTCTCTACCTCTCTTCTAATGCTTCATATTCTCTCTTGCTCGAGGAAACGAACCCATTTTGCAGGGCGTGTCTTCTCTCCCAAGCTCGGTGGACTACCCCGAACACCAACGTCTCTTCCTCTCCTCTATCTTTTCGTCGTCTCTCTCTTTTACTTCATCATCATTGTTTGGAAGGGTTTGGGTGAAATTTGTATCTAGAAATGGACGAGTTTAGTCAAAATGATGTTGGTAGGCTAGAAGATGATAATGGTGGAGTTGAGAGTCATCATTATGCTCCATTTATAGGAGTGAATGAAGAATAAGGACATTTTTCAGATGAAGAGCAACTCACTCAACTTGAGGTACACTCTCAACTTGAGATGATCTTGCATGGGTATTTTTTTTTTATTGTTGTGATTATTGTAATATCATGTTTAATTTCCTTTTTCATTTATATTTGAAGCAACATTGTTATTTTTAGGGTTAGTAGTTAATATTTGAATCCTAAAACTTGTTTACTTATGTTTTTACGGTTAGTTTAATCGTTGTTGTTGTTGATTGTTGTTACTTTGTGCATAGGATGTCATCGTCGATCTAATTGATTTTGAGATAATTTCAAATAATCTTGATGACCCGGAGATACTTAAAGCGTACTTGGAATATACCAACCTTCTAGAGATAGCTTTTGCCTTGATCATTTTATTCATTACCTTTCTTAATATATGATTAGAATAACAAAAATTTTAATTTACTTAATGTAGAAGGATGATGATGTTGATACGAATGAGGAACGAACACTAAAAGAGGTAGTCGATGGTGGCGACTTATTTATTACGGAAGATGTAAGGTTATTTCTTATAGGCATTCCATTCTTGTTGATTACGCCCAAACAATATACACGGTCAATATAGTAGAGAATGGGGTTTCGATCCCACGAGGAAAGCGATCTTATAAAATAGGTTCAAAGTAATACCAACAAAACAAGGAACTAAAACTAAGAAAATCTTGACAAAAAAAAACAATTGAATTTAGGTGAACTAAAATCAAGAACAAAAAATCACAAGGGTCCAAGAATCCCTCCTAGATTTCACCGCTTCAACTTGTATTGATTCAGTTATAATAAGTCAATCATGTGTTTCACATCCCAAACAACATAACCGAAAAATAATCTTTAACGCGCCACTATATTCTAATATAAATAGATATGAGAATTCCCTTTTTCTACAAAGCACGAAGACTTGTCTATATGATATCTTACTTGAATGACTTGGATGAGAAGGCCCACACCTAGACCGGGTCAAGTGCTACTGAGAGTATGAACATAGCACTACCAACTGGGGTCTACTAACTTAGGGAAAAAGACAACCTTAGAACCCAATTAGAGAGAGCGACTAGGGAATTAGAGGCTCTTAAGATCAAGGATGGTAGACTCACGCATACTGTTGCCAGAGTCGAGTCACAGGATACGAGTTTTATTTGCGGGGGGACAGGTGGAATACCTAGCACATGATTGCCCGATCTTGACTGAGACGAGAAGGGTTTCTGAGTAACAATGTAACACTTAGGGATGTACAAGAAGCCTTACTCACCCTTCTTTGACACTTATAATTCTGGCTGGAGGGATCACCCAAACTTTGGCAGGAGGTCTGACCCGAACCAACCCACACACCCACAAGCACAACCACCTAGGCCATACCATGCACAACCTAACAAGAATTTCTTAGCAAATACATTACATGTGTTTATAGATGCACAAAGTAAAACTAATAATTTTTTTTTGAGGCTGTATTGACACAAGTGGTAGAAGAGAACAAGGAGATCAAAAGCCAGATTACCAATTTGACAAGTTCTCTGACAGTGCAAATGTGAGGCGAACTTCCATCCCAGCTCAAGCAAATTCTAAGGGGCAACATATGGCTTGAACCTCAACTTTCGACTCTTAGAACATCAAAGAGGTCAATGCCATAACTACTCTGAGTGATAAGATATTAGATGGACTAAGCCCGTCAACCACTAGGGCCGCCTTTCCAAATAGCAAGGAAAACACCCCGAGGATGAGCCGAATAAGAACATTCCGGTCCAAGTCCCCTTCCCCGAACACTCCGACTACTGGGAAAAGTTTGGAAATACATGATTTGATCCTAGAACATCTGAAACAGGTTAAGATTAACCTACTTTTGTTGCATGTGATTAAACATGTACCAACTTGTACAAAGGTCACTAAGGATCTATGAACCATCAAGAGGAAGCATCATGTCAAGAAAACTGCTTTCTTGATTGAACATGTAAAGTGCGGTGATCAAGCAGTAGACACCACCCAAGTACAAAGATCCAGGATGTCCCACAGTCACCTGTTAGATCAGGACTCATGAGTTTGACCAAGCTTTGTTGGATCTAGGAGCGCGTGTGAACTTAATGCCCTATTCTATATACTTGCAACTGGGTCTAGGAGAGATCAAACTCACATCTGTGATACTGCAATTGTACTACAATAGTCGAGGATGTATTGTTACAAATCGATAAGTTCTATTACCCTGTCGACTTTCTTATTTTGGATACCCATTCCGTGGTTAATATGGAGTCTACAGTTCCAATCATTCTAGGTCGACCTTTCCTTGCCACAGCTAACACGTTTATTAATTGCAGGAATGGTCTGATGAAGCTGTCTTTTGGGAACATGACTCTAGACGTCAACATGTTCAACATTGGAAAACAACCATGTGACGATGATGTGTGCTATCACACCGATATGATAGACACATTGATACTAGAAGATGCTATCTTACGCGAAACTCTGAATCTTTAGATTATCTCCTTCGTGTTTTCGATTTTGAGAGTTCACCTTATATTGACAATGTCTTTGATGTTCTTTTTTTTTCTAGGGTCAAAGGATGAAGGAGGATGACAATGGAAACCATGTTTTGAGAAGTTTCAAAGAGAAAGAGTGAGACTACGACCATCCATCGTGGAGATCCCAAATGTCGACCTAGTTCCACCGTGGAGTTGCATAGAGGAACCGTGGATGGTTGCCCCTGTCTACTTGGATTGATGTTCTCGACTTCTATCTGTATTTTTGTTTTTTGTTTTTGTTTAGGTTATTGCTTTTTAGTTTAGGTTTATTGCTTTCTTTGTTTGCTTTTATGTTTTTCTTGGAGTGTTTCAGGTTATTTTAGGTTTAGCTACTGGAGTTGCTCAAAGCCAATCACCCTCCCGTGTTCCTCTCTCCCATCAGTACAATTTTCTTATCTTTTGGTGACTGTGAGGACACTATCAAATTTAGGTTGGGGGTGGCATTGCGGACTTTTATTTCTCATTGGAATTGGTTTCGTCAACATTTGGATGTCCCATCACGTTTACCTTGCATGTGGAGAAACGAATTGGTTAATCTTTGGGGCCTTCTAATCCATCATTTATATTTGTGCTAATTTTTTATCATCTACAACATTTCGAGAATCCTCCTTGTTCTATCAGTTTATTTTCATTGTATTAGTCATTTCACGTGTTAAAAAAAAGTTAAGAAAAATTTCAAAGTTTCAGTTTTTGTTTTTGTATTTGTTCAAAAGAATGGAGATTCAGCCGCGTAAGAAAGATATGTCGTCTCAGTCATATTCAGAAGGGAAGAGCTTCAACATCAAGACTTTATTGACTAACCAATGAAATTTCGAGGCTTTATGGTAAGCTTGATTAAGTGTTTTGAATGGTGTGACTAGCCTATCTTGTGATAAATTCTTGTGTACTTGCTTGTCCTAAATCATTTGATCTTTTTCTATAAGAGCTTTACATTGATTTCCAACTCCATAAGTGAATACCTTGCCCGTTCCGATTGATAGACACTATACTTGTGAGGACAATGGAATTGAGGCTTTTACTTGGTTGAATTAGAGGTTATATGTATTACTCGTTTGTGGTAAGAAAGGTTGTGGCCTAGTGCATTCTCTTACTGTTTCTCATAAGTCATGATTTGGAGATCTTGTTAGCGTCTACGAGCTTTAGCTAACGTTTGTTTGAGTACTAGACAGTTTTGCAACTTCTTGGATTCTGACTTACATTGATTCCGATAGATTGGTTATATGTGATGGTCTTTTACTGTATTATTGTCTCTTGATATATTGTCAATTTAAGATGTTATATATGACAAGTCTTTGTGCTTTCTAGAAAAAAAAAATTCTCATATCTATTTACTTTAGAATATAGTAGCAAGTTAAAGATTATTTTTTGGTAAAAAAAAAAAAAGATTATTTTTCGGTTATATTTTTTGGGATGTGAAACACATAATTGAGTTATCATAACTTAATCAATACAAGTTGAAGCAGTGAAATCTATATTCAATTGCTTCTTTTCCTCAAGATTTTCTTAGTTTTAGTTCCTTGTTTTGTTGGTATTACTTTGAACCTATTTTGTAGATCGATTTCCTGGTGGGATCGACACCCCATTTTCTACTGCATTGACTGCGTGTATTGTTTGGGCGTAATCAGGTGACACTTTGAGAAATGTACATGTTCGTGGAGGTAGGAAGAAACAAAGAAGCTCTTCATCTTCAAAGAGGATACAAGACCACCAAACACTCACTTTAGACTCAAACCATGTTCTTTCCACTCTCTCACCTTATACGTCTAACGACCTTACCCTTTCCTTATCTACATTCAACAATAACCACATTTCCCAATTAGGATGTGATGACTATTCCATGAGTAAAAACGTCAATACCACCACCACCACCAGCAACAACAATGCTCATTCTCTTCTTGATTTCCTTAGAAATGGATAGAAATGGAATGCTTGTTGATAACCAAAGCAATTCTAACAACTCATATCATGGAGTTGGCAGTAAAGATGTGGAAGATGTGGAAAATGGTGCAACAACAACAACAATTATTACAAGAAGGTGCTAAGGAGCTATGGAGATACCCATGGCAGATTAATGGAGAACAACGCATGGTTGGTATCGATTAGGGTCGCATCAACAGTTCTCCCTTAGTCACTCTTCATTTCTCTCTCAATTACTATCACAATCGAAGAAGGAATCACATTGATCTGTTTCTTCATAGGGTGGCATACTGCTTATGTGAGGTTTTTTTTTTGACATTTCGAATGCTGGAATGTTTTCCGGTAATCAAAGGCCTTGGCTTTAACAGTCAAGACTAAAAATGGGGGTCTAACTGAATTTCGAGAACTAATGGGGGTTAAGGAGGAGTACGGTACACAATAACTAATGACGCTGAAAGGTAAATAACCCTTTTTTTATTTGAGTATGTCTACCTGAATTCTTTGGAATTATATATATATATATAGGGTTGAAAACCGATTCGGTTTTTCACTTAAACCGTCAACCGAACAAACTTTGCCAGTTTCAAAATTTTCAAATCGTAACCGAATCGACAATTAACAAAACTGAACCGACACCGAACCGATTCTAATATATGCAAACTGTTACCGAACCGACTAAAACCGAAATAAAACCAAACCGACCAACTATTTTAAATATTTTTATATAATACATATATTCGGTCGGTTCGCTTTTGTCGGTTAAAATCACACCGAAATCGAAAATTGAACACTTCGATTTTGAATTTTTAAAAACCAACTGCCCATATCCATAGCCTACATGGTAAATTCAGGGCAGAAAGGCTCATTACACGTAGATTCCTTGAGCATTCTAGAACAACCATTAACTTCCTATCATGGATATAATATATCAATTCACAGTATCGGGTGTTGATTCGCCCTACCTCGCCCGTTCCCGCTTCTAGCAATCAATCATCCATCCGAGGCTGACTTACCTACCTACCCAAGGCAAGTAACGGAATCAATATCCCTCAGTCGCCTTGTCTAAGGCTGGCAATGAGGATCATATTACGTATATAAGATAAGGACTGCAATAGATGAATGGTAGGATGCCAAGCAGGATGCGCATTATCTTTCTTATCCCAGGAAAAGCACTTTTTATCCAAGAGCAAAGGCACTGAAAGGAGATGGCTCGACTACGCTTTAATGTTGATCAAACAAAGTTTGATGCGGGCTCTGTCTCCTCCGCTGGCTATGATCGAGTGTGTTTCATTCCATGGGATGCCTACCCGGCGGGATGATTTAATCAATATGCTAGGTAAGCCCCTTTATGTGAGAAACCTTGTATCCACCTCAAAAATGCATTCTTTCAAAACCGTCCTGTCAGCCTCGGAAGCAAATAGATGCAGTTTATCTCCCAGGTCTCTATTTATGGGTTTTATTGATAGAAGGCTAATCGATTTTTTGGTCAACCCTATATATATTTGCTTATTTAGTGATATTGAGATTTAATTCTAACACTGCTAAGAATAAACATTCACCTGGAAGCTAAAAGGCATCTTGCTGGAGCATACAATTTCTTTAATAGCATAAACTTTGGAGATGGTAAAACATTTTATTTGATTTATACATAGATAAGGATGAATTTTGATAGTTTTCAACGAAATTGGCAAAGATTTACCAAAAGAGATAGGTAAAATGTGGTTTAAGGGGAAAACATTAGACAATTTCATTTGCTCTTTGAGGTAATGTACTTTTTATTTATATATTACAATTCTATGAAGAATTTGTGGTTGGTAGTCTGTGAGTTGTCACATTGTTACATGAAACCATCTAAGAGGTATAAGTTGTTCGATATGTTTTTATGTTGAAAATTTTATGTTTCTTTTAGGAAAAGAAATGGGGAGACGTTTCATTCATCCTCCCATTCCTCGGACCCTTCAAGTACATAGAACCTCGTATAATTGATATGTAAGAAGCCAGAAGAAAAGAGGATATGGTGATTTTGTCAAAAAGTTACTTTTATCAAAATGGATTATATGGACTAAGTTCAAGTGAGACATCACATCATAGTCAGTTCTATAGTATTCTGTTCTTACTGAAATATAGTTTTTATTAAGTGTTTCATTTCAGAATTTATCGCTTTCATTTTCTAGTTTATATAGTTGCATTTCACTGTATTTACTTCCCATGCCTTGCTTTTGATTTAGCCAATGTCCGCTATCTTTAGTGGTCCTCGTTGTTTGGCTATGATAGCCTTGTGTATATAGTTGCTTTTCACTCTGGGCTCAATCTAACTACCCACACGGTTTTAAAATGCATTGTGTCATGTGGATCCAAAATTGCACACATATAGCACATATCCTTCTTGCACTCAGGCGATGTGGGACTATAACTCCCTAGTAGTTTGCTAACCTTTGAGTCCGCCCACATAGCCTGCTAGCCTATGAATCCGCCCACACACGGAGCTGTAAACCTCAAAGCCCGCCCACATAGAGTGTTACAATGGCAGCAAGGCTTTGGAGTCGGTTATCAAATGGAGCTCGCTTTTGCTCAAGAAGGTTGTGGTCCATGTGCAGCCATGAAGGAATGTATCAAACCACCGTAAGATTGGCAAGAGACAAGGAAGCAGATTGAAACATTTACAGGAAAGTCTATTGCTTTTACTTGATTATGGAATTAGTAATGCGAAGAGTTACGATGTCCGGTCTGTAAACGGTACAAATTACCTATTCAAAACATTCTTTTCCCAGAGTTCACAATTCTGTTAAATTCAGCCTGTAGCAAGAAATGAAACATTCAAGAACTAAGATATTTCAGATCTGTTTATTTTGAACCCCACAAAGAGAATATTAAGTGGGTATAGTCAAGCAATCAACTTATACGCAAAAAATCCTATTTATGATTTACAGGAATTAAAGGTGGAAGTATGGTGGTTTGTAATTCTGCATATTAGTTTTCTTGCTATATAAATAGGAAGAAGATCAAAGTACTTTTGATCAATCAATCATCTATAAAACCCAAATTGTCTAAAAACCTTTCAACACCTTCCCTCGCTCCTATCTTTGCTCGATACACCACCAAGTTGAACCAATCTCTATGACTAATAACTCGATTTCATGATCTCTCTGCCCCTTTGAACCATTAGACACAACTTCTTCGCCAACACAATTACCGCCTCCAATCTACACTCTTTGAACCATAAGACCTTCACAGTGAACAATGGTTGTTCACTGTTGACATGGGTCTGGGTTGTAGTTATTATGGGCTGTAGGCTGGGCTTTTGTCCTAGTTGGGCCACTACATGATTTTGATTTTTCAAAATAAGTTGACTAGGCGAAAACTTTGTTCTTGTAATCGTTGAATAACTACGAATTATGTTTTTGGGGTACAGACTTTGTTTAAACAAAATGGGGTCAACGCTAATTATGATTATGTTTTGAGGGGCATTATAAAAAAAACCCTTTAAAATTTTAAACAAATCAACATTTAAAAATTTTGTTTCAAAATAACATCTGTTGTAAATGTGTTATGTGTGCAAGGCTAGGGCTGCAAATGTACATGCTTAACGTAACGAGTAACAACTTTTTAGGACTTCGACAAAGTACAATACCTATGCTTGGGCTTAGGCTCGGGTGTAAAGCCGATGTTTGGATTTCTAGGATTTAGAACTTGGGCTTATACCCCAATTCACCCAAGTTATAACCCTAATTCATTTACATTCTTGTTAATCCTGTGGTTAGAGATTGGATCAAACTACCAGACCCTCCCATGGCAGGTGTAGGCAATTCGATATTAATTGATTTAGATTATTGATGTGTCCAATTCCGTCCCTATTGAATCTAACTTGCAAAAATGAGTAGTGGTGAACCAGAGACCACCGTTATGGTAGCCAAAGGCACTTCGACGGTAAAGTCAGGTTCTTGAGCAATGATGACATTAGACTGATAAAATTAGGATTGCATGTGTGTACCTTTCTTATATGTTTTGTTCTCCTTATATAATGAGAGCATTACTCGTTCATTGACTCTATCTCTAAATGCCTAACGGAAGGAGGAGATCTCGCTTAGGATATTCCTTCATCAGAATATGTCCATGTAGGGTTATTTACCTGTTTATGGCCAACCCTCTTTGGTATTTGGCTCTCTTTAAGACTCGATGCCTAATTGGGTCACGAGCTATCTAAGTGGACCTTGGGCCTATTATAGTCCAGGAGTCTGTATTCGTACCTTATTTTCTTGTGCCAAACTCTGAGATTCTTATAGCCTGAGCTCGCTTGATCTGGGTTTGGGCCTCTGACTTACGAGGTGAATAGAAAATGACTTGGATCTAGTTTGGGTTTGGTCTATCTGGGCCATCCTATTAGGGTTGACCTGTACCAGGTGTTCGGCTGTGGTTGGATGACTGTTTTGATGTCTCATCACTTACCCCCTAGTTAGTGGGGCTTTGTAAGATCCACTAACTCGTTGTACGTGGGGGTGCGTGCGATACCATGATGGCATATTTTGGTGGCTATTTGGTTTCTGTGCAACAGTTAATGCTGATGTGACTGTTGTGTGATTACTTTTCCCACATATTAAGTCTATATAAGCCTAGTTTAGGGGAGTTTGATCTTTTTACTTCCTAGTGTTTCTAGAGCTTTGAACTGTGTTTCGTCTCCAAACTGTTCAAGTCGGATGTAGTGCAAACCTTCATATCTTCCAATCATGTCTAAAAACGACAACTTTCCACCAACCGACATATGGGCTGCCTCAACTTCTTTAGGGAGTTGCTGATGATAGAGGCAAACCTGGTTGAACTCCGTCGACAGTATAAAATTCCTGACAATTTGAAGTTGTCCATTCTTGAGGTAGGCGACTTCCAAACTCGACCGAAGGGGGCTATGTTTGCTTGTACAAGGCCATGTTCAAAGCTGGTATGTGTTTCCTCGTCCCTGACACCATTTGGCTTTTTATGCGGTACCACGATATCCCTCCGACCCAATTGACGCCGAATAAATAGAGGACCCTTATTGCAATTTTGATTAGGGTGAAGGAGGCTGGGCTCCATCAGGGATGCTTAATCCTGTTATTTATTGATTATTCACAATCAGGGATGCTTAATCCTGTTATTCTATCATGACGATGAACGAGTGAAGGCTCGATTCCCTGCCCTGCCAGTGATGGCTATTCTAGAAGTCCTTAGACCATAGAACATCAGATGGAATGACCTATTTTTCTATCAAGACTGGTGGCGGGGAGCAGACTCTGACAGCTCCGGTGGGTTGGTTTGTAGGGGCCAAGGGATGAACTTCTAAATGGAAAAAGGAAAAGGTTCAATTTGTGATGATGCTTAGCCCTTCGAAGAGAAAGGCTCTAGAAGGACTGGTTTTTCCAGTCCGTTAGTCCAAAAAGATCAAGACTGGAGCTGGCTAGACTGCTCATCCCGCCATACTGACTGCCTAGGAGAGTGAGCGTGTGGAACTTGTTGTGGTTGAGGTTCCTAGTTAGATGAGTGAATAGATGATAACCGAGTTGTATGGCACTCTTCGAAAGGCTCTGAAATCTCTGCTGAGCAGGTTCCTCCCGCTCCTCCTGCACCGCCGACCGCCATGGAAGAGGAACTGTCACGTTATGCGGGGAAGATGAACCCAACAAGTTGAGCATGGAAGAGGGTGATACTGCTTCAAACAAACCCCTTCAAGCTACAATTAGAGCTTCTGTCAATTTCGGAGCAGAGCAACCTGCTTTGGGAGATATTGCCTATGATCTATCTATAGATCCAGAGGTTGGAGAGCCGGGCAGAGTTCGTCGGGCTCGGTGATAAGGACAGTAGATCTGCGGACTGAGCGGTTGCCTGAGTCCACATCCTTTCATCTTGATCCACAAGATCTGTCTCGCATGACTCCTCCACCTTCTGTTGTGGACAAAGGGAAGGGAACAACTGAGTTCCCCCCTCTTCGGATAGTACAAGAGGAGGAGCTGAACTGATCCCTAACCTGAAAGGTCATCCATACTGACACTGCCAGTCTTATTGTTTCTGGCGTTCTTCACATTCGCTCTGATGACAAGCATGCTTGGCATTATGAGGTGGATTATAGAACGAGTTCCATCCAG
The DNA here is from genome assembly GCA_963556465.1 of Berberis vulgaris. Classification (NCBI taxonomy): domain Eukaryota; kingdom Viridiplantae; phylum Streptophyta; class Magnoliopsida; order Ranunculales; family Berberidaceae; genus Berberis; species Berberis vulgaris. The sequence goes on along the minus strand of OY747136.1, from coordinate 54,214,463 downwards.
CACATGAAGGATTGGTTCTACTGGATGATTAGCCGAGTGCCGCTGTTGGAGAGGACTGCAAGGGATCATATTGATCAGGGACAGAAGTGCTTGATGCTGGTAAGTTAGTGACCTTTCTTTTGATCCATCTTCTGTTCTAGTTTCTACTATATTTAGCGTTGATGATCATATGTATTGTCTGATTTGGGAATGACGCACCTAAGCTATGCTGGCATGCATGGTAGGGACTAAGGTGGAAGCTGCTCGAAACAAAATTTATGCCTTAGAAAGGGTGTTTGCTGAGCAACAGTTAAAACTCGAACGCTCTTTTTGAGGTGGACTCCTTGAAATGGCAGTTGGCTGCCCAACTTGATCTAGGGACTCAACTGAAAGAGGCTCAAGAGAGCTTGGACAAGGTGGTGGCTACCCAGTCCGATCTGGGGACTCATCTAAAAGAGGGTCATGAGAGTTGGGACAAGGTGGTGGCTGAGCGGACCGTGATTGCTAAGTAGCTAGAGTTGGCTTTGAAGGTCGCTGCTGACGCTCAAAGTGCTCTAGAAAGGGAACATATTGAGGTTTGTCATTAGATGCGTCTTCGTGAGGAGTCTGAGGTGCAACTGTCCCACTTTAACATGAAACCGGAGTCTGAGCGGGCAAGTCATGACAAGGCTGAGCATCGGCTGGCAGACTGTGAAGACATGCTAACCAGGGCCAACAAAGAGCTAACCAGCTCAAAGGAAGCTTGAGAGAAGGAGCTCCTCAAGTCTGCAGATATTGTTCAATTTAGTCAGGTTGTTGCAAGGAGGCAAGAGATGCTTGATCCAATTGAGCAGGATCATGAAGACCGGGACATCTTTGCTTATAGGACGTTGGCCTATGGGCACTTTGAATAAGTGACAATTCTTCCCCTTATTCGGTTGGCCCTAAAGCTGACCTAAATGTCCCTAGAGTCCACCGCTAACCCTGACACTCTAGAGCCAGTCGTTGATCCCGATGTCCCAGAGCCTACCACCAATCCTGCTTTGTCTGCCCATGCCGAGTCTGGTCCCGCCTCTTGAGCGGAGTTATTGTAATGAATTTTCCTAAAATTAGTGACATTCGCATTATCTTTGTCTCATATTTGTGTTCACATTTGCGTATTTGCCACCTTGATCTTTATTCAGAATAGCCTATAGATTAATAAGTCCTAAAACTCTTCAGTTATGACTGGACTTAGAAAATAAAGGCCACCTTAACCCAAAGTAGGACTAGGCTGAACGGAAGTCATCTTGGTCCAAACAAACTACACTTAGAAAATACAAGTGTTAATCCTGAAAAGGACTAGACCTAGGTACTATGGGTCATCTTAATCTTGGAAATGACTTACGCTAAATGAAAGTCATCTTGGTCCGAATGGACTAGACTCTTGTTACTATAATAGGAGTCATCTTTACCATGAAAATGACTAGGCTTAGAAAAGTCGTCTTGGTCCAAACGGACTAGACTTCGATGATATAAGCCATATTAATCCTAAAAAGGATCAGGCTTAGACGGAAGTCATCTTGCTCCGAACAGACTAGACTTCTGTAATATGAGCCATCTTAATCCCGAAAAGGATCAAGCTTAGAAGGAAGTCATCTTGGTCCGAACGGACTAGACTTCAATAATATGAGCCATTTTAATCTTGGAAAGGACTAGGTTTAGAAAAGTTGTCTTGGTCCGAATGAACTTGACTTCGATAATATAAGTCATCTTAACCCTAAAATGGACTAGGCTTAGAGAAGTCGCCTTGGTTCGAATAAACTAGACTTCGATAGTATGTGCCATCTTAATCCTGAAAAGGATTAGGCTTAGAGAAGTTGTATTGGTCTGAACGGACTAGACTTCGATAATATGAGCCATCTTAATCCATAAAAGTACTAGGCTTAGAAAAGTCATCTTGGTCCGAACAAACTAGATTTCGATGATATGAGCCATATTAATCCTGAAAATGATCAGCCTTAGAGGGAAGTCATTTTGGTCCGGACGGACTAGACTTCTGTAATATGAGTTGTAATAATCCTAGAAATGACTAGGCTTAGAGAAGTCGTCTTGGTCCGAATGGACTGAACTTCGATAATATAAGCCATCTTAATCCTGAAGAGGACTAGGCTTAGAGAAGTCGTCTTGGTATGAATGGACTAGTCTTGATCAGACTAGGTCACATGAATGCGGTAAGTCGTCGTCATCTTCAATAGGACTAGACTTCGCCGTTGTGTGCCATTGTTATCTTTAGGAGGACTATGTCACTTAGATGCGGCAATTCGTCGTCATCCTGAATAGGAATAGACTCGGCCGCTGTGTGCCATTGTGGTCCTTTAGACAGACTAGGTCACTTAGATGTGGCAAATTGTCATCATCCTGAATAGGACTAGACTCAGCCGCTTGTGTACCATTGTGGCCCTTTAAACAGACTAGGTCACTTAGATGTAGCAAGTCGTCATCATCTTGAATAGGACTAGACTTCGCCGTTGTGCACATTGTTGTACTTTAGGAAGACTAGGTCACTTGGATGCGACAAGTCGTCATCTTGAATAGGACTAGACTCGGTCGCTGAGATAGACTAGATCGGTCTTTGCATGTAGAATTGGATAGAAATGGAACTTTGAAAGAGAGCACCTTTATTGATAATACTTCTGTATGTGTTTTACTTTCCAAGATTTTTATTTTTATACTCTCTCCACTCAGGTTCTCTAACCAGTAAGCTCTTAGCGCGTTGGTTTTTCTCTAGGAGGCTTAAACTATAATAGTTATTTCCCTGATCATTTCATTGTCGCGTAATGGCATTGCCTTACTGTAGAATGATTTCCCCTGACCGTACCCCACTCTGTCATTGGTGGGGTATTTAAGGCATTGATGCTGAGTAAAGATCACTGCTCCAATTTGATGGAGCTAAGGTCTACCCAGAATTATGTTGTACGTAGAGGGGGCATCCACATTTATGAACTCTGTCAACAAGACCTTTTGTAGGTCCGGTTCCTCTGCTACCATGTGCCATCTGATGCTTCCGATCGGGTAACATCACTCACTATTGAAGCTGATTATGGCCTGATTGGTTGGCTTCATCTCTTCTTCTTTCATTTGCATCATGCGTAATGCTTTTAGGAAAGACATTAGTTGAGTTTTCAGTGTCCACCAATGATATCTTGAGTTTCCACCTTGTTATCCCAATTGATATAACTAGGGTGTTGTTATGGGGAGTCGACTCCCTGTATGTCTTGGACGACTATCTTCCTTGATCGATTGGATTGTTTCGGTTTGTCGCAGCACTATGCAGGACGTATATTACGTCCGAGTCTTTTCTCCAACCTCCTGCACAAACTTTTTTTTTCTCTTTCCTCAGGATTGTTTTTCACCAAACCCCACGAATTCCTCAAGCCTACCTTTCTAGATCCAGTTTCGATCTCATTTCTGAGACTTTGGCAGTCCTAATTATTATGACCATTGTCGGTGTGGTAAGAACACTACTTGTTCTTATCACGCTTTGATGGGTCTCTTTTGAGTTTAGAATGCCATCTGACATCCTCCCAGCTCTTCATGGTGGAGAGGATTTTGGACATATTGGTGTTGAGTGGAGTGTAGGCATGGTACTTGGAGTTGACTAGTTGGTGGCTTTTTTCTGGCTTTTCCCTCCCAGGCCCAGGCCTGTTGTCACTCCACCTTCTTTTGGATCTGTCCTCCTCTTCGTGTTTTTTCTCTTCTCCCCTGTCCCAGTTTTGGAATATTTGGTCTCACTTTCACCTCCTTTCTTGGCCGCTAACATCTCCTCTAGGGTGATCTATTTTTACGTACTTTTCAACAAGTCTGCCATGTATTTTGGGGGCTCCAAGGTGAGGAACTTATAAATGACCTCCCCAGGGACCGGAAGTGAAGGCAGTGATGGATGTGTCATCTGTACAACCACCAATCAGAGTCAACTCATCCTTGAACCGAGTTATGTACTCTCTGAGGGTCTCGTTGTGTTTCTGTTTGAGACTGAGTAGGTAATGGGGCCTCTTTCTGATCCTCTTGCTCCCCACGAATCGAGTAATTAAAAGCCTTGGTTAGAGCCTGGAATGAATTAATCGACCATGGCTGGAGGTTGTGGAACCAATTCAATGTTGCCTTTTTCAGGCTGGTAGGGTCAGATGAATCCATAGTTCCATCATAGACTCTAAACCTTCCTTTAGTGTTATCACGTGGTGGTAATGGTGCAGGTAGTCTGATGAATCCGTAGTTCCATCATAGAACTCAAGCTTTGGGGGGGCTGAGCTTGTTTGGTAGAGGCGTTTTCATGATCTGTTCTGAGAATGGAAGGATTGTGAGCTTGTATAGGATGTCCAGATTGGTAGCCCCTAGTCGGAATGGATTCTCGATGACAATTTTGTTAACCCTTGGTGCGTAGTCTCCTTAGACTCCTCAATTTCTTAGGTTCCCCTCGTGGTTGGCTTTTTGGTCCTTGATAGGGACGTTGTCGTTCTCATAAACGTGCTTACTGCTATTCTCTTGGGCTAGAGACTTGTATGGGTTCCCATCATTTTTTGATAACGGTTGTCGTTCCTGGGCAAGTCTCTCCACCACTCGAGTGAGATGATTCATATGAACCAGAATCTAATCTATACGGGGGTCTGTCGTGGCTGCTTCGGCAGTAGGGCCCTGTGGTTGTCCCGTTTTTGTGGTTGGATCGTTTCGTTCCTGCGGTGGGACTCCTTAGGCCGGAGCATTGGCCAATTCAGCATTATTGTTGTTAGTACGAGATCTAGTGCTAGTAACAATGTTTCATGACTTTTTTCGGTTTAACAGAGTTTGTGCTTTACTTTGAGGAAACATATCCTATCCCACGGATGGTGCCAAATTGATGCGTCCAAATCCATCTATGTTGACTTTGACCTAAAAAAAAACAGTAGTGAACCAGAGACCATCGTTGTGGCGGCAAAAGACACTTCGATGGTAAAGTCAAGTTCTTGAACAATGATGGAATTAAACTGATAAAATTAAGGTTGCATGTGTGTACCTTTCTTATCTGTTTTGTTCATCTTATATAATGAAAGCATTTTACTTCTGCATTGACTCTACCTCTGAATGTGTAACGGATGGAGGAGATCTCACTTAGGATCAATCCTCTATGGTATTTGGCTCTATTTAGGACTCGATGCCTAATTGGGCCACGAGCAGTCTAAGTGGACCTTGGGCCTACTCTAGTCTAGGGGTCTATATTCAAGCCTTATTGTCATGGGCCAAACTCCGAGATTCTTATCGTGCTGAGCTCGTATGATCTGGGTTTGCGCTCCTGACTTGCACACTAAATAAAAACTGACTTGGACTTGTCATGGGCCTGACTTGGACCTAGCTTGGGCATGGTTTGTTCAGGCCTTCCCCCATTAGGGTTGACCTGCGCCACGTGTTCTTATTGGAGTATGAGCAGATAATGAGTGTGACAACTTTTATACTTACATCGGGAAATTCTTATTATAGAAGCATTGGAACCTTCAAAAGAAATTATGGAGGTCGTTGCAAAGCAATGGTCTTTTTCTCAATGGGTATTTACATTGGTTTTCCTTTAACACCGACTCTGGTATGCCTTGTGGTACAATAATAACTTTTAACGTAGAACACAATATTTGGAATGGTTCCAACTCTTGACTCTTACCTTGCAACTGAAAATTGGATTACGTGTGTTGAATTGAATATGCTGGGACGGTGCCTCATGATAGTTGATCACCTGTAAAACATATTTTCAAGTATGGGTCATGAAGTATTATGGTGTAAGATACAAAAGTTGGATTTTTAGGTATGTTTTATGGTCGGAAAGGAGGGTGCTGCAAACAATAATTGATTTTTTTGTGTCACTCTCCCTCAATATTCTTACATGAAAGTCCTTTTGGATGTTTATTTCAAGATTCTACTTAGCTTAGCTGGTAGGCTTGTGGCGGATGGTATCAACAGTCCAGTGTTTGAACTCTGCCGGTGACATTTGGGGTGAGAGAGGTTAAGGGATTAAAAAAAAAACTACTCTAAATCCTCCATATCCTTAATATTCATCCCAATGATAAGTTTTGGAGTCAACGAAGTTGCACCCAATCATAAACACCTTGGTTTTCCAATTTACCCTCTAGCAAGAAATCTTGAGATTTTCAATACCTCTGGTTGAAAACTCAAAACTTTTTCCCAACCTAGTGAACCATTCTTATTTGAGTGAGTCTAGGGAGCAAGGGAGTGGGGGTGAGGGCGAGGGTGGCGCGAGGGGCGCCCTCCCATCGCCCATCTCCCTCGGGATGCGATGGCGCGCACATCTCGAGGGGGATGGGAGGGCGCCCCTTGCGCCTCCCTCGCCACCTAGAATTTTCATTCTTATTTAGTTGATCTCCATAGCCTTAACCATTTTTCCTTTGGAAACCTGTACATTCTAACCTTGTGTTGAATAGCCACCCAACTAAACGTAGAAACCTTGTATTGGTTGACAAAAAAATGTATTGGATGTTAGAATAATCCTAATGATGACTGGCCCATTTTGAACAAATCAATTAAATGCGCCACATTAACGTCCCCCAGACCCGCCCAAAATTTTCAATTGCTAATGCCATTTTTTTGGGGTTATGAGAAGCATATTGGAGAATCTGATCAACTGATTTATAACCCAACAACTTGACTATTTACGTTTTCAATGTGACGTGGAAATGGTAAAACAAAGATGAGAAATATTTCTCAGCCCAGACATAGGTTTTAAAAGGTTTGACATGGCAAAATTTAGTTCATGGTTGGTCCATCTTTTTGTCCCCTATTTTCTTTGCAAGTTTAGTTCATAGAACCTTGCGTACATGAGGACTTTATGTTTGGATGAGTTGCATCTACATTTTCAAATATTTCAACTTTGGTGACATCCACGGAGTATCACATCTGTTCCATTGATCATTTCACAACAATTTAGGGAGCAAACGAAGCTTTGCTCTATCTTCAAGACTCGAGAGTGCCTGCACCTTGGACGAAAGTATTAGTGGATGATCCTAAATGACCGGATTTCTGCTATAAATAATCCTGGGGCAGATGACCAAAAGGCGATCTGGTTTGCAAAAGTAAAAGCTGGTCACATTTCTCACTGGTTTTTCCATCCACATTTCTCACTAGTCACATTTCTGACATTGGCAGCTTAAGCAAACATTGTCTAGTCACTACATTAATCTAGTTTATCAGACATCTGCACAAGCAAACACCCTACACACCCACCAAGTTATTATCAGCTGAACGGCATTCCTAAGTTCAAATTTTTCTGCTAATTTGTTTTGGATTTCAAACTCCTGAAATGGGTTGAAGATAAACATCCAACTCCAGATTTCAGTTCATAGCTTAACAGGAAAACTGGCAAAACTCTCCCAGCATCAGGGGAAATGGTAAACACCAGAGAGCAACATCGGATTGACTCTAAAGGATCTACTTGAAAATACAACTTATTATGAAAGTTAAAGTAAAAAACGGAAAATATAAAAGCTATCAATTGGCCACAACCAATAAGATGCTTTGCTGCAGCTCCTATTTGTGCAATGATTTGAATAATGGAACTAGAAATCAGGTGATATCTGACTTGCAAACTGGGCATGAGGTTCTTCTGTTGAGCCATGGATCAATACACTGACATCACAACCAAAAAAAAACAAAACAAAAAAATGAACTTCATGGCAATCACACAAATATAAAATATTTGAAACTATTAAAGAAAGATGAGAAGCGGATTTACGTCTTTGTGAAATTTGTGTAAGCAAGGGAGATGGCGAATGGTATCTCCAATTGTTGGGATTTCAAGGCAAATAGCACAAGCTTCGTCAAAATTGTCGCTCTGAACAAATAGAAAGGGCAAAGCAACATGAACTGAAGCAATATAAAATCAATCATATTCAGATGCCAATCTTTTCCTTTACGGTGGCATTGCTCGAAGTGATCAATGGAAATGTAATTAGATTGCAACATTTGACTACCTGGACTGTTGATTGTGGCAAGCCATTAATCTGAGCATCAGATGCACCACGGTTCTGGTGAATTCCCTCGTCGAGGGCCAACAACATTTCATAATCATTTCTGCAATAGTAAACAAAATCAATCTAAGATATGTAGTTTGGTTTTGTTTTCCATCTGATGTACCATACTGTAAGTAGTGACTTTATAACATCATGCACCCTCCAACATTTAATATTTGACATGGGTGCCATCCTACATTTCACGATCATGTTAGGCCATTTTTGAAGCCATCAATTAAGCTTGATGATCCAAATTTTGATGGAAATACGAATGCTAATGTGTTTATTATTCTAATTTGGTGTATGAAATAAATAAAAATTTCAAATATAAGTCTTTGACAAGGCTTGAAAGCCATGAAGTTAGTGACAACCAAATTTAGTTAGTCTGATGGACAAGTGGAGGAATGAGATAATTCGCGAAAGCAAGATGTTGCAATAACTTGTTCGACATGGCGGCAGATGGAGCCATATTGGAGACAATTTATTTCTCTCACCTATCAACAATAGCTGTTTGGGAGATTAAATAACCTTCAAGGTAGGCTCTTTCCGCCCCTCGGTGTCTTGATAGAAATTGGCCCTCGAGTTTAATTGCCTAGGAGCATAAGCCCATTGAATTAATTAGATTAATATTGTTGAAAATTAATTTTTATGTATCGGGGAAGTGTGAGTATTAGTGGAGCATATCTTGAGGGATATGTTATCATGCTTAGTTTCTTTTAGCAATTTACCTTTGGTTTTTAATCATAAATAGGGAATTCTACAATGTAATTGCTTACGTTGAAGAAAAGAAGAGAGTTTTTAATTTAGTTGTTGAAGTTGAACTTCAGAGAGTTTTGTTTGATTATTGGTAGTCATTAATTCTTCCTTGAATCATTTCTACCTGGAATTACACTGCTTCAAGTTGTCTATGCCTAACTAGATTTGTTTGGTTCAGGACCCAAAGTTCAAGCCAACCTTACTGATGAGAAAGTTTGGTCTTACAACATCAAGGGTAAACAAATCAATAGGGTTGTATAATCCGTAGTAGCTGTTGTAAAAATGTAACTAAGAAAAAAAAAATTAAAAGAATATAAGAAGAAAAAAGTCTCACTCATTAAAATCTCGATGACCTTGAAATAAGTGGGCCATGTCATCATTTTCCCCAACTGCTGCTTCTAACGCTTCTAATACATGCATTCTCTGCACAAATGGCAAGGGAACATGTATAAAGTAATATAAAATAGAAATTCAACCTGTAATGTAATAAGTACACACACACATATACATGTACAAATGTATTACATTTGCAGGCCTCATGACATGCAATTAGTAATATATTTCAAACCTTAGTTGTATTGATACAGACTTGAGACGCAAACATAATCAAGATGAACATCAATTGAAATGAAGAAACAAAATTATCAGTTGAGTTTTGGACTGTCTATAATAGAAGCTTTCAACATAAACCTCGGACAAATATTTCACTCGCTGAAAAGTGAAAACCTGTGACTATACGTCTGAAGACGGATGAGACGGGAAGAAGTGACATTTGGAAGTGTTGCAGACTTGACGTTTAGGTTGCGGTCTAACAAAGCTTGCACTGTCTTGCCTCCCCAGAGCCGAACTACTCAACCACTCCATTGGCAATAGTTCTATTCTGAAGCAGATGGAAGCTACATATCTTCCAAACTACTAACTCATGTATGTCAGTATGTGTCTCCATAGTCTCTCCCCACAAGATATTCTCATCAATTTCTCATTTGTCTTTACAGCAGAAGCTACATGGACTGTACAGACACGTAAAATGGAAGGCCAAACAGAAAATATCTAGATACCTTCATACTGCTTCTATGCAGATATTCTGTTTACCATATGATAATCTCTAACTCTTTCTAATTGGATATCATATGGATCATGAGTAACAGGTCAAAACTAAGCACCAATTAGAAACCAACAAAGGCCACTATATGCTATTCCAAAAGTGTTAGTAAAGTCCTAGGTCCGACCCACGGTACATTGTTAACAGCTAATAGTGCCACTCATTAATATAATTATAGTCAAATTTACTAAAGAAGAAATATCACGTAAAGAATGTATCATTTAGTGAAATAACATAAAATCGCCATACATCAAATATGACGAAAGAGTAGAAAACAATACCATCTCGACATCCATATTTGGAGGAAACTGGAACCCTCTTGGTATAGTTGTAGATGGTACTCTGGGAGAGTGACTCGAAAACCTATCCCTTAGTCGTGCCCTTCTTGTGGAGGTTGGAACTCGACCATGATTCGCATTATTTCTTGAACGAACTATAGAGTTCTGAAACTGGTATTGTCTATATAAATGTGACAATGATGAATCCCTCTGTCAAAAAACACATTGTCAACACTCCCCTTCAAGAATATAATATAGTCAAGATAAAAATAATATAATAGCACCAAGGAAAAATACAGAGAATAGGAGCTAGAAGGAAAAATAATATCATTTCATGGAAATGGGACTATTTCGAATATGAACTGGAACTCTTTATTGGTCGTCCTTTTTCATGTATTGTTTGGAATCAGATTGTTGGAGAACTAAGTAGCAGCATTCCAAACGACCTCTATTTGGTGCAATGGATAGAGCAATCGAAAATTAGAACTTACTCTTTGAGGGGAAATTGGGCTTCGTACACATTACTGCTGGAATTTCAGAGCTTTGGAAAGAAACCAGAGAATCTTCAATAGTAATTAGTAAGCATCAATACTCGGATCAGATAGGAATATCAACGAGAGAGTGTGGAATTGGGGGATGACATGGGAGATCTTCAAAGATATATCTTTTTCAGATATTAAGTTTAACTGAGTTTTCTTTTTTCTTCAGTTGTGTTTTTGTTGTATGTTTGTTTCTGCTCTTGAAATCCCTTTGCTCTCCTTTTCTCAATGAATTTTTTTTTTCCGCTCGTCTTGCATAAGAAAAAAAGATAGCTGCAGAGTAACTGCAGTAATTGTGTTACTTGCGGACAAGGACAAGATGTAGGCGTAGGTGTTCAAGAAAGACGGCAAAGATAACCTGAGCAAGGTGAAATCTGAAGATTCAAGTCCACATGGTGACGACTATAACAATTTCGAGTTATCATTAAGGTCTCAGTTTCCATTGAGGATGAATCCCTGGCTTGGCCATAGAGACGGGATGCACCTTTCGATGCAGGAGTATAATGTTCTCAAGATTGATGTTCTAGTATGGTATGTAAGAAGGTCAGATTATGTTGTCAAGGGCACGGCAAGGCACAGCTGCACAAGGCGCAAGGTCTGCCATTATAGCCTTGGCGAGGCGAGGCTAGGTGCTGCCGCAGCAGAGCTTTTTTTAAGGGAAAAAGTTTGTGTGGTATCCCTCGCTTGACAAATGTATATACCCAGCAGCTCCTTTAAGGTAGAGGTGAGGCACTTTGGAAAACAAATATAAAAAAGTAGAGCCATTCAAGACTTAGTGACGCCCCCATACTCAACATCTCGTCATTTCAGGACTTATCATATGTTTTGAGCAGGTGGGGTGGATTGAATCCTTATTCAGGGGAAGGTTTTTCATGTAGCATCCAATGGTGATAGATAATAGAAGAATATCATCGGAGCATATTCTATCTCCCATTGTGTGTAGACCCTTTCCGAATCAAATCAAATGAGTGTCGGCTAGTTTTGGCTTAAATGTATTGATCGAATGATAACACTGAATGAGGAAAGTTTTGGAGGAATTATAACACATGGAGGAAAGAAAAACAAGATGGTTTCTAGAAGTTTATGGGATTTTGAAGCTTTATTAAAGAATCAACCACGTGGTTATTCCCAGGAAGGATTTGAAGCCAATGGGTGCTAGTTCAGGTGGTAAGACATGTGGTGGATGATATCCAAACTCCAGGGTTCAAACCCTGCCAAAGGAGTATACCCGTGTTTGCACTTGAAAAAAAAAGGCATTCAAAACTCTCATAATCTACCAACCAACTAAATCCAGAGTCTCACCATGTTAAATAAATTATTGGAAAAAGGCGGGTGGGGCAATCATTGGGGGTTGTAGACTTTGTGCTTCTACCCAGAATTGATTCACATCATTTGCCAGTTATCTTTGACTATGGCAACAATACATTCAAATTATAACACCTCAAAGAAGAACTTGCAGTGAAGCAGGATCTATTTCGGAAAAATTGAAAGGGCCTGCCTTAGGATATTTCAGAGAAAAGATGTCTTTTAGACCAAAAAATTTTGCACGTCCGCTACAATAAAAGGATTAAGTAGGAGAAGAGGTGTCAGGGTAGGTCCAAGCAGAAATGGCGTGATGAGGCAGATACCAATAAACCATATTTTCATGCATACTCCAGTCTTAGCCATAGATCTATGATGCCTGGATACAGGTATAAGGGATACTGACACAGGATATAAACATTTGCCATGAAGTTCTACATAAAAAGATATGGATAAAAGTGTCCAAACATTATCTAATATACTAACTTGTATGGGTATAAAAAACAATTTAAGTTTCTCACAAACAAAACTAAGAAGCAGATGAATGTGTTAAATTAGTTAGAGAAGAAAAAAAGGTAAAATTCATAAAGAACAAAGAAAAGTATGTATTCCACACACTATCAAGTGTCATATCATGTCCATGGAGTGTTGGGATATCAGGCACAATACATCAAGCACAAGAAAATATCCATACAATTACCATTGTTTATATCAATTATTTATCCCAGATAATATTCATTGATAATTGTGGGGAATTTGGAAGAAAAAGCTAGAATATTCAACAACAATGTACCGCATGATGATGGAGATTTTACATCTTGTGATGTCTTTCCTCGATTAGTCACTTTGTAAAAGAAAAATGTGATATCAAGGTTTCAAATATCTTAATCCGAAAATGCATTTCATGAGGTATGAGGAGTAAGGCTTATCAATGTATGTTTTAATAACAATTATTTGGATCAATTGATACTGATTTAATCAACTATTGAAACACCTATAGGCGTAAGCCTCAGTTCATTAACTAGAAGCCTCACACTGAGGTGAGCATCAAATCGCAACCTCACAACGTTTCTTTAAACCATGGGTGATATAGGAGGCTTCCATAACGACCTACTTTATTATCTGGAACAAGTTTGTAGAAGAGTATCTTACATGTCGCAGATAATTCCATGAGGGAAGTTGCAAGCAGTCCTGGGAATGGAGATAGAATCCAGTTTTGGAATCATGGAATAAAATCGGTAGTAGCATGGAAGCCCTAAATTAGATTCCCACAAATCTTGGGGTTTAGTTTGAAAGGGAATGGATTTGATTCATGAGTTCTTATCCACGATGGATTGCAAGCTTCGCTTGAGGAGACTCTACAAAATGATGACTCCGGAGGTGGAGTGGATGTATATGAGAACCTCTGTTATGTGGACCTATCTAAAAAAGGCTCAGCAAAATGTTATGGATAGGAAGTCGTCGAGTAAACCTACTTAAAAAGCAATTAACTTGCAACTTCAGTGTCATAAATTCTTGGATGGAATTGAATGTCACTATTCTTGTGTACATAGGATACCCAAATTATTTTGATTATGAAATTGTAGTACAATAAGCAATTTTTGCATCATGGATAAAACATAGAAATTGCCCATCAATAACATTTTCCAAGGTGAGTCTAAGGTCGAATGACATAAAAATGGAATAATTGCTAAATTAACCAATCCCACCAGTTGCAACTTCCATATCAAAGGAATATGGCTGATCAGTTGGAGTAAATATGTGGAACTGAATTCGAAGATAAGGTGCAAAGTGGGCATTTCAACAAATAGAGTAATTCTGCTTTTAGGATAGGCAACTTACAGAATCAACATGCTGACGTCCACGAACAGTGGCACGTTGCCTTTCCTCTTCTTGCTGCAAATAGCGCGCTAAACTTGCATCAATCTGTTTATAACAAGATGTATAGGCCAGTAAATATTTTAAGCCAGCAGAAGATGTATATGCTTTTGAAATGATACAACTAAATGACCTCACTGTAAACCAAGTTAACTTCAAGCGGGATGACAAGAAAGAGATACGATGAAATAAAACCGACAAATATACAAACCTCTCCACCCCCAATTTCAGGCAACCCATAAAACTGTTCTTGGAGTTCACGAGCCAGAATCTCATCCGCTTCCACTTGTCTTGCCCTATCATCCGAGTCATCATTAACCCTCTGAGTTGTACTTTGAGGACTCCTGCGCTGCACTTCCGGGGACAACTCATCAATGTCTATTACCAGAGCTGGTCTGTGATTGTGATGATTATTTCTGCTAGTGCTTGATCTAGCATGTGAAGCTTCTTCAGGAGGACAAAGCAAAGCCACTTCCAAGTCTTCCAAACTAGAACTTGAGCATTGACCAAGATTACTGGATGCTGCCCCCCTTCTTTGTCTCTTCCCTAGCTTATGGGCAGCATGATGCTGACCATTTTCTACACCCAAACCAGAGTTGGTACAGGAAGATCCATGAACTGATTCCTCGGTAGGCACATGTTGGAAAGAAACTGGATCTCCAGCTTCATTGAAGTGTCTGGCATCACTGCTTGTCCTTCCAAGATTCTCATCGGACATCGCAAAAGATGTTTTGTTTGAACGGTTACGAGTGCTTCTCCAACCACTTATTCCTTCAAAGGATCTGGAAGCAACTCCACTGGCATCTTCGATTTTATTAGCATCCTTATTAGTATTTTGAGAGCTTCTGCACAAGTGTTGGAAACAAAATTAGCCACACATCGACTAGAAAGTTGAGAGAGAACATATTAAGTTTACCCATTAGATCTTTCACTTCAAGTTTAGGAAACAGTAAACCAGAACCTTGGAAAGAGAAAAGGAAACACAAGCTGAGCCCACATATCAGATTGAAACTTGAAATTAATATTCGGTGTCATTTGCTTTTGCCATACAAATTTGTTTCCGATCACTACAAAATAACCATCACTGGTTTCACTCATTTACAGAGAGGCAGGCAGGGAGAATACCACAACTCATTTCAAGAACAGCATAAAAAATAGAACAAACGATAAACATCATTCAACACCCAAATATCAGATAAACTATTGTACTATAAGCGAAAAGATGGATCTCAGTGGAAAAGAACAGTGAGAAACACCAACAAAAGTATACATCCAAGGGTTGATGTTAATTACAAGAGAATCCCAACTAAATATGCAATCTGAAAAATTGATATCTCTAACCCTGTCCCAATTACAACCCCATAACCATAGTGTAAATTTTATATGTTTCTAAATATTATTTTGTTCCTCTCCCTCCATATTATCCAAACAAAGGCACGAAGAGCGTAAAGTCATGTAGGTTCCTGGAAGCAGAATTGTAAATTTATAATTCTCTACCCACTGAATGAAAGAGGAAGGACTGCATTGATATGATACTCAAGGGCTCTGTAGCCTCTGTTCCGTAACTCCACAGCTAAGGGGCAAGAGGTGAACAAGCGACCAATAGATTCAGTAACATTAGTACATAATCACACTGATTGGGTATGAGAAGGCCCCTTTTGATATGCTATCCACTGTCAACACTCTGCCATGAAGAACTGTCCAGATCAGGAATGTAGCTCTAGGGGGGACTTCTTTGGTCCAGATCCATGCTTGAAGTTTATTAATTCTGAGGTCTACAAGGGAGGGAGTGATCACAGGGGCGGCAATTGGTAACCACCTGAAACAGTGTAGACACCATCTTTACCAAACCACACCCACTTGTCAGGCTCATCATCAAGGGACATGTGATCACTTAGTCATCAGGTTCAACATCGGATCTACCTCCCAATCACTCAGGTTTCTTCTAAGGTGAAAGTTCCACCCCTAAATCTCTTATAATCCCTTGCTTGTGATTGGAGACAATTATATATGGCAGGAAAAGCATGCTTAAGGGACACTTCACCCACCCAAATATGTTCCCAGAACTGAATTCTATCTCCAAAAGAAATCTTCTTGTCCACTATGCTTTAAAGATTCATGATACCCTTCTAAAGAGCCCAACCATAGGTGGTTGGTAGCTCTCTAGTGAACCAATCAGCAGGTGAAGCTCAATATTTTGAAGCAATGACCTTTCTCCAGATAGTTTGGGATTCATTTCCAAATTTCCACATTCACTTTAGAAGGAGAGCTTGATTGCAC
The DNA here is from genome assembly GCA_963556465.1 of Berberis vulgaris. Taxonomy (NCBI): domain Eukaryota; kingdom Viridiplantae; phylum Streptophyta; class Magnoliopsida; order Ranunculales; family Berberidaceae; genus Berberis; species Berberis vulgaris. Next base: position 54,198,343 of record OY747136.1, on the reverse strand, counting down.
TCTCGGATTCTGATACCTAACCCTCCTAACTCCTTGGGTTGCCATTCCTTCATCCAATTAGAGAAGATACTTCTTGGAGGTAGAGGATGTGCACCAAAGCAGGGGCGGAACCAGGAATTTGGGAGACGGGGGGCCAACCTATGTGTGATGCACGTAATGTAACTGGTGCACCAATTCACTTATGCTTATACTTCACAAGTTACCTTACGGTACTCTGTATCATCTACTCATCTATAGACTATAGTTTACCATACACTTTTGAAAGTTCATATAAACTTTTTCAAATGTGAGATAGGGAGGGGGGATGGCCACCTCCCACACCCCTTGGTTCTGCCCATGAATCAAAGGAAGTTTTTCATACATTTCTCTAACCTGTTGGCTATAGAAATTGGAATGGTGCAGAAAAACATCAAGAATTGATAGGGTCAATCTCCTTCTTTTGCAATAATGATGTTTCTCTATATCAAGAATTGAAAGGGCAGCTTTTCCAGCTTTTGCAATGTACTTCTCCTTCCAATCAACAAGCCTCCTTTCAACTCTTTCCACTGTTTTACTCTGACATTTTTTAATTGAATTTAGAACCAAGGGGGATGCCCAAGTATCTACATAACAAAATCATCACAACCACCACCACCGTTATTGACACTACCACCACCAAAACCACAACCACCATGGACACCACCACCGCCGTCGCCACTACAACCATCACCGCCGCCACCATTACTGCCACCTCCACGATCACTATTACCATAGCATGCTCACAACAACCACCACCAACTTCACTGGTACCACCATAACCGTCGTCACTGCCACCACCATTACTACCCCCACAACTCCCATAACATAACAACCACCACCACCACTATAGCATAATCACCACAACCACCACCAACACCAACACCTTCACTATTACCACCATCACAACCAAAATAGCCACTGCCACCACCACAACCACTATGACCGCCACAACCACCATGACCGCCGCCACCACCGCTATCATCTCTCACATTCACAATCACTACCACCACAACCACAATCACTGCCACCATGACCATGCCACAATTACAACTACTGCCATCATCAACAACACCCACAATCACTTGTCTGATTTGCATCGATTATCTTTAGTTACTACCAAGCGCCAGTAAAGTAATGCATTGCAAACTAATGCATTTACATCAATTTGCCAAATGCATTATTTTACAGTTTACCAAGCGGAGCCAAAATCCCTTTAGAACTATATTCTTCATTTAACCATATATAAGCTACAATGACAAGAAACTATTTAAAATTCACACTAAAATAAATATGCTAAAAGAGAAATCCATACTAAAACCATTTAAAATTTATTAACGTAGAAAATTAACAAAGAGATCCATGGTGAAAGTATGCTAAAACAAAAAGTACGAGTTTGTAGTCACCTGGTTGATGGAAGGATGGGTTCGGCACCATACTCTTGTGCTGGAGACATTTCTATAACTAGACCTTTTCCTTTCACTTGATTCTCCTTATGGGTATCATTGCCTTCCGAAGTAGGGATCGTATCGGAGAATACTTGATGAATGTCATCTAGCTTAGAATTTGTTGAACTCTTCCCCTCACTTTCAGCTATAGCCTTTGCAATATTGTGTGGAGAGATACATCCATTCCGCACCAGCCTCCTATGCCTAGTTATCGTAGGTAAGGCAAATGATTGTTGAGGCTTGAACATGTTCATTTCAGTTTCTTGGTTAGCATTACTCTCGATATGACTCCCTTCCACATCCACGGGTACACTATTGTATGAACTCTCACCGATACCAAAGCTTGTATTACCGTGGATCACTGGCTTCCTTCTCATAGTTCTTTTCCCACAAGGATGCAAGCTGGTAGAGAACACATTTTGGCTTGACATCAGATCATCTATATTCTCCTTTTTTCTTCCTTGGATTTTATCATCAGAAGTTAATACCTCAGTAAATGCTGAACTACTACCATCAAGCTTAGTTCTATCACTACTGGTTGGTGCATGAACAGTAGGTGAACTATCTATCAATGTAACCGTGGGGTGCATATTTTTCTCAGCCTCATTGCCAATACGGAATCCTCCCATAGAACGAAAAAGTGGTTTGTTGCCTCCATTGGTAATGCTCAATCTACGGTGGTTTCCCATTGTTTGGCGATTGGGTTTTTCCAGCAACTTGGAACTTCTGCTATTCGAACTATGCACCTCTATATCATGTTCACATTTTTGGCCCCTTTGAGCAGTTGATCTCTCTGGAGTATCAAGAACAACTTCTAACGAATCCAAATCCATTTCCTCCATATGCTGCATTCAATCATCAATAAAACCCCTAAAGCAATCAACTTTAAATTGAAAAAATAGAGAAAAATCATAATTGAAATCAAAGTTCATCCTCAAACTAAAATATGCCCAATTTAATCAATCATTCAATCAATCAAAAAACCAAAATATCTTAAACAATCAAAGGAACACAAGACGAACTTTATTGACACAATCAGCTAATCCAAGGATCCATGAAAAAAGCCACTCTTCCAATTTATAATTAAGATGGTTAAAAAAAATCACCTTGAAATCTAAAGATCTGAATTAAAACACGGTAACCCTCTCCAAGAAAATCAACCCTCTAAAATCTGAAAAGGAGCCACCTTTGACAAGTAGAACACAAATTCTACAGACCCCAATATTGTACAGAGAATCTAACAAAGCAAGATTAAAAGGTTGGGTTTTTTCTGTTTTGGGTGAGTAAATTTTTTTCATAAATTTTGAAATTTTGAATCAAGCATTGATAGATTGCGATACAAAAAGAGGAAAAAATGAACAGTAAAGAAAGAAAAGAAAAGAAAAGGTTACCGTGTGTTGATGTCTTTGTGGTTCTTTCAAATCCAAAAGCGCGAGAAGCCCAGAAGTAGAGTCGATGGCAGAGAAGTCACGAGATGGCTTTGCTTCCATACAAGAATCGAAGGGGGTGGTGGTGGTGGTGCCGGCGGAGGAGAAGGTGGTGATGGTATCTTATTGTGACGCTTTGTAGCGGTTTCGGCGCCACGCCATGATGGGGATGATGAACCTCTGTGTGCCTGTAATTGGGCAATAACTTTTTTGACACCACCATTTTTGGTGAAACACACCACCATCCCCCCTAAGAACACTACCATCTTTCTGAAGTACAACACCACTTACTGAAGCACACTACCAATATAAACTCTGAATCAAACTTTATTTCCCTCCCTCTCCGAAAACAGCTCTCTCCCCAAATTTGAATATTCCCTCCCACTCCCTTCCCATGAACAACTCTACTCTCAACTATTTCTCCAACTACTCTATTTTTCTACTCATGTTGGATATAAAACGATGGCCTTGACCACAAAACAAATGTGTGAAGCTGCAATTTAGTGTGCAATTAGGTGTGTCATTTTGTTGTGTGATTTGGTACATTTTGGCTTGATTGCGTGTGAATGAAGTTATGCGAATCGGTTCGTCTTCATCTTCTTTGCTTGTTTGTGTTCAATTGTGGATGTGGTTGTTCGTCTTCATCTTCATCAATTGTGTGCATTCATCCAAACCCACAAACTCAAGTAATTTCGAATGCTAAATCTCCATTGAACCCTAATTTTTGCCCTCATTTGTGCGATTGGATTTGTTTGGTCATTGTGGACAAAACTATGAATTGTCATGCATCATCTTTGCCCCAATTTTTGCAAATAAATTTAATTTAATTTTTTATTTTTTGAAGAAATATTTAGATAATGGATTATTTATATATGTTTTAATTGTATCATTTTTTAAATATTTAGTATGGTAAAGATGAACAAAGACGTTGCGTCTTCTTTGGTCGGTGGTGGTGGTAGTAGTGGGGATCATCTAGCTGATAGACGACTGATGATGGTCTATACTCAAAAGATCGTTGCAGTAAAGAATAAAGAAAACATGCTAGGAGAAAAAAGAAAATAATGCAAGAACGGAGGGAGAAAAAAAGGAAGATGAAGATGGGAGATGATGAACTGGGGGTAATGTGATTGAGGCAAAATAAGTGATAAGACTCCTATTTCTATCACAAAGTCAAGCCCAATCACAAAGTTAATGTGGTTTGGTTGGTGAGGGTGAGTAGGCGGAGAAGGTTGAGGAGTTGGAGGAGGGTGAGGGGGATAAAAAGGTGACATGGATGAGGATGAGGAGGCTGGGGAGGGCATGGATGATGAGGAGGTTTGGATTGAAGAGAATCAGTTATTTCTATTGAACTTTGTTTCGATGAAGATGATGAACATGACAAAGTTTCGTATCCTAGGAGTCCCAAAGATGGCTCCATATTAGACAATTACGATGGGCATGTGTAGTGGCCCATTTGGAATTGTAACGAGGTAACTATAATATTTTTCAATTCTTAAAATGTGTAAATTTTATTGTTTTCATATTATTTAGACAATGACTAGTTTTTCTCATTGCTTGTTGTATTTAGGAAAGAAGCGAATTGAGATATCGGCATCAATATAAGATTATTTTTAGCTTAGAAGTTGAATAAGGAACCAAGAAAAGTAAGGTCAATGGTCTATAAGAGTGGTCTACGTCCCTTGATCGACTATTGTAAGAATCATGTGGATAGGGTGATCATTTGTGCTTTTGTCGAGCATTGGCAACCTGAGACCAACACATTTCACCTCCTTTTTGGAGAGATGACCATCACCATCGATGACGTCTATCGTATCACTCAATTGTCGAACGTTGGTAAGTCGGTTATTGTGAAAAAAAAGTCAAATGAAGCCAGTGGAATGTGAGAATCTGTTGGTGAATGATTTGGAGATTAAAAAAAGTGAATCACAGAAGCATGTCAAGAAGAATTTTGGTTTTGAGTTTATAAGGACAATTGTTGTGGAAAAGTGAGTCCAACTGATTCTCTTCAAAAGAAAAAACAAGTTGTTGGGGTTATTTGTTATTTCTCTTGGGCATGACTATCCTTACCAATAAGTCTGGAACAAAGGTTTGCACTGAATATTTGAAGTTGTTGATGAAGGTGGATGATGTTGAAATGTTTGCATGGGGCGTAGGTATTTTGGCATTCTTGTATCGTCAAATGGGTTGTGCTAGTAAAGTGGGTACCAACCAAATATCTGGATATTTGCCGCTTTTGGAAGTATATTTAGACTTGTTGTTTAGATACTTACCCTTTTATTATTTAAGATATTTAACTAACTAATTTGATTTTTTTTTTGTTTATAGGGTTGGATATACGATTACTTTAGGTTTTGGGGTACCGCCAGAGCCTTGAGGAGTAATTGTCTCCCCACCATGTATAAGTGGGATTGCCCCCAACTTAGCGAGGTCATGACTGAAGAAATCCTGACTCATATGGAACATCTTGACATGTCTCTTGAAGACGTAAAACTTAGTCATTTAAGTACAACTTTGATCTCATTTAATCTTTCCCATTAATTGTTTTCATTTTTATTCCATAATTTAATAATTTTCATGTTTGTATTGCCAGGTCATTTGGAACTCTTACGTGCAATCCAAGCAAATAACTCCCCTTCATAGCATCACATGGTTCCAAAGTTGTTTGTTATGCCCCGACGTTAAAAAACTCTATCACCCAGATAAACTGATGAGACAGATGGGAAGGGTACAAGTCATTCCAAATCCCCCCATTCGAGCTAAAATGAAAAATAGAGGTCGATCTAGCTATAACTACTCAGTCAAACATGAAATATTGTCACCGTTCGCTGAAAATCAGTAGAATCATCTCGTGTCAACTGACAACCAAGGTGCACTAATAAAGCTTCCATGGGATTGCAGCGAGGACTACTTAGAGTGGTTTCAAGACATTAGCCATCCTTTCGTCCAACCACCAAGGACTGGGAGGACTCATCCCTTAAGAAAACACTTGTTTATATCGCACAATAGGGTAATTGATCTATACTTCAACAAATTTTCATAAAATTGAAATTACAAAATTAAATTGTATTGACTAAAATCAATGGTTTCCTTGCAGAACAAGCACACACATGAAACTCTTAAGTTGGTGGAAGCCTTTATTGAACAAGGCAGGAATGTTGATAAAGGTGTGTTCTTGTCAAGGCAAAAGAAAGTAGGTGACCTGCTAAGAAAAATGTTTGTGTCTATGGAAGATGAAGAGCAACTGGATGAACAAGAAAGTGGTCCAGGTGGTGGTGTTGCTGCAGGTGATGGTGCTCCAAATAGTGCTCCAGGTGGTGGTGCTGGTGGTCATGCATGTTGTGATGGTGCTCTAGGTGGTGGTAGAGGAAAGGGTGGTGGTGATGATGTAGGTAGTGGTGGTGATGATGGATCTAGTGGTAGTGATGGTGGAGGAAGGGGTTGTGGTAGTAAAGGAAGGGGTGGTGGTGATGGTAGAGGAAGCATTGACAGTTTTGAAATAGGTGGTAAAGGAAATGAGACTCGAACCAATAATGGGCATCAAAATATCACTTCACTGCAACCTATAAAAAATAATAATAATAAGAGGATGTGATGTTCAATTTTGATTCTTGTAGTTGTTCAATTTTGGTCTTGGAGTTAAGTTTTTAGTTAATGAATTGTACATTGAAAGAGGTGTTGGTGCAATGATTTATAGTTGATGAAATAAATTTCCAGTTGATAATTTTTGTCTTGGATTTATGGTGTTGATGTAATGATTTCTAGGTGAAATGAATTATGGTTTCTTTTAACCTTAAATATAAACATATTCGTAGCGGATCATGCGAAACAAACCAAAATTGGACATACTCGGGTTTTCTGTCAAAACATTGCGGATCCTAGAATCTAGTAGTCCAACTAGCAGGATCCGCTGCATTCGGATAGAAAAATCGCATGACCAGCTGCGTTTGGACAGAAAACATTACACTGTCCATTATCGCACTTTTTTATTAGCATTTTTTTTTCAATTTATATGGTTTATATATACTCCTAACAAATTGTATTTATTCCAAAAACACATTTTGGACACTATTTCCAAGCATCAATATTTCAGAACCACCGAAGTCCAATTTTTTACTCGACATCATAAAAAACGGTGTTTTTGCAATAAAAACAATCTTTAAGAGTGTATATGAGCCATATAAATTGAAAAAAAAAAAAACAAAAAAAAGAAGCAAAAATTGCAAAATTGGAAAGAGTCAGGTTTTATGTCCAAATGCAAGGGATCCTGCTAATGCAGTAGTCCAATTTGCAGGATCCGCTGCATTTGGACAGAAAACCTTACTCTTTCCATTTTTGTAAATTTTTTAGTTAGCCTTTTTCAACTTTTTTCAAATTCTATGGTTTATAAACATTCCTAACAATTTGTTTTTATTGGAAAACACATTTGGGACATTGTCTCCAACCATCAACTTTTAGGAACCTCTGAAGTCGAGTTTTTGTTACTCGACATCGTCAAAATGGTGTCTTTGCAATAAAAACAATTCTTAAAATGTGTATATAAGCCATATAAATTGAAAAAAAATCAAAAAAAATTGCAAAATTGGACAGAGTTACGTTTTCTATCCAAACGCAGCATATTCTGCAAATGCAGTAGTCAAACTTGCAAGATCCGCTGCATTTGGACAGAAAATCTTACTTTTTCCAAATTTCCAAATGCAGTGGATCTTGCGACTACTTGTCTTCGACTAACAGTTTTTGATTCGCCTTTGTCACTGCGAGTTCGTTAGACAATCAATTTAAAAATCGCAATTTTTTTTTCTTAAAATTTGGTTTGATTTGAGGCTTCCCCATGCATGATGCATTGATTTCCAACGTACCCACTTTAATCTGTCATGTTGTAATGGTTGAGGAGTGAGTGGAGCATAACCACCAGATCAGATTAAAGGTTATGGATAGTGATAATACATCAAAATAGACTGACATCGCGACCATACACGTGGCGGAGAACATCCATCTCGAGGATCAGGCGTCCCATCTACTGTGTCGGCTCGTAAAACTCAAGAAGGTTAAAACCAATTGCAAAGGCCCAAACAAGGCCTATTACAGGAAGACATGATCAAAATCCTAATCCAGGTCTGATACAAGTTCTCTTATAAAGAAGAAGAAAGTTGCACAAAAAGTGTCGTGGAGGGAATTACACCTCCACGGACGCGTCTCCATAAAGGAGGAGACTGTTACGAGAAACATCTCCTTCCGTTGCACCTCACATGCTTAAATCACGCAAATAATTAATCGCGACCATTATAAAAGGTAAAGGGAACATTCGACAAAGGTATGCAACTTTAACTGAGTTTTGTCCAGATTTATTTCCTTCTTCAAACATAGTCGCTGACTTAAGCAACAGAGTGCCTTCTGCCACAAAAAAGGTGGTCTTTGGCAGTCTAACCTATTTTGCAGGTCAAACTCTCAAGAGAACGAGATTTGGATGCATCAGTTTGGCGCCGTCCGTGGGGAATGACATGTTTCCTTTCTAAAAGAAGATCCATTGTGACGAAGTTTACCAAAATCTAATTAACAATCAAGAAACTATAAAAGTAGATGGAACGCTCTACAGATCCCCAATCTGGCGATGGATAATGTGACATGTCTTGTAATATCAACTAGGCGACAACCGTCAAACCAACTGCGCCGGAAAGAAGGGAGCCTCAATAGATAATGATTAAGATGTCTCTAACATCTTGGGGAATTCCCTTGGACCCTCGTGTAGAGGTGTTCATGACTCAGATGAACCACATTATCAGAATGGTGGACAAACTCACCCAAAACTTGGAGGGCAACAAACCTCAAGAAGAAAGCACCCAGCTTAAGAGACATCGAACCAATACTAGTTCCGAATTCAACCAACGAAAGTTTGGAAGACTACAACCGAAGAAGCCCAAACGTGAACTAGCATAAAAATGTTCACGACCTTAATAGGGAGTCGAGGCGAGGTCCTTAAAGCTATAGTGGGAAGGCAAAGCGTCAAATGGCCACAAAAAAATGAGAGGAGGTCTAGAAAAAGGAACAAAAGCAAACATTGCTCCTTCCATGACGACTACAGACACGGTATCGAAGATTGTCGCAGCCCGAGGAACGAGATCAAATGCCATGTCAGAGAAGGACGACTTGGAGAATTCGTTAAGTTGAAAGAGTCCGAGGGTGAAATAATCACATCGGGAGAAGGGCCAAAGGAGCTGGTATACGTCTTGCATGGTGAAGCTAGAGAAAAGGAACAATCCAATCGATACCGAAAGTGAATAGTCAGAGACCTATGAACAAAAATTAGATACCAAGAGTTGTCAACACAACGCGCAAGAACGATGCAGAGGACTCTGACCTTCTCTAACGAAGATGCAGACGTGGTTAAATTCCCACACAATGATGCCTTAGTGATCTCGGTCATGATAGCCAGGAAGGAAATCAAGAGTGTTGGTTGACACGGGTAGCTCAGCCAACCTCCTGTACCTAACAAGGTTCCAAAGGATGCGGTTCACTAATGAGATCCTCTCACCTAGCAAGAACCAAAGGTGGGTTTCAGCGGGGAACAATGTTGTCCACTGGGGATGATTAAGCTACAGATTGAAGCGGGAGAACCAGAAAAGCAATGAGTGTTATTGACAAACTTCCTTTTCGTCGATGTTCCTTCTACGTATGACATGCTACTCAGGAGACCTTGGATACAGAAAATGGGTGCAGTCTCGTCAACTATGCACCAATGCTTAAAGTACCATACCGACAATGGTATCGGGAGAATTAAAGGAGATTAACTAGTGGCCCATGAGTGTCATTTCGCAACGATAAAAGCTCCCCACAAATATCACTTACTGCAACAACTAGATGAACTTTCACAGCAACCTGGTCAGACGAATCTTGACCCCCCAGATGATAATATGGATCCAACTAGCCCACGTGATCGACCTAATACTGGAAAGCCGGAAGAAGAAACAATTGTAGTCTACCTAGACGACGAAGTGGAGACAACAGTCCGGATTGGAACAAAGATTCATCCCGAGCTCACCGAGAAACTAATCCAACTGCTGAAAGATAATCAAGATTTTTTGCATGGACAATGAAGGACGTGGCAGGAATAGACCCGTCCGTCATTTCTCACAAGTTACAAGTGAACCTAGACAAGAAACTGGTTTGACAAAAAAGAAGGCCGGTGGCTCCATGTGATACCCTTGTGTGGGCGGATCTAAGGGGGAGGGTGCGGGAGAAGCCCGAGAGCCCATGGATCCCAAAAGGGTTGGCAAGCTACAAAAGGGATATCATAGTCCCACATCGCTTGGGTGCGGGAGGGTGATGTACTATATATGTACGAGTTTGGATCTATAAAAAACTACACATTTTAAACCCATGCGGTCCCTGGGCCCAAAGCTGACAATATAATACTATGTGGATTGGGTTGTTACAGAATGATATCAGAGCCTGACCCAGCCAGAAGTGTGCCAATGAGGACGTTGGGCTCCCAAGGGGTAGAATATGATACCATTGTGTGGGCGGACCTGAGGGGGAGGGTGAGGGAGAAGCCCAAGAGCCCATGGATCCCAAGAGGGTTGACAAGCTACAAATGAGAAATCATAGTCCCACATCGCCTTGGTACGGGAGGGCGACATACTATATATGTACGAGTTTGGATCTACAAAGTACTACACGTTTTAAACCCGTGTGGGCCTTGGGCCCAAAGCGAACAATACAATACTTTGTGGATTGTGTCGTTACACTCCATAACGTAATTGGGTGACAAACGAGGAAGTATGCCGCCTACTTAATGAAGGGATGATAAGAGAAGCTCACTACCCGGACTGGTTGGCCAACACGGTGCTAGTAAAGAAAAATAACGGCAAATGGAGGGTATGTGTGGACTACACCGATCTGAATAAGCTCTGCCCAAAACACAATTTTCTATGTCCATGAATAGACCAGATAGTGGATGCAACCGCCGGACATGAACTGCTGAGCTTTATGGATGGATACTTTGGGTATAATCAGATGTACCCTCCCGACCAAGAAAAAACATCTTTTATAATAGAAAGAGGTACATACTGTTATCGGGTAATGCCTATTCGAATTGAAGAACGTGGGAGCAACGTACCAACGGCTGGTGAACAAAATGTTTAAAGGTCAAATCAGTAAAACGATGGAGGTTTACATCGACGATATGCTGGTCAAAAGCTCACGCCGAACAGACCACATCATAGATCTCGAACATGCTTTCTCTTAACTGCGAAAGTATAAGATGAAACTGAATCTGGGGAAATGCACGTTCGGAGTATAATCAGGAAAATTCCTCGGATACATGGTCAATCAAGGAGGAATCTAGGCCGATCCAAAGCAGATACAAACACTTCTCAATATGCAGTCGCCAATAAACATAAAGGGTGTACAAAGTCTTAATGGAATAATAACAACCCTGAACAAATTCATCTCCAGATCCTCGGACAAATATCTACCTTTCTTCAAAATTTTAAAGGGAAACAAGACATTCGAATGGAATGCGGAGTGCAAGAAAGTTTTTCAAAGCATAAAAGAATATATAGGGAGCACGGAGCTACTAACGAAACCAAACACGGGGAAGCACTATATCTATATTTATCTGTGTCCAATCATGTGGTAAGCTCAGTACTAGTACGGGAGGAAAAAAGTGCGCAAAAACCAATATACTACATCAACAAAACACTTGCGGATGCAGATATCAACTATCCAGCTCTAGAGAAATTGGTGCTCACCCTGATCATGTCTTCAAGAAAACCATGACCATACTTCCAAGCGCATCCAATCACGGTTATGACTGAACAGCGGCTTCGGTCGGTATACACAAACCAGATCTATTGGGAAGGATGGTGAAATGAGCAATAAAGTTTGGGCAGTTCGATAATAGCTATGCCCCTAGAACTGCTATCAAAGCCCAGGCATTGGCGGATTTCATCGCCCAATTCACAGGAGGCAATGATCAACAGACAGAAAGCGTGAACGAAGAACAACAAAACAAACCAATCATTGACGGATGAATCCTCCACTGTGGCGGTGCATCCAATGAGGTGGGAAGCGGAATTGAATTAGTCTTGTACAACTCAGAAGGCGTCGCGCTAGAGAAAACAATAAAATTCAAATTTAAAGCCTCAAACAACGAAGCCGAGTATGAAGTTGTGATAGCTGGGCTACAGTTAGCAAAACATCTAGGAATAAAAGACATAGTGTCTTTACTGATTCCAAACTGGTGGTCAATCAGCTAAACTGTGAATTCCAAATCAAAGACATCCGAATGAAGGCCTACCACCAAAAGAACACTGAATTGATAGAAGGCTTTCAAACAGTGATCAATCAACGATGCCCAAGGATGGAGAACATATGAACCGACGAACTAGCAAAGGAAACATCAACAACTAAAGAGAATGATAATCCGCTCGTCGTGATGCCAAAAAACTCCATACTTGAAAACCAAGTAGAAGAAACATGCGCCATGAATCAAGATAACAACTAGAAAACTTCAATCCTGGCGTATATATTAAACAGAGAACTCCCAACAGATAAGATGGAAGCCTGAAAACTACGAAATCGAATGGGACAATACACAGTGATCAATAACAGACTCTACAAAAGGTCTGTCACGAGCCTATTGCTAAGGTGCCTTTCACCAGAAGATGTTGAGTATGTCCTACAAAAGATCCATCACGGTACATGCGGAAATCTCCCAGGGGGAAGAACGCTGGCCCATAAAGCACTCACGCAAGGTTACTATGGCCAATGATGCTAGCAGATGCTCAAAAATTCGTTTGCACATTTGACAAGTGCCAAAGATTTGCCCCGTACACTCACATGTCGGGACAGAACCTGATTCCAATGAGTAGCCCCTGGTCATTTGCTCAATAGGGAATGGACATCGTAGGACCACTCCCCACGTCCGACAAAAAAAAAGTTTATCCTTGTAGCAGTAGACTACTTTACTAAGTGGGTGGAAGTAGAACCCCTCGCAAAGATAGGAGAAACCCAAGTCGAGAAGTTTCTTTGGAAAGACATAATATGCAGATTTGGGATCCCAAGAGTGATTGTCACGGACAATGGGAAATAACTCGAAGGCAAGAAGATCAATGAGCTATGCGAAAACTTGAATATCGAGCAACACTTCTCTGCACCTGCCCATCCACCGACAAACGGGCAAGCTGAGGTCACCAACATGACAATTTTGGAAGCAATCAAAAGAAGGCTCGAGGCAGCGAAAGGATTGTGGACATTAGAGTTGCCTAGCGTCCTTTGGGCATACAGAACAACAAAACGGACTCCAATGGAAGAAACCCCTTTCCCCCTCGCGTACGGATCTGAAGCAATGATACCCGTGGATATCGGTATGACGATGTTCAAAACTGAAGAATTTCGCGCTGCGGATAACATTGAGGCACTGAGAGTCGAACTAGACCTCCTCGAGGAAAAGCATGAAGCGACCTCTATCAAGATGGCGGCCTACCAACAACGTATGGCCGGATATTACAACAAGAGAGTGAGAATCCACACCTTTGACATTAGCGATTGGGTACTCCGAAAAGTTCAACTCAACACAAACGAACTAGGTGCAGGCAAGCTAAACCCGAATTAGGAAGGACCATACAGAGTAATAAATATCAACAGACCAGGACTATACTGGTTGGAAAACAAGAATGGTGAAAAGCTACCACGACCATGGAATGTAAAGCACTTAAAAAGATATTATCAATAAACTTATTTGCTCAATCTTCCACCTTGAAGTTCAAAACGACAAAAATTCAGTCAGGGCAAGAAATCCAGATTGAAAACCTCACTCGTGAAAATACTCAACACGGCTAGAATATCGAACAAAAAATAAACATATGTACTAGACAAATGAGTCGGACATAAAAATGAAACTTCTGGCCTGATCAACCACGAAGTAATAAAATACCAAGACGTAAGTGCTAGAGTTTTTCTTGTCGACTACAATATACGACATCGTAATCCAGATATATAATCGAATTCCCTAAAAAAAAGCTTCTACACGACTAGTATGTTGAACATTGAATCCATTCATAAAAATTCGGACGAACGAGTCAGAAATCTGTCAGGAATGTCATAAGTAAAAAGCTGATAAGCTAGACATATTGGACACAACAAATGCAAAACATAAAATTTCCATTGATCCTCTAAAAAAGACATTACAAATGAATCATAAGAAATAATTAAGGAAGAACATCGGTATTGGCAGCAACATCACTAGGTGGTGTAGGCTCAGATAAGCACTGAGAAGGTTCTCCGACAACTGGATCACTCAGTGAATTCGAAATGACTTCTTCAGCATCATTGAATTCTTACTCGGCGAAGCAATGGTATTCGGACATATCTAAGCCAGTGTCTCTAGGAAATCCAAGAAGTCATGACGACCCTCGACCACTCTTTTCCAATCCGTGACCTCGACATCCTTTAGCCTTTCGGTAATAGATGATAGCTTGGCTTGGGTCAACGCTAATTCGTTATCAACGACTGTAAGTCTAGCGGAAACCGCAGACTTGGCCACGACAAATTCAGAATGCAGTTGACCGATTCGAGTCATATAAGCCTTGACATGGGCAGAACATTCTTCAGCAGGACGAATGGTCTCATCGGGCTCAGCCCTTTCAGTCGAACAACTCCTTCTCAGCTACATCAAAACAGGATCGCAACCTACCCAACTCAACTTCAGACATTTCGATACCAGAAGCAAACGTGTCCCGAATGGCCTCAAGCTCCCTCAACAACGTCCGTGCAGTATCTGCAGCCCTTGCATGCTCTATGCATTGCGCCTTCAATGAATCAAGTTGGCAGAGAACATGACAAAGGACCAGGACATGTCCTGCCGGCTTTCGCTCAATGAGTGCCACCTAATCATGGGCAACCTTACAGTCCAACCCCATCACAGCTGCATAAGTAAGATGAGTCATCCCTTCCATAAGGTGCTGGAGATCGTCATCGATATGACGACATGGTGGACGTACGAGCATAAGAGCACTACTAGCTAACCGCCCATGACAACCATCAATGAGGTTGCAAGCATTGTCATGCACATCAATCTTTGAGGAGAAGTAGAGGGAATAGCAGGCGATCCCGAGGTCTCGGCAACAGAAAGAGAAACGATGAGTTTTTCAGTGTCATGAATCGATGTGGCGAGCTTTTTCTTCTTCGAAACACGGCCAAAACTAATTGCCAACATCTTAGAAGAGCTGGGAGGCTTGGGAACTTTCCTCTTCCTAACAATCAAACCGTTACTCCCAGAACCTCTGACAACAACAAAACCAATTCATCATATAGGCTCGTCAACAAAACTCTCTCTACGATCGACATCCACATCACCAGCACACACAACATTCACCACCAAGGCAAGACCTACAATAGGCTCTGCGTGACCCACCTTACTCGACTACAAAACTCTTGTTCCTCCAATGACAACTCGACCCTCTTAGGCTCTCGAAGTCATCGTAGAATATGATTTCCGTGCAGCCTAAGATAATTGGAAACAAGGGATGCATTGAACCAAGACCTCGGCTAACCCTCATACTCTTCTTGTAGACCCTTGAAACAAGACGGAGATCAAAGATAACGTGTACGATTAGCATTTACACTAAACCCCACAAGGAATGCAAGACCTTGACATTCATAGGGATACCGGATGTGGTAGCCTTTGTTAAGGTCATAATCATCACCTTCCAACCGTTAGGAACCAGTTGGGCAGGGGCGATGCCCACCAGATCTAGGTACTCCCAGATTATCTCGGGAGCCGAAAGCCTAAAGCAGGAATGAAACATACCAAGGTATAGAGCAATATACCCATGCTTTGGATGACAAGAACTATCGCCCTCTCTAGGGAGAATGATTTCCAGATAGGCCGACAACTAATAATCGCGACAGATGCTATCCAAAGTCACATGCGTCACCCGCTTAGGCAAAAAGAAAGTTTCACAAGCATCAAGAACGTCGCCATTCAAAATCTTGAAGCTAGACATGATTGGAAAACAAAAGCAAGAAATAAAGGAATCAACTACTGGAAATTGAAAAGGTGTAAAAGGGAGAGACCTCGTACTCAACTTCTCCTTTTATAGGACGAGCAACGAAAGGTCCACTCTTACCAGAATGATCAAGGTATGACATTCGCACGAAATTCCAAAAATCACGCTCAAACGAGCAGGCGAACGTGAACATCAGAGAGACAACAACAACATATAGTTAGAACACTAAATGCGCCATAATGTTGAAATCAAAAACCAAATCACCACACAGTTAGTGGATACATGAACATACCCATTAACTGAGGGGGAGTAGCTATGATACATCAAAATAGACTAACATCACGACCATACACGTGGCATAGAACATCCATCACGAGGATCTAGCGCCCCATCTACTGGGCCAACTCGTAAAACTCTAGAAGGTTAAGACCAGTCGCAGAGGCCCATTATAGGAAGACATGATCAAAGCCCAAATCCAGGTCCAACACAAGTTCTCTCATAAGGAAGAGAAATGTTGCACAAAAAGAGTCATGGAGGGAGTTACGCCTCTACGGATGCGACTCCATAAAAAAGGAGATTGTTACAAGAAACATCTCCTTCCATTGCGCCTCACATGCTTAAGTCACGCAGAGAATTAACCGCGGCCATTATAAAAGGTAAAGGGAACATTCGACAAAGGTATGCAACTTTAACTGAGTTTTGTCCAGATTTATTTCCTTATTCAAACAGGGTCACTGACTTAAGCATCAGAGTTCTTTTGGCCATCGAAAATGCGGTCTTTGGCATCTAACATCTGTTTTGCAGGTCAAACTCTCAGGAGGACATGATTTAGACGCATCAGATAGTATTGGTGGAATATGTAAATTTATGGAGAGAGTGTTCTTCATCTTTCACTTATAAATAGATGAGGAGATAAAATTTCATATTCTCAAATTTCTTAACGACAAAAAGCTACACGATGTCGAGTTCTCCTCCGCGCCTAGTTTTCTTCGTCGAGATCCAAGTGTGGAGGACGTTCTTTCTTCTCCTCCTCAAGGTAGTGGAAACGATGTTTGTCATCTTCTTGCTGCAGTGGACGAAGTTCCTCCTCCTACTACTACTGGTACGATTGAAGATGACTCCTACGCTGAGCTTGAAGGCCCATCGAATGAACAACTTGGAATCTTCAGGTTTGCCCATGAGGTTGGACTGAGTAATGGTGGATTCCACCCCCAACACGTAACATATGGGCTGAGGCAAGTGAGCATTGGCTTGACTTTCATGTTCCCATTTGTAGGGGAGAGGTTTATTGAGGCCGCAACAACGACTCCGAAGAAGAAGACTCGGAAGAGGAAGATCATGCAAACCGTATGGAGCATCTTGATGACAAGCACCCAAACTTCGACATTGATGACGAGATTGATGATGTCGACTTCCATGATCAAGACTTTGATGACCCTAGGCATGTATATGATGACTTCAAATGTTACGATTCTCTTTAATTGATGATATTGTCGTGTGTTGTTTATAGGTTGTAGTGTGGTGTTTATTAGTTTTATATTTAATATATAGTATCTTTATTTTTCTGATCCAATGAAATGAATTGTTGTTTCTGTACATGAATATTGGCAACATTTACCTAGCATTATAATTATTGTTTTATGGATATATTTCATTTCTTAAGAGTGTATTATAACCCTAGAAATTGCAAACACACTATTTCAACGATATCCAAAATGTTTTCCAATAAAAACGATTTGCTACATGTGTATATAAAGAATAGAAATTGAAAAAAGTTGAAAACAGCTGCATTTGGACAGAAAACCTGACTTTATCCAATTTTTCTAATTTTTCTTTTAGTTTTTTCAATTTATATGGCTTATATATACTCTTTAAGAATTGATTTTATTGCAAAAATACCATTTCGACGATATCGAGTTAAAATCGACTTCGGAGGTACCAACGCTTGGAGACAGTGTCAAAAATGTGTTTTTCCAATAAAAATTTGTTTTGAGTGTATATAAACCATGTAAATTGAAAAAAAAAGTTGAAAATGCTAATAAAAAAGTTGCAAAAATGGAAAAAATAAGGTTTTCTATCCAAATGCAAGGGATCCTGTGAATTGAACTACTACATTTGCAGGATCCGCTGTGTTTGGACAAACAACCTGATTCTTTCCAATTTTGCATTTTTTTTGCTTTTTGATATTTTAATGTTTTTTAAATTTATATGGCTTATATATACTCTTAAAGAATTTTTTTTATTACTAAAACACTATTTCGACGACATTGAGTAAAAAACTGGACTTCGGTGGTCCCGAAATATGGATCCTTGGAGAAAGTGTCCAAAATGTGTTTTTTTGAATAAAAAAAATTTGTTAGGTGTCTATATAAACCATAGAAGTTGGAAAAAGTTGAAAAAATGTTAATAAAAAAAAGTTGCTAAATGAACAGAGTAAGTCTTCTGTTCAAACGTTGCGGATTCTGTGAGTTAGAATACTGGATTCGCAAGATCCACTGCATTTGGACAAAAAGTCTGACTTTGTCCAAATTTGCAATTTTTTTTTCAATTTCTATGGCTTATATACATTCTTAAAGAATTTCTTTTATTGTAAAAACACCATTTCGACGATGTCAAGTAAAAAAAACTCAATTTTGTAGATCTCGAAATATGGATGTTTGGAGACAATGCCCAAGATGTGTTTTTGCAATAAAAACAATTTGTTAAAAGTGTATATAAACAACAAAGTCGGGTTTTCTATCCAAACACGGCAGATCCTGCTATGTTTGTGTGTTTTTGGGCAGTTTTGGTCTCTATCGCATGTTCCACTGTGATTTTGTTGTTGGTATTTGCATTTGCATTTGCTTGTGCGAAATTTGTCAGAACCAGGTTTAGTTTCATTTTCTATCTTGGGTTGACTTTGTCTCTAATTTTTTGGATATTTTGATAAATGTTGTCATGTTTAATTGATTTGTAGTAGACTTTCTAATCATTACCATGTATGGCCCAACCATTACAATTTACAATGTTTATAACCATAACTGGCAATTATAAGATGATATGCATCTTAAGTATAATGGAAACACAATAATGAAATGTAAAGTATATTATATTGACATTTAATGATCATAAGGTACAAGTCATCCATAAATACAAAAGTTGTGACTTATCTAACAACTGGATTATGTACGTATACATGTCTTTTATAAAATGTGTAAAAAGTTACTATGTAAAATAGTTACAAAATTGTACAAAAACGTGCATGCGTGCATCAATTCATTATGTGAATGACCTCCTCCGACTTCTTCATCTTCTTAGAACTCTTTGCATTGTACTTCTTGACCATCACATCACCAATGGTCACCAATGTGAAGCTAGCCATTGAATGAACTTTTCAATAATATTACTTTTAGAAACATGCGAGAGGGCCAAGTAGGTACTATCCTAGGCAATGGTGGTTTTGGTGTCGTATGAAGCAAGAAAGTGGGACTCTGGGCAAGGTGTGTCATGAAATGTGTCGGTATGTCGTTCAACTGTGACAATGGCTGAACATATGGAAAACATATAGTGTTTTGGTTCCCATAATACACAAACACACACCCATAACGGTTCGCCGCGAGCTCTAGCATATCTGGGTCAATCAACCAAATTTGGTTTGTAATGCGTACATTGCCTTATGAAATTGTCAAAGCATCCTTGACCACCTTCTCCCCACCCTCGTGCCACATTCCAAACCACAACTAGTGGTTAGTTTCTAACTCTATTAGTAGCTCATTCCTTACCTACCTCCAATCACTTTTCTTGTCGTAACCTAGGAAATTGCATATGCATCGGAATCCACAATTCCCATATACACATTCTTGTTATTGTTAACATAATTTCAAATCCACAATGGAATTTGCTTCATAAAAATATTTTTTTCTTTCACTTCTCCGCCTTTTGTTTTGGCTTAGAAACACTTTCTTGTGTTTTAACATCTTCTTGTGTATTGGCGTACTCATGAATGGATGAGTCCATTTTAGTCGACTTGTCATGCTTGGACAATTTCTTCGTTTTAGGTCTCCTTTTGGTATGAACAAGTTCGGATGGTTTGATCATTAGGGTTGAACCCGAGCAACTCAGCTCTAAACGCTTCATTTTCAACACCAACTATTGATCAGGAGTGAATTCATTAAACATTTGCTTAATGGCATCAACCCCTGGGTATATAATCACATACACACTTTCATCAATTGGTGTATTGCTAAGCTGCAACAAATACTTGTCTAAGGTTCCATTTGAAGTTGTACAGTAGGAGCAAAATACTGTGTCATTTCATAACCACAAGGCAACCCATGAGTGGTTCGAATCACACATTGACACTTGATTGGGTCATTGCTCGCAAATTCATATTTAGATCTCTGAATTTCCAATAGCATCAAATCGACATGGAGGAAAACTATGTGACGAATGCTAATTCATGACCTTTGTCAAACTTTGTTGAAATGACACTTTAATCTCTATTAGTTGGACTCTGATCATGTTATGCATTTTTGTCACTACATTAAAAAAATGTGCCTTGTCAATTTTCCAACATTTTATTTAACTTGGAGTGTGAACCTTCAATGTGACTAGTTGTCCGTTGGCCAAATGCATGAAAGTGTAGGTCCATGCATTCACTATTTATGTGGATGTCAAACCTTCCGCAAATAATCAAAACACTTCGAGTGTGATATCTATCTTCTCTCGAACTCAACAGTTCCCTTATTTCACTCTTCCTCTGAACTTGATCTATAAAAATCGGAGAAAGATTCTATAAAGTCATTACACCCATCATTATTCTCATAGTGTTGTTTGCGATTCTTATGAACATTTGTATTTATCTACCACCTTCATAACAATCTCCATGCTCTGGGAAATACTCGCTCAATGATGGGAAACAGTTCGATAGTTCATTTGACTTGGGATGCGCCCAAAAAATACTACTGACTTTATTGCCCTCATCCATAGTATGTTACTCAGTGTAATTATTTTCGCTCAACAGATGCATAGTGTGTTGCAAAGCCTTTCTACCTTTCATCTAAAGTAACTTTAGGTGATTAGTGGCATTGTAAACAGTATTCAAATATGAGATATTGTTGGGAAGTATCTCTTTCAAACTGGCCAAGATGAAGGGAAGGGCAACACCCATTGATATATTATGAAAATATCCGATCTCTGTTTCATTAAGTTTGCCAACAAAGGAATTACCAAGAAGCGATTTTGCACAAGGATGATTTTAGGTTCCACATGTCACTTGCAACTTCCAATGATCATTACCTTGTGACATCGCTCTCAACTGAAATGGGCACCCATACTTTGTTGTACTGCTCAATTGACCATTATGAATCTCCATTTTTACCTTTGGTTTTTCTTGGGCTTCCCTCCCCTCTCACATCCCAAATGGTTCATTCCTCAACGTCTGTGATAAGCCGACTTTGATTTAGTGATAATGACAATTGTGTTATTTTTCCTACCAACTCATTGGCACTAAGCTATCAAGGCCGACCTCGATGAGGATACCAACAAAAAAAAGTCAAATTAGGAACACTAATGAACTTGTTACGAAAATCAATTGACTTGTGAAAAAGGATTATAAAAAAAAACCTTACATTTTTCGTAAGAAATAAGTCACCATCGTCAAATATCTCTTCCAATGCTCTTTCCTTATTGGTCTCAACATTTATATCAACCTTACCGTCAACATCATCATCATCCTTATATATTAAGGAAATCAAACAAATTATGATTAAAACCACATATTAAGAAAAGTAATGAAGAAAAATGATAAAAGCAACGGTTACCTCTTGAATGTTGGACTTTTCAAAATATGATTGAAGTATGTCTGGGTTCTCAACATCACTCTTAACTATCTCGAAATTTATAACATCGATAAGAACCTATGCACAAAATAATCATTAACTTATACGTAAAATCAACAAACAATAACAACAACAACCAACATAATCAAACTAACCATATTGAAAAACTAAAGAGGAAATTAAACATGACATTACAAGAATTACAACAAGTTCAAAGTTGAGAGTGTTCCTCAAGTGGAATGAGTTGTTCTTCCTCTTGAAATTGTTCATCCTTTTCTTTTATTCCTACGAATGGAGCACAATGCACACCCTCACATCTATAACTGCCACCCTCAAGTACACCATTATCATCTTCAACCATACCATTATCATTTTCACTAAACCATCTATTTCCACGTACAAACATCACCCCATATCCCTTCCAAATGAAGATGAAGAAGTAGAAGAAAATGAGATAAGTCGATACAATCGACAGAGGACGACTACGCCAACATTTGGCATCATTTCGATGAGATTAGGAGGGAGAGAGATATCGTGCCGAGACATTTCTGCGAGTGTGAGTTGGGTTTGTGTCCTCGCTTTCCAATTTTTTTAGGTTGAAAAGTTTGGAAAACATGTTTTTTGTTCCTTATAATGGTGGGACAAAGTCAGTTTTTTGCCCAAATGCAACGGTCCGATGAGCCTAAGGATTACATTCCCAAGATTCACTGCAAGTTGGGTAATGAAATTCGAAGGATTCGTTGCGTTTGGACAAACTCAGGTTTTTGTCCAAACGTAGCAGATGTTGCGAGTTGAGTAATGAAATTCGCAGGATCCTCTGCGTTTGTACTAAAAACCTAACTCTTTCCATTTTATCAGATGTTTTTTTCTTTTACTTTTACTTTTTTTTTTAAGTTTTTCCAATTCATATGGTTTATACATAGTCCTAACAAATTGCTTCTATTGCAAAACAAATCATTGGACCTCTGAAGTTGACTTTTTACTTGACATTGTTGAAATGATTTTCATTTGATTTTATGCAAACTTGTTCAAAACTAGGTTCAGTTTCAATTTTTCTGGGTTTTGTTTATCCATTACTATTTTTGTGAGGTTGACTATCAATTATCATGTTTTGTAATTTCTATCACTTTTTTATGTGTTTTTTTTAATTTATTTCAAATCTAATTATATCTTAAATAATAAAGGCACGCCTACTTTCATTAATATTTTTAAATACTGGATAAAAATACAAAAACAAACATTAAAATATCATTAATCGTCTAGGAGGCGTTCAACAAAGTAATTTCGGGGGTGATGCTCGCAACCTCTTTTTCTTCATCGGAGTAGTAGTCCAATAATGAATTCCCACCATTACCATCATCATCGTCCTCATCAGAAGATGATGATGATTCCTTGTCCTCATCATCCTTTGACTGTTCTTCCTTGTGGTCCTCCTCATTATCATCCTCCTCATCATCTGAAGACAATGATAAGTGAGGGTCATCATCCACGAACAAGTCATCTTCTGGATTACCCATGTCATCCCATTATTCATCTGAGTTTTCTTTTTCAAACATTGCCATTTTCTCTTCATCTTCTCTTCTTTCTCTTGATTTGGTGATGACTACTGATAGACTACTCCCCTCTTTATAATGTTCAAGTTAAATGACATTTGTCTTTCCAAGCAATTTTCTTGTGATTATGCAATGCGTTTGTCTTCCCAAGCATTTGTGGTTTTCCCATGCATGCACCTTGTAACCTAAAAGGTTGCACAAATCTCATAGAACAAGGGAAAAAAATGGAAAGAATAGGAGGATAAAAAGAAAAAAAAGGAGATGCATGGGCGAGGGCCAAATATAGCATTAGTTCTTCCTTACTCATTTTTATTCTTTAGTTTGCCATGCATTTTGCAACCTAGTTTTCAATCATTAGTAAAAAATAAAAATAAAAATAAAAATAAAAATAAAAATAAAAATAAAAATAAAAATAAAAATAAAAATAAAAATAAAAATAAAAATAAAAATAAAAATAAAAATAAAAATAAAAATAAAAATAAAAATAAAAATAAAAATAAAAATAAAAATAAAAATAAAAATAAAAAATAAAATAAATTGAAGGTATATAATACAAATTGCAATATTTATACACACTCAAGACACTCCCCTTATTATTTATCTTTTACCATATAGACATAAACAATCAAGTTCTTTTCTTAGAACATCTCCAACAACATAGGATGAATAATTGAGTGAGATCGATCGATCATGAATTATGCTATAGATTCGAACAAACATACCCTTGCCGGCTAGCAACATGTATACTTTTGGACAAATGTACAACTTGATGTATAAAGTTCAACATCTTGCTATACCACCAAAATTTGGGTACATGGCGTCTATAAGATCGTCTAACCCAATGACTAGTTTCTTTCCATTTGTTTATAAATTGTCCATTAAAGTCCAAAGTGTACTTTGCTCATCTGTGCTTCTGAGAGTCTTCATCTTAATCAACATTTGCACACATATTTTTTCTAAGTAGGAAAAAATTTGTGTCAATGTCCTCCCTCTTGCTAAATAGAAGGCTAACAATGCATCCAATTGTATATGGAAGAATTATAAATGACTTATACATCGCCTAAACTTAGTAGGTGACCAAAACCAATGGGTTTAGAGCCTTAGAGCATCTCACACTTGATAGCTAAAAACATCCATTGTAAGGAAATGGCTATACAAACCTATATAATTTTATATATCACATTTATTTTTTATTTTATTATTATTATCTTTTTTAGTAAGTACGTTTAGCAAGGTGGAGAAGAAGAGGGTTCCATGAAGCAGAAAGAAATAAAAAAAAAGGAAAAACATAAGGAAGGGACTAAATGATACCACCATTTCTACTGAAGGATACAACCACCCCATTTTTTATTTGGATCTGCTAAAGGACACCACCACCCTCACATTTTCTCTTCTCTTCACAAGAGCAACACCGCCCCATCACATCGCCCAACCACCTCTAGCCGCACCACCACGCGCTGCCGCCACCAGCCAACAGTGGCAGGGTGGTGGTGGTGCTTAATGGAGAAGAGATAGAAGAGGAGGAGGAGAGAGGAGAAGAAGAAAAAGATAAGAGAAGAAGAAGAAGTAGATGTGAGGGGATAAGTGGTAGTTCGGTGAGGCTGGCGGTTGAGGGGAGAGGTGGCGATGGCGGGGTGGTGGTGGTGCTTGATGGAGAAGATAGAGAGAAGAATAGGAAGATAGATGAGGAGAAGAAGAAGATATGAAGAGGAGGAAAAGAAAGAGGTAAGGGGAGAAGTGACGGCCCAGTAAAGCTGGCAGTAGAGGGGAGTGGTAACAGGGTAATGGTGGTGTTTGATGGAGAAGAGAGAGATGAAAAGGAAGAGATATGAGAAGTAGAATAAAAAAGGAGGAGAAGAAAAAAAAAAGGGGGGGGGGAAGGAGGAGGAAAATATGAATAGGTTAGGGGAGAGGTGGTGGCCAGGTGAGGCCAGTGATGGAGGGGAGAGGTTCTGGTGGTGGGGTGATGGTGGTGCTTGATGTAGAAGAGACAGAGAGGGAAGAAGAGAGGTGGCAAGTTTTTTTTATATCGGTGGTATCCTTCAGCAGGTGGTGGTGCCTTTCAGAAAGTAGGGCAATCTGTGGTGTCCTTTAGCATAATTGGTGGTGTCCTTCAGTCATAGCCAAAACATAATTGTGCACCTAGTGACTAAGCGTGGCCTTTATATGATGTTTTATCACTAGGCGTTGCCTACCATGTGACGTGGCTACCAGAATTCCAAAATAAAAGAGTACATATACTATTATGACAAATTTTATTGTTCTCCCAATTTAGCATCTAATTGAACAACCAACAGAAGTGCATTATAATGGAACTGAATTAGAATTATTAATGTGGTACATCTTTGCTAGTTACAAACTAAGTTGTTTTGCCTAATTAATTTGAGTTTTTTTTAATAAAATTTGGGCTTAAAGGTGAAGGTGCAGTAGCAAAATGTAAAGTACCACTCACGAGTGACCTAAGATATGATGAGCGTGACTAGAGTAGGAGAGGGGTGAATAGTCTCTTTTTGAAGAAGAAAAAATTCCTTGAAAAACTTTTGTGGAAAAATGCAAGGTTAGTAGGCTACTTGAGCACTTCACTAACACTCTATGCTCAGTATAATCTCTTAGACCTTAGCACCAATAAAAACGTTCAAAGATAAGTATAGATAATTAAATGATTAACTTCTAGGTGTGTGCTCTCACAAGTCGTCGGATCTAAAACCTGATATAAAAGAAATACTTTTGCAAAGTAGATCCAAGACTTGATGCACAAATCAAGAGAGCTAAACTATAATTTGTAAAAATAACATAACTTAAAACATGCAAGATGCGATATCAAAGACACTAAGATAAACAAGCATGCAAAGTATGTAAAGAGAGGGTAAGAGACAATACCACACACAAATATAACTAGGTTTATCTAAGTTGGGTTTGATTGACCTCAACCAGTTATTTCGTTAGTGGAAAGGGTTCGCGAGCCTCCAGCTTCTATTACTTGATTAAAAGAAACCTACATTTTCAAATAGCATTCCACAACCTTGTAATGTTAAATCGTCACCCTCCAACAAGACTTATCAACACAAACCAAGTATTCCGCTCTGTGAGGCTTACAAACACCTTGGCGGTTACGTGGGATGCAACCACAACCAAGTCCTACCGACATGCTTGGGATTTCGGAGATACCTTTTGGTCTTATGTTCGTAGTCAGCGAGACTTATCGTAGCTAATGATCACACCATCGGAATGCAACACAACCAAGTTTTACCTGTTTAGGATCACTTGTGACACTCACTTGTAAGAATCCATTCCACAGATTCAAGAACCCACACACGGGGTTGGTTGAGTTTAGGCAAGCTAAAACTCAAAGAGGTTTCTCCATTGATGTCTATCAAATAGACGAATGAGAGAAAATTTAAGTTTGGATATCTCAATTGTTTATAGAGGAAAAGTGAAGTTCACCCTTACAAGTATGAATATTTTGGATTACAAAAAAAATGTTTATTTCTAAGGCCTTTAGATCTTAAACAAAGAAGTTGTTTGGTCTAGGTTAATTTCTTAACTTGAGCCCTAGATTTCTCCATTTTTCTTTTGAAGGTTACTCAAAGATGATATGGAGTGATGAAGATGTTCCCTTTTGAACAGTGAGGAAAAACTTGCTCTTTTTCTTGCTAGATCTGTTGCTATTGAATATGATAGAATTGAAGTTGTAAAATAAATGGAATTGAAAACAATGCAATAATTGAATAAAATAATTGATGATAAACGAAATAAAATAAATAAATGAGTTAAAACTGATAAACAAAATAAACTTCTTTTCATCAATCAACTAACAATGGGCAACATACGCCTTATTTATAACTGGCCTAACTTCTCTAAAAAGAAACTAACCCTAAACCTAATAGAAAACCAATGACCCAATTGAACTATTACTAAAGTAAGTCCTATTACAATATAACTAAAAATACTATTTCTAAAAGAAACCCAATTACATCAACCTCTTTGGGTTGAAAAAACTCGTCCTCGAGCTTGAAGCCAAGGAAGTCATATGAGCACAAGCAACAACAAAAAGCGAAATGTCCAAGTAGAAGTCGACTCAAACTGTTCCTTTGTAGTTACTGACACCCCAAAAAACTTGGCACCAAAAATAAAATCCAGTCTGAATAATGAGTTCGAAGTAGATCCACTGTCTAATGGGCAATGTGTGCGCAAATTAATCCTCAAAATGTGCCATAAAATTGACCCAAATTGGATCATCAACATTGTTCCGTGGTGGTACAAAATATAGCTTATGGTTGTGAATAGTCATAGGGTTGGCAGTGGGGTGGATTTTCACGGATATCCGCCCCACCCACCCTGAATGGGACGAATTTGGATGTGGCTAAATGGGTTTTCGGGTGGTTTTGGGGATCCAAATGGTATCCGTTGAATATTCGGGGGATATGGATTTGGCCATATTCGCCCCGCAAATATCCGTTTATATAGATAATTTACTATACTATCTTTGGCCCCTTAAGTGACAGAAAACCCTAATTTACTTACTTTGTTCTTCACAAATTCCTCAAGATTCCACCTAAAAAACCCCCCACAAAAACAAAGGGGTCAACAAAGGCAAATCAATCACAAGAACAAATCAAGTAAACACTCACAACAACAACAACAATTTCGCTTTGATTCATCCGTAAACACAACCATGAGATAAAGCCATCAATAGAATAACAACTTGTTCTTTTTCTCATAGATTCTTCTGTTTCTCCAAACCTGATGATTTTTCAATAAAATCTTCTTTCCGACTCGAATCAATTTCAGTTTCAACGACACCCCATTTGTCGTTCTCTTTTTCTTTTTAATCATCTTCTCTGTGGTTCAAACTCTTTTGTTGTTCAAACCTAGTAGAGCTCTTCTTTGTTTTCCGTGTCTGATCCCACAAGCATTGCAGAGTGACTGAAAAGGCAGAGTACCCATGATCAAAATTAGATGAAAAGACCCTTTGTAGGTTGATAAAAAAAGGATCAAAATTAATGGAGATAAAACAAGAAAATCCTAGCTTTTCCTTCTTAATGGATTCTTTCTTAACCTCCGCCACTGTCACCTCCTCATCTCGAAGTCTCGCAAAAACACAACCCATCTCCTTCTTCATCTTCCACCACCAAAACCCTCATCTCTCAACACATCCCCTCGATCATCAAATAAAAGTGAAACACTTAGAAGAAGGAAAAGAAGAGCTAACTTTTCGGTGATGGTGAAGGATGATTTGCTGCTACTGCTACCATTAAAGTATTGTGTTGGAGAGGTGAGTTTAGGGAGAGAGAAAGTGTGTTAAAAAAATACTTGGGTCGGCGCGGGGATCCATCGCCCACCAGGAAACTGTTGTCTTAAACAGATATCCAGGGTGGGGCGGATATCCGCCAATCCGTTCGGTGCAGGGTGATTTTTAAAAAATAGGATAAAAGGATATGCGGGGCGGATTTGGAGACCCACGATCCATAGCGGGGCAAGGATGGATTTGCTCAAATCCACCCCGTTTCCATCCCTAAATAGTCATAAAAGAGTAAAGATGTGTGGTTGTATTAACAGGTTGGTGGGAAGTAAATAACCAATGGAAACCAGGGACTACAGTAAAATATTTGTAGTAGGGACTAATTTAAAAATATAAGAGAGGGACTTTTAAAAAATGGTTTTTTTTCTTCTTATCCACGATAAAAAAAAACACACCGAGGAAGGGAAGGTTTGGAGTGGCGACGATTGTTGCGAAGGGGTAGGTGCTGGTTGCGACGGCAAATAGGGCAGATGTTTTGATGGATGACAAAGGGGTTGGGGGGCTTATTGATCTCTGTGGAGGAGAGAGGGTGAACAGGTGGAAGTCAATCGAACTGGGAGGGTGACTGGTAGATGCGATCGACATGTTTATGGATGGAATTCTGCGACTAAGGAGAGGAAGAGAAGAATGCTGGGGTTGTGAGGTGTTGTACGATTGACCGGTGTTGGTGTGTGTGTCGATCAATTGGCTGTGAATTTATTGAATCAGCGATGGATGTGGTCGATCCGAGTTGTCCAGGAAGGGAAGGTTCATGACTAGGATCGTGACATTGCCCCACACTTCCAAAGTCGACGTCCTAGTCGGCCTACTCTATTGACACTGACCCGATGAGCTTCTCTCACCTACCAGTATTCAACAACTTAGCACTATGCCCATACATAGTGCTAAATTATTTTAATCCAGCCTATAGGTCGCCCCTGCCGGGAATCAAACCTTGGATGTGGGATTTGGCTCTTATACCAATTGTCATGAACCAACCAACTCTCTCAAAAGCCCGAGTTGTCTAGGAGGGGAAGGTTCATGACTAGGATCGTGACACTCTGTCAATCGACTAAGCAAGAAGGGGAATCGGTGGGTAGTCGATCAACTTTAGGTGGATTCGAATGAGGTATTCTAGTAGGTTAGTGTGGAGGTGAAGGGGTCTGTCGATATAACATGGCATGGCAATATGGGGTGGTCTGTCGATCACTTGTTGAATCGATGAGGAGGTTCAATCAGATTGATGAGGTGGGCGTGAGAGGGTTTTGGGTTAGCTGTGATTGGTCTTTGTGGAGCAGGGTGTGTGCCCCTAATGCGCCCCATCAACTATCCATTCCATCCTCGTTATTTCCTACTCCATCTCTATAATTTTTTTTCGTCTCCTTTTTTTTTTTCAAGTACCCTATTCCTTTTTTTTTTTAATCTCCTTTTTGATCTCTATCGTCTTCTCTTTCATCTCTTCTAAACTTCTCGAATCTTCAACGATTTTCAATCTTCTTCTAATTTTGAAACTTTTTTTTAAATTGAACAAAATAAGTAAGAATCGTTTGGTTCTGATAACTGATAAACGAAATAGAACTGATAAACAAAATAAATTTTTTTATCAATCAACTAACTAAAATGGACAATCTATGCATTATTTTATAACTAACCTAACTTCTCTAACAATAAACAAACCTTAAACCTAATAAGAAACCAAGTCATAATTGGACTGTTACTAAAAAAGTCTTATTACAATATAATTAATAATAATATTTCTAGGGTTGAAAAAGCTCGTCCTCGAGCATGAAGCCAAAGAAGTCATTCGAGCACAAGTAAAAAAATATGCGAAGTGCCCAAGTAGAAGTCGACCTCAAACTATTCCTTTGTAGTTACTGGCACCCCAAAGAACTTGGCACTAAAAATAAAATCCAGTCTGAATAATGAATCCAAAGTACATCCACCGTTTGAGGGGAAATGTACACGCAAATTGGTCCTCAAAATGTGCCATAAAATTGGATCATCAACATTGTTCCACGGTGGTACAAAATATAGCCTATGGCTGTGAATGGCCATAAAATCAAAGTTGTGTGATGGTATTAACAGGTTGGTAGGATGTAAATAACAAGGGAAAACTAGGGGAACTTAAGTAAAATATTTGGAGTAAGTTGGTGGTATTAACTGATTTAAAAATATAAGAAAAACCTAATAGAAAACCAATGTCCTAATTGGACTGTTACTATAGAGGTCATATTACAATATAACTAATAATACTATTTCTAAAATAAATCCAAATACATCAGAATAACTCTAACAAGTTTCTTTTGAACTGCAGAAGTTGATCAAGGCAAATGAAGATGCAACTATTAATATACCGATCCTGGAGGGATGAAGTCGATTTCATTATCTTCAAATCTATTTTCAGAACAGCTAGATTTAGAACGTCTATTTGCTTTATCAGAATGATCTTCTGCAAATAGTGACATTTTAGGGGTGAAGTCGACTTTGATATGCCCAGACAACTTTCTTAAAACAAAAGCTTTGTTTTCGTCACATGCCATTGTACTCGACATAAATAACTTTTTTAAGCACATGGGCATGTTTAAAATGAGAATATTCTCCCTTAAAAGAATATTTATTCTCATGTGACAGGATGACCCAAATACAAACTTTGAATATTGGTTTTCACTCATCTTCCCCTCTAAATATCTTTTGACACTTTATTTAAAATTTGGCCATCCATAAGCTAATTTTGCTCTATCTTCAAATTCCACTTGGCATGGTCCACTTTCTTGGACTTCAAACATCTTGGACTTCTCTTCTTGAAGCTATAACATTGCTTGACGTCGGTCTCTTGAATTGACTTCGTCCTTAGTTGGCTTTGATTGGCACATGAGTTAATTTCATCTTCTTGCATTGTCGCTTTTGGTTGAGTCTTCACGATCTCATTTTAATTATCTAATTTCATCTTTCACTCAAAACCCAGTATGCACGACTTTATAATTCAGTTAGTACAATTTTACAATAACACTACGCTCAACCTATATTAGATTTACAAGCTTAACCTACATTATTTTTATTCTAATTCACCAATAACATTTTCAATAGGGACCAATTTCTACTTTGACTTCCCATTTTAAGATTCAAATAGTTTTCATTATTATAATTAAGGACACTAAATACACATGACTGAATGAAAATTATATCATTTAAGCTTCATTTGAGTTGCGGCTTTGTGAAAAAAATGTTAAGGATCCACATAAGCTATATCATGTTAAAGTTTCAGATCGTTTCATCATACACTCCTCAATATAGAACTAAAAGTGTATTGGTTGGATTTCTCTATCATAATCACGAAGCGAGCGAGGCCTTACCTTAGACACGACACATGAGTGTTCCTTGTCCAAGGATTGTGATTTCGTTTTTCGAGTTAATTTCAATCCCCTGATTTTAAGAAATTCATTTTGTGTTGAGAAAACGTAAAAGTTTCGGTTGTGATTTCGAATTTAACAATATATATTATCCATTTTAAAATCTTGAATATTATATAAAAAGTCCCACACGACTTGTGGTGTCATATAGACTACATATTACATAAAAGTCACTCACATAACAAACTTTTGATACTAAAATAATATTATAACATGTTAAAATATACATAGATTATAAAAAAAATTCTCAGGAAAAATTTCGACATTTTTTGGATTTCGAAAGAAATTTCGGTAGCTTAAAAATAGGAAATATTTCGTGAAATTTCGTTTATTTTGAGAAATCACATTCCTTGTCCTTGTCAAATACCGCACAGAGGGGTGGTCCTTAAACACCGACAAAAAGCTTTTATTAAGATATTAATGGTATTAACTTTAAACACGTATTTCGAGGAAGTATGTCTAACTTTGACACATGGCTTCTCGTGTTAATCTATAAATTACCGCAAAAGTTCAGATAAAATGAGTTAACAAACATTTTTTTTAAAATTTAAGCAGTCTTTAATTATAAACAATAACTTAGTGGATCCTAGATGGGTTGTCAAAAAGTTTCGTTTGTCCCTAAACTCTTATGCCATTTTTTCTTACTCCATTGTCCATTAAGGAAATGTCATAAAACCCTAGGTCTCTGGCGAAAACCACTATTCATTGTCTTCAACAACAAATTTCTCTGGGAAACCATCATGGACATCCAAACCTTCAAATTTTAAAATCCTAATACATAAATTTTAAAAGACACCACATTAAAAGACACCACCTTCAAATTTCTCCCTTTGTGTGCCTTCCCATTGGCTGGATAACCAAAGACAAAATTGGGAGGACATCAAAACTTGCACTCCTTGAGTATTTTGAATGGACAAGTCAAAACCAAATATGAGTTTTGTTTGAGTTTTGAGGGTGGAAAACCCAAATCTAAATGGATTTGATTTTAGCTCAAATAGTTGACAAAAAGGGTATGGGCCTATTGGATTTGGGTAGAGCCATGTACACATAATAGTTTTTGCGTACCTAGCCCAAATGATCCGCAGTTCAATAAACACATCTAAATCTTACAAATCAGAATGGTGTTTTGGGTTGGAGATAAAAGACGGCCAGGATTGAAAGTTGGGGAAGATGTTGATGATGGAGATTCATTATCAACAATGACATGTTTGTAAATAAGTTGCAAGTAGAAGAACAAAAAAAATGTACAAAAAGGTGAAAAAGTTTGTGAAATGCATATGTGGCAGAGAAAGAATTTGTGTTTTATAAATGAAAATCTCTATAACTATCTACTTAATTGTCAGATTTTAGTAAAGTTCGTATGGTTGAAATACATTTTTGAAGATTTTTCCAATGAAACCAATCACTAATACAGACGCTCAAAGTTATAAAACCAATCATTAATACAAATGCTTAAAGTTTTAAATATGCATTTCACACCATACGCATTTTTCCTAAAATAAGTTGTAATCTAATGCACTTCACGTCGTAAGTATTTTCAATATTAAGACACATTTAATACAAACGCTTAAAGTTTTAAATTTTTGCGGTTTAGAATGTGTTATTTTAATCAAGTTTGACCTATTGCCACGACCCACCTTCTATCGTGCCAACCGCACGGGAAATACACTAGTCTATCTTACAAATCAGAATGACGTCTGGGGTTAGAAATAAAAGACGGTCAAGATTGAAAGTTGGGGAAGATGTTGATGGAATGCATATGTGGCGGGAAATACACTAGTCTATCAACAATGACATGTTTGTAAATAAATTGCAAGTAGAAGGGTAAAGAAAAATGAACAAAAAAATGAAAAGGTTTGTGGAATGCATATGTGGCGGAGAGATAAAATTTTTGTGTTTTATTTTTAAATGCAAGTAATCATAACTATCTACTTAGTTGTTGGATTTTAGTAAACTTGGTATGTCTGAAATGCATTTTTGAAGATCTTTCCAATGAAACCAATCATTAATATAAACGCTTAAAATTGTAAATATGCATTTCACACCATATGCATTTTTCCAAAAATATTACTGTAATCTAATGCACTTCACATCGTAAGTCTTTTCAATATTAAGACACATTTAAGGAAAGACCATGAACTCCATATTTTGGAAAATTAAAGTTTTTGGAGGATTAATTGTGGCAGTTTTAAAATGTGCTTCTTTTTTTTTCTTTCTGATTGTTTATAATTTTAACCGAGTTGGACCTATTGTCATGACCCACCTTCTATTGTGCCAACAACACGGGCAATACACTAGTAACTAACGAAGGGTGGGGTGAATAGTGCGTATTCGTTTGGATATTTAAGTTTTCCAATTATGCTCCTAAAAAATCACCAATTCAAAATCTTGCCTAAATAAAGACAAACAATGTTAAGGATGTATTTGTACACTCAACTATACATTTTGAGTTAATCCCAAGCCCCAATAATTAGATATCTATTATTACATTTCAATTGTAAATTTAAAAAAAAACATAATGATCATGACACTTGCTAAAAATTCAATTTTTTTCCAGATTTAGTATGATATCTTTTGCAATGTGTGCAACTGACATAAGAATTTTATAAAAATTGATATTTTTCTACTATTGCATTATGCATACAACCAAAAACATATATGTGCCATTTTTTAATCTCAAAATATATTGTACCTATGATTTGAAATCAATTAAAAAAAATGATGAGATTGAAACTGTAGTCACCAGCACGCAGCATGTGCGAGAGCTAGTAATATAAAAGGACTTTGTTTAATGACCATTGGAGTACACGCATCCTCAACCTCAAACGGATACACTTTTTTGAGTTTGAGGTTGAGATCTCCATTGGAGATGTTCTTACGGCAAAGGTTTATGGCCATGCATCATCCCAAACTTTTGTAGAACTATCTTAGTGTGGTTGCTATAAGTTAACAATTGCTCGATTTGGAAAGGAAATTGTTTATCTTTAGAAACATATTGCACATCTAGCTAGCTGACCAATATCCGACCTGTTGGAATATTAAGCCCACTCTAGTTATCCATAGGCCAAAATTCCCTATGTGTTTATCCACTGTAGTACTGTGAGCTTGCGGTGTAGTTGTACTATTGATACCCACCGATGTATGTTGTAGTCTCATGCATCCACTCTTGTTTCTTCTTGATATATAATTAGATTCGCCATCTCTACAAGTTCGACTTTTTAGAGAGATGGGAATTTATCGTGGTATGAGAGTATTGGTCAAACAATCGCTGTGAGAATTTTCTGTAAATTACCCATGGGCCAAAATTCCCCATGTGTTTATCCATGGTAGTAACGTGAGCTTGCGGTGTAGTTGTATGATTAGTGCTCACCAGTGTATGTTGTAGTGCAAAATTTTCAGTATTTTTTAGTGTTGAAATATTAAGCCCAGTCCAATTATCCATGGGCCAAAATTCCACATGTGTTTATCCACGATAGTACCGTGAGCCTACGGTGTAGTTGTACCATTGATGGGCCAAAATTCCCCCATGTATTTATCCACATTAGTACTATGAGCTTGCTGTCTAGTTGTACTTTTGTGTTGCTCTCAGTTTCCTTCCTTTGGTTGTCGCCTAAACTTTGATGAGCGTGGCAGGTTGGTCATTGTTAATCAAGGATGTTTTGGAGAAGATTGGGGAAATTGAATATGGACAATTACGTAAAGTCTGCATGGGTTGGAGATCCTCTCTGTCTAAGAAGCTAAATGCCATTACATCAAGGACTCCCATCTCTGGTTCTCCATCCCAATCACAAAAACCAAAAAGAAAACAACAACCAAATGCAAACCAAAATGCGAAGCCTTGATGTTATGTGTATGTTGGATGACAATGTTTATCCTTTTCAAACTACTAGAGGATATTGCTGCTCAAGATTACAAGAAGCTCAAGTTATATTCAGAGGGTTCACATGGTTGGATAGTGCTATGGTAAATGGTCTCTTTATATATCTTATCAACCCACTGTTCAATGTTTATCCTAATGAATACTTTCCTCGAAGTGTTGGGCTACGAACCCAACAAAGTTGTTGAAGAGTACTATACATATTACATTCTCACATAAAAATAGGGGTGGTCAACTTTTACAACACCAACTTGCATATTCTACAATGAAAGTTATGAAGAGTACAAGGAGTATTGTTCAGAATGGGTGCACACATTTTTCATACAAAAGGTTGTGTTATCGTCATCACCATGACCAAAGAGCAACAATACTAATGACAACAATTACATTGCAATGGCTATTTATGGTGAAGAATCAAGATTGGCTTTTTGCAAATGCAGAAAAGACCAGTGACAGGTTTTGATGATAAGTTTAGCAATTATGGTTTCATGGATATCATACTCTGCAAAGATAAGTTATATGCAGTGGATGATGGAGAAAATATGTTCGCATTTCCACTCTGATTTTTTGGATTCATTTTTTTTTTGGAAAGCAAGCAGGGTTTTCAAGACCCCTTAACCTTTATCTTAATTAAAAATAAGAAAATTCAAATACAATTCCTCTTCATATGAGAAACACTGCTACAAAGCTTTGTTAATCTCACTATACACTAAGGTGGTGTTTGCTTTTTTTTTCAAGTGGTTGGAAGCTAAGTTCTAACTGGAGTTAGAAGCTCTGAACGAGCTTATGAATGAACTGTTTGTTTTGCTTTTGAATGAGCTGCCGATTAGAAACCGTAAAATAAAATGGTGTTTGTTTTTAGATATTGACTTGAATGTATTTTATATTTTTGCGCACCACCACAACCCCCACTGCCCACCACAAAACACCAACATTAACCCCCTTCTCCACCTACTTTCTCTTCTCCAAATACCATTGAGATCCATTTCCACCATTACTAGAAATCACCCTATATTTGTCTTCATTCCTTATACACTCTTCAATAGAGGAAGAAAAAAAAGAAACAGAAATAGGAGGAAGAGGAAGAAGGAGGCCAGGGAGGGAGGGTGGTGGCAACGGTGGCGGCATTACGAATTTATTGTGAGGGGAGGCCAAGAAGGGTAGTGGCAGTCATTACAAATTTCTTATGAGGTTATTATTAGAATTAATTCTCATTAAGCACTCAGTGCTAAGTGATCAACACCCGCATGGTGCTTACTCCAATTAGAAAACTAAAAACAAATACTTTTTTTAAAGTGTCTCACTTCTTATTAAGACTTCTGAGTCTATTCAGAACAAAAAACAAACACTCTCTAACATTAGTAAGATATTACATTTTTCCTTTGACGTGAAGACCTTCATTTGTACTTCTTGTTCATTTTCTTAGCTCTAGTAGATCTTCAAAAGTAAAGGCTAAAGTCTTGAGTGCATGCATTTGAGAATTTCTTTGTAGCTAATTCTATTGCACCATATTGACTAGAAGGACTTGACTCTTCATAATCCGACTTTTCTTGGCTCAACGTAACTCCTGTTGGATTGTTGGATTTTTCTTCTTCTTCTAAGTCGTTCTATTCCCCCTTGTGCCAGAGCCTATCTCTAATATATCAAGCCATTATTGGTTGGGCTTCTTCACCAAGTTGTATTTTGTAGAATCCTCTGGTGATTTACTGTTGGTAGCTCGAGAAAGTGATTACTGTTACAAAACAATGCCCAGATTCAGGGTATTCAAGGTGGATCCAGATCCAACCTCTCTTATCCATGATGAAGTAAACAGTTTAAGTGATCGTGTTGATCTTGGGGTTTATTGAGTCTTTGTCAGTACTCTTAGCAATTTTCCTCCTGGACGGATTAAGGGGAATTGTGTTTATTTCATTGATGACTTCTATCAAAGATATAATAGATATAGAGAAATTATCAGGTTTCAAGCACCACCTTTGATATCTTTTCACCCCCACAATTTGGTTTATGCCACACTTTAAGCCGAGGTGGGGGTTGTTGAAGTTCATGCTATCACTTCGCAAATTCTTGTATTAGGTATGCTCATATGACTGAGATCTCGACAACTATATACTTTTCTTTTGTTCCTGATTAAATATGAATTGGTTCTATAAATTAATTGTTGCCCCCACAAGTTACATTAGTAAAATACATCTTTGCATACATGACATACACCGTGCATGCTAGTGTCACTGAATGGGATTTCACGACTTTGTTGAATGGGTCTATACAAATAAATAAAGAGTGAGGCTAGCGAACCAAGTTTTGTAACCATGTTTTACAACCAGGATGATGTGACATCGTTATAGGAGTTTTTTACAACATCGAGATACACATAAAATCTTTGGAAATTTCATCTTTCTTTCAAGATCACGCCACGTCACCCTGATTGCAAAAACATGGTTTCTTAGCATTTTTGATAAATAAAATGCCAGACAATGAGTCAAACCATCAAGTATAAGCCGCGTCACAGTGATTATATAGCAAACCAGGGCATTTAGTTAATAATAAAAATAACAAATCGATTTAAACTTGAGATCATTGGTAGTTGAATAACGTAACAAGAAGACTGTAGTACACATCTGTCCAGATCTTCGAATTGCGCTGGTTAATAGTCTATGCAAGCTGCTAGAAGAAATTAGCTGTATATTGAATATC
The DNA here is from genome assembly GCA_963556465.1 of Berberis vulgaris. NCBI lineage: Eukaryota > Viridiplantae > Streptophyta > Magnoliopsida > Ranunculales > Berberidaceae > Berberis > Berberis vulgaris. Next base: position 54,159,812 of record OY747136.1, on the reverse strand, counting down.
AGGTTTATCTCAAATGTTATGATGTTGTGTATGTGGTATATGAAACTATACAAGATTGAATATAAATGAACAAATGAGAGACACTGTACTAAAGCTTCATATGTTACAAAATCGGATTACTGGAAAACTGGGTTACCCCCAACAAGTTAGTTGTCATTTGATGACGAGGGAGTACTTTACAATCTCAAATTGGTAATCTTAATTTGGTTCTGTACATATCTCCAAGGACCTTCTTTGGTGCTGGATCATCAGGTCCTCTATCCCGCTGCCCGGATGTAAAGTAAAACCATCCATCCCAGAAGCCTACAAGGGTAGTTTTCACCCGGAAAGGCAATTTGCCAACCACTACCCAGGTCTGTAATCATTAACATGTACAATTAGAGAATGCAACAAAAATTGTTCACAAGTTATTTTTATCTTTAGAATATGATGAAGACTATCCAATGGCGACCAGCACAAATTTATGTGCATTGTTGATTTGATTTCACAGTTTGTTCACAAACTGTGAGCGTTAGGCTCAAATAATATATCTATATCAGAGAAGAGACCCTCCTCTAGCTGATCCCTCATTTGACATAGAATTAACTTTTATTTTTATGAAACTTGGTGTGATGTTCCCTATTTCTGGAATCTAGGCACCTAAACATGCATGCTACTGGTTTAAATAGAATCATTTCAACAAGGCAGATTATGCCTGTCATCAAGTGCCCCTGTCAAGAAGACATTTCAGAAAAGGAAAATTTAGTGGCTCGGTACTCTTGGTTTATGCAGCTGAGGTAATTATATATATCAAGGACACCATGGGAACTGTTATTTATAAATGAAAATGAATTCTAAGCCTAGTTGTGTTTTCTAGGAGGTCTTCAACCACAAATGGGTTGTGGGAGTAAGGACAAATATCAATCCAACATAGAAAACATAATTACTTTCCAACAATTGATACCAATAAATTCGGGAAGAAGGTCATTACCAGCGTGTCCAAATGAAATTGGAATACTTCTCCAACCAAGACCATTTTCTTGGTCTCTGGGTGCTTCTCAGTTGTGCCTCCAGCAATAACAATGGAGTTGTTTACAATAGTCCATGCGAATTCTATGTGGGAGTCGGGCTTTGGCATTGAAGGCAGACCTTCCATTTCATCTCATCATCCAACATGTAAACATCGCTAAACACTAGCTGGGACAATTAAAAACTGAAAGTTAATACAAACACAACTGAAATGAAGAAGACGAGAAGATAACCCTGATCATGAAAGTGCTAAAAGATCCGAAAATGAGAATCTTAAGGATTAAGTTAAAACTATAAAAATTGCGGTAACCAGTGTTGATTACAAAATCCTTGGCGAAAATGAAATGTGAATAACAACAGAGCACCCAATTTGCGTTGTCCTGGGTTTTACCATTTAATTGACACAGGTAACACTGTAGAATTTGATCCCATCACAAGTAACTTTTTATGTGTTTGTTTGAAAAAATCCCGGCAAGAAACCTGTCGAGATATATTCATCAAAAAAATGGTAATAATAATACAAACAAATAAATAGAAGATATAAATCCCGGTGAAAATTGTCAAAACTACATAATAAAGACTGAAAAAACCCAACAATCTTCTGAATTGTGCATAAATATAGTAATGGGTTTGCATTAAAACAAAAGGCCAAGTTGAGGAATACAGCTAAAGAAATCATGATAAATTGACCACTTAACTGTACACTGTAAAATTTGTTTGTAGCACCCTACAATTTCATTCAACAATAATAACAACCAATACAACATAAGAAAATATAAATCAGAAATCATATCAATGGCGCAGCTATAATTCAATGTTTAGCACTTAACGACTTTACAATGAAGTAAAACAAAAAGGGATCCTTTTTATCCAATAAATTTACGTATAAATGAGATATGAGTATATGACAATTATGGCATTGTAAATGTTAGAGTAACAGAATTTCATGTAAATTGCTTTGATTCCAAAAATATTGTTGGTTAGATCAGATACCTCATTCCTCCGTGAACATTTGAAAATAGGTGATCCAGGCTTGGCCATAAAATCACCCTCTTGACCACCAATAACAATTAGTTGATCATTGACCACAGCACATGCCCTGTTGGCAACAAAATTAGTACACAAAACAATAGCATAATAAATGGGGGAAAAAGAGAGTCCTTGCAACTATTTTCAGTTGGCAGAAAACACAACCATAAAGGTATTATCTTTTGTCCATGCAACAACCACATGGACCAGTGTGTTGGTGTCTACACCCTGTACGACTATTAAAACCACAGATCTATATTACAATAATTTTATTTTCTTCCAATTATAAACTTCATTTGTCAAACACAATTTTTACTTAGATCAATATACTTATACATTACTTTCTATAAAATACTCATCCTATGGGCATTGAAGGATGAGGCTCTCATGGATTGAACAACTGAACAGGATACTCCTTGGAGGAGTTTTAGTATTTTGGCTTTCCGTGATACTCAGAGCAAGTGAAATCCGGCCCTTTAGCAGCTGCTAGCATCTAAAGGCAATCCGATGAGGATGAGAAGAAACGTAAGGTGGGGGAGCTAGCAGAGAGAAAGAGAATCAAAGTCTAAGTGGGAATATTTTGAATGCAGGTCCCTAGGTTAAAATTGTTAAAGATTTTAAGAGAACAATCGGTTGTTCTTCTCCTCTACCCAGTTGTAAGTTGGAGGTTGGAGGTAGCACTGACGTCGGCACGACCATTGTAAGTCTGATGGTGAAGGCAACTTTGATGATGATCCTTTGAATAGGGATGATAGTGGGGCAGATTTTCACGGTTATCCACTCTGCCCGTCCCGAATGGGGTGGATTCAAATAGGTTTAAACGGATTTCGAGGCAGTTTCAGGGATCCTAACGGTATTCGTTTAATATACGGGGCAGATACGGATTTGGCCATATCCATCACGCGGATATCCGTCAAAGTATGTAATTTACTACAATGCCCTTAGTCCTTAAGAGAAAATAAACCCTAACCCTATTCTTCCATCGTCTCAGCAACTCTCCGCCAGTCCCTTCCCTTCCAATCTTCCATTGACCAATCTACAAACCACAGTCGACTCAGCAGTCAACGTCTCTCCACATTCGACTCAGCGTCAGCCACTCTACACCTCTGCCTCTTTCCACAGTCAACTCAACAGTCAGCGTCTCAGCCACTCCGCCAATCTGCCTTTCTCCACAATTGATTTAGCAGTCACGTCTCAGCCACTTTCCGCCAGTTGACCTCACTCCACAGTCGACTCAACGTCAGCCACTATCCTTCTCTGCCTCTCTCCACAGTCAAATTCTTGCTCTTATTTAAGAAAATTTCTTTGATGTTGTCGTTGTTACAGCTTTGAAAACTGAGATTGAAGATAAAGTGGAACAATTGCATCAACCGATTGGGGAATACATTGTGACAGCTGAGCGGTATCTAGGGTTTAGACAGCCGGGTTCCACTTACAAGTTCTTGGATGCTGGAGGTGGGTGTAAACCAGTAAGTGAGTTGAAATCAAAGTCTGGGGTTTGTTAATTTGCTTAAAATGTTATTGGGTATTTGTTTCACCCCATTCTTCTCCCCCTTTTCCTTTCAACCATTCATCTTTTCTAAATTTTGTTTCACATTTTAATAATTTGTTTTTGGATAAAATTTCATTTAAATCATGTAATGATTCAAACCAACTGCTTTTTGCAGGTTCACAATCGAGGGCTTTCTTCAATTTCTAAAAATTCAGGCCCTAAAAACTGGACTGAGACGGGCGGATTAGGGCGGCTTGGATATCCGCAATCTGTTAACCACCAACAAAATCGCATATGTAAACGGATAACTGAAGCGGGGCAGATATCCGCCAATCAGTGCAGAGCATGGACGATTTTAATAAAATAATAAAATAAACGGTTTTGCGGGATGGATTCAAGGATCCGCGATCCCTGGCGGGGCAATGACGGATTTTTCCAAATCCACTCCATTGCCATCCTTATGAAGGACGCATCTTGTTTTGTCCGAGTCACCAGGTTTGCGTGAGGGGCGAGATAAACTTTTGTCTTTCGATCTATTAGCATTCTCAAGCTAGGCTTTGGGCCAAAGGAGTTAGTTGTGTTTGCTTAGATTATGGATCAGGACTCAGGAGGGCTCTGCTAGGGGTGTGGGCCTATCCTAGTGATGTTACTCCAAGAGCAAGATCTCTAGGACCTGCGAAATTGGTTAAAAAGACTTTGATGGCTATAAGGAGAACAACCACTTTGAGGGAAGAATTGTGCAATTGGTGAAGCGCATGAGACCGTGAGGGGTGAGAAGAGTAAGTTCATAGACAATTACAAAAGCTACCTTCAAAAGCTTGGGATTAGTCTAGGGAAGAGTGAATGGTGGGAGGCATTGCTTTTTGAGGAATTCAATCTTCTAATCAGGGCAATATCTTTTTGGACTCTTAGGCTTTTTGGACTCTCAGGGTGATGATGTTACTATTTTCTTAACATGCTTTTAGGATCATGGATACTGGTGAGTCGAGTTTAGATGACACAGGTTTGCAATCTTTTAATTGTTGACAAAGATTGGGAGCACGATGCAGAAACCATGCAGTGGTAGTGTTGTGTTTGACCATTTGTATGGGACATCTCCTATAAGGTGTCTCGAGTCTTGTGGTTATTTTCCTTTCTATTGATTTGTTATTGTCTCAGTAACTTCTGAAGAACAGTACAATCATAACATCAACATCGCAGTAGAACAATATACTATCAGCAAAACAAAAAGATTTGTATATGTCCAAAAAAGAAACCAAAGTATACAATCATGACTAAGTGTGAGGTTCCATCACTATTTCTCCCCAATCCCAAAAAGTGATTTTAGTTTCTACCCAGAGGGTATGTACATCCTTAGATAGACCCTTAAAGATTCTATTGTTTCTTTCTCCCCATTCATGGAGACCCGAACTCACACCCACTTTCCTATAGAGAAAAGATTCAGATTTCCAAGGTTTGAAGAAGACAGCCCTCAGCCAGCACTAACCAGTATCTTTTTCAGAAGTAAAACTTTATTAATGAGACTAATAACTATTATATAAACATGGTGTTGAAAACAGTTAAAGCCCAAACACTAGCACTTCCCGTTAAGAGTACAAATTATCGAAATAAAGCCCTTCAAAAGATGGTAGATGAGAAACCATCCCAAAGAGTAATAAAAACCTCCAAGACTCCGATCTTATTACGGAATAACCCGATATGGCCCTCCTTCCACATCGTCCAAGACACTTTCCATAAAGCTTTCCTTTCAAGGCCAAGGTGGTTTGGTGTTTTCCAAATTCTCTCAAGTGTCTCCATAGGATTAGGCAATACCAAATAACGCTATACAATCCAATGAAATGCCACATCTACAAAGTTACCCATAGAGCAAGAGAAGGTGAAGCAAGTCCTATTGTTACAGATTACACAAGGAACACTCCACCACCTCAAACACCATGGCTCTGTCTTGGATAGAATCATGTTCCATAATAAGGTCCAATTGGAAAAAAAATAATAATAAATATATATCCTTGATGGTACCCCCTCAATCCATAGCCAGATTTGAGAAGAAAGACCCAAAAAAAAAAACTCTTTCCTAATCCTATTTCCTAGATGCAGATGAAGATCAATCAGAGTATCAGACAACCAAACTCAGCCACTACACCCTGTCTGTTGTCACTTTAACGGGAAGAGTTTTAAAATTTGATCTTTAAAGGCTTCATCCCCACCAAAACATCCTCCCAAAGAACTTATCTCCTCTTCTTCCTATCACCACCTCGATCCCTCTTATAAAATCCTCCTTAAAATTAAAAAAAAATAAAATAAATAAAATAAATAAAAATTCTCCATATACTAGTGCTATAGTCACCAACTGGGTACCTAGGACGCCAACCGCCCCAACATGATCATACTTTCCTTTAATCTTTCACACACAATCTCCCTCCGTATCACATCTCCACATCTTATTCATTAATTGAAGAAAGGCCTTACTCATTAATTAACGAGGACCGATATCAAGACCACCTACATCCTTTGGCATGCACACCAAATTCCATTTCAAAGTATGAAATCCCTTATCTTCCTCCCTTTGACACTACATGAAGCTTTTGACTCTTAAATAACAAGAAGGTGGTCCCTCAAAGTGATTTTTCTTTCCTTTTTTTTTTATTAGGGGGCTCAACGGAATTAAGTTGAAAAGAAAAAAGGGAAAAAGAGGGAGATCATAGGAGGAAAAAAATGAGATTGTAGCATGCTAAATGCCACCACTCCAGAAGCTAAATTGTAGTACGGCCCACATGCATGAACTCCTGAGAGAAAACTCAGCATGCCACCAAAAGAGTATTGGCTCCCTCTTTGAGTGCTATCGGCCATGGTTTTGCCAAACAAAAGAAGGTGAATAGAGCTCTCGCTGAGTGGCATGCATTTCCATGGTGCCCGTTTATCCAATTATGAAGTAAGGCTGAGAAATTTTTTGATAATCTGTTCAATGATCATGCAACATAGTAGAATAATATTGCCACTTAATTATTAATTATTAGTTTATTAAGCACTAATTCATTAATAATCTAAATGCTTACAAGAAGACTCTTGTATTCCATTAAGGAGACTGCAGCAAGACGTTCATAAACACGAACACGCCCAAAATGAACGTGTAACAGAGACAAAATAGCAACACAACCTAAAAAGAAACCATTACAAATGTGACCTCCTCCCCCTTCATTGACACACGCACCCCAAATTTGATAAGTACCTTCCCAATTCGACAAATTGTATTCTCAAGGTCATCATCACCAAAAAAAGGCACAAAGCTTATTAATAATAATATGCTTATTATGCTGGAGGAGAATTCTAAAGCAAAAATATTCAAAACTCAAAATTGCTATTGAAGCACATATATAAATAAATAAAAAATCAATAAAAGTATATGACCAACAATGCATTGTTAAGAAATAAACTGTGTTCATATAAACTACATACAAAGGTTATTTGATCAAGTTTTATGAGTATACCAAAGTGAAGGAGACCAGTATTATGGTTCTCATATATGCATGTCAATCAGCTTAACCTGCTCATTGAAATTTTAAATAAGGTGAACCCCACTGATGAGGATTATGGTTCCCATATATGCATGTCAATCAGCTTAACCTGCTCATTGACATTTTAAATAAGGTGAACCTCACTGATGAGCCGGGAGTAAAATGATAAAGCTGGGAAATTTTCAGTGGACGGCACTCACTCTAAAATCATGCATGAAGCTATGGTGGTAGCTAATCACTCTTGGTTTCCCTCTCCTTCCGGCCATAGAGTCTTTTGGATGAAAGACCTTCCTCCCAGAGCCAATTTCTTTGTGTGGACTGTTGGGCATGGCAAAATTCTAACAGTGGATAATCTGATACAGAGAGATCTCTCCATTCCTAATAGTTGCAGACTTGCAGTTTGTGTGAAGCTGACCAAGAATCTTTGGAGCATATGTTCTTCTCCTGCTCCTTCACTAAGCAAATCTGGGTTTCCATCTGTTCTCCAGCCCCCCAATAGTCAGTTCCTCCTTCATTGGTTTGATTCTTGGCATAGGGTAAACCTTGCTACAAGTGGAAGTTGACTGTGGATAGGCTCTTCATTGCTACACTATGGGTGGTTTGGACAGAAAAAGCAGAAATTTTTTAAAGGCCAGAAAAAAGAGCTGTATTGGATCAGCAATGATATTAAATTTGTGCTTTGGCATTGGGAGTACACTTAGGATGTTCTTAATGGGGTCCCCTTCCAGGTATGTGTGATTGATTGGGCTAGTATTTTTAATCTGTAACCCTTTGGGGCTGTTTTGTTTCCTTGTCTGTGTGACCTGCTCAGTCACTTGAACTCTTTGTATTTGTTTCTCTTATCTTTCACTAATTAATACAAGCTTGCCTTTTTTGATCCAAAAACAAAAAAACAAACTTGAGTATAACATAATGTGTGTGCATATCTTTCCACAGTTAATACAAACATTCAACAGAAAATATATCTGTACCAGTGAGGTCCACCACGAGGGATGGGTATTTCAGGCCGCCATTCTTTCTCTAAAACTTTTCCATTCTTTACGGATATACTCCAATGCTCTAATGCAGGTTCATGCCGATCCTCCTTGCTGCCACCCATCACATGGAGTCTGCCTCTCCAAAGTTGGGTTGCTGGGGCATATCTGATATTGTCACATATACTCACATTAACACTTCCCATTTAATATGTGGACTATAAAGCTTACCAAGCAACCTCATGAACTTTGAAGTGCAAGAATGTGCACCTCAAACATTAATTCAAATTTCAAATCATTCTTAATAATTGAAATACTTTTTGTTATCACCTAAAACATAGATAGCTAAAACCAAGTATGCATCTAGCCAATTCAAAGGTAATAAGAAAAGATATATAACCAGTTCAAGACACTTGTAGTTCTACATTTGCAGCATGCGAGGGTTAAAGCAAAAATGAGTAACAGAAATTGCATATTACAAAAAAAAAAATATATATATATATATATATATTTCTACAAAAGCTTTGTTAAGTTTGTTCCTTTTTTTTTCTTGTTAGTTTTATCCAGCACAATTCACAAAGAAAACATGCAGTATAGCGAGTAGTTATTGACCCATTAAAACACCTCCCAAATGGACAAAGAAATTTTCAAAAGGAGCCCATTATAAAGTGCAACCTGTTCTGCTTTGATGCCACAAGATACCCATCGTATCCACACAAAGTCATCACGGTTCATTAATTTACTCTTTGATTGTTCAACTCAAGCCAAATTCCTCACAAGATCACATAGAGAGTGGGAGTCCAGACAAACTTTTGTTTCCGTTTCAAGAAAGTATTGAATCTCCACCTTGTAACAATAGTCCTAAAAATATAATGCTAAAACAGAAAATGGATGATAGCATATTAGCACCTTGCTAGGATAATGGATATGAACAAGTAATGGTCGTTAGAAATGCTTTAATGAGTTTCCACAGTATGGTTTATCAAGATAAGTGATCATTCAAAGTTCCTCCTCATCATAGTGTACACAGAAGAGAACTTTTTAGATGCTCACTGAAACAGAAAATATTTTAGAGTATTTAGTTATATATATATAGCATAAAGTATACCTAGGAACTGGTAACGGGAGCATGTCCCGCCATGGGCGGATCCACTGTTTGGATAAGGCTTAGGTTTTGTAAAAAATTCATTCAAGTAGTTAAAATTTCACTATTGCCCCCCTTTGAAAATTTATATTGCCCCCCTTGAAATTTCATATTGCTCCCTCTTATAAAAAAAAACATCATAGATCCCAAATCACAAGAGAAACCGAGCCTCTTGTGTCTGTGTCTGCGCTTGCGTCTTGCGATATCTTCTTCAGTTCTTCTTCATCTCCGTCTGAAACAGGTGAGTTTGTTTGATATTCTTATTTCTCCATCTCCGACTTGTTGATTTTATGCTCTGGTCTTGCAATAAAAATTCCGATGAATTTCTGAAACCTAAATTCCTGAATTTAATATAGTTTTTCATGTCAACCGATTCAGAGATTCTCCATCTAATATTACAACTAACAAGAAAAGAAGAAACAATGACAAACCTACATGTCCGATGAATGTTGTGTCAATCAAAAAAGTAATTGGATCAGCTGCTAAAGCCATTGCAATAGGCAATACAATATGAAATATCTCCAAGCCAATCTCATCCTTCTTGAAACACAATCTCACAATAAGCCTTAATGATCTTTCTATAAAAGCAAAAAAAAATGTTCTACATAAAATGTTACTAAGCAATCAATCTCACACTCAAAGACAAACACACCCCATACACACCACATGTACACATTCCACAGTACACACATAGTGACATACATAACCTGTTTGCAATGTACAGAAAAATTGAATTTTTTATGCTGTATATCTCCATCAGTTAAACAAAACCCAGAAAAGAAGACAAACTTTGATGCCTTTACTAATTTCTTGGAAACTTCTTATGCAGATGACATCTTTTATGCTGTATACCGAGGAAATTTCTTGGAAATGTTACATATTTTTTTGCCCCCCTTTGTCTGCAATCCTGGATCCGCTCCCGCCATTGTTTTGTCTCAGTGTCCAACACGAATGTATGTGCTGTAGGCCCTCTGCATTGCGGACCATATTGCCCTGTGACTACATAAATGTATCTTCCATCCGTTACCATCCCTAAATGTGAATGTGCCATTTCGTTTGGCATATCAAACCTTCCACCCCATGTATTGTCTGTAAAATTATAAATATCAACATGGGAATGCACCTGTGTTAAGTATAATTAGCCATTAGCAATGGCTAATGCATTAAGAGATGCTTAGTCAGGTTGTTAGACAATATGGTAAGAGATGGTTAGTCAGGTTGCTAGACAGTAGTGTAAGGTGGTTAGTTAGGTTGTTAGACAACATTTGTTTTGACAGCTAAAACTCATTTTGATTGTCTATATAAGCATTGTAGATTGTACATTTTCTCATATGAAATGAAACAGAACTTTTCATAAACTTACTCCAGATTCTAACATGGTATCAGAGCTCTTCTTTTTCTATTTTCTTCTTCTCCTTCATTTTCAGTTTTCCAAGTAGTATCAATGGCAGATTTATCATCCAATGCTACATCACTCATGAACTCTGCCATGACAGAGTCAAAACCAGTGATGTTCACTCATTCATTGTCTGTAAAATTGAATGAGAACAACTACTTGTTGTGGAAACAACAAGTGTTAGCAACGATTAAAGGGCATAAACTTCAGAAGTTCATTGAGAGCACCTCACTTCCGTCAAGATTTCTCTCCATGGAAGATCAAACAAACAACAGAGTTAATCCTGAATATCTCAACTGGAAACAGCAAGACCAACTTCTGTTCTCATGGCTTCTTTATTTCTTCCATGACTGAATCTCTGCTTACAAGGTTAGTAGGTTGTGACACTTCTGCACACATTTGGAAGATTCTTGAGACTTTCTTCAACTCTCAAACTGTTGCCAAGGTCTCTCAGTTCAGAACTCAACTACAAAATCTCAAGAAATGAGGTCTTTCCATCAATGACTACCTGTTGAAGCTTAAATCCATTATTGATCAATTAGCATCCGTAGGGCATCAATTGTCTTCAAAAGATCATATCAATGCTATTTTTGATGGATTACCACAGATATATGATACATTTGTAGTATCAGTGAGCTCTAGATCTGATGATTATAGTGTAGCAGAGGTTGAGGGTCTCTTACTTGCTCAGGAATCCAGGATTGAAAGACATGCTAAAGAACTTGATGTCTTGAGTTCAATGAATGTGGCTCATACATCCTACAAACCCTCACCTAGATCATTTGTGTCGAATTCCCAAGGTTGGAGGCCTCAGTCCAGAGCTCCATTCAACCCAAGAGGTTCAAGATCTGGCTCTGGAAGAGGATATAGGCCATCTGGATCTGGATCAAATCATCCTCAGTGTCAAATCTGTGGCAAAATTGGACATCTTGCATTCAAATGCTATAATCGGTTTGATACTAATGCTGCAAACCCATGGAACTTTATTTCTTCTCTATGTCTTCTTCTCCTTTATTTCTTTGGCATGCTCGATTGGGTCATCCATCCTTCTCTCTTGTGCAGAAAGTTCTTACCAGATGTAATATGTATGTTTCCAATACTGTTAATCAGGAGTTTTGTTCCTCTTGTTGTTTAGGAAAAATACACAAGCTCCCTTTTCCTAGTTCTTCTACTGTGTATACAAAACCTTTAGAACTGATTCATACTGATCTATGGGGTCTTGCTTCTACGCTGTCTTCATCTGGTTCTAAGTATTACATACACTTTATTGATGTTTTTAGTCGCTTCACTTGGGTTTTTCTTTTACATAACAAGTCTGATGCGTTTTCAACTTTCCTTAAGTTCAAAGCTCAAGTTGAATTAGAATTTGGTCTTCCTATTAAATGTGTTCAGTCTGATTGGGGAGGGGAGTATAGATCTTTTTCAAAGTATCTAGCTCAACATGGCATTAGTCATCGACTTGCTTGCCCAACTACACATCAGCAGAATAGTGTTGCTGAAAGAAAGCATAGGCATATTATAGAGTCTGCTCTTACCCTTCTTGCTCATGCTTTACTTCCAATGAAGTTCTGGGATGATGCAGTCCGGACATCTGTTTTTCTTCTTAATAGAGTTCCCTCGGTTGCCCTTAAGGGTCTTTCACCATATGAAATTCTCTACCACAAAGTTCCTGATTATAATACACTAAAAGTTTTTGGTTGTTCCTGTTTTCCTAACACACGACCTTATAATTCTACCAAACTTCAGTTTAAATCTGTTGAATGTGTTTTTCTTGGTTATAGTCTTCAGCATAAAGGCTACAAATGCCTGTCATCTACTGTCGGTTGTATATCTCGCGAGATGTTCTGTTCAATGAAACTTCTTTTCCTTATACAAAATGGCATACTCTCCCTTCTATCTCTACTCCTATTGTTCATGATCCTTTTCCTTCTGTTATTCCTTTTCCTATTAACCCTACTGCCACTAGGCCTTCCATTTCTGATAATACTCCTTCATCTAGCTTAGTGGTTCCATCTTATCCTACTGCTCCTAGTCCTGTCTGCTACTAGTCCTATTCCTGGTCCTAGTCCTATTCCTGCTACTAGTCCTCTTCCTATTATCAGTCCTATTCCTATGACTAATTCTAGTACTGCTCCTCTGACTGCTGATAGTAAGGCTCCTCTACCTACTTCTAATATTGCTCCTGGTCATCCTATGGTCACTTGGTCCAAGGCTGGTGTTTACAAGCCCAAGGTCTATATGGCTTCAGTTGCACCTTCTAGTCTGCAAGAGGCTTTGGAGACTCCTCATTGGCTCTCTGCAATGCAGGATGAATATATGGCTTTACTGAGGAATAACACATGGTCTCTGGTGGATCTTCCTCAGGATCGTTCTATAGTTGGTTGTCGTTGGCTCTTCAAAGTTAAACAGAATTCTGATGGCACAGTGCACAGAGACAAAGCCCGTTTAGTGGCTAGAGGGTTTCAACAAGTTGTTGGCTTTGATTATGCAGAGACTTTTAGTCCGGTTGTGAAGCCTACTACAATCCGAGTTATGCTCACAGTGGCAGTCACATATGGATGGCTTGTATTTCAGCTAGATGTCAACAATGCTTTTTTGAATGGAGATCTATCAGAAGAAGTCTACATGATGCAACCTCCTGGTTTCATTGATACTTCACGACCCAAGGTTGTTTGCAAGCTTCATAAGGCTTTATATGGTCTCAAGCAGGCTCCTCGGGCCTGGTTTGATAAGCTCAGACATACACTTCTTCTGCTTGGTTTTGCTTCCACTAAGTCTGATTCTTCTCTTTTCATCCGACATTCTCCTTCTCCTATTTTTCTTCTAGTATATGTCGATGACATTCTCATTACTGGTGCTGATTCCCAGGCTGTTTCTCAGATCATTCTTCAACTCAATGCTAAATTCTCATTGAAAGATTTGGGTCCTGCTCATTTCTTTCTTAGGATTCAAGTTCAACATACTATCAATGGCCTATTTCTGTCTCAGTCCAAATACATCCATGATCTATTATGTCGTGCTAAGATGCAGTATGCAAATGGATTATCTACTCCTATGAGTGGGGGTGAAAAGTTGTTTGCTACGAGTAGTGATCCAGTCAAAGATGTTCAATTATATCGTAGCATTGTTGGTGCCTTACAGTATGTTACAATCACCCAGCCTGAAATTGCATACTCTGTGAATCGTGTTTGCCAATTCATGCAGAATCCACTTGAATCACATTGGAGAGTGGTGAAAAGAATCTTACGTTATCTCAAGGCTACGCCCACGTTTGGGCTTCACATTGTTCCTACTCCTTTTCAGCCGACTGGTTATTGCGATGCTGATTGGGCGTCTGATCCTACTGATAGAAGGTCTACGTCTGGCTATTGTGTTTATTTAGGTGCTAACCTTATTTCTTGGTCATCTAAGAAGCAGAGTATTGTCTCCAGAAGTAGTACTGAAGCTGAGTATAGGAGTCTTGCTTCGGTTACAGCTGAGCTCACTTGGTTGCAATCCCTCTTTCATGAACTGAAAATTGGTTGTTCCACTCCTACTATCTGGTGTGACAATAAGAGTATTGTTCTGCTTAGTGCCAACCCTGTTCTTCATTCTAGGACCAAGCATATTGAGATTGACATTTACTTTGTGCGTGAGAAGGTGGCTCGCAAGCTCATTCAGGTTCATCATATTCCAGCAACTAGTCAAGTTGCTGATGTATTCACTAAGGCTCTTGGTAAATCCAGATTCCTGTTGCTGCGTAACAAACTTAGTGTAGTTGATGCCTCTACCCTTCGTTTGAGGGGGGTGTTAAGTATAATTAGCCATTAGCAATGGCTAATGCATTAAGAGATGCTTAGTCAGGTTGTTAGACAATATGGTAAGAGATGGTTAGTCAGGTTGTTAGACAGTAGTGTAAGGTGGTTAGTCAGGTTGTTAGACAACATTTGTTTTGATAGCTAAAACTCATTTTGATTGTCTATATAAGCATTGTAGATTGTACATTTTTTCATATGAAATGAAACAGAACTTTTCATAAACTTACTCCAGATTCTAACAACCTGTAAGATATACTCTGTAGGTCAGACATAAATGACAAAAATAATGAAACCAATCCAATTCCTACAAAGCAAGTGAGAAACATCAGATGCATCTAAGAAATAAATGAAATTCACACACATCAACTGAATCCAAGACCTAGCTATCAAGAGGAAGCGTCTACAAGTTAGTTAAACACTAAGAGTGTGTGGTTGATGAAATCTTATTCCATGGAATGCAAGGGAAATAAGGAGGAGATGGGAAAGGAAGAGTGAAAGTGATGTTGTAAATGGCACTCCAAATCCAATTTACTAGAGTATCACCAGCAGTACTGCCCAGTGTTCTCTATTTATCACGACCTATCTCTCGAAATGGCATTGTCATGCCTGCAATCCGCCATTTGCCATGCCTACCATCCTCACCTTATCTACAATCACTACTTATTTTTTTAGTAACTTTTTTATGCCCATATTAATCAACAAAATCTAAAGATTATTTATATATATTTGCATAAACACCATCCTAAACTCATCCAAAAAAATTGGAATACCCTATAACAATCTATTGAAAAGTTGAAATGGGGATGTCATTTGATAATCACACTCGTCCTAAACTCATCCTACTATATTACCCATGCCAAGATTCATATAGTCTGAGTTTTATGATTTTTTTGTCAAACCTTTACACTATTGTTCATATAAAAGACATGAACTTCAAAAAAGAAAAAATGGTATCATGATATATCTAGCCAAATAACAAAAGGGAAGGGAAAAAAATTTCAAATACACTACTTTTGCAACACCCCAAATGTTAGCATTAGAAGTCACATGTTAGTTCCTATCAAAAAATGACCCAATGAGCACAAATTTCTTCAAATTCAGTTAATCTTCCTCTCATTTTCCCTCTTCAATTTCCTTTCTATACCTATGGAATCTGGACTTACATATAAAACTCGTCTAATCTCAAGCAAAATTGTTAGTAAATCTCCAAATACTTGACATTCAAAATCATCAACTACGATCATAAACACAATCATCATAGTAAAACATCCAAATAACCAACAAGCTAGCAACTTAAAGATTCTCACATAGTCGATGGTACCGTATCCGGCGAAAACATAAAGAAGATTCTTGATCTGGATGGCCGCCCCATCGAGCCGAGGCACAGGTGCAGTCTCCATCTTCTCCCATTTCAACTGGGGAGCAGGTATATCTGCAAAAGTGGCCGACAAGACTCTCCCCACAGCTGGTTTCTTCTTATCTTTGGTCTTATTACTCTGTAATTCCATAAAAATGCAAACTTCAATCATAAAAACCCTAAATTTGGTACTCAAAAGTTGAAATGCGAGTACCCCAGAGTGCAATGTAGCTCACCTGATCGGAATTTGGGACAATTACGGTCTGGGGTTGGTCGGAATCCCAAATTGGGGAATAAGAGAGAGATGAATATGAAGCCCATATGAAATCGGCAATCAAAGCGAGTCCAAGAAGGCCTACGAAGATTAGAAGAATCGCGAATTTAGAAGATGAGCTCGTCTTCCCGCTAGTCCGAGCCATCGCATTTGGAACAAACCCTTGAAATCAAGATGCCAACGTTAAGTTAGGAAAAAGAGAGAGAGAGATGTGAAGGAAGGAGGACGAGTGAGGTGTGGAGGAGAAATTCTAGCTGGCCCGTGGTCATGGCCCGTCCCATGGGACGGACCCTCCCAGGCGCGTGCCTTTGGGAGGGCGTCTCGCACGTGGAGGAGGAGAAAGCTTTTTGCTTGCCAAACAATTTCTGATTTTTTGTTCTTCACTTCAGCTTCTTCACAGAGCAAGAGTAGCTTCTTCATCGACTCCTTCTTCACAAAGCAAAGCAAATTTCGAACTCAGTTCTTCACTTCTGCTTCTTCACAAAGCAAGGGACCCCTTAGCCCTTCTTCACTTCAGCTTCTTCACAAAGCAAAGCAAACCTTAGCCCTTCTTCATCGACTCCTCCTCGCCAACTTCTCGCCTCCTCACTGCTCATCGACGCATCTCATCGACTCCTCCACTCCTCCTCCTCGACCGCTCGACTCCTGGACTCCTCCTCCTCCTCGCACTGCTCCTCCTCCTCCTTCTTCTGGTATGTAATTTCACATCATATTTTTGTATAACTTGAAAATTAGGGCTAATCCTGCATATTTATCAGTTTTTATTTAACTTGAAAATTAGGGCTAATCTTGCATATGTTGAACTTGAAAATTAGGGCTAATCTTGCATATTTTTGTTTAACTTGAAAATTAGGGCTAATCCTGCATATGTTGAAATTATGCTACTGAAATTTTTGTTGAGATTTTTGTATGTTCATATTTTGTTAAATTATGCTACTGAAATTCATGATAATCCTGCATAATTTTTGTTAAAAATAGATTTGTTTAGATTTTGTTAAATTTATTTTTTGTATAAATCCATTTGCTATTAACCCTTTGTATGTATACGAAGGGCTAAGGGGTCCCCCTAAAAAATATCGAAATACACTTAATGTATATGAAGCACTGAAGCAAGATGCTAGTTCTGCTCTTTCTCTAGTTCATCTTCAAATATCTGTAGAAGCATTGTTGTGCACTTAGACAAGATGCTAAGTAGTTATCTATTTGGAGAGTACGCAATGTTATTTTGCAGTGCAATTCTTTATTATTTATTTAGTTATTTATTTTGGCAGACACCAACTTCAAACAACGACATGGAGTTGCCAGACTATAGCTGGTTGTGAATTCAAAATGTTTTCAAGTAAGGTTAGTTTCTTGTTCTTCCAAGTTATTTAGTGGCTACCTTCATTTTTATGGAAATGAGCGAGGAAACGAGCGAGGGAAGTGAGGAAATGAGCGAGGAAACGAGCGAGGGAAGTGAGGTGGCGGGTGTGGGAGCCGTCCACCCCGCTCGGGATGCGCGCATTAAAACCAACGGCACGCATCTCGAGCGGGGTGGACGGTCCCCCCCCCCCGCCACGTCACGTCCCTCGTCCCGGTCTGTAACTTGATAACTTGTGTTAGTAAACAAGAATGTTTCTTTTTCATGTATTTTTTTTCTTCTTATATATGTTAGACATTTATACAAGGAAAGACCTCGTAAAAAAATTGAGTGAATAACTTTATCTTCAAAATTTGACATCCTATTTGAAGCCATATGACATTTCTGGTATTATGTTTTTGAGTTGAATGACAAACTCTCATTCAGGGGACAAAAAAATAAATAAAAATAATGGAGATTGACCTTTACATTTGTAAACAAAATTTCCCTCTCAATTTGAGATTTTTCGTAAGCTTCTAATGTTTTAGTCAAGTTGGGGTTACAGGTTCAGCGTCGTCAAACAGTTCCATACAGCTACTTAACACTGCTGCACCATTATTTTGTGCAGAGAAACAGATCAATATGGTTGCATAAAAATGACAATTGATGAGTTCTTCTGCTAATGATTTTGGTGCTTCTGATATTGACAATTGAACATTCATCCCCTACAATATGAAATTCAAGATCATGCATCTTACACTTTTTTATGTTTCCATTGTGGTATTTTGTTATGTCCTGAAAGAAGGACCTCCATAGCAATTCATTAAAAATTCCATTCTCAGCATCTTCCAATTAGATTGCACAAAACCATTGGTCATCCACAGATGAATCAATTCTTCCCTATAGAATTCATGATCTTATGGAAATATCAAGCAATAAGCAAAACATTGTTCAAATGAGATGCATATGGTTGTAGACTTTCAATTTCCATCTGACTTTAGTCTCTAGTCTCCACTGTTTTTTTTTCTCCTTGAATAATTCGTGAAGGCTGCCTGAATATGTGCTTAGAGATCATTAAATTCTCCAATTTCAGTAGACTTTCAATTCAGTGCACAACCAATATGTTTGAACCACACCCTTCCAAAAACTATGATTTCATCCCAAAAACTATGATTTCATCCCAAAAAGAAGAATATGATCATATTATTTCCAGAGGATAAGTTTCCTCAATGTGATTGAGGATAGATTTGGTTGCTTGCAAAGAGTTCAAATCCCAGGAAATTAGTGTCTATGCAGGGTGTTTGATTCACATGAGAGTTGAGCATTCATGCTTTGCACACTGACTGCTTTCCAGAGAATTAGTGTCTATGCAGGGTGTCTATTCACGTTTGATATGTATTGACAGAGCACTAACACTAACAGCATAGCACTAACAGCAGCACTATAACACTAACATCGCACTATCAAATTTATTGGTCCTTCGCCTACTGACTGCTCTCTGTATTGACAGAGCACTAACACTCTGACAGAGCACTAATTCTTGATTCTCTGTATTCACAGAGCAGAGCACTCTGACATTTTTTTTTTTGGCAATTTCTTAGAAATACTTCAGTTCGTTATGTGATAAGAACTGACCTTTATCTTGATTCTAGAAATTGCAGATTTGGAGCTTGGATGCAATTTGAAGTGATCAAGATCAGCACTATACTTCAGAGATTATATATTGTCAGTTGGTGATTCACAATGATAGTCATTGAAATGATATGGGAACATACAAATTAGAAGTAGCAGATATGGAAGGCAGAGAAGTGAAGCAGATGAAAAAAATGAGATTGTATTAGAAAGGTAGAAGTAGGATAACAAGCAATGTACATAGCAACTTAGGTTCTTTTGTTGCTTCTTATTACCTCCTCAGACAGTTGCAGACTTGTACTCCTTGTTTATTATTCTCAATATATTGCCTGCTTTTGAATGATAAATGAATCTTTAAACATTAGTTCAGTGGTGAATGATCAAGCCCTTGCCAATTTTTATTCACGTTTGATATGTATTGACAGAGCACATACACTAACAGAGCACTAACAGCAGAGCACTAATACTAACATCGCAATAACACTAACAGAGCACTATCAAATTCACCTCATCAGGTTCAGTCCCCCATCATCCAAAACGGTGGCAGGTACCTCATGAGTGCAAAACTCCTGCCAATACAGTATGCAGTTTGGCTCGCAGTTTGGTGATCAATCTTTAGCTATGGAAACTTGGCTTCTGAAACCTTGACTCTGGGCTCTACTGACAGAGAATACTAATACTAACAAATTTATTGACAGAAAATACGAGCACTAACACTAACAAATTTATTGACAGAGAATACTAATACTAACACTAACAGAGCACTAACAATTTTATTGACAGACTCTGACATTTTGTTGCTCCTTCGCCTACTGACTGCTAATAGCAAAACATACCAACTCTGACATTTTGTTGCTCCTTTGCCTATCATGGTCTCTGTTCTAAGGTTCCTGGCCTTCACTGCTTCACTAGTACAATATGAAACACTAGTAATAAGGCAAAGCTTTACAAAAATTCTATACACACTAAAGAACAATATGAAACACTTGGATTGGATTACGAAATAAATTCACATAAAACATATTTATGTACATATTACATTACACATCATTATGTGCCAAAAACAGTGTTAGAATAGGATAAACAGTTTCAAATACCATCCAAAAGCTTAAAAAAGATAATTACAAGAATAAAAAAAAAATACCACTAATACACTGTTGATTAAGTCCCTTGTAAAAGCCCAAGGACCATCAAGAGCATTATTTGATTGGTCGACTACGTCTTCAGTGTCGTTTGTTCTTGCCGGGTGCTCTCTTCTCGCCTCTTGCTCTCTTCTCGCCTCTTGTTCTCTTCTCGCTTTGTGTTCTAATCTCGCTTCGTGTTCTAATCTGTTCTCTTCTGATAGCTTCCACATTTCGTAATCTTCATAAGCTTCTTCAACTGATTTGAAACCCTTGTACGTACAACCCTTGTATCCGTTAACTTGTAATGCGCAACCTGGCAACCTGGCCAAGTCACATATACTCCAGGAACACGCCCACGATAAACAACATAAGCTTTATATGCCATTCCTGCGTATACAAAAAAAAAAAATTTAACAAAATCTAATCAAATATATTTTTTTAACAAAAATTATGCAGGATTATCATGAATTTCAGTAGCATAATTTAACAAAATTCGAACATACAAAAATTTCAGTAGCATAATTTCAACATACAAAAATTTAAGTATCATAATTTCAACATACAAAAATTTCAACATACAAAAATATGCAGGATTATCTGATAAATATGCAGGATTAGCCCTAATTTTCAAGTTAAACAAAAATATGATGTGAAATTACATACCTGAAGAAGGAGGAGGAGCAGTGCGAGGAGGAGGAGGAGCAGGAGCAGTCACGAGGAGGAGGAGGAGCAGGAGCAGGCGCGAGGAGGAGGAGCAGTCGAGGAGTCGTGCGGTCGAGGAGGAGGAGTCGAGCGGTCGAGGAGGAGGAGTGGAGGAGTCGATGAGGAGAGTCGAATCCTCGTCGAGGAGGCGAGGAGGAGGCGATGAAGAAGATCTCTTTTTGTTTTGCTTTGCTTTGTGAAGAACTCAAGTGAAGTGAAGAACTGAAGGCGAGGAGGAGGCGAGGAAGAAGATCTCTTTTTGTTTTGCTTTGCTTTGTGAAGAACTCAAGTGAAGTGAAGATCTGAAGTGAAGAACTGAAGGCGAGGAGGAGGCGATGAAGAAGATCTCTTTTTGTTTTGCTTTGCTTTGTCAAGAACTCAAGTGAAGTGAAGATCTGAAGTGAAGAACTGAAGTGAAGTGAAGTGAAGGCGAGGAGGAGTCGATGAACTGAAGAAGAAAATCTTTTTTTGGCAAAAAGCTTTCTCCTCCTCCACGTGCGAGACGCCCTCCCACAGGCACGTGCCTGGGAGGGTCCGTCCCATGGGACGGGCCATGACCACGGGCCAGCTAGATTTTCTCGGTGTGGAGTATGTCGATCTGAAAGCAAATCGAAGCAGATGTGACGCCCCACCCGCGCTACATTTCGTTGGTGATAGATGGGTTATTTTCTGGGAAAACTTCTTTTTACACTCATCGTTCAATGAGGGCACCCACCTTAAGAAAATTTTCATATAATCTCCTATTCCGATGGGAGAGTGGCAACATCCCCTAATTTAACTCTCAATTTTGCGTTCTCCTTTTAGTCATTTTTACCTTTGTTCTCGAGTAAACATCATAGTTCATCACTTCAGTATTATGTTAATTGATGCATTAAGATTTCTTACTTGCAAAGGGGAAGGTTTGACTTTACTCGGAAACTTTTGGTTGTATTTGATTACACCCAATTATGTGGATTTGTATCCGTTTCTACAGAATTTTGGATGTACTCTTGTTGGAATGCAGATCATGAAACTTTTATAGTAGGTGGAGGCGAAGCTATAAATGTTCGTCCGTTAGGGTTTTATGTTAGTTCTTTTGATTGGATTGCACATTTGTAGTGTTACGACTTTGATAATGATTATTCATGTATATATACTTATGCAGTCGATTTCAGCTTCCTGCTTGACCTTGACCTGCTGACCTGCACAAGGAACGCATGTGAGCGACGGACCACCGTTATGGTGGCCGATGACACTCCGATGCTTAAGTCAGACAGGGCTCTGAGGAAGACTTACAGTTGTAAACATGAAATTTGTAGCGTATCTTTATTCACCAACCTCCTGTCTTATTTATAATGTTGGAGTCCTGGTTTGGCCAGACCATATATGGTGTAGTACAGGGAAAAAGATCTTCCTGGAGATCCTTATCTAATTAGGAGTCGTCTTGTGGATGGAAGTTTCCCTGGTAGACCTGTGCTCCTAGATATGCGGGAAATAGTTTCGTATTTGAGTGTTGTCCATACATGGAAGTTTCCAGTACAACGTATACTCTAGTATTTATTTCCTAGTTGGAGATAAAGTATTGTTGGCTTGCCCATATAAAGCTAATCCCCGATATACTTGCCTCAATAGGCCTTACGGGTATTGGGGATGGTTGTGAGACGTGTGGGTTTAACATGACACGGTAATTCGGGTCAGCTGGCAGACTGCACTTCGCAGGCTTGATGCCGCTTGAGCCGGATCAGTGATAGACTGATGTTTGGCCTGTTATTCCTTGAGATCATCATGACACGTGTATGGTGTAGAAAAAATGACGTTTTGGTGCATCATCAACTACTCCCCCTGAGTTAGTGGGTCATGTAGTCGGTCCAGTAAATCACTTCTCAGAAAAGATGTCTCTCATGATGATTGAGTCTGAACCGTTACTTGAGCGACGCGCTTCATTAATTAAGCATGCGTCGGTTCAGTGAAGAAAAAGGTGGGAAATCAATCCCTATTTAGATCTCCTTTCTACAGATATTGATTATTTCATTTCTTTATTTTAGAGACTTTGTTGTGTTCAACTTTTAATTGAAAGTTTGTTCACTTCCCTCACGGCACGCCATAATCAACTCAATTATGAGCTTCTTGCTAATGGCCTCAAGTTATTTGAAGAGAGGTCGACTTCCGAATCGAGCCTGGTTGAGATTTGGAAGACATATGGGGTCATTGAAGACCTAAAATTCTTCACATTGGGTGTTGATCAGACACCAATGTTTCCTCCGGGAGGATTTGTCTGTTTGCACCGTGGCATGCTTCAAATGGGTGTCCATTTTCCTGTGATTGATGAGATCTGGAATTTCTTGGTATCCCGCCTACCCAGTTAGTACCAAATGGGTACAAGAATGTCTTGGCCATATTGATCAGGGCAAAGGATGTTGGTGTCCGAGTGACTCCGAGGGTGATCCAGTTATTAACTTCTCATCGACTAAACAAGCATGCTATGTGCAAGATGAAGTCGTCGGCTTGCTTTGGAAAACTGTCAAATGACTTCAAGTTCTGGCAGAAACACTATTTTTTTGCTCCTTTGGATCCGAAGTATTTCAAGTTCAATGATCGCCTAATTGAGCGGGAGCTCAGGCAACTTCGTAAGTATAATTTCGTCCCTTATTTCCATTGTGTTGATTGTATCATGATCGTTACGTGTGTTCTCTGTAGGGAGGTTTCCCACTACCCATTTTTCCCTAGAGGAAGAAGCCGTTGTGAAGGCATTCCGTGGCATGCCTCGAATGAAAGTGGAAGACGTCATTTGCCTTCCAATTTAGTCGCAGTGGGTTATGGGTTTTTTGGCATGTGGCTCTCACTATCTTCAGAGTGCCGAAGATTCAGTCTGAAGGTGGAGCTCTTCCAAAAATAGGAAGGCCTTGAAAGTTAAGGTTTCTAGTTCGTCAAACATAAAGGAGCTTTCTGAGACGCTTGCTTTCTTCATAGGCTCAAAGAGGTCTCGAACTGGGCTGAGCCTACTTCTAAACGGTCCACTCCGTTGAGGAAGGAGCGTGATTTTGACCTATCCGCCGAAGCAAAAGTTGTAGCATCCATGGGGCGCAACCCTCGGGTTAAGGCCCATGTTTCTATTTCTGATTTGGAGAATGATCACCTGCGGCTAACAGGGGTTGATGACATGTCAAAGCTACGTACCGAACAGGTAGAAGTTTTGAATTAGAAGTCGATCCTGGCTGTTGTGGCGGCTTCTACTAATACTGACCAATCCAAGCCTTTCTACTATCTGTGGCCCACGAATTCTCTCGTCCTTCTGATGGGTCGTCTGACAGTCGTCCTTGCAGCGTGGAACCTCCTTCTTGCAGTTCGCATTGTCCTCCATCCAGCTCTAGGCCGTATATTGAGATAACGGAGGGTCCGACAGACAATTCGCTTCATTATTTCCTTTCAGATTCTACCGAGCCGGCTCACGAGAGAGGGTCGGCTGCTGGTGATAAGGGGAATGCGGTGGATGTGGGCCTAGATGCGGTAAAGGCTACAAAGGGCAGTGCCGATGTAATTCCGCATCAGGGAGAACTTCATCCAGGCATGCGGATGAGTTTGTTTGCTCCGGATGTAGTACAAATGAGCAACTAGGCCTAACATCAAGAGGTTGACATTGATTATGCTTCTAGGATGCATATCAGTAGACGTTATAGCTGGCTGGTGGATTGCGCTTTAAAGCCAGTGGAGGATACATTGGAAGGGCGTATGGATAAAGGGTTGAAACATCTTATGCTGGGGATGTCGCATCTGAGCCAAGTGACTGTTGCTAGGACGAAAGTTGAGGCGGCCAGTGAGAGGGTGTGCACCATGGAACGCGTCTTCGCTAATATACAGAAGTCGTATTCTGATGCACTCTTTGAGATCGAATCACTGAGAAAGCAGCTTGAAGATAAGAGGCTGGAACAATTAGCCGCTGATGCAGAGGCCAAGATGATTCGGTTGGAAGCCCTTGAGTCCGATTTAGCAGAGGCGGTATTCGCAAGGGACAGATCCAAAGAAAAGTTGAACCTGGTCCGCTATGGCTTAGAAGTTGCGCAAGAAACTGCAACTTAAATGTGATCTAAGTTGTGGTCTCTTATTGAGGAGAATACAAGGAAAATTTTTGAGTGGGCTGCCTAGAGACAACAGTTAGAGGCCGACATTGAATTCAACGTTCGGGAAGCGAGAAAAGCTGGGGAGCAGTTCCTACTGGTGCATAATGAACTTAGCGCAGTTAAAGACAACTTGAACACTGAACAGTCCCAGACTGACAGGCAATGGAGCGTGAGCTTGCTGAAGCAAAGGCACGCAAAAAAGGAACTTCTCAAGGCGCAGGGCACGTTTGAATTCCGCATGATCGTGCATGGGAGGTTGGAATTGCTAGCATTGATGAAGGAAGAGCATTCGAACTGGGACCCTTCCCACTACAGGAAGGTGTCCTTCGCAAATTTTGGAGAGATCTCTGAGCTGTCAAAGGAAGAGGGCAATCTGGATCATGGCGCTCCAGCAAAGACGCGCACGGACGCAACTCTTGCTTCTTCTCTTGTTAAGTTCAGTTCCCTTGTATTTGTACCTTCTCTTGATGAGGAGTAAATTTTGTACATATGTTTAGACTGTTAATGAAAACATATTTCTTTCGAGTAAACTTTGTACCCATGTTCTATCTAGTCCCCCTGTTGCATGTTTTCCATTTCGACATAGGTTTTGTTGGGTTAGCGGGGAGCCGTGTGGTCTATCCGCTGTTGAGAGCTCGACAATTTATGTCGTGAGTAATTTTGACCTGTACTTCCATGAGGTCTTAGAGTCTCCATCGCGCGGTTATGCACAGTAGTGAGCATTCTGTATGATGTAGATGGTTTGGTAGTGGGTTACTTTACCCAGACTGCAGCTCATCCTCGAGGTAGGTCGTTAGAGGCTCAAGTTATATATTGGACCGTCGGTTGCGGTCGTTGGCATGAGTGAACTGTTATAGTTGAGCACATGCGTTTTAGTCTGTAGTTAAGCAAGAACGCTTAGCCCAAGTTAGGTTTCATATGTTCAAGTCGGTCTCCCGTACTGCATTCGTCCGCACTTAGTGATTAGTTTTCGGGTCGACTCAAGCAACCATTGCCGATAATGGGATGTTAGCCCATGCGAGCGTGAAGACGCTGACTGAGCTGTAATCAGATTCAGCGATCACTGTTCTGCGGAAGAGCATGGTCCCGTGGCAAGCCGTCAACATCAGTCAAAACTGACTAGTTTCCCACCTTCCAAACCATCTATACCTGCACAGAGCGAGCTACGGACTTAGGATGAGCAAGTTTGGCGACCATGTTCTGTAGAAGAGCAGCGGTCCCGTGGCAGGTCGTTGACACCAATCGAAGCTGATTAGGTTCCCACCTTCCAAAACATCTGATTGATCTTCTCTTGCTCCTGCTCGAGTCGTAGGAGCTCGTCCTTCGGACAGACCAGTTTCGTACTTTAGATTTTCTTTTGATCTTGTATCTACACCCGCACGGAGCGGACTATGAACTTGGGATGAGCAAATTCGGCGACCATGGTCTGTAAAAGAGCAGTGGTCCCATGGCAAGTCGTCGACATCAGCCGGAACTGACTAAGCTCCCACCTTCCAAACCATATACACCCGCGCGGAGCAAGCTACAAACTTGGGAATTGCAAGTTCGGTGACCATGGTCTATATAAGAGCAGTGGTCCCGTGGCAAGTCATCGACATCAGTCGAAACTGACTAAGCTCCCACCTTCCAAACCATCTACACTCGCGCGTAGCGCACTACAAACTTGGGTGTTGCAAATTTGGCAACTGTGGTCTGTAGAAGAGTAGTGGTCCACTGGCAAGCCATCGACATTAGTTGGAACTGACTAGGCTCCCACCTTCCAAACCATCTACATCCACATGAGCGGGCTACGGACATGGGATGAGCAAATTCGGCGACCATGGTCTGTAGAAGAGCAGTGGTCCCGTGGCAAGCCATCGATATCTATCGGAACTGACTAGGATCCCACCTTCTAAACCATCTACATCCGCGCTGAGCGAGCAACAGACTTGGAATTTCAAATTCGGCGACCATGGTCTGTAGAAAAGTAGTGGTCCCATGGCAAGCTGCCGACATCAGTCGGAACTAACTGAGCTCCCACCTTCCAAACCATCTACACCCATGCGCAGTGAGCTATAGACTTGGTTGTTACAAATTCGGAAACCATGGTCTGTAGAAGAGCATTAGTCCCGTGGCAAGCCATTGAGACTAGTCGAAACTGACTAGGGTCCCACATTCCAAACCATCTACACCCCCGTGGAGCGAGCTATAGATTTGGGTGAGTGAGTTCGGAGACCATTGTCTGTAGAAAAGCAGTGGTTTTGTGGCAAGCCGTCGACATTCGCCAGAATTGACTAGGCTCCCACCTTCCAAACCATCTACACCCGCGTGGAACGAGCTACAGAGTTGGGAGTTGCAAATTCGGCAACCATGGTCTGTAGAAAAATAGTGGTCCCATGGCAAGCCGTCGACATCATTTGAAACTTACCAAGCTCCCACCTTCCAAAGCATCTACACCCGCACGCAGCGAGCTATAGACTTGGGAGTTGACCAGAAGCTTTCGTCATTAGTCAAAACTGACTAAGCTTACTTGATCGGGTTCGGCGATCATCGTTTGCGAGAGGATGATCCCTAGCGAGTCATCGTCATCAGGCGTGAGAGCATTGAATAGACTCCCACTTTCTAAGCCATCAACATTCGCGCACGAATCAGGGTCGGGGTGAACCAGAAGTCGTCATCATCAGTTGAATCTGACTAAGCTTACCTGGCTAGGTTGGGACTCAGCCTATTACGAGCGTGCGAGCCTATTTTTGAAATTGGATTGCATTGTGCGGACTAGTTTCCACTAATTTCAATGAAAGATATTTAAAAAAGAACATGTACCTTAAATCAGCTGGTGATATGTAGGTGTGCTCCGTGTGTCAATAGTGACTAGGGTCTTTACTGCTTGCATCAGTGCACGTGGTAGAGTGTCATCTAGATAGTGGGCCGAGCCAGTGGCTGCATTCCTGGGCCCATATAAGAAAAAACTAAGTCCTGGTGTAGGATCATGGTGTCATGTGTGCGGCGTAGATTGCAAGACGGTAGAATATCAGTTACTCCCCCGATTAATGGGGTTGCATGCAACATCATTAATTAATTAAATATGGACCTGTGCGGTTTTCATGGGAATCGTCGCCTCCTGTTTCTCATACGGCATTCAATGCTGGTATTTAATGCAAACGTGCCCATTTGGTGAGCCACTACGTCTATATAATTGTGCTTCTTCACCATTTTCAGGATCTGTTGTATCTGTATCTGGGATGATAGCAGATCCATCCTGGGGTCCACTGCCGCCACTGCTGGCACGGGGTGCCAGCATGCTCCCCCTGTGCCGCCGATATCGCTAGAAACGATGGTACAACGCTAGTCTGAGCATTTGATGTGTCCCCCTGGTCTCCATTGTTACGGGATCTAGTGGTCACCATCTTCTTGAACTCTGAAGAGAGATGATGTCAATGCTTTGCTAGGAACTTTGTTGCCCCCACGGACGACGCCAAACTGATGTAGTCGAATTCCATTTCCTGCTTGACCATGACCTGCACAAGGAACACAGCGAGCCACGGACCACCGTTGTGGTCGCCGATGACACTCTGATGCTTAGGGATGGCAGTGGGGCGAATTTTCACGGATATCCGCCCCACTCGCCCCATTTGGGGCGGATTTGGTAAAGGGTCTCTGGATCTTGGAGCGGATATGGATTTTCAATCTGTATCAGTTTATTAATCGGGGTGGATACGGATTTAGCCATATCCGCCCCACGGATATCCGTTTAATTAGTGAAATTACAAAAATACCCGTAGACTATATAGAGGGATAAACCTATGATACCTATTTTTACTCTTTTAGCTCTCATCTCACATAATCACATTCTCCCCCTCTCTTCTCCAGTCTCCTACTCTCCTTCTCACAGCAAAGGCGGAGGCCGAAGGGTCCCTTATTCTCTCTCACAGCGAAGGTCGGAGGGTCGTCTCCTTCTCTTCTCATGGACACTCGAAGCTCTCACTCAACACCCATCCCGGTCACCTCCCTCTCCCCTCCCTTCCCCGCCTTTCCCTAGCTGCAAGAGATCTGAAATCTTAGATCTCAGAGATTCTGTAGATTGAATTTTTTTTTTGTAATTTTTTGTATGGTTTTTTGTAATTTTTGTATGGATTCTGTTTAATTTTTTGTTATAATTTTGTGGTACTGATCTAATGAATGAAGTACAATTAACTGTAGTTAGATGGATAACCAGCAACTCCAAGGGTTAGCAAACCGTAACAGAACTGCAAACTGTAAACGGATTGGCGGGGCGGGGCGGATATCCGCCAATCCGCACGGGGCGGTTATGCTTTTTAATTAAAATTGTAAACGGATTGGCAGGGCGGATTGGGGATGGATTTGCTCAAATCCGTCCCAATCCGCCCCTTTGCCATCCCTACTGATGCTTAAGTCAAACGGGGCTCTGAGGAAGGCTTAAAGCTATAAATAGAAAATTTGTAATGTACCTCTATTCACCAACCTCCTATCTTATTTATAATGTCGGAGTCCTGATTCGGCCAAGTCATCGGTAGTGTAATTTAGGGAAAGAGATCTTCCTGGAGATCCTTCTCTAATTAGGAGTCGTCTCGTGGAGGGAAGTTTTCATGTTAGACCTGTGCTCCTAGATACGCGGGAGATAGTTCCTCATTGGAGTGTTATCCATACATGGAAGTTTCCACATACGACATATACTCTGGTATTTATTTCCTAGTTGGAGACAAAGTATTGTTGGCTTGCCCATTCGAAGCCGATCCCCGAGATACTTGCCTTAATAGGCCTTATGGGTATTGGGGATGGCTATGAGACGTGTGGGTTTAACAGGACACAGTAATTCTGATCTGGCTGGCGGACGACACTTCGCAGGCTTAATGCCGCTAAGGCCGGATCAGTGCTAGACTGATGTTTAGGCCTGTTATTTCTTGAGATCATCATGACACGTGTACGATGTAGAAGAAATGACGTTTTAGTGTATCTTCATATACTTTATGATAACTTCTAGTCATGGATGAATGTTGTTGTACTTATTACATAGACATGTTTTAGATTTTGGGGGCAATAATCGTATCAGCGCTTTATCAGTATTTTGATTTTTATAAGTCCATTTATTTAAATTGGTTCGATTTTGAGTTTCTATTTTATTATTTTTAATAATTTCGATTAATTTCGTGGTTGATGACACGACATGTGTTTCTTCCTTCTCTACAGAGCTTGTCTTGATCCTCCATTGAACTTTTCCTTTTGATTTGCATCATGGCTTGGGAATTAGGTTTTTCAGGTCTTTGATTTGGTTGGTGGTGTGCTAAAACTCAATGTGTTTATTCCTTCTTCATGTTTTTCTCATTAAAATCATAATTTTTTGAAAGGAAGTTCGCAAGGATTCCCTACTCAAGGAAGAAACATTATTTCGTGAAACTTTATTCCTTCAATCAAACACAACCTTATTGGAAATCCGAGTTCGTCATATGCAATTTCATATTAATGAAACACATAGAAGAGAGTAAATTAGATACTCATCATATAAGATTATCAATTATTATTTTTGTGGGTCTCATGTGTCAAATATAGAACTAAAAATTAGGAGAGCAATAAAGCATTTGAGAAGGCAGCGAAGTCTCTACATGACAATGTATAAGTAAACAACTAATGTACGAAAATACCTAGGGATAAATCTTGTTTTACATAACTTTGAATAGGACACAAAGGGAAATTTCAATCATGATTGGGTGTCACCTCCCATTTTCGAAAAAGCCGAACAAATAGAAATCCATTCTTTTATTCTACCCGACCTTCCCAAAAACCAAACCACAAACTTGATCCAACATTTCTGCTTAGTTTGATACAATAAATATTCAAAGCAAAAGGACCGAGACTTATCAAAAGAAAACCAACCATCACTAACCGAAAACTAAGCAATGGTTCAACTGTTACAATTGTTCAGATTGTTTATGGACAAAATAAACAACAAAAGAAATACATTAAAAATCTCTACTTAGGTACAACATACATGATTCTATACCCAAACTAAAATAGGAGCAACTAAAAATCTCTCAAGTCTCGTAACAAAGGAAGCTTCTTCCATAAATCACTCGCCAAAAGTGTACATGCTAAGACACTTGCAAGGCTCTACGGAAGAGAACCTACCCAATAAGCACAAAGGCAATGTGAGTTAGCAAAAAGCTGGTATGAGTTATTTCTTAACCACCCTATAATTGCAATAATTAAGCCATGTACACATGTAGTCACACTACACCCAATAAACGAATAATAATCAAATAATTAATTAGTTTGTTAATATATTAACGGAGTCATACAAAAGAAAACAAACACCTCGTTCCATAGCCACATTTATTTTCACTCTTTGAAACCGAAATGTAGTTTCTCTTTTGAGTGAACCTATGTTCAAAAGTAATTACTAAAGAAAATATCACAAAACCAAAATATTTAAGATGGTACTTGCGTCACCATCTAGTAGGCCAACCATCAAAACGAAAAAAAAAAATTATACAAGGCCAACCTCCTGCAAAAAAAAGTTAGTTTTACACAAAAATATACAAAATACATTATGTTTGTTTATCAGAATTTATCTCACAAAATACGCAAAATTTAAAAAATTATTTCACCCAAAGTGTGTAGAATCAATTTTTCTACTAGAAAAGGCAAACAATATTTCAATTCAAGTTACTAATCATAAGATATTTACATTTTAATCCTGACGCGTTGAAATCATTTTTCCCACTCTAGTAACTACAAATTTTTTGTTCTCTTAATTATGTTAGCATTTGCATCTTAGTTATTGTCACAATAGTCATCCCTCCTATGGCTAGCACATGCCTAATGTACCGATATTCGACATCTGCTGCAATAAGGGTTTAATGTCATTATCTTAACAAATAATTCCCGAGTTATCGATTCGGTCGAAAGGTTATACTATATGTTACATGCATAACCATACATACTCACCTACACAAAGAGGTCGATGTAAATAATATCTCTAGCCTAAAAAAGAGGTCAAGGTAAACATGTCTTGCCTACACCAGAGGTCGAGGTAAAACAATCATCATTTATTTTTCACGAGCTAATCGACAATAAAACCTTTTTTTCTCAATTCTTTTTCACAGAGAGTTTTCTCACATGTTAGCCTAAAATCAATCAATCATTCGTCATTTTTTTCTCTGGAGTTGTGGCATCAACTAATGATTTTTTCCTATCAGTCAGTCCAATACTATCTAAATCTGAGTCATACCCACTATCTCAATTGTATCATTGTTATTGCATATGGGTTTCAAATTTTACCCTCATTTAATAATTGTTCGTTCAAAGGACCTATAATATTCTTGTTCGAAAACACAACAACATCCCTAATATTTCAACTAAAAATTTCAAAAATAATAATTACAAAGTTTAACAATAACCACAAATGATTTCAAAAGGATTCCTGGAGCGTTATACATTATAATAAACTTTTATGACGTGTCCATCATACCAAACACAATATACTTACCAATATTACACTTACAATAAAAATTTATCATTTGGGTAATATATTCATCTAAATTTCAACAATATTAATATGTTCATAATCTAGACTCATGCATTAAAATCCAACATTTCTTATATATGGATCTAGCATTAGAACAAAGACATTCAACCACACACTAAATTCACAAACAGGTGAATGAATAACGAAGATGGGTTAAACTGAAAATGAATAATGATAAAAATAAATAAAGTTCATTAAATGGATGTTATACCAAAGAGACCTTCAACCAAATATACTTATTATGCAAATAGAACACTCAAAACAACTACATATAAAATATAATTATGCGAATATATACATATATATTCTCTAACGAAAATTGGGTTGAGGAATAGTGAACATGTTGCCTCTGTGCGTCCGATCGATTTTTCCACAAAATGCCTTTCCAAAATCATCTTTATTACATCTTTCACCCCAATACCAATTTAATAACTCTCATGCATTCTACCACGTGGAAGAATCACGTGCAAATGATCTGACTCATTCTTCTCTCTCTCTCTCTCAAATCAAATCCAAAAAAAAAAAAAAAAGCAAAAGCAAAAGCAAAACAGAGACAAAATCTCTTCTTCTTCCTCTTCTATTCTATTATAATATATATTTTCTTTCTTTCTTTCAATCTGTTGTGTTTTTTGGGTTTGATTTCAAAAAGCAACGACTACTCTACACTATCTCGCACTACCATGTACTTTTTATTTTTTTTTCCTACTAATTCACACCATCTAAAAAATTGTTTTTGAAAAAACAGTAACATAAAAACAAAGTAACTTTCAGCCAATTTAAACTCTCAATTGAGACTGATTCTCAAGCTCATCAAAACACAACAATTATAGTATTTTGAGTTATCTAATAAACATAATTTGAATCAATTAATTTTTTTTGAAATAAGCAAGTTATGGTCATTTGACTAAAGTCATGCAAATCTGTCTCGCAATGAAAACGGGGTAGTGTCCCTGACTTTTGATCAACTTATATGCTCGATCGAGACCTATTCTCAAGCTCATAAAATCGCAAAAATTATAGTAATATGATTTATCTAATAAAAAAAATTGAATCACTTGAAAATGTTTTGAAATGAGCAAGTTATGGTCATTTTACTAAAGTCGCGTAAATCTGCCTCGCAATGAAAATAAAGTAGTGTCCCTGACTTTTGGCCAACTTATATGTTCGATCGAGACCGATTCTCAAGCTCATCAAAACATGAAACTTGTGGTACTCTGAGTTATCTAATAAACACAATTTGAATCACTTGAAAATATTTTGAAATGAGAACATTATGGGCATTTTACATACGTCAAAGCAAGGAAGGATCCGATCCATGGGTTCCCGCAGAAGACACATTTTCGATTCATTGGACAAAAATGACCTTCGTTTTGGGATTTATTACCAAAATATATTTGCCACTCTATTCTTCGAGACTCTAAGAGCTTGAGGAAGCTAAAGCATATTTTTAAGTTTCATAACTATGCTTCGAAGTACAAATTGCATGTTAAGTTGGGGGAAGGGAACTTCCTAATTATGTTGTAATTAAGGAACTGGTACCGATTCGCTCTTGGGTTCCACTAAGTTTTTTAGCCGGTTGGATTCTGAATTTGATGAACCCGATCCATTGTCATGCCTATAAGAACCCCCCTTATCAAGGATAAACTCCTTTGATTTTGCAAGAAATCAGAACAAGCCAAACTTTGCAGAGTCACTGACAGTGTTCTAAAAATCGACCTAGGCGCTAAAAGGTGGAAAACCGCCCAAATTAATGGCTGGGCGGGCAATCTAGGCGGGGTCTGGGCGGCCTAGGCGGGGTCTGGGCGGCCTAGGCGGGGTCTAGGCGGTCTGGGCGATTTTTTTTTTAAAATTTTGTAATAAGGCTGATTGTGTTCTTATTTTATTTTTCTTTCCTCTTTTTTAGAAATAAACTATTTAATTGTTTTTTATTCAGTATATGTCTAAATGTAGCAAATGATGATTACTTAATGGAATTCTCAAAGGATCTGCCTGTACCAATTTTACTAATGTAGATTTTATCAAACATGACTGAGATTATTCATGCAATTTGAAGAAAAAAAATAAAAGAATAGGTTTGGATTTTTGTCCACAAATTTAATTTTATATAAAGTACCCATCATGACCAACTTCAGTCATTTGAGTTTTAATAAATTTTGTTCATAATTGTTAATTTTTCATGTTTTTAAAATTTGCATATGTATATTGGCATTAAATTGGATGTAATTGATAAGGTATTATGCTTAACTTTTGTAAATTATTAAAGTTATAATACAAAACCTAAGACCGCCTAGGCACCCGCCTAGGCCCCTGGGCGCTAGGCACCTGCTCGCCGCCCGCCCAGCGCCTAGCGATTTTTAGAACACTGGTCACTGAACAACACCACTAATCTAGAGACAATCATCACTCAAAATTGCCTAAGTAGAGTAGATGATCATATGTAAGATGAAATAATCAATGTTGATAACATCCTGTGTACCTGACAATTTCATCATGTTAATAAGGATCAAATGAGAGTGTGGTATTTTATGTATGTGATCGATTTTCAATCTTAAGAAAAAAAGAACAGAGAGATAAGAAAATATTAAAGTGTGACCAAGAGCACGAGCCAATGACCAGGGTGTCATGTCTTCGATATGACACGATACCTGTGTCGTCATAGGGTGTCATGCCAAAGGCATGACATGGTACCCAT
Source organism: Berberis vulgaris (assembly GCA_963556465.1). Classification (NCBI taxonomy): domain Eukaryota; kingdom Viridiplantae; phylum Streptophyta; class Magnoliopsida; order Ranunculales; family Berberidaceae; genus Berberis; species Berberis vulgaris. The sequence goes on along the minus strand of OY747136.1, from coordinate 54,124,718 downwards.
GCCAACGGCACGGGTACACATTGTGGAGAGTGTGCGGTTGTGCCGGTGGCACGATTGATACACTAGTAACACATAACCATAAGTCTACCACTACACATTTATATGAGGAAAATTAGTCTGAGTAATAAGATATATTTTTAGAAATAAAAATTAAATTAATCCACAATAAGGGTGAGAAAGCTGACATATTTGGTGAGCTAGAGATACATATTCGAAGGCCTTATTTAGTTCAAATCTCCGCAAGGTCAAAACTAAAAAATTATAAAAATAAACAAAAACCAGATCGAACACATCCAAACCCGAATATGTAAAACCTGCAAACACATGTGCAAATCAACCCACGCCGCAGAACTTACTCGCATACCCTCTCTTCCTCTTCATTCTTTTGTGTTTTTTAACACAACATGTCCATACAGGTCCTACACCTCTCCCTTACTGTGGATTAATTTTGAAAAATGTCTCAAATCAACCATTTTAAGTGGTGACAAAAAATTAATCTATAAATTTTATTTTTATAGTAAAAAAATGTGATATTTACATTATGCAAACATTTAATGGAATCTCGTCCCGAAATTCGGAAGATGAGAGAGATAACCGAAAATACACTGAGTGAACAAAATAGGATTTTAAAAATTCAACTCCAATGGTGAAAATTTTCCTGTCTTATATTAATATAAAATTTCACCTCATTCAGAATAAATAAAACATGCATATACTACATGGCTGCAACATAAGTAAATTTATAGTATTTAACAAGAGCAGAAAAATACAAAACCAAAACTTTATGAACAAACATATTTATTAAGATCATTGGAAAAGTATGGGTGTTACAGTATATACACGTCAAATGAATCTCGTCCTGAGATTCGATGTAAGATATAATTAGGCAAATAATTCTACATGAAAGCAACAACTTACTGAATGAAACGACACTAGAATCCAAAACATTTAATAAACCATTCTTAATAGATCTTTTACTAAGACCCTTAAGAAACAAATCAAACATAGCAAGTAATAGGGGTGGGCACGGGACGGGATGGGACGAGATATACCCATCCCTATCCCATCCCGTTCATACGGGATCGGGACGGGACGAGATGGGAAAAACCCCATCCCGACCTCGTCCCATCCCAAACGGGATCGGGACGGGACGGGATGGGACGGGATCAGCGGCATCCAAAAAATTTGAAGCAACATTTGCCAAAAAATTTGAAGCAATATATACCTGTAATTCTGTAAATAATTTGAAGCAACATCCAAGAAGTGATAAACTGTAAATAATGAGGTCCAATTCAAGAAGAACTCATCAAAACCCAACTTTGTGGTAGGTGGGAGCTGTTTGGATAACATAGGTGTTGAACATGAAGTCCAATTCAAGAATTACAGTTTAAGGTATGGAGTGTCATCTCTAATTCTCTACTGCAAAGTGATATCTGGACTCATGTACTTATGTGTATATATTCTGAATTCCACATGATTTGCATAATATTTTCATAAACTGATTCCTAATTTTTAACATTACTGATCTGTGACTTGATTCATGTCTATCTACTCAATCATCTAAATGATGCACCTGTTATCTCAGTTTCTGGTGATTTCTCTACTTGTACACCCAATTCATTGAAAAACAAGCATTACTACTGGTAGCAATGACTACAACAACAAACAAATTCTCTATCACTGAAAAAGTCATCTTCTTGTGTGCACTACTTAAATTACCAACGTTGTGTATAAAAATCAGTTTTAGCCATCTTTTGAGTTAGCTTAATTACTTTCCCAATTTGGACATTTATCTATATAATTTGAAACATTGCAGGGAAGTGATTGTTGGATATGGAGCCCAAAATGATTAATGGTATTCAAAACAGTCAATATCATAATGTAAAAACATATTTGTGTTAGATCATCAAGATGGCATCCACAATTAAATATGTTATATACATTAGTATATTTGTATGGGCATCCACAATTTTAAAATAAATAATTAAATAAAAATGTTAATAATTAATATTAATAAATTAGTTCGGGACGGGACGGGATCGGGATGAAATTATTCAATCCCATTAAGACCCGGAAAAATCGGGACGGGACGGGACGGGATCGGGAGGGGAACGGGATCGCGGGATGGGATGCCCACCCCTAGCAAGTAACACATGTAAATGCACATAACTTTTTAAGACAAACACACAAAAGATATACTATCAAATATGATAACAGTGGCAAAATACGGAGTATTACATTGAGGGGGTACTTTGGTAAGACAAACATACATAGACCAAAGTATTGTTCATCATTTGAGAATTCGTTATAAATACAGATGGTAATTAGGGTTGATGCGTCCAAAAATCATCCTCTTGTGAGTTTGACTTGCAAAACAAATGTTAGACTGCCAAGGACCACCTTTTTGGTGCTCGAAGGCACTCTGATGCTTAAGTTAGCAAATCTGTTTGAAAAATGAAGTAAATATGGACAAAACTTAGTTAAAGTTGCATACCTGTGTCGAATGTTCCCTTTGCCTTTTATAATGGCCACTTTTAATTCTCTACGTGACTGAAGCATGTGAGGCGCAACGGAAGGAGTTGTTTCTCATAACAGTCTCTTCATTGATGGAGATGCGTCCGTGGAGGCGTAACTCCCTCCATGACTCTTTTTTGTGCAACGTTCCTCTTCTTTATGATAAACTCGTGTCGGGTCTGGATTTGGGATTTACTTCGTTCGAGCTTGGATTCGGGCTTTGATTATATCTTCTTATAGTGAGCCTTGTCTGGGCCTCTATGGTTGGTTTTATTCTTCTTGGGTTTTACGAGTTGGCCCAGTAGGTGGGATGTCATATCCTCGCAATGGATGTTCTATGCCACGTGTATAGCCGTGATGATCGGTTTATTTTGAAGTATCATCAGCTACTCCCCCTAGTTAGTGGGTACGTTTATGTATCCACTTACTTCGTGGCGGTTAGTATCCTAATGGTATATTTGCATTGAAGTTAATGTTGTTAGCAACTTTTGGTCGGTCGATTGTCTCGATCACTTCTTTATCCGTTCGTTTTCGCACACATTTTTTTTGGAATTTCGTGCGCCATTATATCTCACACGTCGCTCCACAAACTCTCTTCGTTGCTCGGTTGTATAAAGGAGACCGTGATGATTTTGTTTCCTTTTTTATGCCATCTTTGATATTAAGGTTGTTTCTTCTTTCTATAGCCTTCATCCACCCTTTCTTGCCTATTCGCGATGTCTACTGGTGATTTACTGGACGGTGAGCAGCTTACTACCCGCGAAGCTCATTTTTCCCCCAAGAAGGCTTCTCAGACGACCTTGGATAGTGTCCGTTCTGACTACTCTTTGCCTTATGACCTTGAGATCATTCTACCTCATGAGAATGACTGTCCTTGTCGTCCAAGGAAGGGGTATATTGCATTTTATCCCCGTATGTTCCATTCCGGTTTTTTATTTCCAGCTCCGGAGTTATTCTCTTCTTATTTAAATCTTCTAGGTATTCTTCCTACTCAGATGGGCTCGAACGGTTGGAGGGTTATGGTCTCCACATATGTAACGGCCATCCTTTCTGGTATTCCTTTGACTGCTAGAATCTTGTACTCGGTGTTTGGTCTGTTGGCGACCAAAAGTACTTGTTTTTTTAGTTCTCCCGCGTGTTTTGGCATCAGAGGTGGGTCGCGGGATTGGTTTTATGCTTTTGTCTATTCTGGCTACTTCAATTTGCGGGGTCAGCAGATAGTGAGGTCTTTTCGGGTTCCCAACAAGCAGAGGAATCTGCAATTGACTGCTGAAGAACATATTATTAGCGAGTGTTTTTTGCAACTTCCTATAGTTCCTTTGGACACCCATTTTATTGATGACATAGTGGATCGCAGTGCTTTGTACAGTATGAATGAAGCCGAACGGGCTCTGCTAACTGAGAGGCAAGTTGCAGAGATTGTTGTCCGCGCTGCCCTTGTCGATGGTGGTAACAATATCGTTGATGGGAAAGTGAGCTCGAATGTTACATATCTTGATGCTCTTGTTAGCGCTGGCGCTACTGGTTCAACTTCCAGGAAGAGAAAAGTTTCGAAGCCTATTAGTCAGTCGAAAAGGTTGTTCCTGAGTTCTAATCGTGTTTCGAAAAAGAAGCAGCTCGTTGATTCAACTCGTCGTATTTTTTTTACTCGAGTTTTGTTGACAGGGAGCCTGCGAGGGAGGATTTTCGCTCTCTGCAAGAGGCTGAAGAGACAAAGTTGGCATTGGAGAGGAGAGAAAAGATAACATTCGCCCGTTGGATGATGGTGAAAAGAGGCTCCTCTCTACTTATCATGGTCCTGACGTTGCCAAGTGTTCTAATGAGGATCCTAGGGCCATCAATGATAACATATTCCAACTGGCTATTGTCCAGTCTAAGGAGCTTAGTAGTCGTGAGCGAGTTCCCGAGATGCAGTCCCCTTGTTATCTCCCTCTTTCTGTATGGGGCAGAGGTCCCGCCTTCTTCAGCATGTTTAGGCTTCTCTATTCTCGTTGAGACTGCCACTCGTTCTGCTTCTGCTATGGTTACTACGCATCAAGAGGGGGAGAATGGTTCTCCTTTCGTTCCTTCTTCCTTCCCGGTTGTGGGTGGTGGTTCCTCCGTGCTTCGGGATCCCCACGTTCTTCATTCGCGGATCAGTTGGACGGAACCTACCCCTGACGAGTTTCGAGTTAAATCGAATGGGAAGTTTTGCTGGTTTTCCCGGATTGACATGCAGGATGGTGCCCGTAAGTTGATTAACAAATGACACAAATGGTCGGTGGAGAGGCCTTTGATGCCTATGCTGAATTCGAACATTCATCTTGACGATGGCCTTAGGCTTATGATGGACGGGATGAGTCATCTTGCTTACGTAGGGGTGATGGGTTTGGGTTATCGATCTAGTTTTAATCTTATGGTTTCTCTAGAGAGAAAGCTCATTGTGCTACTATTGGTGTTTTCCCTTTTTTTAATCAATCTGATGTGTTAAGAGCACGATGCTCGGAATGGATCAAAGCGGTCAGGGTTGCTCAAGCCTCGTTGGTCGAAGCGGAGGGTGCATGGGATCGGTCTGTGACTGAGCTCGAACTTTAAGAGCCAAATTAGACGGTGTTTATGCACCCTTACATGATGTGGAAAAAGAGTTGTCCACTGAGAAGGCACTCCATGATGAGGTTGCGCGTGCCGTGATAGAGCACTCTACCAACCTCGACATTGCCGAGAAAAGGGTGGAGCAATTAACAGCTTCTCTTGATGAGGTCAAGGCTAGTACCTCCACGATGCTTACTATTGTTGAGGGCCGACTTATAGCGGCTAGGAATGAACTTTCTTTTGTTAAGGACAAGCTTTGCGTTATGGAGGTGGCGGATTGGCAGCGAATTGTTGATGGACGGACTGAGCTTCTAGATTATATTGAGGGTCTTGGTGTTAACTTGTCTCAATACCGTCACTTGGTCTATCATACCTTCGAGGATGAAGACGGTGTTGAAGACCCTCCGGGTGATCCAACGGTTGAAGAGCCACTGCCTTCTCCTCTTGAAGAGAGAGCTCCTACCAGTGATCCGGCTGCTCCTCGTCCGTCAGATGGTGTTGTTGACGATGTTATGGATCCCTCTGCTTGACCACCCGCTCCTTTACTTTCTTCCTTGAATGTAAGATAATAGTTTTTATTAAATAACAAAAATTTTCTTCTTTACTTTTCTTTGTACTCGTGGTTCATCTTGTTGACTTCGTTTGTGTTGCATGTACCTTTTATAGGTCGATCATTATTGTTGAAATGATTTGTACTCCAGCTTTGATTTTTACGGCCATATTTTTGTCCTGTCTGACTTTTGCTGATTTGAATTCTCTTACGCTTCGATAAGTCCGTTGAACCTCGTGTTGGTTATCTCGAAGCTTGTGTGAGAAAGCTGTTTTGTTTACTTGTCTTCTACTTTGTTGATCTAGTGCATTAGTTAATCTGAGGCTCTATTGAGTTGTGTTAACTTGTTCCTCCATCTTTTGCTTCATTGGTTTGATATTCTTGTCAAAACGGGATTTGCCCCTTTTGAGTTGGTTTATTCGCTCAACTCTTACTTCGTTGGCTCGTCGATCCGTTGACCCAAAGTCATTTCATTCAAGTTTCACTTCGTTGGTTCGACCCGAAGTTACTTTTATTTAGTTGACTTGTTCGTCCAACTTTTACTTTGTTGGTTCGACGCTCTAGTCAACGACGCTCTAGTCAACTCGAAGTTGTTTTTACTTAGCTGGCTCATTCATCCAACTTTTACTTCGTTGGTTCGACGTTCTAGTCGACTCGAAGTTGTTTTTACTTAGTTGACTCGTTCGTCCAACCTTTACTTCATTGGTTCGACGTTCTAGTCTACTCAAAGTTGTTTTTACTTAGCTGGCTCATTCGTCCAACTTTTACTTCGTTGGTTCAACGTTCTAGTTGACTCGAAGTTGCTTTTACTTAGTTGACTCGTTCATCCAACCTTTACTTCGTTAGTTCGACATTCTAGTCGACCCGAAGTAGTTTTTACTTAGTTGTTGCTTTTACTTAGTTGACTCGTCCGTCCAACCTTTACTTCATTAGTTCAACGTTCTAGTCGACCCGAAATTGCTTTTACTTAGTTGACTCGTCCGTCCAACCTTTACTTCGTTGGTTCGATGTTCTAGTCGACCCGAAGCAACTTTTACTTAGTTGAATCATTCCTCCAACCTTTACTTCGTTGGTTCGACGTTCTAGTCGACCTGAAGTCGTTTTTACTTAGTTGACTCGTTCATCCAACCCTTACTTCGTTGGTTGATCAGACAAGAAGTTTAATATATGTATCTTACTTGCGTCCTAATTCCTTTTGGCTTTATATGTTGATTGTTTTGCATGGTTTCATTTTGAAGCTTTTATCCTTCGTGGGATGAGGATTCTGAAAATTGTAATTTTATTGATTATCCCTTTTGGATAATCCGACCATTCGTAATGGTCATTTTTCTGGAGCAGTTACGCTACATTGCGGAGCAATTTGCTTTTTCCTCTTGATCGTTGCTTGGCTGATGATTATCCTCGTGTTGGGGGTTCACGCCTTTGTTGCTCTTTCTCGTTTAACTCATGACCTCCTTTGCTTGATCCATTATTGCTCTTTGCTCGGTGTCACTTGCTGAGGCTTGATGGAGTTCGTCATTGTTAATTCTTTCATTGGATATTCAGATTGAGTTTACATCTGTCAGTAGAGTCCTCAAGTCGATTGGTGCAAGCGTCTTCAGGGCATTATTTTTTCTACTTCAATATATGTCTGCTCGAGTGGAATGTGTTTAGATGTAGTGTAAAGTGTATATCAGTTCCCTGGATTGTTTTTTCGATCATGTTGCGGTGGTATCTACCTTTTTTCCATTTTAGCTATTTGTCTGGCATTCCAATGAATTCGTTGAGTCGTCCTCTTTGAATCCAATGCTTGATTTCTTCTTTCAGCTTGTAGCAGTCCTCAGAATCATGCCCGTGATCCTTATGGAAGCAACAATACCTGCTTTTGTCTCTTCCTTCTAGGTCTCCTCTCATCCTGGTTGGCCAGTTGATGTTCTCCCAATTCGCCATGTACTTCAGGATGTTGGTCTGACTTGTTTTTAGGGTTGTGTATGGTTTGTATTCCTTTTTCATTACGTTGGTTATCCGCTCGTGATTGGGCCGTGCCGATTGTGACTTCTTGGATTCCCATTGGTTGGATTCTGTCCTTCCGTCGTTCAGATATTTCTTTGATTGACCGCTATCTTCCCATGGTCCATCGTCTCGCCTTCTCTCTTTCTTTCTTTTCCATTTCCTTGAATGATTTTCCCTTTCCTGTTCATTTTCCTCCTAGCATCTTTCATCTCTTCAAGAGAAATGTGTTTTTGGGCAGTTTTCAGCAAGACCGCCATGCTTTTTGGAGGTTCTAAGTTGAGAGCGTCAAAGAAGGGGTATCTCTTCAACCCGGCGGCAAAAGTTGTGGCAGCTGTGTTATCGCTGCATCCATCGATCATTGTCAACTCATTGGTGAAACGAGTGACATATTTCCGTATTGTCTCTTCGGGCTTCTGTTTGACATGCAAGAGGTAGTGTGATCATTTCCTCATCCGTTGACTTTCGATGAATCTCGTGATAAAGGCGGTGGCTAACACCTAGAAGGAGTCTATTGACCTCGGTGGTAGGTTGCTGAACCAATTCATTGTTATGGAGGTAAGGCTAGTCGAAAATGTTATGCACAGGATTGATTCCGTGGTTTCTTTCAATGCCATCATGTGATGGAAGTGTCTAAAGTGATTTTTTCTAGCATTTTTATCATGTATTTCATTTGGACCATAAGCAAGTCTACCCGAGGATCTGTGGGTCTCGATTCTCAAGTGTCGTTGGCCTGATGAATTGGGGTGTTTCTTGTTCGTGAGCTGCTTGTGATACATCGTCGCCAATAGGAGAGTTGTTATTGTCACCGTGTTGGAGATCTGTAGGGTGTGTCATTTGTTCTTACTGCTTGTCGATTGTCTATCAGATTTTTGTGAACTTCATTATTGTGGATCTTATTTTCAGAAAGGAAACTTGTCGTTCCTCAGGGACGACGTCAAATTGATGCGTCCAAAAATCGTCCTTCTGTGTGTTTGACCTGCAAAACAAATGTTAGACTGCCAAGGACCACCTTTTTGGTGGCCGAAAGCATTCCGATGCTTAAATTAACAACTCTGTCTGAAGAAAGGAAGTAAATCTGGATAAAACTCAGGTAAAGTTACATACCTGTGTCGAATGTTCCCTTTACATTTTATAATGGTCGCGGTTAATTCTCTGCGTGGCTTAAACATATGAAGCGCAACGGAAGGATATGTTTCTAGTAATAGTCTCCTCCTTGATGGAAATGCGTCCGTGGAGGCATAACTCCATCCACGACTCTTTTTGGTGCAACGTTTCTCTTCTTTATGAGAGAACTCGTGTCGAGCCTGGATTTGGGCTTTGATTCGTTCGGGTCTGGATTCGTGCTTTGATTATATCTTCTTATAGTGGACCTTGTTTGAGCCTCTGTGGTTGGCTTTATTCTTCTTGGGTTTTACAAGATGACTCAATAGATGGGACGTCATATCCTCGCGATGGACTTTCTCTGCCACGTGTATGGCCGTGATGATCGATCTATTTTGATGTATCATCAAGGGCTATTAAATTTACAGAAATGTCACTAAGGGTTTGTTTAATTACACAAAAAATAGACATGCAAATTGAAACCATTTATGTGAATTCGATCCTGAGGCCTCGCCCTCGGACTTGGATGAGTAGTGGGAAAACAGTCTTATGAAGAATCAAATTTCTGTCAGTAAATAGACAACGAAACAACAGAAATTTGCATAACAAGATAAAAATGGCAAACCAACATACCCTAAAAGTTATTGTGACTACAAATATCCTTTGGGTTTTCTAATCGTGATACAAAAAATTCCATTAAAGTCCATTGATGACGAGACCTCAATATTTTTCAGGTATCCTCATCAGTCAATAGGTGTAGATAAGAATTGTGGTGTTAGATTACGTGAGATATGCATATCAAGGATTGTGATTTCGTTTTTCAAATTAATTTTGGTCCCCCGATTTTAAGAAATATTTCGTCAAATATTTCGTTTTGTATAGAAAAGTCGTAAAAATTTCGGTTGTAATTTCGAATTTAACAATATAACTTATTCATTTTAAACTCTTAAATACTACATAAAAAAGTCTCATACGACTCGTAGTGTCATATAGATAACATATTACATAAGAATTGCTCACATAACAAATTTTTGATGCTAAAATAACATTATAGCATATTAAAATATACGGAGATAAAAATATTTATTTAGTTTCTCAGAAAATTTTGACATATTTCAGATTTCGAAATAGATTTTGGTAACTTCAAAATAAGAAATATTACATGAAACTTCGACATATTTCGAGAAATCACATTCCTTGATGCATATCTGTTTTGGTATAGATTTAACACTAATGATGGTATGGGAGGTTGTTTTCATCATTTTTTGTAAGTTTTTATAGTTGCTTAACTGTGTACTTTACATTTGAAGTGACATGGTTGTAGATATGTGGTTGGTTTCTTCACACTGTCAGTTGTTATTAGTATCTATCTGGTAAATTAGATTGAGCTTTCCAAAAATTTAAGGGTTCAGACATGGTTACTGAGTTTATTAAGGCACCACAGATCCCTCCTGTTTACATTTTACGAATACCTACATACGAGTAGGCTTTAATTTGCCATGGTAGTTCTTCTATCGTCACAATGATAGTCCATGGTACAAAACCTACTGCAGGACGCTAGCTCATGACACCTACCATTTTTGTTTGTTAAACCCGATTATCAAGTTCTATGGAGGTATGATTTTCCAAAATATTGAACCCTCCACTGGAGGTGTTAATAATCCATTCAATTACCTAGGGTGTGTTGTTTGAATGTTCTCTTTGATGTACAATTGCCATGACATTATATTATGGTTGGTTAATGTTGGTGTGGTTTATTGACAACCTTGCGCTAATGTTCAGGTATTATTTTGCTTATTGTTTACGACCATTTTGTTAAAAAAAATTTGCCTATTGTTTAATTGCTTGATGGGATCCCTGAATCCCAAAGCCAAGCAATGCCCAGCCCAAGGGCTTAACAATGGGTTTTCAACTGATCCAAGGGCTTATCAATGGATCTAAACTTCAAGCCCAAATAGACCGAGCCCATTTGGAGAAATCACCATCAAACTCCTACGTCTTGGTTTCCAACAAAACAAAATACACGTGTAGCTTAAAGCCTCTTTCTATGTTGTCAACACTAATCTTTTTTTTTTTTTCATTTTATGTAACCAATAATAAGAGCGTGTTTTTCTTTTGGTAACTCAATTTAAATTTGAGTCAACATTTAAGCATTATCAATATAACACTCATGGTTTTAATACAACATGGGTTCCATATACATATATGCATTTATTCCATCACTTCTTATAACATTTTTGATTTTTTGTATTATATGTTGTCAACAACTACCTTGATTAAATATAGAGATGTATTAGTGTGACCATGAACTATTTTCATATTTGGTAATTTAGTATTTGGATTTGGAAAGTCTGTTTTAAATTGTCAAGTAGCAAATATTTATTTACCAAGATCTGATTATTAGTTATTGAATGGTAAAATGAAAAAGAATTCACAATTTTAAGGACAATCCCTAAAGGACCCAAGCAATTCCTACTTGGAAATAGGGAATTCGTTTTATTTGAATTCTTTTTATCACATTCGTATATTTCAAACCCTTGAATGGACCTATTCGAAAGCAATTAGATGATAAAAAAATTATGAAAATTGAAATTCCTTGTTTCTATTCAACAACGTACGAATATTTCCTTGTTGGATAAGTGGTTGTTGAATCTTAGCCTTGGAATAAAAAAAAGGATTGAGATTGGTGCCATCTGATCCATTAGTGAGAATCAATTTTGACCCTGTTGAAGAATTCATTTTCTGGTATATGAAATAGGGGACTTCACTAAGTCCATTCTTATGAAATCTCGAATCAGATCCTTTACCCTTACTTCAACAAAGGAAACATGAACCTCCTCCATAGAAGAACCATTTTTTTCTTGGTCATAATTCAATAATAAACAAGTTTGAATTAATTGGATATTTGTGTGAGAAACCCCTTGAATGGGTTTGCCATTTTTATAGAGGATATAATTGACAACTCAAAGTTGCACTTATCCCTTTCCTGCAATGGATCCTGGCGGAAAATCGTTGCCAAATTTACCCCACCTGCTATTTCATATGTAACTACGGGTCGAACCAAAACAAAGTTTTTTTTTCTTGGTAAGAGTGATCTTTTGGGCATAGATCCAATTTTTCAAATTTTTTGATTCCTTAGAAGATTTTTTTTCCGGTTCCAGGTGGTATCAAGATGTCGTTGTGCCAGGATATCTTATTCGTCTCTCCAAAAAAATGGATATCTCTAGAAAAATAATTTAGTTCAATCTTTTTTCTCCATTGGACCAACCTGCCTACTCGGCTTCTTGTCTTGAAAGTGATTCGTGTATCTATTCCAATAATACTATTATCCCGGACCATTACGGAAGAAGATCCGAGTAAAATATGCACTTCCTCGGGAATGAAAAAAAATCGATCTATTTTCTTTTGGTATTTTGGCCTTCTTCGATACTCAATCCAATCCTCTTTTTTGACGATCTCTCTAGTCCCATATTTAGTAATTCCAGAACTATTTCCTTTATATCGTGGATCGTCGAAATAAGTAAGAATACAATTTCTACAGAATATACCTTTTATAGGTACTTCAATCGAGATACCCGAATGGATTATTAGTTCTTCTTCTTGATTATATTGGAATGGAATGAAAAATTGATTTCTTTTCCTCTTTTAAAGAAAAAGAAATCAAAATTCTCGTGGCGAGTGTCTAGATATATGAAATTATAATGACCATTAGATGTGATTTGATCAAGTCCTGAATAATCAAGAAACCTCTCCCTTTTTTTACCAAGAGGCTCTGAACTATAAAAGTTGTGTCTCATTTTATCATTAGTCACTAAGAGATTAGAAACAGATTTTCGTTTGGCAAAAAGAGAATGAACATTCATTTGATCTTGATCCTTGTAGCGTGAAAAAGATACTATACTGGATATGTACGGACCCCCTTATAATATCCATAAATGGCTTTTTTTGGTAATAGATGAACATCCCCATATGTATATTCGGGTGCATGGTATACAAGGGTACTCCAGTGCATTTCTCCCTCTGAGTCAGAATAAATATATTCTCGAACCCTCTCTTTCAAATTCAAGGTGGAAATTCCTGCGCGAATCTCGGCAATCACTTGTTCCGATTCTACATATTGATCATTTTGAACTAAAAGAAAACTTTTTGGTGGAACAGTCACATTGTGTAGAATATCTTGACCTTCAATAGTTACATATATGTCCATATAGCATAGAAAAGCCGGATGACCATGACATGTACGTGTGGGCTGAACAAAATCTTTATTGAATTTAATTTTACCATTAAAAGGAGCTCGTACATGTTTTATAGTACCGCCTGTGAGTACTGCACCGGTACAAAAAGTTCTTAATGTTAGTTGAGTCCCGGGTTCCCCAATAGATTGACACGCAATAATACCTACTGCTTCTCCCAATTCGACCAGGTCACCATGAGTGGGACTCCGACCATAACATAATCGACAGATCCAAGATGTACTCCTTCAAGTAAAAGGGGTTTGAGTAGATGTGGGTTGTGCATGAAAGGTTATGATTCGATTCACAAGTCCAATTCCAATATCTTGATTTCGAATGGCAATGCATTGAGAACCTATATATATATCGTCTGCTAATACACGACCAATTAATGTTGGTATAAACATTCTTTTTGTTATCATCCAACTTGTAGGACTTACAGAAATACTCCGGAGGGTGCCACAATTTGTTCTACGTACAACAATATGATGAACCACTTCAACAAGCCTCCACGTACAGTATCCAACATCTGATGTTCGTACAGCATCACCCACCACCCCTTTGCGAGCTCCATAGCAGGAAATGATATATTCCGTTAAAGATAGTCAGTCGCGTAAATTGCTTTGAATGGGTAAATCAATCATTTGTCCTTGGGGATCCGACATTAATCCTCGCATACCATATCTCAATGGATTGATGTAATTTTGCTACCGCGTGTACATTCCCATAATGATGGCATTTTTCCAAAATCAAACTTTGTTCAGCATCTTGGACTAGCCATCCCTTAGAAGGTATTGTTAAAAGATCATCAATTTATAATGAAATGGATGTAGCAGTGGCTTGCTGGAACCCCAGAGTCTTTACTTGATCCAGGATATGTGATGTACATGCCATTCCAAAGTGATTTATTAATTTGATAATCAATCGTTTCATGGCAGTTTCGTCTATCGCTTTATTGTGAAAGACCAGATCAGCTCGTTCTGCCATAAGTAGCTCCCGATTCCGATGAGTAAGATTGGACAATAGGTTTGAGTCAGTGATTCGAAGACATCCTTTACTCGATCTTGATTCGCGTAGAAATTCAGTAATTATAATACTAGTTGATATGGAGAGACTCGAATTGAATTCCCATAGGTATCCTATGATTACTTAGCTTAGGTATCATATGAACAAGCCCGGTAAAACCCTTGTATGGCTTCTTCTATTTCTCGATAAAAAGAAATATGACCAAAAGTGGTTCAAATATCTATAGAAAGGATTTATTTTTTAATATTTCTTACTATTAGATAGTGCCCATAAATCTCATGATAGGCACCCAAAGATTCATATTGAACTTTGATAGGAACCTTTCTTGATGCAAAAATGCGTTGATCTAGTCGCCACTGGAGCCACAAAGGACTATTTAAATTTATTGATTTTGTCCGATAAGCGCCGAGTGCATCATAGGAACTACAAAAATAGGGTTCTTCTGCATACTTCTAATTATTATCCATTTTTTTCATTTTGATAGTTTCTATGATTACACGGATTATACCGTTTTGCACAAATACCACGATGATTCCCAATTGTTAATACATAGAGTCCCATAAGCATATCTTGAGTTGGTACGAAAATGGGGTCTCCAATAGCTGGAGACAAGATATTCATATGAGAAAACATAAGTAAACAAGCCTCCGCTTGAACCTCCAAAGATAAAGGTACATGAACAACAATTTGATCCCCATCAAAGTTTGCATTAAATCCTTTACAAACTAATGGATGTAACAAAATAGCACGTCCTTCCACTAAAATGGGTTGGAATGCATGTATGTCTAATCTATGCAAAGTAGGTGCTCCATTCAGCAATACAGGGTGCCCCTGCATAACTTCTTGAAGTATTTCCCACACAATTGGTTCATTTTCTCGAATTTTATTTTTGGCAACTCCTATGTTGGAAGCAACATATTGTTTGATTAGACCACGAATTAGAAATGTCTGGAAAAGCTCTATTGCTATTTCGCGGGGCAATCCACAGCGATGTAATGAAACCGAAAGGCCCACGACAATGACAGAACGTTCTGAATAATCGACCCATTTACCAAGCAGAGTTTCGCGAAATCTTCCCTCTTTGCCTTCAATTACATCTGAAAAATGACTTGTAAACTTTATTATGACCGTCCCTTACTGGTTGTCCGCGTATCCCATTATCAAGAAGTGTATCCACGGCTTCTTGTACTAACTTCTCCCGACACATTTCCAATTCCCTTGGTGTAGATCTACTTGTTGTTAATAGATCGGTAAGAGTATTGTTCCGATAAATAACTCTTCTGTAGAGTTCATTAATATCCGAACTCATTAGTCTACCCCCATATATCTGAATGATCAGTCTCAATTCGGGAGGAAGAACCGGTAATAGGCACAAAACCATCCGTTCTGGTTCTATGTTTGTTCGAATAAAATACTTAGCTAATTCCATGCGTCTAACAAAAAAATCCTTTCTTTTTCCAATTTTTCTATATTCCCATTCATTCCCGATGGGTCCTTCTTCCCCTAATTCTTTCCATTTGACCAATGAAGAATCTATAATAAGTCATAAGTCTAAGTCGGCTAATTGTTCTTTGATATCACCTACTCCAGTTGAGATTTCTCTATTTCGAAATGTAACGAAGCCTTGGGTAGTAAAAAAAGGGGGATGCGGTATTTCCAAGATTGTATTTCATATTCGAATGAACCTCATAATCATATGAAAGCATGTTTTTTAGCTACTG
The DNA here is from genome assembly GCA_963556465.1 of Berberis vulgaris. Lineage (NCBI taxonomy): Eukaryota > Viridiplantae > Streptophyta > Magnoliopsida > Ranunculales > Berberidaceae > Berberis > Berberis vulgaris. The sequence goes on along the minus strand of OY747136.1, from coordinate 54,109,011 downwards.
CCCTAGCAAAAGAAAATTTGGGATAGGTTCCTATAGGATTTCCGCCCTTCAAAATCATACATGAGGGTTTCCTTTCATCCTGCTCAAGTAGTTGCACCAAATAAAGATAAAGAAAGGGGTTCTAGCTTTAAAAAAAAATTTAACCCAACAAAGATCAAGACCAACCAACATTTCATCACTTCATTCTTCTTTTTGTTTAGATTTTCTAAATTTCTTATTCATCAATTATGACATAAATAAAATTCAAAATTCTTGAGTAATCTACTTCCCTTCAAATGAGGAGTCCCTCTCTTATTTTTTATAAAGAATACCTTGGAACCTATAAGGGATTTACTTGTCTATATCTATATATCGTTCCATTTGATCTTTTAGGTCTCTATTTAACCTCGACGTTTATGTCATGATGCCCTTATTAAATTAAAGCCTATATGCGATGAATAGACTCTCGTAACCATGTCATATTTGTTTACTTGAACACAAATTTTTTCTAAAAGAAATGGAATGGTTAAATCCACAAAAGATTTTTTTTAACGAGGTACAAGTAGCAATTCCTATTTAGCTGTTACAAAATCGACCATTGACCAATTCCCATTTTTTTATAGTATTGAATACACCCAAAATTCCGAGCTTCATGTAATTCCCCCAAGAGACATGTCAGAGTCGGGGCACCCCAATCGGATTGAGCGGGATGACAATTTCTCATTCCGAATCTGTAAAATAATAATTTCGATCAAATCACACATCGCAGTATACAAGGCCTTCTAATTTTTTAAGGGGTTTATCTAAAAGATTTGCAATATAACTAGAAAGACGTTTCAAATACCACACATGAGTTACTGGACTTGCCAGCTTAATGTATCTTATTTGATATCGTCGTACCCGAGAATCAACAAATTCAACGCCACATTGTTCACAAAATTTTGAGTCTTATCTTTTATCTCCGATTACTCGATAATTTTCCCAAGAACAAATTCCACTTTTTATAGGCCCAAAAATTCTTTCACAAAATAATCCAACATTTTCTGGTTTATTGCTTTTGTAATGAAAAGTATAGGGTTTTGTCACCTCTCCAACCATCTTTCCACTAGGTAGGATTTTATTGGCCCAAGCACATATTTGTTGAAGAGAAACTGATCCAATTCGAAGTTGTTGATGTTTATACCGATCAACCATAGAAATTTTTATTTATTTATTCCGATCAAGCTTCCTTCCTATTTATCTAGAAATTCTTCTCAGATACAAGGAAATGATTCAGTTCTAGAGCCAAAGATCGTAGTTCTCGAACGAGCAATCGAAAAGATTCTGAAGCATCCTCAAGGCTATGTATTGTTCCTCTAATGATCGTAGTACCAAGTACTTCCTGACGAGCTCTAATATGATCAGATTTATAAGTAAGTGTCTCTTGTAAAATATGAGCAACACCAAATCCCTCTAGGGCCCAAACTTCCATTTCTTCTACCCGTTGTCCCCCTTGCTTGGCTTTTCCTCTAAGGGGTTGTTGTGTAACTAGCGCGTAAGGTCCACTTTCCGTAAGCGGGCTCGGGTTTTTTCTAGCATTTCAACGACACTGCCTCGTAATTCTACTGAATTTCAAATAGTATTCAATATTCTCTGTTGCCGATTATCTAATAAATCACTTAATGAAAGTAGATTATTTTCTCATTCATTTAAAAAATTCCATGATCTCTTCCTGAACCAAATGTGTTGCAGTACAACAGAAAGTTGTATGCTGTGTTCGAGAAGGATGAATTGCTACCGAAAAAAAATTTATTGATTCTCTCCCAATTGGTTGATCGTAGGTGTAAATTTACTTCACGAGCATGTCTCTGGTTCAAATCCAGGATGGCCTAGCTACGCCAAGGAAAAGAATAGAAAAAGCATCTGACTCCTACATGCATTCCCCACTTGGCTCGGGGGGATATAGCTCCCCGACCGGAGATGCCATTTTTTGGAGGAGAAACTATGCGTTTTTGGGATCTATGTGCTCCCTGGTTGGAACCTCGTCCCAATGGTTTGGACTTAAGTAGGTTGAAAAAAGACATACAACCTTGGCAAGAACGACGTTCTACAAAATATATGACTCATGCGCCCTTAGGTTCTTTAAATTTTGTGGGTGGTGTAGCTACTTTCCAAGTGTTCTTGTTCCACCCTTATCCCTTGTCATGGCAAGTCTTTGTGAAATAACTCCGATGGGAAGAAAAAAGAAGGCGTTAAGAGTCCCTCCTGGCCCAACCCTAGACACTCTAGGATCCTTTTTCAAATCGGCTCCCATTTCGAGTCAAGAGATAGATAAATAGACACATCTCATTGCACTTATCGAGGGCATTTGTAGTGACTGAGGAAGTCGAAAACCAAGAAGCGAGTTATTTATACCAAGCATTCTTCTTATGGCTCTTGGTCCCTGTGGAAAGGAAAAAGAATTTCACGTGTGCATTGGTAACTATTGTCTTGATATTTTATTTTGAGTGGTGAAAGTAGTGACGTTATGCTTCCAAAAATGGCAGTACCCTATCACTTTACATAAATTTTTATCAAATTTTTTTATAATATTTGTCTTTTTCAAGTTTATGCACTATATAAATCTTTATCTGTAACAAGAATTTGTGAAATCTATATTTCCGTGGTGTCGCGAAATTTTACAATTGGTGCTGATTTTGTGTGCAAATTTTCACAATTGCCCTGATTTTGTGTTCATATTAGAACCCTAAACTTGAAGTGAGTGACTATTTGGCACCACAAGTTACCTCACCCACACCATCCATACAATATTAATTTTTATACCTGCTCTCCCACAACACCCATTTAAACCACTTTTCATCTTCTTCCTATCTAATCCTCTCTTTTCAAGAACAAGAATAACAACAACAACAGTATAGAAGGGGGTAGCGAGGAAGGGGGCGATTGATGAAGGACTCTGAGTAAAAGTTTGAAATTAGGGAAACATATCTCTATCCTATAACTGCAATTCGTGAGCCGGCTGGTTGTATGTGCCTGCTCGATGAAATCTCGAAACTGCCCTCAAAATCTCGAAGGAAGTCTTCAAAATGCCCTCCAAACCATCCCCCTCCATCTTCTTCCTCAATTTCTTTTGTCTCACCCTTCATTTCTCTTCTTCCCACTCATACACAAACTCTCTCCTTTTCAGCTCTATGTCTTTGCCGGTTGGCCACCTGACAAACATCACAGAACTAACCTCAATCTCATCTACATGCTTCCAACATCCGGATTCTGAGCCATCCCATGCATGATCGTCATAATAGTCTCCTCTCTTCTCCTCCCCACCACAATTCCTCTCCCCTTACCTTCTTCGACTCTAATCATATCCCATCTTTCACATATCTCTTCCTTCCACCTCTCTTCTCTATTTCAAACCATCGCCACCGAATCAATTCCTTCCTTGGCAAGAAGCTCAGTATGCAGAAGACATTCCCTGACATAATAGTGGGAAACCCTAAACCATCCCCCCTCTCACTCTTTCTTCCCCAATTTCTTATTCTCTTCCAACATTTCAATCGACACCCCTTTCTGCCTCCTCATCTTCCAGCTTTGATCCCTTTTCGTTCTCCTCATGCTTCTCTGCGCTTCCAGTTCGCCATCCAGTGTAATATCTATTCAAAAGAGTTGGATTTCATTATGCAGTTGCTCATGTTTTTGTGAACGAAGGTGTTGAGTTTCCATGGGTTTCGGAAATTGAGGTTGTGGTGGAGAACTGGAGATGAGTCTGCCATGAAATTAAAGGGGTTCCTGTGAATGGAAGCAAGTAACAACACCATCAACAGCAGGTAGCAGATTACTCTCTCTTTCTCTCCTTTTGATTTTCGATTTTACAAAACCCCAACCCATCCCCTAACACTCCATGCCACCACTATTTCCCTTTTGACAATTCTCCTCCTTTCTGCATTTTCTTCCACAACTACAGTTCGTCTGGCACCTGTTCTGGAAAATCAAGAAAACCCATAAACATACAAGTTTGGTTGTTTTACATGATTTAAATTGTCACTGCGGACAGATATTGTGTCGGTGCTATTTGAAGCCATTGAGTTCATCAAGTTCCTTTATGATCAAGTCAGTGTAAGTTTCATTATGTTTTGATATTGTTTTGTTGACAATCGACTGTATATTCCCAAAAAATTGATCGATCTCTGTTGGGTTGGTACTTAATAATATATTGTATGTTTGCGTATTCTACGTGTTTATTTCATGAAATAGTGAGTAATCACTTTGATTTGAATTTCTCTCTATTTCGGTGTTGATGGAGTTTGTCGTCCTTAATTTTTTCGCTCGAAAATTGGATTGAGTTTGCATCTGTCGGTAGAGTCCTCGAGTCGATTGGTGCAAGCATCTTCATGGCGATATTTTTCCTGCTTCGATATAGGTATGCTCAAGTGGAACGTGCTTAGATATAGTGTATAGCATATATTAGTTCCCTAGATTGTTCTTTCGATCCTGTGGCAGTGGTATCTGCATTTTCTTTCCCTTTTAGCTACTTGTCTGACATTCCAATGAATTCGTTGAGTTGTCCTCTTTGAATCAAATGCTCGATTTCTTCTTTCAGCTTGTAGCAGTCCTCGGTATCATGCTCATTATCCTTGTGGAAGGAACAATACATGTCTTTGTCTCTTCCTTCTGGGTCTCCTCTCATCCTAGGTGGTCAGTTGATGTTCTCCCAATTCGCCATGTACTTCAGGATGTTGGTCCGGCTTGTTTTTAGGGTCGTGTATGGTTTGTATTCCTTTTTCATTATGCTGGTTATCCACTCATGATTGGACCATGCCGATTGTGACTTCCTGGATTCCCACTGGTTGGACTCGATCCTTCCGCCATTCCGATATTTCTTTGATTGATCGTTATCTTCCCCTGGTCCATCGTCTCGCCTTCTCTCTTCCTTTCTTTCCCGTTTCCTTGAATAATTTTCCCTTTTTTGTTTATTTTTCCTCCTGACATATTTCATCTCTTCAAGATAAATGTATTTTTGGGCTATTTTAAGCAAGACTGTCATGTTTTTTAGAGGTTATAAATTGAGAGCATTAAATAAAGGGGCCTCTCTTCAACCCGGCGGTGAAAGTTGCGGCAGCTGTGTTGTCGCTGCATCCATCGATCATTGTCAATTCATTGGTGAAACGAGTGACATATTTTCATATTGTCTCTTCACTCTTCAGTTTGAAATGCAAGGGGTAGTGTGGTCCTTTCCTCATCCGTTGACTTTCGATGAATCTCGTGATAAAGGCGGTGGCTAACGCCTGGAAGGAGTCTATTGACCTCGATGGTAGGTTGTTGAACCAATTCATTGTCGTGAAGGTAATGCTAGTCAGAAATGTTTTGCACGGGATTGACTCTGTGGTTTCTTTCAATGCCATTATGTGGTGGAAGTGTCTCATGTGATCCATTGGGTTGGTGGTACCATCATATACTTCAAACTTTGACGAAGTGAACTTTTTCGGCATGGGAGTCCTCATGAGGGCGTCGGAGAATGGCGGCTTGACTAATTCGTACAATACGTTGGGATCAGTGACTCTGATTCTGAACAGAATCTCCGCAAGCGTTCCATCACACTGTGGAGTCTTGCTTTGGGGGGGTTCATTGTTATCAAAGTTTCCCTATTGGGGTTCTGCTAAGACTTCGCCACTCTCTTGAGTTTGGTTGGCGGAGTTTTGTTGGGGCGGTGCCTAGACAGGATCAGCTGGCTGGATGCATTCCTGGGTGATTTTTTCTAGCATCTTTGTCATGTAGTTCATTTGGACCATAAGCAAGTCTTCTCGATGATCTATGGCAGCGTCACCAATGTCCAGGTTGTCTGGGTTGTGGGTCTCGATTCTCAGGTGTTGTTGGCCTGATGATTTGGGTTGTTTCTTGTTCGTGAGCTGCTTGTGATATATCATCGCCAATAGGAGAGTTGTTGTTATTGTCGTCATGTTGGGGATCTATAGGGTGTATCATTTGTTCTGAAAGCTTGTCGATTGTCTATCAGATTTTGGTGAACTTCATTACTGTGGATCTTATTTTTAGAAAGGAAACTCGCCGTTCTCAACGGACGGCACAGAACTGATGCATCCAAAAATCGTCCTCCTGTGAGTTTGACCTGCAAAACAAATGTTAAACTGCCAAGGACCACCTTTTTAGTGGCTGAAAGCACTCCGATGCTTAAGTCAGCAAATTTGTTTGAAGAAATGAAGTAAATATGGACAAAACTCAGTTAAAGTTACATACCCGTGTCAAATGTTCCCTTTACCCTTTATAATGGTCGCGGTTAATTTTTTGCGTGTCTTAAGCATGTGAGGTGCAACGGAATGAGATGTTTCTCATGGCAGTCTCCTTCTTGATGGAAATTCGTCCGTGGAGGTGTAACTCCATCCATGACTCTTTTTGGTGCAACGTTCCTCTTCTTTATGAGAAAACTCGTGTCGGGCATGAATTTGGACTTTGATTCGTTTGGGTCTGGATTCGTGTTTTGGTTATATCTTCTTATAGCGAGCCTTGTCTGGGCCTATGTATTTGGTTTTATTCTTCTTGGGTTTTACGAGCTGGCCTAGTAAGTGGAACGTCATATCCTCGCGATGGACATTCTCTGCCACTTGTATGGCCTTGATGATCGGTCTATTTTGATGTATCATCAATGGCTATTTAATTTACAGAAATGTCACTAGGGGTATGTTTGATTACACAAAAAATAGACATGAAAATTGAAACTGTTTCCGTGAATTCGATCCTGAGGCCTCGTCCCCGAACTTGAATGAATAGTGAAAAAATAGTCTTATGAAGAATCGATTTTCTATCAGTAAATAGACAACCAAACAACGAAAAATCAGCATAACAAAGGAAATAAATTCCATTTCCTAAGAAAAATGGCAAATCAAACATACCCTAAAAGTTATTGTGACTACAAATATCTTTTGGGTTTTCTAATCGTGATACAAAAAATTCCATTAAAGTCTATTAATGAGGGACCTCAATATTTTTCAGGTTCTCTTATCAGTCAATAGGTGTAGATAAGATTTTCCTTTTATTTGATATATTTCCCTAATTTCAAACTTTTACTCAGAGTCTTTCATCAACAATTAACAATTTTAACTAGTACGTATACCGTCAACACCTTTTGCTTTTCTTTCTTTTTCCAGTACTTGTGCTTGCTAAAAGTGCCCAAAAATAATTTATATCTTATTCCCTAAATGTGTTCCCCAAACCAAACCACCTTCACCACTACGACCATTTCCTTCACCTCCTCCTCTCACATTTTTCTCTCATTTCTACTCTCTCTCACAAATTAATTATATAAGCAAATTAATTAAAACAAATCTGTTATTTGAATTTTTTTGGGGTCATCTATCAATCCTTAAACATTTTCGGGGCAAGTGAAAATAAAATAAAATAAAATAAAACAACATGATGTGAACGTTATCGTTTACCCTTTTAGTGATTTGCAATCTATATTACAATTCACTATGTCGTTTTATTATTCATCACTGACGGGGACAAACTAAGGATTGAAGATAAAAGATGGCTAGGATTGAAAATTGAAAATGTGTTGAGGGTTGATTCATTTCCTATGATGGCATATTTGTAAATATAAAACATGTAGAAGGACAAATAAAATGAAAATTTTGTAAAAAAAGTTGGTGGAATGTACATGTGGCGGAAAGAAAAGAAGGATTGTGTTTTCTTTTTTCTCAAAATGAAAATTATCATAACTATCTACGTAGTTATCGGATTTTGGTAAACTTGGTATCGCTGAAATGCATTTTTGAAGATTTTTCAACAAAACCTATGATCAATACAAGTACTGAAATTTTAAATATATATTTTTTATTATTAAAACATGTAAGTATTTTTAATATTTCATGCCTAAGTATAATATTTTTCAAAGAAACGACAAGCATTTTAATGAACGTTCAAACAAAGACCCCGAACATTCAATCGATTACAATTTTAACAATTTGACTTTAAAAAAAATTATATTCTAAAATATGAATTTTTTAATGGAATTGATCGAGGGCAATGGGGGGGATGGTGATGAGGGTGTCCAGTTCAAGATAATTAACAAAAAAAAGAGTTAATGTGGAATGCCAACGGCACGAGTAATATACTAGTATAAATTACAATATAACAATTTGTTCTCATTCAATGATTTGGTTGTAAAAATAAAGTTAATGTACCATCTCAAGCCAATCAAGCAAGGCCTTTGTTCAGCAATGGCTTCATCCTATGGCAAAGTTCATTATGATGTCCCTCTTGAGGATGTCTGTCCTTTTTGTAACACATGCAATGTTTCTTCTAAATGTGGTGGTGTGCTCCCTTTGAGCTAACATTCATCCTAATGAGATTGTACAATTATTTTTAGTACTTTGTGGTGCATATGTAGCAGTTCGTTCTAATGGGGAACATGATCTATCTCTTAAACTATAGATGGCAGTCCTTCAAACCATGTGGCAGCTCTGAAGTTTGATTGCCTTCCAAACTAGTCGAAGTTTCTGCCCCAAGTATTATTGGAGATTTTTGTGATAAATGGAATAAATGGCAGTCTGAACATGAAGTTCTTGAAACACTATGAGATGGACTATAAGAACAGTACAGGCAACGTGCACTCTACATAGAACATATAACCTGAATTTGGATAAGCCTGTATCTCTCTCCTGAGAGTTCTTAGTTACAGGAACTCTGCATGTGCTGCAAGTAGTACTACATTACAACATGTTGCTCACAGGGACATATTGCTGTTTAACTTCTTCTCTGCCTGATGTTAACCATTGGGCATATTGTGATGCAGACTTCCAATTTTGCTAATACATTTTCAGCACCATGTCTGAATTCTATGCTATCAGAGTTGTTCTTCATATGATCAAAAAGAAGGATTCCTCCCTGTTCTGAGATTTTGCATTCTTTGCAGTGAATCTCATCATAACAACCTATCTTAGCCAATATCAAAAGACCACTTTTATCTCTTGGAACCTTTTGTAATAGTCAAGCTCACAGCTTAGCTACAAACCGTCTTATACTTTATTTTTGGGACACAGTGCTAATAGAAGTTTTTTTCATAAAAAAAAAAAAAGAAAAAAAAAAGGATCCATCATGGAATTTAAGGTTACACCTTAATGAAGAAGGTACTCTTCGACTTTGTTGATTGCTTTTAGTTCCACCTCTGATTATTCACACAAAAAAAATCAGTGTGTTACGGTGTGTATATAGTTGTCAATAGGCTGGCAATTAGGCTGTCAATTAGAGATTCTAATTGATATAGTTTCCTAGTTTAAATTTAATAGTTTGTATATAAATACATGTAATACTTCAATGAAATACACAAGAAAGTATTCTCTTAATATCTTATAACATGGTATCAGAGCCACTTAGGGTTTGAGATTAAGATTCGAAGTTTGAAGTTAGGGCTTAATATTCGAAGTTTGAAGTTTGGTTCTCACCGCAGTTCGAACTCCCAGGCCACCGATCTATCTTCCCAGGCACCGGTCAAAGACCGTTCGACCTTCCCAGCAACAGATCGACCCTCCAACAGGCGTCGACTTCGACCCTCCAACAGATCGACTCTCCAACAGGCGTCGACTTCGACCCTCCAACAGATCGACCCTCCAACAGGCGTCGATTTCGTCCTCCAGTCACCGATCGAAGTCGATCGACTCTTTCAGCCGTCGATCGAAGTCGATCGACCCTTCCAGCCTCCGTTCGACGTCGATCGACCCTTCCAGCCTCCGTTCGACGTCGATCGACCCTTCCAGCCGCCGTTCGAGCCTTCCAGTCACCGATCGACTCTTTCAGTCGATCTAAGCTTCCAGTCGACGCTTCCAGTCGATCCAGTCGATCTAAGCAGTCGATCCATCCTCTGCGTGTCTGCTTCCAGTCGACTCTTCCAGTCGATCTAAGCTTCCAGTCGATTCAGTCGATCGAAGCTGCTCTTCTCTGCTTTTCAAGCCTCTTTCCTGATTTCTCTTGATCTGGGGGAGATTTTGTACGATTTTGACAACCCAATTTGTTAAAAAAAAAAAAAAAAAAAAAAAATGATTTTGGAGGTTTTAATTCCGAGTTCTGACCTATTTGACCTGTTATGGCTGAAACAAAGTCAGTCGTTGTATCTGATCTAGTTCCTGTGATGCCTAAAATTATGGCCCATAAGCTTAGTGGTGCTTTGGTAAGTCGAAATAACAGCTACGCACCTGGGAGACCGTCTAATCATATTGCGGTCACTACTGATGCCTCTGACAAATCGGTCCTTATCTCTGCTGATTAATTTGCCAAGTTCTCACAGTATCAGGAATCACTCCAGTCTTCATCTTCTTCTGTCACATCTATTGCTGATTCAGGTAAACCCGATGTATGTCTTCTTTCATCATCCTCCAAGTGGGTCATTGATTCTGGTGCCACAGATCATATGACAGGTAATTCTAGTCTATTTTCTTCTTTTCAACCTTATACTTCTACTTCTACCGTCACTTTAGCCGATGGGTCACCATCTTGTGTTCGCGGGTCTGGCACCATCAACCTTACCCCCTCGCTATCTCTGTCTTCTGTCTTACATTTACCTAATTTATCCTTTAATTTGCTCTCTGTAAGTCAGCTTACTCGTAATCTTAACTGTTGTATCTCATTTTATCCTGATCATTGTTTATTTCAGGATCTTATGACGAAGAAGATTATTGGTAAAGGACATGAGTCTGGAGGCCTCTACATTCTTGATACATCGGTACCGCGTTCTATTGCTTGCTCCAGTGTCACGTCTCCTTTCGAGGCTCATTGTAGGTTGGGTCATCCGTCTCTCCCTTTACTAAAAAAGCTTTGTCCTCAATTTAATAAGGTGTCTTCATTAAATTGTGAGTCATGTCAGTTTGCAAAACATCATCGCCTTAGTTCCAGTCCTAGAGTCAATAAACGTGCTAGTGTTCCTTTTGAATTAGTTCATTTTGATGTTTGGGGTCCTTGTCCTATTTTGTCTAAACCTGGCTTTCGGTATTTTGTTACATTTGTGGATGATTATTCTCGTGTCACTTGGTTATATCTCATGAAACGTCGTTCTGAGTTGTTTTCTCTGTTTTGTGCGTTTTGTGCTGAAATTAAAACTCAATTTAATGTTTCAATTCGTACTTTGCGAAGTGATAACGCTAGAGAATATACTCAAGCTTTATTTCAGTCTTATATGACTCAGAATGGCATACTTCATGAAACTTCGTGTGTTGATACTCCATCCCAAAATGGTGTGGCAGAACGTAAAAACAGACATCTTCTTGAAACGGCACGAGCTCTCTTATTTCAAATGAATGTTCCTAAACCTTTTTGGGCCGATGCAGTGTCTACAGCATGTTTTCTCATTAATCGCATGCCTTCCTCTGTTCTTCATGGTGAGATACCTTACCAAATCCTTTTTCCCAATAAGCCATTGTTTCCTGTTGACCCGAAAATATTTGGTAGCACTTGTTTTGTTCGGGATGTTCGTCCGCATGTCACTAAATTAGATCCCAAGTCTTTGAAATGTGTCTTCCTTGATTATTCTCGTCTTCAGAAGGGTTATAGGTGTTATTGTCCCAATCTTAACAAATATCTAGTCTCAATTGATGTTACCTTCCTGGAAGACACACCTTATTTTCCGTCTTCATCCGTTCCCACTCGCCAGGGGGAGGATGATGATTTGTTAGTCTATTCCATCACATCCTCTGCACCCGTCTCGGCACCAGCACCTGTCTCAGAACCAGCTCCTGTCAAGCCTCCTATTATTCAGGTTTACTCCAGGCGTCCACCTATTGATTCATGTCCTGCACCTGCTCCTTCGTCATCAGATCCAGTCCCGAGCGATGATCTTCCTATTGCATTGCGCAAAGGTAAACGTCAGTGTGCTTATCCTATTTCTTCCTTTGTTTCTTATGATAACTTGTCATCTACCTCTTGTTCTTTTATTGCTTCACTTGATTCTATCTCTCTTCCTAAAACTGTTCGTGAAGCCATATCTCATCCTGGTTGGCGTAATGCAATGATAGAGGAGATGAATGCTTTAGATGACAATGGTACTTGGGACTTGGTCGATTTACCTGCAGATAAAAGGGCTATAGGTTGCAAATGGGTCTTCGCTGTTAAGGTCAATCCAGATGGGTCAGTTGCCCGATTGAAAGCCCGTCTTGTTGCAAAGGGCTATGCTCAAACCTATGGGGTTGATTACTCTGACACTTTCTCTCCTGTTGCAAAGTTAACCTCTGTTCGGTTATTTATTTCCATGGCGGCTTCCCATCATTGGCCTTTACATCAGCTTGATATCAAGAATGCTTTTCTTCATGGTGATCTTAAGGAGGAGGTGTATATGGCGCAACCTCCTGGTTTTGTTGCTCAGGGGGAGTCAGGGCGAGTTTGTCGTCTTCGAAAATCTTTATATGGTTTGAAACAGAGTCCTCGTGCTTGGTTTGGAAAGTTTAGTCAGGCTGTTGAGAAATTTGGTATGAAGAAAAGCAAGTCTGACCACTCTGTCTTCTACAAACGATCCGCAGCTGGTATCATTCTGTTAGTTGTGTATGTGGATGACATTGTAATTACTGGAAATGATACTAGAGGAATCTCATCTCTTAAATATTTCCTTCATACTCAGTTTCACACGAAGGATTTGGGGGTGTTAAAGTATTTCTTGGGAGTTGAAGTCACTCGGAGTAAACAAGGTATATTTCTATCTCAGAGAAAATATGTCCTTGACTTATTATCTGAGACAGGTAAATTGGGAGCAAAGCCTTGTAGTGCTCCAATGACTCCAAATGTACACCTTACAGAAGAGGGGGAACCATTTGAAGATCCTGAAAGATATCGAAGGTTGGTTGGGAAGTTGAATTACCTTACCGTGACTCGTCCAGATATTGCATACTCAGTCAGTGTTGTCAGTCAGTTTCTGTCATCCCCCACAATCCATCATTGGGCCGCGTTAAAACAAATTTTGGGTTACTTGAAAGGAGCACCAGGACGAGGTATCGTGTACAAAAGTCATGGGCACACTCACATTGAATGTTTTTCAGATGCCGATTGGGCAGGTTCCAAAATGGATAGAAGATCCACTTCAGGTTATTGTATCTTTGTTGGAGGAAATTTGGTCTCATGGAAGAGTAAGAAGCAAAGCGTTGTGTCAAGATCCAGTGCAGAGTCTGAATATAGGGCTATGGCACAGTCTGTCTGTGAGATAATTTGGATATATCAGCTCTTGACTGAAGTAGGAATTAAAACTACAGTACTAGCGAAATTGTGGTGTGATAACCAAGCTGCTCTTCATATTGCATCTAATCCTGTGTTTCATGAACGGACTAAGCACATTGAAATTTATTGTCATTTTATTCGTGAGAAAATTCAACAAGGCTCGATTTCTACTGGTTATGTGAAAACTGGAGAACAACTAGGGGACATCTTCACGAAAGCATTACATAGGGTTCGGGTTGACTATCTTTGTAACAAGCTGGGCATGATTAACATTTATGCTCCAGCTTGAGGGGGAGTGTTACGGTGTGTATATAGTTGTCAATAGGCTGGCAATTAGGCTGTCAATTAGAGATTCTAATTGATATAGTTTCCTAGTTTAGATTTAATAGTTTGTATATAAATACATGTAATACTTCAATGAAATACACAAGAAAGTATTCTCTTAATATCTTATAACACAATGCATAATTGATTCTTTGATTGGGTATATCATAGAAGCCCCCATCTTATATTTCAGAGGTTGCAGCATCTTGAGAGTAACCTTTGATGCAGTGGTGTCTCTTTCTTGTGGAGAGGAATCTGCCGAGGAGTCATCCTTTTGCTCTGATAAGCCTGAAATAGTAATCTGAATTTCATTCAGATGCCCAATCTGTGGTTATGCACTAATGCCTTTGCTGGATATCCAGAAGCCAATGGTCCAAGTGAAGGGAAAGCCTTTGTTTCCTAGAAGAGTAAAAGCAATGAAGATCAAACTACTGGTGCTTGACAATATAGCATATTGATGCCTTCTAATAAGGATTTTGCAGGGATACACCAGATTAGGGTGTTTTGGTCTAGCTTCTACAGAGGCGGCAATTTGGAGACAGAGTGGTCTTGTTTAAATGTCGACGTCCTTGTTTTGAAGCTGAGCTCATTGCTTATTTACAAAGCCTCAAAGTGGATAACAAATATTTTTTCTTCAGTTCAACGCTTTTCCTACCGAAGTAGACAATAGTCCAGTTTTTATTTATTTATTTAGCTTCTGCTTCGCTACTTACAACATGACCCTGCCACTGCCTACATACCCGTGGGGGATCAATCAACTACCGTAGTTCATAGCTCATAGGGTGCCACCGAAACGGTGTCATCACAGTAGTTCATGGTGGAGTTTTGCATAGATCTTTCTATAATCTTGCTCACAACATCGCATCTAGATGTACTATTATAGATGGTTGCTTTTTGCTTAATGGTATTTATAGTTTGAATAGTATAGAACACCTATTGTGGTCTTCTTTCATGTCTAAGTTCAATAGTATGATTGTGTAATGTAGTGTATATGTGCTATAAACTAGTGGAAAAAAGCCACTCAAGATTTAAGCTCTCTCGTATTTGGCCTAAAGTATGATAAGTACAAGTACATCTAGAATTTGTTTTCGACAAATGGATGTGATCCTTGTTTCAAGAATCCTGATGCAATTATGTGGAACAATTGTACTAAACGATTTATGGTTTTGCCGATTTGTTCTGCCAAATTGAAAGGTGTCTTCAAGTTCTTCTAATAGAATATTCAAGGTTACACTACCGTATGCAAGGATGCACGGGCTCTTCGGAAAACTCCCGTTTCGAGAGTTGGATACGTGTCGGATACGAACTCGCGTCTGACACACATTCGACACACGGTCAATGGTCAAGACACGTTGACTGAGACCAACTCGGCCCCGACACGGCCAGTGTTTTTTTTTTGTTTTTTTCCTATTTTTCTCTGCTGGTTTTCGGAAGTAGTTCTTGAAGAAACACCAGTTCTACTGCACTCAATTGCAATCGTCAATTCTTCGATTCCTTCAGTCGGAGAGAGGGGGTGCTTCAATTAGAGCACCTCTTCACACCGTACTCAATCTGAGGGTTCTTGACTGACATTTTCATTTGATGGTACATCAGGCGTCATCAAGGTCGTTTATTCTCTCGCTCTAAATTAGATACAATACACACAAAAAAGGGTATTTTGCTATATAATTTCTCTGTAATTTGATTTATCTGTTTCTGATGACTAATTTGCTCTTAGATACACAATTACACATTATTTTGAAACAATTTGTAAACTAGATACACTCCCCAATAAATTTTGACTATCCGAGCATCTCTGTAAATTTTTCTATCTCTCTTGTTAAGCTCTCCTCTTTCAGCTTCAAAAGTAAAAAATTTAAACAATTTTAAGCTTTAAGTTGTTTATATTCATGAGTTATAAAAAAATAAAAATTAATAAAAAGTAAAATTTGACCGTTTTGCCGAGTCCTAATTTTTTGAAAATTGCCGAGTCACCGTGTCATGTCCGTGCATCCTTGACCATATGTGTATGCTGTAATAGAAAATTGCACAGTATTGAAATGCTGACATAGGAAAAATTTTGGCAAAGTTTAAGTGTTCTGATATAGGTGAAAGGGTGAGGCTTCTAATACTAAGCATCCTCTAGTCCGAAACTTCCAAAAGTATAAATAGTCAGAAACCATACAGTCATAAATTTCATACTCTTTCCCAGATGGCTTCTACTATCTGAAGTATTCCAATACAATCTGCAGCAAGGATAGGTTATGGTAATGAAGGTAAGGTACTTGATCAACATCGACAACACATGCTTAAAATACACAAACCCCCAATATGCTTAAGTGAAATTATCACAACAATTTAAGTAGACATGTATATCCCATTCCTTGTGTGTTGCCTAGTGTATTGATTGTTTAAAAGCTATCATACTAAAACCTATTGTATAAAGTAAAATTTTGATTTATGCGTTATTTGTCTTAGCTTAAACGACATACTAATAACTTCTTCCCAAAGTTCACAACATACACCACACAAATTTCGTTATTTAGACATGAAAACCAAAGTACTACCAAAAGGTGACAAATTTTTCGAATGAACTCAGTGTTAGGATGCCAATCCTATTTAGTATTTACTTGATATTAGAATGCCTTAGTTAGAACAATATTATATTTTAGGGAATATTAGCTTGTTTTGAATTAGGAGTTATTGTTTGATTAGAATTAGGTTTGAATTCAATTAGGAAGTATTATTTTGCTTTCAGCTATAAATACATATGATATTATAGAGTGTAGAAAAGCAATACAAGTTTTTATTTTAGTTTATTGGTGACTGATCCCCAATCAAATGATCTAGGTGGTATGATCTCCAATCAAAAGGTCAAGGTCTCTATTATCTGGTATCAGAGCCAAATCCCACATCCAAGGTTTGATTCCCGGCAGGGCCGACCTATAGGCTGGATTAAAATAATTTAGCATTATGTATGGGCATAGTGCTAAGTTGTTGAATACTGGTAGATGAGAGAAGCTTATCGGGCCAATGTCGATAGAGTAGGTAGGCCGACGGGGCCGTCGACTTTGGGTCGTGTGGAGGAAGCTACTTGGGAAGACTACGAGCAATTTCGTGTACATTTTTCAGATTTTTAGGCTTGAGGACAAGTCTTGTTTCAGGCAGCGTGGGATGTTAGGATGCCAATCCTATTTAGTATTTACTTGAGATTATAATGTCTTAGTTGGAAGTTGGAACAATATTATATTTTAGGGAATATTAACTTGTTTTGAATTACGAGTTATTGTTTGATTAGAATTAGGTTTGAATTTAATTAGGAAGTATTATTTTGCTTTCAGTTATAAATACATAT
This sequence comes from Berberis vulgaris, assembly GCA_963556465.1. Lineage (NCBI taxonomy): Eukaryota > Viridiplantae > Streptophyta > Magnoliopsida > Ranunculales > Berberidaceae > Berberis > Berberis vulgaris. The sequence goes on along the minus strand of OY747136.1, from coordinate 54,092,195 downwards.
GATGTAATAGAGTGTAGAAAAACAATACAAGTTTTTATTTTAGTTTATTGGTGGCTGATCCCCAATCAAAAGATCTAGGTGATTTGATCTCTATTACTCAGCTTCCATAATCGCTTCTAAAGATTAGAAAATGTATCAACCAACTAGTGTAACATTTATGTCACATACCAGCTTGGCACCTTCACTTCTTCCTCCCTCATTTAAAAACCCTGGGGAAAATGTGTTCACCCCGATTGCATAAGCTAGTGTGAGTAGGCCATTAACCAATTCAGACTGATTGAGTGACCTAGTGTGCGTAAACCATTCCTTTGCCTATTTGTCGAAATTCTTTTGTGCAATGATATGAACTACAACCATGGCTCTCATTTGGGCCTTTTCATCATATCAATTCAGAGAGGTTTGACATTCACCCAACAATAACAATTAGGATTGATAGTTAACTTCAGAATTTCTATAATCTCCACAATTACCCAAATGAAATGATCATTCATAATGAATGAATTTTTGTCAAACATTCACATTAAACAACAATTAACAAAACCATACAAATTAGTTACATAAACATATTAACTTCCTCTACATACCTGATCAGGGATAAGCTATTTCCTTTTGCTTCTCCTCCTCACTCTGCTCCCAAAATACTTCCAAGCGAAACTGTGGAACAGAAGCTAATAACCTTATGAAACCAATTCACCGGGGTTGGTAACTTAGGAACCTTTCTCCAACTACACTCCATTTCCCCAATTTCACAAACACAAGCTGGATAAATCTTGTGATGCTCCTCATTGAAAACATAAACAAAATTCCCCAATCCCACACACTTCAAACTCGCAAACTTATCATCTTCATCATTATCAAACAGCCCATAAAGAATCTCCTGTGGCATCACTGCGATCTCACTGAACTCCATACTCAAATCATCAATCCTCCACAAATTAAACGAAGCTCCGCGTGGAGAGTTACAAAGACCAGCTAGCACTAGCTTGTTTTTGCAAGCTAACAAGAATGAGAACAAAATCCCTGGAGGTCTCAATGTCTGTACATTACTCCAATTACGCGTTTTAAGATCGAAAGATGACACAAAACACGTATATATCCCGAATACATAACATTTCCCTTTGAACAATGCAGAAGTAAGGCATTGTGATGAATTCCCTGATCGAAAATCAGGGGGCAAAGGAGGGCATAATTCCCATGAATTCGTCCGGATATCGTATATCTCAACAGCTAGATTATCTTCAATATCAACTAGTCCACCAATGACTCTCACCCCACCTACAACAATGAATTTGATGAACCCCATTTCAGTATAAGCAGAGATAAGAGGATTGCACCTTGAATAACGCAGGGGCGCGGTTTCATGCCAAGAATTGTTGAGAGCCCGGGAGTAGCTAAAGGTGGAGGAGGCGGTGGCGAAGAAGAATCCCTCAGAGCCAATAAAACAGTCTTGGAGAGGAAACAAAGAGGTAGGGAGACGAACCCATTCATTGGCATCGGGATCAAATGCAAAAGCCTGGTTGTTCTTGAAGAATATGTTGTTCCGTCCATAGAGGAAGAACCATGGGTTCTTGGACCTGGAACAGAATGAAGGACTAGCTACTGCGAAGCGCCATTGCTTGCAGACTGCGGAGGCTCGGGCAAGGGAGGAGATGGGGAGGTAGGAAAGGATGAGCTCAGTGAGGTCGGAACTGAGTGAATTCCAATCACTTGGGATTTGAGAGGACATTTTATTTTGGGAGGAGAATTGGTTGGTGGTGGTTAGGCTGTGAAGTTTGGATGAGAAGTTCACGTGAGGTGGAGTTTTGAGGATGATGGTGTAGATGGGGTTAGGAGCAGGGTGATATAGAGAGACAATTGGTTGGGTGGGGTTGGGATATTAATATATAAAAGACTAGAAAAATGTCCAAAGGCTATAACCTGCCATTGTGACCTTATAACAGCTATAATTTCATGAAATGGTGGCGGTCGATACTCAAGGAACATTGTTTACGGTAAAAAAAAAAAAAAAAACCAAACAGCTATTAACAGAGGTTAATGAATTTTCTCAAAACACTTGAAGCTTGTGGCCTAGGAACCACAAGTATCAATAAACTCTGATTTCAATGAAATCTATCACTACAAAAAAAAGACAATTCAGCAACGGCTAAAAATCGTTGCTAATTGTCAAAAAACCGTCGCTACAATGATTTAGCCACGGCACAACAACCGTCGCAATACCGTGGCTAGTTTAATCGTCGCTAATTAGCCAAGGCAAAAAAACCGTGGCTAACTCAAAAAATTCCGTCGCTAAAGCTGTTGAAAATTTTGACGAAGACTGTCGCTAATTGTAAATAGCGACTGTTTTTGCTAAATAGCGACCTTTTTTTGCCATCGCTATTTAGCGAGGGTTTTTTACGGTCGCTAAGGCTATTTAGCGACTTTTTGCCTTGGCTATTTAGCGACGGTTTTTTGCCGTCGCTAAATTGCAAATCTAATTGACAAAACAGCCACGGTATTTGCCGTTTCTATTTAGGGACAACTTTGTTGCAAATCATATTGACAAATGAAATTTACAAATTATAAATTACAAATTATAATTTATTTTTTATAATGAAATTAGCTATTAATGATTGTCCATTCTGAAAATTAATATCAACTACCCGAACTAAACTTAATTGATCAAAAATTACACAGTTTCTAGAATATCATACAAAAATTACAAAAAAAAATTACAAAGAATCCATGCAAAAATGACAAAAAAACCACAAAAAAAAAATAAAATCGATCTATAGAATATCGGAGATCTGAGATTTCAGATCTCCGAGATCAGAGATCTCAGATCTCCGAGAGAGAGGTGGCGGAGGAAGGGAGGGGAGAGAGAGGCGGCCGGGATCGGTGTCGAGGAAGCGGCGAACTTCTCCTCTGTGGGTTTCTTCTCTGGAGGTTGAGAGAAATTTTTTTTGTTTAAAGTTGGTTTGTAGAAAAAATTGAAATTTATATAGAGAAAGGTAATTGAAGGGGATTGGTTGTATTAGTTTCACGCGGATCGATGACGTGGTTTGGTTTAGTGCGTTGGATTGAGCTAAATTTTTTGGTGTTATTGATGGTTGAGATGAAGTTTCTCGCGGATCGATGATTTTTTTTTTTAAACAATTAGCGAGGTAAATTGCCGTAGCTAAATTCTTTAGTGTTTAATTTTTTTTAAAAAACAACTAGCGACGGTTTATTGCCGTCGCTAATATAAACAAATGTTATTTTTTTTAAAAACAATTAGCGACGGGATTTTGCCGTCGCTAATATAAAAATAATGTTATTTTTTAAAAAAACAACTAGCGACGGGTTTTTACCGTTTCTAATATAAAAATAATGTTAATTTAAAAAAAAATTAATTAGCGAGTAACAAATAATTCATATAAATTTGTATTTAAAAAATAATTCATAACATACTTACCGGGTACCCAACTTTTCTTCGAACATTTTTTTTTCCAGAACTTTTATTGCTTGAATCCGAGTAGCAAAGTTACGATCCCATAGAGCACCTGTTACTATATTGTGAACGAATCCTCCACAGCTCCCATACCACAAAGAGCAACCACTGATAATACCAATGAACCCATGTGATGTATCTGTCATTTTCCAAGAGCAACCACTGATAATACTAATGAGTGAATGACTTTGTTCAATAAATCTTCGACTTCGACCCTTCGTCTGTGTGCGAGAGGGAGAGATCGTGATCTTCGACTTCGACCCGTCGTCTGTAAGGTGGATCAAGATATGATATGATCTAAGATCTGATCAAAGATCTGATCATATCTTCTTCTTCGATCTGATTTGATCTCATATCTGATCAAGATCATATCTTCTTCTTCGATCTTGATCATATCTTATCTTCTTCTTCGATCTTGATCTTGATCATATCTTGATCAAGATATGATCATATCTTCTTCTTCGATCTGATCAAGATCATATCTTCTTCTTCGATCTTGATCATATATTATCTTTTTCGATCTTGATCATATCTTCTTCTTCGATCTTGATCTTGATCAAGATCTGATCATATATTCTTCTTCGATCTGATCTGATCTCAGATATGATCAAGATCATATCTTCTTCTTCGATCTTGATCAAGATCTTATCTTCTTCTTCGATCTTGATCTTGATCATATCTTGATCAAGATCTGATCATATCTTCTTCTTCGATCTTGATCTTGATCATATCTTCTTTTTCGATCTTGATCATATCTTATCTTCTTCTTCGAACTTGATCATATCTTCTTCTTCGATCTTGATCTTGATCTTGATCATATCTTCTTCTTCGATCTGATTTGATCTCAGATATGATCAAGATCATATCTTCTTCTTCAATCTTGATCAAGATCTTATATTCTTCTTTGATCTGATCTTCTTCGATCTGATCTGATCTCAGATATGATCAAGATCATATCTTCTTCTTCGATCTTGATCAAGATCTTATCTTCTTTTTCGATCTTGATCATATCTTATCTTCTTCTTCGATCTTGATCATATCTTCTTCTTCGATCTTGATCATATCTTGATCAAAATCTGATCATATCTTCTTCTTCGATCTGATCTGATCTCAGATTTGATCAAGATCTTATCTTCTTCTTCGATCTTGATCATATCTTATCTTCTTCTTCGATCTTGATCATATCTTCTTCTTCGATCTTGATCTTGATCATATCTTGATCAAGATCTTATCTTCTTCTTCGATCTTGATCATATCTTATCTTCTTCTTCGATCTTGATCTTGATCATATCTTGATCAAGATATGATCAAGATCTGATCATATCTTCTTCTTCGATCTGATATTCTTTGATCTGATCTTCTTCGATCTGATCATATCTTCGATCAGAAGAGAATGCGATCAGGGAAAGAACCATTGGATGCGATCAGGGAGAGAACCATTGGATCAGGGAAACATTTCTTCTGTAAACTATCACAACAGATCAGATCATATCATACCTGCAATTGGCTTTTAACATGGGCAATGCTAAGTCCTCTCACATTCATTAGTTGAAAGACTAATTTGGGAGTAGTTTCTGCAACAATCAAAGGAAAAAAATGATAAAGTGTTCGTAATCCTTGATAATTGTTGAAATGCTCCATGAGCTTCTCCTTTGTTGTCTCCCATGAAATCCCTCCGATGAAGAGCTTCTGCAAGTTTTATAAATATCATACAATGTTTCGCCCTGCATAAAAACGAAGGCACTTCAACTAGTAAAAAAGAGTAAATAATTGACTGAAAGGCGTTAAGAATATCAAAGAGACTATGGATAAGATGCAGGGACGACTTATACCGTATCAAATAAACTGTAGCTAAAAGAAATACTAAGCCTTAGCGACTGCTCTTTTGCCGTCACTAAACTGTAGCTAAAAGAAATACTAAGCCTTAGGGACGGCTTATTTAAAAATTTATCAGGGACGATTTTTGCCGTATCTAATAAAATATTCTTTGTAAGAATTAGCGACGGCTCTTTTGCGTCACTAAATGTTATATATATATATATATATATATTTTTTTTTTTTTTTTTTTTTTTTTAAAAACCATTAGTATATATTAAAAACCATTAACGACGGCTTTTCTACCGTAGCTAATGAGTTTTATTTGTACAACTTAGCTACGGTAGAATTGTCGTCGCTAATTGCTTTTAATATATATGTATATATTTTTTTAAACCATTAGCAACGGCTTTTCTACCGTAGCTAATGAGTTGTATTTGTAAAACTTAGCTACAGTAGAATTGCCGTCGCTAATTGTTTTTAATATATATATATATATTTTTTTTTAAAAAACCATTAGCGACAGCTTTTCTACCGTAGCTAATGAGTTTTATTTGTAAAACTTAGCTACGGTAGAATTGTCGTCGCTAAATGTTTTTAATATATATATATATATATATACTTTCTAAAAATCCATTAGCTACGGTTCTCTACCGTAGCTAACTAGTTATATATGTATAACGTAGCGACGGCACATTTGCCGTCACTAAATGTTTATATATATATATTTAAAAAACATTAGCTACGATAGAGAATACCGTAGCTAATGAGTTTTATTTGTAAAACTTAGCGACGGCAAAAATACCATCGCTAGTACAAGAATTAGTGACAATTTTTTGCCGTCGCAAATAAGCTAGCGACGGTTTTTTATACGTTTGTGGTGAAACAATATTATAAAAATTAATGAGGGTTAAAACCGTCGCTAATTTTTATAATTTGCCGTCGCTAAACCTTTAATTAGCGACGATTTTTCAAAACCCCGCTAGTTTGCGTAGCTAGTAAAGCTTTTTTTTGTAGTGTGTACTTACTCTAATGTCTCCATAACACATCAACGCCCTTGTAGTTTTCTACTGTGAGGAAATTTCTTTAAGTTGGTTGTCATCTTCTTCTGTACTTACTCTAATGCCACTGACAGTCAGAAAATGAAATATCGATACCAACTTGTGTGTACCAAAGGAGAGTATGAAACAAACAAAACATTCATATCGATATCCACCGCCCATTTTGGCATTAATTGAAGAAATTTTTTTTCAGCCCCTAAGAGACCAAGCTACGATTAGACATCTAACTTATAGCAAGGAGATCATCTTCATGGAAAATTGACCTTCAGAGCATTAACTAATCCCTTGTGGGTCTCATTAGTCTGTCATGCTAAGAGATCAAGCATAGCCCACGATAAAGTTAACTGCACATGGCTAATAAATGGATGCATTAACATGTGCTGTTTTGATTTATCATGTCGGCCAATACTACTTTTGAAATATACCTAATTGTGATGGAATATAGTGTGATACAAAATATGATTGAATACTTCAGAAGAAAATGGGCATCAAAAGATCAATATATGAGGCCAGAGAAAATAAATAAACTGACAGCCATGGACATAACATCAACTGTGGATGTTGGTTAAGGCTGCATGTCCTGGTGTCAATGATGACTTTTATAATTCTAATAAAGATAAAGCTCTTGTACATCCATCTATAGAGATAGAAGTTTAATGTGGAATCGATAATTACTTCTTGCTTTACCATGATCTTGATCAATTTAACAGAATGTACATGATAGAAAGAGAATCAACATATTTACAAAGCTTAGATTAGTAAACATCTGGTTATTCCTGAACAGTCTCCAAGTTTAAATTATTTTATTGTTCTCAAGAAAGCAATGGCCATTTCTGCTGACCTGTAGCATATGTGATTATATTCCTTTTCAGTGGGGAGATGTGTTCCACCACGTTAAACGCAGCTGCTCTTAGAATATTGAAAGGTCCCAGATCAACGGAGTATGCCTTCTGAAAGCCATCCAAAATTGAAGACATCATGATATTTGCTGGTTTCCTCTCTGCTTCAAGTTTCTTTAATAGGTTGAGCTGTGTTGATAAAGAAAATTCGTCAAGGACATAATAACAAGGGATGAAGTCATGTAAGAATGTAAATTCCTAAAATTCTAATATGTTTTAATATGAATGATAAGAGTTATTGAATGCAAATGTGACACAGCTTTATCATTTTCGAAATAAAATATCAAAAATATTAATAGGGTCAGATATGGACAAAGCTGATAGGCAGAGAGACGGTATTCTGCTTCCCATAGGATCTATAGCGGTTGGAGGAAAACCTTCTAGGCCTCTCTCTGAGTAGTAGAGGAACCAGGGGAAGGAGGCCATAGATGATGTTTAAATTGTCCTAATTAGATGTTTTGGCAACTGAAATTCTTGGGTTGCCATTGTAAACTCTAGTTTTGCAATGAGATTTAACCTAAAAAAATTGATAGTCCCTAGTCACATCTATTGGAATTCAGGATAGAGAAACCCTGATTGGAGATGGAGACCAATGGTCCTCTCTAATAAAATCATCAGACTTGAACATTTTTTTTGTCATACCTCCAAATTGATAATGCTAATGTATATCCAGTACATCAACTTAGAAGCTTGAGGGGTTGGGGCAAGGTGATCCCTATATCTTAAATGTTGCAGAGGGATTCGGTAGGATAATAATAAGGGGCCCAGAGTTTGGTGTGCTTGAAAGCTTTGGGATAGGGTGTCATGTGCTTTGTGAAATCAGTGGAAATTATTCGCCTATCCCTTTCGCAATAAGTATTTTAAGTTTAGGATAACGAACAAGTTCATTCAAATAATTATCTAAAGAAATAAATACAGACAAAGAAGCAAGTAAAATATAATAATCCCTAGTCGAAGCCTTCTAAAACAATAATTTAGTGAATCTGAAATTTATTTGTACAAGGACTGAACAAAATAAGTTGTGAAGATATTAAAGAGTAACAACTTGATTTACCTCTCCAATGTCAGAACCAACCGCTGTGCCATCAGCAATGACCTTTGCAAGAACATATGCATCTTCAAAACCCAAATTAACTCCTTGGCCAGCCAACGGATGAAAAGTGTGTGCCGCATCACCAATAAGACCACACGGTTAGCTATATAACAACTGGCATGCCGTAAAGACAAAGGGAAAACCATCCTTTCAGATGCCAATCCAACAACTTTGGGAGGCACCTCCCAGGAAAACTCTCCTGAACGACCGAGGAAGTTTGGCTGAGGATGAGGACCATAGCCATAATCAAGAGCATGGTTGACTGCTTTCACAAAATCATCTTCACTCATTGACTTACGTTCTGAAGATTCATGGGGGCTCATAGTCCAGACAATATTGCTGAAACTGTCACCTATTGGTAAAAGTGCTATTGGACCCGAAGGAAGAAATCTCTGCCAAACACACTGATTATCAATTGTATGTTTGACAGTACAGATTATTGCACTTTGCGGGTAGTTCCACCCAGTTGTTTTAATTCCTGCCAACTCCCTGACACATGACTTACCCCCATCAGCTCCAACCTGTTATACAACTAAAATTGACAGCCGTTCATATGGTAGTAAGAAATGATGAAAAGAGTCGGACAACACCTTACGCACAAAGAAGATAGACTGGCTTTGGTTGTTCATTTACTTTTCATCAGTCGATTAAGAAACTTTATAAATAGTTAATAATGCAACTTACTTTACAAGGAATCAGACACCATTATGCATTGATGATTAACATGGTAAATGTGTAATATACTAAAATGTAATATCCATTTTTCAGGTGATAAATGTCCCAAGTGAGTAGGTCAGGTAACTGACAAATGTACACAACACTATCTTACCATCCCCTATAGAAAAAAAAAGGATAGCAAACTCTGTGTTCATTTTCTTTTTCAGTTACGAAATAAGCTCCATGCAAGTAGCTTACAATACCACCTATTTAGCAAGGTTCTGCGCCAACATGTGCTCATGACAAACAATATAAAGCAGTGTTCTAAAAAGCGCTAGGCGGTGGCGAGCGGCGAGCAGGTGCCTAGCGCCTAGGCGGTTTTAGGTTTTGTATTAGAACTTTAATAATTTACAAAAGTTGAGCATAATACTTTATCAATTACATCCAATTTAATGCCAAGATACATATACAAAATTTCTAAACATGAAAAATTAACAATCATGAACAAAATTTATTAAAACTCAAATGACTGAAGTTGGTCATGACGAGCACTTTATACAAATTTGAATTTGTGGACAAATATCGAAACCTACTCTTTTATTTTTCTTCAAATTGCATGAATGACCTCAATCATGTTTGATAAAATCTACATTACTAAAATTGGTACCGGCAGATCCTTTGAGAATTTCATTAAGTAATAATCAATTGCTACATTCACACATATACTGAATAAAAAACAATTAAATTATTTCTTTCCAAAAAAGGGGAAAAAAAAATAAAATAAGAACATAATCAACCTTATTAATAAATAAATAAAACCCGCCCAGACCACCTAGACCGCCCAGACCCACCTAGGCGCCTACCCGATTTTTCACCCCGCCCAACCATTAATCTGGGCATTTCTCTAACGCCTAGCGCCTAGGCCCTTTTTTAGAACACTGGTGTAAAGTGTCATGCATGGAACTCTACCAAGATTAAACATTATATAAGGTGTATTGATTACCAACATTTCATTATGTAAACCTCCAATTTAACAAGGATGTCAGGCACCACCATGTCTCCGAGACAATAAATTTATAGATCAGTATATTTGTTAAATATATTACCACCAACTTTGCATATAAGCTGTTTCCATCACTCAGATCCAACTTCGCCATGCATCCAAGATTGCTTGAGGTCCTTCCTGATGATATTGAGTCCACCTCCTTGGTTTGTGTGCTTGTCCGTAAATCCATTGAAGTCAATCTGAAAGGATAAATTGTCTTCTGGAAATCTTTATCCTGCTAGATGTCATTTCATTAAGCAGCAAACAGATAAAGAAACTACTATATATGTTGCAAGGAGAAAACAGGTTCTACAATACAGACAAACTGCAAGATTAGTATTGGTATGAAATTAGACATGATCACAATGCTTAGAGGCTAGAACTACTACAGAGTTCTTACAGTATTGGAAACCCAAGCTACTATAAGATTATATATCAGGCATCGCTTTTGATTGATATACTAGGATAATTTAAAAGTTCAAGCAACTACAAACTAGTAATCCAACAGATGACAAAATGAAAAATCAAGAAAACCCATAATGGTTCATTAAGCCATTCCAAACAATATTCAAATAATGTATATAAACCTATTTTTATTGAATGAGCACCAAAACGATATGGAGACAGGTCCCTAGACCAATAGTTAAGGGAAATATACCAAGTGATTGTTCCACTAATGGTCAGTAACAATGAGAAACTAGCAAGGATGCCTGGACATGAACGCGCGTCGTGTCGGACACAGACACTACACGCCGACTGGACTATTTTCCAAAACTAGGACTCGATGACACCTCAACATGTCATATTATTTTTTAATAAGTCATATAAACATAAATAATAATTTAATAAAGAGTCTTCCTAGAGTGGCTTAAAGAAGATGACACTCTGGTGTAAGAAAAAAATAAAGTAGCGACAAAGTATTGTAGAGAAGAAGTATAAAAGAGAATAAGAAACATAGACTACCTCTATACTTTAGTGACTTTTTGTCTTATTTATCGTAAATCGTAATTGAAAGAGTCATTCACTTCAGATGGATCACAACCATTGAATTATGTGGTTATTTGCAAAATCAAAAAGTAAAAAATGAAACAAAGTTGGTTTTCGAGTCTTGACTGTGTCCTAACCAAGTTCCAGGTTTATCAAAGGCATGTCCGACACGTTGACCACATTGATCATGTGTCTGGCACCTGCTGACACGACCAAGTGTCTAATGCGTGTCGAACGAGTGTTGGTATCAGATACGTGTCAAAAATGGATACGACAAGTTTTCCGAAGAGTCTGTGCTTCCTTGGAAACTAGTAATCCAGCAAATAGTTCCATTCAAATACATTTGTAACTACCATGTACCAAGGGGTTGTTCCTTGAATGGAGCAACTAAGGGGTCACAACAGCTTGATTTAGTTTTATATACAACCATTCTTAATTATTTTGATCACAAAACTATAGATAATCCGATAAAAGTAAAAACCAGAAACATACAGTTCTAATGAAAAACTATAAAACACATGATCTATGGAAACATCTCAAGGGTTTAGACTTCAGATCATATAGGTCAACATAACAAATAACTACACTAGATTCAGACACAAGAAATTTGTACTTTGGTGCTATATTGCTTTCAAATATTGCAGGGAGTCTTCAATTCATTTCAATTTACCTGCTTGCAGTTCATACCTGACTAATTCCATCTTAACCCTACTAGGAACCTTATGGATTCAGATCATCAGTGAAATTTGTTATAAGACTGACTTCATACCTGACATGTTATCTTCATACCTATGTAACAACGACACGGATACAGGTATAGGTATCTGACACGGATACCAAGTGTCAAGCACCTTGGCTAAAAAAACACAATACTAGATAGGCTAAGGAATATATTTGTACATTTTAGTAATATTTACTTTACAACAATAAGTTTTGAACTATTAGTTATATTCATTCACTTGTAGGTCAATATGCTACTCATGTACAACTAACTTGTCATGATATGCTTGTAACATTAGTTTAGAATTAAAACTTTTCAAAGATATGTGAAAAAGTTGATGATTTAAGTATGCAGTGTTCGTTGGGAGTACCGTGAGTGTTGACACGAGTATCAGACACGATAATGTCGACACTTTTTTTTTTAGAAATAGAATGTTGGTGTTACATACCTTAGAGCTTATTTGTTAAAACAATTATTTTATCCCTACTTAACTTTGGAAAACTTAGTGATTGTCTCATAAGTGATCAAACTTAACCACTGTTCAGTGCAATTTTTAGTGGCAAATTAAGTGTTTAGAAATAAGAAAGTCTTGCTTATCCCTTGACACTGGAAATTATAAGTGGTCCAACCTTCAATCCTCATCGTATATGTCTATTTTTCACATCGTTAGCATGTTTTCATAATGAATCAGACAAACAAAATTTTCCGACTTTGATATTAAACACTTAGGGTTTCTTCAGATTTCAACATCCAGTATAAGCCTCCCTGGTCAACTTTCAGTTCGAACCTTCAGTTTTAGTGTTTTCAACAGACATCTTAATATTTCCTATTGCCACCATATATTGCATCTAGAATGGTCAGGTTCATGTCTGGCTGAGTTTAGAAAGAGATATACAAGGAACCAAGTCGCCAACATATGATTATAGCTATTTAAGGTGATAAATATTTTCAATACGTACAATGCAAGGCCAAACATGGCACAGAGTTTTAATGACAGAATATAAAAAAAAAGGCAAGCATAGTTTGTGTAAGTGTGTGTAGAGAAAGAGAGGGTGATGAAAAGTAGGATTTGATTTATTAGTTTACCCTATGTGTATTTAATTTAGTTTATCAGTTTTCTTTTTTTCAATTATTTTCCAGCAGTTTTATTGTTCGGTATTCTAATTCTAGAGTAGAGAGAGAAAAGAGGTGTGATGAGGGAGAGAGGAGAAAGAGGTGAAGCGTGTAGGGGAGATGATGGAAGAGTGTGCAAGATAGAAAAGTTTTGGGTAAATTTGATGTTGGTCCCTTTTACTAATAAGGTAAATGCCTATTAGTCCCTTTTAGAAATTTAATTTGGTCTTGGTCTATCACCTTCAGTTGAACATCCGGTCAACCATTATCTTGTTCAGGTGCTTCTAATGACACAAAAAAAAGACCTGGATTACCCTCATTTGAAATAGGATTGTTCATGTTGGATTACCCTTTCTATGCCCCAAACTAAAATGAGGGTAGTTTAGGTTTTTTTTTTTGGACATATATGAAGTACATGAACAAGATATTAACTAGATGGTCAACTGATGGTGAGGGACCAAGATCAAATTAAAGACTAAAGGCATACCAAACCCAATTCAACAACAAATTAGGGAATAAATAAGATATGGACAACTCTTTTCTTAAATTAGGGTAATCAAAGTTTTTTCTTTAGGTAAATTTTGATGGTGGTCCCTTCTACTATTGGGATAAGTGTCTTTGATCCCGTTTACAAATTGTGTTTGAGTGTTGACTGTGAGGTCAAGCGTATGTCCACAGGAGCCATGCGTGTGCCAACTAAAATAACCCAAATACTCCTCACCATCTTCTCCAACCCATCACTGCTCAACACTTACATTTACGACCAGGAATAAAACCCTAACTGCTTTCCATGCCTGCTTTGTAGCCATGGTAAGTCACTAAACCCCATTTTCTCTACCTACGAACAATGTCTTGTATTGATTTCACTCCATTCCACCAGACTTCAAGCGACACTTCAATCTCAAGCTGCTTCAACTTTGTCTGTGATTTCGCCTTCAAACTTGTTTGGTTCCTCTTCACTTCGCCTTCAACTCCAAATTGATCGTCGTGGGTGGTTCATATTTAAACTATCTCGCAAGCACGCGCTAATTCCACTAGTTCATAATCAATATCTCTGTGGTTCTTCTTCACCTTTGTGATAGATCGGGATTAAACCTTTGTAGGGTTCATTATATTTCACTGGTTGGGGTTGCAACTGTAATCCCATCGATTTTGATTGCAATTATATTGATCGGGACTTCTAGTTTCAATGATCTTGTTTGAAATTTCAGACATTTTGTCTGCCATTGAGATTGCAATACTTTGGGCTTGATTTCGACTCCAACAAACAACTCCATTTGATTTCGAGAACTCCATCACATATCTTTCACCCAAATTTTCGTCGAATAAATGCTCGTTGCTCATAGATTTGCCTAAAAAAGATTGTAATAATGGTTTACCAATACAAATTGATTTCTTGGGGAGTAATTAATGTGTTTGTGAATGGATAGAAGAATATCTACTCCCAATTTGAGCTCATGTGCATCAAGACATTAGATAATTTGGGTTAGCTTTACGAAGGTAGAAATGATAGAGTTCAGTGACTTACCATGGCTACAAAGCAAGGCTTGGAGAGAGCTTGGAGAGAGCATCTGTGTTTTCTTCCTGATTGCAAATGGAAGTGTTGAGCATAGGTGGGTTGGAGAAGAAGGTGAGGGGTATTTGGGTCAATTTAGTTGGCACATGCATGGCTCGTGGGGACAGCGTTTGACCTCATAGTCAACGATAGTCAGCGGCGGTCAAGGGACCAATTTCATCAAAGGCACTTATCTCATTAGTAGAAGGGACCAACATCAAATTTACCTCATTTTGCATTATGTGAAAAGCACATGCACAAGATAACGGTTAACTAGATAGTCAACTAATGGAGAGGGACCAAACTCAAATTAGATTTACAAATAGGACTAAAGCCATTTATAGTACAAAGGACCAACATCAAATTTACCCTAAATTTTTTGGGCAAGGGAGTCGCCATGAATACAACTTCAATTGCTCAGTTTTGATAACAGGAACTTTTATTTCTCGAAGGAAATAAGAAGCAACCATAGAAAATACCTGTAAAGATGACAATAGGGAGCCATGAAGTACTTTATTCTCCACCACGCACCTGCAACACACAATTAAATGTGCCATTTTCACATATCTGAGTACCTTCTTAGTAGCAATGAAATTTCTATCCCTGATAATAAGAGCTTACCCTAGCGTATCTTTACTTACATCATCTGCAGTGTATCTGGTGTATCCTAAGCCAGTGTAATCCCAAACCTATAAGAAAAAAACATGTAAACCAACGAGCTTCAAGAATAAACATGTTATTAATATCAAAAGTCTATGGTCAGCCAACACAATGATATGAATCTTTGACCAGCACTCCAGCCCATAATAATGGAAATGAAATGTTGAGTTCATCAACCATTCATCTATGTGTAAGGTATTAGCATAACCAAAGTGAAGAAAAATCATAGTCGGAGACTTCAAATAAATCATTTTATGTATGAACAACAAACCCCATGCAATCACCTGCATCTTATAAAAAAAAGCATGTCGATGTTGTAGAACATATTCCCAAGCACCAACATCTACAAAAGTGTCCATTGGTTAATGATGAAACAGAAACACTTGGATAGCTTTCCTTCGAACATAACCACCACATCACAGTTGATACCAAATGAATGATAGCATTCAAACTATAAGCATGCAATCCACTCTTTATGCATTTCAAGAGTAGACAGGTTTTTAAATTTTACTTTATATAATTGTGCCAACATAAACCAAAAAAAAAAAAGTTTCCAACAGTGATCAAAGAACCAATTACGGAGAAGTGACAGCATGCTTTAGTCAAACACTAGAAGATAAAAAATGAGTTGCTCTAGGCATGAAACCAAACCAAAAAAAAAATGATTTCAGTTATCTACAACTCAGGTGGAGGAAGCTATCTGCAATGAATCTGACATGGAAGCTCAAACCCACCTAGAAATCATCCAAATCGTAACTGTATTCCTAGAACCACAAGTTTACAAGATTCATACAGAGACTCTGCAATCAAGAATTAACAGAAATATATGGAAGTGGGGGCAATCCAAAATAGAAAGAAGAAGTATTTTCATAAAAATAAATAAATGAAGCCATTTTTTTGTATGAAAGAGCAAGAGTTTTGTAAGCCAATAAAAATTGAAAAAAATCAGTTAGGTGGACAAAGCAGGACAATCATGCATGAAGCACCAAAGGAAATGCTCGATTTCAATCTATCCATTTGTTCTGAAGTATCTAATAGTCACCGACTCTTCAGTGATGGACTGTATGTGTAGTAGAACCAGCACAAACCTAAAATACTGAAGTCCTAGCTAAGATGCCTAATTGAACACATCCAAACATGAGGGTGAAAATGAAAGTTCATATAAACCTATGTTTTATGTTTTGAAACCTGCGTTTAACGTTTTTAAATGTTTGATCGTGTGTGTGTGTATATATATACAAATAAAAAGGTCTTACTATAATTGCAATCTAGTCCTAAATCGAATGAAAGGAGTGATGACTTTGATTTCGCATGGGAAGATCAAAATCTTCAGCAAGGGTGATAAAGTGAACTTTTGATGTTTTTGATAAAGATTAGAAGTTCAGAACGAGATATTCGACTTTTTGGATTATAGTTTGTCATGTTTAGGATGTTATGGTTTTGAAATATTGTTGGCATTGGTTGCTAGAACATTTTGACTTCATGGTATTGTTCTCGACTTCTTGGATTATTAGCTTTGCTTCTTAGTTTGTTTAGCATTTACTTACTACTTCCAAATCAGAAGAAGAGAATACTTATTGGCATTGGTAGCTAGACCATTTCTTTGTGCGGTTTATCACATTCCACCAACTAAGAAATCAACATCTTACTAGTCTATAATACCAAATCCATAGTAAGCCGCTTCGACAACACCAACAATGTACCTACTTTGTTACCATTATGCCACAATAAGGTTATCCATGGGGTAGTTTGTAAACTGGGTTTTGCCAAAGCTTTTGACACCATTAGCTGGAGCTTCATCCAATACTTGCTCTTAAGAATGGGCTTTAGTCCTAAACAGAGATCTTGGGTTCACACTCTACTCGGTACAACCATGTTCTCAATCAAAACAATGGTTCCCCCATGGTTTCTTCAAGGACTCCAGAGGGGTCAGGCAAGTAGACCCTTTATCTCCCCTTATGTTCTCTATAGTTAGACAAGCCCTAACTCAAATGATCCTTAGGGACAGACAGCAGCTTACATCCAATCGAAGGTTTCAGAGTTAATGACCAAAGCACTTCCATTCCCATACTGCAATATGCAGATGACACCATTCTCCTCCTAGACTGTCACCTTCTTCAATTCAAAGCCATCCACTCTATCCTACTTTGGGTTGAGGTGGTCTCTGGATTGACAATCAATTATCAAAAATCAACTCTTCTCCCAGTTGGGAACGTGTCAAACCTACCTACTCTAGTTGACATCCTCAATTGGGCTGAAGGGAAGCTGCCCACTAAGTAGTTAGGATTACCCTTTGGTGCCAAATTCAAAAGCAGGCAAGCCCAAGAATCCACAGTGGATAGAATCAAATCTAGGTGGTAGTTTGAAAAGCCAAGTACATTTCCAAGGCTGGATGGATCACTCTCATAAAAAATACTCGCACCAGTATCCCGGTTTACATAATGTATGCCATTCCTATTCTCATATATGTTGTGAATGATACTGAGAAGATTTAAATAGACTTCCTTTGGGGTTCAAATGGGAGGTCTAAGCTACTACACCTGATCAAATGGGCTGACATTTGCAAGCCAAAGAGCATAGGGGCACGGGCAAAATGGCTTTAGAGATTTGGAAAGAAGAAGGAGCTCTTTGATTGAGGTGGGCGTGGTTCGGTTCAATTCGATCACCCCCATACCGATACTGTTTTCACATTAAAATTTCGCTACGGTTTGGTTTTTTGGAAATTTTGAAATTGGTACCGAATACCATCTTGATGAGGTTCGGTACCAATTTTGTTTCATCCCAAATTTTTTTTTACCCAAATTCACCTACTATTCCATTAAGCTAACCACTATTCAGCGTGTAAATTAATAAAACAAAAGGGGGCAAAGGGTTGTTCGAGAAAATATGGGAAAACAGGAAGGAGAGAAGAAGATGAGGTGTTGTTGTTTGAGAGTGGAGAGGGTCGGGTTCTGCTAGATTTGCTTCAATTCTGCTAGATCTGTTTCAGTTCGACACTAGTTGTAGAAGACAAAGAGTTGTCCAATGGATCTGAGACCCTAACTAGAGAAACTTAGAGAAAAAAACAGGGGAGAGCACTTGAAAAAGGAAGACATGTAAACTCGGTGTGTATGCATGGGTTGAAGAAGATGGAGGATTTGTTGACAGTAAGTTTTGGGTGATTTTACATTATAGATTGCGATGGAGGAGAGAGGGGGAAGACAATCGGAGAGAGAGCAAAGAAGACTTACTCACGAAGAGAAGAGGCGATCGTAGTGTCTTCTTCTTGCTTCCATTGCTGAAGCTCGATAGAAGTTTTGTAAGCTTTAGAACTCCATCAACAAGAGATCGGAGAGAAGAAAAAGGCACCACGATCATTGCTTCCATTGTTGCGAAGGATCTCTTACATGACTGCCTCTCCTTTGGGAGTCGAACAATAGGTTCACTTTCTCTACTTTATTTATGTGGAAAACGTATCACAAGGAAATCTAATGGCTTGAAACAAATTCAGATGTACATTGTTCCTCCTCGTTCCATAGAGAAGAGGCGATCCTGGTTTTTTGTGGCTAAGATTGGGAGAAAGGAGGCGGATGAAATAGACATTGGGTTGGGTGATAGTGACCGGCTAACAACAATGAATATTCCTAAAGGGAGGAAGGGGTGGGGAGGAGGGACAAGCGGCGATCGGTGGTGGGCGTTGGTGAATCTAAAACAGAAAGAGATGGAGGATGGAGGGGCGACTATCGATGGTGATGGTAGGTGAATTTTAAATAAAGAGAGAAGAAGGATGAGAGGGAGTGGTGTTGGCGATGGGTGGTGGTGAACTGCAGAGAGAATGAAAAAGGAGGGGAGGGGATTGAGCAGTGGTGTGGTAGTGACCAGAGAAAGGAGGAGGGTAGAGGGTCCGACAGTGGAGGTTGTGATGAATTGATCAAAAGAAGAGGTTGTGGTGATATGCAAAGAGAAATAAAGAGGATACGAGGGAGTTTAGTGGGGTGGTGGTGGTGAGTAGGAAAGGGTAGGAGTGGGTTGGAGAATATGACCATTTATTTTTACTTATTATTATTATTTTTTAACCATTAGATTTTTCTCAGGATACATGGTGTGGATCACATTTTTCTCGAGATGAATTGCTCGAGATTCAAAGCTCCTCACCCCTTAGATCTGAGAAAGGTATTTTAGTCATCAAAATATTGACATTTTAAAAACAGCTCGTGACTTAACAACCAACGTGCTTATTAGACCAGTAGTCTTAGGCATAATTGCAATATAGATATATATTGGGGCAACTTCATATTAGCTATTTATTATAGAAAGGGGGAGCAAAAGTAACCCAAAGAACAATTTGGAACGAGGAACATGTGAATGCTTAACTGAAATTAAATATTAAACTTCATGTGAATGCTTAACTGAAATTAAATATTAAACTTCTAAATTGAAAACTTTGAAGGATGACCAAGATGCCAAATGCCATACCTTTGAAAAAGGAAATAGTTGAGGGAGTGACTATATTGACCCTAGGATCAGGAAGATCGTCTTTTTTCATGTCGCGTTTCTTTGCTAAAAATGGATTGTTATTGATAATTGCAACCTTTAAGTGCTTCGTCAATTGCATGCTTGCTAAAATAAACAAACAAAAAATAAGTTATGGAAACAAGGCTATATGAATCTCTACAAGTTAGGAGAACTACAAGCAGAAATAAGATTTGTTACATCTAATTCTTTGTTATTTGTTTCCCTTTACATCATTTTTTGTTCATTTTTCCATCAACAAACTAACAGAGATGTGGCAATCTAATAGAATTAAAACTGTAAAATAAATAGGAATTAAAAAATAATGCGATAATTGAAAAATGTGTCGACCTTCACTCTGTCGATCAACCTGTATCACAGTGAAGGTGGTAGTGGGATGTACATCAATAACAGATAAGGGTGGGGGTGTAGGACAAACTAGTTCAGGTGGTAGTAATATGATGTCATACATGGGTGGGAGTCGCATGGGAGAAATGGATGCAGGTTGGATGTAAGAGGGGACATAAGTGGTTCGTGGTGGAAAATAGTAAATTTGGGGATAATCGTTATAAGACACCATGGAGTAATGGGTTATACTTGGGCTTGGGCTATATTGGTACTGGTGTGTAGACGGGGAATAAGATGGGTACAGGTAGGAATAATAGGGCTATGGATACGGGTCACAATATGGGTCACTCATTTTTTCCAACGACTTACTTTTAGGTTGCTCTGATAATACTGCGGTGGATATAGCTGCTTGGGACCACGGACTTAACTAATAAAAAGGACCAGGAACCTAAGTGAAATAATAGGGGAGGGACTAAAATATAATTTCAACAAAAGCTTCTTCTTCAACCAGACTAAAACAAGTCATAAGGGAACGAGATAACTTTGGCTGTGATAGGGAGGGGGCTACAAAAGGGAGAAGGTTGTGCTGGAAGGTAGTGGCATCGGAGGCTGGGAGGGGTTCCGATGGAAATTGATCGACGGACTATTGGGGGGTAACGATCGACGAAAGGTTAGGAAGGGGAACAATGCTTGGCTGCTGGCACGACCTAGTGGATGATGAGGAGGATTGTTCCCTGATGGCGATGATGATGTCTAGTAGCAGAAGGAGACGTGAACAGTGCTTGGCTACTGAACAGTGATGTCGATGAACACAATTTTTTTTGTCTTCTCTATCCTCTTCTCTTCAAATCTCTAATCTTCTTCTTCTTTCGAACCTCTTTTTTTTTCAAATCGAACCAACTAGAACCATTTCGGCTCTAATATCAATTGATAGAATTAAAACTGTGAAAAGAATCAGAAATTGAAAGTCAATACGATAATTGAAAGAAAATAAATCAACGATAAAATAAACGAAATAAAATTATTTTCATAAATCAACTTATTAACAATGAACAACCTAAGCCCCTTTTATAATAACCTAACTTCTAAAACAAGAAACAAATCCTAAACCTAATTAGAAACTAAAACCCTAATCATTATGGACTCTTACTAGAGAAGCCTATTACAAAATACTAGAACTAATACTACTATTTCTGAGTAACTACATTTTGTTAACCATTATATTACTCTTGCAAAAGGATAAGATTGTCTTAGTTGCCCAGATTCTCAATTTGCTTATCATGATATTTGCATTATCTATCCCTGGAGTCCAAAGATAAAATTCATTTCATTTTCATTTCTATTACATGTGAGCCTTCTTATATTGTTTGGTGCCGAATATATATGCTAATCAAAATGAATACAAAGAACACTAAACAATATATATATATATATATATATATATATAGCACATAAGATGTTGTTCATGAGAACAGAAAATTGCACTAGAATGAAATAAAGTAGCACATACAAAATATGGAGATTTTGAGTCAAAAGGAAGATCTTCAAGGTGAATGAGACAAGACCAAGCATATTCAATGAAGCTGGAAATGGGAAGGTCGCATGGATCATCATGACAAAATGTCAAATACCTTGGAAATTTCACTTTGCTGAGCCTAGTTCTAAGATCGATAAAGAGAAAACTACGAGTGAGAAAATAATTGGCAATGTGGCTCTACCTATGATGTTGATTAGTAAAAGTATCCAAATATGCAAGACACGTGGCCTTGCTTGCAATCAAAAATGTAGCAAATACTACATCTCGATCAGTATTACAGTCTCCACCTCGAGATTCACGTTAACTTGGTCGATTTTATTTGCGTGTACTACAAAGTATTGTTTATGTGCTACCTCGTAAGGTGCATTCTAGACCCAACATGATCATATGCATCAAGATGCCTACCTTGAGATTTGCACCAACGTAATAAGAAATAAGAATAACTATCGGTACCCCTAGCATGTTATTGATGTATCGCATGTAATACAACCATCATGAGAGCACTATAGTGGCACAACATCCTAGTCATAGCTTCTTTTTTTAATCAGCAAAACAAGAATATTTCATTAAAGAAAACCAACTAGGTGCATTCTAGACCCAGCATGATCATATGCATCAGGATGTCTACCTTGAGATCCGCACTGACATAATAAAAATAACTATCGGTACCCCCAGCAAGTTCTTGACGTATCACATGTAATACAATCGTCGAAATTCGATGAGAGCACCATAGTGGCACAACATCCTAGTCGTAGCTTTTTTTTTAATCAGCAAAACAAGAAGTATTTCATTAAAGAAAACCAACTACTAGCGAGGCTGGCAGAATGAGCAAAAATGTACATTTATTTATTGTTCACTATATCTCTCCAATCAAACATATAAGAGTACTGAGAATCTTTAAAAATGCCCCAACTATATCCCCAAACCCATAAGGTGACTCTGATGTCTATCCACAAACTATGTACATCTTTCGTACTTCTCTAAAAATCATATTATTCCTTTCTTGGCCGCAACACCCAAACAAAAGCGTGGAACATTCTCTCCCAAAGCCACTTTCCTAGTGTGGACAATTGAGCTTTGACTCCATTTTCTGCAATCCATAGTTCAGCCCATTCAACAATAGTGGTGGAATTAGGGGCATTGATTTTGAACTCGTGATCACTACTCTCCTGGCCCTGCCCACAAAGGATACAATGATAAGGGAGTTGCATTTCCCTTTTGTTGATGTTATCCACTGTGAGTGCTTTGCCATTCAAGAAGGTCCAAAGAAGGCAGCACGCCGATTTCTTTCACCCACACCAAGCTATGGAGCTTATGAGCTTTCAACTCTTGGGCAGAGACTTGAGACTGTGTAGCAATCATTCGTAACAATCTTTCACTGTGAACGACCTATCCTTGCCACCCCACAACCATTTGTCACTTGCATCATCATCCAAATGAATTGAGCTAGTGGCTTGTGAGAGGTTGATCATTTGGGGAAGTTCCCAATCATTGAGATTCCTCCTCAAGTGAAAGTCCCGAGAGATAGATTATCCGCAGCACTGTGGGGAGACTCAAACTCAATAATTTTGCCTTTCTTCAACTTACAAGCACTATAGATGGCAAGGAAAGAGAGTTTGCGAGGCTGCTCCCCCACCCATTTGTGTTCCCAAAATTGAATTCTATCGCTCTTGTTAGCTTCAAATATGATGTGACTTTCCAAGAGTGGCCTGAGAGACATGATACTTATGAGTGTTGATATGAATCTGGCCTGAGAGACAAGGTTGTACCAGTTTGCTTAGGACTGGATATATACCGAAGTTTCCTACAACTACAAGTACTAATTCCTACCCAAGTTGGGACCATTAGAAGAGGTCTCATCAGACAAAATGAAATTCCTCATCTCATCCTTCTTTTTGATGCCTCGAAGATGTGTCTCTTTCTGAGGATCCTGATGAGGGGGTATGGAATGGCAAAGAAAATACCTTTTCTGTGGATAGTTCTCACTCCTAGCTTTGCAAGATGCCTTGGCATTGTCTACGCAGGACTGCTTGGATGAAGGAGCTCCCCTCTAGAGCCAGTTTCTTTCTTTGGTCTACTGGCCATGGCAAGATTCTCCCAGTGGCAGGTTGATAGATGGAGGTCTCACTATTCCCAATAGATGCAGCTTAAATGAAAGTGAGCAAGAGACCCTTGAGCAGATGTTCTTCACTTTCCCCTTCTCTATTCAAATCTGGTCCTTCATTTACTCCCAAGCTAATGCTCAGGTCCCTAAGGATCATTCTTTTCTTCAGCGGATCTCTGCCTGGCAAAGAGTCAATCTTTCTATTAAAAGCAGGTGGCTGTGGACAGACTCTTAATTGCTACTTTAGTGGTGATTTGGAAGGAAAGAAATAGCAAAATCTCAAAGGTGTCAAGAAGAATCTGGACTCAGTTGTCAATGATATTAAATCCTTATTATGGTACTGGGGTTACACTTGGGATATTTTGAATGGGTTCCCTTCCATGGCTGCATGATTGACTGAGCTAGCATTTACAGTTTTTAATCCCCTGGTTACTTGCTCTTTCTTATTTTAGTTATCAATATATTACCTGTTTGTATTGATTGAAAAAAAAATTAATCTTACCCCCAAGTACTTGCAACTCTCTGTGCTCCTTCTGATTTGAGCGTCGGAGAGTCTTTGCAGGTATAACCCCCGTCCGGTTCCAGATCCAGCTCATCCAAGAGCAGGCAGTTATGCCAGCACCAGAAACCCAGCCAGCGATCTCCGTCGAAGCATCTCAAGGAAGGCCAGGCAGCAGATTTGTCCTGACAATTATGATCCATAGATCTTTCATTTCTTTTACATGGATCACCTAGTGTTTGCGAATTCGCAAACACTAAGGATACATTACCAAGCAGAAGATATCCACCAGAACCAAAGTAAGAGTACAAGGGTTTATCACAAGTCACCATGTACCAACATAATCATGGCTAGAGTAAGTGAATATCACCCTTTGCCCATGTTCATCTTTGCAAATCACTGATTCATGAAACAACTGAGATTCTTGGTTTTAAAAATAAGAAGGTTTAGAAGTTCCATCAATGCACCTTTCCAAAAAGAAAAAAAAGTTCCAGCAAAGCTTTCTCAAGAACATTGTAATTCAGGCGTTGAGGCAGAGGCAAGGCGGACGGGCCTAAAAACGCGTGAGGCGAGGCGGACGCCTCAGTGTAGTGAGGTGGTCTTAACATTTTTTAAAGTTTTATTATAATAAATTGAAACATATTCAGCATAGTAGTATACATCATCATTTTGATAAGTATCATAAGCAAATATGTAAAAAAAAAATGACACAACTACCTAGAATCGAAATGGAAATATAATAAAGTTGTATAGCATAGCAAAAAGATGCACTACATAGTGTCAAGTAACTTGCAAACATCCACTAAATTATCAAAAATCAATAATCTTAAAGGAATAAAAACTTGAGAACATTGAGCATTTTTTTAGAAGAAATTGTTGGTAAAAAACTACAAGTATGATCATTATTGGTATTCCAAAAGCAAATCATTGAACTATGCTATGAAAAATCAAGATTGATCAAAACATCATGTTTTCTCGAAAAATAATAAATAAAAGTGTGGCAAATTTATCAAAACTTAAAAACCTTTTATCTTGTTTTTATCAAATTTATCAAATATTACACCAAGAAACATAAAACCCTATTATAGAGTCGGTTGCAACCTCTTTTTTGTTGCAATTGGGCTTCAAATGGGTTGTAATTGGGCTGGCTGCAACCATTTTTTGGAGCAGTCAAGAAAAACATGAAGAAAACCTCACAAGGATGTCAGGAACTCACAAAGAAAGCTTTCAAATACTCCAATAGGACTTTAAAAAAGTTGTGGCTAAAGCCCCTTAAATAGATTTTTAAAACCACAATGAAATAGGAACATCAGAAGATATAAGTTTTGTGAAAGTAGACTCTGTCCTGCAAGTAGGGCTTAAATCATGCACAATCTTTGAATCTGAAAGTTTTAGTAAATTGATCAAATGAGAACCTCAATGGTCATGCAGGTCTGCTATGCCCAGAAACCTGAGCCTGCTCGACTGTTCGATCATAAGCACTGAAAAGGTGTGGAAAAAAAAACCTGAAACACAGAATTACCAAAAATCATGTTTCCAATAACATGAATGAAAGCAAGTTTTAAAACATTTATCTATGTGTGTCCTAGGGCCTGCCAACGTTGCTAGATGTGATCATTCAGTGATAGACATTTTGCTTGTTCATTTGCAGCATTAACACATGGAGCAAATGCAGTTTTCGACTCACCCTGAAAATCAGTTCAATGTAGATAACAAATAGGAAGCACAGACACTATGTCCATTATGAAAATGACACTTGTCAAATGCATAGGACATGGCTCCATATGTGTTACCGGGACTAACACTTGGCATGCCACAGGCAATCCCCAAACCCTTCTGCTGTTTTATTTTATTTTTTTATTTTTATTTTCACTTTCATTTTTTTATATTTTTTATTGTGATTGAAAGATGAATAAAAAGAACAAAAAGAACAACTGATTAAGGCTCTTGCGTTGTGCCAATGAATGTCGGTGAGCAAAGACACATACAACTAACAAATTAGTTGAAGGAATGAAATATGGACAAATTTATTGATTATTTTTTTGTTATGAGACATGATCTAGGTAGGAGTAAAAATTGTAAGGTTATACTAGAGGAGTGTCTGACAAACCAACATAGGTTGTTAGTCCTTGATTTTTGTCTTAAGAGCAGGGGTCATATTGCTAAAGGACAGATTAGATCGAAAATTAAGTGGTGGACCTTCGATGTGTGCCAGAAATTTAGAAAGAAGATTTTGAGTAGTTTACAAAGGGTGGAGAATCTAGAACCAAAAGATAGGATTAGTAGCGCAGATCTTTTGAGCATTTGACGAATCAAATAAGAAGAGAGGCGAAGGAAGAGTTAGGAGAGGCCAAAGGAGGAGGTAGATATGATAAAGAGACGTGGTGGTGGAACGTTGATGTGCAACAAGCCATTACAGAAAAGAAAAGATGCTTTAAGGAGTGGCAAAGAGATAGATGCTTAGAGTCTTATGAACTCTAGAAGCAAGCTAAGAGGTTGGGTAGTAAAGCAGCAGGGAAGCAAAAAAAAGAGCATATGATGATCTGTATAATAAGCTAGGTACAAAGGAAGAGGAGAAGGATATCTTCAAGATAACTAAAGCAAGATAATGAAAAACTAAGGATTTGAGTCATGTTAAGTGTGTTAAACATGAGGATGGAGGAGTTTTAATGCAAGATAAAACTATTTTAGATAGATGGAGGGATTATTTTTGGAACCGACTCAATGGGACACATATAGGGGAGTTAAAACTTAGAGAAGCATGCTTCACAGGAAGGGAGGCATCGCGTGTTCCATAGCAGAGTTAGTGCCAAAGAAGTAAGAAAAGCTTTGAAAAGAATAAAGAAAGGGAAGGCAATTGGACCGGATGATATACCAATTGAAGCGTGGAAATATTTGAGGGAAGTTGGGATTTAATGGCTAACTAGGCTCTTTAATAGGATTTTGGAAACTAGAAAAATGTCAAATTCGTGGAGGCACACATTGTGGTACCAATTTATAAGAACAAGGGGGATATTCAGAACTGCTCAAACTTTAGAGGGATAAAGTTTATGAGTCATACAATGAAATTTTGGGAGAGGGTCATAGAGTGAAGATTTGAGAGTTTAACCACTGTTTCGAAAAATTAATTTGGATTTATGCCGGGTAGGTCTAGTACAGAGGTCATCTTCTTGCTTAGGCAAATTATAGAAAAATATCGAGAGGAATGCAAGATTTTGCATATGATTTTTATTGATTTGGAGAAAGCCTACGATAGAGTCCCCAGGGAGTTAATTTAGTGGGTGTTTGGAAGGAAAAAAGTGTATCAATGTTATGTCGATATTATTAAGGATAAGTATGAAGGGCTGTAACAAGTGTGCGCTTAGTAGGCGAGATGTCCAATGAATTCCAGTATTAGTAAGACTACATCAAGGGTCGACCTTAAGTCCATACCTCTTTGCTTTGGTTATGGATGAGTTGACGAGACATCTTCAAAAAGATGTACCTTGGTGCATGTTGTTTGCAGATGATATTGTCTTAATTGATGTGATTAGTGAAGATTTAGGTCAAAAATTAGGTAGGTGGCATGAGGCATTAGAGGGTAAGGGTTTTAGAATTAGTCATTCGAAGACAGAATGACTAGTGTGCAACTTTGTTGTGAATCAAGAGGGAGGAGTAATTCAATTGAGATCGAAGGTGTGGAGGTTCCAGAGTATGAGGCTTTTCGATGTTTAGGATCTCTAATTCAAAATAATGGGGCTATTGGAGAAGATGTAGACCATAGAATTAAAGCTGGTTAGATAAAATAGAGAATGACGTCAGGAGTATTATGCGATAGAAGGATGTCTGCAAGGTTAAAAGGAAAATGCTATAAGACAATTGTTCGACCAGTCATGCTTTACGATTCAGAATGTTGGGCTACTACGGGACAACATACGCATAGGATGGCAATAGCATAAATACGTATGTTAAGATGGATGTGCGATAAAATCCATAAGGATAAAATTAGGAATGAAATAATTAGAAGATACTTAGGTGTAACGCCCATAGAGGACAAAATTAGAAAAAGGTATTTAACGTGATTTGGTCACGTATGGAGAAGACCAAGCACGACGCCAATTAAAAAATGTCTAGATTGGCAAGTTAATGGAGGGGACGAGCGCTGAAAACTTGGATGAAGGAGGTGAAGGAAGACATCAATGGGCTGGATTAGGCGAGGATATGTGGGAAGACCGCATTGCTTGGAGAACCAAAATACATGTAGCCGACTCCGAGAGTATCGGGAATGGACTTTGATGATGACGACGATGAATGAAAGATGGGACAAGGATGTTAGTATGATATGAACTTGTGACTTATAATCTTGAATGACTATTTCATTTATCATACAATGAATATTTTTTTAACATATCTTCTTTTTGGATCAAATATACTAGAAATTTATGATGACATGGACGTTTGTCTTCCCAAGTTTTTTAGTAATGAAACCAATATAAAGCAATTAGGAAGGAAAGAAGACATGCCATGTCAGTGTCCTATGTTTTGAGCTTTCTCGTGTCACCATGTTTGTGCCCATGTGTATTAAGGCCAATAACAATCATCAAAATATGGATGTTATAGGTCCCATATGCTAAAGGAAATTAACATAACACAACATGAAATCAAGAAAAATATAGCACAATCAAGTTGACTTTTGCATATATCACTGTCCAATGTGCAAATTGTGAACATGAAACCAGGGAACAATTATGCATGGTAAAGGATAAAACTAACAGAAGAAGCTAGACTTACATAGAGCACAGGCAAGAGCTATGCCAACCATGCCTCCTCCAACAATAGCAATATCATGTTGGTCAACATTATCTGTAACATCATGCTTCACCTTGTGCTCCTATAACACTTAGAATATAAATAAACCAACTATAAAGCACTCGAGTTCACATAACTAATAAAAGAAATTGTTTAGTGGATCGCAATAGTATTAGCTGGCGAAGGGGTGCAAAGCATAACATTCATAGTGTTCAAAAGGTAAGAAAGCCATTATCCTTGTATACTACTTAGAAATCCATTATCCTTGTATACCACTTAGAAATGCAAAGAGATATGTTGTTTCCTGACTTAATTAGTGTAAAGGTTTTGATGGATTGAACTCTGGGTCTAAGCTATTCTCTGGATCCATTTACACACCTTGTTAAGTCTGCAGTCTCAGCGATCAGATCTCGTTAGTATTCTTCACATTGGGTTTTTTTATTTTTTATTTTCTCATTGTTTTCCTAGTTTTCTAAGTAGTTACTAACTTTTTAGTTTCAAACTTGGTTTTTTAACCATAACTGCATCAACGATATAAGTAAACATGAGCAATCGATATCAACACACAAGTACAACCTCCCTGTTTCTCTTTTCTTTTCAGTCACTCTGGTCAACAGGGTCAAAGTGTGGTAAGGGACCTTTTTGATGAAAGGGACTTTCTAATGACCAAGATTTACCTCATAAACATTGCACATTCTCACCATGTTTAACATTAACAAAACGAAAATAATATTGACCACTTCTGCATGAAAAACATGAAGAACATCATACATATACTAATGAGATAATGTGGTTTTTCTTCTAGTGATGCCCCCGCCCTACAACTTATCATTACTAAGCATCTATAATTTTATGAAGTAATGATCTATAATTTATTTAAATATGCAAGTGTAATTTTCTTCCTCAATGTAACTTCTTAAAACAATTGCACAAGTGTGGAATTTATATCATGTCATTCACAATGTATGAACTTATGAAAGTAGAAAAGGGAGAGTACATCATTAAGATGGACGAAATGGTTGGAACTAGATACTCCAGCAGCTGCATCATTTGTTAAACTCCTTTTTGAAACCTTGGATGCTTGGATAGAGGCCGAAACGTTTCTGGCCACAACCCTATTCAGTAAAAAAGAAAATGTTGATTCAATTATCAAAAAAGAGGAAATATTTCTGTTTCATCCAAAATAAAGAAAATTAAGTGACAAGGAATTACACACGCCCAACTAAAATCAAATTAAGCATTTCCTACCTACAGAGTAAGATGATTGAAATCAAAGGGAGATGACGTATGTGTCAGGAGGTTATTAATAGTCGGATAGTTAAACCAATCATTAAGTTTATGGAAGACTCCTCATATATGGAAGAGAGACACAACCTGTACATTTTAGCAGGTCCCAAGATGCAAATCTCTTTACTAACATTCAAATAGGTTGATATGAATTAAAGTCTATTGACATTTTGATGGTTCTTTCTTCAAGTTTTCAACCCAAATTTACAGGCATAGATGGAGATTTATATTCATAAGTAAACATAACATAATCAAAAGTTATAAGGTTCACGTTACCAACGATTTCAGAAGCTTAGTATCAAAGCTCATGAATTGAGATGCACAGGTGACGCCTAGGCTCCTTTATGAAAATTTGTATGCCTCGCTTTGCGTAAGCTATAGCTATTTAGGTTGTAGCCTGTAGTTATAGGTGGTCGCCTAGTGGACACCTAGGCTGCCCAGGTAAACAAAAAATTCACAATTGTCAGGCACATGCCTTTTTTCTCTCTTCTCTTACATGACAAAATGATCAAACCCATTATCTTCTCGACAAAAAACAACCCATGAAAAAACAACCCATGCCAGTTGCTACAAGGTTTTTTGGCTCGTCTGTACAATTGTGCAACAAGCTTCAATCGAAGCTTTGAAAGCTTTCCAGATGTACAATTAGTGTTCAGCCCCTCCAATCTCCATCCGATCATCAAAGCTTTCAAGAATTCAGACCTGCGCACAGCCCTAGCTTTTCTTCTTCATTTTTTCAAAGTAAGAGCTTCAATCAGTGATTCAGTTCTTCTCCTCTCTCACACTCTCAACTCTCAATCCCTTTGTCTCTCACTCTGTCTTTTTTTTTCTCTTTCTCACTAATCACTCTTCTTCTTTTCCATTTCTTCTCTCACTAGTCACTCTCTTCTTCTTTTCCATTTCTTCTTAAAAAAAACTATCCTCATTTCCATTTATTCTCTTATAATCTCATTCTCTCAAACAATCTCTTCTCCTTTTCTTTTCTTTTTTTCCTTTTTTTCAGAAAATGCAAATCGTGCATTTTTTATTCTTAGAATCTTAGCTCTTTCAAGGATGTCATCATCAAGTTCCAATGTGCGTGTGGAACCATCAAACGACCCAGCTTGAGACTCCAGGCAACCTATACTCAAATGATTATGATAGGCTCAATATGGGGGTTGATGAGTTTCTAGACTAGACAGCTAGAGTCTAGAGCGACCAATTGAAGTTTATATTAGGGATTTTCTTTTTCTTTTTTCTTTTTTCTTTTTTTTCTTTTTTCTTTTTTCTTTTTTCTTTTTTCTTTTTTCTTTTTTCTTTTTTCATTTTTCATTTTTCTTTTTTCATTTTTCATTTTTTTTATTTTTATTTTTTTATTTTTATTTTTTATTTTTTTATTTTTATTTTTTATTTTTTATTTTTTATTTTTTATTTTTTATTTTTTATTTTTTATTTTTTATTTTTTATTTTTTATTTTTTATTTTTTATTTTTTCTTTTTATTTTTTATTTTTTCTTTTTTCTTTTTTCTTTTTTCTTTTTTCTTTTTTCTTTTTTCTTTTTTCTTTTTCCTTTTTTCTTTTTTTTGAGATTAAAAACACACTGCCATGCCATTATAATCATAAAGAAAACAAGGTTACAAGAGTAAGTGAGCTGCTCAAAGAACATAATTTGTGAACAGAAACAAAAGAGTAGAATGTGTTACTCATTCACCCAGTCGTCCCAACTAAACATGAAGTTTTCAAAGGATATCTGCTGTATCACCCCGTGTATTATGCCCCACTGATGGTTATGAGACAGTCATGGGGAACCAACTCTTTCCCTTTAAATGTCCTTCTGCTCAAAGTGAACTCCTCTTTTCCAAATCCATCTCCCAAAAGAAGTGAGGTTAGATGTCTTCCTCCAAATTAACCAATCTTGAAAAGTCTCTTGATGACGAAGAGACAATCTAAACTCATTTAGGAAGCATTCCCACACTGCTCTAGCATAGCTGCAGCTGATTAAGAGGTGATCCACAGTTTCCTCATTCTCCTTGAATAGAACACATTGATATGGAGTATATTTTGGATTTTCGATGTTTAAACTTGATGCTATAGTTGGTCACTTGTTTTTGCTTATGGAATAATTTAGAGAAGTTGAGAGGAGATGTTCTCATACATTACATATACTTCTCACACAAGTCATCTTACACATCTCAACACACAAACTCACTTGAGCTCCTTAGAGCTACTCTCACAATGACTCACAAGTCTTGGATGCCTCAACCCCTAACATCCATTGCCTATTTATAATCTCTCAAGGGAAGTGGAGAATTCTCTAGAAATCCACATTTCTTCCCTTCTTCTCAAGTCTTCTAGAGAACTCTACCTAGTTCTTTTCTTCTTTTCAATTCTCAACTCTTCTAGAGAACATCTCCTCTCAACTTCTCTAAATTATTCCACAAGTTGGTGTTGATAATTCAACATCCCCCCTCAACGTCAATTTTCCGATCTTCACATTCTCACTCACCACCAGCTTGCCAATATTCACGTTCACCAAGGATGCACCGACTCTCCGAAAAACCCCCGTATCGCGTGTCGAACACAGACACGCGCCCGACACGTATTGGACACGCGGTCAACGGTCAAAATTCGTTGACAAGCCCCGACACGGCCCGGACACGGTCCAGACACGGCTTTATATATTCCTCAGTTTTCTTCGATCGATCAATTCGATCCCAAATTTCAAACCCTAAAAAATACAAAGAAGAAGAAAACAGATAGCGGCTGACTCGGCTGAGATACCGATCGACAGAGAGTCAGAGAGAGAGAGATATAAATCGACGGAGAGAGATACCGATCGACAGAGAGTCAGAGAGAAAGAGATATCCATCGACAGAGAGAGATCGATCGACACTTGACAGAGAGAGGGAGAGATCCATCGACGGAGCAGAAAGGATGTTGTCCTCAGCCTCAGGTACTATCTCTTCTCTCTGCGATTTCTTCTCTCTGTGTTCACTGTTCACCTTCTCTTCTGCATTTTTTTTTTCTGTTTCATAATTTGTTTTTTTTTTTCTATTTCATTCTGAGATAAGCATTTTTTTCTGTTTCACAATAGCCTCAATGGTCTTTTTTTTTCTAGTTTCATGTAAATAACAGTTGCTCTGCTTATTCGTGGGTGAAATATTTTAAATATCAGAATTATGCAAATTTATGTTCTATATGGGTCACAGACTCACAAATTTATAGTCGATGGTCTTGTTTTTTTTTCTAGTTTCACTCTGCTTATTCTAGTTTCATGTAAAGAACAGTGTTGGATCAATCATTTATATTCTATATGGGTCACAAATGCTATGCTTACAATGCAGTGTTAAGGCACCTCTTCTAACAAACAATAAGAGTTATCAGATGGTATATACTTCTTTGTATCAGGCCGGACTTAAATTTCTGACTTAATGTGATTATATGTGATATCATCTATTCAGTCCACGTGCATCATTATATAACAACATCCACTCATTAAAAAGGAACAAATTGACCCCACAACGAGCTGAAGATTTAGTGTATGTGCATTCCAACCTTCGTTTTTTGTCAAGAAGAAAACAAGAGTACAAAGAAGGTGAGACAAGGATGTGGGATATCGCAGGAGATACTATTGATTCGTTGGATTTGGATGCTACTGGAATGCTTGAGATTGCCAGTCTTTCACTTGATGAACATGAGGTAGAGGCTGGGCTGTTGAATGAAGAAAATGTGACAATTGATCCGCTAGTTAATGAAGAAAAAGATATGTAGCCGCCTCGCTGGTGAGTTTTTGAAATTATCAATTTACATTTTATTTACATTATCAAGTTAATGAAATTATATTGTTTATGCTTTATGAGTATGACTTGAGCAGTTGAGCTTGACTTTATGATGCATTTGTAAATTTGAATGAATGAATTTGAATGTTTTATTGATATGTTTGGATTGTTTAATAGTATTATTAATTTATTTATGATTTTATGTTCTTATGAGTTACAAAAAAAATATATTAAAAATTTAAGTTTGACCGTGTCGCCGAGTCCTATTTTTTTTAAAATTGTCGAGTCACCGTGTCGTATCTATGTCCGAGTCCGAGTCCGTACATCCTTGACGTTCACTCACTATCTTCACGTTCACACTGCCTTCTCGTTGCACTTCTCCAATATCACGAACAATTGGTTCACGGACACGATCTTCATACTTCATCAATTCCGTGTGCTCCCTTGGCACACAAACACAACTTTCATGTGCTCTCTTGGAACATCCACACAACAACATGCTCTCATGGCACCTTCACTCACAACGTGCTCTGTGGCACTTCCACACAACGTGCTCTCTGGCAGAACAACACAATGTGCTCTCCGGCACAACTCGACCCTATGATCCCTTGTCGTAGCCTACGTCGCCTTCAACACCTGCGTACCAGTCCTCTCACGGGGACCCGCTACATCCACATACATGAACACACTGTGTCGGCTCTTGGCGCGACACCTCAAATTTGGCTTCACTTGTCCATGATCAATCGGCTTCACAGTCTCATGAACAATCTCCACAAACGATTCCTGAAAAAATGATCTTCGAGCGTACGTACGAACAATACCATACGTATGAACAATACTTGTACATATGAATAGTGAACAGTGTCATCTTCAATAGAACAATGTCGTCTTCTTCCACACATGAATAGTGAATAGTGTCATCTTCAATAGAACAATGTCGTGTTCTTCCAGTGAACGGTAACCTCGCAATGAGGATGTCTATGATACCAGATTGTTGAGAATTTTCCATCCCTAGGATCAATTACATCGACACAACAACAATTACACACATTTCTCATACATTACACATACTTCTCCCACAGCTCATCCTACACATCTCAACACACAAACTCATTTGAGTTCCTTAGAGCTACCTCTCACAATGACCCAAGACTCACAAGTCTTGGATGCCTCAACCCCTAACATCCATTGCCTATTTATAATCTCTCAAGGGACGTGGAGAATTCTCTAGAAATCCACAAGTCTTCCCTTCTTCTCAAGTCTTCTAGAAAACTCTACCTAGTTCTCTTCTTTTTTCAATTCTCAAGTCTTCTAGAGAACATCTCATCTCAACTTCTCTAGATTATTCCACAAGTTGTTGTTGATATTCGACAGCCAGTATGTATTTTTAAGCATATATAAGACATAAATAGCACGATTTAAACAAATATCTTCCAAATAGGTCCTAAAAGACATTCATTTATGTATCATAATTATGACCATATACAAGTAAGCTATTGGAATTGACATTCAAGTCAGTGTGTGTGGTTGTATCAAATTCGAAACCTATGTAAGACTTTGACATTAAACATCAGAACCTCGTAGCTAGGGAACAAAGTCGTTTCATACAGTTGATGGGAGAGGATAAATCAAAGAAACAGATGAGTTAGGAATTTTAGCAATCTTCTTTTTCATAATAATGATAAACATTTTAGCAATCTTCAAGAACTGTTAGCAACTGGGAACGACCAATCACAAATTATTAAATTTTAGCCAACAAGTATCATCAAAATTCAAATCTTGAACAACTCAAAACTCAAATTTCATTGCGAATTCAATCTTTTGAACCAATTTTCGCAATGGGATTGGCGTAAAATTAGTTTTGCTTACAAATTGTTTGATTAAATGCAATGGTTCAAAAAAAAAAAAAAAAAAAAAGTAAAAGAAATGGAATCCATACCTGTTCATTCTTGGACAAGCAGAAGAAGATATACAATTAATCGATGAAACACTCAAGATTTTCTTTGAGAGATGCTAACGAGAGAGAGAGAAGAATGCGTTGGTTCTGGTTAGAATTTGAGTGGGTGAAGCATCGGTCAGTGTCAGTAGTAACTCTATGTCCGGAGAGCCAAACGCCAAGATTGGGTTGGAGTTGAACAAAAACTTAAGTGGGTTTGAGTTTGGGTTAAGACGAGGGCAGCGACTATTTGGCACCCACACCGGTCATCAAAATTTTTTATTATTTTTACCTTCTCTCCCGCATCACCCATAAAATTACTATTCACCCATCACTCATAAAATTACTATATGTCAACACCATAAGAAAGTAACCATGCTGCCCGGTTTAGAAAGCGAGCTGGGTTTTTATAGGATCCCATAACCTATTCATTTTCTTCTTATCTCATCATCTCTTCTCAAGAATAAGAACAAAGCAATAACCTGGAAGGGGGTAGCGATGAAGGGGTAATTGATTGCGAGGGACTGTGACCGGCGACAACAAGAGACATAGCAGATGGAGCTGACAACCACCGTCGCCCCTTTCCCTCTCCTTCTTCTCCTTCATGTAGCACCCTTTTTCTTGCTGTCGCGGCGGACCGTGCGAGTGGGGAAGCCGCTATGAAGGCAAAAAAATTGACCCCCGCAAAGGTACCTGCAAGCGAAAACGGGAACCCATCCTCACACAGTCCAATGCGAGGGTCGAAAAAAACAAAAACAGGGTGCAATGGGAAGGAGAAGAATAAGATAAAGAGTTGCGACGAGGAATCAAGGTCGAAATCCACTAAAAGCTCCAGATCTTGTGTTTCTTCGACTTCTTCTTCAATTTCGATTTGAGATAATGAAGAGGATATGCGAGAGGTGTATTAGGGGTGCCCTCAGATGGGGACGGAAGAGAAAAAGATAAATGATAGAAGAAGATGCAGAAAAGAAGAAAAAGATAAGAGAAGAAGAATGGTGGTGGTGGGAATAGAGGAAGTTGGGAATTGAGAATGACCACTCCATCATTTTGAATTTGAGAGGGGGGGGGGGGGGGGGGGGATTTAGGTTTTTCTTTTTATAGGTGGTGTGGAAGAGAGGAGTGGTGTGGGACAGAAAATGCATGGTGTTGGAAAGAAAATATTAGATGGGTGGTGTAGGTGAGAGTAAGTTGTGGCGCCAAATAGTCACTGCCTAAGAAGAGATGAGAAAAGCCCAACACAAAACACATTCGTAGCTATAAGTTGTTACATTTTGCTTTTGATAACCCACTAATTTTTAAATTATTATTGGTATATACTGTCTGAGTTTTTTATTTTTTATTACTCTCTGAGTAATCCGTTCAGTCGTTACTCAGTCAAGTCGTTACTAAGTGCAAATTGAATCACCTAATTTATAATTACATTACATGTTATTTACCAACAAGATGCAAGTACTCATACACATTCATAGGCCAATATCTATCCCGAGTGTAAAAGTAGCTCGACTTTATAAGAATCTATAACTGAGTTTGGAAAATAATGACGAAAGGATGTATGTGAAACCTATTGTTTTCGTTTATAAGAATCTATAACCTATTGTTCACAAAAAGACTCGTGGTCTCTGATTAATCAAGTTTTGATTACTTTATAGTTTATTTATTTATTTATTTGTTAAAAGCATATAACATATATTACTAATAAGAGTTAAGCATATATTACTAATAAGAGTTATAGTATTGTTGGCCTGCTACAACATCAAAGTTGTGAGCCTCATAATTGAGGTCTTTACAGATAAAATTACAAAACTAATGGTTGTGACGATAAAGTAGTTGTTGTATACTGCTAATGAGAGGTCGCCACACCCAGTCAATAGTTGCTCTAGGTTGTCGTTGGTCATCTTACAAAATAGAGAGTAGCGTTACTGAGTCTCAACAAAAAACATGTCATCCACTTCTTAACTTGGATCAATGTTCTAAAAAGCGTTGGCGGTGGGCGGGCGGCGAGCAGGTGCCTAGCGCCCAGGAGCCTAGGCGGTTTTAGGTTTTATATTAGAACTTTAATAATTTACAAAAGTTAAGTATAATACTTTATCAATTATGTCCAATTTAATGCCAATATACATATGCAAAATTTATAAACATGAAAAATTAACAATCATGAACAAAATTTATTAAAACTCAAATGACTGAAGTTGGTCATGATGAGTATTTTATACAAAGTTGAATTTGTGGACAAATATCCAAACCTACTCTTTTATTTTTCTTCAAATTGCATTAATGACCTCAGTCATGTTTGATAAAATCTACATCACTAAAATTGGTATCGGCAGATCCTTTGAGAATTTCATTAAGTAATTATCAATTGCTACATTCAGACATATACTGAATAAAAAATAATTAAATTATTTATTTCCAAAAAGGGGGAAAGAAAAATAAAATAAGAACACAATCAGCCTTATTAAAAAAAAAACTCGCCCAGATCGCCTAGACCTCACCCAAGCCCGCCTAGGCACCTACTCGATTTTTCACCCCGCCCAACTATTAATCTAGGCGTTTCTCTAACGCCTAGCGCCTAGGCCATTTTTTAGAACACTGGCTTGGATAAGAAGAAGAATCGCCTCAGCCGCACGACACTCCAACATGGTATTATCCATCACTTTCCTTGTGATTGGGCAAACAACCGGCACTAGTACCTCTCCGTGCACGTTGACTGCAAAAACTTCGGCTGCTCCCTGTTGAGATGGGGAGAAAAAACTTGCATCATATGTGACCACTATCATCTCTAGATCCAGGGAATGAGGAATATGTTTGAGCTGTGAGGATCTAAGGTTTAGTTTATGACATCTTACTGAATGGATTTGGGCATGTATTATTGCTAACCATGTAGTGGCTATCTCAGTGTGGGAGCCAATAGGAGATGGCGAAAAGGAACAGGAATTTGACTGTGCCGATGACAACTGTTTCAAGGACATGATGAATAGAAATCGGATCGTTAGTGTCAACAGTGGTATGGGCACCCCAATGACTCATGTGATTGGAATTTATTGAATACCATTGGTGTTTTCAAGCAGACCAGGTGTTATGAAAAGACAACTGAAACTTCTGAGCATTGGTTTTGTGGAAAAAATAGTTGTTACATGTCTGCCATATGGTCTGAATGAAAACTATAAACTTAGAGAACATTTCCTCATATATCTTTGAGTGTGTGTTCACAGTGTCCCACATGAACTTTAGGAAGAGGGAAGTACTGGGTATCCCAAAGTTATCATTAAGCCAGTCAATTGAGACGGGCGAGACTAGACAGAGTTGGTGAATGACCGGGCAGAGAAATATCAGATGAATGACATCTTCTGTGTGGCTATGGAAGAAAATACAACAATCCTCTAAAGGTGTGTGAAGTCGAGACAAATTAGTCATGGTGAGGAGGATATTTTGACTGAGCTTCCAGAGTAGAAAAAGGGCAGAAGGAGACACCTTGATTCTTCACAATTCTCTAAGCATCTTAGCATCAGTGTTAAGAGTGGGAAGGAATGAGCTGGAGCATTCAGATTGCTCTATAGTGAACACCTTGGTAGCGCTCTTGACAATGAAAAGACCTTTTTTATCCGGGATCCAGATAAGTATGTCAGGACAATATGAGCGTCTGATAAGTATATCCTGAATGTCACTAGCCACAAGGGCAGGGAATAGGGAATTGATTAAGTTATCGTTCCATTGGGGGTGTTGATCCTTGGGAATGGTCCACAACTTTGAAATTTTGTTGGGAAAATTTTGGGCCTGGGGATTGAGAATACAGTTCATCATAAGCAATCATGGCTTAACCCAACATTTCCTCCAAAGGTCGATATTGTCTCCCGAAAACACTTGCCATTTGATATAGCGCTTGATTCTAGTCAACACAGTGAGATTGCATCTCCAAGCAAAGGAAGCCAAGGACGGAGGTTTAGAAATTTGGAAGAGGTTTTTAGTGTTAAATAAAGCGTTTTAAGTTGGATAACACGAGGGTTGTTAGGGGAAAAGATGACCTGCCACATGCCTTTTGCCATTAAGGCAAGGTTTTTATTCTTCATTGAGGAGATATTAAGGCCGCCCAGAGCCCAGATGGCAAGGCTGAGTGATGCAATCTCAGGTACACATGTGTTTAGCTTTGCTATCTGTTGTCTCGTTCCACCACAAATTGCGAGCGAAAACATCAGTTTTGGTAGTGGTCGAGTTGGGAAGAAGGAAAGTTCGCATGTTGTATAGCGCAATCAAATTAAGGACAATTTTGATCATAACTGCTTTTGCCCGCTTGAGAAATCACTTTTGATTTCCAGCTTGAGAGTTTAACATTGATTTTATCAATAAGGAATTGAAAATCATTGGCCTTTTCATCTGACACAAGTAGAGGCGAGCCAAAATATTTGTCTTTAGGGTCAAAACCACAAACTACCTTGCCCATGGCCATGCATATTGTTTCTTTTCATGTACTCTCATATTTTTATTTGTATGTCTATTGAAAGATATCATCATGGCTAATGAGGAAGAAATGAGATTATTATTTCTGAAGTTAAATTTGGTCAAGAGACACGTGTTGGCGCGCTAGGCCTCATTGCTATTAGGGAGTAGACCATTCCTTA
Source organism: Berberis vulgaris (assembly GCA_963556465.1). Taxonomy (NCBI): domain Eukaryota; kingdom Viridiplantae; phylum Streptophyta; class Magnoliopsida; order Ranunculales; family Berberidaceae; genus Berberis; species Berberis vulgaris. The sequence goes on along the minus strand of OY747136.1, from coordinate 54,051,759 downwards.
TATTCTTTCATGACAACTCCACCTTATTTCACTACACCATAAATGACAATTTGTAACACACAAGTTGTGTTATTAAAAAATTTTGTAACACCACAAAAATCTTACAAATCATGACATTACAAATATTAGTAACACATCCATGTGTTACAATCTTCAAATTTCGGAACATCTCCATGTGTTAGTATGTTATAATGTTCAAATATTAGTAACATCTCCGCGTGTTACAAATTATTTTTTTATTTTATTTTTTTAAATACCACTAATTCCTGATAAGACAATTGTTCGACCAGCCATGCTATACGGTTCAGAATGTTGGGCTACTACGGGACAACATACGCATAGGATGACAGTAGCAGAAATGCGTATGTTAAGGTGGATGTGTGGTAAAACTCGTAAGGATAAAATTAGAAATGAAAGAATTAAGAGATACTTAGGTGTAGCGCCCATAGAGGAAAAAAATTAGAGAAAGACGTTTAACTTGGTTTGGTCATGTGCGGAGGAGACCAAGCACGACGCCAATTAGAAAATGTTTAGATTGGCAAGTTAATGGAGGGTGTAGACAGAGGGGACGACCGTTGAAAACTTGGATAAAGACGGTGAATGAAGATATCATTGAGCTTGGATTAGGTGAGGAAATGTGGAAAGATCGCATTGCTTGGAGAACCAAAATTCATGTAGCCGACCCTGAAAATCTCGGGAATGGGCATTGATGATGATGATGATGATGATGACCACTAATTCCTGATAAGTCAACTTGAACTAAATTTGTTATCTCAATCTATTTCCCTTACAGATCAGTATTGTTAAAGATCTTTCAATCTACAAGTGCAACAAAACCCATAATAGTAAGTAAAGTGAAACAAAAGCATTTTAGAGCAAAGATTATCAGTACTCAAGAGTATTTCGAATCTTAATCCATGCAATTGGTTTATAATCTGTCTTTTGCAGGTATATTGTTGTTGTTCAAATTGGCCACTGTGTTAAAAGTTTTTGATGATTCAAATCACATTGCTTCCAACTCTATAGTAAAACAAGATATTTCGTATTGTTTACAAGAAAGTGTGAATTTGAGGAGGCAGCTAAAACATGTGATGATCTAGACAAAGGTGGCATTGTTGGGCGAGCTGTTGTTGAGATTATGTAATTCGTCCATTCTGAAAGGTACTGAATGCCAGGGCTGGAGGAACCAGTATTCGGAATCTCCTGCAGATTAAAGAATTTCACCATGAGGTTTGTTTAGGATCTGTAATAGGAAATGTGTTAATAAGCAGTAAAACAGAACCCCCAATGTATTAATAGTTCCAAGATATGGTCTCATTAATATATGACATCTAACAAAAGTCACTGGATGTGTTCAGTTTAGCTCAAGTTATAAGATATTCTTTCATACAGTAGGACATTTGTCACTTGTTACACACATGTTCACATGATTAGCCTAAATGATGTCATCTTTCAGAAAAACGAGGTTGCAGAGGAAATATTCTTAGAACATTCTCTGAATTTGTTCACCAAGCTACAAGGATGAAAACATGTTATTTGCATGAATCATAAAAAAAAAAACTCAAAACAAGTGATCAGAAAATCAGGATTACAATCATTACCTGCTGAACCTCTCTGCTCATCCCCATTAATGCCTTCGGTGTTTGTTCCCTTAAGAGATTCAATCTGGTGTTTACGCCACGCACACTCTTTGGTGCTTCAAATGCTCCTACCCCTGAACTTAACCAGAACCCACAAAACAAACACCTTTGTATAAAAGTACCCAAAAGAAAACAAAGAAAAAAAAAGGCCGGTCTCATGCTTTTGAGCTGTCAATACCATGACAAAACTAAAGCTGCCAACAGATTGAAATGTCCATTCTCCATTGAGAGGATGCCAATGGATTGATGCTTCCTTTGAGTTCATTATAACATGTCTACAATCATTATTTTCAGTGATGGTCACACTCAGATATTTGCAGCATTCAATCAAAATCTGAGAACTTTATACTGCAAATCTAAATACATTTAACCTGTCAGAACTGGATTGCTTTTCTATTTAGCAAATAACACGATGTCAGGGGTGATCAGAAAGTTTGAAGCAGTTGCAACCTGTGTACAATTTGGGAAATCCAGATACAGAACTACAAATATAAAACCAAAGCAATTGGTGGAATGATCATAAGATCCATTTTCATTGGCTTGGTTTCATTTCAGAAAAAATAGACCTGGAATCATATTTGAACGTCATGCTTGTTTCCTACAATAAACCCTCTCTTTTATATATGCTCGTTTCTTGAATTGAGTCTATGTTATTCCTCTTTCGGAATACACACTAGTTCCCACTTGAGCGCACAATTTTTTTTTTCATTCTTACTTTTTTTTTCTCTTAGCTACCCCTCTTGAGAGGTGAAAAACATCAAAATGTATAAACAAGAATATCAGTGAGAACATTGTGATAAATGTTAATGAAACGCCGCCTTTGAGATAAGGTTACTTGACATAAAGAGAACATTGATTGGAAGATAGGAATATTAGATGTAACATTGAAAATTAAAGTAACTCAAAACCATGATGACTATCACCACCAATCCTAGTCACGCGGGTGGTAAAAACTTCTTCCACCTCAGCCTGACCTGCCCTTACCCACCCCAGGTAAGTAATTTATGTCCATTTAACTTCCTGCGAGTACTAGACAAGCTAAATAGGAGGGGAGTATATAGAACACGTGTTGCTAGTGTTTATACCAGAGAACTGAATAGTTTAACATGCATATGAATTTGCCAAGTATTGACTAAACATATATCTTACCAGCCTCCATGTCTAGAGAAATAGTCATCATCCAGCGACACAGCCAAAGCTAAGACTACAGCTCTCTCTGACAGTGTCAGTGGACGTACTATCTCTAACTCTTGAATCTGTACACAGGAAACATGTCCACGTGAGAAACGAAGCTTACTAAATTTATGGATGAAATTCAGAATAGATCAATTACCGATGCAGCAAGCCCAGTTTTGGTTGTTGGATCAACATTACCAAATCAGATAGCATACTGACCAACATCAGTTAGGACCTGTACACTGACAAAAACTAGATGTTTATGTTCAAGGCTTCACCTTGGCAAACATTTTGATAAACTATCATTAACTTATACATACTAAAATCATAGATATGGAACAGGAGTTTGTATGTCCCCAAAAGTTTGATTTGACACATAATATGCATTTTAACAAAAGCAATCTTGGTTGGCAATGTTTTAATAATTAGCTAACATGGAATCCCAGACGAGAAACTTTGGATTCATAAATGATGTGTACCGGAAAATTTAGGAAGCTCGCGCCAATTCCAATGGCCATATCTCTTGATGTAAGCTGACAACTTCCTGACATCCTGTCTTCTTTAATAGTCCATGCTCTTCTCTTCAGTCCTGTGTTATCCCCGTTTTATCACTCCCCACTCTAAGTGCAGAAGGGAAACAAGTGGAAGGGCATGAATCTGATGTAAAGAACACAATTACATTCTACTCGAAAACGAGTCAAAATTTTGAGTTCATACGTATTTGAACCAGAAAAGTAAATTATTTGAGTTCGTACTTATTTGTATAAGCAAATTGAACATCATGATATCAACAGCCCTTAAATATATCAAGAAAGGGGCATGAATGATTCACCATTTCTTCAAGCAGATTAATCAGAATGGAAAGCAACACGAAGTCTAAAACAAACAATTTAGTAGTGTTTATAACTTCACTCACAAGATAGAAGTCTTGGGACTCGTAAAGATCTGTAGCATCTTCTCACGCTTCTCTTCCAAGGAAAACCCTCTTTTCTTCGATTGTGCAACACACAAGGAATGCCTACTTCTCCATCAGATAGACCAAAACAATACTGTTAAGAGATTAAGAGAATACTCTATATTGATATTTACATTGAAAGAATTACATGTATTTATATACAAACTATTGTATCTATACTAGGAAACTATATCAATTAGAATATCTAATTGACAGCCTAATTGCCAGCTATATACACACTGTAACACTCCCCCTCAAGCTGGAGCATAAATGTTAATCATGCCCAGCTTGTTACAAAGATAGTCAACCCGAACCCTATTTAAAGCTTTTGTGAAGATGTCCCTTAGTTGTTCTCCAGTTTTCACATATCTTGTAGAAATCGAGCCTTGTTGAATTTTCTCACGAATAAAATGACAATCAATTTCAATGTGCTTAGTCCGTTCATGAAACACAGGATTAGATGCAATATGAAGAGCAGCTTGGTTATCACACCACAATTTCGCTGGTACTGTAGTTTTAAGTCCTACTTCAATTAAGAGCTGATATATCCACATTATCTCACATACAGACTATGCCATAGCCCTATATTCAGACTCTGCACTGGATCGTGACACAACGCTTTGCTTCTTACTCTTCCATGAGACCAAATTCCCTCCAACAAAGATACAATAACCTGAAGTGGATCGTCTATCCATTTTGGAACCTGCCCAATCTGCATCTGAAAAACATTCAATATGAGTGTGCCCATGATTTTTGTACACGATACCTCGTCCTGGTGCTCCTTTCAAGTAACACAAAATTTGCTTTAACGCTGCCCAATGATGAATTGTTGGGGATGACATAAACTGACTGACAACACTGACTGAGTATGCAATATCTGGAAGAGTCACGGTAAGGTAATTCAACTTCCCAACCAACCTTCGATATCTTCTAGGATCTTCAAATGGTTCCCCCTCTTCTGTAAGGTGTACATTTGGAGTCATTGGAGCACTACAAGGTTTTGCTCCCAATTTTCCTGTCTCAGTTAATAAGTCAAGGACATATTTTCTCTGAGATAGAAATATACCTTGTTTACTCCGAGTGACTTCAACTCCCAAGAAATACTTTAACACCCCCAAATCCTTAGTGTGAAACTGAGTATGAATGAAAGATTTAAGGGATGAGATTCCTCTAGTATCATTTCCAGTAATCACAATGTCATCCACATACACAATTAACAAAATGATACCAGCTGCGGATCGTTTGTAGAATACAGAGTAGTCAGACTTGCTTTTCTTCATACCAAATTTCTCAACAGCCTGACTAAATTTTCCAAACCAAGCACGAGGACTTTGTTTCAAACCATATAAAGATTTGCGAAGACGACAAACTCGCCCTGACTCAACCCTGAGCAACAAAACCAGGAGGTTGCGCCATATACACCTCCTCCTGAAGATCGCCATGAAGAAAAACATTCTTGATATCAAGCTGATGTAAAGGCCAATTATGGGAAGCCGCCATGGAAATAAATAACCGAACAGAGGTCAACTTTGCAACAGGAGAGAAAGTGTCAGAGTAATCCACCCCATAGGTTTGAGCATAGCCCTTTGCGACAAGACGGGCTTTCAATTGGGCAACTGACCCATCCGGATTGACCTTAATAGCGAATACCCATTTGCAACCTATAGCCCTTTTGTCTAAAGGTAAATCGACCAGGTCCCAAGTACCATTGTCATCTAAAGCATTCATCTCCTCTATCATTGTATTATGCCAACCAGGATGAGATATGGCTTCACGAACAGTTTTAGGAAGAAAGATAGAATCAAGGGAAGCAATAAAAGAACAAGAGGAAGACGACAAGTTATTATAAGAAACAAAGGAAGAAATAGGATAAGCACACTGGCGTTTACCTTTGCGTAATGCAATAGAAAGATCATCGCTCGGGATTGGATCTGATGACGAAGGAGCAGGTGCAGGACATGAATCATAGGATTGAAAAGAATAAAATAGACTAGAATTACCTGTCATATGATCTGTGGCACCAGAATCAATGACCCACTTGGAGGATGATGAAAGAAGACATACATCGGGTTTACCTGAATCAGCAATAGCGGTGACAGAAGAAGATGAAGACTTTAGTGATTCCTGATACTTTGAGAACCTGGCAAATTCATCAGTAGAGATAAGGACCGATTTGTCAGAGGCATCAGTAGTGATCGCAACATGAGCTGAGTGTTTTTGCCGGTTTTTAAACTGTAGCTTTCTACAGTCAAACTTGGTATGGCCCGGCTTACGACAATAATTGCAAATAATACTTTCAGAATTCGGCGTGCGAGTTTCAAACCCTTGTGAGCTGCCTCCTTTGTGTCCACTGTGATTAGACGGTCTCCCAGGTGCATAGCTGTTATTTCAACTTACCAAAGCACCACTAAGCGGAACAGGTGGAGTAATCTCGGTGCGGAGAACACGACTAAAGACATCGTGTAAAGAGGAGATATCAGACCCAGAAAGAACTTGTGCCTTAGCAGAATCAAATTCAGGAGAGAGCCCTGCTAGAAAACTCATGATAGCCATTTGCTCCCGTTGGCGTTGTTGAACCTTCACATCAGGGCTAAATGGCAACAACATATTAAGCTCCTCATACGTTTTCTTAAACGCCATAAAGTAGTTGATAAGGGACTGATCTTGTTTTTCCACACGATGGAATGCTCGGCAAACCTCATACATGTGAGAGAGATTCCCTTTCCCAGAGTACAAAAAATCCAAATAATCCATTAGTTCTTTAACAAATTCATAGTGATTGATCAAGCCAATTACCTCACTATCAATAGAATTCCGAATCTGAAGGAACAAGCGAGCATCTTCCCTGAGCCAGATCTGCCGCGAATCCTCAGGAGGATCATTAGTCAAATGGTCATCTTTGTCAATACTTCGTAAATAAAGTCGAACAGTCTTACTCCAGTCCAGATAATTCGAACCATTCAACTTATGATCCGTGATTTTAGACATCACAGGAACCACATCAGATACAACCACTGACTTTGTCTCAGCCATAACAGGTCAAATAGGTCAGAACTCGGAATTAAAAAAAATGCCAAAAACAAATTTGACAAATGGGGTTTTCAGAAATCATGCAAAATCTCCCCCAAATCAAGGGAAATCAGGGAACTCAGGGATTAATGGGTTTCGATCACACAAGACGCAGACGCAGACACAGAGACGCAGACGCAGAGAGGCTTGAAAAGCCAGAAAAGCAGAAGATCGATCGACCTGGTGAGGATCGAACGGCGGCCGGAAGGGTTGAATCGACTTTGATCGACGGCTGGAAGGGTCGATCGACTTCGATCGGTGGCTGGAGAGTCGAACGACGCCTAGGAAGAATGATCGACGCCTGGGAAGGTCGGACAGCTTCGAACGACGCCTGTGAGGGTCGATCGGTTGCGGGGAAGGTCGAACGGCTTTGAACGGCGCCTGGGAAGATAGATCAACGCCTGTGAGGGTTGATCGGTGGCCTGGGAGTTCGAACTGCGGTGAGAACCAAACTTCAAATTTCAAACTTTGAATATTAAGCCCTAACTTCAAACTTAGAATCTCAATCTCAAACCCTAAGCTCTGATACCATGTTAAGAGATTAAGAGAATACTCTATATTGATATTTACATTGAAAGAATTACATGTATTTATATACAAACTATTGTATCTATACTAGGAAACTATATCAATTAGAATCTCTAATTGACAGCTATATACACACTGTAACAAATACAAAAATATTTTAAGAAAAGGAAAACTAAATAAAAGAGATTTATTGTGATTGAGTTCCTCCAGTAAAATATTGTTTTTCTAGTCAAGCCAATCATCTATATGAGAGTTTGAAAACTTCATCCATGAGTAAACATCTTAGCTCAGCCTGAAATGATACAAACACTCAGCTCAGCATGCTACCCAGCTAAGTGTGGCTTTCAAATTACAATTGAAAACTCCCACAACTTTTCAACTTGTGAACTACAATACCTATCACATTATTTGAGTATCTGCGTCGACGATGTCCTTGTGATAATGATCGTCCCCATCAAAACTCGACACTTTCTGAAAACTCCTATGTGCCATGTGGTTGCCAAAAGGCCAGAACCAAATATTTCATTATAGATAAATTTGGGCAAAACTACTATCCCCTTGATTTTGACCCACAAAGGCTGTGTTTGGTTTAGCTTATATTAGAACCCATTCTTTTTTTCTTTCAGTTCATAACATAATCTTTCACAAATTCAAATACCATATCTACATAAATAAAGTACAATGCTAAAAGGGATTCAAAATCACCTAATGTAAGACTGTAATTTTCTTATGTATAGATGCAATAATGAAAACTTTGGAAAACTTTCTTCGAACAAAACATCGACTACTAATAAACTACACACCAATCACCATTTCCTCAACTTAGATGTCTGGAAATAAACACTTATACAATTGAACAAGAAGGGTTGAATGACTTGGTACTCAAATTCAAACAGACTAAAAACATCTCAATTGTCAAATAAGATCTGAAAAGATTAAACACTTGAATGAATTCAAGCACAAACTTGGCCGTTTCGTTCATCCATATTTACAATAAGAAGATTGATCTTCAATCACAAAATAATATCCTAAAAACTTGAAAGAGAATTCAAAAAAAAAAAAAAAAAAAAACTTGCTCAGATCATTGAGCAGCTGATCAGGCTCTTTCTCCACAAACTAAACTAAAAATTCAAACACGCTCAACACATCATCTCATCTCATCTCAATTACCAAACAAACGAAACTGTAAATGAAATTCAAATCCAAATAACATTGCAGAAACAAAAAAGAGAAGGAAGAATTGGAGAAGAGAGCGTAGCATACCTCTTGATCAAGCGAACGAGATCAAGTGAAGTCGGATGACGCATTCGATCTTCGAAATTATACAATGTCAGAGGAGATTGAGATTGTGACCTTCGAAATCATGACTCCTATATCGATTGGATAGATCGAATGAACAGCAGCGAGGCGGAAGGTTGAAAACAAAACCGGACAGAAGACCACTCTGGTTTCTCCGGCAGAAATTCTATAAGAAATTGAAGAAGAAGATGCTTATAATGCTATTAATCATGGCGAGAAGAGACGAGAGAAAGTCTGATGGACTGAACTTGTAGAGACGCTCGCTCGGTGTCGCTGTGGATCCAAAAGGGAAATGGGAGAGAGATCGCAAGAGATGGAGAGGGTGAGTGAAAGAGAGCTCGAGAAATCTGAAATCGATCTCTAATTTTGAAAATTTTATTTTATTTTTTTATTACTTAACTTGCTATAATTTTGTAAGGCAAGTTTACGTTGCAAAGCTTGCATCATAATGACGAGTAACAAACTAATGTTGCAAATACTCTATTTTGGTGCAGTAAAATAATAATAAAAATTTTATTTATATAATTATTATTAGTAACTTCAGTCAATAATTAATAACATTTTTTTGGAGTTATAAGACTTGTAACACAATGAAAAATTACAAATTAAAAAATATTGATGTTACTAATTATTTATTTTGGTGTAGTAGTTGCTGTGAGACTATTCAAGCCAATTATATCCCAACAATATCTACCTTGGCGTGAATTGTCACATTTTACAATCCATTTGATCTTCAATCATTTCAAAAAATACGAGGAACCCCTCCACCACCGAACTTATCTTCAACCATTTCGAAGAACCATATTTCAAGAAATACCTCTCTTAACCATCTCGAGGAACACCTAGATTGTAAGGAAACCTCTTGACAAGATCTATAATATCTCAAGGATCTGCGTCTCAAGGAAACCATCGCAAAGCCCTAGCAAAATCGTTGTTGGCGAGCTAGGCACATGGTGCACCTTGGTCCACTATACATAGCAACAATATTGTCCTCAACTTAAACATCACGATTTTGGGCCCCCATCCTGGGCTTATGTGGTGTGGGATTTTCTCCAAAAGGCCTCGTTGCTATTAGGGAGTGGATAATTTCTTATATTCTTTTATGAAAATTTCACCTTAGTTATTGTGAGACTATTCAAGTCAACTCTATCCCAACAACACATTTTTTGCCAATAGATGTTTTGCGTTTTAAAATGAGCACTTGTGCTTGACGAAGAGAGACTGATTGGGTATGATGGATAATACTCACCTTCTTGTTTATGAAGAATCATATGGACTCTCTATGAAATCCCCCCTCTCATTTGGAGATATTGAACACCAAGTTTTGCTTATTTTCACAAGCATCCAGTCGGTCATTTAATAGAGTTGTATATAGGATATCAAAATTATCACATGTAGGCTAATTGAGTATATACACTACCTTGTACATATAAAGAGCATTGTATCCTATGAGATAGATGCCCAATGACTGTCAGCATATTAGAGGGGTGAAAAAAACTTTCGAGCCATTGTGTCCAACGCAAGCCTTGCTCAGCATATTCAGAAAGTTTATCTATTCAATTTTTAGAGTACTTGTGTCATCATTATGTTAATTTTCTGTTCATTAAAAAAATATTGTTATCTAAACTGGTCTAGTCTGTTATCCCCATTTTTCATTGAAACCTCCTCAATGTTTCTAATAGAACTGAATATGGGAGAAACATATGTTCCTTCATTACTCTTTATTGATGCTTTTAAAGAGTGATCAAGTGAGCAGTTTTGGTTAATTAGTAGCAGAAGATAATCAAAGAGAATTGAACTCTGGTCAATTGAGAAATGTTTGCGTCGAAGAGCCTTTGAATTGGAGCAAAAAATAAGGCTAATTATGAATATTCAACTTTATGTCAGATTCCAAGGATATGGTGAAGGCTATTAACTCCAGAAAGACCTCCAATCTTGGTAGTAGTCCATATTAGGAGAAGTACAGTGGTGAGCTTGTCAAAAGCTCTGTACCTCACCATATTCCCGAACTAGTAATCTAATTGCTCATAAATTTTTTGATGAGCGAAAAATTAGTCAGTCTTGGTGGTTTGCTTGTCATGACCTTTCACAAGATTTTTTATGAATGAATTTTTTGCTACAATGAAATTCACTATGGTTGTTTGGGACTTCTATAGCTTTATAAATGGGCAGATGTCCAGGATCTTTATAGCTGATACTGCCTTACTTCAGATGCATCTCACCCCATTTTGGTTTGACATGAAAGATAGTAACTAATTTGTGAAGAATATATCATTGATTGTGTACTCTTCAGGAGGCATCTCATCGCCCTTCTGTATACTGTAGTTGGGGTGTACTTAGCATTGAATCCTCTTCTGTGGTATTGCCTTACCTACTTATACGTGAATATTTTTCAATGTACCAATCTTGCCAAATTTTTCAATGTACCGAAAGAATCCACTAATCAAATAAGAAGTACAATAACTTCTCAAGCTTTTTACCCACAGCTTGAGTAATACAAGAAGTAAATAATACGGGTTACCTCACAGCAAATTAACCCAAAAACTCCTTCAACTTCTTCTACCAAATCAATCGACAAAACTAAGTCGATATCGCAGCCACGCGTCACACTTTGTCGTACAAAATCGCTCCCAAATAATAAGACACAAAGTCACCGTCCACGCGCACACAACCGCACCAAATGCCAAAGAGAATACTATGTTCTCTGTTGCTTATTCACGCAACAACTTCTCTGAAAACACTATGAATAAAACTCTGTTTTATGCACCTATTTATACTTGTTTGCCGCCGCCCAACACCGCCTCAAATAAAACTTTGTTTCAACTTAATTAATTAGCTGCCAAATAGAACTTTGTTTCTATTCAAATAGAACTTTGTTTCTATTTAATTAACACCGTCTCAAATAGAACTTTATTTCTATTTAGTTCTGTTTTTGTTTCTTATTGAAAACAGTTTTTCCTTATTCAACCAAACTTGAAATTATATTTGATTACTTACCAAAGTTGAATCCACCCTAATGAGCTGGACTTCAACAATAACTACTAGTGTAGAAACCATTGAGCTTGTCCATTCTGAATCAAGTCTTTCTCTATTATTTCACAAAGGGGATAAGAATTTACTCGTTATTATCCTGGGTTAAGCGACATTCCCAGCTCCACGCTTGCTTGTTTGTTCGTTTATTGGTTCACAGTTAACATCACAAGGATGTTCTTACTTTGTCTACTGGAAAGTTGCAGTGTATGCACCATTAACAGTACATGGTTGGGTATTCGATCTCCTAGTTAACAAGAAGACTGCACCATAGTTCTTTTGCAATGTATAAAGGACCAGGTTACAAATTAAGTTGAGTTGATGATTCATATGAGAATAATATTAATATGTATAATTTTGTGATCAGGGCATCAACCACCTTTCACTATCAGCACCAACTTGACATGCTCAGGATCTTTATATTGGAACGACATCTATTTATTGATCTTTTTTCTGAACAATGACAGTTTTCTACACTTGGATTTATGGGTGGCATCCAAAATTTGCACCCTCAAAGAAGACTACACAAAATGCTCATTAACACCTTGTAACAATCTTGGCAATGGAACCATGGCTTACATCTTCTTCATATGCCTTCTCTTCAAAGCTCTAGCACAACAACTGAATTCAAAACAAAGAAATGGGGATTAGGAAAAAAATTAATAAAATTGAAACTGATTGAAATGTAATAGGAAAAGATAATAATCTTACATTCGTCGTCTGTGGTGATCCAGTTTCCTCTTCTAGTAGTGCACCCATTGCCATTTGTAGCTAAAGCGTCATCAGATGTGCTGTTCAATGATGGTTTAGTACATTTTGGATCATTTATTCTACATGGCAATGACAATGAGGTATATACAGTGGACGTTGTAGAACAAGTATCCGAATCCCATCTGAAACTGATCTTAGGGGAGCTCGAGCTAAAGTTGTCATCTTGTAAGGCTGTTTTGAGATTACCTCGGTTACGAAATTGCATTACCTTCAATAACAACAGTACCATATAATTAGAATTGTCCATCTTGTTTTACATAGTTGCTTTTACACTTCATACATGAAAATGAAAAATTGGAAGAAACTGTGAATCATGAAGTAAGAAAATCACCTTTCGACTGATGTACTTTCCTCCCTTTTCGGTTTTAGCGGCTGCAGCCCATCTCAATAGCTCTTTCATCCTAGAAAGAGTTTTTGTTCTATCACCTTTAGGCTTATCTTTCTTTTCCGATGACCCACATTGGTTATCTAAAACCGTTGTGGATGTACTGGTAGCATCACATATGGGTAGGACCTTGTTTCCTACATGGGCAGTAGAGTCCGCCTTATGACCCATGGCGCTCCAATGCTGTCTCTTGACAAAACTCCCAAGTCTCTTCAAGTTGAGACTTCTAGAGAAATATGCCTTTGCATTGCCTCTACAAAGTAATACTTTAAAGGAAGTTGAATTCTTACAGGTAGTGTCAACCTCTTCTGATCTCTTAGGCTTTCGGTAACCACCACACTTTTTACTTGGAATAGATTTTTTCGATTTAGCCTCTGCAGAAGACTGTTTGTTAGTTGCATGCCACTAAAGCTTCAAACAATTTAACTCTATAGTGATCTATACCTGCAAGAGCTGAGTTTATGTCAATGTTATCAGTTTCCCGGCCTTGTTCTTCTTGTTGAGACTTGAAGAGCCAACGGAGGATCTGTGATACAATGATATCCAATTAGCCTTAACGGGTTGGCAGTACATTGAATATTAGATTAGACGAAGTCTCAAATTATGAAGCTTACCGGCATGTCTGTGGGTTTATATAATGGAATAAGAGATGAGTAGCTAGCAAGTTTGGTCAAAGGACAGTAGAGTGAACTATCTATCTGTTCTGTCTGTATTCTAGATTCGTGTCCTGTTTGAAGAGATGAAGAAAACTGAATATAAGGAAATGGATGAGACAGCCAGGCAGTGAGTAGGGTTTGGTTGGCTTCTGATTACGGATATAATTAAGGAAAACTCTGTTTGGTTAGTCTTGTTGTCATTTGTCTCTACCATAAGTTTATATTTCTGGTTCGTTCATCGCTGGCCTTTTGTGGTCCATCAGATCTAGTTGGTCCCCCATGGGTGATTGTCCGCGTAACCAAGATTTCCTTCCGGTGGATTTGATTAGCCTACTGATGCAGTTATACGCCTTTTTATAAGTTCGTTAAATAGGGAAATATTAACAGATCCCAGTATAATCTTTGCATTGGTGATTAAGCAGATATTTCGATCTCCTAGTATAGTTGAGGTGGACATGTGCCCCCATGTGTACCTTCCAGGTAGAAATATATGAAACCACAACCTACCCTAAAGTGGGGTTGTACAGGATTCAATGTGATGTGAATTTGATTAAATAACAGCATAAATACGTAGCTATGTTCTCGACAGTATGAATTTGTGATGCGAAAATTGCCACATGCAAGAGTTGTCCCTGTCAATCACTAGAACATTCGAGAATGCAAGGTTTAAGAGCTATAAACCAGTATGTTCTTTCTTCAATTTGTTTGGCTTGTGTTACTCTGCATAAGTCTAGGGAGCCAGGCTTAGCTCTCTACCATTCCCAATTCTCGAGATGTGGGATTATGCGTATCTCGAGAATATTGAATGGTAGAGAGATAGGCCTGGTGCAGATCTGAAGCACCAGGCCTGGCTCTTTAGAACTGGGGAAGTTTCAGTTATGCACGCTTTGGGTCATTTTCCGTGAGTTAATAGTTTAACGAGATTGGTGGGTGAAATTTAGACTGCTTGGAGGCTCTAAAGTTTTCCAGGTAAGTAAGTAGAGAAATTAATGGGAAACAGATTCCTGTCATTGGATCATGAAATGTTGGGAAAAAGACATTTATTTCAAAAAAAATTTGAAAGAAGTTGAAGTAATGGAAGAGGGTGACTTCTCAACAAGAGAAATTAACCATTTTATCTCATAAATTGTCAAAAAATATTCGACTACGGATAAATATGTGACTACAAAATTGACATTTTGTAATACACCAACGACTGAAGTGTCTTGGACAGCCTCATTTGGATTAGCTTATATTATACAAGTCATACCAGTATTAAAATCTGGGATTACAATATTGCACAAATGTTTGCTTGTATAAGCTAGTCATACCAGTTTTAAAAATGTAACAAGAAAGTCAGGTGGCGATTGTTTTTTTTAAGTGCTTAGTAGCTAACTTTTAACTGGAGTTAGAAGTTCGGAACGAGCTTCTAAATGAACTGTTTGTTTTGCTTCTGAATGGGTTGTTGCTTAGAAGCCATAAAATTAAAAGGTTTTTGTTTTTAGGTGTTGAATGGGAATTGTTTGATAATTTTGCCCCACTAAAAAGACACGAATGGAGATATGGTGTGTTGGAAACTGATATTATACGGCGGCGATCAATTTGTCAAAACTTTCAAAACTATATGCTACATAATGAAAATTTAAAAATATACATGAGAGTTAGAGTTGGAGAAATGAAAAAAAAAAACTTGAAAAATACAGAGAAAGAAACACAAAGATGAAAGAGATAAACGAGATAAGTTTCTTACCGTTGAAGAGTCCTTGTGAAGATAGATAGAACGACAATGCTTGGTGAAAAGAATGAAGGCGTGTCGTCAAAATATAGCCCTACTTGTTTTTAGAAGATGAGGACAATCGTTACAAAATTATTGTAAGGTTACTATTGAAATATTTTTTAGTCAGCACTTAATGCTAAGTGATCATCACTTCCTTGTTGCTTACTTCAATCAAGTAGTTTTTTTTATTTTTTTTACCCTTAACACTCCCCACCCCATGCCGTCAACCGGGTTCGAACCCGTGACGTGTGATTTCATCCGCTATACCTCTACCCAACTCAACTGGTATACCTTTGGACCACTTCTTACTCTATATTCAAACGCACAAACGCCCTCTTAGTCACATAGCACAAAACTTTAAAGCACCTTAACTTCCAATTCACAAACCCAATTATTTATAAACTCATTTGACTTGGACGCTCTGATCAGTGCAACCTTTTTTCTTTTCTTAAAAAAAAAGGGGTCATTGATGTTTATTTATTTATTTAATAATCCGGCCCAAAGGCTACATGATTGACCCAATAGGGCTAACCAAACTAGGCTCGAATGCTACAATATTATTGTCACTTAATATCCTCATTGCCTCTATCTCGCATGGAGATTTGTTTTCGCTCCGGTCCATCGCCTCCACCTCGTATGAAAACTTGTTTTCACTTTGCTCCGATCCAGTCCATCTAAGCAACTAGATTCAATACCCGAAAGCTTATCAACAGCAAAGCACATGTACTCCTAATAATCGGGTGAAAACTCAAAAATCAATCCTAACTGATTTTCGAACCCGCAATTTCTCATAAGAAGACTGAATGTCCGATCAACTGAACTACAATTGGTGGACTGATCAGTGCAACCTACAAAAAAACCCTCATTTCACATTATGCAATTTATTCTTAACAACATAAAACACATACTTTGCATTAAGAAAGTTAATCGTGTTCGTATATCATGTATTCATGTCATAAACTAGTCAATATTCCTCAAAAGCTCGACTGTGAGATGCGGAAACCTACTCACTTATCATAGTAATTGAGTTCTAATGTTTACTTTATTTTTCTTTTATAGTAAACCGTGGTCTACGTTCTTGCATACAATACAGAATTGTTCACATGGATGATAAGCAAGTATACTTTGGTTGGGAATATAAAGCACAAGCAAGATTCCTGGTGAAGTTTCAGTCTCACCATGTGTTCTAAAAGGTTTTCTTTCACAGGTTTCCAGGAGGGGTCCTCTCCTCCTATAGTGAGTGAGATGACGCGTCAGATTTGACACCAGACTTGATGAAGAAATACGTGGTCAGTCCCTGGATGGTTGGATGAGTCCCTTGTACTTGCAGGTTGTTGTAGGGGATTGTGAGGAGGGAATCATGGAAGATGTCTCCTTCAACTGCGTGCGTTTTGTGGCCAATATATTATGTTCAGTCTCCCACTAGCCAGCCAGTGTTTTCAGTGGTTCATGGTTCCCTCTGAGACTCTCATGTGGTTGGATTCCCTGACACGTTCACCCTCTCTTTCTCAGTAGTATAGTGTACAGGTTTTCTCTTATGAAGCTTTCATCTTCTGTATGTTCATCTCTCATCATTGAGTGTATTATTGGTGTTCCAATTTGGTTCAAGCAACTTAAGTTAGAATTGGAATTTTTTTGCACAATTTGATTTTGGCTTGTACCAATTCTTTACTGATTTCTACATTATACCTAATTAGAGCATGAACATACATATGCACTTCCTATAGTGTACGCGACTCGACTCTTTTGTTAACTAGTACAAACCCAAAATCCTTTGACATACTTATTACATGAAAAGTTGCAAGTTATTTGGTTTTCTTTAATATGTAAATTATTTTTATTTAGGGTGTGTATGGCTTATGGAATCTCATTCCATGCGAAAATTAAGGAATGGAGCAAATAGCAGGAGATAGGAGGAGGTAGAAAAGGAAGAAAGTGGGGTTCTAGGAATCACACTCCTTGCCATGCCTAAAAAAAATTTAATTTTCCTCTTTCAATGGGAAGATTGGAATGTGATTTTCCCATAAAATTTAGCATTCACTGATAACACTTTTGAAAAAGCCTTTGAAATGGTAGGGATTGCATGGAATAGGATTGCATACAACCAGACACGCCCTAAAAATAAAAACCACAATTTTAGTGATCTTAAATGTAAAGGAACTCACATGTAATAGTAAAAAAAATTAACTTTGCAAAAGCAAATTGCATTGCTAGCATTCCAACAAATGACACTTTATCCGAATGAGATATTTGATTTATGAAACATATTATTCTCTTTATCCCACTTTTCAAATTGTCCATCCAACACTATTTTCTTTTTCTTCCTTCACTTAAATAATTAGCGCGATTTCTCACCTTGGCTTCGCTTACTAGTTGGATCAACAATTTTGACTGTCTCTTCCTCGGGAAGTATTGCAAGTCTGCAATGACACTTAGACGCACAAGTTATTTTGACTCTTAGTTTGCAAGTACACTATTTAAAAGTTGTTTACCTTTGTGTTTAATTATCAATGTTGGCTTCGGAGCATGTGGGGTGGGGAGGATGATATCAACATTTCTTTATTGGTCTCCCACATACGATATGGGAAGCCTAATCTTATTATCTTGGTACCAGAGTTAGTTATACATTTTATCTGGTTAAATTTTAGCTCCAGTAAATTATATGGTCTCATTTTTTGCCAAGTCAACTATGGGTTTATTGATATCAATTGGCACTTCTTTTGAATTGATAATTAAACATTACCTATCACACGGGGATAAATTGTAGGGCTGAACAAAAAACCGATCAAACCGAGTAAACCGACCGAACCGATCTAAACCGAACCAATCGGTTCGGTTTAAATTCGGTTCGGATCGGTTTCGGTTTGAAAAAATTCAAAACCGAAGTAGTCGGTTCGGTTTTCGGTTTATATGTGATTTTAACCGACCAAACCGAACCGACCGAATATATATAATAAATAATATATTTTTTATATGTAAATAATATAAAATAGTCAATCGGATCGGTTTTATTTCGGTTTTGGTTCAATTTTAGTCGGTTCGGTTCGGTTACGGTTTGCATAAATTAGAATCGGTTCGGTTTCGGATCGGTTTTGTTAATGGTCGGTTCGGTTTCGATTTGAAAATTTTAAAACCGACCTAAGTCGGTTCGGTTTTCAGCCATAATAAATTGCATGTTTTTTCTTAGGGTCTATTAATATCTGTTAGGTCTTTTGATCTAAAATAAGTAAAGTTTCCCCCACCACATGGTTGTAAATTGCATGTTTTTCATAGGGCATACTAAGAAATGATATCACTGAAGAAAGCATATCTCGAAGTAAATCTGTAATCTTCCTTCATCCAACAATACCTATGGATATAAATGTTTCTTCTCGACATTAAGTGCTTAGGGCTTATGAATTGAGCAGGATGTGGCAACTTGACGTCTACTTCAACCTTTAAAAAAAAAAAAACAATGTGAAATGTGAAAATATTCAAGCCAACACCAATAACTAAAAACCACCTTGTCAATTTGGGTCTTCTTATTTATTTTAATTTTGTGAGCAAAGGATAAAGAAGAACGAAATGTATTAGAATAGTCTTGACACCATATTCAGATTTGCCCTTTCTCCTTTTTTTTTTTTTTTTTTTTTTGTTTCTCAAAAAAATTCGCTTAACAATCCATAACATAAAAGGGCTTTTAAACTTTAGGAACACCTTTTGCAAGTTCTTTCATACAAATTTCTCCCACTTCAACCAAATTTTGATTTTTCACTTTTCCCAACTCATTTTTTCATTCATGATAAACTGATAGATGCGTTGGATATTCAAATCTCAATAATATAAATTGATAGATGCATCAGATCTTCAAAACCTCATAATGTTCCAACCATGTGGATGTAATATAAAATATTCAAATATCGTGTATGAGCAAGATGATGAAAAAAGTGAAAGATGGGGATGTTATAGCCACCCAAGAATATTTTTCCTAAAACCCCTTTGTCAACTTAACCCCTTTTGCAGCTCGTCTGAGTCTCCTCCCTCGTCCTGGGCATTTCATTTTCAACCTCTTCAGCTCTTGGGCCTCAGGTATCGTCTCTCTTTCTCTTTTCTATCCTGTGTCTAACTTTTTAACTATTGCTTATCAGAATAAAGTTTGAGTATTTATAACTTTGAATGCAAGGCAAAGTTAGGTTTTTGAGAAAAGCAATTTTGTTCACTGGGAGATTACATTTGGATTTTGGAGGAAATAGACCTATTTTGGGATCTAAGGATTCTCGTACTCAACCGTTCTTGGACACAACACTGAAAGTAGTAAAACAAATGTTGTTTTGTGGTCAAATTATAGAACTTTTTTTTGGTTTGTGAAGTGTAATGTATGATGATGTAGTCGATTTCTACTCTCCCTTGACCTTAACCTGGACCTGCACAGGGAGCGCACATGAGGCAATGACCACCGTTGTGGTGGCCGATGACACTCCGATGCTAAAGTCAGACAAGAGTACCTCTCTATGTCAAACAAGTGTCTTATTTATAATGCGAGAGTCCTTGTTCGGCTATGTCTTCGGCGGCGTAGTTTAGAGAAAGAGATCTTGCTGGAGATCCTTTCCTAGTTGGGAGTCATTTATGTAGGAGAATTTCCCTACACGACTTGTACTCCTAGATCTGCGAGAGAGATTTCCCTTTCGGAGTGTTGTCCCTACTTGAAAGTTTCCATGCACGACTTATACTCTGGGATATGTTTTCTAGTTGGAACAGATGTGTTGCTAGCATGCCCATCTTAGGAGATTCCCTAGATACTTGCCTACTTAGGTCTTACGAGTATTGGACTTTACCATGTGACGTGTGGGCTTAACAGGGCGTTGCAACTTGAATCCAACCTTTTGAATTCTGCCAATATAGGCTTATTGTTGTCTGGGCCTTGCCAGATTTGGTGGGCATCCAGGTCCGTTTTGTCCTACCGACGAAATCATTGTGACACGCGTACGATACAGATTGAAGGACGATTTGGTGTGTCATCAGTTACTCCCCCCGAGTTGGTGGGTCAGTTCATCGGTCTATCAAGTCATGTCATAGAGGACCTGAGCAGTCATGATTGATAGAGTCCGAATTGTTTCTTTGAGCGGCGCGCTTTTATAAATGGGCGTGCGTCTGCTCGAGAAAAGACAAGAATTATATTATTTATATAGTTACCCTCTTCTGCAGAGTTTATTGACCCTTTGATCTTGGAGACCCTATTTTGTCGCTTCACTTTCCGTGCTTTTAACCTTACCCAACTTCTATGATCAAAAGTTTGTACGTTCGTCAATGGCATGCCAGAATCAGCTTTCTGATGAACTATTTTCTAAGAGTCGTAAGTTTTTCCAGGAGATGTCACTTTCTGAGTCGAATTTGGAAAATCTTTATGAGACGTATGGTATCCTTGATGATCTAGTGCTCTACACATTAAACGTTAATCAAAAGCCGCTGTCTCCCTCGGAAGGATTTGTCTATTTGCATCAAGGTATGCTCCAATCGGGTGACCGCTTTGCCGTTAACAAATTTGGAACTTCTTGGCCTATCTCGACATTGCGCTCGCTCAACTAGTTCCGAACGGGTACAAGACGGTGATCATTATAATAATTAGGGCGAAGGACGCTGGTGTCCGAGTGTCTCCAAGGGTGATTCAACTGCTTACCTCCCCTCGAACAAACAAGCATGTTGTGTGCGTGTTTGACATCACTGGATTGTTTCGGCAATCTGCCTAATGATTTCAAGTTCTGTAGAAATATTGTTTCCTGACTTCTACGGACTCAAATTATTTTGAGCTTGCAGGTCATCCGATCAAGCAAGAGTTTCATCCACTGAGTAACTTTCAATTTCGTTCTTGATTCTGCCAGTGTTAATTACATATTGAAATGTTGTTTGTGTTTTCTGCAGGAAAGTTCCTGACTACGCCTTTTTTCCTGAGGATAGGGCAGTCTTAGATAAAATTCATTATATGCCCCGAGTGCGGGTAGAGGATGTTGTCCAGTCTTCTAACATCAAGCGTAGCGGACTGTGGGCTCATTGACATGTGGCTCCCACTCTTTTCAGAGTTCCGAAGCCAAAGTCTGAAGAGAGTCTTCTTCGAAGAAAATGAGCTCCCGAAAGTTAAGATTTTGAGTCCTTCAAGGAGGGCAAAATTAGATGTTGCATTTTCTGTCAATAAGTGTTCTAAAAAGCCTCGTGTTGTCACCAATCCAAGTAGTGAGCATTTGGCCCCTTGAGAGGGATGCCACGCTGTGGGGCAAGTTCCTGATTTGTCCACTGGATCGGAGACTGTTGCGTCCGAGGGGCATGACGCTTGGGAAAAGGCCCCTATTTCCTTTCTCGATTTGGAAAGGGAGTATCTGCAAATCATAAGAGTTAGTACAGAGCAGGCGGAGATTCTGAACAAAATGTTGTTGCAGGCGAGCATGGAAGCACTACACCATAAATGGCAATTTGTAGCACATTAGCTATGTTCCTAAAAATATTTGTAACACGACAAAAATCTTGCAAATCATGGCATCACAGATGTTAGTAACACATTGATGTATTACAACCTTCAAATTTCGTAACAGTTGTCCAAGGTTATTAATGGCTCTGTAGCATGTTACAATGTTCAAATATTAGCAACACCTCAACATGTTACAATGTTCAAATATTAGCAACACCCCAACATATCCCTACAACGCATCATTCATCGTATTATTATATAGCAATAAGAAAAATCATACACAACAAATACAATATTGAATAAGAAAAATGACACATAATACAGACTGTCATGAGCATTTTGGCAGTGTTATCTGAATGCTTGAAATTTAACTACAACCATCATCATCTTTATTAAATATCATAACGTACTCAGACTGATCCTAATTCTTTGAGCATGAAGCTCTGCTAAAATCTCCACATAATATGACTAAAGTCATCGATGGTAATGTTAACAATACATAGGCAGGAAATTTTGAAAGCACAACTTGACTCATGCAAGTATCTATCTTACAATTCAAAGAGGTTTTTGTCCTATGTGGCAAGTGTTTGTCCTATGTGGTAATGTTATATCTTTGGCAGAACTTAAGTAGAAAATTTTACTCCCGATGCTTTCCTCACTCTCTCTAATTCTCAAATCTTCCTCTGCGATTCCAATTCTTCATGCTCCAATAGCCAAAGGGAGAAGAAGGGTCTTTCTTCTTCTCGATTCCTTCTCTCCTCTCCCTCTATGTTCTCCTCCTTATCCTTTGCAACTTTTCCTCAAAAATATATATCAAAACCCTAGATCATTCAACCCAATCTCTCACTCGACTCCATCTTACTTGAATTTCTCTCTGCTCCTCCTCCTCGAGGTTTGCTTCTTCTCTTCCTTCCTTCCTATCTCTTCTCTTCCACTCTCCCCATCTTCTGAGAACAAGAGCAGAGAAGAGTCAACACCTACACGAACACAAATAGAAAACAAGCATTTTCAACCCCATTTCAGCAAGCAAGGAACAAAGCGAACAACAAATGCTTGCCCTCACTCACTGACAAAAGCGTCTTTTATTTGAGAACTCTCTCATCACATAGGTCTCTCTGTCTCCTCCTCTCTGAAATAGAGGCGATTCTGTCGGAAACCCCAAAACCCCTTTCGATCTCCATCTCCTCTGCGATCGATCTTTTCTTTATTGGATTTCGGCAGCCATAGTGCTCGGAACTGGACTCAAAGAATGCATCCTTAGCGGTCTTCTCTCCGTCGACGGTCGTAAGGTTCGATCTATACTTACTTTCGTCTTCTCAATCAAGTTCCAATCAATCATCACTGTTGTTAGGTTTCCTGCATCCAATTGAATTGTTGGGTTAATTAATTGAAATCAATCTGATCTTCTTTAGATGTCTTGATTTCAGTTTCAAATTTGTTTTGATTGAGTTTTATTTGTCTGGTGGATTGGATTCGAAGTCAGTCTTCTTTGAATCGCACCATGGGTACTTTAAGGAACTTTGGGTATTGTTTTGATTTGGCTGAATTGCTGATTCAGCTTGAATGTATGTTGAATACCATGGGTGGATTCATATTTGTTGAAAATTGTGTTTGATTTGTAGATCCACTGATTAGTATGGGTAAAATCAAGTTCATTTTAATATGTTGGATGAGAAATGGGTTATTATGTAAAGATCAGTGATGGGTTAAGGTGGATGTTTTGAGAGGAGGCTAGATCATCATTCCTAACATGTTATTAGTTTACATTGATGGATTATGGGAAATGAATTGTGAATTTGGATGGACTTCGTGCATTTTATTTCACTGAGGAGTCAATTGGGTGGTAAAGTCACACTGGGAGATTTGCCATCTGTTATTATGAAGCTGAAGGCTCTTGGTGAGATATTTACTGAGGTGGAGATTGCTAGCATCTTGGGTGAGTCCACTCTTGATGCAACTGATGAAGTTGATTTCGAAGCTTTCCTCCGGGTGAGTCTATTCATCCCAGATGTAGCATGAATGTTGTTTTAGTTGTCATTCCATTTTTTTGTCAAAGTTAATTCATTGTAAGTGTTTTTTTTAAATAATGAAATAAAAATCCAATTGCGATTATTCGACAATTCCGTGAAAGTGCGATGTACTCTGTAGTAGTGCCAACGGCACGGATTTTACACTAGTATAACACAAGAAGGGTTTGATTCTTGGGTTCATGGAACTGAACACCTAGCCTTACAAAACAAAACACAATTACACACAAATAAAGATATACCACTGATTTTTCTCAACAGTTCTTCATGGGTCTACCTGTTCACTCCAAAACTCAACAAAAAGAAAAGGAAAAACAAACCAGACTAAGAAAAATGATTTTTGTCACAGCTGAAGAACAACAAGAAGAATTTATTCCATTATTCAATCGAGCAAAAATAGTTTTATATCTTCAACAGTTTCATTAACTATTTTACATGTCAAAGAACAAGTAGACATGGATGTAGAAGAGAATATAAGCAAAGATCAGCAAGTGATGTGTA
This sequence comes from Berberis vulgaris, assembly GCA_963556465.1. NCBI lineage: Eukaryota > Viridiplantae > Streptophyta > Magnoliopsida > Ranunculales > Berberidaceae > Berberis > Berberis vulgaris. Next base: position 54,027,527 of record OY747136.1, on the reverse strand, counting down.
TACCAGAAGGTGTTAAAGCCTGCCAGAGCATCAAAGGGTTTTGGCAGGTCTATAACATTCCGCCTGAAGAAGAATGATATAATGATGACCATCGCGATGCTTGTAGCACCTCGCACTGTAGATACCAAGCGGATATATGATGGTTGCTCATACTAGAAATCTATGCAGTTAAAACGAATAACAGATTCATAACAGTCCAAGAGCATTATAGATTATAACGGGATATAACGATATATAACAGAAAAGTTTTTTAAATATATACTTTAATATCCCCACAAAATATTAATGTATTATAGTGAAAAAAGTAAATCATGTTCATAACATTAAATTAAAAAAAAAAACCTTAATAAAAAACATATTCCCTTAGTATGAAAGCGAGATCGCAAGAAATTGTGCGATCGACTCTTCGTCTTCTTCCCTTCGTCTTATCTCATTTTTTTGTCAAACAACGAGGTCTAGTTCAATGGCGATTGACGACGGCGAACTCTAGTCCTTCTTTCCTATGAGTCTAGGGTTCTGGTTCGATCGAGAATGAAATGAGTGATTTTTTTAATGTATTAGAACAAAACATCAAAACGGTGTTATTGAAAAAAAAAACATTATCTCAATAACGGCCACATAACACCATTATATCAAAATTGTGATACCATAACGTGATAGTGTCATAACGTAACGGATCATCCACGTTAAGAGTTATATCGGCGTTATAACGTTGTTTTAACTACACAGCTAAAAATTCAGACCAATCACCCCCATGAAAGTTTCCTTCTTCGTTTATACAGTAGATACCTTGAGATACTCCGTAAAATATTGAACCTGGGACTAGAATGGTTGTCCTAAAACAAGATCAAGCAATAGGCAAATGCTTTCAATGTCTATTGTCTTTTGCTTCTCCTCTGAAAGTTAATACAAAGATACAAATTTGTTGCTTCGCACGAAGATCAAAGTTAGGTTAAAGTAGGCAGTTTGGATTTGGAATACCATATCAGTCAAGCAATAACGAAATGCATAGGTGTAGAAATCCACAAAATTTGGTGGCCTCATGACCTTTTAATAGAAATCAGAACCAGATTAGCAGCATGCACCCTTTTGATCATCACGAAGATCAAATATAAGGCCCTTTTGATCATCTTTTGATCATGCAGAAAATAAGAAAGAACAAGGAAATTATAGGAACCAAGTACCTCTTTCTCCAACTCAGGTAGTGTCTTCATTAATTTAGGAATTGTATCAACCCATAGAACTTTCAGGCCTCTCCGCCACTCATCCTGTGGGCAGAAATATTTTGTGATGCGAGTCCATGAAAATTGATGGATCAAGATTTGTTAATGTTCAGGTAGACAGCAAAGGATGGCCTAACAAACATGTGGAGCATTTATAGAAAAGATAGGTGCTACTATCATTAGCAGCCATCAAGGAGGACCCCTTCAATTGAATATGAATGGTTTTAGTAATGTAAACCACCCATCTGTGGCATCACGACGTTCAAAGATAGGAAAGTAATCCAACAAAGACTACCATTGATCAGTTGAACCTCTAATACTGATTGTTGTCCTCGGAGTAAATAGTGATTACAGTTTTCCTTCCTACATGATTACTTATACTGTTCAGTTGTTGACACATACTATTGACCTACAAATGAGTTCCCACAGATGGCTGACATTATTTATTATTTATGACTAGTTTAAGCATATTTTCTAGAATTGGAGATGCAAAGCATTTATTCACCAGAGACAGAAAGAAACATAGCTGACTAACACACATTACTACAGAAAAATAGAGTTTCTTTAAAAGAAGTTGCAGATACAACTAGACACAGAGGATAGCAACGCAAACCAGAGTAAAATATCTTTGCTTTTCAGCTTTCATTTTCCTGATAAGAAGAGTCTGTCAATATTACAGTATGAATTCCAACAGACAAAGTGGAAACATATATAGAACAGTATATACCATGCAAGCATTAGTATTCTGACATCCATATGATCCACTTCCACATCTGAATAGAGTACCTCAATTCCGTCTGGACTGTTCAAATAAATCAAGATACAAGGAATCATTTTGTTCATGATATGATCAATGTCCAATTTGCATATATGATCAATTTCCAATTTGCACTGTATGTAAGTTAGTAAATACATAAAGAGTAATAAACATTGAAAGTGCATCATTGTCATACCATGAGGGTATCACAGATAAATCATACTTTTATGCTAAACTATAAAATTTACAAAAAGAAAATAGTTGAAAGGAAATTTTGTGTTATATCAATGAAATTTTCTTCAAGATCCTTTTCGCAAGAATAATGAGTGTTACCTTCAGCCTCCCCCTTCATTCGGCTCAAGAAACAATAAGTCTGTAAAACAACACATTGCACAGAAAACGAACGAAAGAGGCAAGGAAAGCAACAAACTGTGAAAGCCCACAAGAAAAACTAATATCTGTCAGAGCATTAACCATAATTGAAAATTTCAATTTTTCAACCAGAATAAAATATGCTTGGATAGCTAGAACTATGTTGTATATATATGTCACCTTCAACAAGTATAGTCATCAAACACTCTCCTTCAATCAATAAAACTCCAAAAACTTCATACGATATTGTACCTAAAGATGAAGCATTTTATTCTAAATACCATACCTAAGGCCAGACCTGAATTCTATAAATCTGTATGAAGAATCATTACGATCAACAAAAGCAATGCAAGTGATGTACACTGTCTACATATTTATAGCAATGTTCTAAAAATCGCTAGGCGCTGGGCGGGCGGCGAGCAGGTGCCTACCGCCTAGGGGCCTAGGCGGTCTTAGGTTTTGTATTATAACTTTAATAATTTACAAAAGTTAAGCATAATACTTTATCAATTACATCCAATTTAATGTCAATATACATATACAAAATTAAAAAACATGAAAAATTAACAATCGTGAACAAAATTTATTAAAACTCAAATGACTGAAGTTGGTCATGATGGGTACTTTATATAAATTTGAATTTGTGTACTCTTTTATTTTTCTTCAAATTGCATGAATAACCTCAGTTATGTTTGATAAAATCTACATTAGTAAAATTGGTACCGGCAGATCCTTTGATAATTCCATTAAGTAATCATCATTTGCTACATTTAGACATATACTGAATAAAAAATAATTAAATAGTTTATTTCTAAAAAATATGAAAGAAAAATAAAATAAGAACACAATCATCCTTATTAAAAAATAAAAAAATAAAAAAAAATAAAAATCGCCCAAACCGCCTAGAGTCCGCCTAGGCCGCCTAGACCCCGCCTAGATCCCGCCCAGACCCGCCCAGACTGCCCAGAACCGCCCAGAACCGCCCAGACTGCCCGCCCAGCCATTAATCTGGGCGGTTTTCCACCTTCTAGCGCCTAGGCGGCCGCCTAGACCGATTTTTAGAACACTGATTTATAGCAGCCAAACATCATATATTTGAATGAAAATACGTACTCAATCATTTCAGATGATCTATTTGCGAGCAACACACGCACTTGAAAGCTAGTGTATATATGCATGTTGACTTGTACATCATGGAGGGAGTCCATGTGACTTGAGTAAAATAATTTCATTTCTTTTAAGTATCAAATGATTTCTTCCATGTTAAGAAAAAATGAATGTAAAGTTCAATATTAGCGTGAAGTGAAAAATGAGGTGACGAGTTACCTCACGTATAAACAAATCTTTTCCTTCGAAAGAGAGAGATTTCTTCCAAACACCACCTTCGTAACTGCTTTTCTGGTCGCCGTTTCCATTGCTCATGTTGGTCTTGGAACCGACATTTCATTGAGGGGCACATGAACACAAATAAGATCTGATGGAATGTAGTTTCCTTAATAGCAATTGGTACATAAACCTAACAAACAATGACCAAGAAGAAAAAAGATACATAAGTTGCTAGTCATTAAATTTAAAACCTATGTCTGCGACTACAAACCCTGCAATTAAGCAAACAAGTAATAGCAAACAAGCAGCTCACTCATACTTGCTAAGAAACACATACTACTTCTCGAATCAAATTTTTTTTTACCACTAACAAGCTAACTATAATCTGAAAATGGCCTCATTTAGATTGAACAATTATTTCGAGATTGATGAACATAACATGAACTTGCAAATAAAACCTGAAGCAAAAACGGGAGGAAATCTCCACAAATGCCACAACTCCCCGATTTCACAAACAGTAAATCAACTGGATTCAACCATGCCTGCAAACACCAAATACAAAGCCAAATCAAATCCTCTAATTTGAACAAACTGAAATTAAAAATAAAATAAAATAAACATACAGGCACTCCTCCAGCTTTGCTTGAAACATGTGACGAAGCAATGAATTTAGGGTTTTTGGGTTTCTCCACAAAACCCAAAGTCACTTCTTCATCATCATCATCATTAAGTTCTTCTTTTTCGATTTCGATTTCGTTTTTTTTTTTCAATTGATGCAAGGATGGGGTTTCTGCTAACATTGAGATGGTGATGATGATGATAGGTAGAGACAAAACATGCAGATACAAACATACATACAACAAAAAAAAAACATAGATATAAAGATAGAGAGCGATACCTCCAATGAGACCAAAAACGAGACCAAAACCACAACCAGCGTCAAAGCCAAAATCAGGCTGAGCTTCTCCAACTGCTTCGTCCTCACTATGGGTAGTTTCCACAGCAACCATTTGTCGTCCCCATTGTTCACCCCACTCATCTCACTTTCCACCCACAAGGAGGAGAATTCAAATGAAGAAAGCAGAGGAAGCCTCTTCTCTTCTTAGACTGACAAATTTGTAGCGTATTTCATACTCGAATGGCAAACTAATCAAACTTCCGATGTACGAATCAGGTGGTCTAGCATATCCACAGCAAGAGAGCGTGGCGAGCAGAGAGAAGCACAAAGGCGAGTAAAGAAAGCCATAGAGAGGTGAGGAAAAGGGCGAAATATTTGGAAGATCGCCAAAAAGCTCGCCCAATTTTACAGTGTTTTTTATTTTTAAATTCATTAAAACATGACTTTTCACACCACAATTGTAAAAAAATGTTATTAACAGAAATTCTAGGGGGCGAGAGAGAGGGCGTGAGGGATGAGTGGTTACACTCTTCCCTTGCACCCTCTCCTTCACGCTCTCCCTTGCTCCCTAGAAGGGTTCTACTATTAATGAGGACATGTGGTGCAGTGTGCGTTTCTTCTTCCTGTCATCGTCATCCCGTTTCATCCCCTCCTTATTGTCTCTATATGCAAAGGGTTTCTTTTTGGACTCCACCTCCCTCTTAGTGGTCAGCATCTCATTGAAAGTGATGTACCTCTGGGCATTATTCAGTAAGTCTGACATATTGGTTGGAGGGTTCAGAGTAAGAAAATCATAGAACTTGCCCCTCCTCAGACCTGAGGAGAAAGTTGTGACCGTGGTGTCGCTACTACAACCATTGATGAGTGTCAACTCATAAAATAAAACGTGGAACGTATTCCTATAATGTTTCGTTGGGTTTTTGTCAGAGGGTAAGCAGATAATGTGGGTCATTCCCGATTCACTGGACGAAGCATGTAAGGAACGCTTTTGCTAATGTTCGAATGAGTCGATAAACCTTGGAAGGAGGCTGTGGAACTAGGTCACGCTGGCTTTTTCAGGCTAGTAGGGAATGACCGGCACATTATTGCTTCAGATCCTTCTTTGAAATCCATTACATGCTGGAAGTGGTGCAAGTGATTGAACGGGTCCGTCGTCCCGTCATAGAACTCCAGCTTTGGCGGATTGAATTTCTTCAGCAAAGGCTCGTTCATGATATGAACGGCGGGACAGTAAGGTTGAACAACACGTCGGGATTGGTTGTCCCCAGTCTGATGGGGTTCTGGGAGACCTGTCCACCAGCCCTAGACGTTGGATCTCTGCCTTTGGTACACTGAGAGTCTGCAGGGGCAGAGAGGCTTTCCTGAACGTGTTCCCTCGAGTTTTTCAAGGACAAGGCTCTTCGTTGTTCCTGTTCTCCTACTGCGGGTAGAGGATTATGCTGGGTGAGAATCTCTAACGCTCGTGCTATCTACTACATCTGAGTTGACAGCAGATCCACCCTTGGGTCTATCGCTGCTGTGACCGGTGCGGGGGTCTGATTTTGTTCTTCCTGCAGTGCCGGATTCATCAAAACTGGCAGCGCTCTCGCAATACGAGCGTTCGAGGGCTCATCGATGTCTCCATTATTGTGAGATCTCATGGTCACCATACCTCTGTACTGTGAGGCAGATTGGTATCACTGTTTTTTTAAGGAACTTCGTCGTTCCTCACGGACGATGCCAAATTGATGTATTCAATTTCCACTCTCCCTTGACCTTGACCTGCACATGGAACGCACGTGAGCCAAGGACCACCGTTGTGGTGGTCGATGGCACTCCGATGCTAAAGTCAAACAAGGCTGGAGAAAAGCTTAAAGCTGTAAATTGGGTTCTATAGCGTACCTCTCTCTATCAAAACTTGTGTCTTATTTAGGCCTTCTGTGGCGTAGTTTAAGGAAAGAGATCTTGTTGGAGATCCTTTCCTAATTGGGAGTCGTTTATGTAAAAGAGTCTTCCTACATGACTTGTGCTCTTAGATTTGCAGGAGAAGTTTCCCTTTCGGAATGTTGTCCATATAAGGAAGTTTTCATGCACGACTTATACTCTGGGATATGTTTCCTGGTTGAAACCTATGTGTTGCCTGTCTTAGGAGATCCCTCAGATACTTTCCTGATTAGGTCTTACGAGTATTGAGTTTTACCATGTGATGTGTGGGCTTAATAGGGTGTTACAACTTAGATCCAACATTTTGGATTATGCCAATATGGGCTTATTGTTGTCTAGGCCTTGCCAGATTTGGAGGGCATCCGAGCCTATTGTGTCTTGCTGACGAGATCACCGTGACATGCGTACGGTGCATATTGAAAAACGGTTTGGTGTATCATCATATGTGTGTGTTGATTCAATGTTAGTGTTGCATTTTGCTTTACAGTTGTTGTATCTCGCATAATCTTGCTCGGTGTTCACTATCGCATACTAATCTATTTGTGTGTGAAGGAAAGATGGCAGAGGATAAAAGCCAAAAAGAAAATAATGTACTGGTTCTTCCAAGGATGAGAAGTCCCATTGACTCTTGCTACTCAAATAATGCTCTCTCCCACACCATGACCCAAGATAATACCAGCTTCAGCAGTTTAAAAGATTCAAACAAACACTTATTATTAGAAAGGCTTTTTAGAATTGATCGATTATAATAATTCTAATGATAATGTGTTAGAGATTGGAGGAACTATAGCGAAATATGGGGATTAGTCTAATAGAATTTAAATGAACGATAATCAAAATAAACTGAATAAGAAATGAAATAACGAAAAAATAAAATTTGAAGTAACAACGGTAAAATAAATAGAAACAACTAATAAACAAAATAACTTTTATTCCATCAAAATATAATTACAATGATTAACTTATGCTTGTATTTATAACTAACCTAACTTCTAAAGCAAACCCTAAACCTAATAGGAAACATTGTCTTCATAATAGTAGAATTCTTAATATGCATAAAATACGACTATTGCTATCCTAATTATATCAACCTCATCGGGTTGAAGAAGCTCGTCCTCGAGCTTGAAGCCAAACAAGTCATACAAGCACAAACAACAACAGAATATGAAGTGTCCAAGCAAAAGTTGACCTCGAACTGTGCCTTTGTAGATGTTGGCACCCCAAAGAACTTGACACCAAAATGATAGTCCAATTTGAATATTGAGTCCGAAGTAGATCCACAGCCTAATTTGAATGTTGTGCATAAACTAGTCCTCAATATGTGCCATAAAATCGACCCAATTGGATCACTTTTATGCGATAGTACAAAATATTGCATGTAGCTGTGAATAACAACAAAATCAAAACTGTGTAGTGGTATAACTGAATGGTGGGGTACAAATAACAATGGGACGCAGGGACTGAAGTCAAACTTGGGGAGCGGGGACTTAATTTTATTTCTTCAATCATCTTCCATCGAACTTTTTTTTTTTCAAAGCGAACAAAACGATGAGAATCGTTCAACTTGATATCAATTGATAAAATTTAAAAAAAGATAACAAAATAAACTAAACAAGAATTGAAATAACGAAATAATTTGAAATAACAACAATAAAATAAAAAGAAACAACTAATAAACAAAATAACTTTTTTTACATCAAAATCTAATTATAATGATCAACCTACGCTTGTATTTATAACTAATCTAACTTTTAAAACAAACCGTAAACCTAATAGGAAACATTGTCCTCATAATACTAGAGTTCTTAATATGCCTAAAATTTGACTGTTGTTAATAAATAATAATACCACTATCCTAACTACATCAACCTCCTCGGGTTGAAAAAGCTCGTCCTCGAGCTTGAAGCCAAATCAATCATACGAGCACAAGCAACAACAGAATGTGAAGTTTTCAAGTAGAAATCGACCTCGAATTGTGCTTTTGCAGATGTTGACACCCCAAAAAACTTGACACCAAAAAGATAGTCCAATCTTAATACTAATTCCAAAGTAGATTCACAGCCTAATTCAAATGTTGCGCGCAAACTGGTTCTCAAAATGTGTCATACAATTGACCCAAATTGGATCGTCAACATTGTTCCGTGATGGTACAAAATATTGCATGTTGTTGTGAATAACATTAAAATCAAAGTTGTTAGGTGGTACTGTCAGAATGGTGTGATACAAATAACCAATGGAACCCAGGGACGGAAGTCAAACTTAGGGAACATGGACTTAATTTAATTTTTCAATCATTTTCTTGCGATTTTGTTTTTTCAAATCTAACACAAAGATGAGAATCATTCGGCTCTGATATCAATTGATAGAATTTAAAAGAAATATAACAAAATAAACTGAAAAAGAATTGAAATAATGGAATAACTTGAAATAGCAACGATACAATAAACAGAAATAACTAATAAACAAAATAACTTTTATTACATCAAAACCTAATTACAATGATCAACCTATGTTCGTATTTATAACTAACCTAACTTCTAAAAAATCCCTAAACCTAATAGGAAACATTGTCCTCGTAATACTAGAATTCTTAATATGCCTAAAATACGATTATTGTTAATAATACTACTATCCCAATTACATCAACTTCCTCGGGTTCGACAAGCTCGTCCTCAAGCTTGAAGCCAAGCAAGTTATACGATCACAAGCAACAACAAAATGTAAAGTTTTCAAGCAGAGGTCGACCTTTAACTGTGCCTTTGTATATGCTGGCACCCAAAATAACTCGGCACCAAAAAAATAGTCCAATATGAATACTAAGTCCGAAGTAGATCCACAGGCTAATTTAAATGTTCCACGCAAAATGGTTCTCAAAATGTATCATAAAATCTATTGGATCAACAATATTGTTCCGTGGCAGTACAAAATATTGCATGTGGCTGTGAATAGCAACAAAATCCAAGTTGTGCAGTGGTACTGTTGGAATGGTCGGGTACAAACCATCTGCCATATCTTCCCCCCAAAATACCTTAACAACCGGTAACACATCTTATAAAGTCCACCAAAGTGAGAGGCCAGTGCATCTCTTCGAAAGTTACAGTTTTCTTATTGTTTCTATGAGTCCCTTTCGAATACTCTCGATGTTTGTTCACAGCCTGGTATCCCTTCCTGAGTAGGCCCTTTAGTCTGATTCGAATTGCACATCAACCCCCTGCTGGAAGATGATTTCTCTTTTATGATTTTTGTGCAACTTTCAGTTGATCGGGTTGATCAGCCGGTAAAAAAGGCATTACCCAAAGCCTCGATGCCTACAGTTTAGATGAGATTAGAGTCAGTTCAGGAAAACCCGGTATGGAACTCAGGGACTGAAGTCAAACTAGGGGAGCATAGACTTAATTTTATTTCTTCAATCATTTCTTGAATTTTTTTTTCAAATCGAACAAAACGATGAGAATTGTTCGGCTCTGATACCAATTGATATAATGTAAAAGAACGATAACAAACTAAAAAAGAATTGAAATAACAGAATAATTTGAAATAACAAAAATAAAATAAACGGAAATAACTAATAAACAAAATAACTATTATTGCATCAAAACCTAATTACAATGATCAGCCTACAATCATATTTATAACTAACCTAACTTCTAAACAAACCCTAAACATAATAGGAAACATTGTCGTCATAATACTATAATTCTTAATATGCCTAAAATACGACTATTGTTAATAATACTACCATCCTAATTATATCAACCTCCTCGGGTTGAAGAAGTTTGTCCTCGAGCTTGAAGCTAAAGAAGTCATACGAGCATAAGCAGCAATAGAATGTGAAGTGTCCAAGCAAAAGTCGATCTCGAACTATGCCTTTGTAGATGCTGGCACCCAAAAAGAACTTTGCACCAAAACGATAATTCAATCTAAATACTGAGTCTGAAGTAGGTCCATAGCCTAATTTGAATGTTGCACACAAATTGTTCCTCAAAATGTGTCATAAAATCGACTCAAATTGGATCATCAACATTGTTCCATGGTGGTACAAAATATTGCATGTGGCTATGAATAACAACAAAATCAAAGTTGTGCAGTAGTCCTGTCAGAATAATGGGGTACAAATAACTAATGGGGCCCAGGAACTGAAGTCAAACTTTGGGAACATGGTCTGAATTTTATTTCTTCAATCATCTTCCTTCAAATAATTTTTTCAAAGCGAACAAAACGATGAGAATCGTTCGGCTCTGATACTAATTGATAGAATTTAAAAGAACGAAAACAAAATAAACTGAACAAGAATTTAAATAACTAAATAATTTGAAATAATAATGATCAAATAAACACAAACAACTAATAAAAGTTATTTGTTTATTACATCAAAAATCTAATTAGAATGATCAACATATGCTTGCATTTATAACTAACCTAACTTCTAAAACAAACCTCAAGTCTAATAAGAAAAACAGTCTGCATAATACTAGAATTCTTAATATGCCTAAAATATGACTATTGCTAATAATATTACTATCTTAATTTCATCAACCTCATCGAGTTGAAGAAGCTCGTCCTCGAGCTTGAAGCCAAGGAAGTCATATGAACACAAACAACTACAGAATGTGAAGTGTCCAAATAGAAGTCGACCTCGAGTTGTTCCTTTGTATATGCTGGCACCCCAAAGAACTTGTCATCACCAAAAAGATAATACAATTTGGATACTGACTCCGAAGTAGATCCAAGCCTAATTTGAATGTTGTGTGCAAACTGGAATTGTCATAAAATCGACCTAGATTGGATCATCAACACGATTATGTGGCGGTACAAAATATTGCATGTGGCTGTGTAGTGGTACTGTCAGAATGGTGGTGTACAAATAACTAATGGGACCCAGCGACTGCAGTCAAACTTGGGGAGCTGATGCACTATTTTTGTAGCACACAACTTAATACCCTGCTTTGTGATTGTAGTATAGAATAAGTAGAGATCGTTCTAGACCGGGGATTAGAGGGCTTGTCAATTACACTAATAATAACTAAAAGACAACTAACAACCTAATTAATTAAATAAAAGGGGATTGGATTTTCTAAATTAAACTATGAAAATAACTACGAAAATTAATGTAAAGATAATAAACTAAAAAGATGGCAAAGATGATAAATTAGCTAAGGGTTTTATCTCCACACACTAAACATATGCTTATAAATTAATCTTCAATAATCACTAGCTAACTCGTGAGAGACAATGCTCAAGACTAACCGTGACCGCACTGCATTAATCTTATTATTTTCCCAAGTTCGTTGAATTAAACTAAGCGTCGCTTTCAAACTATTCTTATCATGCTTTCTAAACAGGAATCGCAAGTTAGACAACAATATAAGATCATTAAGTTTTGTGGAAAATATGAACAGTGAATAGGCAATTACAAGTATGATCAACATCTTGTTCTTGCCTAGGTTTTTACTTAACCTTACCAACGTTCCTTGGTATTTACTACTTTTGAATACAGGATTATAACAATTAGGTGAAACTCTCCTATACTATAACCCCAGATCCTAGCATGCTTACTAAGTTGGCCACCTTAACAAACATACAAAGAAAAGTTCTCTATAAAGCAGTTAAGCAAAACACAATCACTAATAGCAAGGAAAATTAAATTCAATTAACTTATAAGGCACATGTTCGGGGCTTCGAATCCACCCCTAACTAAAAGAAGTTTAGCTAGACATATTAATTATGTTTGAATAACAATCCATAATCAATAATCAAACTAAAATAAGTAAAAGAGATGTTAGAGATGAGATCAAAACACTGATCCGTGGTGGTATTGAGTAGAAGCTGGGGTGCGAATAGCAGAAGGAATCCTCTTTCTCTTCGCGATCTGCTCCTTCCTCATGCGATTTGCTCCTCCTGTCTGCTTCACTTCGCTTCCTTCTCAATCTCTGCATGCGTGGTCGTGGCTGATGGAGGTGACGAAAGTAATGGGGAGAGATGAAGATGGAGACGACAGGGGACAGCGAGAGAGACTGTGGATGGGTTTCGTGGATGGATGATTAAGAGACTGTTTCTGGATGTGATGAGAAGGTTGTAGATCGGTGGATGATGAGCTGACACAGAGATGGGGGTTGTGCTGTGGATTTTGTGAAGGAAAAAAACAAGACGGCTGAGGTGAAGGAGGACGGTGAAGATGGGTGATGATGGGTTCAGGGTGATGGGCTTGATGGTTGTTGTGAAGGAGGACGACGACGGCGGCTAGGGTTTGGCGAGGTGGCTTGCTGCGGCGGTGGATTAGGAGGCTATGGATGGATGGTTGAGGAGGTTGTAGATGTTGTGGATGGATTCTGGGTGACGGCGGCTAGGGTTTGTAAGGAGGTTGTAGACACCATATGCTCGTACCTCATTCGAATCTTCACATCATGACATTGCAAGACACACTCAATCAAAAGGTCTTAATTCAGGTTGTAATGGGGCCAGGGGTCAAAGGAAGAAAAAGAACGGATATGAAATTTTCAAAGGGCTTGAAGAAATGGTGAAAGCATGCAATAAGATTAGAGACATTAGCAAAGAATCATATGGTTCAAGACATAAGTGGGAGAATGACGAGGTGGCCCATTGATAATGAAGAGCTTCAGCAATTATTTTGTATCTACTGAAAATAATTGAACTATCTGTATGGTACTGTAATACTGAATGGATATAGATAAGGACTTGTATCCCTTTTGTAACTTTTTTTTTTTTTGCAACTCTTTCTTTTTGAACTGTCTACCACAAGGGTATTCCCCAACACTTGTTTTTCAACATACCTTGAACCACAATAAAGTATCTGCAAATCAAATTATGCTCCACTCGTTTTATTAGGTTAGGGATAGAAAATGAGGGTAATGAAATAAAAGGCTCAATGGGATTAACCTAAAGGAAAAATATTATGGATCGGGCTTATTTGGCAATGGTGGAAACTAGGTGCCTTTATCATCTCAAGCATGTCATGCAATTCAATATGATGCTTTGAACGAATTAATACAAGTTCTAGTGTTTAATTCTTAATTTTGAAAGCAATCCAAGTAGCAACCAAAGCAAACAAAATTGAGATCATGCAACGAATTATTATTGGCAAAAGAAATAAAAGATTACCTAACTAAAAACTCTCAAAATCAAAGGAACAATAGGCTCAAAACTCACATATAGATTATAATAAGTTTAATTCAACTAAGCATGCTATGAGTACCAATTACTAAGTTGACTACATGTGAATTTGCATATGATAACCATAAATAAGCATTAACCAAAGAATAATATTAGATCTTGAATAATGTTTATAAATCATCTTAAAGTCATGCAATTAAAAACCAAATCTCATCATTGTGTTGGAAAGTATCTTAAGACTCAAAACAACTATAATTTTAATTTTTAATTTTATTATTATTATTTATTAATTAAATTTTTTTGACACTAATACCTACAAAGAAAATAAAAACCAACATTTTTTTTTAAAGGACTGACACTTTTTTTTTTCAAAATAAAACAATGTTTTGTTCCCCCACACTTAAATCTAACATTGTCCTCAATGTTAATAGATTATAGCACATGCAATGAAAGATTTAAACGCGGAAAAATAAACTACTAACAAACAAAAGCAAAAATAATGAAAATAAAATAAAATGATAAAGAAAACAAATCTGATTGGGTTGCCTCCCAAGAAGCGTTTGTCTTAACATCGTGCAGCCTGACGGTATCTCCAATTAATCCTCAGAATAAGTGGGAACATGGAGTGATACGTCCTCCACGTCATGTTCCACAAATGACTCATAATAGGGCTTAAGTCGATGCCCATTCACCTTGAACTCATTTTCAGTTGTGACACTTTTCACCTGTATAGCACCATGGGGAAAAACATTAGTAACAATAAAAGGACCAACCCATCTAGAACGTAACTTACCGGGGAAAAGTTTAAGGCGTGACTGAAAAAAGTAAGACTTTCTGGCCCACCACAAAAGTCTTTCCACGGATCATGCGATCATGAAAAGCTTTAGTTTTCTCCTTATAAATCCTGGCACTCTCATATGCGTCATTCCGAATCTCTTCAAGCTCGTTCAGCTGCAATTTCCCATGAAGGCCAACATCATCAATGTTCATATTGAAAGTCTTTATAGCCCAATGCGCCTTATGTTCTAGTTCAACTGGTAAATGACATGGTTTCCCATATACAATCCGAAAGGGAGACATCCCTATAGGTGTCTTATATGTTGTTCGATATGCCCATAAAGCATCATCAAGTTGCATGCTCCAATATTTGCGAGTGGGCTTTATTGTTTTTTCAAGTATTCCCTTGATTTCACGATTTGAAACTTCGGCTTGTCCACTTGTTTGGAGATGATAAGGTGTTGAAACCTTATGTGTGACATTGTATTTCTTAAGCAAAGCTTCAATTGTACGGTTGCAAAAATGGGAACCTCCATCATTTATAATCACTCACAGCATTCCAAATCTTACAAAAATGTTAGAACGAATAAATGCTGCAACAACTTTGGAATCGTCAGTACGAGTGGCTTTTGCTTCCACCCACTTTGAAACATAATCCACAACAAGCAATATATATATGAAACCATTAGAAGAAGGAAATGGACCCATGAAATCAATACCCCATACATCAAAGATTTCCACATTATATATAGGATGTTGTGGCATTTGATCTCTAGGGCCTAAATTACCTGTTCTTTGACACCGGTCACAAGTCATGCAAAATAATCTGGCATCCTTAAATAAAGTGGGCCAATAAAATCAGCATTCTAGAACCTTACGAGTTGTTCTTTGAGTTCCAAAGTGTCCCCCACAAGCATAGGAATGACAATATGTCAATATTGAATTAAATTCAGAATCGGGTACGCACCTTCTACTCAGTTGATCGGTACAATGCTTCCACAGATAAGGATCATCCCAAACAAACTGTTTCGCCACTTTCTTGAGCTTATCCTTCTGAACTCGAGTTAAGGTGTTTGGAATCTGTTTGGATACAAGGTAATTTACAATATCAGCATACCATGGTTCACTTGCCTCGAACAAAAATAGTTGCTCGTCAGGAAAAGTCTCAAGAATTGGCTGGGGTTCCTCATTGCGCACCAAACGGCTCATGTGGTTAGCTACCACATTTTCACTCCCTTTTTTATCCCTAATTTCCACATCAAACTCTTGAAGAAGAAGTATCCACCGTATAAGTCTCGGTTTCGCTTATTTTTTTGTAAGTAAGTATTTTAAAGCTGCATGATCAGAGAAAATTATAACTTTAGTTCCAATTAAATAAAATCAAAATCTCTCTAAAGCAAATATAACAGCTAAAAGTTCTTTTTCAGTTGTGGAATAATTCAATTGAGCGTCATTCAAGGTTCGGGAGGCATAGTAGATGATGTGAAGACGTTTATCCCTCCGTTGGCCTAAAACTGCTCCTAAGGCATAATCTGATGCGTCACACATAAGTTCAAATGGAAGACTCCAATCCGGTGGTGCAATGATAGGTGCTGATGTCAACAACTCTTTAAGCTTGTCAAACGCTGTCTAACAGTCATTATTGAACTCAAATGGCACATCTTTTTGTAGGAGTCGACATAGTGGTCCAGAAACCTTAGAAAAATCTTTGATAAATCGCCGATAGAATCCTGCATGTCCAAGAAAAGAACGTACCTCTCTCACCGAAGTAGGAGAGGGTAAGTAACGTACAAGATCTATTTTAGCTTTATCAACCTCAATACCCCTAGCTGAAATCACATGACCTAAAACAATACCTTGGTTAACCATAAAGTGACATTTTTCCCAATTTAATACAAGATTAACCTCAATGCATCGCTTCATAATCAATGCAAGATTATCTAGACAATGGTCAAAATAATCACCGAAAACACTAAAATCATCCATAAAAACCTCAATGATTTTTTCAATAAAGTCTGAAAATATACTTACCATACATCTCTGGAAGGTAGCCGGGGCATTACACAAACCGAATGGCATTCTTCTATATGCGAAAGTGTCGAATGGACATGTAAAGGTTGTATTTTCTTGATCCTCTGGAGCGATGACAATCTGATTATATCCTGAATAACCATCAAGAAAACAATAAAAAGCACGACCGACCAACCTTTCAAGCAATTGATCAATAAAGGGAAGAGGAAAATGATCTTTCCTGGTAGTTGCATTCAGCTTTCTATAGTCAATACAAACCCGCCACCCTGTTTGTATTCGCATGGGAACCAACTCATTTTCCTCGTTCTTCACCACAGTTATGCCAGACTTCTTCGACACTACTTGCACTGGTGAAACCCATTTGCTATCTGAAATAGGGTAAATCACGCCACAAATAAGGAGTTTAATGATTTCTTTCTTCACAACTTCCATCATAGGGGGTTTAGGCGGCGCTGAGCTTCTCTAGTGGGTTTTGCACTTTCCTCAAGAAGTATACGGTGCATATAAGTGGTAGGGCTAATACCCTTTATGTCTGCCAATGTCCACCCAATTGCAGTATTGTATTCCTTCAAAACTCGAATAAGCTTTTCCTCCTCTAAATTTGTGAGTGATGATGATATGATGACAGACAATGTCTCATCATCTCCCAAATACGCGTACTTCAAATGATCCGGTAACGATTTAAGCTCAAGTGTAGGTGCCTGAATCACAGAAGGTAAAAATTTATTAGTAGATGAGGGAATAATAATTGGAGGAGGTAACTCACTAACAATTCGTGGCATTGACTCAAAGGTTGCCACAGTCTCAATGATCTCCTCCCTCATGTTATCGGTCGAGATCTTCATATTGACACAAATGACTCCATTTCTCTCATATCCGACGCCAATAGCAATGGTGATTTCAAGTTCATCATCGTTCATGTCGTCAAGAAATTCCTGTGACAAAATATCCACCACGTCAATAGAAAAACAAGAATGATTATCAACAGGGTACCTCATGGCTTCAAAGATGTTGAAACCAATAACATCACCATCAATTTCCATTGTCAATTTCCCTGCATGCACATCAATATTTGTTCTTGCAGTTTTCATGAAGGGGCGCCCTAAAATAAGAGGCAAAGGTGTTGACAATGCTGAATCTTCCATTTCAAGCACATAGAAATCTGCTGGGAAGATCAAATGATTAACCTGTACCAACACATCTTCCAACAAACCTAGCGGATATGCATTAGAGCGGTCAGCTAATTGAATAATCACACCATCATTTTTTAGTTCCCCAAGATTCATAGAACGATAAACTGAATATGGCATAACATTAATTGAGGCACCTAAGTCTAACATTGCATTGTCAATTTTAGTATTACCGATAACACAAGGGATAATGAAACTACCTGGATCCTTACACTTCGGTGGCAATTTCCTTTGAAGAACTGCGGAGACATTCTCACTTACCTTAACTACCTCTCCGTCTTGAAGTCGTCTCTTTGTTGTGCAAAGCTCCTTAAAATTTTTTGCATAATTAGGCACTTGCTTAATAGCATCAAGAAGCGCAATATTGACTTGGACTTTTCGAAAAGTTTCCAAAATTTCCTTATCCTGTTCATCTTTTCTAGATTTGGCAAACCTACATTGAAAAGGCACAAAAGGTGGAACAAGATTAGCAGAAACTGAATTTGGACTGCTCACCTTCTTACCTTGGAACTCTGGTGTTTCAATGATGGCTGGATTATCCTTCTGTAACTTAGCTTTCTTATTTCGACTCTGTTCAGGGACTATTGGATCATTCTCAAGTTGCCTACCACTCCTCAATGTAATTGCTTTTGCGGTTTCAAACCCACCTTTCGGATTTGGAATGGTTGAGCTAGGAAGTTTTCCTTGCTCGCGAATTTGTCCAATAAACTCAGCTATCTGTCCCATTTGTAGTTTCAAATCTGCTATATCCTTTGATTGGTTCTGCTGAGAAATAGTCAATGATTTCAGAATCTCATCATAATTAAGCGGCATACCTGAATTGTGCTGAGGTGGTTCAGGTGGCCTTTGGGCGAAACCAGGGGGTGGCCGATTCGAAGTCTGTTGTTGAGGTTGTTCTGAATCTCTCCATCCAAAACTTGGGTGATTTCTCCAACCTTCATTGTAGGTGTTCGAATAAGGATTATTCCTATAGTGATTTTGCCCCTGAAAACCTATTGCATTGACATTCTCCCAACCACCATTCTCAATCAGTTGAGGACATTGATCAGATGGATGTCCTGGCTTTGTACACACGCCACAAACTTGTGCAACTCCTAGCATATTCGGCTTCCCTAGGGCCTGAGTCACAAGTGAGGTAAGATTAGCCATTTGAGCTTCCAAACTAGAATTAGTACTTACCTCATTGACTTGGCGTGAAGGCTCTCCAATTCCTTCATACTGCTGGGCATTTAAGGCTCCGTTTGCAATCAAAGTTTTTGCTGCTGCTGGAGTTGTATCAACCAAAGCTCCTCCTGCCGCTGCATCTAACATCTGTCGCTCAAGAGGAAGCAATCCCTCATAAAAGTATTGAATCAGGAGCTCTTCTTTCATCTGATGTTGTGGGCATGATGTTATGAGAGTTTTGAAGCGCTCATAGTAAGCCGGATATGATTCTCCTGGACCTTGCTGTATGTCACTGATTTTCTTCCTCAACAAGATAATTTTGGAAGTTGGGAAGAATTTCTCTAGAAACACCTTCTTCATGCTCTCCCAAGAATATACTGTTCCAGAAGGTAGTTCATAGAGCCAATCCTTAGCCCTATCAGCCAGAGAAAAGGGGAATGCTCTCAACTTTAGGATGTTTTCATCCACATTTATTGGCATCATACTGGAGCATACAACTTCAAATTCCTTTAAATGTTTATTTGGATCCTCCATAGAAAGACAATGATACTTCGGAATATGATGAAGTAGGCTAGATTTTAGCTCGAATGACTCAGTCTTGCCCTGTGTGGCTAATGGATACTGAATGCACAAGGGTGCGACATTGTCCAAGGTCGATGCCGAAAGTTCTTTAATAGATCTATTATCTCCCATGTCGAACTCTTCAGATTCAGATTCAAAGCTAGATGTTTGTAGTTCTTTTGTTTCTCTTCTTCGTCTTCTAAATGTTTTCTCAGACTCTGAATCGTATTCTACTAAGTTTTCGCTGGATCTCCTATTGTGCATGAACTAGTACCTGAGATAAAGAAAGAAAGAAGAAAAAAATCAAATAAATAAATAAAAACTAATTAAGTAATCAACAACTTTTCTAATCCCCGGCAACGGCGCCAAAAATTGATGCGCTATTTTTGTAGCACACAACTTAATACCCTGCTTTGTGATTGTAGTATAGAATAAGTAGAGATCGTTCTAGACCGGGGATTATAGGGCTTGTCAATTACACTAATAATAACTAAAAGACAACTAACAATCTAATTAATTAAATAAAAGAGGATTGGATTTTCTAAATTAAACTATGAAAATAACTACGAAAATTAATGTAAAGATAATAAACTAAAGAGATGGCAAATATGAGAAATTAGCTAAGGGTTTTATCTCCACACACCAAACATATGCTTATAAATTAATCTTCAATAATCACTTGCTAACTCGTGAGAGACAATGCTCAAGACTAACCGTGATCGCACTGCATTAATCTTATTATTTTCCCAAGTTCGTTGAATTAAACTAAGCGTCGCTTTCAAACTATTCTTATCATGCTATCTAAATAGGAATCGCAAGTTAGACAACAAGCTAAGATCATTTAGTTTTGTGGAAAATATGAACACTGACTAGGCAATTACAAGTATGATCAGCATCTTGTTCTTGTTTAGGTTTTTACTTAACCTTACCAACGTTCCTTGGTATTTACTACTTGTGAATACAGGATTATAACAATTAGGTGAAATTTTCCTATACTCTAGCCCCAGATCGTAACATGTTTACTAAGTTGGCCACCTTAACAAACATACAAAGAAAAGTTCTCTATAAAGCAGTTAAGCAAAACACAATCACTAATAGCAAGGAAGATTAAATTCAATTAACTTATAAGGCACATGTTCGGGGCTTCGAATCCACCCATAACTAAAAGAAGTTTAGCTAGACATATTAATTATGTTTGAATAACAATCCATAATCAATAATCAAACTAAAATAAGTAAAAGAGATGTTGAGAGATGAAAACAAAACACTGATCCATGGTGGTACTGAGTAGAAGCTGGGGTGCGAATAGCAGAAGAGAATCCTCTTTCTCTTCGCGATCTGCTCCTTCCTCACGCGATTTGCTCCTCCTGTCTGCTTCACTTCGCTTCCTTCTCAATCTCTGCGTGCGTCGTCGTGGCTGATGGAGGTGACGAAAGTAATGGGGAGAGATGAAGATGGAGACGACAGGGGACAGCGAGAGAGACTGTGGATGGGTTTCGTGGATGGATGATTAAGAGACTGTTTCTGGATGTGATGAGAAGGTTGTAGATCGGTGGGTGATGAACTGACACAGAGATGGGGGTTGTGCTGTGGATTTTGTGAAGGAAAAAAGCAAGACAGCTGAGGTGAAGGAGGACGGTGAAGATGGGTGATGATGGGTTCAGGGCGATGGGCTTGATGGTTGTTGTGAAGGAGGACGACGGCAGCAGCTAGGGTTTGGCGAGGTGGCTTGCTGCGACGGTGGATTAGGAGGCTATGGATGGATGGTTGAGGAGGTTGTAGATGTTGTGGATGGATTCTGGGTGACGACGGCTAGGGTTTGTAAGCGTGGATGATGATGAAGAGAAGTCTGCGATGGTGGGTTATGCTGTGGATGGATGGATGCTCTGTCAAAGCCAGGTATTGTCCCCTTTTTATTCTTGTTTTCTTCTTTCTGTGATTTCCTTGTTGGTGTGGTTTCCTTGCTTGTGTGATTTCCTTGTGCAATTAGTATTCCAAAATTGCCAATTTGCTTCTATTTTAAAATATTGTAATTGAGACCCTACACAAACATGAAAATAGCAATTAGTACCATAATTAACAAGTAATAGCTAAAAGTATATATAGAAATATGGTACTAAAAATAGCCTAATTATGCCCCTATCAGGAGCAGAGACTTAATGTTATTTTTTCAATCATCCTCTTTCGATTTTTTTTTTTTAAATTGAACAAGATGATAAGAATCGTTATGTTCTGTACCAATTGATAAAACTTAAAATTCTGAACATAAATTGAAATAATGGAATAATTTGAAAAAACAACAATAAAATAAACATAAATAACTAATAAACAAAATAATTTTTATTCCATCAAAACCTAATTACAATGATCAACCTACGCTTGTATTTATAACTAACCTAACTTCTAAACAAATCCCAAACCCAATAAGAAACATTGTCCTTATAATAATAGAATTCTTAATATGCCTAAAACACGGCTATTGTTAATAATACTATTATCTTAATTACATCAAATTTACTATTTCCAGTTCAAGTTGGCAAAATATGGGGATTAATCCACTATTTCCAATTAGAGTGTGGCAAGATACAATTAGACCTGGTGATTTTGAGTGATCTTTTTATATTAGCTCCCCAACTGGAAGTGGCAAATGTATGCTTTGCCTATAGTTCAGATGCTTTCAACTCGTTTTGACAAATGTCTGCATGCTTTGGTGTTGACATTAATAGTAATTATATAATTAGGAATATTATATTAACATGGATTATATTTATTTAGGAATACCGGATCTGGGGAGATCCGTTTGATATCCAAAAACTGCACAAGGATTCAAATTATTTTTCTTTTCATAGTTAGGATTATATTTGTATCTTTATAAACCCCTCCTTGTGAGATGAATATAAAAACTCTTAATTATTTACAATTGTTTTATCTAACATGGTATTAAAGTAACAATCCTAGAATCGTGTTTCCGCTACTATCATTGCCTTTGTTGTTTTTGCTCTTGCCTTGCTCTGCCTTTACCTTGCTAATTTTCTTAGTTTGTTGATTTATCTTACTAATTTATTGTTTGTTGATTAACCTTACTGTTTTCCTCATTTACTGATTTTTTGTTGTTATCTTGTTGTCTTGCTGATTTGTTGTTGTTGTTGTGGTGTTGTCATTGCCGTACACTATGTCTGACCCATCCATTATACATGTTATGCCTATGCCAGTTGTGACTGTGGTTACAGAACCAACGTCTATTCCTTATGGTGTCAAGTTGAATGACACGAACTACACTCTTTGATCTCAAGTTGTCTCAATGTTTATTCCCAAACGAGGTATGATGTGATATCTTATTGGTACTACTCCAGAACCCCACTCCTCATGATGCAACTTATGAGAAGTGGGCGATAGAGAATGTTATTGTGAAATGTTGGCTCATCGATGCCATAAAATCGAATGTGATGAATTTGTTTATTCGTCTTCCTACTGCAAAAAGTGTTTGGGAGACTTTGTTGTAGACATTTATGAAGGTGTTGATAGGTCGATTGTCTACGACCTGTCCCACAAAGCCAAGGAGACTAAGCAGACAGGTAGACCAATTGCCTCCAATTATTCTGATTTATCGGTATTTGACTGGAGCTTAATCACCGTAAGTCGATCACTTTTACCCATGCCTATGCAGTTAACACGGATAACAGACCCGTAACTGTCCAAGAGCGTTATAGGATATAACGGTATTTAACGGACTACTTTATATCCGTACTATGTATTATAGAGCAAACAAAGTAAATACTAAGTAAGTAAATCATGTTATAAACTTTAAATCAAAACATATAAATCAATACATACCATCAAGGAACGTCAATATCTTTTTTTCCTTCATCATCACAAAGTGAGTAATTGTACTCGATTGCTTCAACCGATTCCTTGTATCAGTGTTTGAACCTCGTGATGACATTAAGTATCTATCATAGATAAAAATAAAATAATAAATTACATTACCAATTACATAATAAAAAATCTAACATGAAACAAACCATGTAAAAAGAAATTGTTCCGAAGACAAATGAATAAAATCATTCAAGCTTTTAAAAACAACTTGGACCTATCAAGCTTGAATAAGTACTTGCCAAAAATCAACAAGACAATAAAAACGATCAGGATCTAAATCTCAGTGTCAGGAAATCACATTTAGGGGGGTGTATTGTATCTGGATTTTGTGGGCAATTTAATAAATTCCATGGATTCTGAAAATCCAGGTGTATTCAATTTGGATTTTAAAAAGTCCACAAAAGTCTAGGGGTATTCAATCAGGATTTTAAAAAGTCTCTCTGAAATCCACAAAGTCTAGGGGTATTCAATATGGATTTCAGAAAGTCCACAAAAGTTTTAGGGTATTCAAAATATCATTCATATTTATGGATTTGGAAAATCATGGATTCTCATGGACTTTGTAGTGTTAGGTATAAATAACAAAGTTCAATAATTTGCCAGCCTCCATATCAAAGATTTCAACGTGAAAAAAAGTCTCTCAAAGTTCTTCCTTGTGCCAGCCACGAAGAGGTTGATTCTCATCCTCTTGTTTTCTCGATTCTTTTACAACAAACAAACAAGCTTCATCATCTTGCGTCGTCAGTCGATCAAAGAATCACCACTATGTATGTAGGGATAGAAGAGATTCCAAGACCAAGACCATGTGAGTGAGTTGAAATGGGAAGAAATTATTCGCACGCACCGCACCACCGAATCCAGCAGCTGTTCCACCATGTGAGTGAGTTGAAATGGGAAGAAAAAATCTATCGACCAATTAGTGATCTTATTGATATGTGGTACGCAATCTTAAAATTTTGGCTTTCACAATCTCACAGGGATCCGAGTGCAGCAAATTATCTTTTCTTTGAAGATTGAGTTGTTATATTATTTTATCATCAATTAGAAGAACTGTTTACTTAATAAGTTGTCTAGTAAACAAGTATTAAATTTTCTGTATTACGAGCATAAAATTTCACAAACCTGTAACCGGGGATTGAGCTCTAAAAAAAATATTCTCCAGTTTCCATGCTATATAGATACTCAACAGTAGCGGCCCCAACATAGTTCACACATTTAGCAAGCCTCCGAGTTTCACTTTTCATTTCGAGGTAAGCAGCAACCATAACCCTAGCCATAAACCATAAAACACCCCATAACATTGTATCATAACATCTACCTCTCTATCTCTACTCGCTTCTTCTTCTTCGTGTATGTATTTGGAGGACAACAATCCGTCTCCTCCGATCTGATCTCTCTAACCGAAACGCAGCAAATCAAATTATTATTATTTGAGGAGAGGAAATAAGAATGAAATTTCAGTGTTTCCGAACTCTGCTTGACTACTGCAAACTTCTGGCAATTGATAGAATATTTCAGATGAATTTCCTCCTGAACCAGAAAATGATCCGATAGAGAATGATGAAGATAATTTTGAATGGGATGATATTCAAACCCAAGAGCAACAAAGAGAAAATGTTAATCAATGGAGAATGAGTATTGCTAATCAGATGTGGGCAGCAGCTCAAGCAAACGTCAACGTTGCTAACAATAATAATGAAGAAAGTGACCATGATCATGAAGGAGAAGAATGATCATAATACAATTTTATGGACGTTTACTTCTTATTTTTAAGATGTTAATTAACGACCTTTTCTTTTTCTAGTTTTTTTAGCACATGTATCTCTCACTTTTGTTAATTATATACGAACGTTTTTTTGTTTCATCACTATTTACCAACTTCTTTTTTATCTTGCAAATAATTAGAAATCTGTAAAAGTCGTTCATACAAAGTCCGTGGATTTTTATAAATCTCTAGAAAGTCTGTAGCAAAAGTCTATGGATTTAAGAAATCAGCAGAAGTCCGTAGACAATTTAAAGAGTCTGTGGACAATTTAAAGAGTTCGTGGACTTTTCAAATTATTTATCAATTCCATAAGAATCCATATACAATACACCCCCCTTAGACCTAATAATATACAAGAAATGAGAATCCAAGAGAAAACCTCATAATTTGATAGCAAAAACAATTGAACTAAAAAACATTGGACTAAAATGAGAACCAAAATTAACACTTTCATCGAGAAAGTCTCACAATACTAAATAGTAATTCAACCTAAACACGAACTAATCTCCAACACAAGGAACTGATTGAAGCAAACAAAGCTCTGATTCTGTATTTCGGAACAAAAAAAATTCACAGATCTGAATAACGAAATTTCATAAAGGTTACCAGCTAGCTTTAGAATAAATGAAAGCCTTGTCTTCTCTTCTTCCCTTATTCTTTTTTCTTCTTCCCTCATATTCTTCGTTTTTCTTCAACAAAGACATATCGCAAACAAAAGTGATCGATTGCAATAGTTCGATCGGTCCAACAAACCTTCTTTTTTTTTCTCCTCTTTTTCTTCTTCTCTGGTTCTCTTTTGATCACCGATCGAGGTTTAGGTTTTTGTTTCGATAAAATGAAACGTGTGTGTGCTTTATTTTCTTATATATTAGAAGCCAAAACGTTAAAACGACTTTTTTTTAAGTAACTATCATATGGGCATTATAACGATGTCTTTGAACATAAACGTGAAAATATCAAAACATAACAGCTCAACCCTGTGATATGTTATAGCGCTATTATAGTGTCGCTTTAACTGCATAGACCCATGTGGAGGTGATTCAGGCTCGCAAGAAGGAGATTGATGATGAACGTGTTTATTTGTTTCTGACTTATCTTGATGATATTTATGATGCTATTCGCGGAGAGATTCTCCGCACTGAACCTTTTCCTACCTTGAAAATGACATTTGTAACTGTTCGACGTGAGGAGCAATGCTGCCATATCATGCTTAATTAGGGCACCGCTTCTAGCGTGGTTATGGTTGTCAAAAAATCTGGGAACAATTTACTTAACATTCATCTCAAGGTTTTGGTGATGGAAGTTGTACAGTTGTACTCATTGTGGAGCACTACGCACGTTAAGGAAAGGTGTTTTAAGAAGCATGGATTTCCCGAGTGGTGAGACAATTATCAAGAGAATAAGGCTCGTGAGGGACGTACCCATTGCCCTAGTCGGAAGGAAGGAAAGGCAGCGATTAATACCAA
The DNA here is from genome assembly GCA_963556465.1 of Berberis vulgaris. Classification (NCBI taxonomy): domain Eukaryota; kingdom Viridiplantae; phylum Streptophyta; class Magnoliopsida; order Ranunculales; family Berberidaceae; genus Berberis; species Berberis vulgaris. The sequence goes on along the minus strand of OY747136.1, from coordinate 54,001,067 downwards.
TGACTTGTCCCCACCGCCAGCACCACTTGTTGTCTCTTCTGACTCTACGGTGGATTCCACATTGCTACAACAATCAAGGTCTCAGCAGTGGGGAGGTAATTGGACATGGTACTAAGAGAGTATATTGTCATTGTTGATTCACTTGTCAAATTGAGCATTTGCAACATCTATGCACCATCTTCAGGGAGAGTGCTAACATGAATAGTAATTATATTAGGAATATCGGATTAACCGGGACTCAAATTATTTTTCTTTTCCTAGTTAGGATTATATTTGTATCCTTATAAATACCTCCTTGTGAGATAAATAGAATATGCTCTGAATTATTTACAATTGTTTTATTTAACATTTTGTTGATGTTGTCCGTACAATTTCTTTTTGTTATTTGTGCTATACGTTATTATGTTTGATGAGATTAGAATTTTTTATTGTTGACTGGTAAAGAAAAGCATTATCGTTCCTATCTTGTTGATGGTTAATATTAAATTCCCATTTCAATCAAATATGAGATTTTTGGTACATGAGATTTATTTTATGGTTCACTAGTATTCCAGTTTGGAAGTGATGCAAGAATGTTCTTCAATTATAATTTTCTCTTAGTTTTTTTTGTTAAAAGATTAATGTATATTAATTAAAATGAAATATTATAAAGATGATGTCCAACAATAGCAACTAAATTAGGAGCTTCGTAGTTGAGAGGTCTATTAATATATTTACAGTACCAAAAAGTGTTGATAGAAATCAGGCGCCAGATACTACTAATTAGAGGGCGTTATATCCATTGCACGTCAATCCTAGTTTGGAGTTGATCCTCCTGCTGAACAGAAATGAGAATCCTTGAATCCCCTAGCAAATAATCATGTCCTCCACTGGTTAGCCTGGATGAGAAAAAGAGCGGCCTCCGCTGCATAACATTCAGACATGGTATTGTCTAGTACCTTTGCGGCTAGGGTTGGCAACCCGGGCAATCGTTTCTCCGCATAAATTCACTGCTAAAACACTTGTGGCTCCCTGTTTACATCAAAGAAACTTGCATCATAAGTAATAATAACCGAATCAGGGTCCAAAATGAGAGGAAAAGAGTGTGATGAGGTGCTTGTGAGATTAATTATGTGAAAATGGGCTTATTGAAGTGGGCCTAAATCAAATAAAGACGGGTTGTCGCTAATTCCATATAAGGGCCAAAAGGGACAGGGTTTGACCTAAAGGAGGGGTTAAGAGGCTAATGGTCGATAACTGCATTTTCCAGGACTTGAAGAATGGAAGAGGGTCCATCCGTGATATGCCCACTAGTACCCTCTAGGATACCTGAGATGGTGGAGTTCATTGAAGGAGAAGATAACCAATGGTGGTGCCAGACCTGCCAGGTATGTTGGAAAATCAGAAATGAATTTGTGAGGGCAGAGTTAGATTTTCTTGAAAATACTATTGTTGCGAGTCCTCCGGATAGTCAGAAGGAAAACAACAAATTGTGAGAGCATTTCTTCCTTGACCACCGGGTGAGCTTTGGCCAATTGCCACATGAAATTGAAGAACCGGGGAACAGTGGGGACATCAAAGCTATTATCGAGCCAATTGATCGGGATCGGGAATAATTGAGAATGAAAATAACAAACTAATTTGTCGCATTACCTTTAATAAGCACTTGCCCTTTCTTCTTATTGCTTAAACTTTTTTTTTGTTAAGTTCTTATTGGCTTAAGCTTCTTATTTATTAATTTCATTATTTAATTTATTGTTCTTATTTGTTTATTTATATATCTGTTGGTAAGTTTAAAAGTATTTTTGTTGGTTGACGAACTTAATGAAGTGGGAAACTTCTCCTTTTCACTAAACACAAGAATATATATATATACACTCTGAGTTGCATAAGTTAGACAAGTTTAGTACTTTCGTTGAAGAAATAGCAAGTCTTTGTTCTCAATTCAATTTCACAACCACCATAAGTCGATGGTGGACTTATGGTGGTAGTTGTGGTTGTGTGATATAGTACCATTGTTGGTGGTAGTGGTGGTTGTGATGTTTGTTGTGGTGGAAACTAGGAAGGAACTAATTTTACAAACGCAAAAACTATAACTAATCTACATCTAGCTACTTGAGCATTGTAAACAACAATTTAATTGCTTATAGGGATTTTGTTTTTAGTCCTTCAGCTAATCAAGTAAAATAAGTTTTGTTTTGTTTTTCATGCATATTTATGTTATGGTCATTTTTTTTCAATTAGTTGACCCTCAACATTTAAAGACTCATGTGGTCTGCACATAATCCCGCTTAGACCCAAATGCCTCTGCTTGTTATAATTATAGGGATACCAAAGTCTTATTTACAAGCAGTGACAATAATATTGTCTATTAAAGCATTACGTGCCCACACACATGAAGCCTTGACTGGTCACCTGAAAAAAATGACCTAAATATGCACTAAAGCGGAACTAAAATCATTTGTAAGATTAGCCAGAGGAACTAGAATCAAAATCCCTTGCATCCAAGCTCAAATAGAAGAAACTGTTTATTTCTGAAAAAAGGAAAACTTTCTCATCTTTTAAGTTAAAGAGTATTTCACTAAAGGCCTACAAAAGTGAAGGAGGAAAGTCCTAAAAGCCAGTCCCCTCCCCCGAAATAAACATACCTATCTAACTTTACCATGGAACACATGCACATAAACAAACAGTCAAAAGGGACAGTAAGTGGTGCATCCTTTAATGTGCTTTTGTGTTCACCCCTCAATGAGTGCTATGGAGTAAAAAACCAAAAAATAAAGCAGGCAAATTCACACTGGCAAAGCAGGAAAATGATGTTTTTGTATAAGCTTTTTCACATCTTTTCCTGGCCTACATACCACCTCTCAAAGTGAACCATTCACTCATATTGCAAAACCAACCCCCAACAAGTACTTACAATAATATCTTTTCATCAAATTATTCTTCTTTTTTCATAATCTTCTTCATCCAAGAAACTCCCCTCCTCCAAAAACTCCAGTGTGTGTGTGTTGGTGTGTGGCACTTGATGTTAGATAGAGAAGAGGACTGAGAGAGAGTGTGGGTAGAGAAACCCACAGTGTCTGTACCCCTGGCGGCACCACTAGAGTCCAAGCGCACATCCCTTGTGTGCTATTGTTATGCACCAACAAGACAAACTAGCAACAACCATCAAAAGAACAACCATGTTGAGGAGGAGAACAACCACAAAAAGAGTGATGTTGAAGATCAAAATGGTGGGATCAATATTGAGATAAAGGGGTCTCCCATTGTAGTAGACACACCACCTCTAAAGAGTAGTCTCAAGAAGGGTGGAAAACTGGATGAAGTTGAGGTGATCAGGAATGAGAAGAGAAAAGTTAATTGGCCTGATGCAATTGGCAAAGAAATTGCTCATGTTCACGAGTTTGAGCCAAGGTACATATATATCTTCTTTATTTTTTCTTTTTTTTTCTTTTAATAATTTACATATATGATGGATGAATTATTTGTGTTGATTTCATGTTGTTATACCAACAAAAAAAATTTGAGATGTAAAGATCAAACCTTCATCTCCAACTTATTAGAAGTCAATTTTGAGAAAATTTTGATCCATGTGCGGTCACATCCAAAATGGACCTACATAACATGACACCTTATCATCAAGGAAACCAACTAGACTTTATTTCAAATATTTAGATCAACTAAGGAATGAGTTGAATATTACTATGTTCAGGCTTACTGTTTTTTTCTTTTCATGATTTTGACAAGGGGGTAGAGAGATCAAACTTTTCATATGGGGAAGAAAATTTTCATTTGTAACTAGTACCCAATTATGTATAAGGTTTTCTCATAATTTATGTCTTTGTTGTTGTAGTGTTGTCGAGGATGGGGAACTTGAAGGAGTGAGTAATTCTTGCATTTGTGTCATTCAATGAAAATGAGACCATATGGCTGAAGTAAGGTGACCTTGATCATTACAAATGTAAATAGTAACTTGTTCATCTTTGATGACATTGTTATAAAATTGTAGAAGAATTATTTGTTCAGAGGAGTGCAACGAAGATGGCCAAGAATTAGTTAAAATTCCCTAATTTGGGTCAGAGTATGTCACCCTTCAGGCTTCAGTGCATGAGTTTTTCCATAAGAAAACTGGATCTGGTCAGTTCCATGAGTGCAGGGTTTATCAATGCTAAACTATACATGATTCTTGGATCAGTGTCAGGTTTTCAATTTCCTAGCATACATAGATGCTATTCTTCACAATGCACAGATTTAACTGTGGCACATTGCATTATACATATACAAATCCAAATGCTCAATGGTGTGAAATGTGCCACCTTCACTTGGCGAGAATGGGTTTCATTAGTTTGGTAGCCATGCACGCTAAACATTGAACTAGTCTATCATATGATATGCAAATGACTAAAGATAACAATCTAATAAAAGAGAAAGTCATACCAGACAGAGAGAACTGATATGGATGGTTGTGGCAGTGGTGGGACTAGAGATTTATACGGTGGTAGCTTGGGTGCAAGCAACCTTTGTCACTCTTTCTTGTTGCAGACTGTATTGCATATGATTCATAGAGAGGATTATTAGACACAACAGAGTAAACAAATATTTGAACTTAATAAACATATCGAATCAACCAGTGGCTAGCAGCGACTAAAGGATTGAATATAGATGGGTCGCAGCTAGTGTCACTAGCAAGAGAAGTTCAATGGTTGGAACTCCTCTGGTATTTAATTTTTTTGGAATTCTTCAGCAATCTACTTCAGTTTTTTGGTAGCTAAATTTGAAAAACACCATATCATTAGAGAAGCTACTACCGATACTAACACAGGATACTGTTTACTTCTATTTCTTCACAAGAATCAAAATGAATAATTATCGAAATCACTAGATCTTTAGTCTCTGAGAGTGAATATATGGTTTCTGTCACCTCAAGAAGCATATCTAATATTATCTTGGTTTGGAACTTTGAGTGGCTTTTGGAGCCACTTTCACCAGCTGGATGTTGTGAGCAATTAGAGTGCCGGAAGGGTTAGCATAACAAGAGAATGTAATGATTAAAGGGTAATCAGAACAACTTAATTAATAGATTTGGTTGTAGACTTCCTTTCATTACAGGATTTACAACAGGTACGGATCCTTTTTTTAGCAAAATTTCTAAAGCACAGTATGGTGTTACATTTGTGAGCGGGAAGTCTCTTAAATTTCCTTAAAAAAAGAAAATAGAAGTTCTCGCGGCTGAAGATGGATTGTTTATAATCCTGATTTTGGTCCAGCAGTAACATGATTTTAAATCCATACATCTTTGGTGTTCTAAAGAAGTAACATGATTTTAAATCCATCCATGTCAGCTCTTTATCGTTCAATCTATACTGAAGAGCTTCCATAACACGACTTCTTCGCCATAACAAGGTTTTCCTTGTGTTGAGGAAACTAAATAGACTTCAAAAATGATTTGCTCAATAATAAACCAATCAATTCAGATGCAATTTTCGCTATTACAATTCTCACCAATGAACAGAAGTATGATTACTGATTCAACAAGATCCTAACACAATGGAAAAGTCTTATGCGATCCAGGGAACTGACATGGATGATTACGGCAGTGGCAGGTCTGGAAGGATTTAAGGTAGCAGGTTGGGTGTAAGAAACTTTGTAACTCTTCAAAAATACTTATCAACTAGTAAATTGGTCTCACTAGCATTTTCATCGGCCAGTCTCTTGTAAGCTAGTGTTCATGCTTACATATCTTCAAAGATCACTTTTCTAAATTTTTCAGCCGTATAGCCATCTACTGCACAATTTGGTAGCTAAATTTGAAAATTCTTTATACATGGAAACTCTGAGAAAGCACACCATGCCTGTATACTTTCAATTTCTTGATCAATATCAAAGTGACAGGGCGGGAGGACCTTGTGAAATTTTTGTGAGGGTGAATATGAGGATCCTGTCACCCATGCAGCATATGCAATGAGTACCATCTTGGTTGGGATCTTTGAGTGGCTTTTGGAGCCACTGTAATACTGTCACTAGCTGGAGAAATATAATGATTAAAGTTTAATCCAAAAAAATTAATTAATATAGTGGGTTGTAGAGTTCCTTTCATTACAGGATTTGCAGTTTCAGATCCTTCATTTGTGCAATTCACTAAAGCACATAAAATTATTTAGTTGGCGTCCGTAGGGTACATGTTACATCTTTAAAAATACCAGTGGGAATGGGAGAATTTATAATCCTGTCCCAACATCAGGCCATGGATTGTACATTCAAACTGTGCATAAATGCCAACTTGGCACAGAAGTCGACTTCCACATTGTATGTACCTTCTAGTCCTTTACCAATATACTGTCTAGCTGAAGGAAACAAATCAAATTGTCATTGCAGTTCATCCCCATCAGTGATCTTCCTTCTCTAAATTCAGTAGTCTGTTCTTTTTCAACATTTGCAACATTCATTCCTTCTCTAAATTAAGTATTCTCTTTTTCACCATTTGCAACATTCATTCGACTATGGCCTTGCACATATTTTCTTACTCTGATTTGTTAGTCCTAATGTTTGATTTTAATTCACCACTTGAGACAATGCAAGTCGTTTACACCAGTTTTAAAGATAAAAAAACGTCAAAGCGTCCAGTAGAACATAAAGAAATGAATATAGATATAGTTCAGTAACTGGAAGAAGAAAAAAATAAAATTGCCGTGCCCATCGCATTTCATGAAACCCAGTTCGCCTTCCTTGTGTTAGGAGTCAGGGGATCCCTATCCAGAAAACAGAAGCAAAGACTATAAAACTACAGCTCTCGCTGCACCCAATATGGTGTCTGAACCAAGATGTAGTGTGCATGCAACATTCGTTTCTGAATGTCATCCAAATCTGAGCATGTCAGGTGTAAGAGAATCATTGTATCATGGGAAATTCTTTAAATAACAATAGTAATGATAATAAGAACACTAACCAAGAGAAGTTGGAATGAGAAGCATCAAGTTCGTTCTTCACAATTTTAAATCCGGGTTCCAACACTGAAACCCAATTGTTCATGCATGTAACTGACAGATTTTTCAAAACACTGAAACATCATGACAGAATGACTGAATGAGAAGCTAAACATTCTACTTTGACATGCAATGAGATATGCACTCGGATTCTACATTGCAGTAAGCATAACCATGAAATCCTACTTTCCCAACTTCAACACCAACCCAACCCGACCCTTACAATGTTCCACCAAGCTTCCAATACATCTGCAGCAGCCTTGAGAATTTCACCAAGGTTCTCATCAGCTGCTCTGTTATTAAACATTCAGAGGAAAGTACCGGTTAAATCAATTTCAAGCAGCAGATATAGGGGGTGTAAAGAAGGGGAGGGGGGTTGATAAAAACTGTCAAATTACCAGAACAAGAATATCATGGCTCTTCATCAGGCCTCGACCGTGTAAATCGCCTACGTCTCCTTGGTATTGGAGGAGCATCTTCACCCATGTCACTTGCCATATTCCAGTCTGAGTCATCATCTTGGAGATCCAGCAGATTCTCACCCCATAAAGTTCTGCGCTCAGAAGTGCGTCGATACCTTCTCCATGCTCTTGACATTCCTCTCGACTCTGGAGCAGGTGAAAATGGTCTAATCATTTGATATAAAATGAATGAGGTTAACAAGGGCCCACTGCTTTCAATAGATCCACTATCCCTATCACCGGAGAACCCGTCACCACTTTCAATAACATAGTCACCAAACACAATGGCACTTGGCATTGCTGACCTGATGGCGCTGACAATATCACCATATTCCTGTTGACTTTCAAGGTTTCGCCAAGCACGCTGACGTGATGTGTCAATTACAGCGGGACGTGTTGTTGGGTGAACTCTTCTGGCATGCCTGCGTAACTCGAGATAATTACCAGAGAATGAGCACGATTCCAAGGAGCAACTCCTTTGCTTCAAGTCGAGATACTGTCTCGCTTCTTCAACAATTTCCCAGCCTTTCACAAATCCTCTACATAGTGGGCATTTCAAGACTGAGCTAGACTCTGCTAATGGATCTCCATCAATTCTATCTCGATGTGGCTCAAGGTCACTACTTTCTCCAACGCCACTATTCTGTATCCCTAAGTACCTATGTGGTTCTTGCCTATTATTTTCTCCTAATACCTCCTGCGTTTCAGCTGAGTTTCCATTGCTACTGTCATCTAACATGTAGTTTCTGTCACCTTCTGCTAAATGGTTTCTTGTTCTAATACCTCTGAAAACAGTTTCACTGGAATAGCTATGCTGAGGTCTTTGACCAAGCCTTGAACTTTCAGTGTTCTCAGGAAAGGAAGAACCAGGCTGTGGAGGGCTAGTTCTAAGGGATTTTTTGAACCTATCTAGACAATTAGAATGCCTGTAACTTGAGTCACAGACGTAAGGTCTGCAGCCCTTATCATATGAACTGCACAAAAGGAGAACAGCATTATGTGGATGATCCATGCAGATTGGGCATAAAGCTTCATCCCATTCCTTATGCAGAACATGTATGTCACTCCCAATGGATGTGCTCCCTTTAAAATCTGTCATCTTCTGTGCACTGTGTATAACTATCGGAAAGATTAAATTATCAGATTGCAGTTCAGTAGTTCAAACAAGATATATACAATGACAGTGGATGAGACATTTGCACAGTACAATGAACAGCTGTATAATATGAATATGAACCTAGAATCAGTGAAAACTTTGCATCAATATCAAGTTATGGTCATCCAAAAGGAAGAGGTCCAATCACCATCAATGAATCATGACAATAAGTTCATTGTGGCCTTTTCTTTTTATGATTCATGCATTATGTAAACGAACCACCAAATGTCTCGACATATCTACAAAAAAAATGTGTACTATTCACACAAATCAAGGTGGAGATAATAGCACTATAGGGGTTGACGAGGACTAACACTTATTCCTTTAACTATACCTAATCCCATCTCTCTCATAAATCACGATTGTGAACGTTATTGCTATCTTATGGCATTGGAGCATGGCAAACCATGGTCTAAGAGGGTCAATTTCAATTCGTAATTGGAAGTTGCAAGTATTCAAAGGTACGTTCTGGAACAATAACTTGTGTTATTATATAGTGAGCTAAGAAAATTGCACTAATTCCGTGCTCATGAACGAAAAGTTTTGAGCTTCCTTAAAAACAAAAAAAAATAAAAACACCTATATCTTATTACCCAAGAAAGGTCAAAAAGTGAAATACTTAAACCCCTATTTAGTTTCTCCAACGTAAAAAGCGGGGGGATGTAATATCCAGATAATAATAAGGTCAAATCTAGGATTCAATGGAAAATGACAAATTGACTCGATGTTAGAGAGGATTGGGTATGACCCCCTATTTTTGCAGAAAAAATATTCATGCATCTAGATGTATATTTGCATTTCAGCGATATTATGCACTTTCTTGATAGACTGCACTCTTTAACCTTAACCATTAGGTCCATCACCTTCGCCATTCTCAAGCCAGTGTGGATGACCAAGCCTATAATTATTGGAAAAAATATATACAAATGAAAAAAAAAAAATTGGTTCGATTATGGTCGGTTTTAGGTAAAATGACGATTTTCGGTTCGATTTCGATTAGCATAGGTTTAAGGTCAGTTTAGCAGGTTCTTTGGCGGTTTTCACTCAAAACCGACTGAACCAAACCGTGCACACCTCAAAAGCCTGCCATCAACAAGATCCTTTCACATGACAACCTCTAAAATTACCATGTGCCTCACTTGATCGAAAATTGATAATTCATGATTTTAATCTTATGAAGGTAAGTTTTTTCACTTGCGGTGTACCCAACTATTTGACTTGAGCACAATGAAAATTTTTCACAATTGGATATATAAAGACAGGAAAAACATTATTAAAGCTATATTGTCTCATTGGACAAGGGAGTAGTACTCAGGAAAGGGGTTTTCGATTCAATAAACATAACAAGGTTTACATCACCTAGAACTCCCTCAAACAGATTTGGGATGAATCCAAACATTTAGACACCATAAACAAACAATAGGAAAACCAAAAGGCCCCAATTGTTTGACACCACCATTTTCCCTCTTTGACACCACCACCCTCACCTTTTTGTCTAACACTACAACCTTTTTATCCACATCACCACCTGCTTTTTGACACCACCACATTTTTTGTGTGTTTTCATTTCCACAGAATAACAATAGTAGCACAAGCGTCACAACCGCTGCTCAATTGTCGCTTCTCTTCCACCCCGTAGTTGCTGCTTGCATGCCCTTTTTTTCCCTTTCTTTTTCTCTTCCTTTCTTCCCTTTCTTTTCTTCTCATCAACAGATGGCGCTAATAACAGCGCCAACAATGACTATTGTCAGCCGCCCCGCTATCGCCCTTTTTTCTTTTATCTAGAGGTTGGAGCGAGATCAAAGGAGAAAAGAAAAAAGGAGCCGACAGCAGCGACGTCGCTGCTACTACTCTTGTTGGTTGTTGTTGAGAAGAAAAGAGAAGGCTACAGCAGCCTGCTGTTGAGAAGAAAAGAGAGGGACGAAAGACGAGAAAAATAAAGAAAAGGAGGGGAAAAGATTGCAGAGCGAGGAACAGAGGAGGGCTAAGGGAAAAGACTTTTATTGGAGGTGTCTCTCAGTAAGTTAACAAAAATGTGGTGGATTAGTGGTGTCAAACAATCGTTGCCAAACTAAAAACATTATGTGGACAATGTTTATATCCAGAGTATATTCTCACACATTCTTCCAGTTGAGAAAGGCAAACTAATTGATACTAAAAGTGAAGAGGACACGCAGTTAGGTGGATGAAAGTACAACAACAAACTGATAACAACCTTATTCCTCCCAAAGCTTTGACCATAAAGTCATTGTCAATAACTAGAAATTGTTAAAGAAAACACCCTTAAACTTAACTTTGAAAGCAAGTGTAGCGGTGGCGAACGAGTGTCCATTTCTCTCTCTCGATTGTACTTTGAAGGCTTGAGGGACGAGAAATGGTGCTTGAGGGTTGAGAATACTTTTTTCGTTGAGCAGAAAAAGCTTTCACTGCTTGACATCTCTGACTGCAGCTAATATACCTTGAATTGTTGAATTTAGAAAGAGTCTAAGACATTACGATGAATGTGGATACTCTAAGAAGAGTTAACTTCTTAGGTCAATAACTTCCACATCAAATACCATCTCACAGTCCCATTAAAAAATCCACAAATAAATGAGGCTCTAGGCTTAATATAACACAAGTTTCACACATTCCCATTGATGCCACAATGAACAAGAGCATGACTGAAAATTTCCCCAAGATTCTAAGCAAGAAGATCACCAATGATTGTGATTTTGTGCATCCCAGAAAGTCAAGTACAAGGGTTTTTTCCAAAATAAATATTATTTATGCATAAAAGGATTTCTAGGAACAAACAATCATCCTTCTACAGGCTAAGATCCATTCATCCTCCAACAAGTAGAAAGGATAAGGAAAAGACTCTCGAGGCACATCTCTGATTAGAGACATACACTGAAGAGCTCTGACACAGCAACTTTGAAGAGCGTGCTTTTAGTGCACATCCAAGCCAAGTGACATTTCTCATCCTAAAGAAAAACCTCTCTATTCAAAATAGAACAGAGTTAAAACCATAAAAAGGAAGTTTTGACTCATTAAAAAAAAACACTAATCCCACCCGTAAATTGATAGACAATTTATTTTAAATACCAAATTTCCTAGAAATCTCATAGCAACTAGGTTCCCATCACGATCACTCTATTATTCTTCCTAGACAGAAACTGGAAAGAACAACAAAAGCCCTCATTTAGCAATAAACCTTTGAACTCGATTCAGCCGTCAAAATGCAAAGAAAAAAGGCTATGTTTATGTTTTCATAAACCAAAATAAAAACAAAACAAAAAATTCCAATCAAAAGTGTCCATCTCAATTTTCCCTCCCTAGAATGCCTGCAACATCCCAACATCCCACAATCCCAGGCTGGCAATGGAGATAGACTTATTTCCTCTATAAATGGGCTGAAGAGGGATGAACACACTGCTTAAGACCCTGCAAAGAGGCACCCTTTTGATAACCCTTGTTAAAATAGAAAGAAAAAAAAATCACGCAAGCACATCCTATAATTCATTTTCCATCTATCATCAAACACTTTCAAGAAGTGAATGAAAAGAATTAGGTTAATCAAGTACACTCAGTGGGGAGGTTGCAAGAGCAGTTGAACCGATACAAGTTGAACTGATACAATGGATGATGAAGTACACTAAGTTTGGAATAAGATGCTGGCAACGGAAAATGAGGGCAATGGATGAAGTTGGCGAACACCCATTTCCAATCTGGACAAATGTGACAGACAAACAGCTCATTCTGAAGCCAAATTTTATAAAAAAAAAAGAACTAAAGGAAATTCTCAACATCAATAACAGCAAGGGTCAAGGATATCGAAAGATGAGGTCAAAATATTATTGACTCGACACAAGTCAAGGCCCTCCACCGATACGACTCGGTCATTGGAATGTATGAAGACATTGTGTATAATCTCCAAACCACTCGTACTCCAAAGTTTCTTCTGCTCTCTGTTTGCTAGGTAGACGTACTCCCATCCACATGCTAAAGGAGGAAGAGAGAGATGGGAGTGGTGTTGTATGGAAGTGGTTGGAGAGAGAAAGAGGGAGTTAAAAAAGAGAGAAATGAGAAGGTGGATTGAAGGGGCATTAAACAAGAGAGACATTGGAGTGGGTTGGATGTGGTGACGTGTGAAGTGGTTGGAGAGAGAGGGGTTAAAAAAGAGAGAAGGTGGGTGGAGAGAGGGAGTTAAAAAAAAAAAACAGAGCCTTCGGTTCGGTTCGGTTTTTTCGAGGGTATTAAAACCCCGAACCAAATGTCAATTAGGGTTGTTTCTCGATTCGATTCAATTCAGTTCGGCTGGTTTTCAGGAACCAATTAACACCCCTACATGCATCAGTCACTTCAGGTTGAAATTGTTGTGTTAGCCAATAGTTGCCCTAGAACTATGTCCATTGTCAAATAAATTTGGGGTAGCTGTGAATCCTAGTCTTCGAAATACTACAATGTTTAATTAATATAAGCTAGATGGATGTGGAACTATACATGAGAACTTTTCTAGAGGTGACAATAATTAGGCACAATCCATCATACACACAATTTTATTCAGCAAAACAATATAAAAGAAGAAAGAAATGGGAGCTAGAAACTAACCCAAGTAGGCACCACTTGAAATACCCTTGCAGCTTCCGAATTTTTATGTCACTAATCGGAGCTAAAAATATGTGAAAGATGGCAATCTTGAGTTTTTGATACAGAAGATCCGTGCAAAACACGAGCTTCAAGTTATACTTCAAAGAACATAACATACAATCACCGTCTAGATATCTTGAAGGGTCCTAAACCTTTAAGCTAAAGATTAATGATTTATATCTCGTTCCAGAGAGTCACCAATCAGTGCTTAAACCTGCACTTGAATGGCAGAACAAAGTGAAGTTCATGTACATATTATTCTAACAAAATAGATCATGAAGGACAGGAAGAATATACATCATGATTTGCAGATCAAATAGGCGTGAATGCACTCACACAAACACAAACAAAATCTATAACATCCGATCAAAGATATCAAACATATATCTCTGATATTCAGTTGTAAATAGGGCTAACTTGGAACAAAACCACCACACTAGCCCTAACCCACATATGCAATCAAAGAGAGGGGGAAAACCCTAACAAAAACAGAGAAGGCACAAAGGGGGGACTGAAACTCTCCCCCACCCCCAAAAAGAAAAAGAAAAAATCTACAAAACCACCCAAACCCATAGCCCAATTTTCTTCAACACCCAACAATTTCCTACCTTTTAGATCATAAAATCATTTTAAAACACTCTACTTAAAGAGGCAAATTAGAAATAAGAAGATGATCAAAATGGGTATCAGAAATTAGAGGAAAAAGATCTACAAAACCATCCAAACCCATAACCCAATTTTCTTCAACACCCAACAATTTCATACCTTTCAGATCAAAAAATCATCATAAAACACTCTAATTAAAGAGGCAAATTAGAAACAAGAAGATGATCAAAATGGGTATCGGAAATTCGAGAAAAGACTGAATTTTTCTTACGTCTAGAGATATCCAACCAAATCAACTCATGAACCCTAAATTGGTAAAATCTCCCAACCCCAAACCCTAAAAACTAACAAAACGAAGACCCCATCACACCAAACAAATGAAACAGGTTAGATCAAGGTCAAAACACGGAATCAACATGAAAATTCAAGCAATTAAAAAAAAAGGGTGATAAAGGTACGAATTTTACAAAAGTTGGGGTCTTCTTGTTGTTGTGGAGAAATGAGGATGATGGATGTTTCGCAACACAAAGAAAGTGTCTAAACTTTTTTGAAGAAATGAAGGGAATTTCAAGCCATATATGATTAAGTTACCCCATTTTTTAAGGGTTAATTGCTCTTACCCACTACTAAATAATAAATAGTTAATTTTGAAATATCCATAATCATTCCATAATAGAGTATGTTCCAAGACCTTTACCGTCTATTTTCGATGACCAAAATATCATAGACAAATTAAAAACTGAGATTGAATGTTTCATATCTCAAACATCTCATTTTGAAGAAAATTGTAGGGTCTATTTGAAATCATAAATATTATGTGTGGGCACGGGATGGGATGGACCTCACCCGACACTTTATTTTCAGGATGGGATATAGATGAACATGATATAGAATAATATAAATAAATAAATAAGAAATACATGACTAATGACATATTAGGAGCAAAACTTGGTGTCTAATTGTGTAATTCTTGTGTTTATCTTATGATAAGAATGGATAAATGAATGTTAATAAGATTCTGAAAAGATTACGTAAGATTTTTATGACAATGGTATACTTGATCTTCCATGGATGTATCCTTTATTTTGTACACTCATAATGCGGAAGATATGAAGGATGTTATCCCACTTATACCGAGTATTATTGGCTTCTTTTGATGGCATTTGAAAAAAGGAATATATTAGTTTGAAAGCTTACAACTGGGCTACCATTGAGTTATACAGTTTTAGAACCACACTCATTTTTTAAAGTGTAATAAATTTCTATATATTCAATAAAAAGAAACTAAAAGGAATGAAAATAAAAAGAAATATTAACACTAACCAAAGCGGATGTGGTTCCATTGAACCTATTCACCTTCCTCAACTCCATTTAGTAAAACACTTGCAATCTGTCAAGAAAGGATTGACATAAAACACTTGCATTCTTTCAGGGACAGTTCCAGTCTGATCAGATTAATTCTTCTGGAATATGTTTATTTGCATATATGTTATTTGATCTTTACAACTAGATTTATGTTGCAAGGTGAGTTTAGATGTGTATTATAGAAGTTTGTTGCAAGATGTGTATTTTATAATAATTAATAATAATAATAATAAATATTAATATTCAGGACAGGAATGAAAATCTTCATCCTGATCTCATCCCATTCTAGATCAAAATATGATAGGATCGGGATGAGCTTGATCAATCCCAAAAGAACCCAGAAAAAATTGAAACGAGAAAAAGGATGGGATTAGGATCATAGGTGGGATACCCACCCCTAATAAACGTATCTCGGGGAAACAAATTAATTATATCTCGAACATCTTATCTCGAAGAAAATCGTAGGGTCAAGTTGAAATCATAAACATATTTCGAGAAATATTGAAGGGCCCAATTGAAATTATAATTGTATCTCGAGAAAAATCTATTAGTTGTTAAAAAAAAATTCTTCCTCCCCTCCCCCTTCTTCCACCTTCGCAGCCTCGCCGCTGGCCTCCTGCTTATTCCTCATTCCTCCACTTGCCTTCATGAAATCCATATATCTGAAATGGTTTTCAAATGTCCTTAAATTTATTTTTACTTTTAAAAAGGCAGAAAACTTGTGGTGATCAAACATTATAAGCCAATTAGATAACAAAGTCACAAACATAACCGAAAAAAACCCAAACAGTGTAGCATTTACACTCACATTGAAGAACTCGAGCTAATCCTCAAGGTTCTCAAGAGCAGTTCAATTCGCATAGTGGCGGCGGGGCTGCAAAACGAATGAGGAAGAGGGTGGATGAGGGGGAAGAAGAGGGAGGGTGGCGGAGGGGCTGCGAAACAAAGAAGGAAGGTGGAGGAGGGTAGCAGCAAGGCTGCAAAACATAGGAGGAATAAGAGGGAGGAGGAAAAATGTGAAGAAAGATTAGGGATTTTTTTAACAACTGCTAAATTTTTCTTCAGATACGATTATGATTTCAATTGGGCTCTTCGATATTCCTCGAGATATGTTTATGATTTCAAATGGACCATACGATTTTCTTCGAGATGAGATGTTTGAGATATGAAACGTTCAATTGCAAGTAGCTTCCAAGTTTTTCTAAAGTTCTAGTGCCAAGAGCAAACGTAGGCCTAGAACAAGCCTTCCGTCTTATTTTATTTGTCAACGGTATTTTGGCCATCTATTTTGAAAACCGACAGTCAAGGCATTGACTGCTAGTATTGAGAATAAACTACAATATGGATGATTATGGGGTATTTTACAATTAACTATTTATTATAGTGCGGAGAGAAATTAACATTTTTAATAAAGAAAGAGAAGAAGGAAGAAATGATTGGTTTATGGTATTTGGGAGAAACTTGCAAGTTACAGTCGATCGCAATCCAATTGCATTTGGGCCTAACAACAACACGTGTCTTTTTCATTTTACACATGGTAATGTAAGAATGTAATAAGGATAGGCTTTCTGTCCTTGAGATTCTCATGGTGATGGTGGTAGATTTAAGAATGGGTTAATTGCACTTTTCTCCCCTAAAACATATAGCCAATTCAGCTTTGTCCCCTCAATTAACATTCATATTGCACTTTCCCCCTCAGACTAACAGTCAACGTGTTTTGACTGTCAAAGCACGTGCTAGATTTAAAAAGGTCATATTTTAGCGCAAAATACCCTTTAATGATCTGAAGGCTGAGATTCAAAGTTGATGCAATTAAAATCGAAGGCTAACATTCAAACTTTCACTAAGACATTGGGATAATCCGCCAACTCTTCCTTCACCACCACCGTCTCCACTTCACCACCAATAACTCTCACTTCTGCTTCTACTACTACATCTACATGTTATTTTACTGTAGATTAAATCTTTAAGCATCAATATGTGGAAAAGCTTGCCAAGTTTTGATGGCAAACTTGAGTTGCAGCTCATGTTCATCATCTGTTAGGTCAGTTCTGTTGCAGGGGGCAAAGTTAAATTCAAATTTATTTTAAGGGGTTAAGTTCCTGCCAGTAATTTATTTTAAGGGGTTAAATTACTGCTAATTAACAACTCTTAATTGATTTTTTGCAGATCCCATAGTGTTACAAGCACAATCAAACAAGTGAATAAGAGGTTTGAAGTAGGCAAGTTTTTTAAGGAGTACATGTACATTGGGTGTTAAAACACAATGTAAATTCATTTGATGTTCATTGGATATTCTTGCAACAAAGTTTGATGTTTTTCCAACAATGTAAATTCATTTGATGTTCATTGGATGTTAATAGCACATTGTAATCAAATGCCTTAACATCAATGCAAAAACCTGATATAACACAATGCAATTTAAATGACGCAACATCATTGCAATTCAAAATCTGACATAACACTTTCAAGCATCAATAAACAACCTTGCAATTCAAGCATCAATAAGCACAACATACAACGTAGATTATAGTTGTGGCTTAATTTCAGCAATTGCCCCTAGCACAACAAGTTTTGCATGCTCTGTGGCACATATTTGGCCTACAAGCTGAAACGACATCTGTAGATCTTGCAAGCACCTCCGACTGAAAAAGATCACCAATAGCTAGAGTGGCAAGCAACCTTGCTTGTTGGGCTTGGGTTTGTGGGTCTAAAAGATATTGGGACAATGGTGAGATTGCAGACTTGGCAGCTTTTGTTTATCTGATCTTCACATTGTTTAGCAAAACTTCCAGCAACCTTGCTGCAGTTTCCTCGGACTGATGACATCTAAGAAGTTCCAAAAGCGCTTCTGTAGCAACACTTTCAGCCATTGCTTTGGCAGTAGTTGCATCATCACTTTCCAAGACAAGTAGTGCATTCAACGCACCAGTTACTGTATTTTCTTAGCCAACACTGCAACTGGTACCTCCAGATAAAATTCTGAACTGAACTGCAAAATACTAGCAAAAACAAAAGAAGCAGATTCCCAGAGAGTTTGAGGTGGTGGAGGATCAGCTTGCAGTATAACTTTGGATAGCTCATTAACACCACCCTCCTTTGCAATTTCATTTGGCCAAGTTAATGCAATACTGACAAGAATTTTTATTGCTTTTTGTTGTAAAATCGGCATACCAAACCCAAGAACTCGTACTAGGGTACCAACTGCTTGTTGTGTCATTGGGTCCTTCTCAAGACTTTCTTCCAATAGAAAAAGTGAGGGAAGTTCAGCAGCCAACTGTTGTACTGCTGGAGTAGGAGAATCCAATAATGAGATAAGTGGTCCGCTAGTTTGATTGAGAGTTAATCTACATTCAGCACAACAGTGTGGGTGCTCTAAAATATTAATGAGAACCTGGCTGGTGGCTTATCGGGACAGTCTTTCAAAATTGTCCCCATCGTTTGCATTGGTAGAGCAAGGTGTTGTCCAACTGGACCAATTTCTGATCTCGTTAGCAAAACAAAATGAGGGATTACGAACAAAAACACAAAAACAAGGATTATGAAGCTTTGGCTCTGAAACTTAATTATGTTGAAACTAAGATCACCACGTACCTTATCCTGGTTTCGCAGATCCATCGCGTCTTCTCCTTCTTTCCTTCAATCTCATTATAAGACAAGCCAAATTCAACAAAAACACATAGAAAATCTTAACAAAACGTTCAAAATAGAGACAAATTGAAATAAGAAGAAGGAAAGGACGATGAAAACTTGTCTGAGAAATCTCCGGTGCAAGATTTGGTTGATGTGAAACTTCGATCCATCTCCTAGGTGAAACCTTCTCGTAGGGCTAAACTTTCCACAATTATCAAAGAAATAACACTTGCAATTCACGCTCGGCGGAAACAGATCCTACGGATTTCCTCCATCTACAAAAAAAAAAAAAAAAAAAAATCCAGACATCGAATCTTCACTTCTCTTGTTGAGTCTTCACTAAAACCTCAAAATGCATAAACGGAAGCAAAACCTTCGAGTTCTTGTTTGAGCCTGAGGATTTCTTGCTTCCTCTCATTCGTCTTAATCGAACAGAGACGGAGTTAGGTTTTGTTGTATCGAATTGAAAGAGAAAAAGAGGAGATTTGTAGATAGAGAAGAACGAACCTTTCGTTTCCAATGAAGAGGGATTGATTCGGAAGAAAATGAAGAAGAAATTGAAGTTGATGAAGATTTGGAGAAGAGCTTCGATCAAAGAAAAGCGACTGCTACTGCGAACTTCACTTGATTTGGATCCACATTTTGATTTGAATCCATTTTTCACTACTAGGGAATATTTGGGTCCTTGGAAAAGAGGAGAGCAGAGAAGGGCAAACCAAAAGCAGCACTCAACTTATTTGACAACACTGTGCTCTACATAAATCTTAACAAAAACAAGGTTTACGAAGACGACCCCGCCGCAGACGCAGAAGAGCGTCCTCTCTTGTTACTAGGGTTTCGCCCTCCTTCACATCTCTTCAAGGAAAACCTAATTTCTTGCTTCTTGTCTCTCTCGTCAGCAACCATAGTTACTTAGGGCAAAGTAGACAAATCAAGAGACAATAGAGAGCGAAAGAAAGAAAGAAGAAGAGAGAAAAAATGAGAAGCGATAAGAAGCAGTGCTCCCATCGTCATCGCTGCTACTGATAGTGATTTTGACACTGAAAACAACCTTCTTCCCCTTCTTCATTTTGGGTTTCCTCTTCTTCGTTTCGGTATTACGCTTCTTCATTTCTGTGAGAAATCGGAGAGAGTGAAAATGTAGGGAGAGAGGAGAAACGAAACAAAGATAATGAAAATGGAGGGAGTTTTCCCTCCACTCTCTGTCTCTTCATTGGTACGAGCTGACGGGAGTTAACCCTAGTCGTCCACGTGCCTAGTTAAGGTAACGAACGGTTGAGATTGACATGCTATCACATCAGGCGTGATAAGCACGTGAAGGACACTTTTGTCATGCAAATAGGAAGAATGGTGGCACGTGAGGTGTTTGACAGTCAAGACACGTTGACTGGTAGTTTAAGGGAGGAAAATGCAATATGAATGTTAATTGAGGGCAAAGCTGAATTGGCTATATATTTTAGGCGGAAAAATGTAAATAACCCTTTAAGAATTTGTGGAAGATGATGGATTCCTCAATATAACTTAAAATGGATTTTAATATCTAACTCGCCCATAGTGACATGCTGATGGTGGATTTAAGAATTTTTAGAAGATGATGAATTTCTTGAGATATGCCTTCAAAGTGGATTTCAAAGTATAGCTCGCCATTGAACTACCACTTTAACCATGGTTCCTAACTTGATTTCCTAGATGACTCATTAATGTCTGGTCCCTAGTTCAAAGTTCTTTTTCATAGTGTTACAGGGCACAATGATGGACATATGAAGCTCAAAATGAGAGTTGGTTCATTTGACAAGTGTTGTATTTATTCATTTCTATTTGAAGATATACATTCTAACATCGATGTCTCGTGTCAAGTTCGTACCTCTATTACAATCCTAATGATAAGATTTTGACCAATTGCCAATTTGAAATTAGTAAATGGGAACTATTAGCAATAAATTTATAATTTCGTATAAAAGTCTACATTTTTTCTTATAACTATTTTTGTTCCACTTCAAAGAAATTTGCACCATTAAATGCTTAAACTAACTATACAATCATCCCCCTTTCTATAAGTATTGGGATGAAACTAGGAAATGACAATTCCAACAATAGAAGTATAAAAGTATTTGCATACTAACCGTTTTCATGAATCAATAAAAATTATAGGTCGAAAGCTATGACATTTTCCAATTAGACAATATTTTCTTTTTCAACCGCGTATACAACAGGAAGGACTAATTACAACTTGTTCGTCTCCACTTTTAATAGAGAATCAAAATTTTCAACTTATATTGGAGACATTATAAATTAGATAAATAAACTAAACAAATGAAGAGACTGGTTGGTAATTAGATGAAGATGCTTATAGGCACTATACTTAATTTCTAAATAAATTACTTGTGCTAGAAGAATGAAATTATCTAATTTTGATTGGTAAACCCTACAAGCATATTTTCCTACTATTACCATACCTGATATACAGTATACTTATCATTAACTCCAGTTGGAATCCACCCTTTCATGGACTTTCAATCGGATATGTCTATTGTCTTAAAGAATATTTTAAACTTGATTGTTCTTTGATACACTGATATGGTTTATTTAGTCAAAACATAATCTAGTCTTAACTTTTTATCCTCCAATGTTAAATTACGGCACAAAGGTTTCAAAATATATTTAAGATTATCTTATGTTGTATATAAATCACCCCATTTTCAACAGCTAGATTATATTTGTATTGGTGAATGAACTTGGAGTGAATATCCGGACCCTTAAGTTATCATATGATTGTCGAAAGGAAAGAAATGGAAAAAAAAATTGATATTGGAAATATGGAATTGGGATAAACCAGTGTTCTAAAAAACGTTGGGCAATGGGCGGGCGGTGAGCAGGTGCCTAGCGCCTAGGCGGTTTTAGGTTTTGTATTATAACTTTAATAATTTACAAAAAGTAAGCATAATACCTTATCAATTACATCCAATTTAATGCCAAGATACACATGCAAAATTTAAAAACATGAAAAATTAACAATCATGAACAAAATTTATTAAAACTCAAATGACTGAAGTTGGTCATGATTGGTATTTATACAAAGTTGAAATTGTGGATAAATATCCAAACCTACTCTTTTATTTTTCTTCAAATTGCATGAATGACCTTAGTCATGTTTGATAAAATCTACATTACTAAAGGTACCGACATATCCTTTGAGAATTTCATTAAGTAATCATCATTTGCTACATTCAAACATATACTGAATAAAAAATAATTAAATTGTTTATTTTCAAAAAAGGGGAAAAAATAAAATAAGAACACAATTAGCCTTATTAAAAAAAAAAAAAAAAACTCGCCTAGACCGCTCAGAATCTGCCAAGCCATTAATCTGGGCGTTTCTCTAACGCCTAGCGCCTAGGCCGTTTTTTAGAACACTGGGATAAACAATAGATTTGTGGGACACCCATTGTTGCTAGGGGCTCAAACCAACATGTCTTCTTGGAGGAGAAGCTCGTCTACAACTTTTCATGATTGGATGAGCTCTCAAATGTGGTTTGGATTATTGGCAGTTTTTATTTTGGAAGAAGAAGAAACCTGGTGGTGGTGGACGTTGTCAGCTGGTAGTGTTGTCGTGGTCCTTGTAGAGGCGTGGAGCTGGAGCGGTAGAGGCGAGGGAGGGGCGATGGAGACTGAAGAGGAGAGGCAATGGAAATGGGTGGATTAGGTTTAGGGCTCTTTGTATTAAGGGGTCATAGTGCATTTTAATAATAACACATAGATAAACGGATATTCACGAGACAAATATGGCCAAATCCATATCCGTGTCGGCTATGGTTTGGATCCCGAATCTGCTTCGAAATTTGTTAAAGTAAACCCAAATCAACCCCAATCAATTCGCTGTGGAGAAGATATTCGTGAAAATCTGCCCAACTACCAACTCTATCTTTGACGGTGGTTTCCATCCCACATACAAAGGTTTGCTTGAGAAGAGAGATAAAGCCCCACAGAGTACAAGTCTGACAGCCAACCAACGGCAATAAATGGAACTTAACAAAGACAGACTTTTCCGCTTTTCATAGCCTGCGTGGATCAGAATACAACAAAACATGTTGCCCTACCAATCTTTCCAAAGAGGTAACACTGAGTGAAACAACGTGAAAGAATTAGGAAAGATGAGGATGGAAGGACAAATACCATGGTGAATCATGTTAAACATGTAAAACTAATGCTGATCACCAGGAAAATTCTTTGATACATAAAAACAGCAAACGAATACGACAATTGACAAATATGTATGGAAATGATGTAATTGGTGTACACAACCATCCAAATGCATCAAAGTTAAATAATGTTTATGTGGGATACAATCATTTTTTCAACAATTACAATGTTTTTCACGCAGAGATTTTCCAAATTTACCAGGCGAGCAGACTGATGTTTTTGTTGAGCACAGGTCCAACTGATTTTCAGTTCAGGTGCATGGCTTCATGGCTTGACGAGAAAGAGCTTTGCAAATTTCACCCGAGTTCACCATGCTCATGCAGGCTTGCCAGGAACGTGGAAGTCTTAACTTTTCAATACGAATGACCTCGTCATACTCATCATGAGCTAACTTGATTTTGACCTCTTCCTTTCTTTGATTTGCTCTTCTTCTCCTGCATTTTCTTTTTCTTGGCTTCAATGGTGATCCAAGTGTAATCTGCTGGTATTGCAAATGGGTCTTGAATATCTTCTACACGACTAGTCGGCCCAGTAGATATGGCAGTAGCATTGCGATGGTACGGGGCTTTTAACCATTGAAGCCATGATGAACTCGAGGAACGTGTCATTCCTGGGCTTTCTCGGCCACAAGGGCTTGAAGGAGGTGTGGCAAACTCATCCAATGGCTGTAACTCCTCAAATTTTGTAAAAGTGACTATCACCCTGATAGTAGGAACCACTGGAATAGCAACCTGAAATGATGATTTTTTATGTCAAACAAACCCCACAAATATTAAGGATTTCAAGTGTGAAAGAGAGCATTAAAGTGCGTTGTAATTGTTTTTTTTTTTTGAAAGGCAAGCCAGTTTTTTAGCCTAGGATCCGTAACCTAGTCCCGAGATGCGACCTACGGGTCGAACACCACCCCGAAATAAAGATGCCTCCAGTGGGTCTCGAAGCAAGGATCTGTGGATCAAGTCCACAACGCCTTAACCAATCGACCACAGCCCCTTTGGCGTGCGTTGTAATTGTTCAAGCAAGACTACTAAATAGGTTAAGAAATTTTGCAGAATCAATCAGGCAATCAGCATTTGGTATGAAGAAATGTGCTCCAAATAAACGCAATTGTTAAATTGTAGCTTAGGTACTCTCAAATTCTCGTCACTCCAAAGACAAAAAGAACAACAAAAGCTCACTATTCATACAAGAGTCTTATTAATGCACGATGCAATATTAAGTCGAAAGAGTTTGAAGCAACCAAAAAGCAAGAGAACAAGAAACCATGCAACAGATAAAATTTTCAGACATCATGAGCGGCATCTCTCTCCACACAAGTGCAGCTTCAAAGAAACCACTACTACGTGTTAATTTTTGTAATCACATCCCAATAGATTACGGTAAGATGACTGACAATGATTTCCATACCACAGACAAATAACTAATTGTTAAGGCTTTGGAGGATAAGAAACAGAACGTAATATGCTAATGTTATTGTTTTCTTCTGCACTTCTCTCAACCCATTAATCGTCTTCAATTCTATTCCGAACATAAACTCTGCCACAGGTTAAAGGAATTTGATTTCTAGGCCCTCTAAGTAGTAACTAGCAAGAAAGATTTTAATGAGTAGAAACCTAAGCATGACCCAACAGAACTTTACTCAGCCAATAAGGAGGACTGCAGCTGTGACTAATAAGGCCAAGACGAAAGAGCATATTTTCAAAGGCGCAAACTAAAGTTCGAGTAGCTCGAGTCTCACTAACATACAACTTTTATTATTTGTCCATTTTCCCCCTACCGCCATCTGTTGCTCAAAAGATGGAGTCTATGTCTATGGCAAGAAAGCTCTGATGGAAAGGCTTCAATGCTTCCAAAAAGTTCCATGTCTTATATGGGAGCTTTTGTGCATTCCAGAAGGATGGGAGATCTGTTTATAATCATATAAAGCCATGAACGCAGCCCTTCTAATAAAGTGGCAAGCCTCTTCTATATAATTTTGTTTGGAAGATCTAAAGCTATTTCCAAAAGCTAAAGTGGCAAGCCTCTTCTATAACAAAATTATATATTCTGCCACTTCTAACAAAATTATAAGTTTAGGGATGTGGGTCGAGCGCTGTGCTAATAATTGGCTTCCTAAGTACCAGATAGCTTTTGGATGAGCATTTCCAACATTAGGGTGGACTTTTGGAAGAGCATTTCTTTCACTGGAATGGCAGTTGAATCTGGTTTTGGCACAATATATGGATTGGTGAGGTGGTTTACAATGATTGATTTTGAGCAGCTACTCCAGAATGCCATCTGCTCCTTGGGAACAACCTAATTGAGAAGGAAATGTGCGACAAGGATGATCTTTGAGTGATTTTGCAAGGAAAGACCTGTCAGGTATTTTCTTCTGTGATCATTTTGCCGAAAGTTTATTTGTGTTGACTCTTATCGCCGCTTTCCGGTAGGTTTGGTTTGATTTGATAAGTGAGACACCAGAAAATTTCCTTTTTCATATAATTTTGTTTGGAAGAGGCTTGCCACTATAGATATTCTTGCTTGGTGACTTATGAAAATCGGAACCACCTTATCCTTTGGTGTTCGTTCTCTTATGAGATATGAACTACTATTTTACTATTGTTGAGCTTTAGTGTGGTACCCCCTAAGGATTTTTTGACATGCTAATGGCATGCAAGTGCGAAACTTTCTCAAGGGCATTACCAAAATTGATTTGGCCACTTTTCTAGTTCTTTTTTTTTTAAAAAAAGAAAAATGTGAAATGGAATGTTCCCCGACTCTTGTATGTTAACTGGATTGGAATGTGATTGTAATGAGTACACTTTTTGCTTCTCTAATAATTATTAAAACTTTAAAATATATATACAAATAAGCAATTGTGGTCTTCAAGCCTATGAAGCAACGGGAAATTCTTTTAACAAAGCATAACAATATGACATTTGCAACATCTAATCTTAAAATATTCAATTTACTAGTGAGAGGGAGAATTCTAGAGATGGTGATCCTAAATGCATGGAGACTGAAAAAGCTTATATCAACATGGGCATTTCCTGACACCCAGGTAAAGATGTTTCACGGGTTGATGTTAGGACCACAAGAGGGTGTTGACTCCATAAAAAATCTAGGAGACAACATGAAGGAAAATGCATATGTGTGAGGGAATCTTCAAGAAATCACAAGGATACACGAACGGCACCATTCAGATCATGCAAAAGGAGATAAAGATCAAGGTAATTACGGTTAGTACATTTGTTAAACATCTAGAACTTAAGCCATATTATGAATAGGTTTGACACATTATATCATGTGAAGATGACCAAATTGTGAATAGGTTTGACATATTAGATGTTTCTTCAAGGCTACCAAATTAGATGTTTACAAGAATACATGGCCAATTGCAAAACTAAGTACCAAATCTACCCAAGTACATAACGAGCATTTCTAAAGCAGAGTTACCAAAATTTCTTTAAAAATAAAAAAGTGACTGGAGCTTTCAAAGGAGCATATCCAATCATAAGACGGAAATAAAATTTTAAATTAAGAGTAGATAATGATAAAGGGAAGTTTTGACGCTTGAGAGTCAACGAGCTTTTCTCTTCACTTTGTTGTCATCTATTCTTCATCTAAACTTCATTCTCATCTTAATCATCTATTCTTCTCCTCATATTGTTCTCATTTCCCCAAGGACACCCACACCTCAACATTTTCCATGTCATAATTTAATCCTATCGCCCTTGCAGTGCATACACTCAATTCTTTTTTAAGATTTTAGAATATGTATTTGGGAGTGCCTTTCAATAAAGTTGTCTGTAAGAAAAAGTAGAGTGTGAAAAAACCAACCACCACCCTTTATATATCACGTTCCTATATTTCAAACCCTTGAATGGACCTATTCAAGAAAAATTAGACATGACAAAAGTACATATTTTGCCTGTCCTCCAAAGATGATGCACATCAAAGAGAAAGCAAAGAAGAAACAGATCGTATCGAAGACAGTTCAAGTTTTGTTGCATAATTCCAACGATGTATACACGTTTCACACGTGTTATTTTTTGTAATTTTATTTTTTAGGAGTCAGGCATCTTAATACATTTCTAGAGTTATTTAGAGTATTAAAGTAACTTTGGAAGGTTTTTGCTAGTAGAATGCATTTAGAACTGTTCTATATGTTTGTGTTTCCATTTTGAAATATTGGATCCGATAATGAAAGTTATTTTAATAGGAAGAAAGATATTATTGTTCCATTGTGTGTTCTTCTTTGTTGCTTTAGAGAAAGCTTCTTGCACGTTTTTACCTTTTGAGTCATCCCTAGCTTGCTCAAGCTGCACTAGACTCTCACAAACAATTCACATGGCTGTGTGATAAGTGGTGTTCATGTTCATACAATATTAAATCATTATTCTAGCGACAAACACAATAAAGGTCTCTTCCACTTAGCCTTCCTATATCAAAAGACTAGTAATTCTTTCCAATACCCACAATCATATATAGGCCCATTCATTTTCTTAAAAGGTTCAGAAGCCCAAGCCAGCTGCTTCTTTAGAGCGTCAAAATGGCCCACTATAGACCACGGAAATTCTTTGCATCACCTTAATGACTCTATGGAAAGTTCTTCACACTTTTCTGAAAACCTATTTTCCATAACGGGGTCCTCAAGAAGGGAGACAAATATGGAAAATTAGCCAAAGACCATCTTCCACCTTTTGAGAGATCTTTATTTTAAAATCTCTTTACTCGTGCAATTTGATGAGAGCACATGAGTGTGGATATTATTGCTATTTCCTGACATTGATATTATGAAAGGGGCTCGGTTCCATCAAGTTCTTCTCAATTGAGAATCTTATGTAGAGGACGAATAACATCTTGATATGCAACAAGGACACTTCTTTTTCAAATTAATCCCAACACGCACTCCACATTTTAACTCTCACCTTCTTTTATTTTTTTTGAAAAAAATTCAATATTGGAAAATATAAAAAACTACACAAGCATTGATCACAACAGCCGAAGCCCCCTAGGGTAAAGAGGACTTATTGCACCCTTATAAATTGATCCCACTCTAGCATGAAATGTAGAAATCGACCCCCCTTGAAGGAGCGATTAGAGAACCACATGTACCAAAGAAAGCCCATAACATCCATCAGAAAACGAACTCTGGAAAGAAAGGAGCTCCCGAACACCTGGTTGCTCCTCTCTTGCCATAAAAGCATTAAGATCTCATGATAAGACTCCTAATGAGCAAAGACAGAACACTCCCTCAAAAGGTGGTTGGTGAGAAACTCATCAATTGCTCCTCTATCCAAAATTCTATCACAAAACTGCCGAGCATAATGCCAAAGCTAGATGCTTCCATATAGGTTTGCCTTTAGATGTAAGATGAGATGGGTTTTCCAAGACCACAACAAGTCCTCCAGCCACTCAATCCAGACCAAATACACCAATGAAATGCATCCAAACCCTATTGACTCACTCACAATGAATAAGAAGAAGGGTAGTAGTCTCCAGGACAATAACAAAATGAACACACAATATCTATGTCCATACCTCTGTCTCGCAAAGTGCCAACTCCACCTTTGAAGGAACTTGGTCCACACCATTGTCCACAAAAAGGATTCCCTAGACAAGACAACCTCTTACAGTTATACCAAACCATCTTAACCGAAAAGTTTTGAAAGATCCAGGAGGCATTGATCCAAAGCCAAATTCAACAAGTACGATGACACTGAAAAACCTTTCTCAATATTCCTTCCAAAAACCATCAATCATCCATATTTCCCAGCACAATATCCACACAAAATATAATACTACAAACTCGTACTTCCCCCACATAACACTACAATCTCTTCCCATGACCTTCACTTTTGGAGCCAAGAACAGAAAACTCCCTCATTTTAACCAACATGCAAAAACTCTAACCGACCAAAGCTAAAGTCAACCAGTCAAAGGGCTTCCAGTGAACTGAAATGTAAAAGTAAGTCTTTTTAAAATAGCAATACTGACCTTCTCTTTGATGATATATATAACATCAGAAATGAGAAATTCCAGTAAAAATTGCACAGACTCCCAAACCCAGTTAGCTTGAAACGAAATACTCCATCCCAAGGACACCTAGAGATCTCAAAGCAGTGATATATCTAGCTTGGACTGGGATAACGAAAAGAAAAAAACTTACTACAATCTGAATCTTTAGATAAGATTCTAAGGGTTGTTTGGTTGCATGGAATCCTATTCCATGGAAATCCACGAGGGGACCACCTACATTTAAGCATTAAGGTAGCACTCACCAATCCACAATTCCACATTAGATTTGTGATCATAATCTAATATCAATATGGTGGGAATGTAAGTCTCATGAACATATGAATCTCATGTGGATTGGTGAGTACTACCTTAATTTAGCTTGAATGTATCCCCTCATGGATTCCCATGGAATAGGATTTCATACAACCAAAGACACTCTAAATAACATTCTTGTGGATAGAGAAGAAGAGCAATGACTAGGTTAACGGCAACAGGCGATATAGCAAATCCAATCCATGCAATCATATTGAATGCACCTACATAAATAGTAACTTAACAAGCGGGCCTATAGTATACCATACAATCGTGATTCCATTTATAGCAAATAAGTCCGTCGTAACAACTATAGTAACTAGATGGGGATTGCTTCACAGTAACGGATAAACAGAATTAGATAGATTATGTCCACGCTCCATAATAACAAATCCCATGCCAATGTATGTGCATCCAAATATTTTTCAAATCCCACATTCAGTGAAGTGTATTGCTTTGAAGGAACATTCACACGTTTCAGATTCAAACACAGTATATGATACCCTACGTCAAACATAGCTCAATATTGAAATCCAATTCAAACTAATGTCTAAGAATATAGTAGAAGTACATGCAGTGATACGGAATGGAACTTTTTTTGACATCTTGACATTGTCCACAAAGATAGCATGCTTATAATGGACATGAATAAAACGATACAGGCATAAAGCAAAGCTTCAAAACAAAATATATATGCTCCCGTCATCCTTTTCCTGTTATGGTAATCTTTTAGTAAACAAATGCCTTTCTATAAAGCTAAAATAATCTATTCCACCTTCAACCAGTCTAAATATTATTAGTAATAAGAGCATTAGCACAATGAGTGCAGTCAGCACGCAAAAATAAGCAGAAAATCATTGAAGTAACAGCTACGCAGAGGGTTGATAATGGATACGCACCTTTACAGGAAAAGTTCCTGGTGGCAGCTTCGTAGTAAGAAGTTCTCGTAGACGACGGACTGCCTTCACCTTGTTAGCAAGAATATCAAGTAAGGGCAGGAGTTCTTCTGTTTGAAGAGGAAAGTTAGGCGAAAGCCAGAGGATAGGTCTCAAGCCTTTCTTGTATTCACTCTCACGGTTACTGTCCTTGCGTCGACTTCCAGCCTCAGATAGTGAAGCTGTCTTTCTTGAATCCCTTCCCCTATGGTGTTCTGGCTTCATAGCAATCTCTACAGAGTGCCTACCAGGTCTACTCCTTGCCAGAGATTCCCCAAGGAGATCACTTACCTTCTCATCCACATGGAGAGAACTTCTTGATGGAACCATCTTTTTCTGTCCATCCTGTTTCGATTCTCGCTTTCTCAAGCCGCCAAACCATCCTTTCTTCTCGGGCTTAGCCTCACCATTGCTGCAACTTACGTCTTCAATAGGGATCTCTCTTGGCTCATAGCAACTATGACGATGAGCAATAAGACCATCAGGGACATCATTCTCCGAAGCAGTTTCAGAAGTATCCAGTTTAAGGGTAACCTCCAACTGTCTTTTCTCATCCTCTGTCAAGAGATCATCATACTCCTCACTCTCGGTGTCATTCTCATTGCAAGATGAGAGGAACTCGTCATCAGTCATAGCTCCAGGAACCCGTCTGGATTTGACGCTGACAACCACATTGTGCATATCATAAACTTTGGCCTTCCACAAACCAACTGTTTCTGCTTTCTCTTGCCTTCTCCATGTTAACTGTGGCAAGAGAACAGCTTGTGTCACATCAATCCCAGGCCTGAAGATATTAGTCTGCGACATCGCGGCAACTTCTTGTTGGACCTCTGCCTCAGTGGCTGGTGCACCAGCACCATCCAGAGCATTCATAACCTCCTTATCTTTGTGTGAGATCATACAAAGCGCACCAGGAGGGACCTTCCCATCCTCAGAGCCATCTCCAAGGAACAAAATGCTCTGATCCGCACGTTGAATCTTGAAACTATCAAAACCAGCCAAAGTCATATCTGCCCTCAAATTTGATCCCCTTTTCCAAATCCTGTACGTATCTGATGGAGCAATGCGTGATATGAAAGGGATTACAGAACTCTCAAAGTGAAATGTTATCTCCATGTAAAAATCCCTCATTCTTCGAATAGTCCCTATAAGACGGGGGAGTCTACGACACCATTTAGCCCATGCCAATGGCTGGTAATGCTGAACTATTATCATCGCAATATTCTCTTCCTTATTACAAATTGCTTCCTGCAGAGCACTCCAGCCCTGTTCGTTCTGCAAACTCCAGTCTGCGCCCGCAACCATCAGCATTTCGCTAGCAGTCTGATCACCTAGTTTGACTGCCAGGTGGAGAGGGGTATCCCTGTTGGGAACGTCTCGGCGATCAATCAAAGCTGAAATGGCATCTGCCTTTTCTTCCTCAGCAACCGAAGCTGCCTCAGTACGAATTTCAGCTGGGTCGCTGAGCCGTGGGAGACTCGCCAATATCTGCCTGAGACCAGCATAATCCTTCATGACTACAGCCTTGTGAACAAGGCTATGAGCGTATCTTGAAGCATCAATACTCGCCATGTCCAAGGGAGATTGAGATCTACCAACTACCACCAATTCTCAATACTATCCAAATCCAAAAAACCCCTCTCAAGTCCTTCTGAATCAACTAATTTGCACCCAACTTCCAAGTCTGTCAAATTTCAACTTTCAACTCAATCCCAAGCTGAAATCTTCACTGAGAACCCACAATAACAACAATAATCACCCAACTGACGCATACCCAGACCACAATTATGAATATAAACTTCAAATTTCAACAAACCCAAATCTTCAATAGAATTAAAAAATAAACCCAGTGCTTAAATTTTATAGAAAATAAGAAGAACCCACTTTTGTTTTGGGTACCAAAGCTGATCCAAAGCAACCTAAATCGAATCAGGCCCGGTCCCAGAACAAAAATGA
Source organism: Berberis vulgaris (assembly GCA_963556465.1). NCBI lineage: Eukaryota > Viridiplantae > Streptophyta > Magnoliopsida > Ranunculales > Berberidaceae > Berberis > Berberis vulgaris. The sequence goes on along the minus strand of OY747136.1, from coordinate 53,968,852 downwards.
ACAAGTCTTTGTTTCGTAATATCACCTTCCTTATCTTCTTCTTTCTCCTTCTTCCTTCCTCAGAAAAGGGTCAAGCTTGAGAAGAACCCCACCTGTGCATCTCTCTCATCTGAGGAAAAGAATAGAAAAAAAAAAAAAAAAACAAGAGATCCTTGTGATCCAATCCAGACCAGACAAACCCAAGAACATGCATATGGGTTGAAAAAAGAACAACAGAATACAATCAAGAATCAAGAAAGGAATGCAACAAAGAAACAAAACCCTACCATCCATACAAAGGCCATGTTATGTTAATGTAAAAAGGCTTCTCATTTCTCAAACCCCAACAAGTGTATAAAGAATCATGTAAAAGAGGATAACGGAAAAATATGTTTGTTTGTTTTGTTGTTATATTAAAGAGAGCCCATCAACCCCCAAACTTGTTCAAAAGTCTTCTCTTTCTTCTTCGTCTCTCTTTCCGTGGTCTAATTTAAGAGATAAAAAAGAAAGAAAGTGGGTTGGTTGTGAAGGACGAGAAAGAAAGAGTTCACCTCTCTTTACCCAGACCTACTACTGCAAAACAAAAGAGACAACATGCAAAAAGCTGATTTGCGGTCATTGGCTCGTGGTATGGTAAGATTCTTATGTTTTGAATGAAAAGGAAAGAGGCTCTATGAATGGGGAATGATTTCATGATTTTAGGGAAAGAATCAAAAGGCAATTTCATGATGGGGATTTTTAATTGTCTTTTAATATATTGTCCTCTATTTCCGTGCATCATCTATGACTCACTACAATGTATTGTGCTAATAATAATAATAATGAAATACTATAATCTACACACCTACCATTTTGAGCATCTCCAATAAAAGATCCCACAACGTAAAAGTTGGATAATGGTCACTCCAAGTCTAAGACAAAAAACCTCTAAACCAAATAATAAAAATAATAATTGATGTGTTCAAAAAATTTTTCTTCTGTGAGTTTGACTTGTAAAACAGATGTTAGACTGTCAATCACCATCTTTTTGATGGCCGAATGCACTTCGATACTTAAGTCATCAACTCTGTTTGAAGAAGGAAGTGAATCTGGACAAAACTCAGTTAACGTTGCATACTTGTGTCAATGTTTCCTTTACCTTTTATAATGGTCGCGGTTAATTCTTTGCATGACTTAAGCATGTGAGGCGCAACGGAAGGAAAAGTTTTTCGTAACAGTCTCCTCCTTAATGGATATGCATCCGTGGAGGCGTAACTCCCCCACGACTCTTTTTGGTGTAACGTTTATCTTCTTTATGAGATAACTTGTGTCGGGCCTGAATTCAGATTCTGATTCGTTCGGGCCTAGATTCGGGCTTTGTTTATATCTTCTCATTGGTGGGCCTCTGTGATTGGCTTCGTTATTCTTGGATTTTATGAACTAGCCCAATAGATGGGACACCATATCCTCGTGATGGATGTTCTCTGCCACGTGTACGGCTGTGATGATTGGTATATTTTGATGTATCATTAACTCCTCTTCCTTTAGTTAGTGGTATGCTAACGTGGCCACTAACTTCGTGACGGTTTATCTTTCAATTCCATCATTACCTTGTATTTAATGTTGTCAGCAACTTTTTGCGGGTTGGTGTCTCGATTCTTTGCTTGTCCGTTTGTTTTACATTTTTGGGATTTTGCGTAACCATCATATCTCGCACACTGTCCCATTAGTTGTCCCATGAGTTGTCCCTTCTTTGCTTGGCTCTATAAAAGGAGATGTGACAAATTCGTTTTCCCTCTTTACGCTATCTTTGAAATTATGGTTCGTTCATTCCTTTGCCTTCTCCATTTTCTTTTCTCTTTTATTCCTTAACGATGTCCGTTGGTGATAAACTAAGTGGTGAGTTGTCGGTTATGTGTGAGGCTCATTTTTCTCACAAGAGGGCTTCTTAGGCGACGCTGGATAGTATTCGTTTTGATTATAATTTGCCACCCGACCTCGAGATTATTCTACCTGGACAGGATGTCAGTCCTTATAATCCAAGGACTGGGTACATCGCGTTGTATCCGTGCATGCTTTCTTCTGGCCTTCGGTTCCCAGTTTCAGAGCGGTTTTGGGAGTATCTGAACTTCTTGGGCATTTCTCATGCTCAAATGGGTCCTAATGGCTGGGAAGTAATGATTTCTTCTTACGCGAGTGTTATTTTGTCCGGCATTCCTCTAATTGTGAGGGTTTTGCATTCGGTGGTTGGTCTATTGGTGACCAGGGATATCTGATTCCTCCGTTCTCCTGTTTGTTTCGAGAAACTTAACGATGACATTTGCGATTGGTCATGGTCTTGGTTTTATGCTTCTGTGAACTCTGGCTATTTCCAACTGCGAGGTCGTTTGATTTTTCGATCATTCCGAGTTTCAAATAAAAGGAAGAATCTTTAGTTAACTGTTGAGGAGCAGAGGATCAACGACTGATTCTTGAAGCTTTATCGGTTTCCTGTGGAGACATTTATTTTCAAGGCATTCTAGAGCGTAGTGGTTTGTACACTATGAATGAAGCGGAACGAGCCTTGTTTACTGAGTCTCGTGCTGAGGTCATTGCTGCTCGCGTTACTCGTGCTGGCGTTAGTGATGCTAGCATTGATTGGGAAGTGAGCTCGGACAGACGTGTTACGGATCTCGATGCTCTTGTTAATGACACAGTTTCGGCTTCCAAAAAAAGAAAGCTTGCGAGGTCCACTAGTCCATCGAGGCGACTGTTGATAGATCATGGTCGAGTTCCAAGGAAGAAACGACTTTCTACTCGTGGTTCTGCTCGGATTGCATTCTGTCCGAATCCCGTTTGGGATGTTACAGAGGCTACCTCTTACGCAAGTCCTTCCTGTGAGGATGCTATAAAAGGGGATCGCAAATCTCTCGAGGAGGTTGAGGAACTGAGGCTGGCGTTGGAGATGGGCGAGAAAAAGACTATTCGTCCGTTGGATTATAATGAAAATAGGCTTATTTATTTCTATGGAGTTTTGGACGATGTAGAGTTATCCAATGATGATCCTCGGGCTATCAACGATAAAATGCTTTAGTTTGCGGTGGAACAGTCTAAAGATGTTGGTGGTGGTTAGAGTTTCGAGGTTTACTCTCCTCTTTATCCTTCTATTGACTTCAGCGAAGCAGCTGTGTTCTTAGTTTTTTCTCCAGTCCGTCTGAGTTCTCTTGCCCCCGCCATCACTGCTAGTCCTGTTCTTGCTACAGTTGCTTCTCGGTGGGAGGGTAAAAGCGGTTTTTCCATTGTTATTGCTATTCCTTTCGCCTTTTTGGCTGTAGGGGTGGTTCTTCAGTGCTTCCAGATCCTCGTGTTCTTCATCCACGAGTTGGTTGGGCTGAGCCTAGCCCAAAAGATATCCCTATCAAGTTGGATGGCAAGTTTTGCTGGTTCACTCAGCTTGATGTGCAAGATGGTGCACGCAGGCTGATAAATGAGTGGCACGGGCGATTGTGGAAAGGCCTTTGATGCCCTATTGGATCCATTTAATCACCTTGATCATGGTCTTGGGCAAATAATGGACGGGATGAATCATCTCACCTATGCATGGGTGATAGGCTCGGTTTATCAAGTTGGTCATGATCAAGTGGTTTATTTGGAGAGGAGGTGGCTGCATTGTTGCTGGTGTTTTTTCACATTCTTTTGCAATTCGACATGTTGAGAGTGCATTGCACAGAGTCAGAGAAAACTGCAAAGGCTGCTCGACAGTTGTTGCTTGAGGCAGAAAGTATGCGGGATAAATCTGTTGCTAAGCTTGATTATTTGAAAGCCAAGTTGGATGGGGTTCGTGCCCATCTATGAGATGTGGAAAAAGAGTTATCCGCTGAGAAGGCAGCTTTTGATAAAGCTTCTTGTGTTGAAGTTGAACAGTCCATTATTTGTGATATCGTTGAAAGGCAAGTGGAAACGGATGACTGTTGCGCTCGACGAGGTCAAGGCAAATATTTTCGTTATGCTTATCACCGCTGAGGGACAGCTTGCCGCGACCAAAAATGAACTCGCTACTACCAAGGATAAGCTTCGTACTGTCGAAGTCAAAGATTGGAAGCGAGCTGTTGATGGAAGAGTTGAGCTTCTTGACTGTATCGAGGGGCTCGACAAAGATTTATCTAGGTACCGCCACTTGGTTGATCAAGCTTTCAAAGACGATGATGTTGAAGAATCTGTTCCAGTAGTTAAGGAGCCATTGCATCCTTTACCCTCGAACGCCCCAGGGTCATTGCTTTCCCCCTATAAAGGCCTTCACCTATTTTGGTGAATGATGATCCTGTAGTTGCCTCCGTTTCTTCCCCTGCTTCTTCATCTCATTCTCTCGATGTAATAGAGTAACATTATCAATGAAATGAACTTTTTTAATTCTTTCTTTTTCAATTCAGTTGTAATTGTCTTGGATTTTGCTTAGAATTCCTTTATAACTGCTTTCGTGCTTTGGCTCATCATTCGTCTAGGGATGGGTCAACGCTATCCTTCTTGATGTGCTTCAAAAATAGAAAAGTTTACTTTTGCTCGTAGTTCTTTGAATCACATCAATCTGTTTCTCTATTTCTGACTTCGTTGATTTGACGTATCCGTCGACTCGAAGTTTTTTGTTAAGCCAACTTGTTCGTTGAGCTTTTACTTCATTAACTCGACTTCTCGATCGACTCGAAGTTTTGTGTTAAGTTGACTTATTCATTGAGCTTTTACTTTGTTAGCACAACGTTTTGGCCGACTCGAAGTTTTTGGGGTTGAAAAAAGAATAACAAAATACAATCAAGAATCAAGAAAGGAATGCAACATAGAAACAAAACCCTACCATCCATACAAAGGCCATGTTATGTTAATGTAAAAAGGCTTCTCATTTCCTCATTTCTCAAACCCCAACAAGTGTATAAAGAATCATGTAAAAGAAGATAACGGAAAAATATGTTTTGTTGTTATATTACAGAGAGCCCATCAACCCCCAAACTTGTTCAAAAGTCTTATCTTTCTTCTTCCTCTATCTCATTGGTCTAATTTAAAAGATATAAAAGAAAGAAAGAAAGTGGGTTGTGAAGGACGAGAAAGAAAGAGTTCACCTCTCTTTACCCAGACCTATTACTGCAAAACAAAAGATATACAACATACAAAAAGCTGATTTGCGGTCATTGGCTAGTGGTATGGTAGGATTCTTATGTTTTGAATGAAAAGGAAATAGGCTCTATTTCTACCCTTTTTGAGGAAATGAATGGGGAATGATTTCATGATTAAGGGGAAAGAATCAAAAGTCAATTTCATGATGGGGATTTTTCTGTGTTTTTTAATATTTTTTCTCCTCATTTTCGTGTATCGTCTATAACTTACTACAATGTATTGTGCTAAAAATAAAAATAATGAAATACTATAATCTACACACCTACCATTTTGAGCATCTCCAATAAACAATTTTTCTAGATGGCGAGGGAGGCTCCCTCGCATGTGTTTTTAAAGAAAAAACACAAGGAAACACTCCCTCTTTCTCTCACGGCGATCTCTCTCTCACGCCGTTACTTTCTCCCCCCCCCCCCCAAAAGAACAAAAACGTAGCAGCAGGGAGGGTTTCTCCCATTTGGATCGAAAAGAAGAAAAGAAGAAAACCACTGAAGCCCTCCCTTTCTTCCCCTTCCCTAGTCGAAGAAGAAGACATACAACCCATCTCAGACCGAAGACGAAGAAACCCACCCCATCTCATTTTCAACTCAGATCGAAGACGAAGAAAACCACCCCATCTCAGATCGAAGACGGAGAAAACCACTGAAGCCCTCCCGAGCCTTTTCGATATCTCATTTTCAACTCAGATCGAAAGGGGTTTTCTCATCTCAGATCCAAGACGAACACACATTATCGGGGAGCATCACCTTTCCGATCTATAGTGGAGCATCACCATGTAACTGACTCAAGAAGCTCTGTCCAACGCCTCTGTCATATATGTTGACACACATTCTGTTTATCTTGAACTCTTTAGGCACCCAGCAAACCATGGTATATAACTCCCTTATGAGTTCAAATTCTCTCTTTTTTCCTATGGGAGAAGTGAAAAAGAAAAAAAAATCATGTCAAATATTTTTTCCTTTTTGTTTTTGCAGGACTAAAATATGGAACTAAGGCTTGTTGTGGGCATGGTGGCGGTGATCACAATTTCAATCCTCATGTCTTATGTGGCAATAACAAGGTGATCGATGGGACTAACATCACAACAAGTGCTTGTGGTGATCCATACAACTATGTCAGTTGGGATGGAATACATGCGACTGAAGTTGCAAATAAGCTTATAACGCAGACCATTCTTAGTGGCAACTATTTTGATCCTCCATTTCCGTTGATTGAGCTTTGTCATCTCAAGCCAATCGGCTAACTCAATTATGTCACAAGTGAATAAAGAGTGTTTTAGATTCTCAGTTTTGTTTAATGCGTGGCAACTTGATGAGCTTTTGTTTCCTGTATTTTGTTTATTTGGCCTGTGCTTATTTTGGAGAGCCCATCAACCCCCAAACTTGTTCAAAAGTCTTCTCTTTCTTCTTCTTCTTCTCCCTTTCCTTTGTCTAATTTAAGAAATAAAAAAGAAAGAGGAAGAGCTTTTGCAAGAACAAGGCAAGTGCGAGTTCCACTGAGTTGTACATAGCAGGCTGGAGTTGCTAGCGCTGATGAAAGAGGAGCATCCGGAATGGGATCTTGGACGATATAAGAAGATGTCGTATGTAGACTTGCCCGTTGCCTTTGCATCATCGAATAAAGAGGGCAGTTCAGAACCTTGATGCTCAGGCCATGACACGTATAGACGCGACCCCTGCTCATTCCTCCGTTAGGCTTAGCTCTTATGTTTCTGTACCTTCTCCTGATATGGAGTAAACTTTGTATACGTTTACCCATTTTGCTCCGTCTGTTAATGAAAACATTTTTATCTTGAATGCATTATGTATTTGTTTTGTGTTCATTGTTCCTATTGTGTGTTTTCCATTTTGCCTTGTCGTCTTACTATGGCATAGGCCGGTCTGATCAATAGGAAGTCAAGTTGTCTGTTTGCAGTCAAGAGCTTGATCGTTTGAGTTGTGAGTGACTCAGAGTCGCTGTTGCAAAGTCATGTCCGACAATGGACATGTCGCGGACATTTTAGCCATGGGTTTCGTTAACAGGGTTGTATCTCATTCTTAAGGTAAGTTGTTGGGGGCTTATCTCGCTTGTCTGATTGGTCGGTTGCTACCATTGTCATAGGCGAGTTACGATAGCCAAGCGTATGCGTTATAACATTTGTAGTGAGTCAGGCGTCGTGAGCTCGGGTTGGCATTCCATATAGCACCTGTCCGCGTGTTGGCTGGACAATTTATGTGTCGGATTGAGTGGCATTTGCTGATAATAAAATGTCATAATATTTGAGCGTGAAGACGCTGGTTGAGCTGTGATTTATTTTTGCGGCTGTTGTTTCGGAAAGGAGCGGTGATCACGTGGCGAGCTGCTTAGGGCCCCCACCTTTCGAACCATCTTGGTCCAAACAGAGTGGACTACAGGTTCGGGGAAGAATGATTTGGAGACCATGCTGAAGAGCAGTAAGGGACTGACTAGTCTCCCACCTTTTAAACCATCTATACTCGCGTGGTTGGGGCTACAAGTTCGAGACGAAGGGGTTCGACGACCAGGATGAAAAGCGGTGGTCCCGTGGCAAGCCATCGGAATTAGTTCAGGACTGACTAGGCTCCCACCTTCCAAATTATCTGCACTCGCGTGCATCAAGCTACAAATTTGGGGGTTTTCGCTGGCCTTGCTGAAAAGCAATGGTCCCGTGGCAGGCCGTCAAAATCAGTTCGGGACTGAATAGGCTCCTACCTTCTAAACTGATGATACATAAAACGGTCGCATTTCTGAGCCATACACGTGTCATGATGATCTCAAGGAATCACGGGCCCCAATGTCAGCCCAATACTGATCCGGCCCAAGTGGTTCTAAACCTGCCTGATTCAGTCCGCTAGACGGACATGAACTATCACAACGAGCTAGGCCCACACGTCTCACAGCTATCCTCAATACCCGTAAGCCCTACTAAGGCAAACATCTCGAGGATCAGCTTTGGACGGGCAACTACAAAAACTTTTTCCTTCCTACTAGGAAGCAAATACCAGAGTACATTCCACACAGGGAAATTCACTTCTACGAATTGCTCTTGGATTGAGAACTATCGTCTGTGTATCTAGGAACACAGGGCTAATAGGGAACTTCCCTCCTATAGCACAATTCCTAATTAGAGAAGGATCTCCACGAAGATCTCATTCCTAAACTTCGTCTTCGATGGCCTGGTAGAACCAGAACTCCTGCACTATAAATAAGACACGAGGTTGGTAAGCTAAGGTACACTACAATTTCCCGGTTTACAATATTACGCCTTCCTCAGATCTTGTCTGATTTTAGCATCAGAATGCCAACGGTTGTCTGTGGCTCACGTGCGTTACTTGTGCAGGTCAGCGGGATTAGGTCAAAACAGGGAGCAAAAAAAAACTGCATCAGTTTGGTGCCTTCCATGGGGACGACAGAGTTCTTAACTTTTCACTAGCGTTGTCTCCTTTCAAAACCTAGAGAGATGGTGACCACTAGGTCACGCAACAACGGAGAGCAAGAGGATACGTCAAATGCTCAAGCCGGCACAATACCACCGCTTTCAATGGCTCCGGTCATTCACGTCTTGCAAACTCATGCCCCCGCACTGACAACAACAACGACGAACCCCCGAATCGAGAGGTTGTCATCTCAAATGCAATAGAAAACCAAGGCGATGGAGGCTCTCATGCGAAAAAATCCACCATCTGCCAATGGAGACCAGGAGCATCACGAGCCTCCGTTTCTGGAGGATGGCAGGAAGAAAACACAGGAAAGCCAAGCCCCTGTAAGTTCTCATTGGATTAGGGGAGGCTGCGCGGCTAACGCTGAGCCTGCCGCCAGGGTAGAGAGACTCGGCCCTTAGAACCCCCTCCGTAGAGCGACACACGACCTAGACGTACTGTATCGCCTCTCCGTACCACCATTTGTGGACTGGATCATGAATGAAGTTCTTCAGAGGAAGTTCACTCCTCCGAAGCTCAACTTCTACGACGAAACCACCGATCCATTCGACCACCTACGCCATTACCAGCACGTAATGACCATTAAGGAAGGATTCGAGTTGGTGATGTGCAAAAATTTTCCCACTAGACTGTAGAAGTCAGCACTGACGTGGTTCCACAGCTTTCCGCCGAGGTCAATCGACTCCTTCAAGACACTGGCAAAGAAGTTCCTGACAGGTTTTGTAGGAAGCCACCGTTTCCAAAAAGGCCCACACTACATACTCTCTCTAAAACAGAGGTCCCACAAGACTCTCAGAGAGTATGTCACGCTCTTCAACAACGAGTTGACTCTCATTGACGGATGCAGCGACAATATGACCGTGGCAGCCTTCACTGCAGGCCTCAAGGAAGGAAAACTCTATGAAGACCCCACCTTAGAACCCCCTTTGGACATGACAGAGCTCCTCAAAAGCGCTCAGAAGCACATTACCTTGGAGGAACTGAGAACCGTGAAGAGGGAAACCGAAGATGAGAAGAAGCCTTCGGCTCCTAAGGAGAAGAATGAGGGAAAGAGACGCGAGGAATAAGAATATAGCAAAAGAAAGCACAATGACAACATGTCAGACCCTAGTTGGTTTAGGCCAGAAAAAACATCCAACTACGTTGGATTCAGGACCGTGACACTCCTCAATTCTATCCTGTCAAACAAACTAAACTCCATGAAGAACTGGGAAGATTTGAAGTGGCCCCCAAAGCATCGCGGAAACCCCGCCAAGCGTGACAACGACAAGTACTGCGTATAGCACAAGGAAAGTGGCTACAATACCAACGACTGCAAGAGTCTGAGGTATGAAGTTGAGTACTGGATCCACATAGGCAAACTGAAGGAATTCCTGAACTTTGAAAAGTGGCCAGAACGAACAAGGGATGGGGGAGTCAGTTAAAGAAATAGAGAAGGAGACCCCAAGGATAATCTATGTCCTTCATGGAGTTGGACCAAATGAAGACCAGTCGTACAGGTCTCGCAAGCAGACCTTATTGGAAATGCGGACACAACCCGCGGATGAGGATAAATGCATCTGCCAGTTGAGGATTCAGAACCCCATTCCCACCTTGACCATTATGGACAAGGACCTCGAAGGAGTCAGAGTGCCACACAATGATGCCCTAGTCATCTTAGTCTCCATAGCAAGGTGGGAGGTAAAGAGAGCTCTAGTGGATACAGGAAGCTCGATCAACGTCCCGTTCTATAGTGCGTACCGCAGCATGGACCTCAAGGAGGAAAACCTGACACCCTCGGATCACCCGCTGATTGGATTCAGTGGGATGAAATGTCTCCCCCTCTGAAAGATAAGGTTAGCAACAGTGGCAGGGGAGCCACAATTAAGAAAGGTCTTGTTTCTGGATTTCATGGTAGTAGATGCGCCATTAACCTACAACCTTATCTTGGAAAAACTTGATGCAGATTTAACTAACCTAAATAAATAGGTTAATTTAACCCACTTGTAATAACTGCAAGTGCACAGTGTCTAACTGGTAGACAAGGGCAAGTACAGGTCGATCCCACAAGGACTGTGGTTGCAATTAAGTTTTAGAGTTGACTTAAACTAATTTAAGTGGGGGTTACAGCAATTAAAATATCTAAACTAAAAATCAAATTAAAAAAGCAGAATAAAAAGTCTTTAAGAATATGAGAAGGGAAACCAAGGCATTGAATCCACCAATTCAGTTTTTCAAGTTATTTTAATCTAATTTATTATTTTCTAAAGCGAGAAGCTTTAGGGATGAGAATCCCTTGCTTGCATCTATGATGTGATCGTTAAGAACAATTCAGTTTAAAAATCCAATGTTACAATTAATTTCAGCATAAATTATAGACTCCTAGCATTTAGTGTCTTATTACGGCACACTCAATCACAAGTCTAACTTAACCAATTAAAAATAATGCTTTAAATATTAGTAAAGAAAAATTTAACTACCGACTAGTCTAGATCAAATCCGATATAATCGGTGAAAGTAATTTACAAATACTCAGAAATTAAATGTATTTTTGCAGATAAGCACATAATAAAATAAAAAGTTAAACTAGAACAAAATCTTGAAACCCAATTGGTTTCATCTTAGCCTTAGCGAAGGGTTTAGCTGATCATGGTAGCGGTGGTCACGGCGTCAATGGATGTGGAAGTCATCGATGCACGGACGCGAATCCCGAGAAAAGGGCTGAAATTGCACTGTGGTGGCTCTTACAGATTCTCAGGGGTTAATAGCCAAAACTGTTTTGAAAAACAGTTTTCTCCCACCAAAAATTGCGTAGCTCTGCCTTCGTCTCCAGCGCGACGCGCTCTGTGCCGAGTCTGTTTCTTCGTCTTCGCGAGCGTCCTCTTCTCCCTAACTGGCTCTGTTACCTGCAAAAAGACAGAGAGAGGGTGAGGAAACAACGAGATAACGAAACGACGAGAATGAGAGGAGCGGTGGTGCTCTGTTTCGCGGCGGCTGATGGTGTGGTTGCGTGGTCTGTTGTGATGCAGGAGCAGAGAGAGAGAAGTGGAGGAGGGAGAGACCGTGGAGAAGAGAGGAAAACAGGAAGGAGGGCGGCTGCGAGGGGCAAAAACAGTGATTTGCTCCCTGTTTCTCCTCTGTTCTGTGCGCGCGGCGGTGGTGGTGGTGCTCGGGTGATGGTGGCTGTGAGAGAAAGAGAGAGACAACGAGATGAAGGGTGATGGTGGTGATGGCGAAGCTCGGTGGCAAGGTGAGGTTTGTAACGTGAAACAGGGTTGTCACGCCCCTGTTTCACCGTGGTTAGTGGCGGTGGTTGTAGCTCGGTGGTGGTGGTGGTTGTGTGGCGTGATGACGTGAAACAGGGTTGTCATGCCCCTATTTCAGTGGGACGAAGGAGGAGGTGGTTGTTGGCTGGGAGAACGAGAGAGAAACGACGAGACGAAGGGTGATGACGGGATTATCGCACTGCCGGCTCTCCTATCGAGCGAGGATTGCCAGCAGGGTGGATTGGTGTGGTGGCTGGAAAAGAGAGGAGGGGTGAAGGAACGTGGAAGAAGAGAGAGTCGCTTTCTCCAAACTGGGGAGAGCTAAATAGGGTTCTCCTATTTTCTTGGGCTTGGGTTTTTCAAAAGGCGTTGGGCTTGGATTTTTAGGTTAGCATTTTGGGTTTGGGCTTAGGTTAAATTAGGTGGACCTAGGTTTATTTAGGTTAGGTTTAGATATGTGACTCTCTACTTTGTACCACCGCTAGAATCGACCAATTGTCATTCCTTAAATTGTTGCCTTAATACGATTTCATCGTTCATGCTTAAATTCCTACAAAGATATGAAAACGAAATAATTATTATAAAATATAATAATCGAAACACTAACATATATAAATTAGGGGATATATTATGTAATAATTATGTGAATATCAGAGTCAGAACGCCACACAATGATGCCGTAGTCATCTTAGTCTCCATAGCAAGGTGGGAGGTAAAGAGAGCTCTGGTGGATACAGGAAGCTCGATCAACGTCCCGTTCTATAGCGCGTACCACAGCATGGACCTCAAGGAGGAAAACCTGACACCCTCGGATCACCCGCTGATTGGATTCAGTGGAGTGAAATGTCTCCCCCTCTGAAAGATAAGGTTAGCAACAGTGGCAGGGGAGCCACAATTAAGAAAGGTCTTGTTTCTGGACTTCATGGTAGTAGATGCACCATTAACCTACAACCTTATCTTGGGAAGACCATGGCTCCCCCAGATGGAAGCAGTAGTCTCCACCCTTCACTAATGCGTTAAGTATACCGCTAACCACTCTGAAGGGACAATACGTGAAGACCAATCTATGGACAAGGCTGCCACTACGCCGCACTGAAATAGATAGAATGCTCCCAAATCCAACTACATCCTGCAGAGAAGCCTGAACCAGTGCCAAGCCAAACGACGGCAGAAACGTCACATTTAGGCAGTACAGGAGCAATAAGCTATTCTGCCCAACGAAACGGAAAGACCATGGTAAGCGGGAACACATCTCCCCGACATTCCGTCGGTACGAAAACTCGCCCCTCTACAAAGTTTACTCTCTAGTAACCTCTGAAGTGCCTCGACAGTCCACTGAACGATCCTCAAGAGCAACCCGAATTCACTTCAAGGCCAGGATCAATTCCTCCCCGCCAATGAGTCTACTTTTAGTCGCTTGTTTCCCTTTCCATCGTCAATGTAGAGTTTTAGTTCTTAAATACTTATGTGATTTGCAATCATTTAAGAAATAAAGGAAGAATTATATGAAAACAAACCCTATAAATTATTGGAAAGATGTAACAACAAGCACCATACTACAAGTATCTGAATACAGTGCGACATGAAGTAAAAGACTCATTTAGTCAATTCTACTACGTAAGGGTATCCGAAGAAGGCCGCACAGACCCTCCTATGCAAGAAATCTGTCAGTGTCAACAAAGATATATGAATGGGCTTCGTTCGACCCCTTCTCAAGATCAAGGACAAAGTATCAGAGGGGATTGAAAGGGCTGAGCGGTTGATTACTCCGTCAAATCATCCCAGCAAAACGCTCCTACAACAGTGTTGTGGACCTTACAACGGACGACTAACTTCCTCGGAAGGCATCCAACCCCTTTGCAGACTTCCTCAAACAGCTTTCGGCCTGCTGAAGAGGATAGAAGATGGCGAATGAGGATGGCCACAAGCGACGAAGCAATCAAGGTCTCACGGTTCTGTCACGTGAGGACACTTTTCACATGTGCAGTACCTGGGGTGACTGAGAGCTACCACCACCGGGAGCACCGCGCATCCGCTAACACTTCGATCGGCCATGAGTTAGCAGCGAGAATCGCATACACGCGGACACAAGTGGTACGAAATAAGACCAAGGCGTCTCCCTTGATAGCAAACCCGTACTACACTACACCAAAAGGCCTGATTAGCTACACAGGGGTGGTCACGGTTCTAAGCCGTTGGTGTATTTGCCACGGCTAAAAACCGTGGCTATAGTGCCCAACGGCTTAAAACCGTGGCTAAAAAAAGGCTTGGCCACGGTTCTAAACCGTTGGTGTGTTTGCCACGGCTAAAAACCGTGGCTATAGTGCCCAACGGCTTAAAACCGTTGCAAAAGTGCACGTGGACGTGTGGAGAAGTAAGTCGATTTCTCGCGGGCGAAATTTTGCGAAAAAAAATTGCTTCCCGCTTTGCGTTCCCGCTCCATCTCCCCCTTTTCAACCCTTTGCTTCAAACCCTAAAATTTCAAGGAGAGGGAAAGAGAGAAGGAGAAGGAGAAGGAGAAGGAAAGAGACAGGGAGAAGTCGAGCAACCCAAACAACCAAAACACAGTGCAGTGTCTGTGTTTGTACAAGCAACAAAACGCGATGGGGTTTGGCCATCTAGCCATTCGAGCTTCGAGATCCTCCTCCTCCTTCGCAGCCTTCAATCGGTTCTCCTCTAGGGTTCTCGCATCCTCATCCAATTTCAGAGGAATCGTCTCCACCCCAGAGCTTTAAAACCCTGAAGCAGCCGCAGCGGAGCCAGCCCCTGAAATTCACCCTCCACGAATCCCTATAGCTGGAGCTAGGGTTCATCTCCCCAACCCCGATGAAGCAATCGAGGTTTTCGTCGATGGGTACCCAGTCAAAATTCCTAAGGGATTCACTGTCCTCCAGGCTTGCGAAGTCGCCGGGGTCGACATTCCTCGGTTCTGCTACCACAGTCGCCTCTCCATTGCTGGGAATTGCAGGATGTGTTTGGTAGAGGTTGAGAAATCGCCCAAGCCGGTCGCTTCCTGCGCCATGCCCGCTCTCCCAGGTCAGATTTCATCAACGTTGATCACAATCTTTTTTTTTTTTTTTTTTTTGTTGTTGGTCTAACTTGTTTGGGTTGTTTTTTTTATTCTTCTTCATGTCAGGTATGAAAATTAAGACGGATACTTCTATTGTGAAGAAGGCTCGTGAAGGGGTTATGGAGTTTTTGCTGATGAATCACCTGCTGGATTGCCCCATTTGTGATCAGGGTGGAGAATGTGATTTGCAGGATCCGTCTATGGCATTTGGATCTGATCGTGGGCGGTTCATTGACGTTAAGAGATCTGTTGTTGATAAGAATTTGGGGCCGTTGGTGAAGACAGTGACGACTCGTTATATCCAGTGCACAAGGTTTGCACCTTCCTTTCTATTCTTTGAATGCTTGAAATTTATGTAACCAAGGACACTTCACACACGAAAATGGTTACTTTCTAATGGGTGTTAACCTATAAGTCGCCCAATTGATAGGTTATGAGATTCTTAAAAATTCAGCACGCTTTTAAAAAAAAAAAAAGAAGTAAAAGTACAATGTAGTGTACAATCATAAAATATAGACCTTATAATTCATTTTCCCTTTATTTACTGTGCGGGGTGATTCCTGGTAAAACATGGGGCGAAAAAAAACAAAAGAGTTGGGTTCTCTGAACCCAATTAGGTCGAACGAAAATGTACGATTTATCCATACCGAGTCTTTCTTCCGCTCCGAATTCTCCTTCAATTCTTAGGTACAATTTTCTCCCACATCTTCAGTCATATTTTCAGATTTCCGATTATTTGATCAAGATTAGCGTTTCCTTCTTGATACGTTATTGATCTTGTTTCTTGATGAGATTAAAATTGGAATTGTAATTAGTAGAGATTTGGTATAGTTTTATCAGAATTGCTAGAAATTTGTGAAGCGGCAAATGTTGTGGTGTGGTGTGGTGTGGTGTGTTTTGATTGACCAACAGGCTTTTGATCCAAAAACAGGGTTTCTTTCTGAATACAATTTTATCCATGCTTGTTGAGATCAAATTTGCAGACTAGTTTTGCCCGAATAGCGAGAAATCTGTCAAGTAGTAGGTTTTGATTAAGATTGGATGGATACTTTTCAAGTATAGTTTTCAGTGTAATTTCGTAGTTTAGCGTAGCTAAATTTACAATGAAGAAAAAAAAAACTTTATGAGGTATGCATTTATGATTTTCCATTTTCAGGTGAAGCTTTAAAATTTAAGAGAAACAACAATTTTTGTACTGGTATATGGATCACATAAGAAGGGAAAAATTCGTCGGGAAATTTGGATGACTGAGTGGCTCCTACCACTTTGAAACTGTGTTAGGATGGAGATGGGTGGATGCCTAAACATCTTAGTAGTCCCTATGTAATGAAAGGCGACCTCTAGGTACTCAGTGTAATTTACATTGGCTCCTTTTGAATAGGGCACCACCAAAGGAGGTCGTCAAAGGCGCTCACTTAGGCATCGTCCAAATTACCTACCCCTGTACTACGCTAAGCACATGCACAACACATTTTTGTTTTTGTGAAACTTCGTTACCAAGAACAGGTCTCATTTGAAGGAAAGGAGTTGATCCTATAGTATTGAAGACATTTGCAGAGTGTGAAGAGTGGCTAGCTTTACATGTTGCGGGCAATGATGTTGTTGGGACTTGGACATAGGTCATTTATAGAGATGTTGAGGAGCTTTTGGGAGATGGGCATGAAGGTTCTTGCCATGGCACAAGGCAGTACAAGTGGCAATGACTATCAACCAGTCAAGCTTCAGGCCGAGGAATAAGTCAGCACAAACACTTGTAGATAAAGCCGTTGAAAGTGACACAGATCATAAAGTTGGGGATTTTGCATATCCACCACAATACTCGGATGATGGGTTCAACTTTGGGGATGAAGAACATCTCGAGTCCCGAGTCTAAAACATATTTAATTACTTGATTTTGTTTTCTAATTTTTTGATTGGTTTGGATGTTTAAATTGCTTGATAAGTAAGGCCTTATATTACTGTGTGGACATATGCTGCATTTTTATCTCTGTATTACCATCATCTATTTCTTTGTATTATGCCATTTCAGGTTATTGCAAAATTTGAACCAAGTGAGCGTTGTATACTTCTTGAATAGTTCAAGATATTTTAGTATATAATTAATAATTTTATCTGCTAAGTTTTAAATGTTTTTGACATTTCATGTAGTAGCTGCAGGTCTAGTACATAGAAAGTTGAATATTGTGATCATGATTCATATCTTATTGTGCAATGCATCCTTTTAAGTTGTTCATTGCTTCCTTAATGTTCAGACTATTGACGCTCTTGATGCATGAGACACCGTTCCAAACAATATGAATTATGTCATTGAGGTACATTTGCTTCTTATTGTTGTCAAGCTCCCTTGCCTTGGATGAGGCCTAGTATAACGACTTGTTTGTGTCTCAAAATGCTGTACATTCTGGCTGAATGGGAAAATGTACACATAATTATTAGTCATGTAGACTGTTTACTTTAGGTGGTATATTCATGTCAAATACCAGAATACCACCTTGTAATTACCTTTTGAATGTGCTGCCAATTTTCAAAAAATGCATCTCTTGAGAAATGCAATCCTGAATTCTCTTTAACAATTAGCAATATTCTCTTTAACTGTTCGACCCTGACTTTAGTTATTGAAATCTTGTTACTTCATCTCTAATTTGTTGTTTTATTTGAGACCGTCGATGATATTTATGTTCTAAATTGCTGACGTTTTTGTATTTTGTAATTGAAGAGAAGTGGAGGCTGGTCTAATGAAGTACAATCCGGATATTATCACAAGTGTCCATCCTCTCATGCAGCATATTCCTTTGTGGGTGCTTAAGTGGCAAGGCCTACAGAAGAAAGTAGTGTTTGTTACAGTCATTACAGACCTCAACACCTGCCATCGCACTTGGTCAGTCAATTAAAATTCAAATTACATTTTGTAGGAGGTTTAACTATCATGCCTTTAGGAGGATCTGACCAATGTGTTTTTTGTATAGGTTCAGTACTAAAGTTAGTAGATGTTACTGCCCCTCAGAGGAGGTAGCCAAGAGAGCTTTGGTAGATGGCCTAGAACCCAATCAGATTCGTGTCTTTGGCTTGCCTGTGAGGCCCTCTTTTTGTCAAGCAATTATCTCGAAGGTTAGACTTGAGATTAATGTGTTACTAAATGACTCTGTTTGGTTTTCTTAAAATGAATTATTTTGATGTAATAAGTAGTATCTTATTTTAGTCTGTTCAACATCTAAACAGGACCAGTTACAGGATGAGTTAGAAATGGATCCAAACTTGCCTACTGTTCTGCTAATGGGAGGTGGTGAAGGGATGGGTCCTGTCAGGAAAACTGCAAAAGCTCTCGGAGAATCACTGTTTGATGAAGAGTTAGGCAAGCCAATTGGGCAAATTATTATTCTTTGTGGCCGTAATAAAACATTGGCTTCCAAGCTAGAATCAATTGAATGGAATGTTCCTGTGAAGGTGAATATTTTGCTTCTACTATCCATAATTCCGTAATTTCTCTTACATGATTGTGTATGTTTTCATTGATATGGGGGGTTCCTTAAGCTGTTCTTTGCTTACTCTAGGTACGAGGATTTGAGACCCAAATGGAGAAATGGATGGGAGCTTGCGACTGCATTATCACAAAAGTATACGAGTGAAACTTTGTATCTTAATAACATTTTATACATCCTATGACTATCTTTTCCTGATAACTTATGGGTTTATGTTTCGGTGCCTATAGAGGGGATGATCTTCTGTTGCACCAGTTACTTAGACGCGGTTTGGATCCGAATGAAGCAGACAACAGCAAACGAACACCTTTGGTAAAATGTTCTTACATAAAGTGTGAGCTTGTCTCACTTTTAATTCTCTTCAATATATTATGTCTTTCAGCTTTCGAATACTGCTGCATATACCATTATACCATTACAAGTACTCTCAGTTTACTGTTATTTTTATTGTAGATACTTCCAGTGATGCTAGATGTTGGAAACAATAATCAAAAGTTTCTTGAAGATCCTCTCTGTAAGGCAGGATGTCCTGTTATCTGTTATGGTCTCTTTAGGATCAAATATGCAAGGCAGGTAAGACACTTGTTATTTTATGCACCTTTTTATTAGAACATGCCACTTCCTATTTAAAATGCATAACTTTGGTTTTGACAATATGCCACTTCCTATATCTGAGCATATGTTGATGTTGAATCCATCATATTCATCATCATCATGATGAAAGAATGCAATATTTGTATATCTGATATTAGAGCATGCCAAGAACATGATGCTTCCATCAATTTTGTTTGCTAGCTATGAAGTTTTACTTGATGCATCTCGTTTTTAAAACTTTTTTTCTCCTTATTTTATGGATTTGATTATGGTGGCCCTTTATGTAGGAAATAGAAATAATAATTCCAGATCTTTCAAAGACTTTTCCAAGTTCTGGCATGGTTGAATCCAAATCAGTAGGGACCTATTCACCATTTTAAAAGCAAGAAAGATATGGGTATGGAGGACCCAAACCAACTCTGGTGTTTTGTCTTGATTTATTTTCAGGAGATACAGATGTTCAGACCAATCAAGGGCTTCATCTGGTCTGTATGCATGCTGGGACAAATCCCTTTGAAGTCATTAATCAGGCTGTCAAGTAAGATTCCCTCGGCCTGTCGAGTTTTCTTGATATATTTCTAAACTACTGCTATCTAATTGGTCGATATTGTCATCAAGAATTGTAATCCTACTAACATTGAAACAGAGTTATGTTCAAGTGATGTGTTGATTCTTTCTCATGGATTACTTTAATAACATTGAAACAGAGTTATGTTCAAGTAGAGGTGAAGATCTGCAGACGAAATGCTTGCTTGAGCTTTATAATTCTGTTATTCACTCAATTCAGGAAAAGGTAAACTTTGAGTCTCTACCTCTGTTGATTTTCTTTGAATTTTATCTTCCAATAACTTCAGCAGTTCATCCTTTATGCCCTATATGCATGTTTGGGTTGATTTTGCATGCATGTGACATCGAGTTAGTTGTCATATTACTGGCTTTTATGAGAATGTTACGACATGCTACTATAAGGTAACATCTACCTTCCATCATTGACAACTCTACAGGTTACTGAGCAACCGTCTATGCTTCAAGGTGGAGAGCTAAGACCTTACCAGCTGGAAGGATTTCAATGGATGCTTTCTTTGTTCAACAACAACCTAAATGGCATTTTGGCTGATGAGATGGGATTAGGGAAGACAATTCAAACCATATCATTGATTGCATATCTCATGGAGAACAAAGGTGTAACTGGACCATACTTAATAGTTGCTCCTAAGGTTGTGCTCCCTAACTGGGTTCATGAATTTGCAACCTGGGCTCCTAGGTAGAGTGAGTTTTGGTTTTGGTTTTTTTTTTTTTTTTAATCTCCTATTATGCTGTCAGTATATGTTATATTCAACATACTTGTGGATGCAGCATTGGTGCAGTTCTGTATGACGGACGCCAAGATGAAAGGAAAGCAACGAGGGAGGAGTATGCGGGGGAGGGAAAATTCAATGTGATGATCACCCACTATGATCTGATAATGAGGGACAAAGACAAAGCCTTTCTTAAGAAAATTAGCTGGCACTACATGATTATTGATGAAGGACATAGATTAAAGGATCACGAGTGCGCTCTTGCAAAGACTCTCACAGGTTATGTTACATGCACAATCTCAAATATCCACTAGTTAAATTTAGTCATGGAGGCTATTTCAGCTAAATATTTGCATTTGAATCAATCCATACACTTGTTCTTGTAGGATGAGGCCACTGACTATGCCAAAACGCTGGTTGCTGCTTTAAAGAGTAAAGGCGTATCTCAAATTGGTGCGGTAGGCTTTTGTTGGGGTGGTGAGATTTCTTCATATGAGAAGAAATATTGAATTTTGTGCAGAGCCTCTTGAGATACTTGTAGCTTTAATTTAGACCTAACTATATATAGTTTTGATTCCCAGCCAAGATAGTTGTGCAACTTGCAAACTCAGGTGACATCAAAGCTGCAGTCATGTGCCATCCTACATTCGTAACTGTGGATGATATCAAGGGTATGACATTTTTCTCTAAATATCTTATATCTTTTCTGTAATAAATCTTTTCTTTCACAATGCTCGTATTTTATTTATTTGCGTATAAACACTGTTGATTGGGATTTGTTTTCCAGAGGTCAAGGTCCCCACTGCTGTCCTTGGAGCTGAGATGGACAAGCTTTCTCCACCAGAACTCTTGAAACAATTTGAAGAGGTTCTGTCCACCAAACCAGAGGTAAGAGATATGCACAACAGTAAATCTACTTGGATATGTATTCTCATTTAACACTAATTTTACGATTTTCCATGAAAAAAAAAAATCAGAGAGGTTATGGTTTAGTGAAAGCGTATATAAACTTAAGATCATATTTTTCAGTGTTCAAAGTGACGGATGATGATGGAAATAAAATCAGAGATGAAGGCCACTGACTATGCCAAAACGCTGGTTGCTGGAAACCAATGTATGCTTTCTCTCATCTTTCAGAAGCTCTGTTGGGGTAATGCCATCTAAAGAGCACACATCGATTGAGTTAACTGGCACTGACAGGCCAGGTTTACTATCCGAATTGTCCGCTGTATTGACAGTTGGTAAAACCTTAGAGGTTGGTCGTCCCTCGCAGAGCAGCAGTTCGTCCCTCGCAGCAGCAGCAGTTCGTCCCTCGCAGCAGCAGCAGTGATTCCCTCGCAGCAGCAGCAGCAGTGTGTACCTCGCATCATCAGCAGATCGTCCCTTGCAGCAGCAGCATTGCGTCACTCGTAGCAGCAGCAGCATTGTTCCACTTTCTTTGTATTTGAGATATTTAAGTTTGTGTGTGTCATTGTATTTGAGATATTATTTGATAGATTTTGACTCAATGTAATACATTTTCTTATTAATTACATTACTTTGCCTCCATTAATTACATTACTTTGCCTCCATTATTTGATAGATTTTGACTCAATGACTCAAAGTCATTTGATAGCAAAAAAAAAATTTTTAAAAAAAAAATTAAAAAAAAAAAATTGCCACGGTTTTAAACCGTGGCTAACTATTGTAACGGCTAAAAACTAAAACCGTTGCTAAAGCTATTGCAACGGCTTAAAACCGTGGCTAAACTTGCAACGGTTTTAAGCCGTGGCTACTCCTGCCCACGGCTTAGAACCGTGGCTAAGATTTTGGCAACGGTTTATAACCGTGGCTAAATCATCAACCGTCCTCGAGATAAAACCGTTGCTAATATTTTAGCCACGGTTTTTAGCCGTTACTAGGGATTTAGCGACGCCTCTACAGCCCACGGTTCTAAACCGTGCCAATGGGTTACCCCCACGGTTTAAAACCGTTGCTAATGGCCATTTTTAGTGTAGTGCTAATTCTCTGCAATGTGAAAATAGATTACGAGATCTTAGCAGATTAACTACGTGCTTACCAAAAATAAGTGACCACGCATAACAACAACTATCGTCATACCTGATCAGTTCAAATGTTTGAACAATCGAGACTCCATTGGTAGAGATCCCCATTCAGCCTTTGGAAAACCTTAAGCATTCTCTTCAAACAAGAACATTACAAGAGATATGCTCTGCGAAAGATAATGCCTACAACGATTGAAAAACACCATTATATAGGCGTAATGGTTCACCAAACAGGCCTCCTGCATTAAATGACTAGCATTGAATGCCGTGTGGGAAATGAAGAGACGACGGTTCCCAAGGAGAG
Organism: Berberis vulgaris; assembly: GCA_963556465.1. Taxonomy (NCBI): domain Eukaryota; kingdom Viridiplantae; phylum Streptophyta; class Magnoliopsida; order Ranunculales; family Berberidaceae; genus Berberis; species Berberis vulgaris. Next base: position 53,946,280 of record OY747136.1, on the reverse strand, counting down.
TTCGCAGACCACGTTCGTTCAATTAATGGCATTGAACGCAACCCCATTAATTAAGGGGGAGTAACCGGTACTCAATCGTCCCGCGGCTTACGCCGTACATGTGTCACTATGCAATCTATGCCATACACATAATGCAAACAGTACAAGAAACCCTAACTCTTCTTGTGCAGGCCTAAAGGCTTGATCCACTCAGCCCACCATTCAAACAATATTCTGCTACATGCTTGGCACGAACGCAAATCCAAATCAGCCTTGACACACGGATGGTACCTACAGATCGCTGTTTCTTTTAAGGTAATGTTGTCCACACAGTGTGCGACATTAGCAGACATGGGTTCACACGCCCTCAAACAGGCAAAACCCCTACCCAATCTAGCAAGCTTAGTCAGCCAAAGTTGACGACGATGGCTTTTGGTACGCCCCGACACCTAGTCCACCCAATGTGGATCTCGATGATCTAGGAAGTGGGAGTTTAATCGGTGCTATCATGCTTGGTGATGACGACTTGCCAGGGACCATTGCTCCCTTTGTGGTCAGTGATCGCCAAACCCAATCAGGTAAGTCTAGCTGGTGATGACTAGCCACAAAAGCTTCTGATCAAAGCCCAGACTTGTAGCCCCCACTGCGCGGGCGTAGATGGTTTGGAAGGTGAGAGCCTAGTCAGTCCTGAATTGATTCTGATGGCTCGCCACGGGCCACTGCTTTTCAACATGGCCACCGAATCACCCTGGACTTGTAGCCCCCACTACACGAGTGTAGGTAATTCAGAAGATGGGAGCCTAGTCAGTCCCGAACTGATTTCGACGGCTCGCCATGGGACCACTGCTTTTCAGCATGGCCGTCGGATCACCAATCCTGAACTTGTAGCCCCCACTGCGCGGGTATAGATAGTCTAGAAGATGGGAGCCTAGTCAGCCGTAAACTGATTCAGACGGCTTGCCACGGGACCACTGTTTTCAGCGTGCCTGCCGAAAACTCCCAAATTTGTAGCTTGATGCCCACAGGTGTAGATGATTTGGAAGGTGGGAGCCTAGTCAGTCCTGAACTGATCTCAAGGGCTTGCCACGGGACCACTGTTTTTCAGTCTGGTCGTCGAACCCTTTTTACTCGAACTTGTAGAACCCATCGCGCGAGTGTAGATGGTTTTAAAGGTGGGAGATTAGTCAATCACCGACTGATGTCGTCGCGGGACTATCACTTTTCAGCGTAGTAGCCAAATCCTTACTCCCCAAACATGTAGTCCACGTTGTTCAGACATAGATGGTTCGGAAGGTGGGAGCCCCATGCAGCTCGCCACACGACCCCCACTCTCTTTCAAAACAGCTACCTCCAAGACAAATCTAGCTGAGTAAACATCTTCACGCTCAAACAAACTGGCACCCTATTACCAGCAAAGGCCACTCGATCCTATACATAGATCGTACGGCTAATGCCCAAATAAACGATACATAGTGTGTCCGCCCGAGCTTACAGCGCCTGACTCGACACAAACGCTCTGACGTATACGCTCGACCATCGCAACTCGCCCATAGCAGCAGTTGCAACCAACTAATCAGATGAGCAAGGCAAGCCTCAAGCAGCTTACCTTGGGGACAAGACACAACTCGGACAACTCGACCACAACTAAATTTTCTGCAACAAGCCCACTGTCGAACATGACTACGCAACAATGATCCTGAGTCATTTGCAATATAGAGCGATCAAGCTCTCTACTACAGACAGACCATTCGGCGTCCTATTGATTCAACCAGCCTATGTCAAAGCAAGACGACAAAGTGAAATGAAAAATATGCAATAGAGACAACAAACACAAAACGAATAAAACTATTTTTTATTAATGGTCAACAAAATGGGTACAAGAGTACAGAGTTCTCTCCTTATCATGAGAAGGTACAAAAACGGAAGAGTTAAGCTTAGCGAAAAAGGAGCAGGAATTGCGTCAGCATGCACCACGCCCTGGGCATCAGGATCCAAACTGTTCTCCTCGTTCGACGACGCAAAGGCAACAGACAAGTCTACATACGACATCTTATTGTAACAGCCGAGGTCCCATTTCGGATGCATCTCCTTCATCAACGCCAGCAGCTCTAGCCTACCGTGTACGACCCAACATATCTCACATTTGTCTTGTTCCTGCAGAAGCTCTTCCTCCCGAGCCTTCGATTAAGGAAAGTCACGCTCTAATAGCTCCAACTTGCTAATCAGCGCGTCAACCAGAGACTGCTCTGTGGCCAGACTACTTTTCACAGCACTGAGCTCATGCCACTCCAATTTGAGCTGGTCCTCGACCTTCCTTGCCTCTAGAGTATTGAACTTTACATCGGATTCCAGTTGCTACTTCTGAGCAGCCTATTCGGCCTTCTTCGAAGCATTCTCATCAGCAAAGACCGCAGTTCAGAACATGCCTTATCCGCAGTTTCCTGCGCAACCTCTACGTCTCGGCGAATCCGGCTCAACTCCTACTGGAGTTCGTCTCTCTCAGACACCGCCTCTGCCAAATCATGTTCAAGGGCTCGTAGACGAGCCTTTTGAGTTTCAGCGGCCATGGTTGAATGATCAGCCTCTTATCCTCAGCCTGCTTCTGCAGCCGCTCAATTTCATAGAGTGCATCATAGTACACCGCCTGCATGTGCGAGAAGACACGCTCCATGGTGTATACCCTCTCATGAGCCACCTCAACTTCCGTCCCAGCAACGACCACCTGGCTCAAGTTAGACATACCCAACATAAGGTACTTTAAACCCTTATCCATCCACCCTTCCAGCGTATCCTCATCGGGCTTCAGAGCGCTATCTATCAGCCAGCTGTGACGCTTGCTTATATGCTTCCTCGAAGCGTACTCCACGTCAACCTCCTGGTGCCAGACCTGAGAGCTCATCATCACCAAGTCCGGTGCAAAAAGACTTATCCGCACATCAGAATGAAGCCTTCCCGTATCAGGAATCACGTCAGCACCACCCTTCGCAGTTGCCACTATTCCCAGACTCTCATCTGCGACCTTTCCCTTGTCACAAACATCCGACCCTGTAGTGTGAAACGGCTCAACAGGGTTCGGAGGAAGCGAATCATCTAAAGGACCCTCCAACACTTCTAATTGTGGTTTGGAATGAGACGAAGATCAGTGTGGACTACAAGTAACTTGGCCTGTGCCATGACCACTTTTAGATGACACGCTAATGGGACATTCAGATTCTACAACCTCAGGCGAACCTTCGCTGAAGCCTTCTAGTGGGACAGTCCCGTGCGAATCAACACTGGCAGAAGCTGCCATTGCAACCCGCACTAGACGCTCATTCAAAACTTCATCCTGCACATCACTAAGATTCGACCTGTCTTCAACCCTTGCAAACGGCAGGTAATCTTTCTCCCAGGTGATCACATCAGCTCCGCCCTGACAAGCCAATCAGACTCGCGCACGTCTCCCCTGGAGCAGGACGTGCTGAAGGCAACCTAGATCAGACACGGGACCTCTTTGAACTCACGAAAGAGGCAAGCGTTTCAGACAACTCCTCCACATCAGACAGAACGAGAGCTTTGGCACCTACAACCTTCCTCTTCCTAGAAGGGGCCCATCTTCCGACTTGACTTGAAACACTCGATAAACAGTGGGGCCCATGTGCCAGTTGTCCCACAACCTACTACGAATGAAGTTGGAGACACTTATGACATCCACCACGTTCTTCGTTGACAAACCACGGAACGTCTCCATAGTATTTTGCTCCTCTAGGGTAAGGAAAGTTGTGGGACTCCTTCTTGCAAAGAAACACAAGCGATGATCACCTAGCCTGCAGTCAGGCATATCAAAGTAAAGAGAAAAAGTCGAACTTACGAAGTGGGCTGAACTCTCGTTCAAGCGGACGACCCTTGCATCGAAAATACTTAGAATCTGTAAGAGCTAAGAAGCAATACTTCTGCTGGAACTTAAAATCATCAGGCAGATTCACAAAACAAGCCGACGATGTCGTCTTACAGATGACATTACTCATCAGTTGAGGAGAGGTGTAATATCTGCGTTTTTCAAAAAAAAAAAAAAAGATTTTTTGGGCGGGGTGTATTCAGTAGAGGTGGTGGGGGCACATAGCCACCCACCCTTTAAGAGAAAACGACCCCCCCCCTTTTTTTTTTTTTTTTTCTTTCTTTCTCTTTTCTTTTTCTTCTTTCTTTCCAAGGAGCGAAGCAGCGAGCTCTTCGTCTCCTCCTCCAGCAGAGTTTCGGCGATTGGTTGATTTTCGTCCCCCAAGCTCACCTCCTCCTCCTGATTTCTTCCTCTCTGCATTCCCTCTTCATTTCTCGATTGTTTTTTTTCGAAAAAAAAACAAAAAAAATCAGTTTTCATTTGGGTTTGGGGTTTGATTGGTTTCCATAGCTCCGATCAGCCGTGTTGGGGCCTTGGTGGCGTCCTTGGGAGCCCTTAGAACCGACATGCAAGGTTGTTTTGGGGTTGGCCGAAATTTTTCAAAAATCAGGGTGCATGTTTGTTTGGAGGGTTCCTCGGCGTGAATTCGGGCTTTGGGTGCGTGGGTGAGCCTCACATTCGTGACTCCGAGTGTCCTTAGACTCATTTGCGGGCTGTTGTGCAGTTTGGAAGCGATCAGACCGGAGTAGGGAGGGCTTCGGCGCGTTTTCGCCAAACTTTGGGTTGCGGCGGGGTGGTTGCCGATTTTTATTGCCGGTAAGTTTTCTTTCCGTCACGCGCCGCTTGTAATTTTTTTTTTAGTCTTCGGCTTGTTTGCTCATTTTCGAGCCCGCCTTGCAGTTTTAGAATTTTCGTGGTCCCGCATTCGTGGTTTTTCGTGTTTGGAGCTTCGACCGGTAGGAATTGGGTTTTGAAAATCCATTCCGCCCAGGTGAGTGGAATTATAATATTTATTTTGATAAATAATTATTTGAAATCCTAAATTTAATTTTTACATTATACCGTCAATTGTGTATAATTGAATCCAAATCCGAAATTCGGGGTTTTCAGATATTTCGATGATTGTGTTGGTTATTTATGAATGAATTATGCATTGAATTTTCGGAAAGCATGATATACTTGAATGAAATCGAATAGTGAATGAATTTTGGGTGTGATTAGGCTTTGGTGTAATGACATTAGACTTGTATGCTTTGTTTTCGAGTTTGCATAGCATGTCATGTTTTACCGTGGATTGCCGAGTCTTGAGCATGTATGATAATTGACTCGAATAAATTTATCGTGGTGAATTGGGTCATGTTGGGACCCTGGCATAGTCGTGGTTTTATTAAAAATTGCCGAATTGTTTATGATTGCACGTCTGTTACCTTTGGTTATGTACAGACTTGTCATTTGTGCATGTGGATAGTAGTATAAGTGTCTTTAACCCGCTATAATGCCTGTTGTGCCGATGTTTGGGAGCTTGCTCGCATCGTGAGTTGGATGGTGCTTGAGATGACTCGCACCTGTCATTGTGGACGCTATTGCATGTGGCAAGCTTGCTGAGGTGCGGTGAGCTCCCGCACGCACTTGCCACTATAGAGTGCAGTAGGACGGGTCCCGGAGGACGTGCTTTGGAGATTACTCGCTTTCCCTCCCAGCGCGCTTGATTTTGATTATGTTAGGTTGGCCGTGTTAGGCCAGTCGTTCGGGATGTTTGAGTTTGTATCCTGGCAGATGGCACCCCATTAGGATACAAACAAGCCCGAAGTGGTACTGGTGCACGTTGTGGGATGTGTCTGGGTGAGACACATTCGTAGGGTATGCGGATACCTACGATATGAGACACTTATACAGAATTTTACAGGATTTTTGGTTTCAACCTGATTGCTATACCTAGGAGACTAGGAAGAATTATGAGATTGTCTTTATTTCCATTGCTTGATATTTACCATGTTTGAATCACGTGTAATGATCGACATATATCGTAAACTGGTAGTTATTGTTGAATCTGAAATGTTTATGTTGTTGTTTGAACTTAGAAATATTATCTTTAGAGACACGGTGTGATTTAGTCTTTAGAACTTGTTATTTATCATTTATTGTTTGGCATGAATTTTTCTGGTATAGTATTCCGTTATTTGTATTTAGTTCGCTCGCACCAGTTAGCTTTGTGCTTTGCTGACCCCGCAAGGGGTGTGCTTCTATTGGAGTGCAGACAGTGTTGGAGTTCCTGCTGATCGTGGCGCGTAGGCCCCGGTTTCCGTTGTAGGCGCGTTTTGTGCTTTTTGGTTGTGTCCACCCTGTACGGGTATGTTTTGCTTCCTCTGTGTTTCAGATGTACTATATTGCTAAACTAGATGTTTGTATACTGGTTTTGTCGCTATGACTCTGGCGGGGCGAATCAAATATAGTTATTTTGTTCAAACTTTAGCGTAGTTTTATTTCCGTTTGATTCTCGTATCAAGAATGTGTTATATTATGATGTTGTGGCCGGTTACGATCCGCCTGTGTACGTGTTAGTTCACGCATCGGCACGCTGTGATTCCCGTGGCGGGACAAGAGGTCAACAATTGGATTACTTGCAGAATCACGTGGACGCCGACCTCCTTTTCTCTAATAAGGATGAGAAGGGTGAACTTATATCCATTAGGCCCCAACTGGGCCAGAGGAATCCCCAAAAGATCAAAGTATTCCCAGATCACATCCAGAACCGAAAAATGTACTCCGGTTTGAAGCATCCCTCGATGCAAACAGATGAACCCTGCCAGTAACGAGATTGGCAATTGGCCACCCTTCTGGACATACAACGGCAGGTCCTCGAGGACCCCAAACTTCGTATGATTTCAGCAAGGCCAGTCTCAGAAATAAACCTGTATTCGAAGAACTCCAGGCCCTTGGCCAAGGTTGCGTCATCAAAAAGGTTTTGTTGAGCCATGACAAAGATGAACAATCCTATCTAATCAAAAGATGAGCATAGCGGTAGCTTCAAAAGCAAGGAAAATATAACAGTCTGACTCTGCACTACAGATGACCTAAATAGGGATTAGGTTCCCGCTTCTTTTTCGCTGAATTAACGCTCGTTCAATTAATGCAACACGTGGCTCAAGCAGCGATTCAGAATCAATCATCATCATGAGCGGCGTATCTTTTCAGATAGATGACTCAGTAAACTGATGCGATGGCTCACTAACTCGGGGGCAGTAACTGATGATACATTAAAACGGCCACATCCCTGAGCCATACATGTGTCATGATGATCTTGAGGAATCACGAGCCCCAATAACAACCCAATACTAATTCGGCACAAGGTTCTAAACCTGCCTGATCTAGTCAGCCAGACGGACCTGAACTCTCACAGCGTGTTAGGCCCACACGTCTCACATCTATTCTCAATACTCGTACACCCTACTAAGGCAAGTATCTCGAGGATCAGCTTCGGATGGGAAACCTCAACAACTCTTTCCTTCCAAATAGGAAGCAAATACCAGAGTACATTCCACACAGGGAAACTCGTTTCTACAAATTGCTCTTGGATTGGGAACTATCTTTCGCGTATCTAGGAGCACAGGGCTAACAGGGAACTTCCCTTTTACAACACAACTCCTAACTAGAGATGGATCTCCATGAAGATCTCCTTCCTAAACTACGCCTTCGATGGCCTGGTAGAACCAGGACTCATGTATTATAAATAAGACATGAGGTTGGTAAGCTAAGATACGCTACAAATTCCCTGTTTATAACATTACGGCTTTCTCAGATCCTTGTCTGACTTTAGCATTGGAGTGCCATCGTCCACCACAACAGTGGTCTGTGGCTCACGTGTGTTATGTGTGCATGTCAGCGGGATTAGGTCCAAAAAAAGAATGGAAAAAGACTGCATCATAAACCATCTACACCCACACGGTGGGGGCTACAAGTTTAGGGTTGGTAATTTGGCGGCCAGGCTAAAACCAGTTGTCCTGCGGCGAGCTATCAGAATCAGTTTGGGACTGACTAGGCTGTCGCCTTCCAAACCATCTATGCCCGCGCAGTGGGGGTTACAGATCTGAGCTTTGATCATAAGCTTTCGTTGCCAATCGTCGCCAGCTAGGCTTACCTGATTGGGTTCGACGACCATTGATAGCGAAGGGGGCAATGATCCCTGGCGAGTCATCATCACCAGGCATGATAGCTCTGATTAGACTCCCACTTCCTAAACCATCGAGATCCGCGCTAGATAGACTAGGTGTCGAGATGAACCATAAGTCATCGTCATCAGTCTCGGCTGACTAAGCTTACCTGGTTAAAGAGCGGTTCTGCCTACTTAAGGACGTGCGAACCTATGTCCGTGGGCATGACACATTCTGTGGACAAAATTACCTTAAATCAGCTGGTGATCCGCATGTATGATCCGTGTGTCAGAATTGACTAGGATTTCTAGTGTTCGTGCCAAGCATGTGGTAGAATATTGTTTGAATAGTAGGCTGGGCCCATGGGCTCGCACAGGGAGAACTAGGGTTTAGTGTATGGGCTTGCACAGGGAGAACTAGGGTTTCTTACACAAACTGCGCGTACAATTTAGATCACGCGGTAGCACGAGTACGTCGTAGGCTGCGAGATAGTTGAGTATCGGTTACTCCCCCTCAATTGATGGGGTTGCGTGCAACACCATTAATTGGATGAACGTGGGCTGCACAGTTTCCTTGGGAACCGTCGTCTCCTCGTTTTCCATACGGTATTCAATGCTAACAGTTAATGCTTAAGTGCCCATTTGGAGAACCATCATGTCGATATAATGGCCTTTTTCAATCGTTGTAGGCACTATCTTCTGTAGAGCATATTTCCTATAATGTTCTTGTTTGAAGAGAATGTTTTGGGTTTTCCAAAGGCTGATGGGAGATCTCCGTCATTGGAGTCTTCAAATGTTCTGACATTTTTGTCGATCAGGTAAGATGATAGCCGCCGTTATGCGTGGTCACTTGTTATGGGTGGGCACGTAGTTGATCGGCTGAGATCTCATAATTTCTTGTCATATTGCAGAGAAGAAGTATGAATTTCTTCCCAAGGGAAGAGCCTTGGTGTTACCTTGTGCCGCTATGCCCGCATGTACGCGGTTCCCGCTGCTAACGTGTGGCTGATCAAAGTGTTCGCGGATGCACAATGCTTTTGGGGTGGTATCCCTCAGTCGCCCCGGGTACCGTGCATGGGAAAAGTGTGTTCACTTGACAACATTGAGAGACCTTGACTGCTTCATCGCTTGTGGCCATCCTCATCTGCCTACTTCTATCTCCTTCAGGAGGCCGGAAGCCGTATGAGGAAGTCATCAAGGAGGTAGGATGCCTTTTGAGAAAGTCAGCCGTTCGTTGTAAGGTCTGTATGGGTGTTGGCGGGTCACTTTTCTGAGGTGATTCGACAGAGCAATCGGTCTCTCTGTGCTTTCATCCCCTCTGCCATTATGTTCTTGATCTTGGGAAGGGGTCGAGCGAAGTTCACTTTGGGGTTCTTCGTCTTCTTACTTAATTGGATTTTCTAAGCGAGTCTTTACTCCATGTCACATCAGATTCAGATGTTTGTAGTATGTAGTCTTTTGTATCCGCCCCAAAGCACTCGTTACATCTTTCCAGTAATCAATAGAGTGTGTTTACGTAATTCTTTGTTTATTTCTTGAATGTTTGCAAATCACATAAGTTTTTAGGAACTAAAACTCTACATTGACTATGGAAATAGAAATGAACAACTGAAATAGACTAACTGTTGACGGAGAAAAATTGATCTTAGCCCTGAAGTGAATTCGGGTGGCCCTTGTGGATCGTTGGTGCTTTCAGCGAACTGTTGAGCCTCACTGATGTCACAGAGGCTACTGAAGAGTAAACCTTGTGGGGGAGTTAGTCTCCGCACCGACGGAATGTCGGGGGTTGTACTCCTATTTGCATTGGTCTCTCCGTTTCGCTGGGCTGAAAAGCAGATTGCTCCGGTATCGCTTGACTGTTCCATCTCTTCGGAGCGAGCCTCCGCTGTTGGGGTCTCGTGTGAGAGGAGTGATGCGTCTGCAGTCACTAGGCCTGGTTCTGGTTCAGATTTCTCCGTGTGATCCAGTTGCATGGGAACATTCAGTTTGTTTAAGTGCGGCATAATGGCAGCCTCGTGCCGTAGGTTGGTCTCCACATATTGTCCCTTCAGAGTGGTTAGCGGCATACTTAACGCACTAGTAAAGGATGGAGACTACTGCTTCCATCTGGTGGATCCATGGTCTTCCCAAAATAAGGTTAGTAGGTAGACGGTGTGTCTACTACCATGAAGTCCAAAAACATAACCTTTCTCAGTTGCAGTTTTCTTGCCACTATAGATAACCTTATCTTCCTAATCGGGAAACATTTCTCTCCGCTGAATCCAATCAACGAGTAGTCTGAAAATATCAGGTTCTCCGCCTTGAGGTCATACTGCAGAACGCGTTGTAGAATAGGACGTTGAGCGAGCTCCCTGTGTCGACTAGGGATTTTCTACCTCCCACCTTGCAATGGAGATCGAGATGACAAGGGTGTCGTTGTGCGAAGCTCGGACTCCTTCGAGGTTTTTGTCCATAAAGGTCAAGGTGGGAATGGGGCTCTAAATCCTCGAGTAGCAAATGCATTTGTCCTCGTTTATGGGTTGTGTCCGCATTTTCAGTAGGGTCTGCTTGCGGGACCTGTGCGACTGGTCTTCATTCGGTCCAACTCCATGAATAACGTAGATTATGCCAGGAGATTCCTCTATTTCTTTGACTAACTCCTCCGGGTCCCTGGATCGCTCTGGTCGCTTTTTAGAGTATAGAAATTCTATTAGTTTGCCCCTGCGGATCTAGTACTCAATCTCATACCTCAGACTCTTGCAGTCATTGGTATCATGGTAGCTCTCCTTGTGGTACGAGTAGTACTTGTTGTTGTCACACTTGGAGAGGTCTCCGCGTTGCTTTGGAGGCCACTTCAGATCTTCCCATTTTTCATGGAGTTTAGTACGTCCGACAGGCTAGAATTGAGGGGTGTCACGGCTCTGGATCCAACGTAGTTGGATGCTTTCTCTGGCCTGGCCCGACCAGGGTGTGACCTGTTGTAACTATGCTTTCTCTTGCTTATTTCTTCATCCTCGCGTCTTTTTCCCTTCTTGTTGTCCTTAAGAGCGGAGGGTGTCTTTTCACCTTCGGTTTCCCTCTTAATGGTCCTCAACTTCTCTAAGGTAATGTGCTTCTGGGCGCTCTTGAGGAGCCCTGTCATGTCTAAAAGGGGTTCCAAGGTGAGGTGTTCGTAGAACATTCTTTCCTTTAAGCCAGCAGTGAAAGCTGTCACGGCTGTGTCGTCGCTGCAACCGTTAATGAGTGTCAGCTCGTTGTTGAAGCACGTGACATACTCTCTGAGCGTCTCATTGGATCTCTGTTTCAGAGAGAGTATGTAGTGTGGGACTTTTCGAAAATGTTGACTTTCGGTGAAGCACGTCAGAAACTCTTTCGCCAGCGTTTTGAAGGAGTCGATTAGCCTCGGCGGGAGGCTGTGGAGCCATATTAGAGCTATCTTATTCAGGCTAGTGGGAAAAGTTCTGCACATCACCGATTCAGATCCTTCTTTTTGGGCCATCACGTGCTGATAATGGCGCAAGTGGTCGAATGGGTCGGTGGTCCCGTCGTAGAAATTGAGCTTTGGAAGCGTGAACTTCTTCGGAAGAGCCTCGTTCATAATACAGTCCACGAAAGGTGGGACGGAGAAACGTGTATAGCACATCTGGGTCGTGTGCCCCTCTGCGGAGTTGATTCTGAGGGCTAAGCCTATCTACCCTGGCAGTCGGTTACATGTTAGCTGCATCGCCTCCTCTGGTCCAGTGTGAACTAGCAGGGGTCTGACTCTCATATGCCTGCTCTCTGTCGTCCTCGGGAGATAGGGGCGTGTGCTACTCCTGATCCCTTTTAACGGGTGGAGGGTTTTGCCGAGCGAGAGCCTCCACCGTTTTGGCGATTTGCTGTATTTGGAATGACAACATATCAATCATGGAGCCCGTCGTTAATGTTGCTGGCGCGGGGGTGTGAGTCTGTTGCCCGTGCATAACCGGTACCACAGATAGTGGCGGTATAGCGCCAGTCTGAGCGTTTGATGTGTCCTCTTGCTCTCCATTGTTGCGTGATCTAGTGGTCACCATCTCTTCGTATTTTGAAAGGAGATGATGCTAGTGGAAGGTTAGAAACTTTGTTTTTTCACAGACGGCGCCAAACTGATGCATTCATTTTCCGTTCTCTGCTTTGACCTAGTCCTGCTGACCTGCACAAGGAACGCACGTGAGCCATGGACCATCGTTGTGGTGGCCGATGGCACTCCGATGCTAAAGTTAGAAAGGGATATGAGGAAGGTGTAATGTTGTAATTAAGGAATTTACAATGTACCTTAGCTTACCAACCTCATGTCTTATTTATAGTACATGAGTCCTGGTTCGACCAGGCCTCCGATGGCAAAGTTTAGGAAGGAGATCTTCATGGTGATCCTTCTCTAATTAGGAGTGGTGCTGTAGAATGGAGTTCCCCTGTTAGCCGTGTGCTCCTATATACGCGGGAGATAGTTCTCAATCTCAGAGTAATCCGTAAGAGGATGTTTCCCTGTGTGATATATACTCTGGTATTTACTTCCTAGTTGGAAGTTGATCATCGAGATACTTGCCTTAACAGGGCTTACGGGTATTGGTGATAGCTGTGAGACGTATGGGCTAAGCAAGTTGTGAGAGTTGGATCCATTTGACAGATTGCACTAGGTGGGCTTAGAATCGCTTGGGTCGGATCAGTGTTGGGCTGACGTTGGGGCCCTTAATTCCTCAGAATCATCATGACACGTATATGGCTCAAGGATGTGACCGTTTTGGTATATCATCACAGACGATTTTCACTCCCTACTTTGACCTTGACTTGCAAATTTGTTGACTTTTACAAGGAATGCACGTGAGCCATGGACCACCGTTGTGGTAGCTGATGGCACTCCGATGCTAAAGTTAGATAGGGATCTGAATAAGGTGTAATGTTGTAAACAAGGAATTTGTAGTGTACCTTAGCTTACCAACCTCATGTCCTCTTTATAGTACTGGAGTCCTGGTTCAACCCTGCCATTGATAGCATAGTTTAGGGAATAGGATATTTGTTGAGATCCTTATCTAATTAGGAGTTGTGTTGTGAAAGGGAGTTTCCCCGTTAGCCTTGTGCTCCCAGATGCACGGGAGATAGTTTTCAATCCGAGAGTAGTCCATAGATTAAAGTCTCCATGTGTGACATATACTAAGGTATTTGCTTCCTAGTTGGAAGCAAAGCATTGTTGTCTTGCCTGTCTGAAGTTGATCCTCGAGACATTTGCCTTAGCAGGGCTTACGGGTATTGAGAATAGTTGTGAGACGCGTGGGCTTAGCAGGCTGTAATAATGTCTTGTCCATTTGGCGGACTGCATTGTGCGGGCTTGTATCCGCTTGGGTTGGATCAACGTCTGGCTGACGCTTGGGCCTACTATTTCTTGAGATCATCATGACACGTGTACGGTGTAGAAGAGATACCGTTATGGTGTATCATCAGTTACTTTCCCCGAGTTAGTGGGGCGTCTAGTCGGTTCACTGAATATCTGAAAAGCATCTGTACCATCGTGATGATTGAACCTGAAGCGTTGTCTCGAGCGGCGCATAGCATTAATGAATGTGTGATTGCTCAAGGAGAAGAAGTACAGTTTAAATTCTCTATAAATAGCTGGCGTTTTGAAGAGGATCTATCTTGTTACTTTCTATGTTGTTCTTTTGTGCAATTGTGCTTTTGTAGGGCTCGGTTTGCACTTTCTATCAATGGCATATAATGTTGAACTTGCTTCCAAGCAGTTGTTGTCTTTTACTCGCCTCAAGCTTTTCAAAAATAATCTGGTTGACGAAACTGAGTTAATTGGGCTTCAGGGCCTGTATCATATTTCAGGGGATCTAGAAATCATTCATGCACTCGTGGATCAGGCTCCGTCTTCACCCCCTCAGGGGTACATAGGGTTGCACCGGGGCATGTTCAAATCTAGGCTTTGGTTTCTAGTGCCAGATGATGTTTGGCGCTTCTTCTTCTCTCTCCGCATGCCTCCCACTCAACTGGTCCCAAGTGGGTTCAAGATTTTGATTGCGATCTTCTCCGAGCGCACGACGCTGGCCTTTGTCTAACCCCAACGATAGTTCATCATTTGACCAAATTCTAGGGGCTTTTTCATACTGAATAACACTTCTTGCTTGTGTTCAGTAGCGGATGATGCTGAACCATGGATGAAGTATTGGTTTATGGATTTATTGAATTCCTCATACTTCAGGTTTGGAGGTCGTCGAGTCTGCAAATGCTTCCAGTTTAACCCGAGAAAGTTTCTTTGTTGCTATTTCATTTTGTCGTTCCCGGATGTAATGCTGATTTGATACGTCGTTTGTTTTTTCAGGGAAGTTCGCGGCTCCGATTCTTACTAAGAAGGAAAATGGATAGAAAAGGGAGTTCATCAAACTCCCATTGATGTCTGTTGAGGAGGTCATAATGTTAGGTAATGTCGTACGGAGCGGATTGCTACGGTGTTCCCATGACATTCTGGTTGCACTAGGTTCACCGCCTGAAGATGTCGTCGACCATCGTTCGAGGAAAAGGAGCTTGGCCATGCCCAGTCCGACTAGGTTGGCAGACTTGGAGGCGAGCATGGCTCTTGTTGTTGTTCCAAAAAGAAGGCCGCCCTTTATCCATGCAGTTTCTTCTTCCAAGCCTTTGCTCTTGTTAGAGAACGTGGCAGCTGCTACGAAGCGTGGATTACCTTCCTCTGCCCAAGAGGCCATTTCAGGGGATCGTCGATTCTCGCATGATATTGTTTTTTCCCTTGTTGATGTGGAGGGGGAACACATTGGACCAGGTGTGGACGTTGTGAGTCACCATGGGTCTGTAGTGAATGATCACGCTATTGAGTCACATGATCCCACTTAACTGCACCCTGATGCTCGTGGAAGAGTTCTCGCTTTGGAGAAGGCTTTCACGGACCTGTAGGTGCCATATTCGGATCCTCTTCACTGGGTGAATTCCTTGACTGAACAACTGCAAAATTTTGGTGCTTCTGCAAAGTTGGGAGCTGTGCGAGCCGTGGTGTCTGTGTCTAAAGCAGAGTTCGCAATCATAAGGGCTCAACTGAGGTCGGCTGAATCTGGCTAGGCTTCAACCCGTGCCAAGCTAGGACAATCCCTTGCTGAGTTGGAGTGTTTAGACGTTGCCGTAAACAAATGGTCATTTGATCTGCAGACCCAGGTTCCTGAGAGGAAGCGGGCGGAGACAGGATGGGTCGTCACACAACGACAACTTGAATCGGAAGTTGTTGATGGACTTCACCGTGTTCGTGAGGCAGAACGCTTGTTGTTAGAAGAGTTTTCGCACTATGCTTCCTTGGTAGGCGCAGTGGATTTTGGTGCTTCAGGACGGAGGTTGCAAATCTCATCAGAGGTCATTCAGGGCAGATTGGAGCTTCTAAAGCTCATCATAAAAGAACACCCTGGGATTGACCTCGACTTTGCCCGTTATAGGAGGGCTGCTTTTGGAACCATCATGAGAAAGTAAAATTCTGGCCTTGTGGGACAGGCTACTGAGGAAACCGTTTCGCCCCTTGCTATTTTGAAATAGTTGTAACGTCCTTCTAGGGACAAAGATGGACAATTTATTTTTAATGAAAGCCATGTTTTATAACGTTGTCTTTTGTCTTGTATTATCGTGCCGTGTTTTCTTTAGAAGTTTTGCAAGCTGTGGAATTAGTACTTTCGGGCCATGGATGTTTTTGGCAGATCGTCCGTGTGCGTCAGCTGAGTCGTGTTGAAATTGACTATTTTTAGTTGCCTTTGCTCATGGGTGAGCTGCTGTGGTCCCTGGCGAGCTGTCACTACGAGCCGTGGCATCACTAAATAACGCTTTTGGCGGCCATTGTTTGTATATTGCAGACGGGGCGATGAGATGCTCCAAAATTCGTTGCATTCCGGGGATCATTGGCGAGTCGCCGTTATCAGGCATGAGGGTGCTGACGAGACTCTTATTTTCTCGGCCGTCGTCATCCACGCACGGTGGATTAGGCGCTGGGCACAGAGGCCGTCATCATAAGTCGTGAATTAACTAAGCCTACCTAGTAAGTTCGGCTATCATTGTCTATTGGAGAACAATGATCCCTTGGCAAATCATCGTTATCAGGCGTATGAGTTCTGACTAGACTCCCACTTCCTCGGTTGTCGTCATCCGAGTGCAGCGGATTAGGCGTTGGGCACTAGAAGCCGTCGTCATCAGTCGCGAACTGACTAGGCTTACCTAGTAATTTCGACGATCATGGTCTGTTGGAGAGCAATGATCCCTTGGCAAGTCGTCGTAATCAGGCATATGAGCGCTGATTAGACTCCCACTTCTTTGGCCGTTGTCATCCGCAGGTAGCAGACTAGGCGTTGGGCACCAGAAGCCTTCGTCATCAGTCGCGAACTGACTAGGCTTACCTGGTAAGTTTGGTGATCATTGTATGTTGGAAAGCAATGATTCCTTGGCGAGTCATCATCATCAAGCGTATGAGCGTTGACTAGACTCCCACCTCCTTGGTCGTCGTCATCCGCGAGCAACGAACTAGGTGTAATCTCTCAGGTCAGGTTATCGTGGGGATGAGTGGAGGTCATGTTGATCGTGACAGACAATATTTGAAGTTTAGTAAAAGCAAATACTTTTATTGATAATATTTTTAAGATGTTCTACATTCCATGGTCGTTTAAGTCTGTCGCCGTTTATGTTTTCCAACCAGTACGTCCCCGGCCTGTTGACCTTGGTTACTTTGTAGGGTCCTTCCCAGTTCGGGTTTAACTTTCCTGCACCAACTTCTTTGGTGTTCTGCAGGGTTTTCCTGAGTACCAAGTCTCCGACTCTGAATTCGCGTGGCTTAACCTTCTTTTTGTAATATTGCACTATTCATTGCTGGTAGGCAGCTATTCCGGTGGAGGTTAGATCCCGCTTTTTTTCGAGGAGGTCTAGTCAATGCGCAAGGCTTCATCGTTATCGTCTGGTCTAAACTCTTCCATTCGAAAGGTTGGCACTTCGAGTTTTACCGGAACCATTCCTTCTAACCCGTATGCTAGGGCGAATGGTGTTTCTCCGATAGGGATTCTTTTGGTTGTCCGATTTGCCCAGAGTATTCCTTGTAGCTCTTGAAACCATTTCCCTTTGGTCGTGTCAAGCTTCTTTTTGATCGCCTCCAGGATTGTTCGACTGGTAACCTTCGCTTGACCGTTGGCTTGTGGGTGCCCTTGCGAGGAGAAATGGTGATTGATGTTCAAACTTTTGCATAGTTTGTTAACCTTGATACCTTCGAACTAAGTTTTGTTGTCGCTGACCAATACTCTGGGGATGCCAAATCTGTAGACGATAGTTGCCCATATGAATTTTCTATCTGGGCCTGCCCTATCCTGGATAGGGGCTCAGCTTCAACCCACTTGGTGAAGTAGTCGACTGTCACAAGAAGGAACTTTTTACTAGCTGATGCTGGGAGTGGTCCGACGATGTCCATCCCCCATTGTTCGAATGGCCACGGACTTGTCATGGCGTCAGTGGATGGGCAGGCATGTGTGTGTACAGCGCGAACCTTTAACATTGATCACATTTGCAGACAATATCCTTGGCGTCTTGTTGCATCGTCGGCCAATAGTATCCTTGGGTTAAAGCTTTGTGGGCGAGGGTTCTCATACACGGATTCCTCATATACCATCGTGAATCCTTCCTAGGACCTGATCTGCCTTTGGAGGTGACAAACATCGGAGCAGGGGTCCTGCCATTGATCTTTCGTATAACTTGTCATTTAGGAAAGTGTACCTTGCTACTCTGTTTTTGAGTCTTCTAGCTTCGACATTCTCGGTCGGTAGGGCTCCGATTGCAATATATTTGAGGATTGGAGTCATCTAATTCGGTGATGCGCTTGTAGCGCAAACATCCATAGGTTCTTCTTCGTCAAAGCTTGATCGCTCTTGATATTCAATGAAACCGCTTGAGACTTCAACTAAGGCTTCTCTAGCTAGTGCATCAGCTCTTTTATTGTTGTCGTGGGGGCATTGTACGAGATCACACCTTTTGAACTCACTCATTGCGTTGAATACCTTTTCACGGTAGGCTATCCTGTAGGGGTCCTTGCTGTTGAAATCTCCTTTGACCTGGTTGACTACCATCCTTGAGTCGTTGTATGTCGTTAGGTGATCTATCCCGATCCCCAAGGCTAGCTTCAGGCCGAATAGGAGGGCATCATACTCAGCCTCGTTGTTCGAAGCGGAAAAATCGAATCTGATGGCTTTTTTGAGGTTGAAGCCACTTGGAGAGTGGAGTGTGATCCCAGTTCTCCTTGATTTTCCTGTCGACGATCCGTCGCAACGCAAGGTCCATTCATGAATGCTTGAATATGAGGTCTAAAGATTTGTCGTCGGTAGACACCTACCAGTAACTCGGCAATGAAGTCTGCCTGTGCATGGGCTTTGATGGCGGCTCTTGGAGCATGGCTTATGTCAAACTACCCGACTTCTACTGACCATTTTACCATCCTGCCGAAAAACTATAGTTTGTTGAGTACCAAGTGGAGTGGATGCTTGGTTAGAACTGTTATAAAATGGGCCTGAAACTAGGGCCTCGATTTTCTTGAGGATACAACCAGTGCAAAGGCTAACTTATCTAGGTCCGAGTAGTGTGCATCTACTTCCACGAATGTTTTGCTGGCGTAGTACACTGGTCTCTGGATTCATCGATCATCTCGTACTAGGGCTGAGTTGACAGCGTGCTTGGAAATAGACTAGTATAAGTAGAGTATTTCTCATGTCACCAGTTTTGAAACTGGCTCTGAGCTCCCCATGTATGTTTTCAAGCTCTGAAAGGCTTGTTCGCACTATTCGTCCCACGATAATTCTTTGCTTTCTCTTAGTATTTTAAAGAAAGGAAGGCACTTGTCAGACGATTTATATATAAACCTGTTGAGTGTCGCCACCCTCCCAGTTAGGCTTTGAACGTCTCTAATGTTGGCGGGGGCTTTCATGTCGAGAAAGGCCTGAATCTGTTTTGGATCAGCTTCGATTCCTCTCTTGTTCACTATATAGCCTAGGAATTTTCTAGACTCAACGTCGAACGTACACTTTTGTGGGTTGAGTTTCATCTGATATTTTCGGAGTTGGTTGAATGCTTCAGTGAGGTCTCCTATGTGGTTAGGGCTGCTGAGGATCTTAACCAACATATCGTCGATGTATACCTTCATATTCCTACCGATTTGTTATTAAAACATCCGGTTTACCAGTCGTTGATATGTAGCGCTTGCATTCTTCAAGTCAAACGACATCACCCTGTAATAGTATATTTCTTTCTCGGTTATGAAAGAGTTTTTTTCTTGATTATTGTAGCTTGAGTAGGCTTCCATGAAGTTTAGTAGGTTGTGCCGTTATGTGGCGTCCATGATCTGATCAATGCGAGGGAGTGGGAAGTTGTCCTTCGGGCAAAACTTTGTTCAAGTCCGTGTATTTTATGCATACTCTCCATTTCCCATTTTTCTTTTTCACCAGAACAATTTTTGCCAGCTAGTCTGGGTATCATGCTTCTTTAATCATGTCCGCGTTGAGTAACTGTTGCACCTTCTCATTTATGATCGTGTTTATCTCGAGCGCCACGAGCCTTTTTTTTTCGTATGGTTTTCCTCTTGGGGTCCACCTCGAGGTGATGAATGATTATTGACGGATCAATTCCCACCATGTATCGCATGGTCCAGGCAAAGACGTCCTGGTTCCGTTGTAGCAGCTTTGTGAGTTGTTCCACCAAGTATTTGCTCAAGCGAGAACCTATCTAGATAGCCTTGCTGTGGAAAGGGTTGTCGCGGTAGACCATGATAGTTTCTTCTTCCGGTAGGCCGGCATTAGGCCTGCCTCAGAGGCTTACGGGAGCTTTGCCGTCTGGGATACTTTGCTCTTTCTTGGGTTCTCAAGCGATATCGAGAGACATCTTGGACGCTGGAACAGGTGTTAACTGAGAATCGCTCGGTAGCAATGTCGTCATGTACTGACATTCTCTGGCGACTGTCTGGTTGCCTCTTAACGTACCAATTGTTTGGTTTATCAGATACTTGATGCATTGCTGTAGAATGGAGAATGTTGCTCCCATTTGGTGTATTCTGAGTCTCCCCAGGACAACATTATATGCTGAAGGTGCATCCATTACTATGAACTCTTGAAACAAAGTCTTTTGAGTCGACGTCTTTCTCGTTACCACTGTTAGTTGTATTTTTCCCACTGGAAAGTTTTTTTTGCCGCTGAAATCGATCATTGGACGACTATCAAGGGTCTGTGCTTTTTGTCCACCAAGGATCTTCTTACTTCCCAGCTTGCCAGGTAGATCGTTATTACCAGAGCGTCATTATGTGGGAGTTGGACGCCCCGGAGGTCTTTGTCTGTAAAGGCTAGTGGCATGGGATGATCATACCTTGGGCGTGTGGTATTCGTTGCTTGTCGTGTATCGCTTGGACCCTCATATCTCTGAGAGTTTTTTTTTTCTGGACCTGTTTGATAGTTCGAACTTGGAATGGGCCCCATGAAGCATGAGTATTGCGGCTACTGATTCTCCTATTTCCTTTTTGTCGGGAGATTCTTCCCCGAGCCCGACTTTACTCTTAATTGTCTGTTCCTCCTCTAGGGCGATGTAACTTTGTGTTTCCTTCACCAGGTCCGCCATATTTGCTGGTGGGTCCATAGTTAGGAAGTTGTAGAACTTACCTTTCCTCAAACCGTAGATGAAGGTCGAGACAACTATCGTGTAGTTGCACATGTTAATGGAAGTTAAATCGCTGCTGATGTAGTCGATTTTTGTTCCCTGCTTTGACCATGTTCTTGCTGACCTGCACAAGAAACACACGAGAACCATAGACCACCGTGGGGTAGCCGATGACACTCCGATGTTAAAGTCAGACAAAGCTTTGAAGAAGGTGTAATGATGTAACAGAGAATTTATAGTGTATCTTAGCTTACCAACCTCATGTCTTATTTATAGTGCAAGGAATTTTGGTTTAACCAGGCCATCATAAGCGTAGATTAGGGAGAGGATCTTCGTGGTGATCCCTCTCTAATTAGAAGTCGTGCTGTAGAAGAGAGGTTTCCTGTTAGCTCTGCGCTCCTAGATACACGGGAGATAGTTCAAATCCAAGAGCATTCCGTAGAAGGGAGTTTCCTTGTGTGGAAGATACTCTGGTATTTGCTTTCTAGTTGGGAGCAAAAAGCAGCTGTAGTTGCCCATTCGAAGCAGATCCTCGAGATACTTGCCTAAGGAGGGCTTATGGGTATTGAGGACAGCTGTAAGATGTGTGGGCCTAGTGTGCTGTGTGAGTCCGGGTTTGCCTGGCGGATTGGATTGAGCGGGCTTAGAACCGCTTGGGCTTGTTTAGTGTTGGGCTAATGCTGGGGTCCGTATTTCCTCGAGATTATGTATCATACGTGTACGGCTCAGGGGCGTAACCGTTTTTATGTATCATCAGCTGCTGAAGCGCGTTAGGTACGCCTTCAGTGTCTCATCAAGCTTTTGTTTCATCAACTTGAACGTCTTCTTCGTTAGCAAGATTTGTTGTATATAAAATGATCTTTGACCCGTTTCGGGGTCTGTCATTATTGCTGGTGTTCCAAAAGCCGTAGCTTGCCGTCCTTGCGATGTTTGCACCTTTGAAAACGGTGGAGTAGCGCCAGTCTAAGCATTTGACGTGTCTCATTGTTTTTCATTATTTAGTGATCTGGTGTTCACCACATTCTCGTATTCTAAAGAGAGCCGATGCTAGTGAAAGGTTAAGAACTTTGTCGTCCCCACGGACGACGCCAAACTGATGCAGTCGATTTTCACTCCTGCTTTGACCTTGACTTGCAAACCTGCTGACTTGCACAAAGATCGCACGTGAGCCACAAATCACTGTTATGGTGGTTGATGACACTCCGATGCTAAAATCAGATAGAGATCTGAGGAAGGCGTAATGTTGTAAACAAGGAATTTGTAGCATACCTAAGCTTACCAACCTCACGTCCTATTTATATTGCTGGAGTCCTAGTTCAACCAGGCCATCAATAACGTAGTTTAGGGAAGAAGATCTTCGTGGAGATCCTTCTCTAATTAGGAGTTGTGATGTGAAATGGAGTTTTCCTGTTAGCCTTGTGTTTCTAGATACGCGGGAGATAGTTCCCAATCCAAGAGTAGTCCATAGATGGAAGTCTCTATGTGTGACATATATTCTTGTATTTGCTTCCTAGTTGGAAGCAAAACACTACTGTCTTGCCTTGTTCAAAGCTGATCCTTGAGATACTTGCCTTAGCAAGGCTTACGATTATTGAGAATAGCTGTGAGACGCGTGAGCTTAGCAGGCTGTAATAGTGCCAGGTTCGTCTGGCGGACTACATTGTGCAGGCTTGGATTCGCTTGGGCAGGATCAGTGTCGGGCTGGCGCTTGGGCCTACTATTTCTCGAGATCATCATGACACTGTACAGTGTAAAAAAGAGACCGTTATGGTGTATTGCACTTAGCCCCTAAGACTAGCGGTCAATGTGCCTTGACCATCAGTTTTCAAAACAGATGACCAAAAAACCTTGGACAAATCAAAGGTTGAGATTGAATATTTCGTATCTCGAATACCCCATCTCGAAGAAATCTCAGAGCCTAAATGAAATCATAATTGCATATCGAGGAAAATCCAACGGTTGATATAAAAATTTGTATCTCAAACATCTCATCTCAAAGAAAATCGTAAAGTCTAGTTGAAATCATAAACACATCTCGAAAAAAATCATAGAGCCTAAATCAAATTATATACGCATCTCGAGAAAACTTTAATGGTTGTTTAAAATAAATAAAATTCCCCCTTCTTCATCTTCCTCCCCTTTCCTCTTCCTCCCTCCCTCCTTCTCATCTTCCTTCCTCCTTCTCTGTTTCAACCCCGCCGCCACCCTCCTCGTCCTCCTTCTTCATCATCTGTTTCGCAGCTCCGTCGCCACATCCCCTTCCTCATCTATTTCGCAGCCTCGCCGCCAACCTCCCCGTTCCTCCTACTCCCTCCTCCTTTCTCCTCCCTTTCTTCCTTTTCTATTCGCAGCCTCATCCTCAATCAAACCTCCTTGAATCATGCCATTATCATTCCAGCAAGTCTTGATTATGGTCTCGCCATCTTTGATTCCATTGACCAACTCGAACCCTTTGCTTATAACATTCTGATTAGAGGTTTCAACCTTAATCAATCACCTGAAATTACATACAACTTTTACCTTGAGTTGATACAAATTAGTAAAATGTTTAAACTTCTTAAGCTATTTCAAGAAGCAATCTTCTGTGACTTTTCTTCATCATGATTCAGAACTTTCACATGTCTAAGCTTGATTATCAAAGATGTGGTCTGTGTCACAGACTTAGAAGAGGTCACCAATGATTTTAAGCTAAGGTAAATAGGGCCTCATAGGATGTCAAAAAACAATAGAACACAACAATAAAAATAATTGAATCCAGTCCAGATAATAAACCTATCTTAACTTTTATTGGTTAGTTCCAGTGTTCTAAAAATCGCTAGGCGCTGGGCTGGCGGCGAGCAGGTGCCTAGCGCCCAGTTGCCTAGGCGGCGCCTAGGCGGTTTTAGGTTTTGTATTATAACTTTAATAATTTACAAAAGTTAAGCATAATAACTTATCAATTACATCCAATTTAATGCCAATATACATATGCAAAATTTAAAAACATAAAAAATTAACAATCGTGAACAAAATTTATTAAAACTCAAATGACTGAAGTTGGTCATGATGGGTACTTTATATAAATTTGAATTTGTGTACTCTTTTATTTTTCTTCAAATTGTATGAATTACCTCAGTTATGTTTGATAAAATCTACATTAGTAAAATTGGTACCGGCAGATCATTTGAGAATTCCATTAAGTAATCATCATTTGCTACATTTAGACATATACTGAATAAAAAATAATTAAATAGTTTATTTCTAAAAAATAAGAAAGAAAAATAAAATAAGAACACAATCAACTTTATTAAAAAATTAAAAAATTAAAAAAAATAAAAATCGCCCAGACCGCCTAGAGTCCGCCCAGACCCGCCTAGATCCCGCCCAGACCCGCCTAGATCCCGTCCAGACCCGCCTAGACTGCCCAGAACCGCCCAGACTGCCCGCCCAGCCATTAATCTGGGCGATTTTCCACCTTCTAGCGCCTAGGCACCGCCTAGACCAATTTTTAGAACACTGGTTAGTTCCCATCGCAGAAGGGGAGGTGGTGATGGGGTTGCGAAACAGGGGAGGAAAAAAGGGGAGGAGGAGGTGGCTACGGGGTTGCGAAACAGAGGATGAAGAAGAGGGAGGAGGAAAAAGGAAGGAGGAGGGAGGAAGAGGAAGGGGGAGGTGGCGACAAGGCTGCGAAATAGAAGAAGAAGAAGGAGGAAGGAGGTAGGAGGAGAAAGGCGAAGAAGTGGAAATTTTTTAACAACCGTTAAATTTTTCTCGAGATTTGTTTATGATTTCAACTGGATCCTACAATTTTTTTCAAGATGAGATGTTTGAGATACACAGTTTTTCGTTGAATTTTCCTCGAGATACGATTGCAATTTAATTTGGGCCCTCGGATTTTCTTCGAGATGGGCTGTTCGAGATACGAAATATTCAATCTCAGCCTTTGATTTGTCAAGAGTATTTTGGTCGTTTGTTTTGAAAACTGACGGTCAAGGCACGTTGACTGCTATTCTTAGGGGTTAAATACAATATGGATTAAAAATGGGGCCACATCTCAATTAGTTATTTATGATAGGGGAAAATAATAATTAACTCTAATAATAATAACAGTCCACCAATTGTAGCTCAGTTGGTCGGACATCTACTCTCCTTGTGAGAGATCTCGGATTCATGGATTAATAAATAAATAAAAATGGGCAACGACTCAATTTTTTTTAAATATATGATAACAATAATCAAGTTGAAAGCCTTCATTTGAGAAATAAACCAGTGAAGAAAATGGTATCTCCTATAAAAGCGTTAAAATTTTGAAATATTTCGTATAAATATTGTAGCCTTCGGGCATAGTTTGGTTAGCCTATAGGGTCAATCATGTTTGAAAGCCTTCATTTGAGAAATAAACCAGTGAAGAAAATGGTATCTCCTATAAAAGCGTGAAAGTTTTGAAACATTTCATACAAATATTGTAGCCTTTAGGCATAGTTTGGTTAGCCTATAAAATCAATCATGTAGTCTTCGGACATGGACTAATAATTAAATAAAAATGTAGCAATGATCCAATCTTTTTTAAATAAATAACAATAACAATAAAGTTTGAAAGCCTTCATTCGAGAAATAAAACAGTGAAGAAAATGGTCTTTCCTATAAAAACGTGAAAGTTTTGAAACATTTCGTATAAATAACACAATCACACCAAGAGGTTCTCCCTGCTATTCTGATAATTCTTCTAGGCTGTGATTTGTTGAGATGAGGTTGGCTGCAATTGATCTCTTATTTGCTGCGTGTGATCTTTCTTCTTGTTGTTTCATGAAGAGTGAAAAGAGTGTTGGGCATAAACTGATTTGTGAAAGAGATAGAGGAGAAAACTTTTTCTCTGCTCGTTTGCTTCTTCGATGCTTGGTTTGAAAGAGACGAAGAGAAGACCTCTGTCTTGCTTGGCTGTGTGAAGAAGGCCCTGGTTGAATCTTCTTCCCTTTGAATTGGTTGTGTGTGGTTGTTGAGAAGAAGAGAAGGAAAGAAATAAAGAAAACTTTTATGGTTGGTTGTGTGCGTGAAGAGAAAAAATATGGGTGTTTGAAGGAGAGAAATTGCAAAACTTGGTTTTTTGTAAGCTTGGGGACCATCAGTGGACAGTTTTTGGTGCAAATACCAAGGATCATCGTCTTTCCAAATATGCTTTTTACATTATAAATGATATCATACTTATTGAAGACAAGTTCTATACAGTAACTGTTCTTGATGAGGTGTTCCAAATTTTACTTTGTGATCTGTTGGATTATTCTTTTAGTTCTTCTCCCACTAAGCTTCAACAATAGATCTATGCACCTGAGGGAAAGTGTTGGGGCTGCCCATTCAAGTACTATTTGGTGGAATCATCTGTTGGTGATCTATTACTTGTCTGTCGATTCATGTCTAAATTTGATAAAACTGATAATTTCAAGGTATTCAAGTTATTGGCCTTGAAATCATCAACCCCTTCTTTAGACTTTGAAAATACTTCTGAAGGCAATCTATGTGTTTGGTTTTGGGGACCCGCTATTCATAGACCACGATGAAACAACAAATAGGGTGAAGTGGGGCTTATGGGTTGTTCTCAAGCTACTATTGACAGCAGTTATGGTTTCATATTGTTCACGCATCATACAAAATGGAAAGAGATCACCCGTAAGACCTGCATTTTACAACTACATATGTGTAATGTTTTCTTTGAACGCTCTGACATCGTTTCCATGTGGGCTGATATTCAAGAGGTCTTGGGAGTGTTATTCCTATTAAGATTTTGAGTTATGGGTTATTGCCTTTTTGGGATGGGGTTCTCATCACTGCTATTGATTATTCCATCTTTTGATTTCTTGAGCACTTTGTGCTGAGGAAATTGGAAGTTGATTTTGCAATTCTCATTGACACATTGGCGCTCTCATTTGCTGGATGTTTGGTGAGATGAAACCCAGTGGGAATGAGCTTTTGATAGGTGTTTTGATTCCAAAACTCAGTCTAAGGAAAATTTAGAAAGCCTTCAGTGGTGTCATTGTATCCATTTATTTCTTTATCTAAAAAACTAAGGGAATTCTCATTGAAGAGATATATTTTGCTCATCCGATATCCACTTATCCTCTTCAGAGGGAGAGTGGTGTTGAAGAGTTGAACTGATGTAGATGATTCAGGATAATATTGAGATTAATTGGCTGACAAAAAACTAGTTGGTAGGTTTCGTCTTGCCATGAAGAACCATGTTGGGATGATGTATCCCAGACCTATTACGAAGAAGTTGATATGTTAATTATCTATGATCTTGTTATGAAGAAACATGTTTTTGGAATGACGTATCCTAGACCTATTACAAATGAGCTGATAGGTTAGTTATCTATGATCTCTCTCGCCAAGCTATGCAGATGAAGCGGGAGAGTAAAACGGTTTCTTCATACCACGCTGATTTGCGTGTAATATGGCAGTAATTGGATTACTAAAATCCAATGTCTTCACGCAACCTGATGTTATAAGGGCTCGACATAAGGAAATAGATGCAGACCGTGTTTATGTTATCTAACTGGCCTTGATGACTTGTATGATTGTGCCCGAAGTGATATCTTCGTACAGAACAAAGGCAGAATGAAAATTTTCTTATCACAAAAGAAATATATTCTTAATTTATTGTCGGACAAGGCATGAAGGGATATCTTACTGGTACTACTCCAGAACTTGCTCCTTATGATGCAACTTATGAGAAGTGGGTAATGGAAAATGCTATTGTGAAAAGTTGGCTTATCGGTGCCATAGAATCGAATGTGACGAATTTTTGGCTCATCAGTGCCATGAAACCGAATGTGATGAAAAGTTGGCTCATCGGTGCCATGGAATCAAATATAACAAATTTGTTATACGTCTTCCTACATGTCCTCAGAGACTATTTCCCGTGGGTTATTCATTTTTTACGTGCCCTCGAAGACTACTCCCCGTGGGTTATTCATTTTACTCTTTTTGTTGCTGCTATGTTGTTGCCTTGCTAATTTACCTTTGCAGATTACCTTTCCAAATTGGGCATTTGCGATATCTGCCCATCTTGCGAGGGAGTGTTAACAATTATGTTAGTAATATAATTAGAAATACATATTTAATAGTGACTGTAGTTATTTAGGAATACCGGATTAACCAAGATTATAATTATTTTTCCTTTCCTAGTTAGGTTATATTTGTATCCATGTAAATGCTTCATTATGAGATGAATAAAGAATGAAGTTATGCCTTGAGTTATATAAAAGTTGTTTTATTTGATAGGGGTAGACATAACAAATTGTGTCGTCGTACATTAACACCATGACATTAATGTGTGAACCAAGATAGAAGTCCATCATCTGTTTATCACAAGTGGATCCATGGTAATGAACTTGGACAAGGTAGCTTTGGGAAAGTTAACGATGATTTGTATATATTTGCCAAAGCTCTTACATCGAGATATAACAAACACATATTCCTCTTAGGTCTTTACTTCCACCATGTGGAAGCATTTTAGAATATTGGTTCTCGTAGTAGATAACACATGATCAAATCAAGGTCACAAACAAATTCAATGGTAGTTAGTCATTTCGTCATTGAATTAAATAAAACCTAGCTACGATATCTGCCTTACAGGGTAATGTGAATATATTTAGCCATTACCATTGCTGGCATTTAAGTTCGTGTATTGCAAATGTTCTATCTACAACTACTATTTTTTTTTAAATTGACTATTAAATAAACATTTGAAGAAGAAAAAAAACATTATTTGAGTCTTTAATTCATTTTTTTTTTTTTTTTTTGCCAAATGCAAAATTCATCTTTAGAATTATCAAACCATTGTCCACGTTTTGCTTTATAGTTGATGGGATTTACTACAATATTAATACTCCAATATAATAATGTTTTTTTATTTTTAACCTTGGCTTCTTAATCACAATAGAATTTTCAGTACGTCAGGAGACCTCCATCTGCTAATCTCAATACAATTAATAAGAAATGGGAATATATTTATCTGGAATATTCCCCTGCTTGTTTTTATCTACCAAATCTGGTTTCTATAGCAATCCAAAATCATCAACCTGATCCTAAAATTCAAAGACACTCCCTACTGGTCAGATCAAATAAAAGCTTTGACTCTTCTATAAGCTTCAGTACCAAAACTACCCTTGTTCCTCTTCTATCCTTTGAATGTTAGTAGGCTTCCCAAGCTTATTTGGAAAGCTAAAGTTCCAGAAAGAAATAAATTTGTTTGTTGGAAAATTCTTATTGGCATTTTACCAGCATTTGATAAACTCAAAACAAATCATATTAGAGTAGATATGTATGTAGTTTTTGAGGAACTCAGATTGAAAATTCCATGCATTTGATCTTCATTTGCCCTGTAGCAAAATAATTATGGATAGCTTCACCTTATCCTCTTCAATGGGATTCAGTTCCTTTCAATCTTTATGGAGGAATTCATCGATTACTTTCTTAAGATTAGACCATATTTTGTATCTTTGGATTGTTGAATTCAGTCCCTTGTATCTAGCTATGCTTTCGATTATGTGAGGTTCCAGAAATCAAAATGTCTATAAAAGTCACCAATGGACCATATACAAAGCAATGGCCAGGGTTACTTATCTTTTGAGCAACTGAAAGAGTACCTTCAATACAGAAATGGCACCACCAGTAACAGGCCAGGCCGTCAAGGGAAGGAATTACTATCTATATTACCAATCAGGATAGTGTTTGAGGTTGGAGATAAAAGACGGCTGAGATTTACCCAATTATAAGAATTTAACGGATCACATAGAACTTAAAACACCAAGAGTGAATAGATTTGATTCTCATACCCAACATTTGATATTTTTTTTATCTTGATATTTAAAGTAAAATAAACTTTATTCATCATGTTAACCTTTTATTGAGACAACGACACGGAGAATACCCTATCTATCTATATTACAACTCAGGATGGTGTTTTACTATTTATTGCTGATTGGGACAAACTTGAGGATTTGAGATAAAAGATGGCTAGGCCTAGGATTGAAAGTTGTGAAATGAGTTGAGGGTTGAAATTCAACTATCGTGATAGCATGTTTGTAAATATAAAACATGTAGGAGGGCAAAATGAAAAAATTATAAAAATGTTGGTAGAATGTACATGTGGCGGAGAGAGAAAATATTTTTTTCAAAATGAAAATTATCACAATTATTTACATAGTTATCGGAGTTTGGTAAACTTAATATTGTTGAAATGCAATTTTGAAGATCTTTCCAACAAAATCAGTAATTAATCAAAACACTAAAATTTCAAAATATTCATTTTATTATTAAAAGATGTAAATATTTTTAATATTTTTCAAATAAACAGACATACATTTTGATGATACATAAAAAGGTCACATCTCTAAACTATACACTTGTAATGATGATCTCGAGGAATTACAGGCCCAAGCATCAATCCAACACTGACCTGGCCCAAGCGGCTCTAAGCCCACTCAATTCAGTCTGCTAGGCGGACCCGTACTCTCACAACATGCTAGATCCACACGTCTCACAACTATCTTCACTACCTATAAGTCCTACTAAGGCAAGTATCTCGATGATCAACTTTGGATGAGTAACTAAAGTTGCTTTCTGCTTCGAATTAGGAAGCAAATACGTACATTCCACACAGGGAAACTTTCTTCGACGTATTACTTTCGCATTGGAAATTATCTCCCGCATATCTAGGAGCACGAGGCTAACAAGGAATTTCCTTCCTACAACACGAAAGTAGATAAACATCTCCTTCCTAAACTACGCCTACGATGGCCTGGTAGCACCAAGACTCCTTGTACTATGAATAAGACATGAGGTTGGTAAGCTAAGGTACGCTAAAAAATTTATGTTACAACATTACACCTTCCTCAAATCCCTGTCTAACTTTAGCATCGTAGTGTTATCGGCCAACACAACAGTGGTCCGTGGCTCACGTGTGTTACTTGTGTAGGTCAGCAGGAACCAGGTCAAAACAATGAGCAAAAAACGACTGCATTAGTTTGGTGTCGTCCATGGGGACGACAAAGTTCTTAAATTTACACTAAGCGCCATCTCCTTTCAAAGCCAGAAAGATGGTGACTACTAGGTCACGCAACAACGGAGAATCAGGGGACACGTCAAACGCTCAGGCTTTTCCTATACCACCTCATTCAGCAGTTCCTGTCATGCACGAGCAGCCAACTCGCACTCTCGAAACAACGACAACACCAACAAACCTCGAAAAGCCATCGGCTGATATAATATATGTGCTTCATGGAACACATTCAGAGTCCAAACTATCCAACATGTCCAAGAAAATGCTCTACAAAATATGAAGATTCAGGTGATACGTGGCAAACAGTTGATACAGCATGGTCAGAAGCAAGGCCCATCCACGTCGCTGGTTCTTACGGAGAAAGATCTTCGGGGCATAACACTCCCACACAACGATGTCATGGTGGTAACGATTTTTCTGGCAGGATGGGAGGTAAGGAGATCCTTAGTAGACATTGGGAGCTCGATGAACGTCATGTTTCTCCACACGTTCCGCAACATGCAACTGGAAGAGACAACATTGACCCTCAATAGTCGTCTGGTGATCGACTTCAGCAGCGAAAAGCAGTTTCCGGTAGGAAAGATACATCTGACCACAACAGTAGGAAAACAACCAACTCAGAAAATACTAGATGAAGCCCAACCCACAAAAATCCACGTTTGAAATTGAGTCTGAAAAATTCCTGGGCTATATAATAAACAAAAGAGGAATCGAAGCCGACCCGAAATAGATTCAGGCCCTTCTCAACATGAAAGCCCCGACCAACATCATAGACATTCAGAGCCTGACTGGAAAGGTAACAACACTCAACAGATTCATATAAAAGTCTTCTGACAAATGTCTGCGTTTCTTTAAGATACTAAGGGGGAGTAAAGGGTTCTCATGGAACAAAGAATGCGAACAAGTCTTTCAAAACCTAAAAGCATACATGAGGAGTCCCGAGCTACTCTCGAAGCCAGCGATAGGAGAAACACTTTACCAGTACTTGTCTGTTTTCGAACACGTTGTTGGTTCAGCCCTCGTACGGGACGACCGAGGAACCCAAAAACTAGTATATTACACCAGCAAAACCTTCGTGAAAGCGAAAACACACTATCCGGATCTGGAAAAGTTGGCTTTGGCACTGATCGTATCCTCCAAGAAACTGAGGCCCTATTTTCAGGCCCACTCTATAGCGGTCCTGACAAAGCATCCACTTCGCTCGGTACCACATACACCTGAGCTATCAGGCAGGATGGTGAAATGGCCGGTGGAGCTCGGACAGTTTGACATAAACTATGCTCCAATAACCGCCATCAAAATCCAAGTGCTGACAGACTTCATTGCCGAGTTCACCGACGGACAAGAACCAAAGTTAGACCACCAACCCTCGGACTCAGATGCCCAAGCATGGGTCTTGCGCTGCGACGGATCCTCGACTGGAAAGGCGAGCGAAGTAGGGATCACACTCCGCACCCCCAGCGGCTTCACCAGTGAAAAATTTGTCAGGTTTGATTTTCCCACTTCAAACAACGAGGCTGAGTACGAAGTCCTCCTATCCGGCTTAAAGCTAGCATTAGGAATCGGTATAGATCGCTTGATAGCTTACAATGATTCACGGCTGGTAGTCAACCAGGTCAAAAGGGATTTCAACAGCAAGGACCCTCACATGATAGCCTACCGCGATAAGGTACTTGGCATAATAGGCAGGTTCAAGAGCTGTGAACTCATGCAGTGCCCCAGAGATGAAAAAAAAGAGCCGATGAGTTAACCAAAAAAGCGTTGGCCTCCGACGAAGTCTCAAACGGTCTCATTGAACATCAAGAACAATCAAGCATTGGTGAAGAAGAACACAAAGACATCTGCGCTACGAAAACACAACCAAATTGGATGACTTCGATACTGAAATATATAACAATCGAGGCCCTACCAACCGAGAAGATTGAAGCAAGAAGACTTAAAAGCAGAGCATCAAGGTACACTCTCCTAAACAACAAGTTATACAGAAGATCGATGACAGGGCCTCTGCTCCGATGTCTGTTTGCCATCAGAAGCAGACCAGGTCTTGGGAACAATCCACAATGGTATATGCGAAAATTACCCAGGCGGGATAACCCTCGCTCATAAAGCCCTGAATCTAGGGTACTATTGGCCGACCATGCAGCGAGACGCCAAAGATATCGTTCACAAGTGCGACAAGTGTCAGAGGTTCGCGCCATATACCCATATGTCGGCCTAGCCACTAACTCCAATGACTAGTCCATGACCATTCATGCAGTGGGAAATGGACATCGTCAGACCGCTCCCGGGATCGACTAGTAAAAAATTTCTTCTTGTGGCTGTCGACTACTTCATAAAGTGGGTCGAGCCGAGCCCCTATCCAAAATCGGGCATGTCCAGATCGAAAAATTCATATGTCCACAATCGTCTGCAGATTTTGCATCTCTAGAGTACTGGTTAGTGACAACGGAACTCAGTTCGAAGGTAGCAAGGTCAAGGAACTTTGTGAGAGGCTGAGTATCAATCTCCACTTCTCCTCAATAAGACACCCCCAGGCTAACGACCAAGTGGAAGTTACCAACTGGACAATCCTAGAAGCCATTAAATCAAAGCTCGATGCAGTCAAAAGAAAATGGGTTCTAGAGCTATCAGGAATATTCTAGGCATATCGAACAACTAAAAGAGCCCCTAATGAGGAGAAACCCTTCACCCTAGCATACGAGTCAGAAGCCATGGTTTCGATAGAACTTGAGGTGCCAACCTTTAGAACGGAAGAGTTAAGACCAGACGACAACAACAAAGCCTTGCGCGTGGGATTAAACCTCCTCGACGAAATACGGGATCTAGCCTCCACCAAGATAGCCGCTACCAACAACGGATGACGCAATATTACAACAAGATGGTCAAGTCACACGAATTCAAGGTGGGAGATTGGGTACTGAGGAAGACCCTGCAAAACACCAAAGAAGTCGAAGCGGGAAAACTAAATCTGAACTGGGAATGAACTTACAGAGTTGCCAAGGTCAATAGGCCAGAAACATACTGGCTGAAAAATGCAGACGGCGACGGGCTAAAGCGACCATGGAATGTAGAGCACCTCAAAAAAATATAATCAATAAAATATTTTGCTTTTACCAAAATTTCCACTGTTGTCCATTACATCCCTCGACCAACCTGACCATGACCAAACTCGAATATTAGTCCAACGCCTAATCCGCTTCACGTGAATTACGATTGCTGAGGAAGTGAGAGTCTGGTTAGCATTGGTCCACTCTTGACGATGAATCGCCAACGGATCATTGTTCTCAACACAGACAATGATCACCGAACTTTTCAGGTAAGCTTAGTCAGTTCGCGGCTGATGACGACGACTTCTGGTGCCCAAAGCCTAATCCGTTTCGCGCAGATCACATGGCTGAGGAAGTGGGAGTCTAGTCAGCACTGGTTCGCTGATGACGACGACTTGCCAAGGGACCATTGCTCTCGACACAGAAAATAATCATCGAACTTGCAAAGTAAGCTTAGTTAGTTCGCAACTAATGACGATGACTTCTGGTGTCCAAAGCTTAATCCGTTTTGCACGGATCACGATGGCTGAGGAAGTGAGAGTCTAGTCAACAGTGGTCTGCTGATGACGACGACTCGCTAAGGGATCCTTGCTTTCTACATAGACAATGATTGTTGAACTTGTCAGGTAAGCTTAGTCAGTTCGCGATTGTTGACGACGGCTTCTACTACCCAAAGCCTAATCCGCTTCGCGCGGATCACGATAGCTAAGAAAGTGGGAGTCTAGTCAGCGTTGGTCCACTGATGATGACGACTCGCTAATGGATCATTGCTCTCAACACAGACAATGATAGCCGAACTTGTCAGGTAAGCTTAATCAGTTCACGACTGATGACGATGACTTTTAGTGCCCAAAACCTAATCTGCTTCGCGCGGATCACGATGGCTGAGGATGTGGGAGTCTAGTCAGCACTGGTCCGCTGATGATGATGAATCACCAAATGATCATTGCTCTCAACACAGACAATGATCGTCTAACTTGCCATGTAAGCTTAGTCAGTTTTCGACTGATGACGACAGTTTATAGTGCCCAAAGCCTAATCCGCTTCGCACGGATCACGATGGCTGAGGAAGTAGGAGTCTAGTCTGCACTGGTCTACTGATGATGACGACTCGCGAAGGGATCATTGCTCTCAACACAGACATGATCACTGAACTTGCCAGGTAAGCTTAGTCAGTTCGCGACATGACGACGACTTCTGGTGCCCAAAACCTAATCTGCTTTGCTTGGATCATGATGGCTGAGGAAGTGGGAGTCTAATCAGCGCTATCATGCCTGGTGATGGTGGCTTGCCAAGGATCATTGCTCCCCCTTCGCTGTCAATGATCACCGAACCTAATCAGGTAAGCCTAACTGGTGATGACTACCAACGAAAGCTTCTGATCAAAACCTGGACATGTAGCTTCCACTGCGTGGGTGTAGATTGTCTAGAAGGTGGGAGCCTAGTTAGTCTCGAACTGATTTCGATGGCTTGCCACTGGACCACTACTTTTCAACGTAGCCGCCAAATCACCAAATCTAGACTTGTAGCCCCCACTACGTGGGTGTAGATAGTGTAGAAGGTGGGAGCCTAGTTAATCCCGAACTGATTCCGATGACTCATCAAGGGAATACTATTTTTTAGCGTGACCGCCAAATCACCAACCCTGGACTTTTAGCCCCCACTGCGAGGGTGTAGATAGTCTAGAAGATGGGAGCCTAGTCAGGTACGACCTGATTTCGACGGCTTGCCATAGGACCACCGCTTTTCAGCGTGACCGTCGAAAACTCCCAAATTTATAGCTTGGTGCTCACATGTGTCGATGATTTGAAAGGTGGGAGCCTAGTCAGTCTCGAACTGATTTCGATGGCTTGCCACAAGACCACTACTTTTGAGCCTGATCGCCAAACTCTTTTCTTGAGTTCGTAGCCCCACCACGCGGGGAGAGTGTAGATGGTTTGAAAAGTGGGAGCCTAGTCAGCCCTGAATTGATTTCGATGGTTTGTCATGGGACTACTGCTCTTCAGCCTGGTCACCAAACCTTATACTCCCCGAATCTGTAGTCGCTTTGCTCGGTAATAAACTATTCGGAAGGTGGGAGCCTAGTTAGTCCTGAACTGATTCCGAAGACTTGCCAGGAAACCACTGCTTTTGAGGCCTGGTCGCGGAACTTTTACTCCTCGAATCTGTAGTCCGCTTTGTACGGTCATAAATGATTCTGAATGTGGGAGTCTCAAACAGTTCGCCACGCGACCTCCACTTTCCTTCAAAACAGTCGCAAACATGAATCTAGCTGAATCAGCGTCTCCACGCTCAAACGGACTGACATTCTAATATTAGCGAATGCCATTTGCGCCGATAAAAATGTCATACAGCCAGTGCCCAGATAAAAGCTATTTAGGATGTCAGCCCGACCTCATGACGCCTGACTCAACACTAACGCTCTGACACATACATTGAAGTACTTACTATTAAAACATAATAGTAAATGAATAAATAGTTAATTATATAGAACTAGGCAACAATATAAGCATGATTGCAGGAAAGTTATAATTTCATTAAACTCAAACGGCCAAGAGGAAACGAAACAACAATTGTCCTCAAAAGCCAATATTGACACTACACTCCCAATTTCAGTCCCATAGCCCCTTATACACTTGATGCCTTTGATTATACATCAGGATGGAACAACACAATACTAAAATTACAACAAATGAAGTACCACACACAAAAATAATGCCTCAGACACCTAGATGGGTTGGGAAAGGAGAATAAAACATAACAATTTCCAGAAGAAAATACAAAAATTACATAAAAGAGAACTGATAAGCATATAAGTGTTGCAAGGCAATACATTGGTTAAAGTATGGACGACCATGATAAAATCTCTACTTTAGAAAACGATTTTCTCTGGTGGTGCACCTTGCCAAGGTTGTAGTAGCAAACCTTGACGCCTCATTTCTCTTATCACCACTAACAATATAACAAAAGTTTTGTTTATTTTGTACTTATCCGTCCTTTGTGATTTGTTTTTGAACTCCCTTCACGAAACAATTTGGTATTTTTTTAAAAGCATATAACATATATTACTAAGTAAAAGTACAGTACTGTTGGGCTGCTATAGCAGCAAGATTCTACAAATAAAATTATAGAACTATCCATGCCCAGTCCATGGCTGTTCTAGGTTGCTGCTGATAAAAAAGAATAGAGTGAAGCGTCCCTGAGTCTCCCATTAAAAAACATGTTCTCCACTGCTTAGCTTGGATAAGAAGAGCCGATTCAACTGCATAGCACTCTGCCATGGTACTATCTATCACCTTCCCTATGATCGGGTAAGCAACCCGTGCTAACACCTCACCATTCATGTTGACCGCAAAAACTCTGACTGCTTTCTGTTGAGATTGAGAGGAAAAACTAGCATCATATATGACCACTATCATGTCTGAATCTAAGGAATGAAGAATAGATTTAAACTCTAAGGATATAAGATTAAGTCTGTGACTTCTAGTTGAATGGATTTGTACAATTTGTTATGTTATTACAACTTAGAATTTAATTTCTACAATTATAAAGGCCAAAGGCCATTTTTACACATCCTAGCTTCATTCAACACCAGTTGTGTGAAGTTTCCAAAATGCCCATGTTATTTTATCGGAATTACCAATATGCCTTTAGGATTAAAAATATATGAATCATTGAGTTCATCACCGCATTGGCAAATTATAAATATTTAAACCAAAGTATAGAAGTGCAATTGTCACATTAAATTTTAATTCTTTATAAGTTTATAAGTGATTTTTCAAATTCTTATAAATTCACCTAATTTCAAAAAAAATTCCTATCATCCATGCAATATTAAGCACAAATAATTTTAATATAGGTAAACTTGGAAGAAACACACACACATGTCTCTCACACACACATGTCTCGGCTTAATTAGCATGTATATATATATGTGTGTGTGTGTGTGTGTGTGTCTCGGCTTAATTAGCATGCACACGAGGAATTTAGTGAGCACAATCTCTTTGCAGAAAGATTAATTGATCAATTAAAAAAAGGTTTTTTTAACCAATTTAATGGATGCATTGGGCTAGACTTCATGCCCATTCAATTTACTCAAGTTGTGCTTTATTATGTACCACCACATATAACAAATACATCGACCTTTTATCAGTGTTCTAAAAAACTCCAGGCGAGTGACAAGCAGGGGACTACGCAGTAGGGGTGTTAATTGGTTCAATCGGTTTGAAATTGGTTTAAAACCGAATCAAACCGAACTTGAGATTCAATTTTTTGATATTTCAAACAGAAAATCGTAACCGAACCGACCAATTCAATTCGATTTCGATTTGTTTCGGTTTCCTTTTTTTCCATAATTTTTCTTCTTCTTACTAAAACAATTTTGCGTTGTCATTACCATTCCCATACAGCTAGACCTAAAAACAAAGATAAAACCTTTTCACACTTGCAGATTTCAAATAAAATTTGAACTTCAAAAGGATTATATTATCTATAAAAAAAGATTATACTAGTTTTTCTGTTATGATAAAAGAGATTAGCATTATTGCATTCTGATTAAACAAGCTTGAATCACCATAAAATTTGACAAAACCCCCAATGTGCTAATGCAAAGAAAATTAGTCGAACAAAAAGAAAAATAAGCTCAGACACACGGTGCCCAACGAGTTCCCGAACCTCTGCTCAACCTGGTCGCCGAAATTCAAGACTCGATTTAGCCTAAGCTTCAAAGAGTCACGTTTCTTGGCCGATTTGATCCCCTCTACTGAACTCTTGGCGGCACCAAGGATGGCGTCGGAGAGGTACCCACTGCCTTTGTAGTAGCTGATGTTTTTCCAACCATGTAAGACGTTGCGCGGTGACTTCTTCGACGAATCTGGCCATGTTGGGAGGTTTTTGACATATATATACAACAACTCTACAACAAGATGACTAAGATCACATGGAGATCATTTTTACCCAGTTGTTATAAAAGCAACAGAAACTCCTTCAACAACGGAGCCGAAGAAAATTTTGAAACAAAGCTCATTTACAAAATTATCAATAATGGATCTTAACACACCAGACTCGCCTATATCTATGATATCCATGGAGGACCTCTCTACCTTTCTAGCTGGATCCAATATCTATACATTCACCTTAGCTTAACTAAATGGGTAGGTGGGAATTAAATGAGGGTGGGTGGGGTTGGGAATTGAGTTGGTGGAGATGGGAATTAAATGGGGGTGGGTGGGGGTTAGGAATTGAGGTGTGAGTTGAGTTATTTGTGGTGGGGCTGTGAGTTAAAAAAACAAATAAAAAATTGATACGGTTCGGTTCGGTTTATTCGGGGTGAAAAAAACTCAAATCGGAACCGAATTGAACTGAAGTAACTCGGTTCGGTTTGGTTTTGGTTTTTTTTTAGCACGGTTCGATTAATTCGGTCAGTTTACATGGACCAATTAACACCCTTACTAGGAAGGGGCCTAGGCGGTTTATTTATTTATTATAATTTATAATTTATAAAAGTTAAACATAATAGCATATAAATTACTTCTAATTCAATGTCAAGATAAATATGCAAAATGTATATAAAAAAAGACAGTCTTAAATTTTTTTTAATTTTTTCAAATTGGAAATAAATTAATTAAAAAAAAAATAAAAAACCCACCCAAAAGGCCGCCTAGACGGCTCCCAGCTGCATAGCGCCTTAAGCCTGGCCTAAACCAAATTTTAGAACGCTTTTTTATCTGTACTGACAAATGCATTTGGAGATCAATGAACTAGAGGAGCTTAAATATCAAGGCTTTAGAGTTGGATCAATTAAAGTCCCGATTTGGATGGAGTACAAGAAGTAGTAAATTTCTAACTCCATACAAGCAGCACAAATCAATGCCAAATTTTCACACTCCTTTACGTAGTGTAACATTATGTTTGAATTAGAACAAAATAATACGACCAGACCTTTGTATTTTAAAATTGATATTGATACAGATTTCCCTATTTGATTGAATTTATGCATGAAAAATAACTTTGCCATCTTTGTATTGAACATTTTATAGATCTCATCCCACAAGCACACACTTAATACAACAATTCTAGAAAAATGAAACAAGTCAAAACACAAACATAAATGAATGCACAAGGCAATCTATCGACAAGGAGATCTAGGAACAGAGACACCTTGTATAGAGTTGTTTAGGTAGCCACACTATGGAGTACCACAGTTTCAACTGTAAGTCCTTGTCCAAATCCAAACAGCACACCCCATTCAATCCCTTCTCCAGTAGTCTTCAATCCTTCCTCAGCAGACTTCTTCCTCATTTCATCCAAAAAGAACAGTACACAAGCACTCGACATGTTACCATATTCGCTCAACACATGTCGAGTTGCATGCAGTTTTTCAGGTTTGAGTTTCAATTTTTCCTCAACTTGGTCTAGGATTGCTGGATCACCGGGGTGAGCAATCCAGAACAAGGAATTCCAGTCGAAAATTCCTAGAGGCTGGAATGCCTCTATCAAGCTCTTCTCAGAGGGTGAAAAGTTAAGCCCACCTCCCTGAGATGCCCGTCAATGGCCCCATCGCTATCAGGCAACATAGTTTGGGCAGTAGAAACAAGCTCAAATAAGGCCTTTTCAACCCCAATCACTGGATCCGCCCCAACTATAACTGCAGCCGCACCATCTCCAAATAGGGCCTGACCTACAAGACTATCAAGATGCGTGTCATTAGGCCCACAGAAGGTAATCGCGGTGATCTCAGAGCACACGACTAGGACACGTGCACCTCTATCATTCTCCGCTAGATCCTTGGCAAGGCGAAGGACCGTGCCACCTGCGAAGCACCCTTGTTGGTACATCATGAGCCTCTTGACCGATGGGCGAAGGCCCAAGAGTTTGGTGAGTTGGTAGTCAGCCCCGGGCATGTCGACACCACTGGTGGTACAAAATACAAGGTGGGTGATCTTAGATTTTGGTTGACCCCATTCTTTGATGGCCCTTGTTGCAGCTTCTTTGCCCAGTTTTGGAATCTCTGCCACTACCATGTCTTGTCTAACATCCAAAGAGGGTGCCATGTATGCACATATACTAGGGTTCTCTTTCAGGATTTCTTCAGTTAAATGCATGCAACGTTTCTTGATCATTGACTTTTCACCTGCAATTTAAAATAAGCCAATACCATTTTTCACCGCTTCAAAGTAAAATCGCCAATTCTAGGCAATCAGGCTTTATAGTAATTTTTTTTGTCAGATTTTGGATTTTTTACACTTTTACTATTTCTATAGATAATGTTTGTGGTTGTGTGTAATGTTTGTGTTTGTGTTTTAAAGAGAAGGAATACAAGCGTAAAAAAACCCAAACCTGACAAAAAAATAACTTTAAAGCTTGGCTGCCTAGACAAACTCAAGTAAAATAGCCAATGGCATGACAGCTCAACGGTTAGAGCTTGGCAGATGGTACCACTAGGTCATGGGTTCAAACCCAGCTTGCGGCATCTTTATGGGTTCTGGGATCCTATAAAAACCCTGCTTGCCTTTCAAAAAAAAAAAAAAAAAAACTCAAGTAAAATAAACATATTTGTAATATGGTTTAGTAAAAAGTAGTTTATGAAAACTCTGAATTTATGTGAACAAAAATCATTGGGTTGAAAAATATATTTTTTTCTTTAAGCAAACACTTTATTTTGTTAAAACATGCAACTATATAAGCATTTTCAATTTTTTAATAAAATGAAAATAAAAATTAATAAGGAGTCGAAAACTAGTTACAATAAAATATACTTACACATGCGCTTGAATTTCTCCTTAAGCTCAGTCTTGTGCTCGCTCTTGGTGATACGGAAGTAGTAATCCGAATACGTGCTTTGATCAACACTGTTTGGCGGGGTGGCAGTCCCAATGGCCATGATAGTAGCTGGGCCATCAGCTCGTTGAGCCCTTGCGAATCGCATCAACACTCACCATTTTCACGCTAAACAAAATTAACTAAACTCAACGAGTGAATATAT
Organism: Berberis vulgaris; assembly: GCA_963556465.1. NCBI lineage: Eukaryota > Viridiplantae > Streptophyta > Magnoliopsida > Ranunculales > Berberidaceae > Berberis > Berberis vulgaris. The sequence continues at coordinate 53,904,559 of OY747136.1, read as the reverse complement.
GTTTTGTTGAAATTGTTAGAAGAACACAAAATGAGTGAAAATATGAGTGTGTTGAGAATATGGATTCCCTTTGAGTGGTTATGTATGTAGGTGTTGTAGTAAGACTAAGAAGGAAAAATCTTAAGTGTCTGGACCTGCACCTGGTGTTGTGCATGGTGACCACCAGGCACCGTCCACTTGCCTCGAGGCCTGGTGAGGCACGTGCAACCAAACCCTAATTCAGCAATCTCCTCTCTCTCTCTCTCTCCCACGCGCCAGCTAATTCCCACCCCACGTGCCTCAGTGAGTTCGGTGTCATGTGATTTGCTGCTACTGCCTGTAATGCTGTACTCACCTCAATCATTACACGTGTCAGTTCGCTACAGTTGGGACCAGTATACTTTTCAAACCCAAGTGTCACCATTCTAGGCTACTGAAAGATATATTTTTTTAATTGAATTGTTCCATGTTATAGGTTTCATGTTAGGGTTGTTGATGAATGATGAATCAAAATATTGACCATTTCGATTTCAATCATGTAACTTAAGTTAGGGTTCATGATTTTGAAGATTCGAGTTACTTAAACGAGATTGTATATGTTAAAGCTAATCATGGCAAAACAAGGTATTATATAAATGGTTGATAAACAATGTACCTAAACAAAATTGTTATTAGCCCACAAAGTAGGTTGATCCACGTCCTAGATCGCTTTCTTTAAGGTCCTTTCTCAAAAAATAAAGAAATGCAACCCAAAGTTACCCCAAAGAATGTTTCTATGTATTTTACTTGGCTAGAAACATATAAAAACTTAGAGAACGAAATCAATAGAAACAAACAATCTTATAAGACCAAAGTTCCTATAAAGAAAGGGATAATTTCTAACTTCTTCTGAAAGGAAGTTGGTAATTAAGAACTAAATAACTCATAATTATATCTGTGACACACGTTTAATTAAGTATTATTGTGATTCAAACATTAAAATTTATGGTAATTAAGAACTAATAACTCACAAGAAAATTCTCACCAAATGGAGTTATGGATAGAAAACTGAAATTGTTTTTACTAGTTCAGGACTTGTGTCTAGCATAGGCTCAGTTGCTAGATTATGGCTCCAACATGGGATTGACTACCTTGGGATAATGTCGAGATTAAATTGGATCGACATTCACAATGCTTAATACGAACAAAATGGCAAATTTGTAAATTTTAGTTGAGCTAATAATAATCCTTCATAGCTTAAGTGGCTTGGCTAAAAAAGTTTTAGTTTTATTATTCTATTAAGATTAATTTATATCCAGGGACGGAGCCAGGATTGCAGACAAAAGGGGGCAAACAAATAAATCACAGATAATTTAATTCTTAAAATAAGTAAATATGATTAAAACAAAGTTTCAAAAGTAGTACAAGAGAAACATATTTTATGTGTCAATGTTGTTGCACATTGGATTTTAGTAAAAACTCTTTGCGAGTTCTCATGTTCATAGGGTTAACCAAACCAGACCCGAATGCTACAATATTGTTGTCACTTAATATCCTCTGCGTTGTAATCCATGCCCAAAGGCTATATAACTGACCCTATAGGGTTTACCAAATCAGGTCCGAAGGCTACAATATTGTTGCCACTTAATATCCTCGTCGCCTCTATCTCGTAGGGAGACTTGCTTTCGTTCCGGTCTGTTGTCTCCACCTTGCATGAAGACGGCTTATCCACGGCGAAGCACATGTGCTTCTAATAATCAGGTGAAAACTCACAAAATCTTAACTGGTGAGTCTCGAACTTGCGACCTCTTAAAAGGAGAGTTGATGTCCGATCAACTGAGCTTCAATTGGGGGACAACTGTTAATATTAAGAATGTTATCGTCCAATTGCTTAGCTGAAGCAGGCTACTGTGAAGACTGAAGAGTGTCGATAAGGAGCAAACAAACAAGAGAGAGAGTAAGACCACCTCCATAAATCAATCTATGTCTAATCGAAATCTTATTGTGCGATTGGAGGAGATTGGAGAAAATCGATCTTTGTCAAAATCATTTTGGGCAATTGAGAAGGCGGATAGGTGAACTTGCGAAGGTTTGCGAACTTGCGAAGGGTTTGTGATTTTGTGTATATTTGTATTTTATTATCTATGAGAGGGGGCAATCTAAAATTTTAAAAAGGAGCAAAATTGCAAATATTGTTAGTTTGGTGAAATTTCTTAAAAAACTATCTTCAAAGTAGATCCGCCCATGTTTATACCCCTAACTATTCACTTTATACCCTGAGTATTACACAATATACAACCAAATGACAAAGGGTATTTTTAGGGGCGACCTTGGGCATGGGCTCAGGGCCCCATTTATCAGGGCCCTCATATTTGTAATTATATATATAACTTTAAAATTAAATTATAACCTAAAAATTCATTTATTTAAAATACAAACATATAAAATAAAATAGGGAGACTGGATTTGTGGATGTCATGATTGAAGCTAAAGAAATAGTTAGTGCAATGGATATTGAGCCTATTTTTAAAACAAAAAGAATCATTAGAAGAAAAAGAAAATTTGAGTCAAACAACAAAAATGTTGATATGTTTACTTTTCTTGTAGAGGTGAATAAATCTTAGACTTGGGCTTGACTATATTGAGTGCAAGCCCTACATATTATAACATAAAATGAACAAAATGAAAATGCAAGGAAAACAGAGAACTCGCTACCATTTTAGAAGCCATAAAGCACAATCATCTTCTTCCCTCCTTCACCTGGGTTTTTGACTGGTACTGCAAAGAACAATCTTTACATTGGCAGCATCACACAAGTTTTTACCAGAGAAACAACTTTCTTCTATCAATAAACAGCAGGCAAATATATTGAAGAAATGAGAATGAGGCACTCGCAAATACAGTCACAGATCCATACCAATATAAGGGAAGATCTCTCACCCTAACCCAGTTGATCCCCACGGCTAAGTAAACACCTTATGTCCGCATACCATTTTGTAATTATACCTCCTGATTAAATCAAAACATTCAACTACTGCAAAACTACAAATCCCCATCAACTTTAACAATTCAAATACTACAAATCATGCATGAAATTCTAGCTCATATCTAGACCACACAACAATGCCTCCACCACCCACTTCACCAATGGTATCGTGAACGCCATCAGACATAAACAAGGCACAACTAGGATCAACAATTTCAACTTTAAAGTTTCCTTCACACATAATTTTCCATGGACAGTCAAATTAGGATCTACTGCTTGTACTTCACATGCGGACTACTTGACGAGCCCAACCATGTACCAGTTCACATCGCTTGTTCACAAAATTAAGATCCGTCTACAATTGCACAATAATAAGACTGCAATGGTATTTTGAAAAGCAGATGTAAAAAATCTAACACAGACACATACAAAAAAATAAAATAATAAAAAATGTATAATACCGCTGAGCTTGGCTAGATGTCACAGAAGATTGTGGGATATTTGCTCCTCCTTCACTCTGTTGCTGATGCTATGAATAAAACAAATGTCGCATTTCATTTAGTTCACTATCCAATTTAGTAACAAATTGATCAAATATACTGGGTTGGGTTGGGCACGAGTAAGATATTGGACCTTTTGTTTCAGCTCCAAAATCCTTAAATTATTGTCCTAAACTGTTTTAGCCTTTTTAGCGATTGGTCCTGAATTTTTCAGTATCGCACCATCTTGACTATCATTCACTGTGGCCGTTGCACATACGCGAACTACATAAGTAGTAGAAATGATCTTCTGAAAAAATTATGTAATAAACTACACCTAGATTATCACTAATTTCTTACACAACGTACGGGAGTTGAGAATTCCATCCAAGTCTACCTTATACAAACCTTGTTGAAACTCCAGTGCACGTTTCCTATGCTCTTGTCCATTCGAAATTTAAGATCAGTCCAGCTCTTGTATATTTTTTTTTTGTTAAAGCATTATACATATATAGATTAAAAATATTCATACAACCCTTGACCAGCTAAAGCTGCCCCAACTGATGAGCCTCAGTGTTGAGGTCCCGACTAATATATTTACAATGCTAATTTGAAAGCAAAAATGAACAGACACCTAATATTCCAAAAAAGTGGACATCAAACCCAATCCAAGGTAAAAGCTGAGCTAGTGTCCTCTGAAGAAAGCACCTCCAAAAAGTTGGCAGAGTCACAAAAATTAAGACCACTCCTCCATTGTTGGGCCTGAATCAACAAAACGATTGCCTCTCCTACGTAGAGCTCAGCCATGGTGCTGTCCAAGACCCTCCATGAATCATACTAGAAACAATAGCCAGGATATTTCCATTCAGATCCTTCGTAATGACACCCACTGCTCCCTGCTTGTATGATAAAAAAAAAGTAAGCATCGAAATTAATAGTAACAGTAGCAGGATCAAGAAGAATGGGAGACACATGAAATGGTGAGAGATGAAGGTTAAGGAAGTGCTTGTTGGCAAACTCGATTTGAGTGTGGATGAGCTCCAAACTACTAGCTACAAGTGCGGTGGGGGGCACTTTACGTTGAGGTTGAGAAGAGGCATAGTCAGGACGGGTATCATTTTTGGCCGAACTGAAGATGAGAGGTACCGAGTGCAAGGTTAGATTGGTACCAATAGAAGTAGACCGAGTCAAAGAGAGGACCAGTGAGACCAGATGTTGTTGGGAAGATAAGAGAAAGCTTTGATGTAGAATTTGGCATTATTGAACACAATACAGTTGCAAAGGCGTCTGATGGACAAAGGGATAGTCGTAAACTGAGATAAGATATCTCCTGAAGAGTCTGGTTGCTCCTTAGCGGACTTCCAAAGGAATTGGAAAAATGCTGGAATTGAAGGTGGGCGCAGAGAGGGATTGTGCCAGTCAATGGGAATGAAGGACAACGGCCATAACCTACTGGTCAGTGGATAAAAAAAGAACAGGTGCAAAGCATCTTCCGTGTGGTTATTACAAAACACACAATGGTTATCAATAGGAACATGCACCCGTACCAAGTTGGACATTGTAGGAAGCAGGTCCTGGCATACTTTCCAAAGGAATAAAATGGCACTGGGTGGGGCCTGTATGCGCCAAAGTTGGCGAAGGATTTTTGGATTCAAGGGGGGCAAGAGTTCTAGGAAGAACCTTCATTTTGCATCTTGGAGAAAACACGAGTAGCATTTTTGACAGAAAAGATGTGTTTCTTGTCACCCAACCAGATGAGTTTATCAGGATGATTAGTACGTCTGATACAAATATTAGTGATATCCTTAGCCATAGGAGCTGGAAAATGAGACCGTATAAAATCGATTTCCAATGAATAGAATTTGAAGGAGAGACCGACAAAAGATCCGAGAAGGAGGAAGGACGATTTGATGCTTGAGGGTCAAGTTCACACTCGGATAGCAATAAAATAGGTTTAACCCAGGTATCGTTCCAAAGGTCAATCCAGTCTCCGAAAAGCACTTGCCAGAGCAGAAAATGCTTTATCTTAGAAAGAGCATGAACTGTTCCACGCCAAGCGAAAGAAGTTTGAGAGGGGGACTTCAAAATACCAAAAATGCTCTTAGAACATAAGTAAATAGCCTTGAGTTGACGAGAACGCTGTGTATGTGGGAGGGAGATGACATTCCACACTTTTTTGCCATTAAAGCAAGATTTTTGTTCTTGGAAAAAGGAATATTGAGACCCCCAAGGTGCTTGGGTGAAGCAATTCTATTCCAAGTACAAAGATGCTTGGTTTTGCCTTCCTCACGACCATTCCACCAGAAATTGCAAGCGAGAGTGTCAATTTGACTGGAAATATAGGAAGGCAGGAAGAACGTTTGCATGGTGTAGACCGGAATAAAACTGAGATTTTCCTTTATCATGACAGTGCGACCAACTTGAGACAAAACTTTTGATTTCCAAGCTGATAATTTGGTATTGATTTTGATGATACATCAAAATATAATGATCATCACGGCCGTACACGGGGCATAGAGATCCATCACGAGGATACAACGAACAACCTATTGGGCCAGCTCATGAATCCCAATACGAATAGAGCCAATTACAGAGGCCCAGATAAGGCCCTCCAATGAGGAAACGTAAACAAAGACTAACCCCAGGCCCAAACAAATCAAAGCCCGAATCTGGGCCCGACACGAGTTATCTCATAAAGAAGATGAACATTGCACCAAAAAAACCCATGGAGGGAGTTATGCCTCCCCGAACGCATCTCTATAAAGGAAGAGACTGTTACAAGAAACATCTCATTCCATTGCGCCTTACATGCTTAAGTCACGCAGATAGTTAACCACGACCATTATAAAAGGTAAAGGGAACATTCGACAAAGATATGCAACTTTAACTGAGTTTTGTCCAGATTTACATCATTCTTCCAACATAGTTACTGATTAAGCATTGGAGTGCCTTCGGCCACATAAAAGGTGGTCCTTGGCAGTCTAACAATTGTTTTGCAGGTTAAACTCATAAGAGGACGATTTTTGGTTGCATCAATTTGGCGCCGTCCGTGGGGAACGACAAGTTTCATTTTCTAAAAAATAAAACACACAGTGACAAAGCTCACCGCAACTTGACAAAAGATCAACTAGCCACCAGAAAAAATAATGCAGTCTGCCGATCATGACAACTCTGCCACTGATGCATCGCTAATAGCTAGAGAAAAAGAAGCAGTTCGGATCCCCGAACCAATAGCGTCCCAGAGTGTGGATCCACAACACAAAGTAGTCCAGACAACCCAAGTATCCGGCGATGCGACCACAGACCCTCGAGTGGATTTGCTCATAATCCAGATGTATTACGTAACAAAGATGTTGGAGAAGATCACACAGGAGCACATTCAGCTAGCTAATCATGTTCATGCACCGCTACAACAAAACTCTGCCAATTGAACTCAAGGGAGTGATGAAATCCCAGCAGAACCCAAACAAGGAAAGTTTGAAAGCAACGAGCTCCCTCAAGGAAAGAATCTGCTATGCGAAGGGACACTTATCAAAATCCTGTTCAGAATAGGGGTCACGGATCCCAACATATTATACGAGTTGGCGAAGCCACCATTTTTCGACGCCCTTATGAAAACAGAAATGCCAAAAAGTTTACTCCGCCAAAATTCGAACTATACGATGGCACCTCCGATCCAACTAATCATTTGAGGCACTTCCACCACATGATGGCCCCAAAAGAGACCACATAATCAATCTTATGCAGGACATTCCCAATCAGCTTCACATCTACAGCAAAGTACTTGTTCAATAACCTACCACCGAGGTCGAAGATTCCTTTCAAGCTTTGGCCACCATTTTCATCAGCAAATTCATCGGAAGCCAGCGGAAGAGGAAAAGGCCACACTACCTTCTGCACATCAGACAGAAGCCTGAAGAAACCTTACGAGAATATGTCACCCGCTTTACCAACAAATTGACAATGATTGACGGATGTAGCGATGACACAACCACTACAACCTTCGTGGCCGGATTAAAGAGAGGCATTTTCTTTGACGCTTTTAACTTGGAACCTCCAAAGGGCATGGCAATCCTACTAAAAATAACACAAAATCATATCTCCCTTAAGGAGATGAAAGCAGCCAGGAGAAAAATGACCAAGAAAGAGAAATTTTCAAGGAAACGGGAAAAAAAGAAGAAAGAAGAAAGGTCGACGAACAATAAGAAGGTGACAACCCATCAAAGAAACATCGAAGTGGCAGAAGGAACGATTCGCGACGACAAAAATTAGGGAGGCTACAACCTACACGAACTTGACACGAGTGGGTAATGAGCGTGATGAAGACACCACACAAGCCATATACAACCCTGAAAACAAGTCGAGCAAATATATTGAAACACATAGAGAAGTGAGATAATGACAATTGGCCGCTTCGGATGAGAGGGGATCCAGAAGGAAGAGATAAAAGCAAATACTGCTCATTCCATAAGGATGATGAGCACGATACCGAAGAATGCAACAATTCACAATACGAAATCGAGCACTTGGCTCAAAAAGGACTAATTGATGAGTTCAATGGAATAACAGATCGCATGGAAAGAGAAAGCAAACAATGCTGCGGGATCAAAAGAATTGATATACACCACGCACTACATAGCTAGAAAAGCAAAACACACGAAGCAACTAGGCGAACTCCTCACTCGAACCGATCCATATCAGGACAAGGGTACTAACGAAACACTTCACGATTGCACAAAACATGAAGTTTGCATCAACCAATTTGTACGAGTCAAAAGGTCTCATCAGCGGTTGCAAGCTCGACTCGAACCACTAACGACAAAGTTGGTAGCAACACACTCATGGTTGACACCAGACACGACAACAACATCAGTCTGGTGTTGACAAAAGCACGGTCGGACAATTTGGTAATGAAAAAAACATGATCAAACAAGCCACTATTACTCAGCTATCGACAAAAAAACACCTTGAGCCTACCGATCAGAGCCTACCGATCACAACATCATACACAACGTACGAGGATGAAGCAAAGGAAGACGAAACAAATAATACTCCAAACCAGCGTAAATTTCTTAGCGGTCAAGTCTGATGAAAACATCAAGGAAATATCAATAAGATTACCAATTCAGAAACTCCAAAGTTTCGAGTGGACAACAAAATAAATACGTCAATAAATTAGCCGTACAAAGCAATCAAACGACAAAAGTCGGACACATACAACTTATGGTCTGATCAACCAAGAAGTAAAGGTTGGACACTCGAGTCACGTAAACACAAAACCTTTGAATCGACCGAGATGTCAAACTAACAAAGTAAATGTTGGATACTCGAGTCACCTAAACACAAAAAACTTTAAACCAATCGAGATGTCGAACTAACGAAGTAAAGGTTGGACACTTGAGTCACCTAAACACAAATATTTTGAATCAACCGAGATGTCGAACTAACAAAGTAAAGGTCGGACACCTGAGTCGACTAAACTCCAAAAACTTTGAATCGACCGAGATGTCGAATTAACAAAGTAAAGGTTAGACACCCGAGTCAACTAAAACACAAAAACATCTAGTCAACCAAGATGTCGAGTTAACGGAGTAAATGCTCAACATATTGGTTAACAAAAACACTTCGAACTGACAAACACAAAGTTAGAGTTAAGGGAATAAATCGATGCAACTCAACAAAGTACAGGCAAAAATCATTCTTTACAGCAAATCGGGCGACGAGCCTAAGCACGAAAGTAATTATAAAAGAATTTGACGCAAAAGCCACGATAGCTACAACAAAGCATAAAAGACGAAAAAACAACAAAAAGTCAATTTTATTGATAACACTACTCTGTTACATCCGGAGAAGGTGATAAAGAAGTAGGAGAATAAACAAAAGCAATGGTCGGATCAATAATCACTGGAACAGGAGAAGAACTATTTTCAAGAGAGGGGAGTGTTGATGGTTTTTGGGCGCTCAATGGAAAAAAAAGCAACGGCTCCGCCACTGCTAAAGTGGATTATTCAACATTGTCATCCTTAAAAGCTTCACCGACTAGGTAACAATACTTAGACAAATCTTTGTCGAGCCCTTCGATATAATCAAGAAGCTCAACTTGCTCATCAACAACTCGCTTCCAATCTTCATCTTCAATTATACGAAGCCTATCCTTAGCATCAGCAAGTTCATATTTGGCCGTGGCAAGCTAGCTGCCTTTCAGCGGTAGGGTGCACAAGAGTTATCTGTTCCACCAGCTTCTCAGCGGAATCACACATAACGGATTGCTTTAAGTCAACACAAGAAGCTTCATCAAAAGCTGCTTTCTCAGTGGAACTCTTTTTCCACATCGTAGGCGGATGCAAACCTCAGTGACCAATCTACGTGCACCTTTCTGCATGTCGAGTTGAGTAAACCAACAGAACTTGTCATCAGACTTGATACGAATATCCTTCGGCCTAGGCTCAATCCAACTAATTCGTGGATGAACTTGGGTGGTCTAAACATCCCCAACTCCAGACACAAGAATCTTGCTCTTATGGCAAAGAATATATGGTGGGTCATTTCTAGCCAACAAACCCATGTACCTTACAACTCAAGGCAATCTATTTCAGAAACATAAGTATTTTTCATCTCTCCAAACCTTCTAGCATTATTTCTTTCGCTTGGAGAGGCAATCTCATTGCTCTGAATAAAATGAAAAGACATCTCCTTTGGCAAATTATGTCAGGCAATGAGATTGATCTTTGGACAGATTGTTGAATAAAACCATGTTCACTCTTGATAGATTGTATCCAACAACAAATTTCATCTAGCTCCGTACACAAAATCCCTGATCTTTGGATACACTCCACAAAACATCAGTTTCAATAGAACATTGACCTTATCAGAACGATGTTCCCTTCCCTAGTGGCCCAAAATATTCTAGATATTATCATACAACCCTCCCTTTCCCCTGACACTCTCATCAGGAAGTTTGACAAAAGGGGGCATTTTTTTAGTCAAAAGTGCAACCAAAACCTTTGTTTCTGAAACACTAGAAACCTTTACCTCTACATCCTATCCTACCCTATCGTTTATTCACCCAAGAATAGCTAGAGAATTATGGCGAGTTAAAGCCCCTGCAAGCTCTATTTTCCTTTTCTAGAAAATCTCCCAAAACTTGCTCCCTACCATGTCAAGCCTGTCTAGGATTCATATGCCTATTGATGATTGTTGTGTCTTCTGTCAGAATCAAAAGGAAGATGTCACCCATCTTTTCTTTCTTTGCCCAGTAATTGAACGCCTTTGGAATGTGTCCTCTATCCGAATCAATTGGATAACAACCAACGTTTTTGGTCTCACGTCCCCTAGTTTTTTTAATTTCATGTGGGAAATTGCCTCAGCTCATCCCTTCTTAAGGACGAAATACTTTCACAATTTATGGCTGTTATTTACACCATTTGGCACCTGCGCAACAATATCATCTTCCAAAATCTCAATTTCTTTACACAACTTCATTCACACCTTTCAACACACATGGTCTGCCTGGCAAATATAATGGTTCTTGACTCCCCCGACTGGTATAGAGACTACTGAGACAATCTCCCTATGTCATGTTCTTGATAATGTAGTCACTGACCACTTGGCCTATCGTCAACCCTATCTGGACATCCAAAAACCACTAACCGTACATCTCACTAACAACCAATTCTCCAGGCTATAGCTGATTTCAATCTAACTTTAGGTTGTCAAAAATCACTGACTTAACTATCTTTCCAAAATCCCTCAACCTTTTCCCACCATGCTAGCCCCCACTATGATTATGGTTACTTATGATGCTAGTTTTTGTGCCTTTTCTCAACAGGGTTCTTTTTGGATTTTTGTAGTTCATGCTCTCGACAAGGTTTGTGCTAAGATTGCTAGTATGATCCCAAGGTGAGTCTTAGACAATACCATGGCAGAGTGTTTTGCAGCAAAAGCTGCACTTCTGCTAATCCAAGCACGCCAATGGACGATTGGGTTTCTTCTGGGGGACTTTGTAACATTGAACTCTATTTTGTAGACAAACACGATGGATAGCCAGACGAAACTTTGCTAGATGTGGTGCCCTTTGATTAGTAGCATTAAGACATTAGTTTATTTTAATCCTGGCTGGTTCTGTAATTATATTCCTTGGGACCTCAACTGTGAGGCACACGAGTTGGCCACTTTTGCTAGAATTCTACATTGTAATCGTATTTAGTCTTAATATAACTATGCCTTAAAAAAAACACATTGATAACTTTGTGTGAGAGTGTGATACTTTCAACGAACTAATTAGTTTTGTCAAATTGAGGTTTAAAATGGGTGCCTCAACAAGAATTGCTAAAATAATAGTAACTACTGCATCCGCAAGTGTTTTGTTGATGTAGCATACTGGTTTTTGTGCCCATTTTTTCACCCGTACTAGCACTGAGCTTACCGCGTGGTGAGACACAGAAAAATATAAATACAATGCTTCCCCCGTGTTTGGTTTCGTCAGTAGTTTGGTACTCCCCATATATGCTTTTCGGCTTTGAAAATCTTTCTCGTACTATGTATTCCACTCAAATGTCTTGTTCCTTTCGAAATTTTGAATAATGGTAGACATTTGTCTGAGGATTTGAAGATGAATCTGTTCATGGCCATTATTCTCCCATTAAGACTTTTTACGCCCTTTATGTTTGTTGGTGACTGCATGTTGAGAAGCGCTTGTATTTGCTTTGGGTCGGCCTCCGTTCCTCTTTGATTGACCATGTATCCGAGAAATTCTCCTGATTCTACTCCAAATGTGCACTTCTCTGGATTCAGTTTCATTTTGTGCTTTTGCAATTGGGAGAAGGCCTACTCGAGATCTATGATGTTTGTTCAGCACGAGCTTTTGACAAGCATATCATCAATGTAAACTTCCATCATCTTGCTGATTTGATCTTTGAACATTCTGTTCACTAGCCGTTGGTACATGGCTCTTGCGTTCTTCAATCCAAATGGCATTACCCGATAGTAGTATGTACCTCTTTCTGTTATAAAAATGTCTTTTCTTGGTCGAGAGGGTACATCTGTATCTGATTGTACTCAGAGTACGCGTCCATAAAGCTCAACAGTTTGTGTTCAGCGGTTGCGTCCACTATCTGGTCTCTTCATGGGAGTGGGAACTGTTTTTTGGGCAGACTTTATTCAGATCGGTGTAGTCCACGTATACCTTCCACTTGTCGTTCTTTTTTTTACAAGCACTGTGTTGGCTAACCAATCCAGGTAGTGAGCCTCTCTGATCATCCCTGAGTTAAGTAGGCGGTGTACTTCCTCATTTATTGCTTGATTATGTTATGGGGCCACCGGCTTTGTTTTTTGTCGGATCGGCTTCTTGTCCGAGTTCACTTGTAATTTGTGGAAAACGACGGACGAGTTTATTCCCTCCATGTACTTCATTGTCCATGCAAATACATCTTGATTATCTTTCAGCAGTTGGATCAGTTTCTCGGCGAGCTTTGGGTGAATCTTTGTTCCAATCCGGACTGTTTTCTCTTTTTCATTGTCCAGGTAGACCACAACCATTTCTTCTTCTGTCTATCTGGTGTTCGGTCGATCCCTTGGGCTTGTTGGAGTCGTATTATTATTTGGGAGGTCGGGGTCTCCTCGACTAGGTTGTTGTGAAAGCTCCATCGGTCGTTGCAGTATATGCTATTTGGCGAGAGCTTTTATTGTGGCATAATGACACTCATGGTCCGCTGGTTGATCTCCTCTGATTATCTTGACACCATTGTTAGTATTGTATTTCAAGCATTGGTACATGGTTGAGGACACCGCACCCAGTTTGTGTATCCAAGGCCTTCCAAGTAACATGTTGTATGCAGAAAAACGTCGACAATAAAGAAGTCTGTCAATAACACTTGTTGCATTCCTGGTTCTCCTGCCTGGACTGGTAATTGGATCATCTTCAGTGGGTGGCATTGTTCTCCACTGAAACCCACCATTGGTTGATCTCTAGGCGAGAACATCTCGTTAGTGAACTGCATCATTTGGAACACTATCAGGTATAAGAAGTTGGCTGAGCTACCCATGTCTACCAACACTCTCTTAATTTCTCACCTGGCTATCAACACTGAAATTACTAAGGCATCATTGTGTGGGAAGTTAATTTCTTCTGCATCTTCGTTGGAGAAGGTCAACCTTCTTGTGCGTTGTGCAGATGGTTCTTGGTATCTAATCTTTGCTCGTAAGTCTCTGACTACTCGCTTCCAAGATCGATTGGATTGCTCATTTTCTCCAGGTGCACCATGTAAGACGTATATTAGCTCCTTTGATTGCCCTTTCAACGTGATTGTTCCGTCTTCAGACTCTCTCAGCTTAACTAATTATCCAAGTCGTCCTTCTCTGATAAGGCATTCAATCTCGTCTCTCAAGTTGTGACAGTCTTCGGTATCATGTCCGTAGTCATCGTGAAAGAAGCAGTATCTGCTTTTGTTTCATTTATCTAGATCTCCTCTCATTTTTGGCGGCCACTTGACATCTTCCCATTCTGCCATAGCTTTAAGGACTTCGTATCGACTTGTTTTTAAATTTGTGAACGATTTCCCTGTTGGTCGTTCACATTTGGACCTCATTTGGTTGTAGCTTTCTAGGCTTTCATTGATTGAATTCAGGACTGTTATTGGTCCGATGTCTTTTAAGCGGGGTGCTTTCTTCTCGAGGCTTGTTGTCCTCCAGATCTTGGATTAGTTTATCCACCATTTTGATTATGTGGTTCATTTGGGTCATGTGCATCTCTACACGAAGGTCCAAGGGGATTCCCCAAGATGTCAGAGACGTCTGAATCGTTACATGTTGTGGCTTTCTTCTTTCTGGCGCGGTTGGTTCGACGGTTATCGCTAGATTGATATCATGAGATAGATTGCATTGATTATCGCCAGATTTAGGGTTAGTAGAACACTCCATTGGTTCTGATAGCTTCTTGATCATTGATCAGATTCTTAATGAGTTTTGTTACTATGGGTCCTCTTTTCGAAAAGGAAACTTGTCGTTCCCTACGGGTGGTGCTAAACTGATGCATCCAGATCTCGTCCTCCTGTAAGTTTGACCTGCAAGAATGATGTTAGACAGCCAAATACCATCTTTTTGGTAGCCGAATGCACTCTGATGCTCAACAACTCATTTCATAGAAGGAAGTAAATATGGACAAAACTCAGTTAAAGTTGCATATACCTCGGTCGATTGTTCTCTTTACCATATATAATAGTCACGGTTAATTCTTTGCATGACTTAAGCATGTAGGGCATAACGGAAGGAGACCTTCCTCGTAACAATCTCCTCATTTATGAAGATACAATCGTGAAGGCGTAACTCCATCCACGACTATTTTCTTATGCAACGTTTCTCCTTTATGAGAGAACTCGTTCAGGCTTGGTTTTGCCGTATTTGGGCTTTATGAACTAGCCCAATAAGAGTTATACCTGATTCCCGTGATGGGCAATTTCTGCCACGTGTATGGTTGTGATGACGGTCTATTTTGATATATCATCATCAATAATAATAATAATAATAATAATAATATATTGTAAGGGGTGTTGAATGCTGTATATATATATATTTTTTTTCGAAACCAAAATTGTTATAGTGAATATCATTTAACTAATTAAAAGTAGATGGAAAGTAGGAATAAGCAAAATGCGCGAGCACATCTATTACAATTTCAAAACTGCTAATATCATTGATGATACATAAAAATGGTCACATTCCCAAGTCGAACACGTGTCATGATGATCTCGAGGAATTACGGGCCCAAGCATCGGTCCAACATAGATCTAGCCCAAGCGGATCTAAGCCCACTCAACTTCAGTCCACCAAGCGGACTCAAACTCTCACAACATGCTAGGCCCACACATCTCACAACTATCTACGATATCCATAATCCCTCTTCAAGCAAGTATCTTGAGGATAGGCTTCGGACGAGCAACTACAACTGCTCTTTGCTTTCAACTAGGAAGCAAACACCAGAGTATCTTTCACACAGAGAAACTCTTTTCTACGGATTGCTCTTGGATTGGGAACTATCTTTCGCGTATCTAGGAGTGAAAAGTTAACAGGGAACTTCCCTCCTACAACACGACTCTTAGTTAGAAAGTGATCCCTAAACCACGCTTACGATGGCCTGGCTGAACCAGAACTCCTTGTACTATAAATAAGACATGAGGTTGGTAAGCTAAGGTACGCTAGAAAATCCCTGTTACAACATTACACCTTCCTCATATCCTTGTCTGACTTTAGCATCGGAGTGTCATCGGCCACCCCACAGTGGTCTGTGGCTCACGTGCCTTACTTGTGCAGGTCAGCATGAACAAGGTCAAAGTAGGGAGCAAAAATTAACATCAGTCTGGCATCGTCTGTGGGGACGACATAGTTCTTAACTTTACACTAAACGTCGTCTCCTACCAAATCTCAGAGAGATGGTGACCACCGAGTCACGCAACAACGAACTAGGGGACACATCCAATGCTCTAGTTGTCCCTATACCAGTTCTTGCCATGCATGTGCAACCTACTCACGCCCCTGCACCAACGGCAGCAACAACAGACCCCAAAATGGAGGTGCTGGCATCCCAAATACAGCAGGTTATCAAGGCGATGGAGACACTCACACGGTAGAATCCACCCGCTGTTGATGGAGACCAGGAACAACACAGACCTCCATCTCCTGTGGACGATAGGGAGCAAGCGCAGGAAAGCTAGGCCCCGCCAGTTCCTATTGGACTAAGGGAGGTTGTGCGGCTAACGCTGGTCCAGCCGCTAGGACAGAGATGTTCGATCTTGAGAGCACTCTCGGCAGAGGAGTGCTTAATTCGAACGTACTATATCGTCTCTCCGTCCCACCCTTTGTAGACGGGATCATGAGTGAAACACTTTCGATAAAGTTCATTCCCCCGAAGCTCGAGTCCTATGACGGAACCACCAATCCTTTCGATCAACTACGCCATTACCAGCACGTAATGGCACTCAAGGAAGGATCCGAATACGTCATGTGCAGAACCTTTCCCACCAGTCTTAAAGGCCCTGCATTGACGTGGTTCCACAGCCTTTTACCAAAGTCAATCGACTCTTTCAAAACATTGGCGAATGAACTCTTGACACGTTTCATCGGAAGCCAGCATTTCAAAAAAGTCCCGCACTACATACTCTCTATAAGGCAAAGGTTCGGTGAGATGCTCCAAGAGTACGTCACACGCTTCAACAAAGAGCTGAACCTCATTGACGGGTGCAACGATGATACAGCTGTGATGGCGTCCACTGTGGGCCTCAAAGAGAGAAAACTCTTCGAGGCCCTCACTTTAGAGCTCCCTTTAGACATGGCAGAGCTCATCAAGTGTGTCCAGAGACACATCACCCTGGAGGAGTCAAGGACCGCTAAGAGAGAGTCCGAAGGCAACGGGAAGAACTCAACTTCTAAGGACAAGAAGGACGCATTTTCTATTCGAAAATTCAGAACCCCATTCTCACTTTGACTTTCATGGATAAGGATCTCGATGGAGTCCGAGCACCGCACAATGATGCCTTGTTCATTTCGTTTCCATCGCAAAGTGGGAAGTGAAGAGAGTTCTCGTTGACATAGGAAGCTCGCTCAACTTTTTGTTCTACAATGCTTTCCGCGGCATGGACCTCAAAAAGGATTCACCTAGTGCCATCAGAGCACCCGCTGATCGGATTTAGCGGGGAGAAATGTTTTCTCATCAGAAAGATAAAATTAGCCACTATAGCTGGAGAACAGCGGCTGAAGAAGGTCCTATTTCTGGACTTCATGGTGGTAGATGCACCGTCGTCCTACAACCTCATTCTAGGAAGACCGTGGCTACACCAAATGGAAGCAGTGGTATCTACCCTTCACTAGTGTGTTAAGTATATTGCTAACACTCAGAAGGGACAATACGCGGAGACCAACCTATGGCACTAGGCTGCCACTATGTCGCACTGAAACAGATAGAGTGCTCCCAGATCCAGCTACATCATGTAGAGTAGCTTGACCTAGTGCAAGGCCAAAAGACGGAAGGGACACCATTTTCGAGCGTTATAGGAGCGGTCAACTCTCCCGCCTAGTGAGTTGTAACGACAATGGAAAGTGGGAACACATCCGCCCGACATTCCGTCGGTGCGGAGATCCGCCCCTCTAGAAGGTTTTCTTTTCAGTGACCTATGTAATGTCTCGACAGTCTACTAAACGATCTGCGAAAGCTATCCGAATTTGCTTTGAGACCAAGATCGGTTTATCTCCATTAACAGTTAGTTTGCTTTAAGTTGTTTGTTTCCCTTTCCATAGTCAATATTGAGTTTAGAGTTCTTAAGAGACTTATGTGATTCACAATCATTTAAGAAATAAAACAAGGATTCCAGAAACAAACTCTATTGACTATTGGAAAGATGTAACAACAAACACCTTGAGGCAGATACAAAAGCCTACATACTATGAACGCCCTGAGGCGGGTACAAAAGACTGAGCACTACAAGCATCTGAATACAGTGCGAATTGAAATAAAAGATTCGCTTAAACTATTCTGCAATGGACAAAGTCCGACGAAAACCTGCAAACCCTCCGATACGAGTAATCTGCAAGTGAGAGCAAAAATAAAAACTGCTCGAGCCCTTCCAAAGACGACACCGGAGTTAAGAGAATGGGAAATGCTTGACCCCTTCCCAAGATAAAAACAAAGTGTAAGAGGGGATTGAAAGGACTGAGTGGTCAAACTGCTCCGTCAAATCACTCCAGAAAAGTGCTCTCCTTATAGCATCGAGGACTTCACAACCAGCTGTTGATTTCCTCAAGAGACGTCCCACCATCTATCAAACCTCCTCAAAAGGTTTAGAAGAAGGCAGATGAGGATGGCCACAAGCAGCAACGCAGTTATGATCCGATAATGCTATCAAGAAAGATCATTTCACTACAAGAAAAAATGTCATTCATAGCGTTTCAAAAACGCTATGGTAGGATACCATAGCGTTTTAATAAACGCTATGTTTGCCGGCGCTATAATAGACCCTGTCATTCATAGCGTTTCAAAAACGCTATGGTAGGATACCATAGCGTTTTAATAAACGCTATGTTTGCCGGCGCTATAGTAAGCAGCCTTTCATAGCGTTTTAAAAACGCTATGGTAGAGCCTTTTATAGCGTTTCTGAAACGCTATGATAGAGTCTACCATAGCGTTTCTGAAACGCTATAAAAGGCTCTATCATAGCGTTTCTAAAACGCTATGGTAGAGTATACATAGGAATTTTTTTTTTTTTTTTTTTTTTTTTTTTTTTGCGATCAAATGACTTTTGGTTACATCTTATAAGCAAGTATAATTCAGCACGTGCATCAAGTAAGTAAAATTTAATGACTTTATTAAATTTAAAAACAACATTTACAACCTTTGATCAACAAATTCCAGCAATTGCTTTCAAGCAATTCATTACAGCAACAACATTTACAATTCATTACAGCAGAAATTTGTAAACATATTCCCATTCACCAAATACAATAATCAAAAAAGTTGCAAATGGCAAAGATAATGCATTGTTTAGCAACACCATTGAAACTTCATTAAGAGACCCAGATGGGGTTGATTGCTTTGCAGTGTCCATGACCCGCCTTAGGGTCAGCTGAGAAGGAACAAACAGCAAAAATCAATTGGTCAGTAAACAGAGGCTAAGAAAAAAACCAAAATCTTTCCCTAGGCATATTCATCCACAAGGCAATCAACATTTTTATTGAGTAAACTGAACGAGGAAAACAATAAATATGAACTTACAATTTCTCATTTAAAATGGTTGTGGAGTGATTTCCCCTAGGAGCTTTCATACTTGCAATCATGGACCAAGATCTTTCCCTACGATCAAGTCGCTCAGCGGAACTGTGACAGCATAAAAAGATGAGGATCATTAAAATTTAGGAAGGCTTACTTTAGAGGATTTTCATGCATTGAATCAAACCATGAGTTATAGTTAAAAAGAACAATGCTTTGAAAATTGTATAAAGGTAGAACATCTCTTACCAACAATCAATGCATGCTTGACTCCTGGTTCTAACAGATCCCTCCATGATGGACCCTTTGCAACAGCTTCAGATGGATGGACCATAGCAGGTCCAACCGGGTGCTGCTGCATGAGTTCCTTAGAATAAAGAGCAGGCTGGCTTACTAAAGCAGCAGCTTGAATATATTCCACTCAAAGGTTTGACCAGTCTCCAGAGTTATTGGATCTTCAAACAACTCTCCAGTTAAAGGACAGACAAAATCCTTGGGAATGCTCGAGAAAAATGATCCTTCTTCTGAAAATGCATCCTTAGAATATTGCTCTGCGCTGAGAAAATTTGAACATGAGAAACTTTTTATATCTGTTTAGAAATAATAATATCAACATCAGCAAAGCATCACTCAAAACATATAGGCGTAATATCAGAGTGATTGAATGCCAAAACATGCAAGATTGTTTTCTTTCAGCTCACCTTCTACATGGGAGTTTGTGTTGCTCCTCTGCAGAAAAACAGAAAGAAAATGAAGGTAGCAATATTAGTGTTCCATAATAACAATTGAAGGTGTGGTTAATGGATTTTTGAGTGCAATGGACTAGCAGCAGTGAAATCAATGGGATTTCTGACCTGAGACTGTTTGAAAATGGATTCTGCAAGCTTCTTAAGGGTAAGCTCATTTGTCTCCTTAGGAGGAAGCACATGTAACACATTGGCACTTCCCAGGGCTAGACGCTGCGAGTAAACATTTTCAGCTTCAGCAGTAAGAACTTCTTCCTTGGTTCTTGAAGAAGATGATTTAGACACTTCGTCAACAGTGATCTGGAGTTATCGAATACATATCATTCTATCAGAGTGTGCAAATCAACAAATCATGACATGACAAAACATTCATGGAAACTAAATGAACGTCATCATATTTTGTCAAACAAATTTGACTGCAGCAATTTATTCAACTATTAGCAAACTGAATCCTTGGAAATGGTAGAATAGTATCAGCAGATAGAAGATCCACTGAACATTGAGAACAAATGAAACAAAATAGATGGAATGGCTTACACTGAGGGATACCTCTCCTGCTGTGTTCTCAGTGGTATGTCCTTGCAAAGATTGTACTGTCGCTATTCTCATCGACGCCATAGTTTTGGTCAAAAGAAATATTTTTGTTGGGTTCAAAAACAACAAAAAAAAAAAAAAAAAGGTTAAAGGAGCAGTTGCACTAATATATTCCCCATTTTCGACTGTGAAAAATAAAAGGATAGTGTTAACTGTTAAGGTTCTGACATTTGATGAGTTTCACTGACATTAAGAAAAAGAGAGCAAAAACATGGATCCAAGATAACATACCAATCTAGGAGTATCCTTCTAGTTCTTTACTAAATAATTAAAAAATATATATATATTCAATTACACAACATCATAAAAAATTAACACTCACCATCCTGAGGGATTGACCTCGACTTGACCAAAGAATCTGACTGTGAATATGACATCATGCCTGACAACTTCCCAGGGGCTGAATTTCTGCACCATACAGATTACTGATTACCAATTGAAGTCACAAACAAACGAGGAAGAATACGAATATTCAATGATTTCAGCTAAACCAAACCTCTAGCCAGTCTTCAGCAATTTCTTCTTGTCCCTCCTTGGCGACTTTTTGCTTAAAAAGTCCATATCTGTACCGCAAACCATAACCCCATGCAGGCAAGTTTAATGTTGCCATGGACTCAAGAAAACATGATGCTAACCTTCCCAACCCGCCACCATTTCCGAGCGCAACATCTTTCTCCTATAAGGCATTAACCATTATATTAATATTGACCTTACACTTCAATTAGCAATAGAAACAAGTCATGTTTGTTCATAATTCCAGTATGAGGAAACGGATAAAGAGAAGTACAAGTGTTTGTCAACATTAACATAACACAAAACCTGTGAGTGTGAGTTCAGAGTGAGTGTGAGTTCCTGTTCAGAGTGATGGTACAAGTTTAGATAGATCAAAAGAGATAAATAGATTGGAGCAAGATATAAAAACTATATAATATGTAGATTTAATAAGTTGGTCAGGATCATTGAACCCAACAGAGTAGCTTATTTTAACTGACTTGTAATTAACACATCCAGCTAGAACTTCAAGAATGTTGATTTTACCGAGGAGCTATATTTAAAAGATCCTCAATTTCCCCACACAGAATAACAAACGTCTTTTCAATAGTTATAAGCCCATTAGACGTGGTTGTCTACCTTAATGTACGTTAATGTAGGTATATAAGAAAGCATACCTCCGCTGCTCCAAGTAAGAAGCAAGTTCGCCGTCATTGTGATCACAATTGATGTTAACCAATTGGCCATTGTTGCTACACTACCAGCAAGGCCCTTTATATTCACTGGAAGAATCTGCAAGGTCATACTAAATCAATACACTAATGTAACAAGAAAAACATAAAGTATTGGTTTTCAACAGGTTACTAATGCAGGTCCTAGGAAATGGAGGAAGAATTATCATAAGGGCTTTAAAAGGAATAGGAAGAACTCCGAGAAGACTTCCTTTAACAAGGTAGAGATCAGCTTACAATCATTAATTACTTTTTTTTTTTTTCATTAATCATATATTGAAACAATCAGAAAAATGTTATATATCTAGGTTCCTGTTTCAATCCTAACTAAACTATCTAACTAGCTAAACTTTTTTTTTCTTTTTCAATAATCATATTTTCAAGCTAAACTATGTAGCCAGCTAAACTTTTTTTTTTCCTTCAATAATCATATTTCAAACAATCATATTCTCACTTGTAAGTCTAATCCCTATCTATCCTCTACCATTTGAATGTAAATCATCCCAAGATACTAACTCATATTTCTAAGGCATAGAACAATATATAATCAAACAGCAGGACTGATTCTGCCATCATTGATAGTTGTGGGGAGTTGCACTTCAGAAGCCTTCTTCTCACCCCTTTTCCTGTTTCAATACCTAATGCCTTATTACCTTATCTCTGTTGTAAGTACGAAAAAAATATATACAAAGGGACATAAAGAAGAAAATAAATGTAGAGAAGAAGAGGTACAAAAGTCGAGAAGAAGCAAAATAATATGTAAAGCCAATGGAGTGTAACGGGAATCTTTGTGATTCTCTGGCATTGGGAATGGGTAATGTTGCGCTCAACAGCACAGCTATGAATTTTAAAACAGTGTTATTACCATAAAAGCATAAAAGGACTTTTTTAAGATTAACTACATATCATGCGCCTCTAAAATATTCTTTCTGAAATTCCTCCATGCATCTCCCTCAAAGATGGAGACTAGGAACAAGATAAAGTGATATTCACATCAATATCCTGTATCTTCACTGTTTTCATCATTCCTTTCAACTCCTTGTTAGCAGATTTCAAAGCTGTCATCTGAATAAAAACAACAATCATTAGTCATGACTACAATCTCTATCATAAACCTAGCCCACTGAACATAAATTGCATTGATTATACCATATATAAAACAATAAAGCAAGTCTTTCAAGATTAATAGTATATTTAGCTGTTATCCTAAAGATGTAATAATTGGATAATTCATAATCTTCCCCATCCAAATCACCATCAACAGGTAATATATGGATGGAAAAGCTTAAAAGTTCACACGTGGAAACTTAAAAGGTTTCAAAAGCATACAGTTTGCTGCGCATCTTTGATTCCTTCCGAAGCAAAAGCAACCTGGTCAAAATTAAATGTCTGGTTGTAGAGCATGTCACGCTGTCCTTCGTACCTGATGACAAGGCCATAAAGTAAACATCAGTTTTGGAATGAAGAAAAGCACATTCATGTCTAAGAAAAACCAAATGTGAAAGAGTCACATTCTTTCCCTCGTCAAAATAGTATGTAATTTTCTACCTGGTCAAGCTTGTAATATCCTTGTTTGTCCGTGATAGACCGCTCATGGCCATCTACTATAATCTTAACACCATCCACGCCCACACCACTTTCATCAATTACACGTCCACCAACAGAAAATTCAGTAACCTGTGCAATTACAGAGGTCACTACAGATAGTAGATTCATATGGAAGAAAAGAAGATCTACATATGGTCATGAGGGAGAAGAAAAACTAAAAAACCTAAGTACCAGATGGTGTTTTGTAGATATTAACAAGACCATACCAGCCCCATAACATGACTTTAACAAAAGATAAGCAGACTAACAATATTATGCATCTCCTGCAAAAGTGCTACTTGCTCACCCTGGTAGAAGAGTGTAACGATGTAAAAAAAAAAACTGGTAGTAGAATCGTTAACATACAACTTTCTTTGCAAAGCTATAGATGTGGAGGTATAATTTTTCTTTATTCCCATGGACTATTTATTGATGTGAAAATTTTGGAACAGTTGAATCAACCGATGGAACTAATCAAATCTACTGGGGCCTATATTTTTCAACAAACTGATTCACTGGACATAATCGAATTTTGACCAGGAACTCCAAATTGAGCAAGTAGAAAGAGGTTAACATTTACTTGATTTTCATAATTGAGATAACAAAAGAAAATTATTGTACCTGGAACGTCTGTGGTACCATAACATGATGATGCTCAACAGAAACCGGCAGGGAAGGCGGTGAGACATCAAAAACTGTGTTCTCACCCTTGTAGTACGGTAAAAGCTCATACACTCCTGCAAAATGTCAAAACAAAAGAGTGCCTGTTTCATAAACAAAATCGACCTTCTGGGAGCAGCAAAAACATACGCTCACTTTATCCCTGATAAGAATGCTATTGCGTCCAATTTCACCTTCTATCAGAAAAATATGGAGAATATGACATTACTAAAACAAAGACACCACATACTGACACCATATGTTTATACATATTGCCATCAAGCTTTATTATTTTTGTTTCAAATTAATGACATGAACCTTAATATATAAAGCTAAGATGAAATCTTACTCCTCATGGAGAAATTTGGAGTATTTGCATTAGAGGTTTTCAGAACCTATCTGTGTGTGCATGCTAGAGAGAGGAGCGGGAGTTACCACAAGGTACAGATTGAAACATGAATTTCCCATCTGCATCAGAAACATGAATTTACCACAAGGTACAGATTGAAACCTTGTTGTTGCTAACCCTGCAATAACCACTAATTTCAAACCCCACAGAGAGGACAAAACTCAAACACCAAGCAATCAGAGCTGAACAACATGCAATCAGAAATGAGAACTAATTATGCAGAACCACCAATTCAAATCCCACAGAGGACAGACCTCAAACACATCATCTAAATTAGAACCTCCACCCCATTTAGTCGGTTTTGCTTCTTAAACTTCATTCCTTCTCAAAGTCATTCAAAACAAATACAATCAACCAAACCCACGCCAAAATCCACCTAATCAACCCCCATTCACATAATCACCCAACAAACCAACACCCCAAGATATCAAAATTCAACAAAAACAACCAAAATCCAACATGCAAATTCACAATTAACACAAACAAACCAAAACCCATTAAGAAAATCAAACCAAAAACACTATTACCTTCAAAAAAGCAGGAGATGCAGAGAGAGAGAGCTGCTCGAAGAGAGACGCAGAGAGAGAGAGCTGCTCGAAGGAGATGAGAGGTGAGCAAGAGGTCGAGCAGAGAAAAGCAAGCTAGAAGGAGATGGGAGGCGAGCAGAGAGGCGAGCAGAGAGGCGAGGCGAGTTCTGTTGTGAATGGGGGGAGAGGAGAGCTAAAGTAGCGAAAAACCCAAAAAATTTGGGAGCGCCAAAATGCCCGCCAATTGACTATAGCTTTTTTTATTTGCAAAGTCATTGAAAATTGACTTTTTATAGCATTGTTATAAAAAACGCTATCCGTGAATGCTATCATTGAGTATTTGTGTTGTAGTGTTTTTCCCATATGCGAAGGCAGGTGTGACTGAGAGCTACCACACTAGGAGACATCGCACATCGACTAACATTTCGATCAACCATTGGTTAGAAGCAGGATTCGAGCACATGAAGACACAAGTGGTACGGTGTAACACCAAGGCATCTCCCTTGGTAGAAAATCCACACTACTTCTCCGTGGTATGAGAAGAGATTATGAGACCTCAGCGGATTAACTACGTGCCCACCCACAACAGGTGACCACGCATAACAACAACAATCACCATGCTTGGTTGAGGTAAACATAAGAACTTTCGAAAACTCCAGTGATGGAGATCCAACTTCAGCCTTTGGAAATCCCAAAACATTTCCTTACACTATACCAAAAGGCTTGAATAGCTACACGGCTCAAAACCGTTAGTTTATTTGCCACGGCCCAAAACCGTGGCTAGAGCCTAAAACCGTCACTACACCAAAAGGCTTGATTAACTACACGGAGATGGCCACGGCTCAAAACCGTTAGTTTATTTGCCATGGCCCAAAATCGTGGCTATAAAAAGAAAATGCACCTGTTGCTTTGGCGCCATTGCAAAAGAAAATTGGCGGTCTTGCGAAAGAAAAAATTCGCGGTCTTGCGAAAGAAAAATTCCGCCTCCTTCCATTTTCATTTTAGGGAAGGAAAACAGAGGAGAGTGAGGAGCAGGGAAGGAAAGTGAGAGAGAGGGAGTGAGGAGCAGGGAAGGAAATCAAAGAATCTCTCCATTTTCATTTCAAATCAGGGTGAGGAGCAGGGAAGGAAAGCAAAGAATCGCTCCATTTTTGTTTCAAATCAGGGTGAAGAGCAGGGAAGGAAAGCAAAGAATCGCTCCATTTTTGTTTCAAATCAGGATGAAGAGCAGGGAAGGAAAGCAAAGAATCGCTCCATTTAGGTTGGGTAGGTTTTTTTTCTTTGGTTCGACTGTTTATTTGTTTTAAGTTTATCAAAAGAATGGGTTTTGGGTTTTGGGGTGCAAGGGTTAGGGTTCAAGAACCAACGCTACTCTCTCGTCTATAAACCCAATCGATTGAGCTTCTTCACTCAGATTCAGTGAATTCAATCAACCCAGTTGTTGCAATCGATACATTCAATCGATTGAGGTGTCAGAGCATCTGAGCGACTTAGTTTAGGGTTTGTAAATTTCTTTAATCAATTTTGCTTGATTTGTGTTTCTTTATTGTAATTTGCATATTGTTTTGAAATTAATCTCATGTTTACCACTTCATAACAAATTTTCCCATGTAATTTTGTGGTGGCTGTGAAATGGGGTTCTCTTGAGAGAGATAAAGATTGAATCAAAACTTTGGATGAGTCCATTTCAGTGTTGATCTTCCCTATCAGTGTTGATGTTGGATTGATTTCACAGTTTTATGTGTAAAAGAATGAATTGATTTTGACTTTCTTAAAATTTGATCTTGACAGGGAATATCTACTAGTGAAACTTGGATCAAGCAGTCAAGGAGAAGGTAGGTAATTAAAAAAACATTTTTTTATTAGTTTGTATGACTTTATTGTCGAATTCGTAAGAACCAATAAGGAGAATGAAATTCATTTTGGACCAAAAAGAGATGGCCTAAGTTAGTGATTGCGAAATGGTTTTACCTTGAGAAAGAAATCTTAAATATTGCTGCTATGTTCTGTATTTTTCCTGTGATGGATGGCCTGGTAATAAATTTGATACGATACATACATTGATCTAAGATATTCAAATATAAGATGATGTAGGGATCTACCGTCCTTGTACACGTGACACGAATAAATGGATAGATGATAACCAATAGCTTGCAAATATGTTTTTTTTGTTTGGAAAGCGAGCAGGGGTTTTGAGAATCTCCAAACCTTTTATTAATAATAAAAATAAAGGATGATGAAGCTTACAATCGCTCAAGAATTCACTAGTGCAAATATATGTTACAATGGAAGTGTTTTTGGGACCTCCTAGTTTGGATAAATCTTATTTATGTCTTTTATATGCTTAAATGTGTAATGTATATTATCTCTATATTATTTTCTACAATGTATCTTACGGTACACGAAACAATTCGATACATGTATCTTAAATTTAGGTTTCGATATACGATACAATAAATGTTTGATAACTGTGGGCATGTATTTGTTTGTCATGCTTTATGTTAGTAATTCCCAAACTCGAACACAAGAAGATCTTTGTATAAAAATCGTTGGTTCATGTAATAGTATAAATTACGAGAACAAAACGGTTTAATGCAATTAGAACGGAAACCCAGAATTCTAAAAGGAGTAGAGTGTATTTTTGTGGTGCACTGCGGCAGTTATACTGAACATGAATTTAAATACGAAAAAAAGATAGTCTGAAGATCTACTTCAGATTTTTATTTATTTTCCCTGCATTCTGTTATCTCCTTTACATGGAAGAACATTGTTGGAAACATGAAGAGTTCATTATCTTTGATAAATGTTAAATATCTACAGAGAAGGAAAAATAAAAATGTCCTCTGCCATCGTTGAAGTCGAATTTGGTTGCCTCACTGGTTGATGCTTTTATGGAAAAAGTAAAACTAACCGGATCCTTTTGTATATGGGCAAGTCTTCAGAAAATTGATGGTGATAACTATCCTGAGGTATTAATTTGTTGTTGTTGTTGTTGTTGTTGTTGTTGTTGTTGTGTTTGTTGCTATTGTTTTAGTTTGTTTCTGGATTTTAGATAGAATGTGCAACTTCGTAAATCACATAGAGGTTTTGCTATTCTGCAGAGCTTGAACCGCATGTTCATCATAAATGCGGGTCCTGGGTTTAGAATGCTATGGAACACTGTGAAAGGTTTCCTTGATCCGAAAACTACGTCAAAGATCCATGTAAAACATCTCCTTTCTTTGAGATGGTGCTTTTGATCAAGGAGTCACTTAACTAATGAGAGGTTTCTTCCTATCAGGTTCTTGGAAGCAAGTTCCAGAGCAAGTTACTTGAAATAATTGATGTGAGGTAAATTACTGCAATCACTGCATTATGATGGCATTGCCACACCAAGCCCCACTCTCGTCACCCACACATATACACACACCAACACACATTGCAGTCTGAGACGTGTCTAGGTTTTTTGACTATCAGATTTATGCATGTGGGCTGTGGCTTGAAGTATGGAAGTGACTACTCACAGAATGGTTACAAGTCCTACATACTCTTCTTTAAATTTCCGTATTTTGTGGTTTGATTATTAGGGCTGTGTTTTAAGTTTATTAAGTTAATCGGTTTGGATTCTGAAATGGGTGATTTACGCTTGTGGCATAACAGGTGATTTTTGCTTTTTTTTGGGTGGTTGCTTTGAAAGAGGAGAATGACAGAAATGACAAGGCGACACCATAATTTTGGTATATATTTCTGTACTGACCTTTTGGTGTCCTAGCTAGTGAATTAAACTTATGTTTGATCCCTAAATTTTGATGGTGGTTTTCCAAATTTAAGTCAACTATTCTAATTACACAATTCCTCTAATCCAAAATTTGTACTTTTGGGTTTGCAGTATCAGGGGAAGGACGAGGATGTTGATGTAGTAGATCAGTTAAGACCTTACCTGGACTAGATCGGATTCTGTCAAGCCCTTGGTCAAAGCAGAGAAGTTCCGCTGGAAAGGAGATTGTAACAGAGGAAATGCTTGAAGATTTCTTGGCAGATGTAGATGAGAAAATTGCAGCATCAATAGAGAAGCTGATGACTCCTCCACCAACTGTTAATACTTTTTGCGTGGCTAGTCCTGTTAATACTGCTTCTGGAACTACAAGGAGTACTTAGGCCTGTGAGGATGTCTCCCAGCTCCCAAAAATTCAGTACCCCTCCAAAGAAAGGAGAGAATGAGCTTCCGCCAGCCATGTCAATAGAAGAAGCAATTGAAGCTTTTGAAAATTTGGGCATATACCCTCAGATCGAGCAATGGCGAGACCGCCTCAGGCAATGGTTTTCTTCATTCCTGTTAAATCCACTGCTCAATAAGATTGAAACCAGTCATATACAGGTTTGTCATTGTTATTTCGTACTTTGTATTTCTAGAGTTTAAGAACTAAAGGGGTTTCAGTCAAATATTACCAAGACACATATATTTGTCTGTGCACAAGCAGGGAGATAAGATAAACCACTTGGGGTTTCAACATATTTTTTTAATTGAATTCTTCTTCTACAAGTTTCTTTTGTTACATGCTTCCATGACTTGTCAATGTAGCGTCATGCAATGTAGCGTCCATGACTTCTACAAATTTAATAGATACTTGGCTTCATTTGAATACAATTCCAAGGTTTCATTTTACGGTTGATTTTGTATTTATCTAGCATATAGTTTGTGGAATCCTATTCGTGCCGGAGGCATGACACGGTAGCCGTGTCGTAGGCACGAGTACACGCCACATGGCAAGTGGCTGGTCGATCTTAGTAAGGACTGATTTTGCAGGTGTGGGGCTGTGATTTTGCTGCAGCAGCAAAAAAAATGTAATTTTTATTTCAATTATATTAATTTGCAACGGTTTCAAACCCTCGCAACAAACCAGATTTCTTTTTTTTTGAATTTTGTTTTGACTGGCCACGGCTTAAAACCGTGGTACTTCATGCTTGCCACGGCTTAAACCCGTGGCCATCATGCTTGCCAAGGCTTAAAACCGTGGCCATCATGCTTGCAACGGCTTAAAACCGTTGCCATTATGCTTGCAACGGCTATGAGACCAAAGCAATTCAAAATAAGTGATATATGTTGCCACGGTTATGGAACGTGGAGCATCTAGCCATGCCGGGTAGCCGTGGCTAAATGCAGAAAAGCATCAAGCATCATCGAACATAAAACCATGTGTTGCCACAGTTTATAGCCGTCAATGGTGATTTGGCGACGCCTCAAATGGCCAGGCCTCTAAGCCGTGACAATAGGTTACCCCCATGGTCCCAAAATGTTGCTGATGAGTATTTTTGGTGTAGTGTTAGCGTTTGGAAAACCCAAAGCATTTTCTCCAGACATTACAGGAAATAAACTCAGCAAAAGATGGTTCCTACAACGATTGGAAAACACCATTGTATAGACATAGTTGTTCACCAAACGGGCACTTCAGCATTAACTGCCAAGCATTGAATGTCGTATGGGAAAATGAAAGACGACGGTTCCCAATGAAACTGCACATATCACGTCAATCAATTAATGGCGCTGCATGCAACCCCATCAATTGATGGGGAGCAACCAATATGCTCAAACGTCACATAGCCTACACCATACGCGTGTCACCGCGTGATCTACGCCATACACGTAACGCACCACGCAGGAAACCCTAGCTCTTCCTCGGCGGGCCCTTGGGCTAACCTGTTATCCGAACAACACCCTGTCGCATGCTTGGCACGAGCACTCAAGGATCCTAGTCAACTTTGACGTACAGACTTTACCACTCGCCAAGTTAAGGTAACTTTGTCCACACCCTGGACAACTAGGTTCGCACACCCCTCAGTAGGTGGAACCTCTGATCAAATCGGGCAAGCTTAGTCAGCCAACACTGATGACGATAGCTTCTGGTTCACTCCGATACATAGTTTGCTTAGTGCAGACATCGACGGTTTAGGAAGTTGGAGTCTAATCAGTGTTGCCACGTCTGGTGATGACGACTCGCCAGGGATCACTTCCCCATTTGTGGTCAGTGTTCGCTGAACCTAATTAGGTAAGCCTAGCTGGTGACATCCAACAACGAAATCTTCTGATCAAAACCTGGACTTGTAGCCCCCAATGCGAGGGTGTAGATAGTCTAAAAGGTGGGAGCCTAGTCAGTCCCAAACTGATTCCGATGGCTCACCATGGGCCCAGTGCTTTTCAACATGGCTGCCAAATCATCAAACCTAGACTTGTAGCCCGCGCTGCGAGGGTGTAGATAGTCTAGAAGGTGGGAACCCAGTTAGCCACGACCTGATTCTGACGGTTTGCCATGGTATCATTACTTTTTAGCGTGGGCGCTGAACCCTCCCAAATTTGTAGCTTGGTGCACTCAGGTGTAGATAATTTGGATGGTGGGAGCCTAGTCATTCCCGAACTGAATGTGATGGCTCGTCACGAAACCACTGCTATTTAGTGTGGCCGCCAAAACCCACTCGAACACGTAGCCCTTATCGCGCGGGGAGGGTGTCGATGGCTCGAAAGGTGGAAGCCTAGTAAGTCCCGAACTAATTTTAACGGCTTGCCACGGGACCACTGCTTTTTATTCTGGTTGCCAAACCTTTACTCCCCGAATTTGTCAACCACTTTGCTCGGTCATAAATATTCGGAAAGTGGAAGCCTAGTCAGTCCCGAACTGATTCCAACGGCTTGCCACGGGACCACTGCTCTTCAGTCTGGTCGCCAAATCCTTAATCCCCGAATCTATCGACCGCTGTACTCAGTCATAAATGATTCAGAAGGTGAGAATCTCAAACAACTCTCCACACGATCTTTGTTCTCCCTTAGGACTGCGGACGCAAATGTGAACTTAACTGAGTCAGCGCCTTCACACTCAAATGGATTGACATTCTAACATTAGAAAAAGGGCATTTGTGCTGATACAAGGATAGTACAACTGGTGCCCAGATGAAAGCTAATTAGGACGCCAATCTGAGCTTATGGCGCCTGACTCGGTGTGAACACTCTGACACATATTTTCGGCCACCACAACTTGCCTGTAGCAACATCTACAACCAACTAGTCAGACAAACAAGAAAAAGATCAAGCAACTTACGTATTGGACATGACATAACTCGGGTAACTCAACCCCCAGTTAAATTGTTTGCAATATGCCAGCTATCAGACATAACTACACCGCAATGACCCCGAGTATTTCACCATACAAAGCAGTCAAGCTCTCTGCCGTAGACAGACCAGACAATGTCCTATTGATTCAACCAGCCTATGCCAAAATAAGACGACAAGGCATAACGAAAAACATACAATAGAGACACCAAGTATGAAACGAAAAATGTTGTTTTCATTAATGGCCAAGACAAAAATGAACAAACACACAAAGGTTGCTCCTAATCATGAGAAGGTACAGAAATAGAAGAGCTAAGCCTAAGGGGAACATGGGCAGAAGTTGCATATGTATGCACTTCAACCATGACGCCAGGGATCGAACTGTCCTCCTCGCCCGACGACTCAGAGGTAACAGACAAGTCCAAATATGACATCTTCTTGTAACGGCTAAGATCCCACTCCGGATGCTCCTCCTTCATCAGCGCCAAAAGCTCCTGCCGGCTATGAACAACCCAGCGGAACTAACATTTGCCTTGTTCCTGGAGAAGCTATTTTTCTCGCACCTTTGCATCAATAAGGCCACGCTCCAGTAGCTTCAACTTGCCAGTTAGAGCCTTGGCTTGAGGCTGCTTTGTGGCCAGACTGCTCTTCACATCACTGAGTTCATGCCATCCTAGTTCGAGTTGGTCCTCATCCTTCCTCACTTCTCGAGCATAGAACTCCACATCAGGTTCCAACTACTTCTCAACAGCCTAATCAACTCCTTTCGAAGCACTTTCCTCAGCAAGAGACTGTAGCTTAGAATGCATCTTAGTCGCAGCTTCCTACACAACCCCGACCTCTAGGCGAAGTCGGCTCAACTCTTTCTTTAGTCTGTCCCTTTCAGACACCGCCTCAGTCAGATTACGCTCAAGGTCCTCCAGGCAAGCCTGAACTGTTTCTCAAGCGAACGAACCTTACACCGAAAATACTTCGAATCCGCAGAAGCTAAGAAACAATACTTCTGCCAAAACTTGAAAGCATTAGGCAGTTTACCAAAGCAACTCGGCAACTTCATCTTGTAAACAACATTGCTCTGCAGTCGAGGACCGGTCGGCAACTAGATCACTCGCAAGGTCAAACTAACGTTGGCCTCTTTAGCACAGAGCAAAATCATGAGAATGATCTTGTATCCATTGCGTCCCGACTGAGCTGGAGGAATTTCCAAGAAATGCAAGAACTACCAAATCACGTCCAGAATCGGGAAGCGCACTTCAGTTTGAAGCATCCATCGATGCAAACAGGTGAAACCGGCTGGAGGTGACAATGGCATCTGGTCGCTCGTCAAAATGAACAACGGCAAGTCTTTAGAAACTCTACACCTTGCATGGGTTTTAGCGAGACCAGGCTCAGACAACAGCCTGTCTTCAAATAACTCTAGGCCCTTGGCCAGAATAAAGTCATCAAGAAGGTTTTCTCGAGCCATGAAGAAGACGAACGAACCTTTTAGAACAATATCTTCAAAAGCAAGTGAAGCTAAAAGGTCAACCTCAACACTGTGGATGACCTATATAGAGGACAGGTTTTCGCTTTTTTTTGCCGAACCGTCGCATGCCCAATTAATGCAACATAAGGCTCAAGCAACGATTAAGACTCAGTCATCATGAACATCGCATCCCTTCAAGAAATGACATAGCGAACATATGTGACGGCTCACTAACTCGAGGGGAGTAGCTGATGATACATAAAAATAGTCACACTACCGAGCTGAACACGTGTCATGATGATATCGAGGAACTATAGGCCCAAGCATCAGCCCAACACAGATCTAGCCCAAGCGGATCTAAGCCCACTCAACTTCAGTCCATCAAGCGGACCTGGACTCTCACAACATGCTAGGCCCACACGACTCACAGTTATCCACGATACCCATAAGCCCTCTTCAGGCAAGTATCTCGAGGATCAACTTCGGACGGGCAACTACAACTTCTATTTGCTTCCAACTATGAAGCAAAAACTAAAGTATCTTCCACACAGGAAAACTCCCTTCTACCGATTGCTCTGGGATTGGGAACTATCTTCCGTATCTCTAGGAGTGCAGAGCTAACATGGAACTTCCTTCCTACAGCACGACTCTCAATTATAGAGGGATCTCCACAAAGATCTCCTCCCTATACAACGCTTATGATGGACTAGTTGAACCAGAACTCCTTGCACTATAAATAAGACATGAGGTTGGTAAGCTAAGGTACACTACAAAATTCCTGTTACAACATTACACCTTCCTCAGATCCTTGTCTGACTTTAGCATCGGAGTGTCATCGGCCACCCCACGGTGGTCTGTGGCTCACGTGTGTTACTTGTGCAGGTTAGCAGGTTAGTTGAACCAGAACTCCTTGCACTATAAATAAGACATGAGGTTGGTAAGCTAAGGTACACTACAAAATTCCTGTTACAACATTACACCTTCCTCAGATCCTTGTCTGACTTTAGCATCGGAGTGTCATCGGCCACCCCACGGTGGTCTGTGGCTCACGTGTGTTACTTGTGCAGGTTAGCAGGTTAGTAGGAACAAGATCAAAACAGAGAACGAAAATCGACAACATCAATCATCTTACTAATTTTTGGCATTAATATGTCAATACACATAAGATACAAACCATGAATTGCAAATCTTAGTGGATTTAGTTGTACTTTCTAAAATTTTGTTAATTTTTGGGTTATTTTCATTTTGGCCCTCATTAGTTTAGGACTATTTGTGTTTGGCACCCAAAAGTTCTAGTATTCCAGTTAGACACCCAAATTTGAGTTTTGACTATTAGGTCAATGATATTGACCGACTTAAGTCATCCATATTTTTCTAAAAGACCAAATTGCTCATGCTTTTAAAGTCGACACATGACTATTTTGTCTCAATTTTTTCGAGATGAGCAAAATATTGTGCATCTTGATGCAACCCTAAACCCATCTTCCCCTAGTTATCTTTTTTTTTTTTCCTACAACTACTCCGCCCCCCCCCCCCCCCCCCCCCCCCCCGCTTATTCACTCCCTTCTGTCCATCAAATGAGACAACTTGGGTTTGGTGCGGAGAGGGGGAGAAGAATGTAGAAATTGGCGACCATGTTGACAGAGGAGTGGTGAATGACACATTGTTTTGGTGTAAGAGGATAGAAAGAGAGTAGTTGAGAAAACACTCCTTCTACAAAGCCTAGAAGACGTTGTAGGCAAGCACAACATTACCATCTTTGCACCCAGACATGAAGCTTTCTCTGGCAATTGAAGTCTTATGTTAGGGAAGAATATGGTGTTGTGATATCTAGATTGGCTGGAAGTCTGTGTCTGTTGATCTTATGCTTGTTTGATTTGCTTGGAATGGGTTGTTTAATTGGCTGGAAGTCTTATGTTAGGGAAGAAGATGGTATTGTAAAAGAACTCTCCCTCATCTGCAACCTGATATTGAGATTTTTTATTGTTTGATGTTCAGAGATGGGAAGACTTCAATTCGATTTATTGTGTACCATACTAATGAAAACAATATTAAGGGAAAAAAAACCTAAGGTGGTTAGACAAAATGAATCCCACCAATTCCACTGTTTATTCATATGTTATGATAAATCTTCATTCGGTAAGTATTATAAACTGTTAGAGGGG
Source organism: Berberis vulgaris (assembly GCA_963556465.1). Taxonomy (NCBI): domain Eukaryota; kingdom Viridiplantae; phylum Streptophyta; class Magnoliopsida; order Ranunculales; family Berberidaceae; genus Berberis; species Berberis vulgaris. The sequence goes on along the minus strand of OY747136.1, from coordinate 53,868,928 downwards.
TTAATCAATGAGAAAAACTGCAAAGATGTATTTGAGGGATGTACATTAGCTCAAATAAGATTTAAAGAGCCTTACTTGTCATGTGCACATTGTGAAGTCACAGCATTGGCAGTAATGCTACTCTTACTGAAGTATCTTACAATACTAACTATTCCAAGGCTAAGTTTACTATAACTTATACGATGCTATTAAATAGAGGTCAAGTTAGCTATACAATTCTAGCAGGAATTTATTCTTTTTATAGATCTTCATTGTATATGATGATGATATTAAATTTATTTGTATTCTTTTGGGTGGCATTCCCTGATGAAATAGTATTTTATAATGAAAGAGTTCCTTTGCATGTTTTTAAAAAAATAAAAATAAATAAAGTTGCAGATGATGGAGAGAAGATAACTTGGGAAAGATGGGTTAGGTTCATCAAGATGCATATTGGTTTGGCTCATCTTGAAGAGATTTTGACATGGGAAATGTGGTATTTTAGAAATATTTGGATGACTTAAGTCGGTCAATATTGTTGATCTAACAGTCAAAACTCAAATTGGGTGTCTGACTGAAATACATGAACTTTTGGGTGCCAAACAAAAATAGACCTAAGCTAAAGGGGGCCAAAAGGGAAATAACCCTTAATTTTATGTTAAGTTGTTCCCACAATGTAAGAGCAAAAGTTGATGTGCACCTATCATGCCCCAGTAAAAGTAATTGCCAGGAGACAATTATAAAGAATTCTAATTATATAATATAGGGGTGGGCAATGTCGTTTCGGTTCGATTTTGAGTCCCAAACCGATTTCATTCGGTTTGCCCAAAACCCAAACCCAAACCCAAACCGAATTTTGTATTTGTAAACCGATGAATTCGGTTGAACCAAATTTCGGATCGGTTCGGTTGGGCCGAAATTTCAGGCTCAAGCATTTGAAAGACTTTCATTAAAACATGTCCAATTTTTTTACAGGGCCAATTTTTTTACATACCCAATTTTTAACCCAAAATTGAAAACTTTGAGAGAAGGGGGTGATTCAGTGCAACAGGGTGTACTACAGTGCATTTGTTGCACTAATCAAGTATTGACACCTACCTGTTATTTAGTTATTTATATATATCTAATTAATCAGTCGGTTCGGTTATAAATCTGTTGGTTCAAAACCGTACACCGATTTCGAACCGTTTATAATCGGTTCGGTTCGGTTTAAATTATTTTCTTTCTACTCATATTTCGGTTCGATTACCGAACCGAATTTGAAAACCGGTTCGGTCGGTTAACCGAGTTTAAATCGGTTTTTGCCCACCCCTAATATAAAACATAATTATACAATTTATTTTTCTAATTTGTAGAGTCAATGAGTATTACAATAACTAAAAAAAATGGATTTTATTGGTGATGTAGTCGAATCCTGTTCCCCTTGACCTAGACATGGACCTGCATAGGGAACGCATGTGATCCAAGGACCACCGTTGTGGTGGTCAATGTCACTCCGATGCTAAAGTTAGACAATACTTGAGAAAGGCTTAAAACTGTAAATTGGGTTATGTAGCGTACATTTCATCATCAACTTTGTGTCTTATTTATAATGCAAGAGTCCTCGTTCGGCTAGGCCTTTGGTGGCGTAGTTTAGGGAAAGAGATCTTACTTGAGATCATTTCCTTGTTAGGAGTTGTCCACATAAGAGAATTTCCCTACACAACTTGTGTTCCTAGATATGTGGGAGATGTTTTCCTTTTGGAGTGTTCTTTATGCAAGGAAGTTTCCATGCACGACTTATACTCCGGTATATGTTTCTTAGTCAGGACCAATGTATTGTTGGCCTGCCCATCATAGGTGATCCCCCATATACTTGCCTGATTAGGCCATACGGGTATTGGGCTTTACCGTGTGACGTGTGGGCTTAGTATGGCGCTGCAATTTGGATCCAACCTTCTGGATTTTTTCGAATTGGGCTTAATGTTGTCTGGACCTTGCTAGATTTGGTGGGCAATCGGGCCAACTTTATTCTATTGACGAGTTCATCATGTTGTGGGTACGACGTGGATTAAAGGACGGTTTGGTGTATCATGAGTTGTTCCCCCCGAGTTAGTGGTCCGTCGAGTCGGTCCACTAAGTCATTTTTTAGGAACTGTACAATCGTGATGATTGAACCCAAAAAATGTCTTGAACGGCGCACATTATTAAGTAAGTGATAGCTCGAAAAAGGTGGGCGCGAATCCCTAGCTCTATATAAGTTGCCTTCTATGCAAAGGAGAGTTTTTTTACTTTTGTAATTTTCCTGAAACTCCTTTTTTCTTTCTTGCTTCTGTGTTCTTGTTGCAAGTGCATTCAAAAATTCACATTTTCTTTCATGGCGGACAATGTGAAACTCACCCCCGGACAGGAGTCGTCCCATGCTTGCTCTTACTTTTACCGAGAGTAGAAGGTTGGCAAATCCGATTTGGTTAAGCTCCGGGGCGAATACTAGATTCCTGAAGACTTGGAACTTTCCCCCTTGGGCACTATCCAAAGTCCGTTAACGTCTCGGCAAGATTCATCGCCTTGCATAAAGGTATGTTTCAATCTGAGCTTCGCTTTCTAGTTTCGAAAGGTATTTGACACTTCCTAGCATATCTTCACATTCCTCCCGTTCAAATGGTGCCAAAGGGATTCAGGACCTTGATTGTTGTTCATATCAGGGCGAAGGATGTTGGCCTTCGGTTAGCTCCGCATCTGATCCATCAGCTGAACGGTCATGGAGCCTGTTAGCTGAGTACGCCAGATCGCTTGGGCTCTCTGTTGGATGATTTCAAGTCTTGGCAGAAGTATTGTTTTTTGGCTTATTTGGACTCTTAGTACTTAAGTTGGAGGGATGTCCGGTTGTCAGATACTTCAAATTCGATCGCAATGAGTGTAATATCCTTCCTTCTTTTTCTCGTCTAATATATGTGGATACTGACATGGCATTATATTATTCTTTGCACGGAAATTTGTAACTCCAACTCTTACTGAGGAGAAGGAGTCTTTGAAAAAGACGTTCAATAAGCTTCCTTTTATGACCATTGAGAAGGTTATGGCTTTGAGCAACATCGTGAGCAGTGGGTTGTTCGAGTACTTTCATGTAGCTCCTACTTTGTTTAGGTCATTGCCAAGAAAGGCTGGTAGTAGTCATTAAAAGAAGAGTAAGCTCACGATCGCTAGCCCTACAAGGCAAGCTGATTGAAGATGGCTATGCCACCCATTGGTCTGTCCAAGAGGAAGCGAGTTGGTCGCAAAATTGATTCCTCTTCTAATTCGCTGATTCTGCTGGAGAAGGAAGTGACCGTCGTGAAGTCTGGACCCAACCAATCTACTCGAGAGATTGTTCTAGGAGAGTAGGGTGGTGTGCTTGAGCTTCCTGCTTCGGTAGTTGTTCTGGAGGGGGATTGTTCAGATGTGGCGGACTCGATGAGGTCGAAGCTTTGCGCCTTGTCGAGTCCGCAGACATGGGTCTTACCTCCGAATCTACTGATGCACCTCTTTCTGTTGAAGCTGCCGCTTTTGGGAGTGGATCTTCTCCCTTTCTCTCGCCCTTAGACCCCGGTGTTGAGTTTCCATTTAAGAAGGCCTCGGCTGCGGAGCTGGTATCTTTGAAGAGTGTGTCAACATCTAGGGGCAAAATGGGTGTGTCGACATGCAGGGGCGAAATGGGTGTGTCGACATCCAAGTGCGAAATGGGTGTGTCATTAGATCGGAGTGACTTGCACCCTGACACTCGTGGTAGAGTACATGCTTTGGAGAATGCTTTTGCTAAACTGCGGAAGTCATATTCGGATGCGCTCTATTGGACAAATTCCTTAAGCAAGCAGTTGGAGGAGTGTGGTGTTGGGACAGACTCCGAACCGTTGCGGGTCGCTCGGGCTAATTTTGAGGCCAAACTGAATTTGACCAAGGCTGGCTTGGTGTCCGCTGAAGCGGAGTTGGGCGCACTCGGGAGGAGTTGAAGCCAGTGGAAGAGATGACGAGCAAGGCTCAGGTTGATCTGCAAGCCCGAGCCATTGAACAAGAGCGAGCTAAGTCCGAGTGGACTGCCTTGCGCCAGGAGTTTGAATCTGAGGTGGCTGACAGGCATCGTTATACCCATGAAGTGGAGACTCAAGCTGCGTCTGTGTTGGCTGAACTAAATCTGCTAAAACATCAACTGACGGAAGAGCAATCTCATGTGGTTGCGCTCTCAAACAAGCTGACAAAGGTGGAACCAGTTTAGTAGAGCCTAAAGCTCAGGAACAGGAGCAACATGCAACTTTGGAATTCCCTGAGATTGTCAGGGGTAGGCTAGAACTGCTAGGTCTGATCGAAGAAGAAAACCTTGAGCTTGACTTTGCGCGCTACAAGACGGATGCTTATTGGAAGATTGACGAGATAGAAGCTTTTAATCCTGCATCTCCGACTAGCAATTCAGGACAGGCTTAAGATGATGCTAACTTATCCCTTGCAGTCCCTTATGATGTAACTGGTTCTTCAGCCTTTGGAGCAGATTCTCCAAAAAATAGTTGTAATCCTTAAGATGTGACTTAAAAAAAGTTGGTTAAGTAGTCTTTCTTACTTGTACTTTCTAAAGTTTAGCTGTGTTGTCACGTTATTGCGTCGGTCTCCTAGATTCATTACTTGCATAGTAGATTCTGAAGTCATTGTACTTTGGATTACTTAGATCACTTTAATCTGCTTATGGCAGACTAGACTGTAGGTTGGGCCAGAAGCCATTGTCATCAGTCGGAACTGACTAAGCTTTGGTCAGGTTCGGCGATCATTGTCATTACTGACTAAGCTTTGGTCAGGTTCGGCGATCATTGTCTGTGGAATAACAATGATCCTTGGCAAGCCATCGTCATCAGGCTGCATGAGCACTGACTAGACTCCCACTTTCTAGCCCATCATCATCCGCGCTCGGTAGACTAGGTGTTAGAGTGAACCAAAAGCCATCGTCATCAGTCGAAACTGACTAAGCTTTGGTTAGGTTCGATGATTACTATCTGTGGAAGGACAATGATCTCTGGCAAGCCATCATCATTAGGCTGCATGAGCACTAACTTGAGTCCCACTTTCTAACCCATCGTCATCCGTCACTACACCAAAAATCCCCATTAGCAACGGTTCTAAACCGTGGGCGTAACCCATTGTCACGGCTAAGAGTCGTGGGCTACAGAGGCGTCGCGAAATTCTTTGTAACGGCTATAAATCGTTGCTAAACATTGTAGCAACGGTTTTATGCTTGAGCAGGGGTGGTGATTTTCAGCATTTAGCCACGGTTTTAAACCGTTGCAAGAACAATAGCAACGGTTTTTAGTCGTGGCAACAATAGCCACAGTTTGAAGCCGTGATAAAGTATGGATAATAGCAACGGTTTTAAACCGTGGCTAACAAGGTAGCAACGGTTTTAAGCCGTGGCTAACCCTGGCCACGGTTTTAAGCCGTGGCTAAACAGTGAGAAATAAACCGTGGCAAACATCATAGCAACGGTTTTTAGCCGTGTCAATTCATGGCCACTGTTTTAAGCCGTGGCAACTGATGAAGAAAGCCCACGGTTTCTAGCCGTGGCAAGATGCAACCACGGTTGTAAGCCGTTGGCAGTTAAAACAAAATTCAAAAAAAAAAAAGAAATCTGTTTTGTTGCAACGGTTTCAAACCGTTGCAAATTAATATAATCGAAAAAAAAATTTATATATTTTTTTTGCTGCTGCAGCAGAATCACAGCCGTGGCACCTGCAAAATCAGTCCTTACTATGGTTTGTGTCATGCCTCCGGTACGAATAAGATTCCACAAACTATATGCTAGATAAATACAAAATCAACCGTAAAAAGGAACTTGTCAAGTTTTGACGCCAAACAAAAACATGTAAACAAATAGCACTAATGTACAATAACAGGATTAACCTGAACAAATGGAACCTTGTTATATCATGTTTCGCTCGCATCTAAAACAAAAGAATTTCTCTATGTTTTTTCCAACAATACAAATCCACCTAGTTATAATGTAAGAAAATACATTGATGCCCTTAGGAACAGGCCCCATTTCTTTCGGTAGTTGTTTGTTCAATATACTGAAAATGATGAGAATGCAGCACCTGGTAGTTGCTTGTATATGGCACCGGTGATGGTTGATACAACGACACACTTTGCACCCCAGAAACAAGCAATGTATGCGCATTCTCCTGTCCAACATACTGCTGCCCATACTGGCTCAGACCTTCAGAGCCTTGCAGTATAAAAATTAGTCAGTACTCAATGACAGACAAACATGACCTATAAAGATTGCTAATAAACCAAAGCTGATGATGAAAATGATGAAACACTGGCAACTCTTTGGAAAATTTACCATTCTCTGAATCTTGGTAATCAGACAATCTTCCCAGCTTCCAATCAATGAGAACACCATCTCCCCAGTATGAAACAACCACTTGAGCTGAAAAAGAAACAAGGATCACCTGTTCAATTCATTACAAGTGCCAAATCCCACAGAGTGTAAAAATCATGAAAATAGAATATAAAAAGATAAACCAAAAACCCATCTCAATATATCAACTCTATCAAGTTCAAAGACCTACATGAACTGAATAACGAAACCGCATTGAAGCTAAAGCAGATGAACAATCGCAAACAACGGAAAAAAAAAAAGGTGCTGAAGATGCAAAAAACAGTAAAATTTCAGTGAAGTAATATGTATGACCAATATAATATTATGATTTATTCCACAGTTATTGTTATTATAATATTATGATTATTATTTAATCAGGATTTTTGGCAATATGTCTTCAAGATTTTATTTTTGAAAGGCAATATGTCTTCAAGATAGTCAAACAGAGGAAAAGAAAAGAAAGAACTGAAACTGAAACCCTTGAATTGGTATATAGCAAGATCTCAAGTGATCAAAACAAAAGGTTAAAAAACTAGAGTTTGCGTCACTATCATCGCAAGGACGTAGAAGAGATGATGCCTCACCCTTTTGGATTGAATTCAAAGGTACCTGACTGGTAAAGGTTCTGTTACAGATAACAAATGGCAGCTGATGAGTTTTAAGTTATGAAAAAAATACACTTGATCATAACGAATGCAAAACTTACTTCAGCAAAAAATTCTTCAGATCCAGCTCGTGCAATCGGAGATGAAATTTGACGAAGATGAGCAATTGGGCTCAGTAAGGCAGCCGATCTCAACATGTCCAGGAGCTTGTTTTGGGAGAATGAGGCCAAAGCAATCAACGTACCCTAGGAACACCATGGTCCAATCTCAGTGAGCCAACTGAGCATATTCAAAATACAAAAATCCAAAAACAAAAGAAAGCATATATGGCTATGTGGAGATTTACCAGGGAATGCCCAACATAGTGAAGCTTCTGACCAGTTTGATCATTCACATACTGGACAAGAGCTGGGAGCTCGAACATCACTAATTGATCCCATGCCCATTGCCAATAAGTCTGCAAAAATAAGAATCAATCAATCTGCCAGAAGTCTAATCACACAGTGAAGGATCCATGAAATTAATAGAAGAATACCCGGTCATCCGCACTAAGAGAAGTGTGTCCACGGCTATAAAACATAAAGTGAATTGAATCTGGAGGTTTTTTCATCATAGAACTAAATCATACTTAACCAGATAATCATTTTTTTGCAATGTATTAAATCCTCCAGGCATTCAAAGAGAACATGACTGACCAGGAAGAAATTATGGACATTTTTATCTGTGCTATCTTGAAAACAGGCGGTTTTGAAAGATAGGAGCATCTGGCAAATATAGTACTAACTATACTATTCTATTGAGTTTGCAGATATAATCAGAACCTAGCCAATATTTCATTCTTCCCTAAAACTCAATTTATTCTTAAGCTAGTATTGGTTATTTTCCAACACCAAAGGTAAGGGATACAAACACAGAATGTAACATAATGTAGAATCAAAATAAAATATTATTCCTCCTTACCAATTGTCGGGTGCCCACATTGACCAGATCTGTCCGTAGACCATAACCCACCATTATGCCTATCTTCTTCTACTCCTGCCTGCAGCCTTGATGCCATTGAAAACTGCCTCGCCAGCAGTGCTCTTGCTGAAGACGGAGCTGCTGATCCAGAGATGTCTGACCATGCTTTGCAGCTGACAAATGTTACAATAGGAGCAAATTGGGAGGGTGCCATTCACAAGATAATTCACTGCAGCACCCTTGTAAAGGTCGAAAGTCTAACAAATAGACATAGTAAATGATCTTGGTGCATATAAACCAATCATCAATTTCTTTGTCTAACTTTGCATTGTTGACTATAACATTGAACAAGAACAAATACAGCAAGCAAACAAGAACAAGAACAGCAAGCAAGCACCTGACAGCAACAAGAACAAATACAGCAAGCAAGAACCTGATAGCAGGAACATGAACTTGTGGAATTTTTTGTTGGCACTTGGCACCATTTGTTCTTGTTCCTGATAACATACAAAACTCAAAACATGGAATTTTTATATAATTAACTGATTAACATATAAAATTCAAAATATACAAATTGGTCAAGCAAAACATACAAAACAGAGCATTTCATTCACTTTCACAAGTGTCTTCAGTATATACAGAGTAGATAAACATAACAATTGTCAACTTAAGCCAGCATTCAAGACAAAATTTACGGCATGATATAAGTCTTTACGGCATGGCAGCTTATCATATAAGCTCTGTTTATCTACTCGTGGCCAGTACAGAATGGTTACCAAGCACAGTTTAGCAACTTCTTGGAGCCAAACGATTTCATTTTGCAAAAGAACAAAAACTCACAATATATTCCTTTCATCTGTGGCAAAAGAGAACTCCTGAGGTACAGTAACTTGACGTTTTGCATTACAATATATTCCCAAGTCTCCTTTGCTCTCAAAAATCTGCAAAATAGTAGACAAAATATTTAGAATGGCCTGGGTCAGCGCCTGGGTGGCCGCCTGGGAGGCTCCTTGGCATGTGCCAAGGAGGGTGTCTTGCACATGCCTAAAGTTTCAAAAAAAAAAAAAAAAAAAGCGGGAAACTGAAATTTGAATTTCATTACTGAAATTTAAGAGGGAGGGAGGGCTCAAAACACAGAAAAAATCATCAGAGACTGCTCATGAGGCTCTGGCAAGTGGCTTTGGCAGCTCGTGAGGCTGGTGTTCCACTTGCTGGTGAAAATGCATTGCCTCGCTACGACGAGACTGCTCATGAGCAAATCTTGAGTTCGTCTTCCCTCACTCTTGAAGAAGCAAAAGAAAAGGAAGGGGAAATGTGTGCATTCACTTATTTGCGAATGAACCCAGATCTCTTCCAGCCCGATAACTGGAGAAAGTTCGTCGGATTTGTAAAGAAGATGAAGGAAGGGAATGGAGAAAGTAAATGCTGGGAGCAGGTTGAAAGAGAGGCAGAGCACTTTGTGCACATTACAAGGCCTTTGGTGCAAGAAGCTGCTGTCGCCTTGATGCATTAGTTACCTTCTAGGGTATTGTCGCATGAATGACACGCTGAAGTAAATTTGAGTTTGGAACTCTACCCTAGGTGCTGACAGTAGAATGTATTAATAACGGCACCACCAATATGCAATGGCATCTCCTCATCATATACTCTGTCTACTTTCCATTTGCAGCTTTTGTTCTGTTCTGTTCTGTGTTGTGTTTGTAGTTGTTGTTCTGTGAATGGTTTGTGATTTCATGACAATGTTAGATGTAACCAGTAAATGATTATGTATAGATCACTATGCCAGTTGTGGTACTTCACTTTGTAGAATGCAAAATGTTTTGGTTCTGATTACTATTCCTTAGTGATGTTGCTAAATCTTTTGAAGTTTTGATTTATATGAATCCCAGAGGCCGATTGAAAACTAGAAACTGTAAGAACCTCATCTACCAGTCGAGGGATTCACCTTCTTGATTTTTGGCAAATGCTTCATAATCTGAACGAATCAAGCCTCATTGGTTAGAAGTTTGCTCTGCTTTGCAATTCTAATCTAGCAATGAAACTTTTGTATGGAATCTTGTTCATGGATACTTTTATTTATCGCATTATGTAGTAATTGAAATAGAATCTAAGTTGTGGAAGTGATTATTTTTCTTTTTATAATTTCAAGGTCTGCTCCAATTTTCTTACGTTGCCCCTCCCTTTATTCACCAAAAAAGTGGACTCTTGAGAGCTAGAAAGTAGCAAGTTTATGTTGCTGTGAGCACTTCATTCTCAAAGTTTGCAGTATATCACCTTCAAGAGTTTGTATCACAATCTTCTTTCTGCAAAGTATGTGAATTCAAAATGACTCTGGGTGTTAAAATGACCAAATTGAACTAAAGTCATTTGCACTGAAAAACATGGATCGTTTTCTGAATACCGGATGCATCTATATCATTGACACCAGACATCAAGACCAAACGGAAAGAAAGTCGCTCAGCAGCTGATGCAATTGCAATGCCATCTACAACCCAGACTTAAAACCAAACTCGTTTCTTTCAAAACATTTCTTATCCATTCACAATCAGTAGTATATTTATTGCCGAAAAAAGGATACTTGGTTAAATTTGCCTAAAACGGACACCATTGGCTCATGGACTTCATTGCGAGCTTGTTTATTTTTTTCAGAAGCTTGCCTCTAACCCATAAATTAGGATGCATGTTTAAAGAGAACACTACAAATTTATATAGTTCCTGTGTGACTGAGGTACATCGGTTCATGCCCTCAACGTTGGAGTTAATTCACTATTTACTTCAAATTCGATTGTGCAAAGGGGAATCTAACCTCCTTCTCGAATTGAGATACACCTATCGATTGGGCTCATCTTTGGAGAAATGCTGGAACCAAGTGCTGCTATTACTGAGAAATTATGGGGACCAAGTGCTATGACTGAATACAATAAAAGGTTGTAACAGAATAATATGGGAAGTAGGTACTATAAATAGAGATAGAATAGAAGAGAGAAAGGGCATTCATTGATTTGTAATTCTCATTGTACAGATATTGTTTGATATGTACATTGTTTGATATGTACATTGTTTGATATCCTACTTCTATCTCTCTAATACAATATCCTCTTTTCAATTGTTTCACTCCTCTGAGATTCATATAAATCAAAACTTCAAAAGATTTAGCAGCATCACTAAGGAATAGTAATCAGAACCAAAAAATTTTGCATTCTACAAAGTGAAGTACCACAACTGGCATAGTGATCTATACATAATCATTTACTGGTTACAGCTAACATTGTCATGAAATCACAAACCATTCACAGAACAACAACTACAAACACAACACAGAACAGAACAGAACAAAAGCTGCAAATGGAAAGTAGACAGAGTATATGATGAGGAGATGCCATTGCATATTGGTGGTGCCGTTATTAATACATTCTACTGTCAGCACCTAGGGTAGAGTTCCAAACTCAAATTTACTTCAGCGTGTCATTCATGCGACAATACCCTAGAAGGTAACTAATGCATCAAGGCGACAGCAGCTTCTTGCACCAAAGGCCTTGTAATGTGCACAAAGTGCTCTGCCTCTCTTTCAACCTGCTCCCAGCATTTACTTTCTCCATTCCCTTCCTTCATCTTCTTTACAAATCCGACGAACTTTCTCCAGTTATCGGGCTGGAAGAGATCTGGGTTCATTCGCAAATAAGTGAATGCACACATTTCCCCTTCCTTTTCTTTTGCTTCTTCAAGAGTGAGGGAAGACGAACTCAAGATTTGCTCATGAGCAGTCTCGTCGTAGCGATGCAATGCATTTTCACCAGCAAGTGGAACACCAGCCTCACGAGCTGCCAAAGCCACTTGCCAGAGCCTCATGAGCAGTCTCTGATGATTTTTTCTGTGTTTTGAGCCCTCCCTCCCTCTTAAATTTCAGTAATGAAATTCAAATTTCAATTTCCCGCTTTTTTTTTTTTTTTTGAAACTTTAGGCATGTGCAAGACACCCTCCTTGGCACATGCCAAGGAGCCTCCCAGGCGGCCACCCAGGCGCTGACCCAGGCCAGCTAGAATTTCCCATTTAGAATACCTGAAAAGTAACTATTACTATTCGAAGTGTTACTTAAAAATAAGTAGAGCAGCCTGACCTTTTTATTAAGTGGCCTGGCCTTGAACTTCGGTATCTTCTCGAGTTCTTCTTTCTCCAACTCTTCAGTACTTTTAACTCTGACCAATTTAAGATAACAATGCCCATCATCAATCAACAATTCAACCAGGCTTAGAAATTCAAAACAACTTGAAATTCCAAAACAGTGAGGATTAAGGAACCAACAATGTAAAATCCTTTTAAATAGATGGCTACTTACTTCGGGGGACGTGCTCGAAGTAAAGTTTCTAGGCGCGGCATTTTTGGTTCTGTAAGCTTATGAGGATCCCACTGATTCTGTCCGTGCAAGTTACAGTTTTACTATAAATAATCTTACATATTGTAATCAATGGAATTGACAAATCAGATAGTCAAGTGGAACACAAATGTAGAACCTGGTGTGAAGATTTTGTTGCTGAGACCACTGTTGATGTGTCATCATCGTGCTGATCAGCCCTCTCCATCGTCTTAAGATGAAATTCCTGAATGATTAGAATTTCGATTAGTGTGCAAAGACTTTCAACTGCAGCACAAACCTTCAACGACCCTGCATCAAGAACCTGCATCAAAAGTGAAACAAGTTTTAAAAAAAAAAATGAACTAAAAAATTATGGGTCCCAACCAGTACACTGACACACTGGATGTATTGGCCAGCACACCCGGTAGGTACACTTCGAGACATCCAAAAACTATATTTTTAACCGGTTTATATTGGTTGGCAGCTGGTACGATACATACCATCCGGTAAATCGGTATTTGAAAATTATGCATAGAAGTAACAATTGCCCTCAGTCTTAGCTAGATATTGAAGCAAACAATACATGTACATAAAGAATGTACCAAATGCTTACATACTTTGTGTGCATTGAATATCGGATCATGACTCTTGTTGAAATCGAAGAAGGGCCTTGAATTGAGAACTACACTGCACCCAAAGTCACCTTTAGTAGAAACTGTATTGGATGTAGTAGTGCTTGTGATTACTGCATCAGTAGATTCATCAATTTTACTCTGCTCAGGCTGAACTTTAGGCAGAGATGTTTCTCCAACTTCCTTCCCTTGACCAGAAAACCTACATCAACAGGATCACCACTTACATTTGAGCTCAAGTACCCAGATTCCAAAACAAAACAGAAGAAGTACATCCTCTTGCAAGCAAAAGCTGCTGCCAAGTTACACCACCAGTCGACACATCATTTGTAGATCTAGTGACATCAATGGTGGAGAGATTGTCGCGAGTACTATCCATTTCTATCAATGACATTATAGATATTAACCATTATCAAACAAAAAGAAATAAGAATCAACTATATACACCACATTTATAAATAATTTCCTTCCACAACATATCATCACAAATAGATTTTTATAAAGCATTGGAAAAGCCAATCTGAATACATAGCTACAAAGCTTCCCTTTCCCAACTCAAAAGTCAAAATAAGAAACAAAGACAAAATATTTGGTCTCTCACAACCTTCCAAACCATGTAAGACTTTGGTGTTTCTTGTCAAGTGATTTTCTACTTTGTTCTTCTCACAACACTCTGAATGCATCCAAGGAACTCTTAAGTTAATCAAATCAATATAGACTGGGGTTTAAATGTTGTATAATCTGTTTTTGCACAACTTTTCATGATGAGAAATGAAAACTATCTCCACAACCCAGATAGGTGGGAAGTTCCCTACTAAAGGTAAACAATGCATGGTAAGCAATGACAATCTGTTGAGCATGGAGATCAGTGTTTTCTTTTCTATAAATGATTTGATGAATAAGTAAGAGTTGATATGAGGATCAGAAGAGCTAGTACAACATAATCAACTTTGTCAGTTAAGTAGCTTTAGATCATACTTAATATCATTACTTTATAATATAGCAATAAAAGAAGAAAAGAATGCAATGTAAAGAACCAAATCAAGAATAATAAGGTTGTCAAACCATAAATCATGCCTTTGAAGAACTCCTTGAATGCAAGTATTATTTTCAGCACAGGACTTGCATGACAAGCTGAATGGAAAAATGTAGCCAAAGACAACTTGCCAACTTCACTTACTGATCCACTCTTCATAGATTCAAAGAAGATTAGATAAGCCCATAAACAGTTGTCGGCAAGTCATCCTTGGCTGCACCATACATTCTAAGCCTACATGCAAGGCCATAGCTGAGAATGACCAAAAAGAAAAGAGAGATGAAATGAAGAACAAAGAGATGAGTGGTTGACTTGAGTATAAGGGTAGGGATAGTCATAATAACATTGCCCTGAACGCCCATTTAATTAATTACTCGTTCATCAAATTACCTTGCTCATCTCCTAACTCAGTTAATTAAGTTAAGCAACCTAGCTACCAATCTTGAAGAAGAAAATAATAACAATAATAATAATTGAAGATCACACACATCTCCTGATGAGTACAAATCTAGCTAATTACATTCTGTTATGAACTGACCTTTTTGTGATGAAGTTTCTGCAGAATTGGAGAATCAAGCAGTGCACTCTCAATACCAAGGTCAGAGTGGATGAATTTCTGGATGTTTTGTAACCTGGCAAGACACATTCAAGGCAAGAACAACCAAAGAAAGTCGAACAAATCAATGAAGACTGATTCTGCAAACTTGATTATTTGTATTGAATGCTTCTGTAAAAATTACAATGGAAGGATTGAAATGTAAAGGCAGTATTCAAGATTGCCACTCTCCTCAATGAGCAAAGCTCAATTGTACTCAGTTATTACATAAATGAATGAATGTTATTTCCCTTGCTAGTCTATTATTTATAGCAACAGAACTAACACTAACAGTGACTAACAGTAAGTATAACAGAGCACTCTGAGTTAACAGAGCTGCTTTACAGACTGCTAACAGCATATAATCTTGCCCAACTTCACTTGTCTGTTTTATACTTCCTCCTTGAATAGGTAAACTTGATAGGAGGCTGAAGCCTAACACATTCACAAGTAACTGATCTCATTAAAAACAAGCTCACCCCAACATTTTAAGTTCTCAATAGCTAAATCACCAAAAATCAACTCTATAACTTAGGTTGGTTTGTTGCCAATGAGATAATGTGTCCAAAGAAGCTAAAAGAAGCAAATTGTACTCTTAACGATGGAACCTCCTATGGCTGTCCTAATTAAATGTTGAGACCAGCTGTGGTTAGGCTTTGGGAATGAATCACGATGTTGTTTAATTTCATTCTTGTACTAGTCATCTTTTTTTATTTATTTATTTATATTCATTCTTTTGATTATATCTATGGAAACTCGTTCATAACCCAGTAAATTATGATTACTACACTGATGACCAAAAACAAAATAAAATTGAGAGAAAATAGGGAATGGCATCTTGCATTTCCTTATAGCTTGGTCGAAGCTAGAGGCAATCTAATGATGATACAATTAAACTGTAAGAAACCACAAAATCCAAAGAGTTGAGTACTCACGAGCAAGAACTTCTGTTTCTTTATCAAGCTTCCTCGTGTTCAAAGTATTGCCACTGGAGGCAGCCTTGTTTGTTCCTGCTGTAGCTGGAAGATAGACAATAAAGCAACATTATCATTAGCATCAACAAAACAGAATTTGTGGACCAACATACATATAAACATTTTGTTTTAAAATGCACATTACAAGTTAAAATTATCCATTAAAGCTTCCTTGTAACTTTTGGTGGATGATATTACTAGTCATGTATTTGAACCCTCCAGAACAAATTATGAATCAGATTGATAAAAATCTTGTATCCATTAAAATAAAAACGATAGAATCAAATGATATGCTTGTATTGAACTCAAACTTTGGATCCCCATGCCTTCACTATTTCTAAATGCTACAAATGCATTGAAAAATTTAGTTGCTTTGTTGTTCTTAATAGATCCTTTGGAGTAACTAAAATAGTTGCCCTAGTAAGACTTTGCCTTATAATGCCAAAATTTTATAATTTCTTATTAATATGATGACATAGAAAAATCTTCCATGTTTCCCAAAATACAAGATTGAATTGTTGAAAACAAAAATGTCACTATTATGTCTTCACCCCATTCCCCACCAATTTTTGCTGTATGCTTCCCTCACCCTCTTCTTCATTTTTGTATGGGTTTTGAATATCTTCACCCTCTGTCCTCTCTCTCATTTTTTACTTATTCAGTGAAATGTCAGGTTCTAACTTAGTAGGAATCTGTCCCTCCATGGTACTCCTTCAAAAATAAATATAAATAAGCAAAAAATATATGATATCTTGCAAGCAAAATAAATTAACCTAACATGCAACCTTATAAAATTATACCCTCATTTTCAAAACCCTAAGTTTTTTGTGCAAACCCATTTAACATCATAAGATAACTTACTTTCTCAAAAAGCACCTAAAATTGAACTAGTTAGTATACATTGCCATAAAAAGAAATGGGTCAAGTTCATTTATCAACCAAAACTACATCAATTACATTCTTTTAAGGCATTATTTTATGAATCTCATATCGATTGGAGATGATCTTAAGAGATGTAGTTGCAGTAGACCATTTAGTATCACCAAACCCCATTAATAAGAGATAATGAGACTTTATTAAAGTTCGAAATCAGATGGAAAATACCATCCAAGGATAGGCCAACATAACCAAACACATGGAAAACTAAAAGAATCGCCTAATGCCATTACTAAGTCACCATTAACAATATCTTCAAAGACCTTTTATCATTAGTTTGTTAAGCTCGGCGCAGTGCAAAACTAAGCAATCTGTAGCACTGCAAAGTCTCAGCATGCCAATAACATTTCTAGGACCACCAGTTCTGGCAACACAAACTCCACAGAACAGCAAGGTCTTATTGTTTCTAGTGGATCCTAAAGGGACTGATATGGCCAACAGAGCTCCCAATTCATAACATCTGAATAGAAAGCCAAAGATATTCTCTTAAAAGTTTGATTATCCGGTTCAATTCCATCACAATAAAACCTAGTTTTTCCATAAAGCTTTCAAATGAAACCCCACTCAACCCAATTGTATACACTACTTTTAAACTCTATCAGAAATCAACTTGTGCTATTTAGGCCAGCTTCATTATCAATGAGACATATAAACAATTTTATTTTTTGGCATTTTTGATAAGAATAAGAATATTGCCAAAAGGAGATTGATTCCACCTTTTAAGTTTCATGCTAGTTAGGTCAGACATAAATAAAAAAACAATCATCGAACCCTAATTTCATCAAAAATAAAAGAGAGAGAGAGAGAGAGAGTACCTGTTCGGTTGCAGTGGCTGATCGATTTTGAAGACGCCGAGTACTAAGGAGGGAAGACCAGGGAAGGAGGGGAGGAGGGAAGTCGAGGGAGGAGCAGGGAAGTCGAGGGAGCAGGGAAGGAGGGAAGGAGGGAGGTCGAGGGAGGGAGCAGGGAAGGAGAAGGAGCAGGGAAGTCGAGTCGAGGGAGGGAGCAGGGAAGGAGACGATGTCGATGTCGAGTGGAGGGAGCAGGTTTGTGGGGGGGAGGGAAGGTTTTTTTCGATGGAGTCGAGCGCCAAAATAGCCCGCCCAATTTTTATTTTCAGCTTTTCATGTAGCCACGGTTTTGAGCCGTTGCTAGAGCTAGCCACGGTTTAGAACCGTTGCTAAATTTTTTTTTGCAACGGTTTTGAGCCGTTGCTAGACCTAGCCACGGTTTAGAACCGTTGCTAAATTTTTTTTTGCAACGGTGTTGAGCCGTTGCGAATAATACCCACGGTTTGGAGCCGTTGCTACTAATAGCCACGATTTTTAACCGTGCCAAATATACCAACGGTTTTAAGCCGTGGCCAGGTTTTTTTTACCCACAGTTTTAAGCCGTTGGTACTTATAGCTACGGTTTTTGGCCGTGGCAAATAAACCAACGGTTTAAAACCGTGGCCAGCTCGGCGTGGCTAAACCGGCCTTTTGGTGTAGTGTGTGCTCGGCAGATTAGGTGTTAGAGTGAACTAGAAGCCATCGTCATCAGTCAGAACTGACTAAGCTTTGGTTAGGTTTGGCATAGAAGAGAGCTTACTTACAAAAACTCTTTCTTTCTATTGGCAGAGAAGAGAGCTTCCGATTAAAAGGCCTGACATTTGTCTGGTAGAACATTTTTTATTAGCAAGTAAACTCTAGCTCCACAAGAGTGGGTCAGGTTGACCAATCACATGTTGCCATGATGATCCTGTTATACTTATGTCAGTTTGCTCATGTTTCAAACCATGAATGATTAATATTTTTCCCCTTTGCTTATTGATTTTTTATGCATGGTATAATTCTTAAATCTCACAGCATGTACTTTTTAAAGTGGACTTTTAATTCACCTATGCCAAGGAGTAAGCTTTATTCTTATAGGCACAAATTATGTACGATCTCCAACAAGCAATTTTGGAAAAAAATCAATGATCCAGCGATGAGTTTTTGAATGTTCGTTGTTAGAGTTTTTGAATGTTCTAATATTTGCAGCGATGAGTTTTGACAATACATGCTTTTATGTGGTGCCACCTAGTTTGGGTAAGCATCCAATTGTTTCCATGAGACCTTGTAATTTCTTCTTACATTGTGAAGAGTTACGAACTCCTCCCCAGGGGTCAAGTTTGTCTTCCATCTTCCGGTGCTCCGATGGCATCTCGCGTCATTCAATCTCAGAGATAACACCCGCAACCAACCTTGGGTGGCTTGTTCCTACTGTATCTGTTGGACTTCACGCGTGACACCACCACTAGAAGACATATTGGCATATCGGAGCTCAAACGGACGCGACCTGTGATCCTGGGGTGCTAGCTCAACATCACCCTAGGCATCCCTCATTCGAAGGACATTCTCATCTGTCTTCTTCTCCTTCCTTTTGTTCTTATTCACAAGTTATATTGTCGGAGCAAAGATGTTTGCATTCCATTGTGAGTGTCTCTACTGCCACTTTCAAATCATCCTTGCGAGGCAAATTGGTAGAGCAAAAAATTAAGCCCATACCCGCGGCTTGTTGCCTACTTTGGGTACTTTTGCTTTTACTTTCGAGTCCTCTTTCGACGACAGATTGGCGAAGCGAGGTCTTGACGTACGTTTCAGCAAATCGATACTTACTTCGGACTTAAATACTTGTAGTGTATAAACTGTTGTACTAGTCAGTCGGACAAGCTTTATAATAACTTTCATTGTAATTAAAAAAGTTTGTTTTATTCCTTGAATATAGGCTTGTTCCAACAATTCTTCTAAACTGAAAAAAAAAATGAAATCAAAGCAATAAGATAATTTGACTCTAAACGGGGACTAAGCTAATCTGGCCTTGAAATAGACGCGAACGGTCTTGGCTCAGACTGTGTATCTCCCTTGGAAAAGTGTCACGCTTTGCCAATGCCAGCGAAGCTACTAAAAATGAATTTCGTGCAAGCGGATCGTTCCTCGCTGGTTGTCAGCATTTGGAGTAGGCGTCTGTTTGTTGGAGTGTTATAACTTAGCTTTGTACTGGATTGGATGATGTCTTCAGTGCCGAGTTCCGGCTCGTATGATAGCTAAGCTTTGGTTGTCAGAGCTTTGTCTCTATCCGCGTGGGATCATTTGTCTCTGTCCGCGTGGGATCATTCTTCTCCCTTATCTGGGTCCGGTGTCTGATATATCTTTTCTGCGAGCCCAAACTGTAATTGTTAGCAATCTAGCTGCTTCAGAACTGCGTAGTGGCAGTCTCTCGCTGAAAGTTGATCTCCACGAATAGTTTCTTGGGCCTGGTTGGTTGTGTACTTGATGCATTGGTGCATAGTAGAAACTATTGCTTCCATATGGTGAAGCCAAGGCCTCCCCAGGATGATGTTGTAGGCAAACGAAGCATCAACCACCATGAACTCCTGGATAAGGCACTTCTGTAATTGTGGCTCTTCCGCCACTACCATTAGGCTGATCTTTCCAATAGGGAAGCATTTCACTCCATTGAACCCGACCATCGGATGGTTGGCGGGCGTTAAGTCCTCCTCATCATTGAGTTGCATATTGCGAAAAAACATTGAAAAACATGACATTTAAAGAGCTTCCTGTGTCCAACAAGGCTCTTTTCACTCTCCACTTTGAGACGAGGACCGAGATGACTGAGGCGTCATTGTGAAGAGAATGAATGCCTTGAAGGTCCTGGTCCGTGAATGTCCGCGGTGGGATCGAGCTTTGAATACATGCATATTGTACTTGTTTGTCTTCACAGGTGGGTTGTGTCTGCATTTCGAGAAGTGTCCTCTTACTGGACCTGTTGGACTGCTCACCTTCGGAGCCTACTCCATGAAGCACATATATGATGCCAGAAGTTTCTTTCTCCATTTCTTTCATGGAATCTTCCATTTTCTTTGCTCGATCTTGCGTTTTGTCCGTGCTGTGAAACTCCTTAAGCTTCCCCTTCTGGATCCAGTACAATATCTTGCTCCTAATACTTTTGCAGTCCTCAGTTTCGTAGTCGCCCTCCTTGTGAAAGGAGTAGTATTTGTTGATATCACGCCGGGAGGGGTCTCCTTACAGTTTGGTGGACCAGTTTAGCTCTCCCAAATTCCTGAAGAGTTGAGGATGTCAGATAGACTGGAGTTTAGGGGAGTGACGAATTTAGACTCGAAGAAGTTGGAGGCCCTATCTTGCCTTGCAAGGCCAGAGTCAGGCTTGTTGTCATTATGTTTCTTCTTTATGTCGTCGTCATCCTATTTTTTCCCCTCCTTGTCACTAGATCCAGAGGGTTTCTTTTAAGACTCCACTTCCTTCTTGGCGGCCAACATTTCATCGAGAGTGATGTATTTCTGGGCATTCTTCAGTAAGTCTTCCATATCGGTTGGAGGCTCCAAAGTGAGAAAATCATAGAACTTGCCTCTCCTCAGACCCGAGGAGAAGGTCGTGACCGCGGTGTCGCTACTGCAGTCGTCGATGAAAGTTAACTCATCATTGAAGTGTGTGACGTATTCCCTTAACGTCTCGTTCGACTTTTGTTTGAGGGTGAGTAGATAATGCGGACCCTTCCTAATTTATTAGGTGCCGATAAAGCGTGTGAGGAACGCTATCGCCAATGTCCAGAATGAGTCAATGGACATGGGAGGGAGGTTGTGGAACCAGGTCAACGCTGACTTGTTCAGGCTGGTAGGGAATGACTGACATATTATTGCTTCAGATCCTTTTTTAAACGCCATTACATACTGAAAGGGGCACAAGTTGTCGGACGAGTTTGTCGTCCCGCCATAGAACTCCAACTTTGGCAGAATGAATTTCTTCGGTAGAGGCTCGTTCATGACATTATACTTAACGGAGGGACAGTGAGGTTGAACAACTTGTCAGGATTGGTGGCCCTTAGCCGGAAGGGATTTTGGGAGATCTGTCTATCAGTCCTAGATGTTGGGTCTTCGTTGGCTGCTCCTCCACCTCTGGTCTACTAAGATCCCGCAGGGGTAGCGTGGCTCTCCTGAACGTGTTCTCTGGTGTTTTCTGGGGACGAGGCTCTTCGTTGTTCCCCGTCTCCTTCTGCGAGTGGAGGGTTTTGCTAAGTGAGCATCTCCACCGCTTATGCAATTTGTTGCATCTGGTTGACATTAGATCCACCCTGGGGTTCATCGCGGCTACTATCGGCGTGAGGGTCTGATTTTGTTCCCCCAGCGATGTCGAATCTGCCAGAATTGGCGGCGTTCTTCTAGTATGAGTGTTTGAGGGTGATATCACTGTCTTTCAAGGAATTTCGTTGTTCCCCACAGACGACGCCAAACTGAAGTAGTCAAATCTTGTTATCTTTGACCTGGACCTGCACAAGAAATACACGTGAGCCAAAGACCACCGTTGTGGGTGCCGATGGCACTCCGATGCTAAAGTCATACAAGGCTTGAGAAAGGATTAAAAATGTAAATTGGGTTCTGTAGCACATCTTTCTTCATCAACTCTGTGTCTTTTTTATAATGCGAGAGTCCTTGTTTAGCTAGGCTTTTGGTGGCATAGTTTAGGGAAAAAGATCTTACTGGAAATCATTTCGTAGTTGGGAGTCGTCCACGTATGAGTGTTTCCCTACACAACTTGTGCTCCAAGATCTCCGGAAGAGGTTTCCCGGTTGGAGTGTTGTCCATGCAAGGAAGTAGGGTTGAACAAAAAACCAACCAAACCGATTAAACCGACCGAACCGATTTGTTTGGTTTAAATTCGGTTCGGATCAGTTTCGATTTTAAAAAATTCAAAATCGAAGTAGTCGATTCGATTTTCGGTTTCTATGTGATTTTAACCGACCAAATCGATCCGACCGAATATATAAAATAAACAATACTATAATATGCTTAAAATAGTCGGTCGGCTCGGTTTTATTTCGATTTTGGTTCGACTTTAGTTGATTCAGTTACGATCTGCATAAATAAGAATCAGTTCGGTTTCAGATCGGTTTTGTTAATGGTCGGTTCGGTTTCGGTTTGAAAATTTTGAAACCGACCAAAGTCAGTTCGGTTCATGGTTTAGGCGAAAAATCGAACCGATGATTCGGTTTTCAACCCTACAAGGAAGTTTCCATGCACGACTTATACTGGTATATGTTTCCTAGTCAGAACCAATGTATTGTTGGCATGCCCTTCGTAAGTGATCCCTTAGATACTTGCCTGATTAGGCCTTACGTGTATTAGGCTTTACCGTGTGACGCATGGGCTTAGTAGGGCGCTATAATTTGGATCCAACCTTCTGGATTCTGCCAAATTGGGCTTAATGTTAGTTGGGCCTTGCAATATTTGGTGGGCGATCGGGCTCACTTTATTCTACTGACAAGATCATCATGATACGCGTACGATGCGGATTAAAGGACAATTTGGTGTATCATCAGTTAATAACTTAAATATTAAATTACGTGAAAACAAAAAATCAATTGAAACTTGATTTTTATTAAAAATTTCTAAAGCTTTCACGTGAATGCACCAATTAGAATTTAAATTGGAAGTAAAACGATAGATCCTAAAATACTGGTCCATGATATAAGCCTCTTAACTTCCAAGCAAACAATGAAGGTGTGTTTGGTTGCATGGAATCTTATGCCATGGAAATCTATGAGGGGACCACCTAAATTCTAAGCTAATTTGATATTCACTCACCAATCCACTATTAGATTTTGTGATAAATGGTGGGAATGGAAGTCTCATGAACATGAGAATCACACTCCTTGGTCCCCCAAACATGCGATTCACATATTCATGGGACTTTCATTCCCTCCATTGATCACAAAATATAATAGCGGATTGGTGAATGAACCTCAAATTAGCTTAGATTTAGTTTGTCCCCTCATGAATTCCCATGACATAGAATTTCATGCAGCCAAACACATCCTTAGTTTCATTTTCGAGAAAAATTTCCTCTTTGAGTGTAAACCTCTTCCTAAATATCAAGGTTAGCTTTGCTCTTCTCCTTAATTGAGGAATAGAAATTTACTAGGCTGTTATTAATATTGATGGCCAATCAAAGCAATACTTCACTTCTATTTAATTTAAGACCATACTACAAATATCGTTGAGATTCTTAATTGAGAGAAGACAAACAACATTGGAAGATCAGGAGTTGTAGAGACACCATGCATGTCTACTACCATATTCAAAGATCATCAAATTCCAAATAGTTCACATACATTATGAAGTGTCTGTGGAGATGGAACTAAAAATGGGGTTAGATGATGAAAGTGGCACTTGTATATGCATCAATGATAAAGAGAACCGATGCATCCAAATCTGGTCTCCTAGAAATTTGACCTACAAAATGAGGTTAGATTGCCAAATACCACCTTTTTGGTGGCCGAAGGGACTCCGATGCTTAAGTCATTTAATTTATAAGAGAAAACTAAATTTGGACAATGTATAGTTCAATTAAACTTGAATTGTGTTGATGAAATTTGTTCTCATACATTTTTATTTACTTTATATAATGAGTACATTCAACTATGTGCATGACTTAAGCTCGGATGGGCAATGAAGGAAGATGTTTATTATAACGGTTTCCTCTTTCATTGAGATGTGTCTTTGGGGGAGCAATTCCCGCCACGACTTAACTCCTTCGTAATAGTCCTCTCATAATTGAGATGTGTCATTGAGGGAATGATTTCCGCCATGACTTATATCCTTTGTAACGTCCTCTCTTAATTGAGGTGCGTCCTTGGGGGAGTGATTCCCGCCACGACTTATTTTATTCGTAACGACCATCTCTAGTTATGCTGGTTTGCGTCACGTATATGGCCATGATTGAGTGACAATTTGATATATCATCAACTACTCCCCCCTAGTTAGTGGGCTTGCTTGCGGGGTCACTAAGCGAGGTCACTAACTTGTCAATTGTGGGAGCCCGAGTAGCGGCATGATGGTTTTATCTAGTAATACTGTGAAGTTAGTGTGACAAGTCATCGGGGTTGGACTGCATGAGTTCGAACCAGATGAAGATTTTTGTGACAAGTCATCATAGTCGAATTTCGTGAGTTCGGACCAGATGAAGATTTTTGTGACAAGTCATTATATGGCAGATGTTGTCTGTGTGATGAGTCATCGTAATCAACTACGTGAGTCCATTACTAGGTGAAGTCATCTAACAAATCATCGTAGTCAGCTGCATGAACCTGTACCAGATGAAGTCAGTGTGACTAGTCTCCAGTCCGACCTGCAAACCTAATTCATGTTTGGTCTGTCTCTTGTCGGACTCCAATCAAACTAGTATGGACCAGTCTCTAGTCGGACTAGTCTCTGTCAGACCTGCGGACTTGATTCTTGACGGATTCGTCTCCTATCGGACCTGTCTCCAGTCGAGCTAGCGGTCATGCGAACTAGCCTCTATTTGGGCTAGAAGACCTATCCTTTATTCGAACTAGGCTCCAGTCAAGCTAGCAGACTAGCCTCTATTCGAGCTAGCAGACCTGCGGACTAGCCTCCAGCCTGGCTAGCGTGCTAGCGAACTTGCGTACTAGCCTCTATTCGGCCTAGTGGACCTGCCAAAGACCACATCGGTTAACAAAACCATAAATTGATAATTATGCTGCTAGCCGGGTTCAAACCCGTGACCTGAGGTTCCCTAAGCAACATCTTTACTAACTCAGCTAGTACACCATTAACAAAATATTTAGTTTTGCAATATGTATTCACATGTACCTAGATCACCTGTCTAATTTACAGGATACAATTTTAATCATTCAGACAAAATGGAATAGAATATTGGAATCTAAAAAATTGTAAATAAAAAATGTAAACTAATTCAGTTTCCATATTCTCCATTTGAATAAGATCCACAAGGCAAATGGATCCAAAATTAGTTTGTCCTTTATAAAATATTTAGCCAAGAAACATACTATTGTTACCATTAACATTAGAAACAACTCTGGAAGATCGTAACATGTCCGGTTATGGTCAACCACAATATTTTATGACAGCCAATGCAACGATGACAACATATCAAAACACAGGCTCATGTCTTGTTGCTCGGTTGTGATCAAGCATGGGTTTTTCATTTTTAAAGGAAAATGTCATTTCCCACAAATGGCACCAAACTGATGCATCCAAATCCGTCCTCCCAGAGATCTGACATGCAAAACAGGGTTAGATTGCCAAAGACCACATTTTTTGTGGCCGAAGGCGCTCCGATACTTAAGTCGTCGGTTAATCTGTGGAAGAAGACTAAATTTGGACATAGTATAGTTCAGTTAAACTTGCATTCTGTTGATGAAATTTTTTCTCATACATTTTCCTTTACCTTATATATTGAGTGCATTAATAATGAATGCATTCAATTATGTGCATGACTTAAGCTCGAATGACGCAATGAAGGGGGGCGTTTATTATAACGGTCTCCTCCTTCACTGAGATGTGTCCTTTGGGGAGTAATTATTGCCACGACTTATTTTATTTGTAACGACCGTCTCTAGTTATGATGGCTTGCGCCACATGTATGGCCACGATCGAGTGACAATTGGATGTATCATCAAGAACAATGAAACCGAGCTGAACGAGTGGCTAGGGAAACTGCAGGATGAGGGGACTACTGAAAACTCTCAGTGTAGTTAGATTTAACACTGAGCTGGTTCTACTCAACCGGAGGGCAGAGTGGAGAGCAAAGTTGCAGTGTTGGAACTGTGTATCAGGATTAGTTGTTTAGTTATTCAGCTTCTGCGTTTTGACACCATTCCAGTTAACACATCCTGGTCTTACATTTGTTGGTGTGCATATGAAGTTCAGTCTTGACATGCTGAAGAGAGACTACGGCCTTGAATGCAGAAACTGGGTTGATTTGGGTTAGTTTCCTTGCTACAACATTAAAAGGCCTTCCTTATACTACAAAAAAGGCTGATCAAAGCTTCATTAGCTATGGTTTGAAAAGTTTGGTAAGCGAGGTTCATAGGGAGAAATTTATCAATAAGAAGCCGGAAAACTTGGCTTGGAGTGATTAAGGTGCGGATTTTCTCAATTCTAGTTACTCTTTTTCATCTCTTAGACCAATGAAATGTTGAATGTTATTTTGATCATTCTTGCAGTCACACCACTGCAACTTCAGTACTCAGAAAAGGCTGAGTTTTTTTAGTAGTGCTTCATGAAGATTTTCCAGAGAAGGCTGGAACCCTAATATACCTGAAATAAAGAGATCTTCATCTTTGAATACAAATGGCTGATCTTATATGTTTGCTGATTATACAACTACAAAAATCTTTAGTCCAACTTTATATCCGTATAAAAAATCCTTCTCATAGTATACTAGTTTGTATAATAAAAATTTGAATCAACATGGTTTTTAGGATGACTTCCACGGCTTGGAGATCATTAAATAAGTTTTGGACACAAGGTGTTCAACTTATAAACCATAAGTCAATAGGGATTTTATGGAAATGTGCAGAACTTCTGTGATTGTTACTTCCACACTTGCTAGACTGCTCTCACGAATATCAAAAGTTGTTCCATAACTTACGATGTCAACTCCTGATCAGGTTGATTTCTCTGTTTGATCTCGGTGTTCAAAATAGCTTGTTAAATTTGTAATTGGAAAACCTTTTGAATTATAAATTCATTCCACTCTTTGAGTCCGTTATTTTCAACAATAAGTGAGTTCATCTACCATCAGAGTGGTAAGAATGCTCACATGATTTTTAAGAGGGCAATGGGAAGTCAACCAATTGTCTTCCCAAATACTAATCCTAGTTCCATCACCTACTTGTCGAGCAGCCCCTTTTGAATCCATCCATAATGAAGCATAGACCTTTCCAAAGAGGAGAACCTCCGGGATCTAAGGCCATTAGGGAGGAGCTTCTAAAATATATAGATGTGACAAATGTGCACCATAATGCATTGGGGTCAGGTAAGTAATATCCACAACTCTTTAGAAAGCAGCCTTATTTCTGATCCATAAACTAGGAAAATGTAAACCACCATATGCCATTGGTTTTCTAAGATCTTCCCCCTTGATGGTGTAACAAGGCCTACTATCCTCGCCACCATTCTACTAGAACTTTGACATAATTTTTCAATTCTATCACACGGGCCTTTAGGCAACAAGGAAGTTGGCAATTGCATAGCATATAAGGGGATGGAAGCAACCTTTGACTTGGTCCAAGTGGTTCCGTCTGCTTGTGATAAGAGGCAGGCCTTCATCCACTTAGTCTATTTTGATTTTTCTCTATAATAAAGTAGAAATCATTCATTTTCTTTCTTTTAGGCTACATTTGTTTCATGAAAAATGCATATTCAAGAAGTAAAAAATCGTAAAATAAAATTTCAAGGATTTTTATTTTTTCTAAAACTTTTCATGTCGTTTGGTTGTGTCGTGGAAATTAACTTTCAAATGATCTTGTTTTGTGCGATAACAATTGGGTTGATTGTGGTGGCAATAGGGGAGGTGGTGGTTGATTTTATAGTTGTAGAAATGGTAACGGTTGTGGTTGTGGTTGTGGTGTTGGTGGTGATGGGAGTAAGTTGTGGCATGACAGCAACGGTAGTACTTGTGTCATGGGGGTGGTAGGGGTGATGGTGATGGTGGTGGTATGGTAGTGGTGGTGGTGGTGGTATTGGACAATTGTGGTATGATGGTGTAGTTCTAGATTTGAAATGGTGTGAATTTAAAACTAAGGAAAATCCTAGAAAATCAACATACCATTAAAAATTGGTATTTGAGTTTCCACCCATGAAGCTCTTTTGGAGTAATTATTGTTTTCCATGAATCAAACTATAAATTTTAAATTTTAGAATATAAACATTCTGGAAAATGATTTTCCATGAAACAGACGCAACCTTAGTGAATAGGTGAAGACCCAGTTATTTATAAGTTTAACTGTTCTAAATTGTTAAACCCCAATAAAAAAAAATAGAAAATTTCGGAAAATTCAAATGATCACTTTTTCGGAAAAATTATTTTAATAAAATAAAACTGAAAATAAACAGGAATTGAAAGACAATGAGATAATTGAAAGAAAATAAATCGATGATAAAAATATAAACGAAATAAACTCTTCTTCAATCAATTGTCTTATAATGAGCAACCTAAGCCTTATTTATAATTGACTTAATATCCCTGACAAGAAACAAACCATAAATCTAATTGGAAATCAATGCTCTAGCTATTATGAGTTGTTACTAAATCCGCCAAATTACAATAATACTAAGCTAATATTACTAAACGAACCCGTTTACATCACATTTACACCACAAACCATAAAGTCGGTGGATAATTATAATTTCTCCCCTGAACTCAAATAAATTAAATTTTCTATCTTGTTTTTTGAATAGAGTCACATTTTCTACCTAATTTTCTATAATATCAACTTTGCCCATATTAAATAACCAAACTACATTTAGCTTTTCTCCTCTCCACTAATTAGATAAAATTTTGACTAACAACTTAATCCAGCCTATTATTAATATTATTTATAATTAGAGACTGCCTCGACTTAAGATTTTATATATATATATATTTATCTTTATATTCTTCTTTTCTTTCTTTCTAAAAAATAATATCACATATTACATTCAACAATTCAAGTATATCATTCTAAAGAAACAAATATTTATAATTTTTTTATTATGTCATAGAGAAACAAAATTGACAACACTATCATATTCGAAATTGTAAACATAAAGTTATATATGTGTGTGACATCCACAATAAGAATATTCAACCACAATATATATATCTTTATA
This sequence comes from Berberis vulgaris, assembly GCA_963556465.1. Classification (NCBI taxonomy): domain Eukaryota; kingdom Viridiplantae; phylum Streptophyta; class Magnoliopsida; order Ranunculales; family Berberidaceae; genus Berberis; species Berberis vulgaris. The sequence continues at coordinate 53,839,802 of OY747136.1, read as the reverse complement.
TTCTTCGACTGCCTCGACTTAAGATTTTATATATATATATATATATATATATATATATATATATATATATATATTCTTCTTTTCTTTCTTTCTAAAAAAAAATATCACATATTACTTTCAACAATTCAAGTATATCATTCTAAAAAAGAAACAAATATTTATAATTTTTTTTATTATGTCATAGAGAAACAAAATTGACAACACTATCATATTCGAAATTGTAAACATAAAGTTATATATGTGTGTGACATCCACAATAAGAATATTCAACCACAAATTACATTAAAAAAAAGTTTAAAGTCTAACTAAGTGGATGGTTTCAAGTAATATATTGCTTTAAAAAAATTATCACTCAAACATGGCTAATAAGAATTTTATTTTCAAAAAAAAGGAAAAATAAAGGGAAACAAAAATCATGTCTAATTATATATAATATGTAGGGATTAAGCTATAAGTAGGAATCTTTTAGTTGATTGAGGAGAGAATATGTAAATTTGACACGAATATTTAATATGGGCAGATTTGGTATCAAAAAAAGGTGGAGCAAAAAATGTAACTCACTTTAAAAATAAATGTATTACATGTAAGTTTTTCGACTTCAAGAGATAAATTGTAATTATCAACTGACTTTAACGTTCGTGGTGTAAATTACTCTTTTCGGAATATTGAGGATTGTTTTTAGAAAAAAAAAAAAATGGAATTAAAGTTTAATAAGGGTCAAAATAAAACATAGGGTTATTTCCCATTTGGCCCCCATTAGTTTAAAACTATTTCTATTTGACCCCCAAAAGTTTTTTGTATTCCAGTCTAACACTCATGACTTTGTGTTCAACTACATTGACTAACAAACTTCATCCAATTTTCTTAAAAAGGCCAACTTACCCTACGTGTTTTGTATGTGTTTTTGCTAAAATCGTCTAACCTTCTTAACAAATCATTGCCATACCCATTAGCTTTGAGAACCTATTGGTTTTACAATGCATGGCCATTTACACCTTTAAAAATGTCGGGAGACATATTTTGTGGGTGTTTGCTTTTGCTTGTGTGACGGTGTGAATCAAGCAAACACCCCAAAATAACATGGGTAATGCCCATCCTTGCTTCAAACACCAAAAACAATATGGACAATGTCATGCCTCGATCCCCAAGATATTGAAATATCTCAGAAGCGAGACACGACACAACCCAAATATTCTTTTTTTTATCCATTTACTTTACTTGCCAATGGTTATACCTACTAGCACACGATGAAATAAACTAAACCAAACCAAACCTAGACTTGAGAGTCAAACCTACCTCTCTATTGTCCTACCATGTAGACAAAACATGATCACCCAGCACCTCCTACAACACCACCACCGGCATTTGGGTAGGGGTACATCTATTTGCCATAAAACAAGAAAACGGGTTAGCACTAGCTAGTATGAGGAGAACCAAAACATCTATTCCCAAATAAAATACATAATATCAACTACGACAGTTCAAAGGAATCATAAAACTTAACAATGCACCACCACTTTTCATTTCAACTACTCAATCATGATAAATATGCACATGAGATGCAACATGAGGTCATACAATATATTTTCCTACAACCGCGCCTAGTCCAACGTGTCGAACATGTCTCACCCTAACATGACTCCATACACACACCGATACCACTCCTGGCAGGTATGTTTCCAAGCGGGGTGCCGCCTCTAGGACATACTTGTTGCCATGAAAGACTGATCGAGCGAACCAATCACACAAGTCATAGCATGAATCGAGGAATTCAACGATTAAAAACCCAATCATCTTCAATGGCGAAATAGTGATCAACTACTCACAAGTATTCCTTTCTTAGATGGGGGGATCAAACACCTCAAGGTCGAAATAGTGATCAACTATTCACAGGAATTCAGTTCTTGGATGAGAGATCCAACCACGTTCTCAAGGCTACGTTGTTATTCCCTACCAAGGTTTCGTGTAGTTCCTAGTGTTGAATGGGTGAAATGCATTCACACAGTATGCATATCCATCTGGCTAGAGTTTGGGAATGTATAGTCTAAAATAATGCAAGTCAATTATTGAATTATTTTGTAAATTTTATTCATGAGATGCTCAATGATTTTCCAACTGTGTCACATGTACATAAATACCCTCAGGTCTCTAACGACCCATTATAAATGTCAGGTCCACTAACATAATCCAAGACACATTCGTAATCACCGTAATATATCTCGTAACATCATAATGCATCAATTATGCCATCACTTTCCTATGTTATTTAACAACTCAAAATAGAAAATCATGAGTTATGTTACAATTTCACCATTTAATCAACTATGTGAATTGTCATACTCTAACAGGATAGCCTTCCATACCACATGGCATTAGAACCTACCATTTCCAAATGCTACTTGATAAATAAACACTCAAAATTAAAGAGAAAAATGATGTTCTCGCTCACCTGAGCAGAATGGGTTTCCAAAACCCATTTCCAACCTGACAGAGCACCTAATCCACAAGTTGGCGATTTCAGAAGCTTCCCACCCACCTCTGCATGTGGGATTTATCGATTCCAAGTGCCACCCCTAACTCCATCAGAGAGGTTGATCAGAGCAGAGTTGCTCGCTCAGCCTCCAACAGCTTTGATCGAGCTTTTCTCTGTCAAGCTCTATTTTTTGCGAGAAATCGAAGGAGAAGGAAGAGGGAGGAAGAGGAGAAGAAAAAAAGAAGAAATAAGGGAATTGTGACGGGGAATTCCGCTGAACTGCTCGAATGCAGTCGAGCTTCATTGGAGAAAAAATAGAGGAGCACAACTCTGTTCTCGCACGCGCATGGGGAAAAATAAGGAGAGAAAAAGGGAAACCCCCCCATCGGAATTCTGAGGGCGTCCAACTACAAAAATTCCAAAAAAAATTAATTTCAAATAAATTAGTCATATGGAATTTAAAGGTGTTACGGACAACTTGTTATGCATGGTTGGAAATGAATAGAACAAGAAAAAAAAGAAGAGTGATAATAAATTGAAGCCACAAATACAAATACTGTCAATTCGCGACTTTTAAACAATCTAAATTAATGTATTATTCAAAAATCTGCACAACATGAACAATTTAAATGGTACAGACAACTAACAACTAATAAATTAAAATAAACTAAAATCCTCAAAATTCTTCCTCACACTACAAATGTCAAAATTTACCACTCTTAATCTATCAAAAAAAAATCATAAGTCAAACTCATCTAATTGTATTACATCAATAAATCACAAAATCATTGACTTAATAAATGGAAAGTAAACAATTGGATCCTACATCTAATTACCTACAAAATCAAGAAAACAAAAATTATGGAAAATGTCCCCGACTATAACTAACTCTATGAAGCTAGAACCGTTTGCCTTCGCGCTCCAACTAACCCTGATAAATCTCTGGGGTTGCACTAATTATGAACATACCCAAAATTTTAAAACAAATACAAACTTTGGGTGGTGGGAGCAAACTTACTTTCAACAAAATACACATCGTGGTACAATTAGGCAAATTTAAAAAATACAACAATAAGCATTTTACCTTAAGAAGACATTTAGTTCTTACTCAATGATCGAATGAGCATTTAGTTTCTTCCCTCAACGAAATCATACAAACATACTAACAGAGTAATCAGTACAGAGATATGATTAATATTTTCATTTTTTGTCTTAGTCTTTCGCTTATTTTTCATAAGCGCACTCTCCTCCTTTGCCTAACACGCCTCACCCAAGTGTGCATCACTTGCATTTGAAACCACTTGGAGCGTGCATGTCCCAAGTAGGGTGTCACATCGAGAGACATGGCATCTCATCCAAAGTTGGATCCATGCCAAGTATATCATTATATGTACATCCGAACTCACATGAAACGGTGTACCCAATATGCAAGCAAGTCTGCATACTAAAATCACATACCAAGTATACAAGCAAGTCTATATACTAAAATCATACATTTTCATTTTTTCACCATTGTGGAAAAAAAATCCTTACTAAACTTAGTACTAGCATCACTTGCACTGTTGAGTGGACAACGCCTATTACAACTATATACCAAAGGCATGAGGCAAAATTAATGGTCACAACAAATAAATTAAAAAAAAATACCAACAAAAAATTGTCTTATCTAAATGAACCCACTCCACTGTAACTCGTTCAACTTCTCCAAACACATTCATCTTCTAGAAACGAGGAGTATAATATAAGTTTACATCTAGATGCCTTTCTTCATCCAAATAAAGCTTCAAATATGTACTTCACTTAAATTTGCAAGGACATGGTCTTGTACAAATTGATTAAATGGGTCTTGTACAGATTGATTAAATGAATGACTTGGGTTGGTGGGGTCACAATTGTTTATTTGACTTTATTTGAACTCTTTATGTGTGGGGGAGATGGAAAAAGTTTGTGAAGAGTTTTGGTATTGATGCGTTCAAAAATTGTTCTCCTGTGAGTTTGACCTGCAAAACAATCGTTAGACTATCAAGGACCACCTTTTTGGTGGCTGAAGACACTCCGATGCTTAAGTCAGTAACTCTGTTGAAAGAAGGATCTGGACAAAACTCAGTTAAAGTTGCATACATTTGTCTAATGTCCATTTACCTTTTATAATGGTTGTGGTTAACTCTCTGTGTGACTTAAGCATGGGAGGCGCAACGGAATGAGATGTTTCTTGTAACGGTCTCCTTCTTAATGGAGATGCGTTCGTGGGGGCGTAAGTCCCACCATGGCTCTTTCTTGGTACAACGTTCTTCTTCTTTATTAGAGAACGTGTATCGAGCCTAGACTCAGGCTCTGATTTGTCTGGGCCTGGATTCGGGCCCTATTTAGGTCTCCTTAGTGATGGGCGTAGTCTGGGCCTTTATAATTTACCTCATTCTTGCTGGGCTTTACGAGCTGACCCAATGGATTGGGCATTGTATTCTTGTGATGGATTTTTATGCCACGTGTACGATGTGATGTTTGGTCTATTTTGATGTATCATCAACTACTCTCACCTTAGTTAGTGGGTATGTACACGTATCCACTAACTGTGTGGTGGTTTGAATTCTCGACACAGTATTACATTATAATTTATGTTTAATAACTTTCGGTTGGCAGATCGTCTCGGTTACTTCATTGTCTTTTCGTTTTTCGCGCGTATTTTCTGTGAGTTTTGGTGCGCCTATATGTCCTTATGTCGCTCCGTGAGTGATCTCTTCGTTTCCCAGTTGTATAAAGGGTATTGTGGCTACTTTCCTCATTTCTTTACACCCTCTTTGTTGTTAGTGGCATTTCTTCTCCTCTATTGCTTCTTGTTCCTCGTCTCCTCTTCCCTGTTTGCGATGTCTGCTAGTGATATGTTGGTTGGTGATCAGTTTTCTATCTATGAGGCTCATTTTTCACCGAACAAAGCTTCTCATGCTACTCTTGATAGTGTCCGTTCTAACTATGCTTTGCTTGACGACCTTGAAATCGTCCCCCTCATAAAAATGACAGTCCATGTTGCCCAAGGAAAGGATATATTGCGCTTTATCCTCGTATGTTTTATGTTGGTCTTCAGTTCCCACTTTCGGAATTGTTCTGGTCATATCTAGACTTTCTAGGTATTCCTCATGTTCAGATGTGCCCGAACGGTTGGAGGGTTATGGTTTCCACGTATGCTAGGGCTATTCTCTCTGGTATCTCTCTAACCTCTAGAATCTTGCATTCTTTTGTGAGATTTAGCGTGAAACCCAACTGTACATGTTTTCCAACACTCCCTTGGTTGTTTTGGTAACTTAATGATGACATCAGAAGTTGGTCACAGGATTGGTTTTAAGCGTCAGTCGGCTTCTACCACTTCAATTTGCGGGGTGTTCAGATAGTAAGGTCTTTTCGGATTCCTATTAAGCACCGAAATCTGAAATTGACTACTAAGGAGCGGGTTATCAGTGAGCGCTTTTTGGAGCTTTCGCTATCTTACTGACGATATGGTGAGGCATAGTGCTTTATATAGTATGAGCAAAATGATTGGGCTTTGTTGACCGAGAGGCAGGCCACGGAAATCGTTGCCCGTGCTGCTGCCGCTGAAGGTGGTAATGTGGTCGTTGATCGAAAAGTGAGCTCGAGTGTTACGGATTTCAATGCTCTTGTTCGTAGTGCTACCGGTCCTTCTTCTAGAAAGAGAAAAGTACCGAGGTCGGTTACTCAGTCGAAGCGGTTGTTCTTGTCTTTCGATCGTGTTTTGAATAAGAAACGACTTGTTGACTTTGTGCGTCGCATGACTCTTTATTCAGATTCTGTTGATAGAGATCCTCCGAGGGAGGATCGTTGCTCTCTGCAGGAGGCGGAAGAGATGAAGTTGGTTCTGGAGAGAAGTGAGAAAGATATCGAAAGTCCATTGGACGACGGGGAAAATGAGCTTATCTCTGCTTATGGCGACCTTGATCTTGTCAAGTGTTCCGATAAGGATCCTCGGTCTTTGGATGACAAGATGCTCCAATTGGTTGTTGTTCCTCCATACTATTTGTTCCTCGCATTCTTCATTTGCAGGTCAGTTGGAAGGAACCTACTCTTGAAGATATTCGAGTTAAATCTGATGGGAAGTTATGTCGGTTCTCTCGTCTTGGCGTGCCGGATGGCTCACGTAAGTTGATAAATGAATGGCATAGAAGATCAGTGGAGAGGCCCTCGATGTTTGTGATGAACCCGAACCTTCATCTTGAGGATGGTGTTAGGCTTATAATGGAGGGAATGACTCATCTTGCCTATGCAGGAGTGATGGGCTTGAGTCATCAGGTCAATCACAATCTTATGGTTTTTTTAGAGATGAAGCTTTCCGTACTGCTACTGGTATTCTCTCATGTTTTTTTACCAGTATGATGAGTTAAAAATGCAATGCTCTGAACGGATCAAAGCTACTGAGGATGCTCGGGCATCGTTGGTTGAGGCGGAGGATTCGCAGGATCGATCTGTGGTTGCGCTTTAATTCCTGAGAGTTGACCTAGAAGGCATCCACGCACGTTTGCACGATGTGGAGAAAGATTTTTCCTCTAAGAAGGCGCTTCATGACGAGGCTGCACTAGCCATGATAGAGCACTCTAACAATTGCGACACTGCCGAAAAAAGGGTGGAGTAATTGTTGTCTTTGCTTGACGAGGCAAAGGTTGGTTCCTCCGCGATGCTCACTACTGCTGAAGGCCAACTCATCACGATAAGAAGTGAGTTTGATTTTGTTAAAGATAGACTCTGTGTTATGGAGGTGGCAGACTGACAGTGTGTTGTTGATGGTTGAATTGAGCTTCTGGATTATATCGAGGGTCTTGGTGTCGACTTGTCTCAGTATCGTCATCTAGTCTATCAGACCTACGAGGACGTGGAAGGTGTTGTAAAAAATCCTTCGGGTGACCCAATGGCTGAAGAGTCGCCTCCTCCTTTTGAAGAAAGAGTCCCCGTTGGTGATCCGGCTCCTGCAGGTCGTATTGTTGAGGATGTTATAGATATTTTCCCTTAGTCTTCCATTGCTACTTTTCAATGCAATCGAACGGATTTTGAATGACAGAAATTAGCTCATTTATTGACTATGTTCGTCTGTCGTCGTCTTGATAATTTGTATTTGATGTTTCACAAATAAGTCTGTAGCAACCTTTCGGTGATTTTATTTTTCCTATGCTTCAATACGCATGTCTTGATTTATCATCTCTGAATTTTTGTGGAATGTTGTTTTGTTTGCTTATCTTCTACTTTGTTGAATTATCCGCCCGATCTTTTACTTCGCTAACTCGTCGAAGTTGTTTTGCTCAATTGACTTCGTTCATTCAATTTGTCTCGTTGGTGCAATGCTCTAGTCGTCTAGAAGTCACTTTACTTAGTTGACTTGTTTATTCAACCTTTACTTCGTAAACTCGACGTCTTGGTTGGTTCGAAGCTTCCGTGTTAGTTTTACTTGGGCGTTACTCGGGTGTGTGACTCTAGTTGACTCGTAGTCGTTTCATTTTGTTGACTCGTTCGTCCAAATTTTACTCCGTTAACTCGACATCTAGGTCGATTCAAAGTCTCTATTTTTAGTTTAACTCGGGTATCCAACTCTTACTTATTTTTATGCGACACTCTAGACGACTCGAAGTTATTTACATAGTTGACTCATTCGTCCAATTTTTACTTCGTTAACTCGACATTTTGGTCGATTCGAAGTTTCTAATTTTAGTTTGACTCGGGTGTCCAACTCTTACTTCATTTTGTGCGACACTCTAGTCGACTCGTAGTTATTTTACATAGTTGACTTGTTCGTCCAACTTTTACTTCGTTAACTCGACATCTCGGTCAATTCGAAGTTTATATTTTGAGTTTGACTCGGGTGTCCGATTCTTACTTCATTTTGTACGACACTCTAGTCGATTCGAAGTTATTTCACATAGTTGACTTGTTCGTCCGACTTTTACTTCGTTAACTCGACATCTCGGTCGATTCAAAGTTTCTATTTTTAGTTTCACTTGGGTGTCCAACTCTTACTTCTTTTTGTGCGACACTCTAGTCGACTCGAAGTTATTTCACATAGTTGACTCGTTCGTCCAACTTTTACTTATTTGGTTGATCAGACCAGAAGTTAACTATGAATACCCGACTTGTGTCCTAATTCCTTTTGGGTTTTTTTTGCTCCGATTGTTTCGTATAGTTGTGCTATGAAGCTGTTTGCTTTTGTGAGATGTTGATTCTGAAAATGAAACTTTATTGGTTCATCAACTATTTTATCGGTCGTTCTCCTGGAGTGGCTCTGTTACACTGTGAACATTTCTTCTTTATTCCTGTGTTGCTAGTGTCTATCCTCGCGTTGCCATCCATGCTTATGTTATTCCCTTTAATTTATGATCGTATTTGTTTGGGTCGTTATTGCTCCTCGTTCGGCATGGCTTGTTAGGGCCTGATAGAGTTTGTTAATTCCTTTATAAGTGTCTTTGGCCGAATTTATATCCGCTGCTAGGGTCTTCGGAGTGTTGGTCTTTTGACTTCAATATAGGTCTATTCGGGTGAGAGGTGCTTCTTTTCTAGGGATGATGCAATGTAGAGCATATATCAATTCCCTGGATCGTTCCTTTGATCTTGTGGTTGTGGTGTCCACCTTTTATTTACCTTTGAACTATTTGTCTGGTACGCCGATAAACTCGTCTAGTCGTCCTCTCTAGATCCAATGCTCGATTTCTTCTTTAAACTTATAGATAGCAGTTCTCGATATCATGTCTGTGATCCTTGTGGAAAGAACAGTACATGTTTTTGTCTCGTCCTTCCGGGTCTCCTTTCATCCTGGTTGGCCAATTGACATTTTCTGAGCTTGATGTGTTTTAAGATGTTGGTTCGGCTTGCTTTTAGAGTTGCGTATGGTTTATACTCTTTCCTCATTACACTGGTTATTCGCTCATGATTGGGTCGTGTCGATTGTGATTTCATGGATTCTTGTTGATTGGACTTTGTAGTTTGGTGTTTCTTTAAATGACTATTGTCCTCTCGAGATCTGCCATCTCGCCTTCTTTCATCTTTTCTCTCTTGTTTCCTCGATTGGTTCCCCCTCTTTTGCTCGCTCTTTCTCCTTGCGGCTTTCATTTCTTTGAGAGAAATATGTTTATGTGCTATTTTCAGCAGGACCGCCACGACTTTTGGAGGTTCCAAATTGAGGGCATCGAAAAAGGTGTCTCTCTTTAACCCGGCGACGAAAGTTGCAGCGGCTGTGTCATCGCTACATCCATCGATCATCGTTAACTTGTTTGTGAAGCGAGTGACATACTCCCATGTTGTTTCTTCTGACTTCTGTCGGATGTGCAGAAGGTAGAGGGTCATTTCCTCATCCGCTGGCTCTCGATGAATCGGGTAATGAAAGCGGTGGCTAAGGCCTGGAAAGAGTCTATTGACCTTGGTGGCAGGCTGTTGAACCAGTTCTTTTAGAGCCATCATGTGGTGAAAATGTCTTAGATGATCAGTTGGGTCAATGGTACCATCGTACACTTTGAATTTTGGCGAAGTGAATTTCTTTGGCATTGCCTTTTTCATGAGTTCGTCAGAGAATGGTGACTTGGCCAACTCGTATAGTACATTTGGATCCGTGACTCCGATCCTGAACGGGATCTCAGCAACCGTTCCACCGCATTGCGGAGTCTTGTCTATGTGGAGCTCATTGCTCTCGACGTTTCCCTGCTGAGGTTCCGCTAGGGCTTCATCACTCCCTTGAGTTTGGATAGTGGAATTTTGTTGAGGCAGTGCTGGAGTAGGGTCGGCTGGTTGAACGCATTCCTAGGTGATTTTTTCCAGCATCTCTGTCATGTATTTCATCTAGGCCATAAGCAAGTCTACCTGAGGGTTCGTGGCAGCACCGACGGTCTTCTGAGCTGTCTGGGCTATTGTGCATAGTGGATCTACATTCTCAATTGCTATTGGTTCAGTGATTCGGGTTGCATCTTCTCCCTGAGCCGTTAGTGATGCGTCAGTGAGAGAATTGTCATGATCATTACTGGATTAGGGGTTCTATAGACTGCATGATTTCTTTTGATGGTTTTGTCGATCTTTTGTTAGGTTGTGGTGAGCCTTGTCATTGTGTTTTTGTTTTTAGAAATAGGAAACTCGTCATTCCCCATGGACAGCGTCAAACTAATGCGTCCAAAAAGCGTCTTCCTGTGAGTTTGACCTACAAAACAACTGTTAGATTGCCAAGGACCACCTTTTGGTGGCCGAAGACACACCGATGCTTAAGTCAATAGCTCTGTTGGAAGCAGGATGTAAATCTTGACAAAACTCAATTAAAGTTGCATACCTTTGTCGAATGTTCCATTTACCTTTTATAATGGTCGTGATTAACTCTCTGTGTCACTTAAGCATATGAGGCATAACGGAAGGAGGTGTTTCTTGTAACAGTCTTCTCCTTAATGGAGATGCGTTCATGGGGGGCGTAAGTCCCTCCACGGCTCTTTCTTGTGCAGGATTTTTCTTCTTTATGAGAGAACGTGTATCGGGCTTTGATTCATCTGAGCCTGGATTCGGGCTATGTTTACGTCTCCTTAGTGATAGGCCTAGTCGTTTATAATTGACCTCATTATTCCTTAGCTTTACGAGCTGGCCCAATGGATTGGGCATTGTATTCTCGTGATGGATTTGTATGCCACGTGTACAACTGTGATGTTTGGTCTATTTTTTATGTATCGTCAGATGGTATGGATTGATTTTTAAATAAAAGAGGGAATGAAGACAAAATTTAGCCTGATAGTGACAGTTCAAGTTTAACATATTAGGACTGCTCGTAATTCCACAAAATGATAGTAAAAAACAAAAACCAAAAAATGGAGAGTTTGTGTTCTCACTCACCTTATCCGTAAGTTGAAGATGATTTTCTCTTTTTTCAATTCTTTTCTTTTGTTTTCTTGGTGTGTAAAAGAAAGAATGAGCCTAGGTATTCCAAACTCTTTTATAAATCTCTAATTAGGGTTTGCTAATTTTTGCTAGATGTACACACACTTTCTATTCATTTAACCACTACCAACAAAATCAATTTAAATGACTCCAATGATATTATATTTCCTAGCTCTGCCCAATAAGTAGGAGATCTACATGGCCTACTATACAAAGCTTCAAAAGGTGTCATGCCAATGCTCGATTGATAACTATTATTGTATAAGAACTACACCAACAGTAAATGACCTCCCAGAAAACACCAAAATCCATAATGCAAGCTCGCAACATATCCTCCGAAATATGATTCATCCATTCAGTTTGTGGATGATATGCAATGCTCATAGCCAAACTAGTGCCCATAGCACTTTCGAAAGCTTTCCCAAAACACTGATGTAAACAATGAGTCTCTATCTAACACGATGTTAATAGGGACACCAAGTAACCTTACCAATTCTTTGATATACATCGCTGCTAACCTGTCAGTATTACAACGCACAACAACTGGGATAAAGTGTTCACTCTTAGTCAAACGGTCAACAATAACCCAAATTGATTCATTACCCCTCTGAAATCTAGGCAACCCATCAATAAAATCTGATGATACATCAAATAGTCCTTCGATCGCAGCCGTACACATGGCACAAGTCACCCCTTATTAGGGACATACGGTTCAAACAAAATATGGATAACGAGTCCAGTCACTAAAGCCCAAAAAGGCATTTAGTAACGGACCACTACCAAGGTTAAAGGCCCAAATCTCATGCCCAACGAACCTCTCCCCTCAGAGGAGAGTGACGTTATGAAGGAGACAAATCATGGCGGAAATCTCTCCCTCAAGGACATATCTCAATGAAAGAGGAGACTGTTGTGAGAAACATATAGCTTCATTGTGCCATACATGGTTAAGTCACACACAGAGTTAATCACTCTTATAATATAAGGTAAAGGATCTATAAGAGGCATCAGGAACAAAAATACATCACAACTATACTCTGTCCAAGTTCACTTTCTCCTACAGTTGACTGACTTAAGCATCGGAGTGTCTTCGGCCACCAAATAGGTGGTCTTTGGCAATCTAACCTTGTTTTGCAGGTTAGATTTCGAGGAAAAATATTTGGACCCGTCAGTTTGGTGTCGTATGTGGGAAGTGACAAATTCCTTAAAAAGGAAAAACAAAGTTGATAGATTCCTTAGAACGAACCTGCAACAAAAGATTTAGTGCAAATGGAACCCCCTACAAACTCTCAAGATAACCATTCCATTGGCGAAACTCAACTGCCAAGTGGACACATTCCTAATCTAGCATTGGGAAGACTATTTGCGCCAAGCAGTTAATTGTCACCGTGAGATATGGTGGCCCACACCACTCAACTGGAACCCCAACAAGTTCTTACTATTGGGAGAATGATAATGGATCCTCGTGTGGATCAACTTTTGGCCCACATGGCCCAACTCATCAAAGTGGTCGAAAGGCTCACACGAGAACACGTTCAACCTATTGAGCACGTCAGAGATCCACCTCAGCAAAACTCCGCCATTCGTCTTCGTGAGAACCAAGAAGCCCCTGCATAGCTTCGTGGCACCCTTCTCCGACAGGATCATGAACAATTATTCTGCCCAAGAAGTTCATTCCGCCAAAATTTGAATCTTATGATGGCTCCATCGATCCATTGGATCATCCGCGCCACTTTCACCATATGATGGCGCTAAAAGAAAGTTCAAACTCTACCATGTGTAGAACCTTTCCGACCAGCATCACGTCCACGATGGTAAAATGGTTTAAAAGCCTTTAGCCACGATTTATAGACTCTTTTCAAGCACTGGCCTCAACCTTCATCACGAGATTTATTGGCAGTCAGTGGATCAGAAAAGGATCTACTTCACATCAAGGAAAAACCTGACAAGACACTCAGGGAATACGTTACACAATTCATTGACGAATTAACCATGATTGACGAATGTAGTCACGACATGGATGTGACCACCTTCAACTCAGGACTCAGGGGAGGACAGTTATACAACTTTCTAACCCTAGAGCCTCCAAAGAGCATGGTAGTCATGTTAAAGAGTGTACAAAAATACATCACTCATAAAGAGATATGGGCCACCAAGAAGAATAATGAGTTCGACAGAAGATCTTTCCCAATGAACCGGGAAAGAAGAGAAGACACGAGGCAAGAGGATAGGCCGCGGGAAGACAACGGTCATCCCAAAAAGGCATCGAACCAGTAGCAGCTTCGAAAATGGCAAACAAGAGTTCAAAAAGCTGCAGTTGGGCAGAGTAAAGCCCGAACGGTCAACTCACTCGGTTGACACAAAGTACAAGCCATACACCACTTTAAAATCGAGGATGGCAACAGTTCTGAAGACCATGACGAGCTGGAAAACTGGGAAGGCGTCAAGTGGCCACCCGAGCTAAAGGGAGATTCGTCAAGACGAGATAATAACAAATGTTTTTCTTTTCACAAAGACCATGGACACGATACCAAAGATTGCCACAATTTGAAGAATGAAATCGAGTATTTAGTCCAGAAGGGACAACTCAGTGAGTTTGTCAGACTAAAAGAGAAACAATCCAAGGAAAAATCAACCCTGCAGCAGGACCAAATGGACAAGCTGAATGATTAATATACATCTTTCATGGCAAGGCTGGAGATCAAGGACAGTCCAACCGATCACAGAAATGATATGTCCGAGAATTGCGAATAAGAACACGTCATCCTAATTTTCCTGCCCAACACGCCATAACAGACTGCCCAACTCCTACTTGACTTTTTCAGTGTTCATTTCCTCCATAATGACATGCAAAGTTCTTAGGGAGAAATTTATAAAAAAAAAAAAAAAAAAAGCCAAAAAAACTTGGCTTGGAATGACTGGGTCACTGGGATGCGGAAGGAGCAGATCAAATGGGTCAAATGGGCTATCTATGATATTTATATCACTGCAGAGATGGGAAGAGAAGTTTTGGAGCGAGACTTGGGTGCTAGAAATTTTATTATGGTTCTTCCAGAGTTTATTTAGTTTTATGTAAGGTTGCTTGCCTAACTGAATTTTAGTCACTTGTTTTCATCTCTTAGACCTAAGAAACAGTCCACATTTTATATATTTTTTTTTATAAATTGTTTTCATATTCATACCGGAAATCAGAATCACAAATTTCGGCCTTCCGTGCTGTCACAATCTCATTATCTTTCACTGCAACTTCAGCACTCATAAAACAAATCACACCTATTCCATCAACAAAGTAAAGAATTCATCTTTGACTACAAATGGCTGATCTTACATGTTCGTAGCTTTTGTATAATGAAAATTTGAGTCATCATGGTTTTCTAGGATGATCTCAGCTTGGAGATCATTTAGATAAGTTTTGGAATAAAATGCTGTTCGACTTGTAAACCATAAGTCAATAGGGCATTACTAATGGAAATGCACAAAAATTTTGTGATTGTTACATCCGCACTGCTAGACTGGTCTCACCAATATAACAAGTTGTTCCATAACTAACACTATCAACAGATTCCATGGGCTTGAGAAGCACAACAATGTAGAGTCAGAAACTTTACTCCTTGAGGATTCATAGTTGATTATATTGGTTTAGATGAACTTCTACCTTACTCCTCTGGCAGTGGTGGTAACCAGCTTGTATGCAATGATGGATCATGTCTTGGTAACCACCAAACTCAAGCCCAGAAGCAGTCACAAAATCAATTATAAGAAAAAAGAAGGGAATTCTAACATGCCATTTTATCAATTTGTTGGTGCAGAAGTGAATCAGAAAATACACAGTATTTTTCTTTTGCAGGTATAAAGTTGAAAGCAATGATGTAATTTAACTTCATTGGGATCTCAATTTCAAATTACATTGGTCTAGTAACTGCCAGGTATCTGTACAACTGAAATTTACAGCTATCACTAGGGAGTGAAAGAAATGCATACCTGACGTTGACAAACTTATTATGTATGTTATTTTAACTCAATTTTTCTGTAATATGCACAATTAATTTTCCTCGAGTAGCAAGGATGAAGTTACAAAAATGTGTCCCTAATTACGCGAGCTAATACCCTCGAAGATAACCGACTGAGCACCTCAGGGAGTACTTGTGCTGAGATGCCTGGCAGTACTGGAAGAAGCTCCTGAAGGATTTGTGCTGCATTCATATCCTGCACGTGTCCGAAATCATTGGAAAGAAACTTTTAGTGATACCTACGATAATGAATGACAAAAAAATGAAAGAACAAGCCAAAAGGTGTTGTTTTTGTTTTAGTGACTTCGAATGTTATTCTATAACACCAAAGCAATAAAAACTTGCTATTGAGAGACTGTTTAAGCTCGAGTCAAATGTTATTCTACAATGCCAAAGCACACATTTCTACTATCCTCCAGAAAAAAAAAAAAAAAAAAGAAAGTTAAACACCTAAAATCTGCAAAATTGTTTCCACTCAGAAAAGAAACCAAAACTTATGTCATACGGGAATTTGTCATCGGATTAATTGCAGCTTCAGAAATTAAGCAAAATACATGAAGTACCTGACTTGATATTCTTGATGCTGAAGTCCCAGCAATTAGGAATTCAACAACTTTTTGTACATTATTTAGTATAATTTCGTCCTCCTCTGTGATGGTAGGCAAAAATGCTGCTGGCCTCAGAGGCCCCAAAGCAGGAACCATACTAAAAACTGGGGTTGGATTTCTAATTCCCAAGGTTGACATTATTTGTACCACTTGCTGTCTGGAAACAGCATCAATGCCCTTCACAATCTGTTTCACATTACAAGGCTTAGCATTAAAAAGTTTGTAACAAACTAAATACAAGTATCTGGCTGCAACATAAACAAATTGACAACAGATGATAAAGAAATCCAGCAATGAGAGACATGGGAAGAATCATTTTGTAGGCCCATTTACACCAACCTACAAGCCGTTTGGAAAGGGAAACACTCTCGAGCAGCCCCTCCACCATATCACCAAATCCCATTCTACAACAGACACTCCACCACCCCTACAGGTCCTACCACTTGGCTCCTTTTGTGACCTCATTTGGGCGAGTTTTGAGGCACAATACGAGATTGGCTTCTTCCATGTGCATGCAAAGATGACGATACAATCTTGAGTGTTTTCCAGGACTATATTTCATGTTCATTGCTGAAGGGTGCAGAATTATGGTTTGCATAACTACGGAAGTGCCGAGGCCAGTTATGGATTGTTCATTTTTCTTGTGATCTTCAAAAAATTGTTTCAATGTTGAAATTTACCGTCAAAGCTCGAGGACGGACCTTTTCTTAGAGGAAGATAATGCGATTGGAGTAATTAGGATTTATTTTTATTTATTTAATCACGAGTAACATCTGGACCTTCAAGAGACGCCATGTATGCTCCACACTACAATATAGTAACTTTAATCTGTGTCATAATTTGCTCCATAGATGTCGGCTTTTTCTTTGAACATCCTTCAAGGGAACCATGTGAATAAGCCTTTGTTTGGAGATTGATAGATTTCTTCATTGTTCTCGAGTTTTACACTCCAAACTCTCTTGATTTCTCAACCTTTTGTTGATTATTTTTAAATTGGTATTCATTCCTTCTTGCTTCTGGATAGGATTTGTATCATTAAAAGAGTGTATCAAAAATCATTTTGGAATCCACGGAAAGCAACCCAATTATAAAAATGTAAGGGAACAACTTTAAGCTGGAAAAAAAAAAAGTTGTCATGGTAAACTTCTGTGACATAAGATAGTTATTTGCAGAAACTTTTTGACAACTATTATGTGAAAATTGTGTATCAGGAAAATGGTGCTTCAAAGAGATGAGACAATTAAACAAAGAGTAAACTACGAAATGACTGAAAGGATCCTACATATAAGGCCATGAAAAATATAGATTAGGATGTTATCTCCATGAAAGAGATTAGTCATAATGTCAGATGTACAAATATATAGAACGTTATGGTTGACGGATCCTAGACATACCTCATCCAGAAGAAATTCTCGGAAAAAATTTCCCTTTTCGGATAACAAAAAGGATAAGGCTGCTCTTGTTTTGATTGGCTGCCCTAGTTCAGACCCATTTGTTGGAAAACTTGGAAAGACACCTGTTTGACTTTGTAAAATGCCAAGCTCTGCCATATTGCCATTCATGTCCTCTCCACCTCCACTTTTGGCAGAAGTTATGAAAGTTTCAAAAGCTTGCATAACATCAATGAATCTTTCAGCGTCAAAAACTCCCGTTTTTCCATATATTGTGTAACGTAAGGCATTCCTCAGACGTGGCGATTCATCTGTCAAGAGTCTCTGATTGAAAGGATCACAAAAACTTTAGTTTGGAAGACATATGGTAATATTACAGAGTAAAATAACAATAAAAACCACAAAGGATCAAATACATAAGTGAATTGAAGTCTAAACAAAGTCCTAGCAATTGATTGAACTGGGAAATAGAAAGTATGCAGTTATAACTAATACAAGGACAAAAGCCTCCATTCGATGCTGTTCACAGTTCACATGTTCTAGATCAGATCATCTTCAAATCGAGACTCAGAGACTTTTATAAAAAGATGCACACCATCAAACTTACAAGAACTATATTGTTGAGTTTAAGTTGGTAAGTAACCTAAATCAAGCACCATTTACTCCAATTAGAGAGAATAGCTATAATTTCCTTAGTATGATGCTACTAACAGTTCTTGAAAATGAGTTTCTCCCAAGGAAAACGAGAGTTGCCATCAAAATTAAATCGCACGCAAAGGAACACAAGAAAGTAAAATCTCATTTTAGCACAGAGGTAGAGTTGCTACGCTCCGCAGTCGCCTACTAGTGTCATAGTAGCTGTCTCTTTGTAAAAATCAATTTAATCTGTAATTTTCACATTTTAAGTTCAAACCTCCCTTTCTTTCAATTTAAGGACAGTGTTGGTGAGGAAGTACAGAATGGCAGAGAAGTAACAGCATTATGAATACGACGCAGTTTTAACCATCATGCAGTAATCTTAAAAATTCCTATTTTAGTTGGAAATTAATTCTACTGCTAAGATAGCTGTGCCCATGAAAGAATAACGTGTGCAACATTCTTTTGACACACCATAATTATTTGGCTCAAAGGCCAGATTTATCTTGAGAGTGGGCTATTGATCCATTAAAGTATGACATCCTGCCAGAAAGTAGAGAATGATCAATTGAACACCACCAAAAAAGCGCTTAATATTGGCTTTTCACTTTTGGATTGAAACTGTGCAATTTCTTTTGAAAATCACAATGGGCAAAGATACTTCCAAAGCCATCAACCTAATCATCCTGAAAAAATGTGGAGGTAGATTTGATTCTTTCCAGACACCCATTTCCTATTGAAGAGGAGGGGGTCTAAAACAAACACCTAGTTCTGAACTTAAGGAAGCTGATCAAATATGTATGCTAGCGTATATGTAATACCAACATTGAGAATATGCTTTGAAATTTGAGATGATCAAATAACCAAAAATAAATTATACCTGTGCAATATATGGATAGGCTTCATCCACAAGGGCAAAGTCAGAGTCCCCCACTAAAGCTATGCCTTCCAGTACACCGATTGCTCTGATTATGAGAGCAAAATAAGGGGGTATCCTAAATGGATAGTCAAATGTTATTTGAGCTAAATCTGATGCCAGCTCTTGGAAGTTAAAATTTTTTGCTCCCCCGCCTTCAAGTGCCTGGTCAAAAACTTTGGCCAGAACTGGCAAGATTGGCTCTAAATTAACCCCATCTGGAATGAAACCAAGCTTGACAAAATCTTTCACTATAGCCCCATAGTCACGATGAATTAAGTGAGCAATTGCTTCAATCATGCCATACTTTTGGTCATCGGTTAATTTTGTCACGAGACCTGTAGATGCAGTAGCATGCATGTTGAAACATCAGTGTTGTACTAGATAGCAATACAAATTATTCAAGCTAGATAGCAATCTGACATGGCCTAAAGACACTGGTTGATAAATGGAAATAGTAAATTCACGTCATAAATGCTTATCAAAGTTTAAAATACTGGAGAACTAGGTATCATTCAGTACAGTATTTTTTCTTTCTTTCTTTTTTTTCTCTATTCTTTTCCGTGTAGGAGAAGACACGGATCCCTCTATATCGTATAGATAATACACATATACATGCATGTAAATTTTTAATTAGTTGCTGATTTGACAAGAATGAGCATATTAATTCAACAATTGCTTTAAATCAAAATACACATTGAGTCAATACTTTTCAGATACTTCTTTGGATATGTGTCAGACAAGGTTTCAATGTCAATGTGTCCTGTTGCATGCCTCAGACTCAGATGCTTCTTGAATACTCTATGGACACACCTTAGATTTTTTTCTTTTTTTGAAAAAAAAAAAAAAAAAAACTATATCAGGCTTTCTAAGATTTGACATTTGACAGTGGATTGGACATGATATTATTATAGGAGAGTTCAACATATTTTGACATTTTAACACAATTAATTAATTACATAGGTGGAAGGATAAAAAATGTTGGTATGCAATTTGACTTATGAGTTATGGTTTATGCATTCAAACTTTGTTTTCGATTAAGTTGAATGGTAGATTACTATTTTTAATACATAGTGCATACAACTATTATTTTTTAGATAAGGAGAAATTCTATTGAAAATGAGAGAATTTGAAAACCGGAAGAAAAGAAAAACTGAGGACTACATGCAACTGCTATAGTGTTACACTGTTTTGAAGATTTCAAGTATAACAGCAAGTACTATTAAATTAAATTATTTAAGTGGTGTGTAATTTCCGTACCCTTATCCTTTTTTATTTTTTTTTATTTTTTTGTTTACATTTGTCTTACCACCAATGTCCATATTACAACCGACAGTATACCATATCTGTATCCATAGTTGCTCTTCTTCATATTTTAGTACTAAAACTTTATCGTTTTATCAAAATAAACAAACAAGCAAAAATGCCACATATTCATCTCTTCAAACAGACTACAAACATAGTTGTGTCTCTTAAGAAAAATGAAACATTACCAAAGTCAAGTATTGCCAGCTTCCCCTCTGGAGTACGGATCAAATTCCCAGGATGTGGATCGGCATGAAAAAATCCAGTATCTAGCAGCTATGGAGCCAAGGATTACAAGTAAGATAATTTAAGTAAATAAATAAACAATATACATCCAATCATCGTACTAGTAAAAATGATCAGTCTGAAACAAAATTAACAACACTTTTTGGTCACTGAAACTGGGATTCCTGACCTTGAATTTAGAACTTTCTAAAAGGGAGGAAATGATGCAATAAAAAGGTGTGCATCATACATGTTAAAGTACACATATCCATTGGGGTTAGGGCTTTTACTTTATTCAGAAAGTACGTTAGGTCTCCAGCCATCTTTAGTTATAAGTAAGGCTGAATTGTATTGAATTGATTGGTGAATGAGAAATAGGGATTTTGATCCAAAAAACGAACTTGAGTTTTCTCATATATGGTGTTAGTGCTACATCACGTAAATTCCATGAAAAAATAGTAATATAAAAATAAAAATATATAAGAGAATCCTGAAAGGAAACGCTTAAAGAGTGCTGCCGACTCAAAGTGTCAAAAGTCAGTGTTTTACTGGATTGATTGAATCACTATGCTTTAAAATTTTTAGCTTCACACAAATAACTAGTTCCCAGTTTCATCTGAGGAAGGTTTCAGATCCTCAGATGCATGAGGTAAAAGAATAATGATACTGAACACGTTAAAACAATGAAGCGTAAACAAAAAGTTGACAAAGGAAACTTCAAAACATACGACAGGCAAACAGAGGTAAAACAGATGGATATAGTGGTTGACATATGTTTCTATCTTTCATGCCTATGCATATACATATGCTCCATTGAGATCATGCAGTATACCTAAACACGTGACTTACCTGTTTTAAGTAGCATATGACTCCAACATTGACAAGTTCACCAACATCACTTTCAGTGCTTTGTGACAGCTTTTCCCCTTCTAGCCATCCTGTTGTAAGAACCTTTCTTGAAGTATATTTCGGGTATGTTTTTGGTACAACAACCTGAAATTCCAGATATTTGTTTACAAAAAGTTTAATATATGTTAGGTTAGAATACATAAGAATAACGTTGTAGGAAAATCATTGCATGACTCAAGATGGATCTAGACAAAATAACAAAAATGTATTAAAACTAGAATAATCACGTCACGTGCATCTAAAACAACAATAATAACGTCATAGAAATTCAGTCAAAACGTGGTGAAGGGCACCTGAGGAAGGTCCTCTCTCATCATTTCAGCGAAGAGTGTCCCATTTTCACCTTCGTTAATATAATCAAGTTCCTCGAAGAAACGAGCAGCCCATTCATCTACCAGTCCAACGACGTCAACAGAGACCTGAAAAGTCAAAGAAACAAGATATAGACAACCATTACCATTCGCATAGATATGTGCAACCATAAAACAGAAGATTAGCTAATTCACACTAACAAAAATATCACGAATTTATCACTACCTGAGGAAACCTTCTAAGAAACAATCCCAAGTTCCGTATAATAAACAAATCAACTGTTACAGTTTCAAGCACATAAGGTCGCTGCACTTTAACAGCCACCAAATCCCCAGTTTCTTTCAATCGACCCTTATATACTTGCCCAAGCGATGCTGCATAAAGACGAGCAATTACATGATATGTCACTATGTCAATGTAACAATAGGAGTCTAATAGAAACATAATAAAAAAAGATTAGATACTGTTACTGTTAATTAACACTTCAGTCAAAAGTATAATCAGTTAAAGGAGGATTCAACTGTGCCCAACAAAGGGAACATGAGAATAATATGCGGTGGAAATATGCCCAACTACCCCCTTCCCATCCCACCCCTCAGCCCTACCATTGGAGATTTAAAACTCATAATGCCTGAGGACCTGAACCTACTGCTCTAAAGACCATGTTAATGACCATTTCAGTCCAAAAGTTGGAGCATTTAGAGTAGGGGAAACTATGTACTCTAAAGGGATCACATGAACTATGTATTCTAAAGGGATCACATGATCACATATACTGGGACGGTGGCCAACAATAAAATATAAATGGAAAAAGAGAACAAACAAAAGTGGAAGAAATTTATACTTAGTGGTGAAAATACACAAGTATCAAGGGTTATGAGAATACCAGCAGCAATCGGAGAGGTAGTCAGTTCAGAATAGATATTTTGCCAAGGCTGACCAAGCTCCTGTTCTATTAAGGCCATTGCTACATCATCTGGAAATGAAGGAACCTTCATTTATCATCAAATAGAATTCTATCAGATAATAGAAGGATTAAATAGAGAAGAAATTTTAGTTTCACAATGGAGTTCATTTAGTCAATGGGCAAGAACCAAGTTAACCAGTATCTCAGAGAAGTTCCAAGAAAAACTTTGCCGTGAAAAGCTAATGCCTCTTTGAAGCTAAACTTCTCAGCCTTAAAACCACAACAGAGACGACAAACTTTCCTAACTTTCTCTCATTGTATGATAAAAGAAAAACAATCAATTTTCTCTACTCTAGCAGGTATTAAATTAGTGATCATAGGGTGAATAAAGTCATTTCTCCTTGAGAGCTAATTATTGGTATAGCATTACAAGGATACTTCTAGGTAGAAAAGCATCCAACGAAAAGTCTATGCTATCCCATGAAATAAGTACTAAATGATGAAGTAAAACTAAATACATTATCCTTACCTTATCACAAAGCTTTTGCAATTCCACCATTGCTACAGGAGACAGAATGTCTGGTCGAATACTCAGCGCTTGCCCAAGTTTTATGTATGCTGGACCCAGGGAGGTTACTATCTCGCGCAACTCAATTGCCCGTGCAACTTCATTCTGATCGGGAAAAAAGAAAACTGGGTCAAAAAAGGGAAGCCAATAGATATTAAAGAAATATCAAGAACAAACCGTCATTGGCACCTTATGTGAAATTACATGCTTCAATAACAAACTTTCCACAGATCTGTTGTGGCATGTGAAGCTGTCTAAGGCTTCCATGTGCAAAAACGCAATGGTGACCTTAAAGTAATTTAAAGTTTAACTATCTATTTTCCTAGATGAAGTCACCACTGAACTTGTACATGATCCACACCCCTCAGCTGCTCCTCACAAAAATACGTGGCCACTTATCTCTTACTCGTCTCACAATCATGTGGCCACCAAAAGAAAAACATATTGCCTATTTGATCCTGTTTTGTTATTTCTTATTTATACCATACATATAGTTAGGTTTTAGGGGGAAATCTTACATAGTTTTTTCAACAACGTTTTGTATGTGTTTGTTGCAATGGCAGCTCTCATGAAGAACTACAGTGGGGGCCGTGGGGCACCAACTAACATAAGTATAAGTGTGTCTGAATTCAATTTATTGATATGTTTTTACATAACGTGAAATCAACGAGGTAGGGTTTCTTTTTTAAGTTTATGTTCTATCAAATAATCATTAGAACATGAAAGTAAATGCATACAAAGTAAAATAGGAGCTAAACATGTACATGTAACACATGAAGGGGCACTAGTTAGGTTGATAGAGATGAAATAAAAGGATGGTAAGCTATAGGGGTAGGCATGGGACGGGATGGACCTCATCCTTATCTCATCCTGTTCGTTCGGGATCAGGAAGGGATCTGGACAGGATAGACCTCATCCCGACCTCGTCCCATCCCAAATGGGTTTGGGACAGGACGGGATGAGCATGTGTGAAATAATCCTCCAATGAAGAATAACAACTTACACACAAATAATGTCCAATTTATTTACATATAACTTTCATCATAACAATATTAAATGTCATAAAATTTATGGTACAATGCGCTTACAGTTTTTTATGTTAAGCATCCTCTATGTGATACAAGAATAATTTTCGTATAACCAATCATAAATGTGAAAAAACATAAATTTTCATGCATTCTACTTGACCTAAAATATTCAAACTAAAATTTCTATCTAAACAAAGAGTACCAAATCAATCAAGTTTTCAAACAATAGATGTTTGATTTAATTTCAACACATCCTAAACTTTCATTTTCAAGAGTAGTTTCATTAAAAATTAATAATAATAATAAATATTAAATAAATAAGTTCGGGACATGACGGGATGGGCATAATTGAAAATCTACATTCCGATCTCATCCCACTCTAGATCGGAACGGGACGGGATCAGGATGCGCTTGATCAATTCCAAAATGACCCAAAATTTTTGGGATGGGACCAATACGGGATCATGATGGCGAGATGGGATGCCCACCCCTAGTAAGCTACGTGGACAGGTGCTAGCAAGGTTGTATACACATTAATGACGAAAAAAAACAACTTAAAAGTGTAAATTACCAGCCGATAACAGCTAGCCTTGTTATCAGCCTATGCTTGAGAGGGGAAAAAAATTAAGGGTGTATTTGATTCTAAGGAAAATTTGCCATGAAAAAATTTCAAAAAGAAAGAAGAATTAGGAGAGGAAGTGGGAAATTTTTTTTCTCCGTCTCAGAGGTTGAAGATTGAAGATGACTCTATTTTTAGCAAATATTTTCTTAGCTCTCCTAAGTAAATATTTTCCACAATTTTGCAACAAACCAAGAGTATGGTGATCATCACAAAAAACATGTTTTTCATTCTCTTTTCCTCTTTCTTTCCTCTCTCTTCTCACTAATGGCAAATTTTCTTGGGAAAATTTTCCTTAGAATCAATCACACCGTAATAGCCATTTTCAATAAGGGATAAATCAAGGTCACCGTCAACATTCATAATCAGTTCAACCAAGAAGTTAACGTAGGAATAAATAGTTTGTACTAATTAATTCAATAACTTTGTAGTACTCGCTCAAAAATCACTTTGAGTGGCACCACCAAAAGCCAAAGAAAATCAAGAAAAATGTCCACAAGATGGCAACATTGACTGCACCAAATTTTTTAATATTATCATCCTACATGCGACAACAACTGTATCTCTCAATGCCTTATGATCCCTATGAAGTATGTTTGTCATCAAATACTTGGGTAGTAAGACATCTTATGATCTTACTACAACTGCTACCACAGCATATGTAGGTGAAGCATCCCATTCGGAATAAAATAAAAAAAGTAAGTTCTGCATACAGAGACTAGACTAAGAAGTTGCAGTCAAGGGCCTAATTCCACATCTTTCTGCTTAGTAGTTGTGTTTAAAAGTTAAGAGTCCACGTAGAAACAGTCCCTAGAACGGCTTGGTTAATATCTGGCAAAACATTTGTTATTTTAGAGAGGCCTATCATTCACAGAGCAGATCCTACCAGAAGTGTAACAAGTGATTGACACCGTTGTTAGAAAAAAAAAATCCAATCGGTCCACATTAGTCGATATCATCAAGCTAAATTAAAGTAAGTGATTAAGCGTTTCTATTTATTTATTATTGTGTTTCTGGGAATGGGAAACTTTACTTGACAGGTAAAGCTAATAGACTTCATCCACAACCAGTACAATTTAAGAACAAATGAAGAAAGCATATGTCCAAGCCGACTGGTGCAAAGGCAACACACATGACCTCAATTAATCAAATAATGCATTGCAAAATCTACAAATTAAGTAGGTAACACAGTATTAAGGCTTACCTCTTTGACCTTCTTGTTTATTATATCCCAAGCAATACGAGAAAGAAAACCACCGGCCACAGACAACAACTGGACCGCACGTGTTGCAACAGCACGAGGCCGCTTTCCCCAATATGCAGTAATGGTCTCAGGATCGTAAACTAGAGGCAAAGACTCGCTGCTTTCATCCACCTGAAAAAAACATAGAAAACTTATAGCGTTGCCAATATAACATAACTTTTCCAATATTGCAAAGTATGTTCTTGCGGTCACAAGAAGAATCACAAATGCATAGCAATCACATATTTTATATCATCATCTAGGCTTCTGAAAAACTATTTATTTCACCTACACCTTGCATTCAAATTTTATGGTATTACATAAACTAATCATATAATTGAGTGTGCAACATTCTAACTGACAGGTTTGACAAAGTTTCACGTGAATTTTATCCTTTTCTGAAATACAATTTCATTTAACCTACAGCTTGCATTCGATGATATTAAACATCAGATCTTGAACTTTTCATCGTTTATGAATTTCTGACCTTGTCAAGTTAGTGACATACTAAAAATTATCTTTTCTAGGAAAACTTAGTTCTAACTCGGAACGGTTCACAAGTTATAGAAATGCATTTGACCTACTAATCAGAAGTAAAAGGTCACCTCAACTAAGCGCATCTGAACATTGGCATCAGCAAATTGCTCATCTCTTAGATTTGAACCACGAAGACCTCTCATAAGCACCGACAGCTGCTCGTCTTGCTCCATCTGTGCTCTCACTCTCTTGATCTCCTGCGAAACGTTTCCCATATTCTGCACAAAACCAACAAAAAATGAAATTCAAAACCCTATATTGAACTTTCCAATTTTCGAATTCATGTTTTAACTTACCAAAGAGGAGAAGGATCCGTTGACTCGCTTTGGTGGAGATGTAGAAGAAGGTCCGGTATCAGCCGGCTTCGGCTCTGCGGCGACCGCAAGAACGAGGCCTCTTCTTCTTCTTGAAAACGGAAAGGGAGGAAGATGAGTTGTGTTCTTGCCATTGTGGAGTGTTAACCTGCGCCGGAGGGGTTCGACTCCGCAGTAGCCGAGATGAGATGCTGCTTCCATGAATAGAAGTAGAGAGAGAGTGTTTGAAGAAATGTGAGAGAGAGAGAATTTGAGACGAAATTCTAGTCCTCTCTCAGTAGTGGAGAGCAGAGTGGAGTTGAGACGAGTAGTAAAGACGTGGAGAGGTTTGTTTGCAAGTTTAGCGAGGGAAGGGTTGGTTGGAGTAGGTCAGAGACGTGGCAAGTTTGCGTCTCAGTGATATATTTGCCTATTTTTATTGGTTTTAATTGGACTTTACTGTAATCGCCATCTCATCTTTTTGTTGGGTTTTTGGCCGGTGTTTCCCCACCATTTCAATTTTATTTTTATTTTTATTTTTATTTTTATTTTTATTTTTATTTTTTAATTGCAAGCACCAGCTGATCTTTTTTATACTGTAGGCACTCAAAAGAGATTCACATTTTCAATCTTCCGCCGTGTTTGTTTGATTGCCTTGCTAAATAACACTAGCAATTTCAATGAAGGACACCATCAATATTTTTTTTTTCTAAATATATTAAAAGACACTACCACTATGTAGAAAAAAAATTATTTCTTTTCTCCCAATTCCAGCGACGAACCCCCTTCCACTCGCACGAATACTCCTCTCCCACCCTCTTCTCCTCCCAATCTCGCCGAAAAACTAGTCGTCGGCTGCCGTCTTCATCTCCCCCCTCTACTACTTCATTTGCTCTCTCGCACAAGAAAACACATATTCCTCCCTGCTTCATTTTTCACTGGTTGTCTTCCATTTCAAGCTCGCCAGACAATCCCAACACCGACGTCTCTTTTTTTTCTACATCTTCGTCGTTTGTCTCTCTCTTCATCTTCGTTTGTTAGGGTTTTGGTGAAGTTTGTGTCTAGAAATGGATGAGTTTAGTGAAGATGATGTTGGTAGGCTTCAAGATGATAATGTTGCGGTCGAGAGTCATCATTGCACTCCATTTATAGCTGTGAACGAAAAAGACAAACACTTTCAAGACGAAATACGACCCACTCTACTCGAGGTACACTCTCAACTTGAGATGAGCTTGCATGGGTTTTTTTTTGTTGTCATTATTGTAATATCATGTTTAATTTTATTTTTTTGGTTTATTTGAAGTAACATTTTTATTTATAGGGTTAGTTTGATCGTTATTGTTGTTGTTGTTGTCGTTATTTTATACACAGAATGTCATCGTCGATCTTCAAGATACTTTCACATAATCTAGACGATCCGAAAACACTTGAAGCATATTTAGAAGATACAAACCTTCTAGAAGTAAACTTTGTTTTAATTATTTTATTCATTACCTTACTTAATATATGATTAGAATAACAAATATTTTTATTTACTTAATGTAAAATAATGATGATGATGCTGAAGTGAATGATGAACAAGTACTATAAGAGGTAGTTAATGATGGCGACTTGTTTATCACAAAAGAGGTAAGGTTAATTATTGTAGGCGTGACATTATTTAATCTTGTTTCACAAGTTCATTGATTAGTGTTCCTAACGTCAGTATGCATTATTTTTTTGTAGGTATTCTCATCAAAGTCATCCTTAATAGCATGGTGTCAAGGTGTTGGTAGGGAGAATAACATATTTCTCATTATCACAAATTCGGAACATGCTGATAGCAGACGTAAAGGAAGGATCCACTTGGGATGTGAGATGGGAGGGAAAGTCAAGAAAATTCAAAAGCAAAAATTGGAGGTTGGTCGATCGACAAGTTTAAATAAGTGTAGGTGCTCATTCAAGTTGAAAGGGGTGCCACAAGGTAACAATTGTTGGAAGCTGCAAGTGACCTGTGAAACCCACAATCATCCATGATCAAAATATCTTTTTGGCCATTCCTTTGCTAGGAGACTGAATGAAGCAAAAATGGCTTATTTGCATAACATATCCACATCTAGTGTAGCCTCTCGGTATATATTGTCTGCTTTGAAAGAGATATTTCCCAATACTGTGTTATAATTGAATATTGTTTACAATGTCATTCATTAGCTAAAGACACTCCAACTGAAAGGCATGAAAGTTTTGCAAGCCACAATGTACTTGTTGATCGAGAATGGTTATATTGAGTGGCATCAATTAGATGATTAAAATAGATTCATCAATATTTTCTTGTCTCATCCCGAGTCAATTCTACTGGCTAATTGTTTTTCAATGGTGATGCTTATAAACTGCACCTACAAAACAATTCGCTACAAGATGTCGCTATTTGAGGTTGTAGGTGTGACATGAACCAACAAGACTTTCAATGGTGGTTGTTGTTTTATATCATCTGAAACTGAACAGTTATACACTTGTGCATTAGAAAAAACTACTGGGAGCGTTTGAGCCAAACAACTTGCCAAAGATGTTTGTGGCTGACAGAAATCTTGAGTTGACCAAAGTCATTGAGCGAGTCTTTCCAGAAGCAATGATGTTATTGTGCAGGTGACACATAAATACAAATGTGAAAAATAATTGCAAAAAAGAATTTGAAGATAATGAAGGATTGAATAGATCGGCTACAGAGCAAAAATGGAATAAATGCATTATTGAGTTCGAGAGAAGATGGGCATCACATCCCAACTGTTTGGACTATATGTTGATTGTTTGGTATCCGCATAACGAGTTCTTTGTGAATGTATATATCGACACTTTCATGTATTTTGGCCAACGGATGATCACGTTGGAAGCACACACTCCAGGTTGAAGCAGGTTGAAGAAAATGTTGGAGAATTCCCAAGGGACGTTTTATAATGTATAGACAAAAAATGCATGACATGATCCAAGTCCAACTTGTAGAGATTGCAGCGTCATTCAGAAATAAGTCTCACAAAGGTCAATAAAGAGCATATTTTTCCCTTATTTGGAAAACTTCATGGGTTTGTGTCTCATAAGGCTTTTGACTTGATGTTATCTGAAATTTGTACGTTTGATGTTACTGACCCAATCAATTGTCGATGTGTGATAAGAACCACTCATGGGTTGCCTTGTGCTCATGAAATGACACAATATTTCACTCATACTGGTCAACTTCCATTGTCTATGTTACACAAGCACTAGATGCAACTTGGCAAAACACATGTTCATGTAGCTGCGGATGTGATTATAAATCTGGTGGTAAATGTCGTTAAGCAAAAGTTTTTAGAAACCACTCCTGATCAGCAGTTGGTGTTGAAAAGAAAGGTGTTAAATTTGAGTTGCCCTGATTTATGTGTCATGATTGAACCAACTAGACCTGTAAAGGGCAATGGGAGACCTAAAAAAAATAAATTGTCTAAGCATGAGAACTCCATGAAAAGGGACCCCTCTGGTCATGAATACGTGAAGACACAAGAGGAGCTTAGAAGTCACGATAGTGTTTTTAAGCCAAAACAGAAGGCATTGAAGTGGAAAACTATGTTTATGAAACAAATTCCTTTGTGGATTCGGAAGGACATTAAAAATGTACTCGCACGATAGCCATTGTAGATTCAGATGCATAAGCAACTTCTTAGGTTACGACGAGAAGATTGGTTGAAGGCAAATAACACTACACCAAAAATGCCCATTAGCAACGGTTTTAAACCGTGGGGGTAACCCATTGTCACGGCTTAGAACCGTGGGCTGTAGAGGCGTCGCTAAATCCTCAGTAACGGCTAAAAACCGTGGCAAAAATATTAGCAACGGTTTTATGCTCGAGAACGGTTGATGATTTAGCCACGGTTATACACCGTTGCAAACATGTTAGCCACGGTTCTAAGCCGTGGCCAGGAATAGCCACGGCTTAAAACCGTGGCAAGTCCTAGCCACAGTTCTAAGCTGTTACAACAGTTTTAGCCACGGTTTTAAGCCATGTCCAGTCCTAGCCACGGTTATAAGCCGTGGCAAGTCATGGCCACGGTTCTGAGCCGTTGCAATATTTAGCCACGATTCTAAACCGTTGCAAAATTAATTTTTTTTTTTTTTTTTTTTTTTTGCTATCAAATGACTTTTGATTACATCTTATAGGTAAGTATAATTCAGCACGTGCATCAAATAAATAAAATTTAATATGACTTTTTATTAAATTTAAAAATAGCATTTACAACCTCTGATCAGCAAATTCCAGCAATTGCTTTCAAGCAATTCATTACAGCAGCAACATTTACAATTCATCATTGGCTACTGATCATCTATCTACATGCACTACAAATAAACCTTCTTTCTGAGTCTGCTTTTCCTTGCTGCCTCTCTATTCTGAGCAAGCATTCTCAATAAGTTTTCCATGTAAACACTGAAATATATCAACCCTGCACACCCATCATATATAAACACTGAAATCAGAATATTTGGAGACCCCCTGCACCCATCATTTTGTAAGCAACAATATGTTTTCCATGTAAAACCATATCTGAATTTGGATTAGTATGTAAAAGATTCGCCAACTCTATTCAATTAGAAGTGTCAGAAACACTAAAATGAAGCCAAAAAAAAAAAGATTTGAACTATACACATTACTAATTTGACTAGCAAATAGTTACGAAATGAATACTTATCTATTATTCTAGTATTCAGTTTTCGACTATTTGTAGAGCAAATAAGCACAAATCCTAAAAACATATGACAAAAAAAATACCTCTGAAACAAGCCTGAATGCAACTTCAGCCTTGGGGTGTTTGTTCTTATCAGGATGAAGTTGCAAAGCTGCACAAAAACAGACAAAGAAGCCAATAATAACAAGTAACCTGAAATTGGTGACACAAATGGAGCGAATTCCAGCATCTACACAATGCATTACATCAACCAACTGGATCATATGCACAAGCAAAGAAATATCAACAGAAATCAAACCCTAAACCTTGTTTTAGGTTTGTGTTTAGTTCCAACAGCTGGAACCACTGTCATAGTTCATCAGAACTATAATAGTGTTCCTCACTCAAAACATGAAGCCGCCTAAAGGATTGCAGCCCAACCTGCGATGATACTTGCTCCAAGACATTTCTGAACATACAATATCCATACTATAGGAACAGTGTCAGAAATCCAAATTCAGTTCAAGCAATGCAATGCAAGAGGGGGGGAAACGTTCCATCAGATTCCAACATCCAACTATTCATAAACTCGAGACCTCCAAACATGAAACTAAACAAGGAAGAGGAAGCATAAACTAGTTTCTGATGCATAATGAAAGATCAAAATGGCCTAGTATTTCTTTCTTCTTTATTGGGGGGATGAAAGGCTTCATCAGGTAGGACCCGGAATTTTTAAAACTAAATAGAAGTAAAATCTAAAGAAAGACCAACAATTCTTGGCTAAATCAATTTTATGTCTCTTCCATAGCTCAAAAAGAAAACTGAAAACTAGGGGTCCCTCCTCACCTATAAATATTGGCATTCTCAATAGCCACCCTTGGTTAAAACTGTAAATAAAGTACAACAGAAGAAGTCGAACCTGACATCTGCATCATTTTCTGCTCCTTCATCTGGCTCAGGTTCCTGATATCATAGTGAAAGACAGAAAATAAGCAATAGAATACAAAAAATCACTACCCTGTTATCATGAATGAATACCCCGTTATTGCCATTCTCCTATTTATATGAACTTCATTGTGACAAATGTAAACAAAAAATCACTACAAGTGAACACTATCAGAGCAGGCACATGCAGCAATCACTTGCAGAGAGCAATCGTCTCTGACAATTTAGATTGTCCCTTTGCAAACAGACACTAGCTTTCAAGTTAGAAACAAATTTTTTTTTGGTGTTTTACCTTGTGTGGCTCTTCTTCCATTTGTCGATGTCCAAAGCATCCATACCAACATGACTTTGTTTTTATTTTGGGTTCTCTCGACTGGGAGCATAACAACCCACTTAATTGGAGCTGGTTTCCCTGACATATCATTGGTTTTATCTGATATTTCCCCAAAAAACTTGCCATTTCTAAATTCTAACCAATTGGTTCTACAATGATTTCAATGTTAAATATCTCCATCTTATCTACTACATTTTATTGAGCTACAACAATTTGATGTTGTTAAATCTTTTTTTGGTAAGGATAAGATATATCAAAGTGAGAATATCACCATCATATAAACTTAGTGGGTTTCAAAACTTCCAAGTGGCTCAATCGAGGATTATTAGATTGTAGTAAGAACACATGTTATATTATTTGAGCCACCTAAGGCATTGCGGCGAATGTGGTGGCTCAAAGAACATAATCTGCACCAAAGAAATTTTCATTTCATATGGTGGCCACTGTCCAATCTAATAACAGCAGTCTAAAATGCACAAAAAGGCCCTAGAAAATGCACTGTCCACCTAACAGCAGTCTCAAAGAACATAGTCTAAAATGCACAATAAGGTTTTTAGCCATTTTAACAACATCGTCACACTATTACCACTCAAATACCAGTGGCAAGTCAAAGAATGCAAACTCCTCAGCCCACAAAACACAATAGACAAGTAAAAGAATGCAAAAGAAAACTTGAATCCATATTTCAGCTTTTAAGATGAAAGGCACAACTCCTCAGCCCACAAAACACTATAGACAACTAAAAGAATGCAAAAGAAAACTTGAATCCATGTTTCAGCTTTTATGATGAAAGCCACTAATATCAAATGATCAAATAAACTCATATGACCAACCTCATAAATACATAAAACTAAATGATCCTCAGAATATCCTAGTACTTAAAATAAACATGATTTAACATGGAGAATCAATTATGGCTATTTACAAAGAATTACATACACAAAGAAAACAGTGATAATCGGATCAAATCAGGAAGAGCATATGTATAATTTTTAACAGTTTTAGAAATGGGAGTGTGTTAAGTGTATGTAGCAGACCTTGAGGAGTTCAGAGGGACGGAAGCCACCCATCCACAGGAAACAGCTCAGCTGGAGTTATCCACATACCGGTGATGATATGGAAGATGTCGGACTTTGCTGCAATGCCATTAAGACGGAATATCTCATCGTAATGGGCTAAATGTCCATCCGGTATCATTCTGAGATCACCATCAGATAGGTGTGCTTGTAATGTTGTCCGGAGCTCTGAATATCAAATACAAATGGAATGTGAGGGACTTACAGCTCTGATTGCTTGTTGCAACATTTCAAAGCTGAAAATTTTACAAACTCCAAATTTACTGAGGTATTTTCAAATTGCAAACTTACCAAACAATTTGCAAATTGCCATCATACCAACTTGCAAGCACCTCCTGCCAAGCCATTATAAAACGCAAACCGCTCAATTTCCAGCAAAAAACTTGACCAATCAGCAAATGAAAAATCACAGAACAGCATCCATATCCCTCCACACAACAAGCTGAAAACAGGGCAGAGCAGAGCACCCTGTCCAGCTCGCTGAGAAGATAGCAGTGCGCTCCATTTCCAGTAGAACGCTCCTTGCTGCTGGTTCATCATCTCATGATGATTAGCTGAAGAAACTAATGGAGAAGGAGCACCACTACCACTACCGCTGCCTTGCATAGTCGTCGTTGGTGGTGGTGAGATCTGAAGCATCCTGGTGAAGATTTTCTGCCATATTGTCTAGACAAGCAATTCAAACATTTACTTAATTTTTTTGAAAACAGCCAAGAATGAAGAAATTGAGGCGGTTGACATTGTTTGAAGCAGAAAATTAACCTCATAGTAGCACCAAAAGAACCAAACATAAACTTATTGGTTGCACATCATATAGGTAGGTGTAGCTGCCTAAAGCATGAAGTAAAAAAAGATAAATGTATAGAGTCATGATCATCACAAGGGTCATTATCCATTATTGAAAGAATATATGCATACTATCTGTTTATATCTCACACAAATATACAAGAAAAGCTACTTCGAGTAAGAATGCAAAATGCATCGGGGAAAAACTAGACAAGTAACCAGTTGAAGTTTGTACTTGGAAGAGAAAAATAGTGTAACATAGCAGACCACCATTTTAGGGGTATTTTAACTGACGTGTTCAACACTCGTACCAGTGTTGGACAATGACACGGATAGCACAAAATCATGAAATTACTGAATTGTGATTGTGATGATCAGGCCGCATGTCAACTAATGCGTGAGATGAGTGACAATCATAAGAAAAACTCACTTCTTCATGAACTGGGGCCAATCGTTGAAATGTAAAATTCTTTAACCCATCTGGAGAGCAAGGATCATCAATATCTGACCCCGATTCTGCTGTTGATGTGTCACTACTTCTTCCCTGAAAAAGGAAGAGAAAATATGACTTGAGGAACAAATTTAGGATTAAAAACAAGATGCACTAAATATCGATCAACTTAAAGAACTCAAATTTTTACCTTCAATGGTCGTATCTTGATGTAAGAGTTAATTTTCCGTTCCTCGTCAAATATTCTAGTAATTTGCCTGACAAGTGTTGCTTCCTCATTGTGGACAAGCTATAAACATGAGATGCAATCTGGTCACTAATTATTTTTACAGATGAAAATGTTAACTTTATCTGATAATCTGAACTACAGTAACCAGACCAGATACGAATATACGAGTCACCACTACCTTCAGTATTTCAGGATCATTCCAAGGCCCTTTATTAGACTTAAGGCACCCTCCTTCAGCAGAGCATGTACATGAGCCACCCAAGAAATCAGGAAGTTGACTGTACAAAGTAAGCATTTAAGTGTCTGAAAAGGCGACCCATATAACAGAATATGAAATAGCATTCAAGACTAAACAATGGAAAGATCCTGAACTGACACCATGGATTCTGGCCTAGATCCCTTCGAAGAATAACCTTTCTGTTGTGGGAAAAAAGATCATTTTAAGATCACAATTTCTAAAGTAGAAAAATGAAGGGCCTCGAGTAAGATACAAACCGAAGAAATAGCTTTATTTCCTTGCTTCACGGAGCGATCAGTGTAACCATTTGAACTCGACTTTGCAGTCTTTAAGCTGGTTTTGGAAGCCACGCCAGTAGAAACCCCTTTCGTTGATTCAAATGATTCTAAAAACAGTAAAAGTCAGCATTAAGACAGCATGAATGCAAAATACAATATTCCGGCCTCTAAGAGTAGACAAAGTTGCCATCACTAAATTTTTGTTACTATCATACAGACGGCCTCTAAGAGCAACAAATAATTCCACTGGAAGTTTGAAAATAATTCAGTCACAAAAATGTGTAGAAAAAACTAGCATTAAAACAAACAAATAGCTTCAACAGAATTGAATACCAGTTCCAGTGGGTTGAATGCGTTTATTCGCTTCTTCCAAAATCTTACTGACGGATTCAATGGACTCCATGCGGATCTGGGATTAATTTAAAAGATAAAAATAAAAATAAGAAAGACAACAGAATAAACTAAATTAACACTCATCTAACACCCACAGCATCTTAGCTATGTAAATACAAATACCCTTATATAGAGTTACAAATGTTCAGAAGCAGACCTTCCAATCAGAGCTAGCCAAATTCTTGAGCAAAGTAGGTGTTATCTTCCCACTTATATCTTCACGGGGCAGACCATCAAAACCAGCAGAAGATGCAGATGAAAGAGATTCGGCAGCTTTGACAGTTTTCTTTGGAGCTGCAGCTGCACCCTATTGGAGACAAAGCTAAGTACAAGAAATGACATATAACTTCCAATTATACATAATGCTATGAACTGGTATACCTCAAATGGGTTTTTCTCATACTCTGCATCAAGCGCACTTAGAAGTGTGGGCTTAACATCTGTAAGAAACCCTTTGATATCTGTAACACACAAAAAATATTTAATGCCCCATCGCTGACATAAGATATCATAATTCTCAACTTTAACTAAAACAAACCTGGGCCAACAAACTTATGCAACACCCCTATAAGTTTTATTGTAGCATTTTTGGTGGCAGCAGTACTGGACTGCAACCCAGTGTCTTTACAGAACTCAATTAAATCCTATAAAGTACAAATACACCTTTTACTATCAGAAGCAGAGAATACCAATATCAAACATGAGGAGAGAGCAAAGAGCAAAATTGTATTGTGTCAAAACTGAAATTACCTTCAGCTTTATCAGTGAAACTCCAAAGTCTTCAACTGCAGACACCATCCATGAGATTCCCTCGGTAAGAACCTTCGGATTTTTGTGCTCTTTCATGATTTTATAAAGCTACATCAAGCATCAGAAATCAACATTATTACCCATGCAACAAAAGAGCCAGAACAAATTCATTTCCAATAGATGATGGAGAGTCCCGATTGGAGGAAGAAAAAAAAGCTCTAGTGAGGATCTATACGTACTCTCTCAAAAATGAATCCTGGCCCAACAGCCTCAGCAAAGGTAGTTAGGCACTTCATGGCATGGATACGAGTTTTAATATCTGCCACCCGCTCACTTATACCTGTAAATCAAACACCACAAGGTGTAAAATAGTTTCCTGGGTATGAAATAAAGTCATTGCAAAGTAAACACACTCAAGCAAAATCAACACCAGCAAAATCCTCTCTGCTGGTATCAAATTTGGAGAAAAGCTTTTATTATTGCATGACAAAAACATAATTACATTGTGGGGCCTAACAAATAATTTATTACAACACTTAACTTGGCAGCTCAAGATTTCATTGGATTTTTTTTATAAACTTCAGAAACAGCACATAAAAAACAAAATGAAACAAAACCACAATCTGGTAAAGAGAGGTGTTGTTTCCAATTTTTTACTTGGCTACTAACCTAGGATGCAGAGAACCACACACTTTTTGGGGAATCTTGTCACAGTTGCAGCTACATGAGTAATTATTTCGATAACCTGTTGTTGGACCTGCACACATTCAAGCAAGTTGAGTAATATCCTAAAGAAATGAAATTCAGTTTAGTATTCCCTGCAAAATTAAAATACCTGAACATTTTTCTCAGCCCACCCAGGAACTGCGCATAACAAACGGATTAAAATCTCCGCAGACTGGTCAAGATTCTGAAGACCTTCTACCTCCTGTTTCAAGGAGACAATTGCTGCAGCAACATAAAACTCACTTACTACAAGCCCAAAGCATCACATAACAAAATTATGCTAGAGTATAATTATACAGTGGAGAACACAAAATGAAAAATGTATAAACAAGCAGAAGATGCAGATGAAGAGTCTCTAAGGACAAAAATTAAAGCTTTCCAGCATATACATTCTAATCTTAGAATAGCTTAAACCATCCAAGTAGCTAAACCCAGTAAATGAAGTTGTAAATTCCCAAACTACTACTCTAAATATATTCACTTTCCAAGAAAGGAAACACCTCATATACAATATTTTAATACTGAGACTAACTAGAACCCTAAACGGATGACAACCTAATTCAATTCAAGCAAAAGTAAGGATCCTCAAATAAAAATAACTTTCCAAGACATCAAAATTTCCCAAGTTGAAAACCCACTCACAAGAATCATATGATTGAAGTTGAACAACAGAAGAAAAAACTCAACTTGATTGTAATGAAATAACCGAAGATAAAACCAAGAATGAAAAAGAAGCTACCTTGTGATCTCCTCCACCAGTTGCAAACCTGATGCCACCAGGTTGAATATCAATGGAGAAAATCTGCATTCCTTCATGCCTAACCCAACCTGGCTTCTCTGCAATCATCTTTGCTTCTGGGTATCTAAAATCCCACTTATTTTTCACTCTCCCTGCACTCAAATAACAAAAGGGTACTCAAATCCCATGGTTTGGGATCAAAATAGGAAATGGGGTCATCAGAGAAAAACTTATAAAGGTCAAATTTTGTGTGGGTTCTTGAAGGATTTTGTTCTCTTGAAACAGATCTGAAGAAGAAGAAGAGATCTAAAGATGAAGAAGGATCTTACCTGGAAGGAGATCTGAACCAATTTGATGTTCTTCTTCAGCTCGATTCTCTCAAGATCTAAAGAAGAAGAAGGAGAAGAAAAGTTTGAGAATCTGCTTCGGTTCTTCATGTTCTTCTTCAGTTCGTCCTTCTTCTTCTCTGCTTCGAGAATCAGTAGTGCTTGTGAAGAGGAGGTGTGGAGAGAGTGAGAATCTGCTCAGTTCGTCCTCTCCTTCTTTTTCCCCAATTTTTTTCGCCAAAGCGGGAAACTGCTCCCTCCAAAGCGCGAAAGAATTTTCGCCAAAGCGCGAAAGTGATTGGTCTTATAGCTACGGTTTTAAACCGTTGGCAGTTTTAGCCACGGTTATAAACCGTTGGCAGTTATAGCCACGGTTTAAAACCGTAGCAATCCTTTTGGTGTAGTGTTTTTTGGCCACGGTTTTACTTTTTAGCCACGGTTTTAAACCGTTGGCCGTTATAGCCACGGTTTTTAGCCGTGGCAAATAAACCAACGGCTTAGAGCCGTGGCCACCTCCCCGTAGCTAAATAGGCTTTTTGGTGTAGTGTAAGACATGAGCTACTAATGGAACTAGAAGGTAACCATGATTTTTGGGTTCGAATGTGGAATGACGGAGGGGTGAAAATTGTGAAAGATGCTCTAACAATTTTCGAAGGCACTATACGCATTCCAAGGAAAAATGGTTGATCCAACCAAATATGTTAGAGCTGGCGGCCAACCGTTATAGTTGTGTGTTTGTGTTATGGGAATTAGAGTACAACATATTTTCCATATATTATGTCGCCATCAAACTTGAACGACGTACGGATATGTTTCATGGCACACCTTCACTAGAGTGAACACTTCGTCGTGCTTCCTATGACACCAAAACCATCATTGCCTCGGACAGTACTGACTTGGCATTTTCGCATGTTTCCAGAAGCAATATCATGGAAGACTTCGTTCGATGGCCAACTAAAGATATGTGACATGATGGTTAAGAAATACAATGCATCCAAAGCAAAAAAAAAGTCGGAAAAGGTCATTCACAAGATGATTGAACAACATTTTATAACTTTTTACACATTTTGTAAATGACATGTATACATATTGATACATCAAAATAGACCGATCATCACGACCGTACATGTGGCAGAGAGCATTCATCACGAGGATATAACGTCTAATCTATTGGGCCAGCTCATAAAACCCAAAAAGAATAAAGTCAATCACGGAGGCATAGACAAGGCCCACCAATGAGAAGACATGTGCAAAGCCCGAATCCAGGCCCGAACGATTCAGAGCTCAAATCCAGGCCCAACACTAGTTCTCTCATAAAGAAGAGAATCGTTGCACAAAAAAGAGTCATGGAGGGAGTTACACCTCCACGGACGCATCTCCATTAAGGAGGAGATTGTTACAATAAACATTTCATTCCGTTGCACCTCACATGTTTAAGTCACGCAGAGAATTAACCGCGACCATTATAAAAGGTAAAGGGAACATTAGACACGGTATGCAACTTTAATTGAGTTTTGTCCAGATTTTTTTCCTTCTTCAAACAGAGTTGTTGACTTAAGCATCGGAGTGCCTTTGGCCACCAAAAAGGTGCTCCTTGGCAGTCTAACATCTGTTTTGCAGGTCAAACTCACAGGAGGACGATTTTTGTACGCATCAGTTTGGCGTTGTCCGTGGGGAACGACGAGTTTTCTTTCTGAAAAAGAAAATCCAGTAACAAATCTCACTGAGACATGGTTAACAACCAAAACAACTATCAAAATCAATGGAACGCTCCACAAATCCTCAATTTGGCGGTGAACAAAACGATCCAGTGACAATCGTCGAATTAACTGCACCTATTAGGAAGGAGCTTCAACAGGTAACAATTCAAACGTCTTAGACATCTTGGGAAATCCCCTTGGATCCCCGAGTAGAGCCGCTTATGGCTCAGATGAACCGCATAATCGAGATGATGGACAAAATCATCCGAGACTTGGAGGACAACAAACATCTTAAAGAAATCACCCAGTCTAATAAACACCGGACCAACAATAGTTTCAGATTTAATCAAGGGAAGTTTAGAAAACTACAACTAAAGAAGCCTAAATGCGAGAAATCGTTCGCAACCTTGATAGCGAGTCAAAGCGAAATCCTTAAAGCTCTGACAAAAAGGGAAGATGTCAAATGGCCACCAAGAATGATAGGAGATCCGGTGAAGCGGAGCAAGAACAAATAGTCTCTTTCACAATGATTACGGTCATGATACTGAAGAATGTCATAATCTGAAGGGCGAGATTGAACGCCATATCAAAGAGAGAAAACTCGAAGAATTTATCAAACTCAAGGACGAAACAACCATCTTAAGGGAACGAGCAAAGGAGACGATATACGTCTTGCATGGTGCAGCTGGAGAAAAGGAGCAAGCCAATCGATTATGAAAATGTATAGTCAGAGATCTGCGGACAAAGATCAGATTCCTATAACCGTCCGCACAACGCGCAAAAACGATGTAGAGGACTCTAACTTTCTCGAATGAAGATGCATGCGGGGTTAATTTCCTAGATAATGACGTTTTAGTGATCTCGGTCATGATAGCTAAATGGGAAATCAAAAGGGTGTTGGTTGACACCGGCAGCTCAGCCAACCTCATGTACTTGATAGCTTTCCGAATAATGCCATGTTTTCACCCAGTGAATAATCTATGGTGGGTTTCAGTGGAGAACAATGTCGTCTGCAGGGGATGATTCAACTACCAGTCAAAGCAGGAGAACTAGGGAAGCAACAAGTATTATTGATAGACTCCCTCGTTGTTGATGCTCCTATTGCATACAACATGCTACTTGGGAGCGCAATCTCTTCCACTATGCACCAATGCTTAAAGTACCATACCTGCAACAATATCGAGAAAATCAAAGGTAATCAACCAGCAGCCCCCGTGAGCGTCATTTCGCAGTGATAAAAACCCTCAATAAATAGTAATTACTTCAACAACTGGAAGAGCCTTCATAGCAACCCATTGAGAAGAGTTCAAAATTTCCAGATGACAACACGGCTCCAACCAGCCCTCAAGATAAACCTAATACCGGACAATCGAAAGAAGAAATTATCGAAGTCTACCTGGACGATGAAGCCGAAAAAACAGTCTGAATTGGTACAAATATTCATCTTGAATTGGCCAATGAACTGATCCTGTTGCTGAAAGATAACCAAGACATGTTTGCATGGACAATGAAGGAAATGGTAGGAATAAACTCATCCATCATCTCTCACAAACTACAAATGAACCTAGATAAAATGCCCATTCGACAAAA
The DNA here is from genome assembly GCA_963556465.1 of Berberis vulgaris. NCBI lineage: Eukaryota > Viridiplantae > Streptophyta > Magnoliopsida > Ranunculales > Berberidaceae > Berberis > Berberis vulgaris. The sequence goes on along the minus strand of OY747136.1, from coordinate 53,797,702 downwards.
AAGGAGATTGGTGGCCTCGAAGCGTAACCAGGCAATAAACGAAGAAGTACATTGATTACTCAATATGGGGATGATAAGAAAAGCTCACTACCTGGACTGGTTGGTGAACACGGTGCTAGAGAAAAATAAAAACGACAAATGGAAAGTGTGCGTGGACTACTCCGATCTAAACAAAACCTACCCTAAAGATAGTTTCCCACTTCTGCGAATAGATCAAATAGTTGATGCGACTGCAGGGCACGAAATGCTGAGCTTCATGGATGCATGATTAGCAAATAAATGATACATTTTATGCCCCTAAATATACAATTGCTAAGTCTCATTATCTAATAAAAATAGCTCATTACATGTATTTTATGTACTTTATAGAAATTCAAGAACTAATCTCAAATCATACACAAAGTGGTACAATAAGGCTAAGATCAACAACTAGAAAAACCCATTGAAAGTTCACATATGCATTGTCAAAGATAAAAGATTTTCAAGCCAAAAAACTCATGAAGTCAAGAAATCAAAGTATAATCATCTAAGGATCTCGAGAAAATCAACTTGAAGATTTGGACATCCACATGAAAACTTCATCATAGCCAAAGAATCTCTACAAACGCCACTATCCATTCTCACATTTGTATTCCATCACTTTTACACACCACCTTATTTCACTCCAACACTCTTCATTATATCACTCCAACCCTCTACTTCCACCCCATTATTTATACACGTAAGTCTCACCATTCTTCATCTATAAATACCCCACACATGGAGATACTTGAAGAAAACACTTTGAAATACTTTGGAGAGAAATAGTTGTAGTTTAGAGATAAATAAGTAAAGTTTGGCCTAGAGCTTACCATGTTTGGCTAACATCCCACCATAGGGTGTGGGCGAGTTCATAGGAGGATAGCTCCAAAATGGTTCTCTTTTAGTTTAGTTTATTTCCAAGTTTATGTCTTAGAGAAGCAAGTAGTTAGATTGGTCTTCTAACTTGGTTGTATCATGAATCTATGAGGTAAGTTAGATGTCTTGTGTTTCATCATATGAATTCAATTCATGCTTTCTTCTTATATTTCTTAAGCTCAAGATTAGATAAGTTTCTATAATTGTAATTTCTTTAACAAGCTCCTTAAAATGTTTTACGTATTGTTAGTTTAAGTTTCATTGTGATTTGCTAGATATTTGTGTTTCATTTAAGTATGGATTATTTATATGCTTTTAAATCCACATTTGATTCTTAGGTTATTAATATACTTAAGCTTGAAATCAATTTGCTCATATTATCATATTTTTCATCCTAAGGTAAGATGAGAATCTACTTTAAGACGTGTTAATTGAATTTGAAAAAAATTAATCAAATAGTGGCCTAATGGTGCTATCTACTCATGATGGTAAACTCAAAGCCCTAACTTTCACATTTAGGTTTTATTTTACATTTTTATTTCAAACACATCACAATCATTTTTTTTTTCTAACTAGGTTAAGTTTCAAAAGAGATTTGAAGATTAGTTTTCCGAATTTTATAGCTCTCCTTGTGGGATTTGACCCGTACTTGTCGTTATCTAACTCAATAGATAGTCGTGCACTTGCGGTAAGATTTGAGATCGATCAAGTTTTTGGCGCCGTTATCGGGGAGAGCAATGGAAAATGAGTTTTAAAATCAAATTTGAATGCTAATCACTAGTTTAGTTTAGGATCATTTTCATAGTTTAGGTGCATTTGCTTTGTTTTGATAACATCTTATAGTCTGGAAATTCTAAACATCTTCATGTTTGCATTTTTTTTTAGCATCAAATGTTTGTTGTTTTAATTTTTTTCAATTTTTTTATTAAATATATATGATCTGAACTTCCATGGGCATTTTTCCATTTGTTCATTGGACAAAAGGTTAGTGAGAAACAAAATTTTGAACTATGACTACCTATGCAGAAATTTGTCTATTGTAGATGACTAATGTTTGGGCACATGTTTCTACTGATTGAGAGTTCTTTTTTTAGTGTTTCAAAATTCTAAATTGTTCTAAATCTTGTCTAGTTTCCAGATCATCTTTTATATTTCAATTTGGATAACTAGTTGAAACAAAATTTGAATTCTCGTAGCAGATACACAATTTGGATAATGTTTTGTTCACTTCAACTTTCCACTACTTTCTGGCATCTAAATGAAAATTTAGAATTTTTCTAAGAAAAATTTGGTTTGTTTGCAATCCCGAAAACTTTTTATATTTGAATTTCATAAGTATTGAACTCTACACGATTTTTCAAAGTCGATTTATCAATTCTGAAAATTTTCAGCAATGCACTGTTTTGCCAAACTTGAATGATTTTCAAAATTTTGGTTCTATACTTTGTTTTTGAAGCTATTAATCATTCTCCTATGGTATAATATTCAGGGTTTGTTCAAAAAAGATACTTGGAGAAAAGATTTTGTGAACTTACTGAACAATGGGGGACAATTGGATCATAATTAGGATTTTTTTTTCTTTGAGTGATTGGGAGGACTTAAATTTGTACTATTAAGTTGTAATAGATAAAACAAGGTCAAAGATACAACTGGAAGCAAAGTGAGGTACCTCTCTTAACCCACTTCAAATCTTCTGCAATAAGTGTTTTTGGAATGTTTTTTAGTGTTTAAACTTTTGCAAGATATCGAACTTTGCTAAACTACGTAAAATTGCAACTGAGTGGGACTTGATCACCCACCTCATCACTCCAATTCACGTTCAAATTTAGCCAAATTTAATAAAATGAACTCACATAACTAGAGCCAATTAGAACGGTGTTCATAGGACTTCAGAAAAGGAATAGACTGTGATTGACTCTTTCGAAGTAAGGTTGCTCTACTGCCAGTTGGTCTGCGCGGTAAAGACCATTGTGACTGCACTGCCATTTCTAACCTTTTTTGCATAGAGAGTGATGCTTCGACGGGGTTTCTCACAAGTCTAATCTTATTTTGATTAGGAACACAGGGGTTCTTGAAAGTATTTACGTTGTAGCTAAAAATCGTAAGAAATCCTCTAATCTTAAATACACTCTTCAAAGGCTTAGCCAATTCTAGTAAACCAAAATGAGTAAAATCTGGCTATAACACATTTCTACCTAGTGTGGTGGTCTAGGGACTGTTACGTAATAAGCTACATCTTACTTACAAGACATATGAGAAAATCTAACTAGGGTGAGAATTGATTTTGAGATGCTCAAAATCATTCTCCATTTTAATTAGATTGGGTTTTACAAATCAATTGTCTCTTGCACTTAATTTAAGATAATCAACTTATTGCTTGCTAGATGGATGAATAGGAATTGCTTGAGCCTTGTTTGTGTGTCATGATTAGTGTCCCCCTTTAGGTACATTCACATATTGCATTTAGTTTAGGTCATTCATCTTAGGTTGCATCAGATATTATTCATTTTCAAAAAAAAAAAAAAATTCAATCCAAATTGATTCAAGTTCAGTGTCAAGGAATTTCTCTTGTGTTAGGAGCCATACAATATTATGGATTTTCATTGGGAAGATCATGACAATGCCGAGGTAAATTACTTTGCCTTAGTAAACCAAGGTCAACCCTTACAATCAAATTTTGATTATATCAATCATTTTTCATAAAATGGATATGGAACCAACCACCTTGGAACCAACTCCAACCCAATTGGGGTTATGAACATTTTAGGCCCACACCATCCTTTGATCCCCATTATAGCAATGAGCATTACCCTAGTCGTCATACTATGCCTTTGGTAGAGACCAATTCATGTCACGTTATGAAAAATATACAGTCCACATCATCTTCATTCTAAGAGAGCCTAGTTCAATATATGCAATCTTTAAGTCAGTCCATACGAGAGACAAAACAATGTCAGCAGGCCACTGACAAACTCTTGCCTGAGATTTGGGATTTAAGGCTTCAAAATGATGCATTAATGAATGTTAGGGATGAATATGTAGAAAATCTATTAGAGGAGAGTGAGAGATCTAATGAATTTAGCCACACTGATATATCTATATCAACCCCTCAAACTCCCTAAGTAGAACAAGATGATTGGATAAAACATGTGAGACAATGTGATGAGAAAAGATTATGGGTGAATCATGAGGGTTGTGTTCAAGATGAAATTAGTCATGGTGATTTATACCAAACCATGTGCTTATTGATGTAGATCCTACGTACACACAAGATGTTGACATAAGTGATTATCTAATTGAATTGCCATGTGACTTTTGTGATCTTTTGAACATTGGTGGAACATCCATGTCTAATACAAAGGTGAAACCTGAGAAATTTGTTAACATTCTACCCAATATTAGGAGGTTCTCTGAGTTTAGACTTGAATTACATGTTTCAAAATCTTGGAGGATTATTTTGGGAAATGTAAAACAAATTGTGAAGAACTTAAAGAGTTTAATGACCTATCCGTGCCTAACCCATGGCCTCTCCTAGAACACCAAATTGTTGTTGCTCATTTTGACAAACTGAACTTGTATCATTCCTTTGAGGAAACATTTTCTAAGCTAAAATTAGAATTTCATCTTGAAAGGTTTCCTTGGATTCACTTGTGGGGCATATCAAATCAATTGCATCTTAGTGTCCTATATACACATGTTTGGTATGACCCCCAAATTTGTAGGTTGGTATTGTATGATTTATTGTTAGATTAAGGTTTTTAGTGTACATATTAAGTCAACTGAATTAAAAAAAATAAGAAAAAAAAGTTTAAAAAATTCTTCGAGTCTTTAAAAAAAATCACTTGACTATGATTTGATTGGAGCCCACTTTTGGATCTTAACAGAAGTCATTTGAGCACTCATGTCGTTTAATGGTAAACTCTTTCTATTTTTACTTATTATTGTCTTTCTTTTGTTCAAGTTCGACCCATGGTGTCTTATTTTAGAACATTGAGGACAATGTTTGATTTAGGTTTGGAGGGGAGATATTTCAAAACTTATGTCTCATTTGAAAATGGGTTGTCCAATTTATTGAGTCAATTTTTTTTTTTTTTTTTTTTTTTTTTTGTGTTTTTCAGTCTTTGTAACCCAAGTACTTATCCATGATGAGATTAAGTTCCATAAATCTAGTTGCAAAGGCATCTAAATGTAGGATTTAAAACTTTGAAAGTTAGTAATTTGTCAATATTAGACAATAGTTTGTACTACTCATAAGCTACGCATTTTCTAAGAGTTTGCATTGAGAGTTGTGTTTTAGCTTCAATGTTCTTATTTAAAGTTGAAAAAGTGGATTAGTTATCTAGTGAACATGAGAATAATAGTGAAAACTTGAACCCTGTGAGATTTCTAACATTTCTCATTTATGAGGGTTATAAGTTAGTTATGAATTTCTTGACTCCTACATTATCTTGTTGCACGATTTCTATATTTTTTGTTTCTGTAAAAAATTGAGAATAAAACATCAAAGTTGAATCATATCACTACAGTATGTTCTGAAGTTTACCCAAGGCATAGAACCCATATTAATTTAGGAAAATGAATATAGGTTTTTCTTGTCTAGTTTGAGCCTGATAGCCTATCTTATTTGTTGTTCACACTTGAAACCAGTTTGAAGTCTGTTATGTCAGCCTTTTATTGTTTAGCCCACTAACCACCAATTCCACCAACTAATTAGTTATGTATACCATGTCCTTTGCTTTTGAGAAATGTTAGGGATGAGTTATCAAAAGAAAAAATGTTTCATCATGGAATTTATACTCCATAGTATCAAAAGAATTTAGAAAGAGCCTCAAGATCCAATGCCATTTTATATAATGCAAAAAAAAAAAAATTGGATACTCACAAATGAAGGAGTCAAGCTTTGAAGTCATCTTACACTATCTTAGAAGACCTCTAACTTTCTCAAAACTTTTGTTTATCCTTATCATTTCTTGCTTACACTTGTCCTAATCCCCATTACAACCTAGTCAAATCCTTATCTGATCCTTAGGAAAATATGGCTAAAGTGTAAAAGGTGCATTAAGAAATACTGTGGTGAATGAAATCAACATTTTCAGTGGATGATATTCCTTCTTGAGATCATATTTGTTGTATCCTCGAATTATGATCGTTTGTCTTGTATGTAAACTATCTCTCAACATTTTCAGTGGATGATATTCTTTCTTGAGATCATATTTGTTGTATCCTCGAATTATGATCGTTTGTCTTGTATGTAAACTATCTCTCATTAATTGTTTCATCTTATTCACATACATTTGAAAGAAAATAGCCAAATCTTTGAGTGATTTCATTCTGGGTGACTATATACCTTGTGAGATTTGAAGTTGAAGCGAATTTTCTAGAATGTGATCCAGAGATATGTCCACTTTTTAAACTGGAATTTGCAACAAAGAAGATGATCAAACTCTTAATATAAACTTGAATGAATAATTCTTATATCTTTGGAATAGTGCTTACTGAAGTCACTTATTGACTTAATACTAATTGATAAGTTGCATGAATACATATCTTAAGGCTTACGCAATCAAGTAGGAATTATCTGAGGTTAAATAAGAAAAGTATTTTGACCAATTTTTTAGTTCGAGTCTTGAGTATCACTAATGTTTGTGGGTATCATTTCTGGATACCCTCACGAGACTATAACTCGTCCACTAGGGGAAACCTAGAGGTTTAAAGGCTTGTTTCATATGTTAAATATAACCTTGATTCTTACGAAAGTGAGTTAGGTTTGATTTTTTTATTTTTTTTTCTTTTGCTCGAGGACTAGCAAAATGTAGGTTTGGGGGGATTTGATAAGCATATAAATGATACATTTTATGCCTATAAATATACAATTGCTAAGTCCCATTATCTAATAAAAATATCTCATTACGTGTATTTTGTGTACTTTGTAGAAATTCAAGCATTAATCTCAAATCATACACAAAGTGGCACAATAAGGCTAAGATCAACAACTAGAAAAACCCTTTGAAAGTTCACATATGCATATTCAAAGATCAAAGATTTTCAAGCCCAAATACCCATGAATTCAAGCCCACAAAGTAACATCATCTACGGATCTCGAAAAAATCAACTTGAAGATTTGGACATCCACATAGAAACTTCATCATAGCCAAAGAATCTCTACAAACTCCACTATCCATTCTCACATTTGTACTACATCACTTTCACACTCCACCTTATTTCACTTTTACATTCGTCCATATCTTTACTTCATTACTTTTACACTCCACCTTATTTCACTCCAACACTCCACTTCCACCCCATTATCTCTACACATAAGTCTCACCCTTTTTCATCTATAAATACCCCACACATGGACATACTTGAAGAAAACACTTTGAAACACTTTGGAGAGAAATAGTTGAAGTAGATGTAGTTTAGAGAGAAATAAGTGAAGTTTGACCTAGAGCTTACCATGCTTGGTTAACATCCCACCTTAAGGTGTGGGTGAGACCATGGGAGGATAGCTCCAAGATGGTTCTCTTTTTGTTTAGTTTATGTATTAGAGAAACAAGTAGTTTGATTGGTCTTGTAACTTGGTTGTATCATGAATCTATGAGGTAAGTTACATGTCTTGTGTTTCATCATATGAATTCAATTCATGCTTTCTTCTTCTATTTCTTAAGCTCGAGATTAGATAAGTTTCTATACTTGCAATTTCTCTAACAAGTTCCTTAAAATGTTTTACATATTGTTAGTTTAAGTTTCATTGTGATTTGCTAGATATTTGTGTTTCATTTAAGTATGGATTCTTTATATGCTTTTAAATCCACATTTGATTCTTAGGTTATTAATATACTTAAGCTTGAAATCAATTTGCTCACAATGTCATATTTTTCATCCTAAGGTAAGATGAGAATCTACTTTAAGATGTGTTAATTGAATTTGAAAAAATTTAATCAAAGAGTGGCCTAATGGTGCTATCTACTCATGATGGTAAACTTAAAGCCCTAACTCTCACATTTAGCTTTTATTTTGCATTTTTATTTCAAACACATCATAATCACTTTTTTCTAACTAGGTTAAGTTTCAAAAGAGAGTTAAAGATTAGTTTTCCGAATTTTATAGCTTTCCTTGTGGGATTCAACCCGTATTTGCCGTTATCTAACTCAATAGATAGTCGTGCGCGTACTTGTGATAAGATTTGAGATCGATCAATGCATACTCCGGATATAATCAGAGACAGATGTACCTCTCGTCCAGGGAAAAAACATCTTTCAAAATGGAAAAGGGTACATACTATTATCGGGTAATGCCTTTCGGACTAAAGAACGCGGGGGCAACGTACCAACGGCTGGTGAATAGAATGTTCAAAGATCAAATCGGCAAAGCGATGGAAGTTTACATCGATAACATGCTTGTCAAAAGCTCACGCCGAGCATATCACAAATCTTGAACATGCCTTTTCCCAGCTACGAAAGTATAAGATGAAACTGAACCCGGAGAAACGCACATTCGAAGTAGAGTCAGGGAAACTCCTCGGATGCATGGTCAACCAAAGAAAAATTATGGCTGATCCAAAGCAGATACAAGGGACTTCTAAACATGCAATCACCAACAAACGTAAAAGGTGTCCAAAGCCTTAACGGGAGAATAACGGCTTTAAACAGGTTCATTTCCAGATTGTCAGACAAATGTCTACCTTTGTTCAAAATTTTGAAGGGGAACAAGACATTCGAGTGGAATGTTGAATGCAAGGAAGCCTTAAAAAGCCTTAAGATGTGCATGGGAAGCACAAAATTGCTAACAAAATCGAACACGGGAGAAACAATGTATCTATATTTATTTGTGTTCCATCATGCGGTGAGTTCGGCACTAATACAAAATGAAAAAGGCGTGCAAAAACCAGTGTACTACATCAGCAAAACACTTGCGGACGTAAAAATCAACAATCTGGCTCTAGAGAAATTGGCGCTCACTCTAATCGTGTCATCAAGAAAATTGCGACCGTATTTACCAAGCACACCCAATCACGGTAATGATCGAACAACCGCTTCGGTCGGTACTGCACAAACCAAATCTATCAGGAAGAATGATGAAATGGGCAATAGAACTCGGACAGTTTGACATCAGTTATGCTCCCATAACTGCTATCAAGGCTCCAGCATTAGCAGGTTTCATCGTCGAGTTCACGGGAAGCAACAACCAATGGACAAAAAGCGAGAGCAGAGAAGAACAATCCAAACAATCACCAACAGGTGGATCCTACACTGCGATGGAGCGTCCAACGAAGCAGGAGACGAAGTTGGACTAGTCTTATACAACTTCGAAGACATCGTATTAGAGAATGCGATAAAATTCAACTTTAAAGCCTCCAACACCGATGTCGAGTATGAAGCCGCGATAGCGGGGCTACAGTTTGCAAAACACTTGGGAATAAAAGATATTAGTGTCTTTACTAATTCCAAACTGGTGGTCAATCAACTAAATGGCGAATTTCAAGTCAAAGATACCTGAATAAAAGCCTACCACCAGAAAATCATAGAGCTAGCAGAACACTTCCGGAACGCTACCATCCAACGGTGCGCAAGGGCAGAGAACAAAATAGTCGACGAACTGGCAAATGAGAATTGAACAACTAAAGACAATGAAAACCCACTCGTCATGACACGAGGAAGCTCCATACTTGAAAACCAAGTAGAAGAAGCATGCACCGTGAATCAAGAAAACAACTAGACAACTCCAATTTTGGCGTATATATCAAACAGATAAATGGAAGCCAAAAAACTACAAAATCGGGCAACAAGATACACATTTTGACAAACTATACCGAAGATCTGCCACAAACCCGTTGCTAAGATGCCTCCACGACACATGCGGTAATCATCCAGGGGGAAGAACGTTGGCCCATAAAGCTCTTACATTGTGTTATTACTGGCCAACTATGCAAGTAGATGCTCAAAAGCTCGTTCGCAAGTGTGACAAATGTCAATGATTTTCCTCATACATTCACATACTGGGACAAAACCTGATCTCGATGAGCAGCCCCTGGCCATTCGCATAATGGGGAATGGACATCGTAGGACCACTCCTAGCGTTCGATAAGAAGAAGTTTCTCCTCGTAGCAGTAGACTATTTCACCAAGTGGGTAGAAGTGGAGCCCCTCACAAAGATAGGAGAAGCCCAAGTCGAGAAGTTTCTTTAGAGAGGCATCATATGCAGATTCGGTATCCCAAGGGTAATTGTCACTAAAAATGGGAAGCAATTTGAAGGCAAGATAATTAAGGAGCTATGCAAAAGTCTGAATACAACATTTCTCTATGCTCGCTCATCCACAACTAAATGTACAAGCTGAGGTCACCAATAGAACAATCTTGAAAGCAATAAAAAGAAGACTCGAGGCAGCAAAAGGACTGTGGACATCCGAGTTACCCGACATCCTTTGGGCGTACAGAACAACAAAACGAACTCCGACAGGAGAAACGCCCTTTCGCCCTCGCATACGAATCAGGAAATGCTACCTCGACCAGGAAATGTAGAGCATTTGAAAATATATTATCAATAAAATCGTTCGCTCCCAAGTTCACACAATAAAAATTTAATCAGGACAAGGAAGTCAGATTAAAAATCTAACTCAAGAAAATACTCAGCACGGCTAGGGTATCGAGCAAAAACAAATACATGTAGACAAATGAGTCGGACACAAAAACAAAAACTTCTGGCCTGATCAACCACGAAGTAATAAAGTACCAGGATACGAGAGTTGGACTTTTCTTGTCGACTGTAATTTATGACATCGTAATCCGAACATAGATCTGAATTTCGTAAACCAGAGCTTTTAGCTTTTTACACGACTAAAATGTCAAACATCGAAGCCATTCGCAAAAATCTGGACGAACGAGTCAAATATCTCTTAGGAATGTCGTAAATAAAAGCTGATAAGCTAGACATATTAGAGACAAAATATACGAAATAAAAAATTTCCATTGATCTTCTGAAAAAGGAGATTACAAAAAACAATTAAGAAAAAGAATCAACGCCACCAGCATCTGCAGGCAGTATGGGCTCAGAAGGTTCTCAAACATTCGGATCACCCAGTGAATCCGTAACGACTTCCTCGACATCATCGAATTCTTGCTCAACAAAACAAAGGTATTTAGACATGTCTAAACCTTGTGTCTCTAGGAAATCTAAGAAATCGTGCCGACCATCGACCACTATTTTCCAATCTGCGGCCTCTGTTGCCTTCAGCCTTTCAGTAACAGATGACAGCTCAGCTCGGGTTGACGCTGATTCTCTGTCAACATCCGCAAGTTTAGCAGAGACCGTAGCCTTGGTATCGACAAACTTGAAATTCAACTGAGCAATTCGGACAGCAGAAGCCTTAAGACTGGCAAAACATTCCACAGCAAAGCGATTGGCCTCGTCACGTTCAGCCTTTCGGTCAGACAACTCCTTCTCAACATCATCCAGACGGGACCGCAACTTGCCCAATTCTACCTCAGATGTCTTGAGGTCAGGAGAAAACATATCTCGAACACCTCGAGTTCCCTCAGCGACGTCTGCACAGAATTCGCAACCCTTTCTTGCTCTATGCACTGTGTCTTCAACAAATCAAATTGGCGGAGAGCATGAGAAAAGACCAGGATATGTCCAGCAAGTTTTCGTTCAATACGCGCCATCTGGTCACGTGCAGCCTTACAATCCAACCCCATCACGGCCACATAAGTAAGGTGCGTCATCCCCTCCATAAGATGTTGGGGACCCTCATCAATATGGCGACGTGGCAGGCATACGGGCATAAGAGCCCTATTAGCCAGCCATTCATGACACTGTCAATAAGGTTGTGAGCGTTGTTCTGCACATCAACCTGGAAGGCAAAAAAATCTCCCCGGGCACAATCGGAACGGGATGAATTGTGGAGGGAATAGCAGGCGATCTCAAGGTCCCAGCCACGACAGAAGAAACAATACGATTAAAGTCTCAAGCTATAGCAGCAACCCAATCCTCTATTGTCGGATCGTACTCAAAGTCGTCCAAGGTCTTAGTACCCTTCGGATTCTTCGACTGCCAAAGACCAAGCATAAGCATTTTATTCTCAATGATGTGCAAGTCATCAATCATCAGTCGGCAGAGGCAGGCAGACCATAAGAAGCAACAAGATTTTTCTCATGGTCGTCTAGAGGACACAAAACTTCTTTCTTATTCCTTTCAAGAACTCGGTTTACTTCCTCATCCTCCCAATCTGAAGAATCATCCTCCGAACCACGGCCTCCTTTTCAGGGAGGCAAGATGGGAGGGAGCCTTAGTTCAGTCAAGAACCGAATAAGCAAGCTTTTTTCCTCTTTGACACACGGTCGGATCTGACGACCAACATCTTGGAAGGCCTAGGAACTTTCCTTTTCCTAACAATCGAGCCGGTACTCCCAGAACCTTGGACAACGAATGGAGCAACTCAACCAACACACTCATCAATAGAGCCTTCTTGGTGGCCGACGTTCACATCACCAACACGCGCAACAGTCACTTCCAAAGCGCAACTTGCTTTACTCGATGAATATAAGCCACTACGGATAATGGCATGCGTAGTGAGAAAATCTTCTACTGAGACTCAAGGAAGGTCGCAAAACCGACTGTAGAACTCCTGCTCTTTCAAAAACAACAAACAACTCAATTCTCTTAGGCTCTCGAAATGATCGGAGAATCAGATTTCCGTGAAACTTAGAGCAATTGGAAGAAAGGGAGGCGTAGAACCAAGACCTTGACCAGCCACCATACTCCTCTCGCAGGTCCTTGAAACAAGAAGGTGAGCGAAAACAATAGCTGTGATTGAGGTGTATGCTGAATCCCATCAAAGAATGCAGAACCCTGGCATTCATAGGGATGCGAGCTACGACAACCCTTGCTAAGGTCAAAATCATTACTTTCCAGCCATTAGGGACCAGTTGGACCGAAACAATACCAACCAAATCCAAGTACTTCTAAACGATCGTAGGAGCTGGAAGCCTGAAACCAGAGTGAAACATACCAGGATACAAAGGGATCTACCCATGTTTTGGACGACAAGGACGGTCGCCCTCTTCGAGGATAATGATCTCCAGATCAATTGGAAATGATTAATCATGACAAATGTTGTCTAGAGTCGCACGCGTTACCCGCTTAGGCAAAAAAAGCTTCGCAAGAATCAAGAACATCGCCACTCAAAACCCTGAAGTTAGACATGACTACAGAACAAACGCGAGGAATTAAATAATTAAAAACTAGAAATGAGGAGTACAAAATGAAGTAAAACACACTCAAACTTCTCATTTTATAAGGAAGAGCAGTGAAAGGTCAGCTCTTGGGAAAACGTGCAAGATATGACAATAGCACAAATCCCAGAAATTGCGCCAAAACGAGCAGGCAGATGGAACATCAAAGAGACAACAACAACAACAGATAGCAATAACACTAAATGTGTCATAATGTTGAAATCGAAAACAAAATTGCTACACAGTTAGTGGATACATGAACATACCCACTAACTAAGGGGGGAGTAGCTGATGATACATCAAAATAGACCGATCATCACGACCATACACATGGTAGAGAGTATCCATCATGAGGATATAGTGTCCAATCTATTGGGCCAACTCATTAAACCTGATGATACACCAAAACGGTCACATCCCATAGCCATACGTGTGTCATAATGATCTCGAGGAATTATGAGCCCCAGCACTGATCCGGCCCAAGCAGTTCCAAGCCCGCCCAATGCAGTCTGTCAGACGAACTCAAACTCTTCCAGCCTACTAGGTTCATATGTCTCACAACTATCCTCAATACCCGTAAGCCCTACTAAGGCAAGTATCTCGGGATCAACTTCAGACAGACAACTACAACAACTTTTTGCTTTGCTTCCAACTAGGAAGCAAATACTAAAGTACATGTCACACATGAAAACTTCCTCTTACGAAATACCCTCAGATAGGGAACTATCTCCCGCGTATTTAGGAGCACAGGGCTAACAAGGAACTTTCCTCCAACAACACGACTTTTAATTAGAGAAAGATCTTCATTAATATTACCTTCCTAAACTACGTCATCGATGGCCTGGTCGAACCAGAACTCCCCCACTATAAATAAGACATGAGGTTGGTAAGTTAAAGTATGCTGCAAATTCCCTATTTACAACATTACACATTTCTCAGATCCCTGTCTGATATTAGCATCGGAGTGTCATCGGCTACCACAACGGTGGTCCGTAGCTTGCGTTACTTGTGCAGGTAAGCAGGACTAGGTCAAATCAGGGAGCAAAAAATGACTGCATCAATTTGGCGTCGTTTGTGGGGACGACAAAGTTTCTAACCTTCACTAGCATTGTCTCACTTCGAAACGTAGAGAGATGGTAACCACTAGATCACGCAATAACGGATAACAAGGGGACACATCAAACGCTCAAGCTGGCGTTGTACCACCGCTTTCAGCAGTTCCGGCTAGGCACGAGTAGCAGCATCACCCCCACTCCCCCCGCACTGACAATAGCAATGAAAGACCCTAGGATAGATATGTTGCCATCTCAAAATCCTCCACCTACTAATGAATACCAGGAGCAGCACGGGCACCCGTTTCCAGATGATGGCAGAGAGCAAGCACAAGAGAGTCAAGCCCCCGCTAGTTCTCACTAGTCTAGAAGAGGTTGCGGCTAAAGCGGAGACCACCGCCAAGGCGGAGTGGCTCGACCCACAGAACCCCCTCCACGGAGGGGCACACGACCCAGACGTGTTGTAACGTCTCTCTGTCCCACCATTTGTGGATTGAATCATGAATGAGGCCCTTCTGAAGAAGTTCACTCCTCCGAAGCTCGATTTCTACGACGGAACCACCGACCCATTATCCACCTGCGCCATTACTAGCATGTTATGGCTCTCAAAGAAGGATCTGAGTCAGTGATGTGCATAACTTTTCCCACGAGCTTGAAGAAGTCGGCACTAACATGGTTCCACAGCCTCCCGTCGAAGTCGATCGACTCTTTTAAGACGCTGGCAAAGGAGTTCCTAACGCGCTTCATTGGGAGCCAGCATTTTTGAAAAGGCCCAAGAAGGAGGGAAAGAGACGCGACGATGACGAAATGAGCAAGAGAAAGCGCAGTGACAATAGGCCAGACCCTAGTCGGTCAAGGCCAGAGAAAGCCTCCAACTACGTTGATTCTAGAGTTGTGACACCTCTCAATTTTAGCCCGTTGGACCTCTGAAGTGGCCTTCAAAGCAGCGTGGAGACCCTTCCAAGCGTGACAATGACAAGTACTGCGCGTACCATAAATAAGGCGACCATGATACCAACGACTGCAAGAGTTTGAGATATGAGATTAAGTACTGCATCCGCAGGGGCAAACTAAAAGAATTCCTTAACTCTGAGAAGCGACTAGAACGAACCAGAAATCCGGGGGAGTCAATAAAAGAGATAGAGAAGGAAACTCCGGGCATAATCTAGGTCCTTCATGTAGTCGGACCGAGTGAAGACCAGTCGTACAGGTCCCGCAAACGGGCCTTGCTGGAGATGCGGACACGACATGTGGACGAGGAAAAATGCATTTGCTACTCAAGGGTTCAGAGCCCCATTCCCACCTTAACCTTCATAGACAAGGACCTCGAAGGAGTTCGAGCGCCGCACAATGACGCCCTAGTCATATCACTATCCATTGCAAGGTGAGAGGTAAAGAGAGCTCTGGTGGACATAGGAACTCACTCAACATCCTATTCTACAACGCGTTTCGCAGTATGGACCTCAAAGAGGAGAGCCTGTCGTCTATAGACTACCCGCTGATCAGATTCAGCGGAGAGAACTGTTTCTCGATCAGAAAAATAAGGTTAGCAGTAGTGGCAGGAGAGCCGCAACTGAGAAAGGTCTTGTTTTTGGACTTCAAGGTAGTAGACGTACCATCTACCTACAACCTTATCTTGGGAAGACCATGGTTCCACCAGATGGAAGCAGTAGTCTCCACCCTTCACCATTGCGTTAAGTACACTGCTAACCACTCAAAATGAACAATACGTGGAGACCAACCTACGACACGAGGCTGCCATTACGCCGCACTAAACAAATAAAATGCTCCCAGATCCAACAAAGTCCTACGGAGCAGCCTGAACCAGTGCCAAGTCGAACGACTGCAGAAGCATCACAGTCAAGCGGTGCAGGAGCAATTTGCTTTCTAGCCAAGCGGAAGGGAGAGGCCGAGGCAAACGAAAACACAACCCCGACCTTCCGTCAAAGTGGAGATTAACCCTCCTAAAAGGTTTACTCTTCAGTAACTTTTATAATGCCAGCAAAGCCCAACAGTCTGCTGAGAACACTAACTATCCACAAGGGCCATCCAAATTCGCATCAGGGCCAGGATCAATCTTTCACCATCAACAATTAGTCTTTTTCAATTGTTTATTTCCTTTTCCATAGTCAATGTAGAGTTTTAGTTCTTAAAGACTTATGTGATTTGCAGTCATTAAGGAATTAAAAAATAATTACGAAAACAAACTCTATTGATTACTGGAAAAATGTAACAACAAGGCGGATACAAAAGACTACATACTACAAGCATCTGAATTCAGTGTGACATGAAGTAAAGATTCGCTTAGACGATCAATCTACGTAAGGTATCCGAAGAAGGCCATGCAAGCTATCTGCAAGTGACAACAAAAATATTCAAATGGACTTTGTTCGACCCCTTCCCAAGATAAAGGACAAGGTGTCAGAGGAAATTGAAAGGCCAGAGGGTCCGATTGCTCTGTCGAATCACCCCAAGAAAGCGACATGCCATCAACGATGCAGACATTACAACAGACGGCTGACTACCTCGAAAGGCATCCCACCCCCTTGAAGACTTCCTCAAACGGTTTTTGGCTTCCCAAAGAGGATAGAAGAAGGCGGATGTCGATGGCCACAAGCAACGAAGCAGTCATGGTCTCACAGTGTTGCCAAGCGAGAACACTTTTCCCATGCGTGGTACCCGAGGTGACTAAAAGCTACCACCACCGAAAGCGCCACGCATCCGCTAACGCTTCGATCAGCCACGCGTTAGCAGAGGGAACCACATACACGATGACACAAACGACATGAAGTAACACCAAGGCATCTCCCTTGGTAGAGAACCCGTACTACTTTTCCGTAATATGAAAAGAAATTATGAGATCTCAACAGATCAACTATGTGCCCACCTAGAACAAGTGACCACGCATAACAATGATTATGATCGTGCCTGATTGATGTAAATGTCAGAACATTCGAAGACCCCAAAGAGGACGACCCCCTTCAGTTTTTGGAAAACCCAAAGCATTTTCTTCAAGCAAGAACATTACAGGAGGCACGCTTGGTAAAAGATAGTGTCAACAACGATGGAAGAACACCATTACATGATGGTTCACCAAACCGGCGCCCCAGCATCAACTGTCAAGCATTGAATACTGCATGGGAAACGAAAAGATGGTGGTTCCTGAGGAAACTGCGCAAACCATGTTCGTTTAATTATGGAGATGCACGAAACCCCATCAATTGAGGGAGACTCAACCGTCCCGCAACCTACGTCGTACACGTGTTATTGCGCAATTTACGCCGTACACGTAGCGCAGCCATGCAGGAAACCCTAGCTCTTCCTCTGCGGGCCCATGGGCTCGACCTACTATTCAAACACTATTCTGCTACATGCTTGGCACGAGCACTAGAAATCCAAGTTAGCTTTGACGCACAGATCATACCTACGGATCACTATTTAATTTAAGGTAATTTTGTCCACACAATGCGTGACGCTAGCAGACATGGGTTCGCACGCTCTCAAACAGGCGAAACCTCTCTCCAACCGGGCAAGCTTATTCAACCAAGGCTAATGATGACGGCTTTTGGTACGTCCCGACACCTAGTTCGCCTAGAGCGGATCTCGATGGTTTAGGCAATGGGAGTCTAATCAGCGCTATCACACTTGGTGACGACGACTCACCAGGGATCGTTGCCCCCTTCATGGTCAATGATCGTCGAACCCAATCAGGTAAGTCTAGCTGGTGACAACTGGCAATGAAAGGTTCTGATAAAATCCCAGACCTATAGCCCCTACTACGTGGGTGCAGATGGTTTGGAAGGTGGGAGCCTAATCAGCCCCGAACTAATTTCGACGGCTCCCCACGAGACCACTGCTTTTCAGCGTGGCCGCCGAATTACCAACCCTAGACTTGTAGTCCCCATTGCACGGGTATAGATAGTTTAGAAGGTGGGAGCCCTTTTAGTCCCGAATTGATTTTGATGGCTCACCATGGGACCACTGCTTTTCAGCGTGGCTGCCAAATTAACAACCCTAGACTTGTAGCCCCCATTGCGCGGGTGTAGATAGTTTAAAAGGTGGGAGCCTAGTCAGTCGCGAAATGATTCCGACAGCTCGCCACGGAACCACTGCCCTTTAGCGTGGCCACCGAAAACCCCCAAACAACTTGATGCGCACGAGTGTAGATGATATGGAAAGTGGGAGCCTAGTTAGTCCCGAACTGATTCGAACGGCTTGCCACGGGGCCACTGCTTTTTAGCCTGGTGGCCAAACCCCTTCGTCTCGAACTTGTAGCCCCCACTACGTGGGTATTGATGGTTTGAAAGGTGGGAGACTAGTTACTCCTTGACTAATGTCAATGGCTTGCCACGGGACTACCGCTCTTTAGCGTAGTCGCCAAACCCTTGTTCCTCAAACCTGTAGTCCACATTGTTCGATCATAGATGGTTCGGAAGGTGGGAACCCCAAGCAGCTCGCCACACGACCACCGCTTTTCTTCAAAATTGTGGCCGCAAAGATGAATTTCAGCTGAGTTAGTGTCCTCACGCTCAAATAGACTGACATTCTATTATCAGCAAAGGCCACTTACGCCGACACATAGATTTTCTGGCCAGTGCCCGGATAAATGCTACATAGTGCGTCAACTCGAGCTCACGACACCAGACTCGGTACAAACGCTCTAACGTGTACACTCGGCTATTGCAATTCGCCCATAGCAGCAGCTGCAGCCGACCAATCAGACAAGCAAGGTAAGCCTCCTGCAGCTTACCTTGAGGACGATACATAGCTCGGGAACCCTACCCTCGGCTACACTGTCCGCTACATGCTTACTGTCGAACATGAATGCATGACAATGATCCTGAGTCATTCACAACGCAAGCGGTCAAGCTCTCTACTACAGACAAACCACTCGACGTCCTATTGAATAAACCAGCCTATGCCAAAGCAAGACGACAAAGCGGAACAAAAAACATACAATAGAGACAATGAGCACAAAACGGATAAAACTATTTTCATTAATGGTCGGAGCAAAAAGGGTACAAGTATACAAAGTTTACTCCTTATCAGGAGAAGGTACAGAGACAGGGAGCTAAGCTTTGTGGAGGAAGGAGCAGGGATCACATCTATCCATGCCACGACCTGAGCATCAGGGTCCGAACCGCCCTCATCGTCCGAAGACACAAAAGTAACGTGAAAGTCTACATACGACATCTTCTTATATCGACCAAGATCCCATTCCGAATGCTCCTCCTTCATAAGCGCTAGCAGCTCCAGCCTGCCATGTACAAGCCAGCGGAACTCGTACTTGCCTTGTTCATGCATGAGCTCTTCTTCCCACGCCTTCGCGTTGGCCAATTCACGCTCTAGTAGCTCCAGCCAGCCAATATGTGTGTCAATCTAAGAATGCTCTGTAGCCAGACTATTCTTCATTGCATCGAGCTCATGTTTTTCCAGTTCAAGCCGGTCCTCGGCCTTCATCGCCTCTCGTGCATTGAATTCCACATAGGCCTCTAATTACTGCTTCTGAGTGGCCTAGTCGGCCTCCTTCAAAGCACTCTCTTCAGCGAAATACCACAGTGCAATGCTTGCCTCAGCCACAGCTTTATGAGCGACCTCCAAATCTTGGCGAGTCTGACCAAACTCCTACTTGAGTCTGTCTCTTTCAGGTGCTGCCTCTGAGTCGCAGCAGCCACGACTGATTGCTCCAGCCTCTTCTCCTCAGCCAACTTTTGTAGTCGCTCAATTTCATAAAGTGCGTTAGAATACAACGCCTGCATATGCGAGAAGACACGCTCCATGGTGTATACCCTCTCACAAGTCGCCTCAACGTTTGTCCCAGTAACGGACACTTGGCTCAAGTGAGACATACCCATCATAAGGTACTTTAAGCTCTTATCCATACTCCCTTCTAGCGTATCCTCATCGAGTTTTAGAGCGTAATCCATCAACTAGCTGTGACGCCTGCTAATGTGCTTCCTTGAAGCATCTATACTCCACGTCAACCTCCTGGTGCCAGACCTTAGTGCTCATCCTTACCAAGTCTGGTGCAAACAGGCTTATCCACGCATCCGGTTGAAGTTTTCCTGGGTCAAGAATTACGCTGGCACCTCCCTTCTCAGTTACCATTGTCCCCAAGCTTAACTCCTCAACTTTTCCCTTGTTACGAGCAGCTGGCCTTTTACTATGTGATGACTCAACAAGATCCGGATGAAGGGGAAGAAGCGAATTGTTCAAAGGGCCCTCCAACACCTTGAGCTGTGGCCTAGAACGAGATGGTGAACAATGCGAACTACAAGAAACTTGGCTTGTGTTACCACAACCACTATTAGAGAACACACCAATAGGACAATCAGATTCCACAACCTCAGGCGGATCTTCACAGGAACATTTTATTGGAACAGTCCCGTGCAAATCAGCACCGACAGAAGCCGCCATTGCAACCCGCATCAGCCGTTCACTCAAAGCTTCGGCCTGCGCATCACTAAGGTTCAACTTGTCTTCAACCCTGGCAAACTGCAGGTAGTCTTTCTCCCAGCCGGACACACCAGTCTCAGCCCTAACGGGCCTTTCAGACTCACGTTCTTCATTCATTGGAGCGGGTCATGCTGAAGACAACCCGGTTCTGATACGGGACCTCTTTGAACTCACAAAAGAAGCAAGCGTCTCAGACGGCTCCTCCATGTCGGACAAAACAAAAGCTTTGGCCCCAACAGCCTACCTCTTCCTAGAAGATACCCCATCTTCAGACTTGACTAGCGACGTTCGGTAGAGAGTAGGGGATACGTGCCAGTTGTCCCACAACCCACTAAGGATGAAGTTGGGGACACATATGACATTCACCACGTTCCTCGTAGACAAGCCACAAAACGTCTCCATAATGTTTTGCTCCTCTAGGGTAAGAGTAGTGGGAAACCTTCCTGTAAAAAAAAAACAAGCCATGATTAGCACGCAATCAAGCACAGCAAAACCAGAAAGAAAATTTTCACTTACGAAGTGGTTTGAACTCCCGCTCAAGAAAACGACCCTTGAACCGAAAGTACTTTGAATCCGTGGGGGCTAAGGAGCAATATTTCTGCCAGAACTTGAAGTCCTCAGGCAGATTCGCAAAACAAGCTGATGACATCATCTTGCAGACGACTTTACTCTTCAGCCGAGGAGAAGTCAGCAATTGAATTACTTGTCGAGTCACGCAAATGCCAACCTCCTTCGCCTTAATAAAAATGAGAAGGATAATCCTATACCCATTAGGCCCCAACTGGGCCGGAGGAATCCCGAAGAGGTTCAAGAATTCCTAAATCACGTCCAAAACGGGAAAACACACTCCAGTTTGAAGCATCCCATAATGCAAACAGATGAACCCATCCGGTGGTGAGATTGGCGTCTGGTCACTCTTCAGGACAGACAATGGCAGGTCCTCGAGGACCCCAAACTTCGTATGGATTTCAGCAAGGTTAGGCTCGGAAAGCAACCTGTCTTAAAAATACTCCAGGCCCCTGGCCAAGTTTGCATTGTCAAGGCCTTGTTGAGCCATGAAAAAGATGAACATCGCAGTATCTTCAAAAAACAAAGAAAATAGAAGAGTCAGATTTTGCACAATCAATGACCTAAATAGGGATTGGGTTCCCACCTCTTTTCCGTTGAACCGACGCACGTTCAATAAATGCAGTGCGCGGCTCAAGCAAACGATTCAGACTCGATCATCATAAGCGCCACATCTTTTCAAGAGATGACTTAGTGAACCGATGTGATGGCCTACTAACTCGGGGTAAGTAGCTGATGATACACCAAAACGGTCACATCCCTGAGCCATACATGTGTCATGGTGATCTCGAGGAATTATGGGCCCCAGCTCAGCCCAACACTGATCCAGCCCAAGTAGTTTCAAGCCCGCCCAATGCAGTCTGCAAGATGGACCCAAAACTCTTATAGTCTGCTAGGCCCATATGTCTCATAGTTATCCTCAATACCACGGACGCATCTCCATTAAGGAGGAGACTGTTACAAGAAACATCTCATTTCGTTGAGCCTCACATGCTTAAGTCATGCAGAGAATTAACCGCGACCATTATAAAAGGTAAAGAAAACATTCGACATAGGTATGTAACTTTAATTGAGTTTTGTCTAGATTTCCTTCATTCTTCAAACAGAGTTGCTGACTTAAGCATCGGAGTGCCTTCGGCCACCAAAAAAGTGGTCATTGGCAGTTTAACATCTGTTTTGCAGATCAAACTCACAGGAGGATGATTTTTGGACACGTCACATACGATGATCAATTGTAACAAAAGTCAACTTTTTGTAGTCTTGACTTGTATCTTTTTTTATCATTAAATAACAACATATAATATTTTACATTTTATGAAGATTTGTATTGGTTTTGCATTTTATAAATGATTAATTGTATGAATGCTTTATATCATGGTAAGGGCTAAAAGTTTACTTATATCAACTTAAACATCAACAAAAAAATTCAGAACTGCAAAATTGAACACATAAGTTCAAATTTTTTTACAGCAAAAAAATCACACTGTTGTTAAAAAAAATTCAAACTGCAAACGCCCGAGCCGCTGCGAGTATGACACACATAATCGCAATAGTTGTTGTGAAACGAGTAAAACCACTCGCAGCTTAAATTGAGTTTGGTGTCTGAAAACCAATCGCTAGCAAACACAGTGGATCATGCGAACGTAAATTTTACCATCGCAACGGTTATTGCGATTAGGATAGAGATCATTGCAGCTTCCGTTGTGATTGGACATATTTTACACTGTCCAATTTTTCTGATTTTTTGAATTTGACTTTTTTAATTCTTATGAGTTTGATACAGTGTTGACATGTTTGATTTATTGCAAAATTTCAATTTAGACCACCCCAACTTGAGAAAGTCAAAAGTGGGGTTTTGCAATAAATCAAATATGCCAGTGCATCAAACCCATAGGAATTGAAAAAAACACAAAAAAAGATTCAAATACAAAAAATCAGATAGTTGGAAAGAGCGTAAAATATGTCCAATCACAGTGGAAGCTGCGATTATCTCTATCCTAATCACAGTTTGGACAGATTTTACACTTTGTCCAAATTTATGATTTTTTGAATTTGATTTTTTTTTCAAATCCTATGGGTTTGATACAGTATTGGCATATTTGATTTATTGTAAAACCCCAATTTGGGCTATCCCAACTTGAAAAATTTCAAAAGTGGGATTTTACAATTAATCAAATATGCCAATAGTGTATCAAACCCATAGGGATTGAAAGAAACACAAAAAAGATTCAATTAAAAAAAATCAGAAAATTGGATAGAGTGTGAAATCTGTCAAATCACAGCGGGAAACCCACAGGAATTGAAAAAAAGTCAAATACAGAAAATTGGACAGAGTGTAAAATCTGTCTAATCGCAATGGAACGCAACTTCATAAATGTTGAAGCGAAATCTAACCTGTAGATTGAGACGACGACATCCTAAAAGAAGGGGACCCCACCAAAAGCGGTCGCTGCGCCTCCATTTCCATGTTGTGACTGTGTGGGTCTCTGCCTTGTCTCCTTTCCTTATCTCATATATGCTCAAATTAATTATTAAAATATTTGAACGACCATCACACGTGCCGCATGTAGATGCTCGTCATATTCACACATGTCGTCAACATGTAACACACAAAATTAAAAACCTTGAAAGAGACCTAACTTTGTAACCATTAATGAGATATACATAAATACTGATGAGAATCATAATTGTGAAGTCATAATTCATTGCATAAACATATAATCATTAACTAACTACAAAATTGTATATCAAAATTTTATACATCAAGTCCTCTTAGTCTTTTTCCGAGGCTCGGTTGAGTGATATTCTTCTCATGCCTCTTCTTTGTTCTTCCCTCAACACCACCACCAGCAAGGACTTCTTCAATGTCATCAGCACCACCACCACCCTTCCCCTACCTATACCACCAGCACCACCACTACTGATAGCCTTATAAATGATACATTTTAAGCCTCTAATTCTATATTTGTTATGTTCCATTATCTAATAAAATACTATCATTATGTGTATTTTGTGTATAATGCAGGAATTCAAGTATTAATCATCAAATATGCACAAAATGACATAGTAAGGCTAAGTTCAACAATAAAGCCCATTGGAAGCCCACAAACATTACCAAATATTTTCAAGCCCAAGGTTAATGAAGTCAAGCCAACAAAACACCATCATCTACGGATCTCGAAAAAATTAATTTGAAGGTTTGGACATCCACATGACAACTTTATTGTATCCAAAAGGAATCTCTACATACTCCACCATCCATCCTCTAACATATTCCATTATCTTTTTCTTATTTATTCTTATTTTATTCCACCATATTCTTTTATCTTTTTCTTATTTTATTCCACCATCCATCTTCCAACATTTTCCCTTATTTATTTTATTTTATTCTTATTTTATTCCACCATATTCTTTTATATTTTTCTTATTTTATTCCACCATCCATTTTCCAACATATTCCCTTTTCTTTTTCTTATTTTATTCCATCATATTCTTTTATTTTTTCCTTATTTTATTCCACCATCTCACACTTCTTCACTTATAAATACCCCATGCTTGGAGTATACTTGGGGGAAAATTGATATCATCATCATCATCATCAAAGCCCATTCCCGATATTTTCAGGGTCGGCTACATGGATTTTGGTTCTCCAAGCAATGCGGTCTTCCCACATATCCTCGCTTAATCCAAGCTCAATGATATCTTCATTCACCGTCTTCATCCAAGTTTTCAACGGTCGTCCCCTCCATCTACACCCTCCATTAACTTGCCAATCTAGACATTTTCTAATTGGCGCCGTGCTTGGTCTCCTTCGCACATGACCAAACCAAGTTAAACGTCTTTCTCTAATTTTGTCCTCTATGGGCGCTACACCTAAGTATCTCCTAATTCTTTCATTTCTAATTTTATCCTTATGAGTTTACCACACATCCACCTTAACATACGCATTTCTGCTACTGCCATCCTATGTGTATGTTGTCCCGTAGTAGCCCAACATTCTGAACCGTATAGCATGGCTGGTCGAACAATTGAGAATTGATAATGAGAGAAAATTGAGAGTTAGAGATTGAAAGTTGTGAAGTTTCACTTGTAAGTTTTAATTCCATTTTTCTTTATGTTTATTACTATGAGAAACCTAAGGTTTACCATGAGTAGCTAAATACCCTCTTATGGTGTGAATGAGTCCCATGGGAAGATGACCTCAATTAGGTATTCACAAGGTGTTTTCTTCCATGTAAATTAGACCAACTTTTTTATTAGCATGATCTATGTACTTGGATGTCAATATTTAATGAAATCGATTGAAGTTTAGTTTTCATAATCATGGATACATTTCTTGCTCTTGCTTTCATCTTTCTAAAAGTCATAGTCTAAAGATGTCTTCACTAGTATGAGTCTAACAAACTCACCCTTTAATGTTTTAAGTGCGATCATAGTATAACGTTATACATGATTTGTTAGATATTAGGTGTTTCATTTAAGTATGAATTCCTTTTATGCTTTTAGATTATACTTATAATACTTAGAAATGATTATCCAATTGGTTTGATTACATAAGCTTCATTGTATAATTTTCCATTCTTAGGTGAGGTGAGAACCTATCTAAGGATAAGTTATGATTGGATAAATATATTCTCGAAACTAGCCTAAGAGAGCCATTAACCCATGGTGGTGATCTCTAAAGCCCTAAGTATCTCCACATTTAATTGCTATTTGTTTACTTAGTTTTTATTTAGCTTTAGTTCGAACGCCTCATCAACCACTTATTTTCTAATTAGGTTAAATTTTAAGATAGATTTAAAGATTAATTTTTCAAATTTATAGCTCTCATTGTTGGATTCGACTTGTACTTGCCGTTATATAACTCAATATATAAATCGTGCGTTTGCGGTATTATTTGAGATCGATCAACCACCGTTAATCCATCTACCACCAACACCACCACCATCATCAGACCTTCCTCACCACTACCACCACTAGCAGCAGCAGCACCACCACCCCTTCCCCTACCACCACCTGCAGCACCACCACTCGGAGCACCACTATTTGGAACACCACACAATCACTAGTTGGACCAGTTTGTTGTTTTTCCTCATTATCTTTGAAGGAGATGACATGCATAGACTTTTGTCTTAGCAGGTCACCTACTTTTTTTGCCTCATGAGAAACACAACTTTATCCACATTCCCTCATTCTTCAATAGATGCGTCCATCAACTGCAGAGCCTCATCAACCAACTTGTTCTGCAAGGAAAACATTGATCTTAGTAAAAAAAAATCAATTATGTATTTCAAATGTGAGTAGATTTGTTAAAAGTATAGATCAATTACCCGATTGTGAGATATGAACAACTAATTTCTTAAGGGATGTGTCCTCCTAGTTGTTGGTGGTTGGATGATCCGATGGCTAATGTCATGAAACCACTCCAAGTAGTCCTTGCTGCAATCCCATGGAAGCTTCATTAACGCGCCTTGGTTTTAAATTGACACAAGGTGATTCTGCCAAGTTGCCAGAAACAAAAATAATATCTCATGCTTCACCGAGTAGTTGTGGCCAAATCGACCTATATTCTTCATTTTGGCTTGAATGGGGGGGATTTGGAATGACTGTACCCTCCCCATCTGTTTCATCCCTCGATCTGGGTGATAGGGTTCTTCAACATCACGACATAACAAGCAGCATTGGAACCATGTAGTGCTGTGAAGTGGAGTTCTTTGCTTGGATTCCGCATAAGGGTCCCAAATAAACTGACAATACAAACATGAACTT
This sequence comes from Berberis vulgaris, assembly GCA_963556465.1. Lineage (NCBI taxonomy): Eukaryota > Viridiplantae > Streptophyta > Magnoliopsida > Ranunculales > Berberidaceae > Berberis > Berberis vulgaris. The sequence continues at coordinate 53,770,728 of OY747136.1, read as the reverse complement.
ATTAAATTACCTGAGATGAAACATGAACTTAAATTATTAACTTTTACCTCTTCAGGAGACATGTCAACAAGATGCTCCCTAAGAGTCAATTTTTTTTCACTCACGAGCCCGTTAAGTTGGATGCAATCCCACTTAGCCATGGTGAGGAGACAATCCTTCCACGAGGCTCGGACTGTAACCCAAAACCCAGAGTGATCGTATATCCAACACTACAACAAAATTAAACATATCAATATAATAAGTCAATATCTGAAACACTAAAAAGATAATTAACCCGAAAATTGTACCTCCGAAAACGACAAATATCCAGATATTTGTTTTGTATCCGCTCGCTAGCACAATCAAGTTAACGATACAAGAACGCCAAAGTACCAACTCCCCGTGCGAACTTCCCAACATCATCCACCTTCATCAACAACTACAAATATTCAGTGTGAACCTTGGTTCCAGTCTTATCAGCAAATATAGTCATGCCCAAAAGAAATAACAAATAATCTCGTGAGAATCACTTGTGTTCACTTTCCCACAACAATGCTCCTTAAAAATTTCATCTCAACGAAACTCATATTCTTCTGGACATGCTTTTGTGCTTCACTATTTTGAATCCCCAAACCATTCACCAAAAGTTGCACACACTCCTCTGCATTCATTTGAGTTTTCTTCACCATAACCGACTTACCAGCAATCGGCAAAATGAGTGATACGATAGACATCATCGATGGTGATGGTCATTTCTCCAAAAGGGAGATGAAAACTGTTGGTCTCAGGTTGCCAATGCTCGATGAAAGCACAAATTGTCACCCTATCGATATGATCCTTACAATGGTCCATCAACGGTCGGAGACCACTCTTATAGACCATTGAAATTATTTCTTTCAGCTCGTCACTCAACCTCCAAACTATAAAATTCTTGTATTGATGCTGACATCCCAACTCGCCTCGTTCCTACACAATAAGAAAAACTAGTCAGTGTCCAAATAATGTAAAAACAATAAGTACTGCATATTTTTAAAAACTTGAAAATATTATAAATACCTCTTCACAGCCCAAATGGACTGAGAAACATGGCCATCATAATCATCTAATTTTGATGCATATTTGGGACCGCCAAGATAAGACACTTTGCCAGATTCTTGATCTTCATCGGGATCAGGTTCGACAAAAATAACTGGTGATTCTTGACCCTCCGCATCCCCCTGACCCTCCTCATCATCCTCACCCTCCTCATCTTCTTCACCCTTCTTCGCTTCCTCAACCTCACAAACCACACTATGTTGACTTTTCGATAGCAATAGGAATGTCGGCGCTTCATCAGCGTCAACCAAATCATTCCCCATTTCATCTTCTCTTCTTTTTCCATCCGTTGTTGCATTTTTTTGTTCTTTTTCTTCTATATTTTATTTAATTTTTACGTTATGGCCTTTCTCAAAGACGTCGGCATTGGTCGTCTTCGAGCTGGATGATCCCCAATACCACCACCAACACTACCACCAACACCACCAACAAAACATCTTTGTTTATCTTTGCCATAATTAACATTTAATATAATATGAAACAATTAAAACAAAAAACATGAGGCATGGAGATTTACAGTCATGGAAATGGAGATTTAGAGTGTACCTGAATTCGTAAGTTTGGTTGAATGCAAATACGAAGTCCCACAGCAACAATTGAACACAATGAAGCAAGAAAGATATCACGTACCAAATTGACACCAAATTAGAGAGAAACGCACACCAACTAAGCCCTAGAATTGTACAAAAATAAAATCGCACACCAACAAACAAAATCACACCCAAAACCTCCAACCTTTGTACCGCACAGTGACGGTAGAGGGAAAAAATAAAGAGTAGAGCAAGAAAGTAGAGAGTAGAGAGAATGAGGGCGGGAAGATGGTGCAAAGTTCAAATTTTGGGATAGGGAGATATCGTTTTGTTTGGAAAAGAAAGGGAATTTTTTTTTGGGAGATTAAGGGCTTATATTGGTGGTGTCCTACAGTAAGTGGTTGTGTCCTTCAGAAAGGTGGTGGTGTCCTTCAGGAAGGGGGTTGATGGTGTCCTTAAACGGAAATGGTTGTGTTATTTAACAAAGGCTTTGCATGAAACATAATTCCATAGAACAAGGGCATTTCAATTCTGTTGAGGGACACCACCATTGTCCAACTTTCTTGAGAACACCACCATATTTTTGAATGATACCATCACCTGTTGAAGGACACCAATATAAACAAAAAAATAACCTTACCACATCTCTTTTCCATCAAGCACCACCACCAATCGGCCCTCGCCATTGACGCATGCACCTCTTATTCTCCACTCTTTCTCTTTTCATTTCTTCCTCTTGGAGAAGAAGAAAATGAAAATGAAAATGAAAAAAAGAACAATACAAAGGAGAAAAGGAAGAGAGGAGAAGTGGTGCAACTGGTGATGGACGGGGTAGTGGTGTTGCTTCTGTGAAGAGAGAATAGAAGGTGAGGGTGGTGGTGTCCTTCAGCAGAAGTGGTGGTGTCATTTAGTTACTGCTTTTAGATTTATGTGAAAGTCTCGTTTACCAAAGGCTCCCACTTTTTGACACCACTACTTCTGCTGAAGCACACCAACACCCTTTTTAATGTGTTGAAGCACACTACCAATATAAATCATCTCTCACCCACTGCTCATCTTCTTATCCAATTTCTTTTCTCTCTTCACAACAGTCGACAGAGCAACATCACCCCGTTTTCCTCGCCACCGATGGCAACACCGCATTTCCTCTAATTTTTTTCTCTTTTGTTCTTCTTTTTCTCCTCTCTTCCTCTTCCTCTTCTATTTTCCTCTTTTCTTCTTCTCCACCGCCAACTACACCACCCTGCCCCGCTTCCTTCTTCTCTTCCCCACTTCTTCTCTCTTCCATTTTTTTTCTCCTTTTTTTTGCCCTCGAGCAAATTCTGCAAGTGGGGAACCACTCGCAGGAATTTGCTCGAGAACTGAGAAAAAAATATATAAGAGAAGAAGAGGAACAAAGAGAACATGAAGAGAGGAACATATAGAACAGAAAGATAGGAGAAGAAGAAAAAAAAAAGGGAGAGAAGAAGAAAAGATGAGAAAGAGATAAGAGGTGTGAATGGCGATAGGCAGGCTGGGTGAGGCGGTGCGGTGGTGATTTTTTTATATTGGTGGTGTCCTTCAGTAGGTGGTGGTGTGCTTTAGAAAGAATTGGTGGTGTCCTTCAACATAATTGGTGGTGTCAAAAAGTGGGAGCTTTTACAAAAATAAGGCTAAAGAATTGAAAATGGGCTAAAACCAGTTACCTGTGAAAATATGGGCAATAGAATTAAAATGGAAATCAAATAGCAAATGGAAAACCCTATAATCAAACACAGATTGGTAAAAAGAATATAGAGTTAGCAAATCATTTTCTGTCAATCTCGAAGCTTAAAATTTGTCATTAGATCGTCTCCAACGCTAGCATCATCTTAGGGGGTGTATTCAATTAAGGATTGTGAAGATTTTAAAATCCAGAGGTATTCAATTAAGTATTTGAAAGAATCCATCTAAATCCAGGGATATTCAATCTGGATTTGAAAGGATTGTTTTAAAATTCATCAAAATCAGGAGGAATTCAATTCGTGCTTTCTAAAAGCCCACCAAAATCAAGGGGTATTAAAAAAAATAGTGGATTTTGATAGATTTCTTAAAGTTGTGGATTTTGAAGGATGTGAGTGGAAAATATAAATAGAAAGAGTCATTCTAAATCCAAAATTCCCTTCTCATAGTTTAACGGATTTGTATTATCCCTCTCCCCTTCCTATCTCTTCTTCCAGGGTTCTCGTTCTTTATGACAAAGATCAACAAACTCTCTCATCTCAATCTCAATTGAACCCATCATCCGTTTTTACAAATCTACCCCTCCGACCAAACCCAATGTCATTGCCCAATAAATTTGAATTGATTGCAAGCAAAAAGTACGCAAGCGAGGAAGAAGACTAGGAAGGGAAGGAATAAAAGTTTCTTTTTGCATACATGTACCCTTTCAATTAAAGGCGAAAAGTGGAATAAATACTACATTTGAATATCTAAACAGGCAGTTCACCCACTATTTCCACCATGCATCCTAGTCACAGTCGGACTCATTAACATCCATACAAGCATACAACTACCACTGCAAAACACATAACATTTTACATTTCAATGAGGCTTTCAGATTTTTGATTTTTGATGCATTTTCATCTTTTGTCCATGTTCTTTTGCTATGGTGTAGTTAAAGCACGTCATTTGTTTGATGAAATGCCTCATAAAAATATTGTTCCTATCAACACATTGATTTCTGGTTATTATGTAAATACCACCATGAAGAATATTGTCATTTAGATTCATTTAGAAAGAAAAAAAAATTACAAGGAGATTCACTATTTTGGAATCAAACTTAGGACAGAGCTGGATGAGTTGCAAGCACGAAAATGTGGAAATGGGAAAGGGTTGCAAGGGAACTCTTCGAGCTTGAAGCTCAAGTGGAATCGACTTATATATTGGCAATATTGCTATCCAATATTTATACTGCCAAAGGGATGTGGGGAGATGTTACTAAGGTCAGGGCAATAATGTCTAGTAAAGGTATAAAAAAGAGCTTGGGTGTAGTTGGGTAGAGGTTGATGTAAAAGTCCATGTTTTCTGTCTAGAGATGGATCTCATCCAAAGGCCTTAAAGATCTATTGAAAATTGAATGAATTGGGTAAGGAACTGATTTCATAAAGGCATGTCCCAAGAAATGATTTCAATAAGCAGTGTTGCTTCCTATGATCAATAACAAATTCATAAGCCCGTAAGAATCATTTAAAATCCATGTGGATTTCATAAAATCTATTGATTTTTTTTTTAAATCCATGGGTTTTAAAATACTTCACAATCCATTAAGTCCTTAATTGAGTACTTTTTTTTTTACCCTTAACCCACCCCACCCCATGCCACCGGCCGGGTTCAATCCTTAATTGAATACACCCCCTTAAACTCCAACGACTTCAGTTGAGGGCAAATGTTGATGGAAAAATTTAAGTTTCAGTCATAAGGAGAAAATAGATAGTCAAACTGTCAATGCTAACTACCATTGAGTAAAGTTTGAATATTTATAATCGTTCGAGCTATCAACTCAATAATGGTTTGCACATGTAAAAAATTTTGGACTGAGTAGCTCCATGCTCTAGCCAATAATAATAAAGCTCACTTTTCTAATAATGGTGAGCAATACAAAAATCTTAAACTTAGGCTCCAATCGGTATACTGTATAATAATGCATTTTACGAACAGATGCAAATGCATTAGTTTGCATATGCACTAATTTACATGTGTTTGGTAGCAATTAAAGAAAACGGTTATTTGATTTCTCTACATGGCGTTAGTGGTAGTGGTTGTGGGTAGTAGTGATGATAGAGTAATTATAATTGTGCCATGGTCTTGGTTGCAAAAATGGCGATGGTTGTGGTGGTGGTGGTGACAATGGTGGTTGTAGTGGTTATGCTATGATGATCATTGGGTGGGGTGGTTATGTATGGTAGTTGTGGTGGTGATGGCAGCGACGGTGATGGTGGTTATTGTGGTGGTTCTATGGTGGTGGTGATAGTAGTGAAGATGGCGTTGCTTGTGGTGATTATGATATGCCAATTATGGTGGTGGCGATTGTGGTAGTGGCACCATGGTAGTGTTTGTGATGGTTATGGTATGGTGTGAAGGTGGAGGCGGTGGCGATGGTAGTGGCGTGGTGGTAGATGTGATGGTTATGGTATGGTGGTCATGGTGGTGTCGACGACGGAGGTTGTGACTTATAAATGTGGTGGTGGTTGTGGTGTTTATAAAGGAGTTAGGGGTAGAATCCAAGAAAGAGGAGATAATGAGACTTTTGTCAAAGTAGGGCGAGATATTTTGTCCCGTAAAGTTTTGCAGGATTTTATAACTAAGAGATTCGGAGGTTCCGAATTCAATTACTAGTTTCCATTTTTTGCAAAGTCAACTAAACACCTAAATTATTTTATCGCCGTAATGTTTTGTAGGATTTTATGATGTAATTGGGTATTTTAGCAACAACGGTATTTTAGCAGTAGTACGAGTTTTAGTATTATCGTAATTAGGTAACAATTAGGACATTGGTTTCCTATTAGGTTTAGGGTTTGTTTCTTGTTTTTGAAGTTAAGTTAGTTATAAAAGGGTCGTAGGATGCTCATTGTTAGTTGGTTAATCATTGAAATAATATTTGATTTCTTAGTTATTTCTCATTAGTTTTATGATTGTTATTTCGAATTGTTCTATTTATTTTAATTATTGTTTCATTTATTTCGATTAGTGCTCTTAAAAATTCTATCAATTGGTATCAGAGCCGAACAATTCTTATTATTTGGTTTGATTTGAAAAAAAAAGTTTGAAAGAAAAGAAGATTGAAAATCATTGAAGATTCGAGAAGTTGAGAAGATATGAAATAGGAGACAACGAAGATCAGAGTGGAGATAAGAAAAGAGGGATAGGCGATGAAAGAGATAAAAAAGGGGATGAAAAAATGATAGAGATGAAAAAGGCAGTAATGAGGATGGAATGGATGATTGTACAATTGATGGCAGTGCATTAGGGGACCACGACCATCACAGACGATGGAACTGATGATTGTATTGTCGACCACAAAACCTTTGTTCCAGTTCAGTTCGCTACCACTATCGAACGAAACCATTCTGCCACCACTGATGCCCCTTGTCTTCCATCTCAACCGCCACCACCATCGAACAACTCACTCGTCCCCGCCCAAACCCCCTACAGATCGATCCACCTTAACCATTGCCTCAACACTTCGATCGATCCATCTTTCAACCTTAGACGATTGAATCGCCTCCGTCCGTCAGCTGCCACCTCCGTCGCCCGCCTTCGATTCCTTCGATAGCTCTCATATTGTCCCTCCCATAGCCATCAATCAACCACCAACTTGCATGTCCCTCCCTCAACCCTCAACCCTCATTTGCTCGTTTCCCCCAAGTTTTAGCCGGTTATATTCACATCCTTCCTTCTCCTACAACCCCCCAATTTTAGTTGAGGGGAAATAAAATACTAAACTTTCTTTAATTCTCTGGTCTTCAAATTTTAATTAAGTCCCCAGATGGTTATTTTCCCCCACATAGTTAGTCGGTGCCACCACAAGCTCTTCTTTCTGATCTGATTATTTACCACCACCAGACAATACACTTAACATCGCAAGACTAATTTTTAGATCCGTGTTGGGACAGTTTTGCAGCCAATTTCCAGAAATTTGTGCACATAGCTGCAATTTTGAAATGGATCTCCTTCGAGCCAAGGACTTCTCGTAGATTTTGTATGCGTTGGCTCACTTTGGATTAGTGTGTTAGGGATCCGAGCAACTACAAAGGAAAGGTTAGAGGTTGACTTTTACTTGGACACTTCGTATAATGTTGTTGCTTGTGTTGGTATAACTTCCTTGGCTTCAAGCTCGGGACGAGCTTCTTCCACCTGTGGAGGTTGATGTAATTCGGTATTTTAGAAACAGTAGTATTTTAGTAGTAGTATTTGTTATAGTTATAATTAGGTAACAGTTAGGGCACTGATTTCCTATTAGGTTTAGATTTGTTTATTGTTTTATAAGTTAGGTTAGTTATAAAAGATGTATAGAATGCTCATTGTTGGTTGGTTATTGAAAGAATATTTAATTTCTTAGTTATTTCTCTTTAGTTTATCATTGTTATTTCAAATTGTTCTGTTTATTTTAATTATTGTTCCATTTATTTTGATTATTGTTCTTAAATTTTATAACTAAGAAATGTGGAGGTTCCGAATTCACTTCCTGTAACATATTTTGCAAAGTCAACCAAACACCTAAATTTATATAATTGCCATAAAGTTTTGCAAATGCATTCTTTTATTGTGTACCAAGGGTGCCTTAATAGGCTTAGAGCCATGCTTGGAACGTGAAGATAATACTAGCACACATTTGGGCTTGTCTACTATAGATGCTCATGTGTGTTTGTGAGTGTTGAATATTGTATTTTGTTATTCCCCTCTCCTTCGTTACCTTCACATAACTCATTTTTTCTATTTCTTTAGTATTTGGATCATCCCTCCATCTTTCTTCTTTTATGTCCTTTCTCCACTAATTTTATAGAAATCGCATCCACCTATCTCTTTGCGCAATTTCTTTCACTTTCTTACCCTTGTGGGTGCCCAACATTCTCAAGCATTCTATAAATAGAAGCCTCATTCAATGCACCTAGACGAGGAGGAAAATAGTAAGCTAAAGTATTGATTTTTAAGGGCATAAATAAATAACATCCATAAAGCAACTAGCCCAAAGCGAGCATTGTCTTAGGGAAATTTAAGAAACCCTCCCTTATCCCTAGCTTATCGTATCTTAGGATTGGTAATTTGTAAGACATTCCGTTGTTATAAAGGAGATGGTAAGAGTTTAACCTTTATCCAGACCATTTGTCTATCTAGAAACACACCATGATGTGAGAAAACAAGTAATAACCTTGCAGGTCCATTGTGATTGATCAAGACTGGAGAATTTCTTGGATTCGAAATTGACCCATATGCAAATGGTGATGTGATGGATGTAGCATCTTCTTTTGAGTTGATGTGGTGCTCACTAGTTTTATCGAAAATATCTTGTTCAATATTTGCTAAACATTTATTTACAATTAAAAAATTGTTATCTTAATTTCAACGTTCACGAGCTAAACATTCTCGCATATCAGGTTGGTGAAAAATTATAAAAGAGAAAGAAATAAGAAATAGGCAATGGGGTCTCTACCTACGGAAGGAAGTTTGGTTAGTTTTAGGTTGTGAGATTTACCTCAATATTTATACCATCTCGATTGCATTGATTTTAGGAGATTCAATCGTGTTTGTTCATCCCTTCTCGATTCATCATCATCAAAACTCATTCTCGATATTTTTGAGGTTGGATACATGAATTTTGGTTCTTCAAACAAATTTACTAAAACATCCATTCTCGATTAAATGACTAAATTAGGTGTATTTATTTTTGCGTGCATAGCGCGCAGCTGAAAATTAGTTTTTTTGTATGATTTTTATGAATTATTTCTAAACTCTAAACCAATCACTATCCTTGGTCACTGCTATCCATACTTTATCCCCATCCACATTTCAATCACTATCCTTAATCACTGCTATCAAAATTTACAGATTTTGCAATAAGTATTGGTTTTCAAAAAGAGTATTCCCATCCACATTTCATTCCAGTATAGACTGGGTATTGGTTTTCAAAAAGAGGAGCAGAGAGGGTTTAGAGTGTGCCCTAAATCTAATCCCCCTCCTACATGCTATATAATATGTTATGGCTATTAAAATCTGAAGAGTGAGTGAAAGAGAAATCGAGAGAGAGTTCCTACCTAGTGCCCATTCAGGGTTTTAGCCCATCTCTCACGCTTATCTGCATCACAAAAGCAAAACCCTAGTTCGATCGCCATGGACAGGTACCAGAGAGTCGAGAAGCGGAGGCCTGAATCGGCCATCAGCGACAACGAGATCCGAATCACCACTCAGGGTCTCATCAGGAACTACATCACCTATGCCACCACTCTTATTCAGGTAATCAATCTCTCTCTCTTGTCTGTTCGTTCGTTGTATGTTGATTTGTGTTTAAGTCAACTGCTTTTTTATTTGCATGTCGTTATTTGCTTTCGTAAATGATCTCAAGTTATTGTCTCATACTTGTGTTTGGTTCGACAGCATTTGTGCTACATTATGGAAATTAGTGTTGTTAAAACCCTACGTTTAGGGACTCCGTCTAGACCTCTCTTCGTGGATGGAATAGTTATGTACTGATTGCCATTTTGAATGGGAAATATAGGATTGTGAATTATCATTTTCTAGAATCTACAAGAAGTTGCTAGATATACACACTAATTTAATGATGATGTTAATGATTGATTATTACCTCAAACTTAGATCTAATATGTGAAGTTGGTTCACCATTTGAAAGGGATTTATGATTGACATTGCGTGAAATGTATGGAATCAGTTCTACCTTCGTTTCGGTTTTCTAGATTGTTTCGTTTATTGGTGCATGCTTGTAGGTCTTGGAAATTTGGGGGTTGGGGAAGTTATTGTGGTTTCCATGACATTTAACTTTTCACATGTTAAATAAAGATTAGAGTAGAGGAGAAGAAAAACGTGAAGAGAAAGAAAATATGAGAAAGGGAAAATCAGTTTAGTATACTGCTGCTTAATCATTTTACTATTTATATTATAACCTACAAAATGTAAACTATTCAAAGATGCATTTCCACCTAAGTAGCATTCCTATTTGGAAGGTGGTGTTGGGTTACTTCACATTACTAGGCAAAAATAGTACGGATTTTTTTGCTGTGGAGCTTGAGTGCATATTCTTCATGACATTTAAATTGATTCATTACTTGTTTCTTCAATGTTTCCTTAGACAATGTGCGAATCTCTTGGGTGTCGTAGGTAGCAATCGTTTTGGTGTGGTTAATGAAGTCATTTTAGAAAATAATTTATATTCAAAAGAACAAAATTGAAGTGTTTGATTGAAAAGCATTTCTATTCAATAATAGCTAAGATCTAGGCTGTGGCATTGGATGTTTAAAGAGATGGCCCTAGAGGCTTGTCTGTGATCAAACCCTTATGGGATCAATCCATTTTCATAATTTTAAATTCCAAGATTAGGCTATTAAGTTATTGAGCTGAATTAGATCAAGTTGTCATGTAAATGCAAAACATACAACAAAAAGGAAAAAAAAGAAGAAGAGAATATATAATTTATCGTCAAATGATACTGATGTCAGAATTTCAATTTCCAACCAACATATATAGATAATCTCTTCAAGGACAATGGACACAAATTATGACTTCTTTTTTTCTTTCAGCAAATTGAGTTTTATCTATCCCAAAAAGATGCCTGTTGTTGATGGAATATATGTATACATGCCTTTATGGATATTCAAGTGGATCCATCTGATAAGTCACGGTCCTTCATGGAATGACATGTAGCAGAAAAGGCATTTTCCGTTCCAAGGATTTACAAATTAAGGGTAACTGAGAAAGTAATAGGCAGTTAGGCACATGTTATCTTTTAGGATGATGCAATTTGACACCAGTTTTTATTGCTATTTTTATGTTATCCCTTCTATTCGCGTTAGTTTCCTTAGTTTTAGTCTCCCTAACTAGGTGCTTGCTTAGGCAGTCTCCAGTCAGGAGGTCACCTAGCTGGGTAAATCTCTAAAAACTATACGTGATTTCCCTAGCTATGTATTGAAGGTGTCTTGTGAAGGTTAATGGAAAGGGAAAAAAAATTAGGTGGGTGATATATATAGTAAAAGCCTATGGGGAATTTTTGCTAGATATATATTGTTGTTTGTCGGAATAATGTCAAACTTTTTGTTTTTACCTTCTATTCTATGTGACTTCCCACATTAGAGGCATCATTCAAGCCTTCATTTGAGTTTGGGTGTCAATTTCGATATTAGTGAGACCCTCTTTTAATAATCTTGGACTGTTTTACTGTTTAATACCAGTACAACTCATTTTGCTTGATAAACTAAAATAAAGAGTGTTATGATGATATTCATGAAACCTAGATTTTTACCCTGCTATGATCAGTATCCTTCAATTTTTAGTTGGGTGTTTTCATTCTTCAATCTCTAGTTGCAGTGATGTAATCTGCCTTACGTTTTTCCATATCGGTAGAGTGTCTTCCATTGTAATGCATGGTTGTCTTATATGTCAAGTGCAAACTGCTGTGCAATTGCTACCTGGGTAGTATCCAAGTGAAATTCCATGGTCTAGAAATGACGAAGAGCTGGGAGGGGGTGGGTTGATATTCATATGGATAGATATTCCTTGTTCCCCTGTGACACTCTCTTTAACATCTGTTCCTTTCACTGACAGCATGTTTACCACATTTTATATATTACACATCCTATATTGATGGCCTGTCTCTTTATTTAGGAGAAACATCAAAGAGAGATTGTCTTGAAGGCAATGGGTCAGGCCATCAGCAAGACTGTGGCCATCGCTGAGATTATAAAGGTTGGTAAAAACAGTCTTTTAACCTTTTTGGATATTCAATTACATCTGCAAGACTTCACTACACTGTTACTGTGAAAAAACAGAAGAGAATCACTGGTTTGCATCAAGAAACATCCATCAACTCAACGAGCATAACTGATGTCTGGGAGCCCATTGAAGAGGGTCTTGTACCGTAAGTTTCACCTTCACCTTCCCACCCTTTTGTTTTCTCTTCCTCCATGTATATGTTGTGTGTGAGTGAGTATACTGTGATAATTGCTTATCTGTTTACTTATTATGTGTCTGTATTTCACTGGATGCATTTATTAGAAAATATGATATAACATTTTATGCAGTTTGGAGATGACACGCCTTGTTTCAATGATTTCGATCACTTTGTCAATGAAAGAGCTGAACAAGACTTCTCCTGGGTAACCTCTAGAGCTTGTAAAATTTTCCTAGCTTTATGGGAAATTCCCTTAAGGTTCAGAATCTGGGGCCTTTGATTGTGTCACTAATGCCCTTGGATCCCTTTATATCCAATGGTTTAAATACAAGTATAATTCGTCAAAAGATTTGAAAATTTCCAAATAGATTTATTAGAGACCTTTACATAATAGGAAATTTAAAATTGGTTTATGCAAATATATTTTCGGTTATTCTCAAACTCACATATTCTCTATCAAAGCTGCAAGCTTTGGCTTCCAACCTTTTGTAGCTCAACCTCCATCGATATGGAAAGCATCCTTGGATAATCATTTTTCCATCTATTTAGATACCTTATTAGCCTTGCTATATATCAAACAATAAATTTTATTTTGCAGCTTTAATAATTGAATGTTATTGATATTAGACCGCTGAATTTTTTTGGAGAACTTGAAGCCTTAAACTCAAGAGCCCATTGTGGATTCGTACAATGCACTTAATTTTTTACTGGTTGCTCCTGACTGAAACACATGCCTTAACCTTTAAACATGATATCTCTCGACTCGACTAGGTGATGAAAACACTATAAATAGTCCAGTAAATCTGTAGCGCTCCTTAGAAAAGGTCTGATATATGATAAAGCTTTAAAAAGGTCATGGTATTTTTCATTTGGTAGTTACGTGGATTGCAGAAAGGCAGAGTAGTAGAATAAATAAAGACAAAAATCAGGATTTCTTATTTGGTATAAGTTTCAATGAAAACTGGAGGGGAGGTCTTGCCGAAAAATAGCTCGACGCAAGATGATAAAAAGCTTAACACCTCTCATTCTTATTACTTATTAAATATGAAAAAAAAAAAATTCAAAATGAAAAGAAAGGGTTGTTTTTATTCAAAACCCCAATTTGAAATCTTTTGACAACTAATCCTTCTATGTAAACCATTAGATATAAAAGAATCTGAAGGCCTATGATTAGTGAAAATCAAAGACAAAACTCCAAGGCCCCAGATCTCAACCCTTCAATTCTTTTCATTCTAAGGCATTTTTATATGGGAAGGAATTCTGTGAGATTTTGAATTCTGTTCTTTAATAGGTACCAAGCTCCACTACATGCAGAACAGCCACGGGCACAACCTCATTATCAACAACAGCAGTACCAACAGCTAACACAACCTACACAAGAACCTGGTGGCAATGGTGATGCTAATGAAGGTATTCTGACATTTTCACAGTGAAAATTAGGGGCAATTTGGAGTTCTTTAAGCTTATTTTTATGTTATTATAGATTCATCTAACCGAGGACGAGGCCGTGGTAGAGGACGGGATTGGGCCAGAGGTGGATATGGAAACTATCAAGGTATTTTCTTGATGTCTTTTTTTTTGCTTGCATCTTGTTTATCCTTAAATATTGTTTATATCTGTGACAGAAAATGGTGTTTATTTGAACCGGGGACAAGGAGGTGGGCAAGGCAGAAACTATGGCTATCGCGGTAAGCACTAAGCAGTTAATTTGTGGTTAAGGCATGTTATATGCCATGCACTGTAAAATATTCGTGTAGTTGCTTATGGTTGTATGTTTCTTGTAGAAAAGAAAATGATGTGGTATGAATATGCTTAATACAGTGGGTTAATGGATCATAGTGGGATAAACCTCTAATTTAAAATCGAGAACTCATTATAACAGTAATGTTTAAAATCATAAAGAATTCATGACAACTAAAAAAGCATAAAGATTTCAAATACTTGATCAAGAAACCTTAACCTTTATTTTTTATTTTTTTATTTTTTTATTTTTTAATTTTTTAATTTTTATTTTTAATTTTTTAATTTTTTAATTTTTAATTTTTAATTTTTAATTTTTAATTTTTAATTTTTAATTTTTAATTTTTAATTTTTTAATTTTTCTGTCTGAACATTGAGCTCTCTGAAAGGGAAAGAAAAATGCTATTAAGATGTAATTTGTGACCTTCCAACATAGGATTGCGTAGATAGACTGAGTATTATGGCCTTCATATCTACTTTGTTAATCTTCATTCCGCTTAACTTGTATCTGAGTAGTGGTTTGAGTTTTTGTGAAGATTGTGTACATCTTCCTTGGAAAAAGCTACATTCTCCTTAGAGCTGATTCTGATGTACCATCTTTATCCAAAAATAGTTGATTAGATATTGAAACGCTCAAATGGTCTTTTATTTCACCTATATGCAAGTGCGAGAATTTTTGTTTGTGTGGAGGCTTTCATTCGTTCTAAGCCGAAGGAAGAATCTATCCAAAGGGAAGAATTGTGACATCTCGTTTCCTTTAGTGGAATAGAAAGTATTCCGTTTACAGGACTACATTGTTCATTGAGAAAACCTCCACTTTGCATGGGTAGCAGGAAGGCATTTTTTCCGTGCAATTTTCAACCTCCTTCATATTCTCAGGTTACCTCAGGCTACATTGAGTTTTTTTCCATATTCTATTTTCAAATTGCTGATAAAAACAATTATTCAAAATTCATTGTATACTGTAGAGGAGAACTTGTTCAAAGGAGGAGAAAAAAGGCATTTTGAAAGAGATAAAAACAAACTTAAATGCTTTTTGTTCATTTGTTATACCATCTGTGCTCTATGCTTTGATTCTGTCCTAGATACCTCGGGCAAACTTACAGAATGATCATTCCACTGTTTTGGCAGGTGATGGATATGAAAGAGGCAGAGGTGGAGGGCGGGGTTATGGTGGTGGTGGGAGAGGTTACAGCGCCAGAGGGAGGGGTTATGGTGGTGAAGGGAGGGATTACAGTGGTGGGGGGAGGGGCTATGGTGGTGAAGGGAGAGGTTACAGCGGTGGGGGGAGGGGTTATGGTGGCAGAGGGGGGGATTATAATGGCGGAGGGAGAGATTACGGCGGTGGGGGGAGGGGTTATGGTGGCGGAGGAAGGGATTACAATGGCGGAGGGAGAGATTACGACAGTAGGGGGAAGGGCTATGGTAGCGGAGGAAGGGATTACAATGGCGGAGGGAGAGATTACGACAGTAGGGGGAGGGGCTATGGTAGCCGAGGAAGGGATTACAATGGCGGAGGGAGAGATTACAGCGATGGAGGTAGGGGTTATGGTGGTGTAGGGAGGGATTATGGTGGTGAAGGAAGGGGCTATGGTGATGGAGGCCGTGGTTATAGCGGTGGTGGTCGACGTGGACGAGGGCAAGGCCGAGACCGCATGGGTGGACGAGGTCGAGGTGTTGGTGATTACCAGGAATAGACTGAAGAAGATTGTTGGTTTGCCTTGAAGCTATTTTGATTATAATAGGGAAGATAATGACTGTTTTTGGGGTTATTTTGTAAGCGGTGTTCTATTGTTTTCTCTATTACATGGACGTGGGCAGGCTTGGTAAGTTTGTTGCGTTTTGCTTAACTTGCTCTTGGCTATTAAGAGCAAGTTAGTGAACCGCTGTAATTAAATTCACTTCTGTATACATTGTCAATATCCCATTTTTCTGGAATGTCTACCTTTGTCTTCACCTAATCAGAAATTCTAGGGGGCGAGGGAGCGTTACACCCATCCCTCGCTCCCTCTCCCTCTTCCTTGCGCATTCCCTCGCTCCCTAGTAGGGCTCTCACCTAATTGGTCTAACTGTGCTCCAAATGCTCTTCAAGCGAATTTATCTGATTCTGTTTGCACTGTACCCGTGTAATGCATGGAGCTGCTTTTTTGTGGCACACAAGTCGGTTTGATGTGGTCATTTTTTTTCTTGAGGTTTGAGCAATGGAAACATTGATTTGTGTTGGTTTTGAGCTGGTAATAATTCCTTGTTCACGTTTTTGGTTTTGCATGCCAAAAGGATGGTAGTTCTGCGACAAAATTGTCCGCGGCTACCTCAGTTATTTAGAAGATTTGTGTTGGAAAGCTTTGTAAGTTTTTTAGTTGATTAATGATTTTGTACGGGCCACATATTGCTGCCATTATCCTCGGAAACCTTATAACAATCTACTTCCACCAACAAAGTACTATTGCAATGTACTGAAGAATTGCCACATTCCTTTTGCACTGTGCTCTCTCCCCCGTCTCTCAGCACATCTTATTTGCCTAATTCTTTCTCCTTGATTGTTGTCCTTAGAAAGGAGATGTGAGTTTCAGCTTATAATAGCAAAGAGAGAGGGAGTTGCTTGCTGATAGAGAACGGAGGCAGCCTTGGTGGGGGTGTTGGTTGTTATAGTGGGAATGTAAGAGCATCTCCAATGGTAAAAGTTAAATCATTCTCCATTTTAACCTAAAGCTAAATATAAGGGTTCCCCTATTTCTTCACACTCCAACCACATCCCCTATTTTAACTTTCTCATCATTATTTTAATATATCTTTCAACTTTTCTATATCAATTTAATTTCAATTATACTATTATTAATTTCAACTTAATATAATTATAATATTATTAGTTTCAATTATATTATTATGATATTATTAAATATATATCATTATTAATTTTAACTTAAATATATAATATTATTTATTACAACTTTTATTTATTTAAAAATAAATTGAATAAAATAAAAGGCAAATAATTATAATTTTTTAAATCATTATAAAATTTTAGTTAATCACTTTTCATCATTATTTTATTATTATATGGGATTTAGGGGTAGGTTAACTTTCCCCTAAGAAGCTATTATGGGGGATGGGTTAAGGGAATGATTGGAGATGCTCTAAGGAATAAGAAGCACTAAGACCTGCCGATTTATTGCTTGGGGTGACAAGTTAAGAAGCAAAATTGTACCTATCTTTCCGAGTTCCTGTGAACATGTGGTTGCGCCAATTTAAAAAAAAAATTAATAATAAAAAAAATTAAAATATAAATAAATAAGAGAAATCAATATTAATCAAGCTAATAAACCTCGCAGCGCTCATGAATACTGTTGCATTGATGTGGGGCATTTTCTTCACATCCAAAAGTTTTTTAAGAGTACATGTGTTGTAGATGAAAATTTTCTCCATTTATAAAAAAAATGTTTAATTTGAGGAAATTCTTTAGGCAACGACTTCTTTGACACCACCACTTTTGTTGAAGGACACCATCACCTCTTACTGAAGCACACCACCACCTACTAAAGAACATCATCAATATCCATCATCATCATCATCATCAAAGCCCATTCGCGATACTTTTGGGGTCGGCTACACAAATTTTGTATCTCAGGGAACACCACCAATATAAACCAAAAAATCCACCACCACCTCCCTTCTCTCTCATGAGAACACCATCACCACTGCACAATCTCACCCCACCACCACCATCGCACCTCATCGCCCTGCCCGCCAGTCACACTTCTTCTTTCCCTTTTTTCCCTTATTCTTCTCCTCCTCCTGTTCTCTTCCTCTCTTCTTATCTTCCTATGTTCTTCTCCTCTAGGTTTTTTTTTCCATCAGTTGTTGTGAAGAGAGAAGAGGTGGAGAAGAAGATGAATAGTGGGTGGGAGAGGGATTTTATTGGTGGTGTTCTTCGGCGCATCCAGAAAAAGGGAGTGGTGGTATCCTTTAGCTAAAGTGGGGGTGTCAAAAAATTGCTGCCAATTATTTATGTTTATTCTCCAAGTCAAACACTTCCAAAGGCGTTTAACAACACTGCCCAACCATTAAAAAACTAATAATAATAATGGAGGAATTTGTGTGGAATCACTTTCTTTCAACCTTTATATCACTAAAGAAAAACAATAATTTTTGTTTTTTCAACATGTACGGCTAAAAACTTCATTATGGAAAGACTATTGATGCGTCCAAATCCTCTGTTGACTTTGACTTGCAAAAATGAGCAGTAGTGAACAAGATCTTTTCGAACTCAGTCTATAACTCACTAGAGGCTCGAAAATCAAAGAGAAGATGTGTATGGAGATGTATGGTCTAATGAGGCTACTACGAAATATTTACTTATAGGTGGGGCAAGCTTTTCTATTATGGTTCATGGTTTCTCTTGGTTATATGGTTCATCTGGGGGGAGAGATCAAGCTTCAAGAAATAGTGAATGGTCTTATCAATATACAAATGTATAATTCCCCAGGAGACCACCGTGTTGGCGGCCAAAGGCACTCTAATGGTAAAGTCGGGTTTTTGAACAAGGATGAAATAAGACTGATAAAATTAGGGTTGCATACCTTCGTAATCCTTTTTGCTTACCTTATATAATGAGAACATTTAATCATTCATTGACTCTACCTCTGAATGCACAGTGGAGGGAAGAGATCTCCTTAGAATCTCCCATCATCAAGTTATGTCCATATAGGGTTCTTCACCCATCCACGACTAATCTTCTTTGGTACTTGGTTCTCTTTAGGACTCAATGCCTAATTGGGTCGTGAGTGTTCTAAATGGCCTTCGGTCTCATTTAGCCAAAGGGTCTGTGTTCTGGCCTTATTGTCCTAGGCTAAGCTCCAAGATTTCCGCCATATTGGGCTTATGTAATCTGAGCTTGATCACCTTACTTACGGCCTGAATTTGGCCTGACTTGGACCTGGGTTGGGCTTCGTCTGTCCTGACCCTTTTCCATTAGAGTTGATAAGTGCCACGTGTTCAGCTGCGATTGGACGACTGTTTGATGTCTCATCAGTTACTCCCCCTAGTTAGTGGGGGTTGCGTGCAGTGCCATTAACTCATCAAGTAGGAACTTGTGCAGCACATTGATGGATTAATCCAACATCTCTTCAGGTTTTGTACAACATTTAATGTTGTGCGATTGTTGGGTGATTGCATTTCCCAAACTCTAGACCTATATAAACTTGGCTTGGTTGGATTGGGTCCTATCCCTAGCGTTCCCAGAGCTTCCACTGTAGTTTGTCCTCAAATCTTTAACTTTTTAATCCAAAGAAAAATTCTATCATTTCCCAATTGCGCAGGGTGGTTCTTGAATGTTCTCCCGCTTCGGTCTCCTCAAGGAGTTGTTGATGAATGAGGCAGATTTGTTTGAGTTGTTAGTACCAAATCTTCTCAACCCAATTGTTGTCGAATGGGTGGAGTCCCGATTGCAATTTTGATTGGTCTGGAAGCGAAGCTCTACTTGTCGATGAAGTCGTCGCACTTGTCATCTTGCATCATGATGAATCCTAATGGATTTTTGTTTTGAGGGAAGCCCCTTGCTTGGATTTTTTTCCCATATGCTCTTTTAGAGCTCACACAAATATTGCATCTTTGTAAAGAAAAAGTCGAGGGTACCACCTTGATCCTGAGGATCTTTTGTCGTTTATCAGAAGTTGCATCTACGGCATCTTCTTTATAAGATACACCATTTTGGTAGATTTTTGTTCACAAAGTCATTTCCACCAAGCTTCGCTGGTTAATGCTTCATGTGTATAAGCCTTTATTTTGATTAGTTAATTAAGCTTGTAAAAACCTTTGCTTAATCAAGAAAGCTTGAGTTTTTATTGTTTCACATCTGTGTTCTTGCTTTAACAATAGGTCCGATCGGACTAGATCTGAATATTACAAGCCACTTCAATCTGAATAAGACTATGCTGGATGAAAGTCATCTTGGTTCGAACGGACTAGGCTTGATAATGTAAGCCACTTTAATCCTGAATAGGACTATGCAGGACGAAGTGATCTCGGTCCAAGCGGTCTCGACTTGATAATATAAGTCATCTTAACCTTAAATATGACTAAGCTAGATGGAAGTCATATTGGTCTGAGCAGACTGGACTTAATAATACCACCCATCTTAATCCTGAAATAGGACTAGGCTAGATGAAAGTCATCTTGGTCTGAATATACTAAACTTAATCGTACCCGCCATTTTAATCCCGAATATGACTAGGCTAGATGGAAGTCATATTGGTTCGAACGAACTAGACTTCGATAATACCGGTCATCTTAACCGTGAATATGACTAGGCTAGATGGAAGTCATCTTGGTCCGAACGGACTAGACTTCAATAACATGAGCCATCTTAATCTTGAAAAAGACTAGGCTTAGAGAAGTCGTCTTGGTCCGAATGGACTAGACTTTTGTAATGTGAGCCATCAAAATCCTGAAAATGACTACGCTTAGAGAAGTCATCTTGGTCCAAAGGGACTAGACTTAATAATACCAGCCATCTTAATCCTAAAAAGGACTAGGCTAGATGGAAGTCATGTTGGTCTGAACGAACTAGACTTCGATAACATGAGCAATCTTAATCCTGAAAAGGACTAGGCTTAGAGAAGTCATCTTGGTCCAAACCGACTAGACTTTGGTAATATGAGCCATCTTAATCTTGAAAAGGACTAGGCTTATAAAACTCTTTTTTTGGTCCGAACGAACTATACATAATAATACCAGCCATCTTAATCCTGGACATGGCTAGGCTAGATGGAAGTCATGTTGGTCTGAACAGACTAGACTTAAGTGGACTAGATCACTTGGATGCTTCAAGTTGTCATCATCTTGAATAGGACCAGACTTGACCGTTGTGCGTCATCATGGTCCTTTAGACAGACTATGAACTTAGATGTGGCAAGTCGTCATCATCCTGATAGGACTAGACTCGGCCATTGTGCGCCATTGTAGTCATTTAAACAGATTACGCCACTTAGATGCGACAAGTCGTCGTTATCCTGAATAGGACTAGACTCGGGTGTTGTGTGTCATCTTGGTCATTTAGACAGACTAGGTCACTTCGATGCGGTAAGTCGTCATCCTGAATAAGACTAGACTCGGTCGTTGTGCGCCAATATGGTCCTCAGCCGGACTAGGCTTGCCCTTACATGTAGAGTTAGATATGAAATGGAATTATTAAGGATAGTACCTTTATTGATAATACTTCTTTAAGTGTTATACATTCCAGAGTCTCTTGAGACGCTCTCCACTCAGGTCCTCTAACCAATACGTTTTAGGCCTATTGATCTTCGTCACACTTATAGGGCCCTTATCAGTTTGGATTCAGCTTGCCCGCTCCTGGCTCTTTTGTGTTCGACTGGGTCTTTCAAAGTACCTAATTGGCAACTTTAAACTCTTGAGGCTTGAACTTTTTATTGTAGTACTGGGCCATTTCTTCTGATAGCCCGACATTTTTGTGGAAGCTTTGTCTCTCTTTTATTTGAGTAAATCTAGTCTGAATCTCAAAACTTCATCATTGTCCTCCAACTTGAACTCTTTTGTTCTGAATGTTGGCATCCCTAGTTCCACTAGAACCATCGCCTCAGATCCGTAGGCGAAGGCAAATGGTGTCTCTCCAGACAGAGTTCTATTTGTGGTCCGGTAAGCCCAGAGGATACCTGGTAACTCATATACCTAAATCCCTTTGACAGCTTCGAGTTTTTTTTTTAATGGTGTCTAGTATGGTTCGGTTAGTGACTTTTGCTTGTCCGTTGGCCTGGGGGGTGTCCCGGTGCTGAGTAGTAGTGAATGATGTTCAGATTGGAGCAATTTTTTTTTTTTTTTTACCTTTTTGCCTTCGATTTGGGTCCTGTTATCACTGGCCAATGTTTTTGAGATATTGAACCTGCAGATGATGGACTTCCAGAGGAAGTCTTCAATTTGATTCTCTCCTATTTTGGATAGCGGTTCTACTTCTAACCATCTGGTGAAGTAATCAACGACTATAAGGAGGGGAGTGGGCCTACGATGTCTATTCCCCACTGTGCAAAAGGCCACGGGCTGGTCATTGGGATCATGTTCTAAGCAAGAATATGGGTGTATGGAGTGTGCCGTTGACACTTATCATATTTTCGGACCATGTCCTTAGCCTCTTGTTGCATCTTTGGCCAGTAATACCCTGGGGTGAGGGTTTTGTGGGCCAATGTCCTCCCTCCGGGATGGTTCCTGCAGATTCCTTCATGGAAATCCTTGAAGACATAGTTCGCCTCATAAGTGGCCAGACATCTGAGCAATGGGCCAATTGCTGACCTTTTGTATAGTTTATCATTGAGGAGTGTATATTGTACCACCCTGTTCTTCAGCTTACGAGCTTCCAATTTTTGCTAGGAGGCTCCATCTCTAATGTATCGGACCGGGGGGGCTCATCCAACTAGTTTCCTCATTGAGAGCAGGCCTCGTGGAGTTCCTCTTCCTCCATATCGACATTTCTTGGAGTTCTATAAGCCAGTCGGACCCATCTATTGCGGATAAGGCCATCTTGGTCAGAACATCAGCTTCCTTGTTGTCCATTCAGGAACAACGACAAAATATAATTTTCTTAAGTCCCTTCGTGGCGTAAATTGTGTTTTCGCAATAAGCCAGAATCTGAGTGTCCTTAGTATTTAATTCGTCATTCACCTGATTGATTACCAATTGTGAATCACTAAACATTTGATTTATTATGTTCTAATTCCTTTAGTCAGTTTCGGGCTGGCTATGCAGGCCTCATATTTTGCTTCGTTGTTGGAGGCGCTGACGGTGAATCTAATGGCTTTTCTTAGGGTTATCCCCTCTGCGGTATGGGTAATGATTATGACATGAAAATGCACTTTATACAAAGTTAATTATTTTCACTTGTTAAGATTATTTTGATAATTCATTGAATTACTTGACAAGTGTGATCTTTTGGAGAATTTTGTGTTTTAGTGTGTTTTTAAGATAAAGGCCCTCAAAGATATGATCAAGGTGATCTACAACTTCTGGACTAGCCCAAAACAGCTTGAAGCAAGCCCATGTGTACATCCAGCCCAAAACGAAGAAGATGAAGCAATCTATCCCGCTCTGTCCATGGGCGTGCTGGCAGTGGGCGCGCTGGCCGTGTGCATGTTGTCCCATAAGAAATAGGAATTCTTAGGGTTTCCTTATTATTTTCTTTATTCCCTTGCTGGCTACCTCCCTCCCTTTTTTCATGTTTATAAAAGAACACAAACAATCACAATTTATCATCACAATTTTAGAAGAGAAAACACATAATGTTTGTTAAATTTTTGGAGATGTAGTGCCGGCTAGGCTAAATTTTCACACAAGGCGAAGAGACGAACTCCTAGATGTAGCTGATTTGATTCAGTTTTCACGCTTTCACGATGAACAATGGTATTGAGAATATTCCCTTCTTAATATATAAGTTAAGGTTTCGTGTGACACCCGATTATGTTTTCTTCTTCCATAGATTCCTTTAATCTAGTGATTGTTTTCTTCTTCTCCATATAAGTTTAGTTATGTTCTTCTTATGTGTGGAATATTAGGGTTCAATTGATTTCGTTACATTGATTATATATAATTGTCTTTTACCACGTTATTGTCTCGGGATATATCGTCAATTTAAGATATCATATATGACGAGTCTTTGTGCTTTCTAGAAAATGAATTCTCATATCTATTTACATTAGAATATAGTGTCGCGTTAAAGATAATTTTTTGATTATGTTGTTTGGGATGTGAAACACATAATTGAGTTATCACAACTGAATCAATATAGGCTGAAGTAGTGAAATCTAGGAAGGATTCTTGGAACCTTGTGATTTTTCGTTCACCTAAATTCAATTGCTTCTTTTTCTCAAGTTTTTCTTAGTTTTAGTTCCTTGTTTTGTTGGTATTACTTTGAACCTATTTTGTAAATCTCTTTCCTCGCGGGATCGACACCCCATTCTCTACTGCATTGACCACGTGTATTATTTTGGAGTAATCAAATTTTGGCACCGTTGTAGAGATAATGTCATTCTACAAGGAGGTTTTCGGTGTTATCTTTCTATCATATTTTTTTTTTCGTTTTCTTGGATTTTAGGTTTAGTTTATTTTTCTTTCTATTTCTTGTTTAGTTTAAAGTAGTGCTTCTTTTCTTTTTATTTCTTATTTTTATAATTCCCCCCGAATTTCTTAGTTTTATTTCTATTTCTTATTTTTAGGTCTACTTTATTTTTGCTTAGTTGTTTTTATAAAAATATATATATACTTTTCGTTGTTTAGTTTATTTCTCTTTTTGTTTTGTGTTTAGTTGTCTAAAAAAGATTAAAAAAAGAAAAAAAAAAGTGTGGGGGGTGTATGATTTGGAATAAAGACAAACAAGGAAGATTAGTTAGGGTCCCAGAGTTAGAATACCCACAGAGTCAAGTTGAGAGCAAGACAAGTCCTAACACCAATTCCAACACCATGAGTAATCACGAAGACGACCCTGTTCGGTCCCTTAAGGACTATCTTCACCCCACGAGCATTACTACACTATTGTGTATTATGTTTGCACCGAACACACCATGGCAAGATTTTAAGTCGAGCATGATACCGTTATTACCCATCTTACATGGTCTAGATAATGAAAACCCTTATGCTCACATTAGGGAGTTTGAATAAGTGGTGGCCACGTTTCACAGCAAACCCGAGGCTACAAACTCAGTTATATTGAGGCTTTTCCCATTTTCCCTTAAGGAAAAAACGAAGAGATGGTTATAGTCTTTGCGACAGAGGTCTATAGGTTTGTGGGAGAAGATGACCCAAGCGTTTTTTAATAAATATTTCCCTCACCACAAAACCAATGGTCTGAAGAGACATATTTCTACCTTCACCCAAAAGGACAACGAGACATTATATCAAACATATAGGAGAAGCTTAAGGATATGTTGAATACATGTCCACACCATGGGTATGAGAGTTGGCGCTTAATCAGATATTTCTATGTGGGGCTTACAAGTAGAGAGTGACAAATCATTGAGATAACTTGTAATGGAGAGTTCCTCCATAAGGACCCCGGCGAGGTGATTGAGTACCTGAATGACTTGGCTGAGAAGGTTCTTACCTGGACCGGGCTGAGTGCTACAGAGAGCATGAACAAAGCACTACCAGCGGGGGTGTACCAACTTAGGGAAGAAGACAACCTTAAAGCCCAATTAGAGAGAGCGACTAGAGAATTAAAGGCACTCAAAACCAGGATGGTAGACCCACATATATTGTTGCCAGAGTAGAATCATATGATACCAGTTTTATTTGAGAGGAGGTGAAATACCCAACACAAGATTGCCCAACCTTAACTGAGATGAGATCGGTTGATGAGGAACAATGTAACGCCTTAGGGTTGTACAAGAAGCCTTACTCACCCTTCTCTAACATTTATAATTCTAGCTGGAGGGATCACCTAAACTTTGGCTGGAGGTCAGACCCGAACCAACCCGCACACCCACAAGCACAACCACTTAGGCCATACCATGCACCTTCATATAATGCACAACCTAATAGGAATTCCATAGCGAATACATTACATGCGCTTATAGAGGCACAAGGTAAAATAAACAAATTTGAGGATGCGTTGAAACAGGTGGTAGAAGAGAACAAGGAGATCAAAAGCCAGATCACCAAGCTGACAAGTTCTCTGACAATGTAAAAGCGATGCCAATTTCCATCCCAGCCTTAAGCAAATCCTAAGGGGCAACATATGGCAGAAACCTCCACTTCAGACTCTCAGAACATCAAAGAAGTCAATGCCATAACGACTCGGAGTGGTAAGATACTAGATGGACCAAGCCCGTCAACCACTACATGCACCTCTCCAAGTAGCAAGGAAAACACCTTGAGAATGAGCCAAATAAGAACATTCCACTCCAAGTCCCCTTTCCCCAAACACTCCGACCTACAGGGAAAAGTTTGGAAATACAAGGTGAGATCCTAGAACATCTAAAATAGGTTAAGATTAATGTACCTTTGTTGCATGTGATTAAACATATACCAACTTATGCGAAGGTCATCAAAGATCTATGCACCATCAAGAGGAAGCGTTATGTCAGGAAGACTGCTTTCTTGACTGAATATGTAAGTGCAATGATCGAGCAGAAGACACCACCCAAGTAATAAGATCCAGATATCACCTGCCAGATCGGGACTCATGAGTTTGGCCAATCTTTGTTGGATCTAGGAGCAAGTGTGAACTTAATGCCTTATTCTATCTACTTGCAACTGGGTCTTGGAGAGATCAAACCCACATCTGTGGTACTGCAATTGGTCGATCAGTTGACAAAGAAGCTAAGAGGAATAGTCAAGGATTTATTGCTAAAAATCGATAAGTTCTACTACCCCATCGACTTTCCTATTTTGGATACCCATTCCGTGGTTAATATGGAGTCTACAGTTCCAATCATTCTAGGTAGACTTTCCTTGCCACAAATTAGGGGTGGGCAATGTCGGTTTGGTTCAGTTCGGTTTTGAGCTCCGAACCGATTTCATTCAGTTTGCCCAAAACCCAAACTGAAACCAAATTTTGTATTTGTAAACTGATGAAATCGGTTGAACACAATTTTGGATCGGTCCGGTTCAGTTGGGCCGAAATTTTGGGCTCAAGCACTTGAAAGGCTTTCATTAAAACATGCCCAATTTTTAGCCCAAAATTGAAAACTGAGAGAGAAATGGGGTGATTCAGTGCAATAGGGTGCATTGCAGTGCATTTTTGCACTAATCAGGTATTGACACCTACCTGTTATTTATTATATATATCTAATTAATCGGTCAGTTCGGTTATTATTCGGTCAGTTCAAAACCAAAGACCGATTTCAAACCGTTTATAATCGGTTCAGTTTAAATTATTTTCTTTCTACTCATATTTCGGTTCAATTAGGTTGGTTAACCAAAATTAAATTGTTTCCCCCCCCTTACCACAAATAACACTTTTATCAATTGCAGAAATGGTCCGATGAAGCTGTCTTTTGGGAACATGACTCTGGAGGTCAACATATTCAATACTGGCAAGCAACCACGTGATGAAGATGAGTGCTACCTCACTTACATAATAGACACATTGATACCAGAGGAGTCTCTCATGAGCAAAAATTTTGAATCTTTAGAATATCTCATTTGTATTTCAGTTCTGAGAGTTCACTTTATCTTGATAATGTTTTTGATGTTTCTGTTATTTCAGGGTCAACGAATAAAGGAGGATGACAGTGGAAACCATGCTTTGAGGGTTTGCCAAGAGAAAGAGAGAGACCACAACCCATCACCACAGAGACACCAAAAGTCGATCTACCTCCACTGCCTGAGGGACTCAAACATGCATTCCCGAGACCAAGTGATACATTTCCTGTTATTATCTCTTTTGTGCTTAGTGACTCACAACAACAAAAATTTATTAACATGTTAAGTGAGCACAAATATGCACTAGGATGGACTATAACTAGCATCAAAGGTATTAGCCCCTGAATATGTTCCCATAGGATTCACTTAGAAGAATGAACTAACCTCCGTAGAGTTCCCCAAAGATGACTTAACCCTACCATGAAAGAGGTGGTGAAAAAGGAAGTCTTAAAATTGCTAGATGCGGGTATCATTTACCCCATCTTTGATAGCGAGTGGGTTAGTTCAACTCAGGTAGTGCCTAAGAAATCTGGAATGACAATGGTGACTAATGAAAAGGGAGTGTTTGTCCCTACCAAGGTAGTGACAGGGTGGCGCATATGCATTGATTATAGAAAATTTAATTCTGCCACCCGCAAGGATCACTTTCCACTTCCATTCATAGACCAAATCTTAGAGCGAGTAGCCGATCATCCTTTCTATTTCTTTCTAGATAGGTATTCAGGATATTATCAGATTGAGATTGCGTTAAAAACTAGGATAATATTACCTTCACATGTATTTTTGGTACCTAAGCTTTTCGGCGTATGCCTTTTGGTTTGTGTAATGTGTCGGCTACCTTTCAGAAATGCATGATGAGTATTTTGTGACATGGTTGAAAAATATATGGAAGTGCTCATAGATAATTTGACTATTTTTGATGATTCCTTTTATTCATGTTCACTTCAGTTGTAGGTTGTTTTGATTAGATGTAAAGAGAAGGGTACGGTGCTTAACTGGAAAAAATGTCATTTCATGGTTCCCTCTGGAATAGTTTTGGGGCACATAGTTTCTGATAAAGGGATCGAGGTTGATAAGGCAAAAATTGAATTGATCTCTTAATTGTCCACACCCAAAACTGTCAAGGATGTGAGGTTTTTTTTTGGGGCATGCAGGTTTCTATAGGACGTTCATACAAAACTTATGTGCTATATTTAGACCATTGTGTAACCTCCTAGTCAAAGAAGTTGTGTTCTATTGGACACAAGAGTTTGAGGATGCTTTCCGAACACTCATTGCTAGGCTCACTTCCACCCCTATAATGTAGTCACCGAATTGGAATTTGTCGTTTGAGATAATGTCAGGCTAGTAACTATGTGTGGGGGCAGTCTTGGGGAAACGAAAGGAAGGGAAGCCCTTTGTTGTTTACTACGGTAGTAAAACTCCTAACGATACTCAAATGAATTATTCTACTACTGAAAAAGAGTTGTCATAGTTTTTGTTTTAGACAAGTTCGTGCTTATTTGATTGGTACACCTATCACTAGTTTTACTGACCATGCAGCCCTTACGGAATTTCTTACAAAGAAGAATGCTAAGGCAAGACTGGTTAGGTAGATTTTACTTTTGCAGGAATTTAATTAGACCATAAAGGATAAGAAGAGGGTGGAGAAAGTCGTGGCAAATTACTTGTCTCGCCTAGAGTTCAATGATTTTTCCGATGCCCATCCATCCGTGATGACTTCTCTAATAAACACCAGTTCGCCGTAACTAAAGTACCATGGTGTACTCAAGATAAGCACCAATTTCAAGATTAGCACCAAATTCTGGTCGAGGTAAGAAACTTCTATTGGGATGATCCTTATCTGTATAAGTACTACCCCGACCAAATCATAAGGTGTTGTATCCTTGATGGCGAGATTGAAAGTGTCTTACATTTTTGTCATAGTTCAGCTTGTGGCGGCCATTTTTCTATGAAAAAGACCACCACCAAGATTTTACAATCTGGATTATATTGGTCTACATTGTTTAAGGACACTAACAATATTTGTCGTTGTTGTAATAGATGCCAGAAATTAGGTGCACTATCCTGAAGACACATGATACCCCTCAACCCGATCCTAGATATTGAGATATTTGATTGTTGGGGAATTGATTTTATAGGACTTTTTCAACCCTCTTTTAGGTATTTTTATATCTTGCTTGTTGTGGAATGTGTCCAAAGGTAGAGGTCGTGGCATGCCGGAACATGGAAACAACACTGTTGTCAAGTTTCTCAAAGAAAATATTTTATCCAGATTTGGTACACCACGAGCTATTATTAGTGATCAGGGCACTCACTTCTGTAACCGTTCTTTTGAGGCTTTGATGCACATATATGGAATACATCACAAGGTCGCCAATGCCTACCATCCACTGACAAATGACCAAGCTGAGCTGGCCAACCGAGAAGTAAAGCAAATCTTAGAGAAAATGGCGAATCCTGATCGGAATGATTGGTCTTTGTGCCTTCCCAATGCTCTTTGGGCTTACCGTACCATTTATAAGACATATCTCAGGATGTCTCCGTACCGGCTACTCTATGGAAAAAACTGCCATTTACCTGTCGAGTTAGAAAATCGTGTTTATTGGGCTATAAAACACACTAACTTTGATCTTAATGAGGCAAGTATTCAGCAAAAGCTTCAGTTGCCTGAGATTGATGAGTTGTGGAATGATGCCTATGACAATTCACGAATCTACAAGGCAAATATGAAGGTGGCTCGTGATAAACATATTATGGGGAAACATTTGAGCCCAATCAACAAGTCCATCTCTATGACTCGCGACTTCATCTTCATCCAGGCAAGCTAAGATTGAGATGGACGAACCCATTCATGGTTAAGTACGTTTTTTCCCAATGGTTCAATAGAGATTGAAGATCCGGAAGATGGGAAAATATTTTGAGTGAATGGGTAAGCACTATGTGGAGAAAGTAGAGGTGCCAGAGGAAATCTTTTTGGTTGCCCATGTCTACTTGGTTTGATGTTCTCTACCTCTATATTTAGTTTAGGTTTTTGCTTTCTAGTATAAGTTTATTTCATTTGTCGTTTGCTTTTCTATTTTTCTTTGAGTATTTCAGGTTATCTTAGGTTTAGCTTTTATTTGAAAGAAAGGATATTCAGCCGTGTAAGGAAGATATGACGTCTCAGTCATATTCAGAAGGGAAGAGCTTCAACATCAAGTCTTTATTGATTAACCAATGAAATTTCGAGGCATAAGTATGGTAAACTTGATTAAGTGCTTTAAATGGTGTGACTAGCCTATCCTATGATCAGTTCTTGTTTACTTGCTTGTCCTAAATCATTTGACCTTTTTTATGAGAGATTTACATTGATTTCCAACTCCATGAGTGAATACCTTGCTTGTTTTAATTGATAGACACTTTACCTATGAGGACAATGGAATTTAGGCTTTTACATGGTTGAATTAGAGGTCATATTCATTACTGGTTTGTGGTAAGAAAGGTTGTGGCCTAATGCACACTCTCACTATTTCTCAGAAGTCAGAATTTGGAGATCTTATTCGCGTCTATGAGCTTTAGCTAGTGTTTGTTTGAGTGCTAGACAGTTTTGCGACTTCTTGGATTTTGACCTACATGCTATGCATATTTTCATTCTATTTATTTCGCTTGTATTGCTAGGTTCTACCAATAGGTTGGTTGGGGGTTGTGATTACGACATGAAAATGCACTTTATAAAGAGTTAACTATTTTCGCTTGTTAAGATTATTTTGATAATTCATTGAATTACTTGACCAGTGTAGTCTTTTGGAAAATTTTGTGTTTAGTGTGTTTTTCAAGTAAAAGGCCCTCAAAGATATAATCAAGGAGATCCACAACTTCTGGACAAGCCCAAGACAGTTTGAAGTAAGCCCATGTGTGCATCCAACCCAAAACGAAGAAGATGAAGCAACTTGTCCCGCGCTATCCGTGGGCGTGCTGGCTGTGTGCGCGTTGGCCGTGTGTAAGTTGTCCCATAATGTATCCTTATTCTTTTCTTTATTTCCATGTGTGAGTTGTCCCATAAGGCCTCCCTCTTTTCATGCTTATAAAATAATACAAACAATCACAATTTATCGTCACAATATTAGAAGAAAAAACAAATAATTTTTGTTAGAGTTTTGGAGATGTATTGTCGGCTAGGCTAAGCTTCCACACAAGGCGAAAAGATGAACTCCTAGATGTAGCTGATTTGATTTAGTTTTCACGCTTTCACGATGAATAATGGTATTTGAGAATTTTCCCCTTTATTTAATGTAGAAGTTTTTGTGTGACAGCCGATTATGTTTTCTTCTTCTGTAGATTATTTTAATCTGATGATTGTTTTCTTCTTTTCCATATTAGTCTAGTCGCGTTCTTCTTATGAATGGAATATTAGGATTCAATTGATTCCTGTAAATTGGTTATATGTGATTGTCTTTTACTGCGTTATTATCTCCGGATATATCGTCGATTTAAGATATCATGTATGACAAGTTTTTGTACTTTCTAGAAAAATGGAATTCTCATATTTATTTACATTAGAATATAGTAGTGCATTAAAGATTATTTTCCGATTATGTTGTTTGGGATGCGAAACACATAATTGAGTTATCACAACTGAATCAATACAGGTTGAAGTGGTGAAATCTATGAGGGATTCTTGGACCCTTGTGATTTTTCGTTCACCTAAATTCAATTATTTTTTTCTCAAGATTTTCTTAACTTTAGTTCCTTGTTTTTTTGGTATTACTTTGAACCTATTTGTAAGTCGCTTTCCTCTTGGGATCGACACCTCATTCTCAACTGCATTGAACGTGTGTTGTTTGGGCGTAATCAGGCAATGATTCCAACCCAACTTCCTTTCTCGTTGGAGATCCGTCACATTACAGGATCCACCATTGTGAGATTGGTTCCTAGTTCTCATTTTCTTTTTGGATCTTTGGTTTGGGTTCTCCTACTCTAGTGAACTCAGCAATGAAGTTCGCTAGCGCTTGCACTTTGATAGTCACTCTTGGAGCATAGTGGATTTCAAATTGTCCCAGCTCTATTGACATTTGACCATCCTTCCTGATAGCTTTGGCTTGTGCAATACTAACATGAGTGGATACTTAGTAAGGACTGTTATTGAATGAGTTTGGAAGGTATCAACTTTCTAAAGGCGGTAACTAGTGCTAAGGCCAATTTTCAAGGTTGGGGTATTATCTTCTGCCTCGCCAAACGTTTTGCTGGCATAGTAAACTGGCTTCTGCTTCCCTTTATCATCCTAGATCAGAGCTGAGCTGACTGCTTGTTCTGAAACTAAGAGGTACAAGTAGAATATCTCTCCCGAAATAGTTTCAAGAGCAACTACGTGCTTCCCATGTACGCTTTTAGAATTTTGAAGAAGGGAAGACATCTGTCTAAAGACTTGGAGATGAACCTGTTCAGGGCTTTGCCATCCTTCTAGTGAGGCTCTGAACTCTTATGGTATTTGTAGGTGACCTTATGTCGAGAAGAAGCTGAATTTGTTTCGGATTAGCTTTGATCAATTTTGTTAACTATGTGACAAGGAATTTTTTGGATTCTACTCCAAAGGTGCACTTTTGCGGGTTGAACTTCATTCGATACTGTGGAGCTGAAAAATGCCTCTTGGAGGTATGTAATGTATACGGGACTGTGGAGGCTTTTTACCAGCATATTGTCGATGTAGACCTTCCTTGTCTTCCCAATTTGTCCTTTGAACATGCACTTGACCAACGTTTGATATGTGGCTCCCGCATTTTTAATTCGAATGACATCACATGATAGCAGTATATGCCCCTGTCCATTATTGAGGATGTTTTCTTCTGGTCTTGTGGGTGCATACTGATCTGATAGTATCTAAAGTACGTGTCCATGAAGATGAGGAGGCTATGTCCGGATGTTGCGTCAACGATCTGGTCTATTCAGGGGAGTGAATAGTTGTTTTTGGGGCAAGCCTTGTTGAGGTTCGTGTAGTCCATGTAAACTCTCCACTTTTTGCTTTTATTTTTTACTAGGACCGTATTCGCTAGCCAGTTTTGATAAAGCGATTCTCTTATCATGGCGGCTTTCAGTAGCCTTTACACTTCTTTGTTAATGGCCTGGTTGCACTCAGGTGTTACCGACCTTTTCTGACTGGCTTTAGATCTGGATTGACTGCCAATTGTCGTGTGATTATGGAGGGATCAATACCCACCATATCATTAATTGTTTAGGCGAATACATCCTGGTTTTCTTTCAAAAGCAAAACTAGTTGATCCGCCCCTTACGTTTCACTGAGACTGGAGCCTATCTCGAAAGCTCTAGTGATATCTGGACTATCCAGATAGATGGCAACATGTTCCTATTCCAACTGTCCAGTATTCGGTCTTACTCTCGTGCTAGGTGGCGTTTCATTGTCCGAATATGGAGATCGATTTCCTGATTCTGAACTTGGGACCTTCATAATTGAGTCCTTTGGTTTGGACTATGATGGTCGCTCGTTTGACCTCTTAATCTCAAAATAGTGACATTCTATAATGGTAGTCTGATCTTCTCTGATCACCCCTACTTCATTATCCATAGGGTACTTGAAACACTGATGTTGTGTGGAGACCGCTACCCCCATTTGATGAAGCCAAGGTCTGCCTAGAGTCACGTTGTACGTAGAAGAGACATCTACAATCGAGAACTCTATCAACGTGATCTTTTGTAAGTCCGACTCCCCTGCTATTACCAACAATTTGACTTTTCCAACCGGAATGCATCTGGAAATAGGACGTTAGTCGAGATGCCAATGTCAATCAGTGATCTTCTCACATCACACTTTGTTATCCCGACTGAGATAACCAAGAAAACATTGTGGGGGAAATAGACTCCTCGCGTGGCCCGCTTTGTGAGTGCCAATCTCGGAGCTGGCCCTTCTACCTATACATGCTGAATAGGGCAATCCCCGTAATGAGATCTGGTTCACAATTCTTGTACTGATCTTTTCAGTGATTAGTTAGAGTGGTCCTCCTCTTCGTATGCGACATGCAGTACGCATATAACGTCCAAACTCTTTTTTCTCTTGTCCTCGGGATTGCTTTCACCGAAGCCAACAAATTCTTTTAGTCTCCTATTTTGGACCCAGTATTCGATCTCGTTCCTGAGGCTTTTGCAGTTCTGGGTATCATGACCTATTTTCTTGTGGTAATAATAGTACTCGTTCTCATCGCGATTTGAAGGATACCCCTTGAGCTTAGAAGGCCACTTGATATCCTCCCAACTCTTCATGGTGGAAATGATTTTGGACAGACTGGCATTGAGCGGAGTGTAGGCGTGGTACCTAGAGTTGACATGTTGGCGGTCTTGTCTAACTTTGCCCTGCCAGACCTCGGTTTGCTGACACTCAGCCTTCTTTTGGATCTGTTTTCCTTCTTCTCATCTCCAATGCCCTTGGCCTTGGATGAGTGTTTAGTCTCACTCTCACCCCTTTTTAGTTGTCAGCATCTCTTCTAGGCTGATGTACTTTTGTGCACTTTTCAACAAATCAGACATGTCTGTTTGGGGCTCCAAGGTGAGGAAGTTAAAAATCTAACTTCCACGGAGGCCCAAAGTGAACGTAGTGACAAATTTGCCATTACTGCAACCATCAATAAGAGTCAGCTCATCACTGAACGAGTTATGTACTCTCTGAGGGTCTCGGCGTGCTTCTGTTTGAGGGCTGAGCAGATAATGAGACATTTTTGTGATCTGTTGGCTTCCCATGAATCGAGCAATGAAAGCCTTCGCCAACGCCCGAAACGAATTGATTGACCTTGGCTAGAGACTATGGAATTAAGTCAATGTTGCCTTCTTCAGGCTGGTAAGGAAGATCTGACACACGACGATTTTTGAACCTTCTTTTAGTGCCATCACGTGGTGGCAATGGTGTAGGTGGTAAAATGGATTTGTAGTTCTATCGTAGAACTCAAGCTTCGGGGGGCTAAGCTTCTTTGGCAGAGGTGTGTTCATGATCTATTCAAAGAGTGGAGGGACTATGAGATCATACAGGGCGTCCGAATCAGTAGCCTCCAGTCGGAGTGGATTCTCAATGACAGTCATGTCGGACCTTGGCGCGTAATCTCCTCGAACTTCTTCCTCTATTGGGTTCCCCATGTGATTGGTTCCCTGGTCCTCAGTAAGGACATTGTCGCTCTCGTAAACGCATTCCTTGTTGTCCTATTGGGTCATAGACCTTTTTGGATTTTCGTCATTCTCTGATGGCGGCTGTTGTTCGTGGGCAAGTCTCTCCACTACTCGAGTGAAATGATTCATATGTCTAGAATTTTATTTATACAAGGGTCTGTTGTGGCCACTTCGAGAGCAGAGCCCTGTGGTTGTCTCGCTCCTGCGGTTGGAGCATCTCGGTCCTGCCGTGGGACTCCATTGGTAGGGTGCATTGGCCAGCTCGACGCTATTTTATTGGCACGAGACCTAGTGTCACTAACCATGTTTCAAGGCTCTATAGGTTTAACAAAATTTGTGTTTTGATTTGAGGAAAGTTATCATTCCCCAAGGCACCGAACTGATGCGTCCAAATCCGTCCTTGTTGACTTTGACCTGCAAAAATGAGCAGCAGTGAATCAGAGACCACCATGTTGGCAGCCAAATGCACTCTGATGGTAAAGTCAAGTTCTTGAACAAATATGAAATTAGACTGATAAAACTAGGGTTGCATACATTCGTCATCCGTTTTGTTCACCTTATATAATGAGAGTATTTTACTTTATTGACTCTACCTCTGAATGCACAATGGAGGGAGGAGATTCTAAGCTCAGAATCTCCCCTCATCAAGTTATGTCCATGTAGGGTTCTTCACTCGT
Source organism: Berberis vulgaris (assembly GCA_963556465.1). Taxonomy (NCBI): domain Eukaryota; kingdom Viridiplantae; phylum Streptophyta; class Magnoliopsida; order Ranunculales; family Berberidaceae; genus Berberis; species Berberis vulgaris. Next base: position 53,734,780 of record OY747136.1, on the reverse strand, counting down.
CCACAACTAATTTTCTTTGGTACTTGGTCCTCTTTAGGATTTAATGCCTAATTGGGTCGTGAGTGGTCTAAATGGGCCTCAATCTCAATTAGCCCAAGGGTATGTGTTTTAGCCTTCTTGTCCTAGGCCAAGCTCCAAGATTTCTGCCATATTGGGCTTGATCACTCGACTACAAGCCACTACCACAAAATGGCTCATTTGTGACGGATAATTGTGACAGATTTATTTATAATACTGGCGGATTGACTTTTCCGCCACATTTGAGTCAAATCTGTTCTAGCGGACACGTCATCCTTTAGATATGTTCTTAATTCGCCACATTTGCAAAAGGTGTGATGACTCAGTGGTTGAGCAATGACGGATGGTATCACTAGGTCACATGATCGATTCCAGTTTGCGGCATCTAGGGTGGGAGGGGTTAAGGGAATAAAATAAATAAATAAATAATCCGCCACATTTGAGTCAAATTTGGCGGACGTGTAATCCGCCACATTTGAGTCTAAACCACGTGCTTTGTCACACTCTCTACTTCCTCCTTTCATCACAAAACTTAGCAAAACCAAAATTTCTAGCCCGCCTTGTTTGGGTTTTTTTTTTACACTTTTACCCCTTATATAAATAGTGATTGTATTTTAAAGAGGAAGCCCAACAAGTGTAAAAACACTAAAACAAAGCCAAGAAAAAGCCACCAAAAAGAGGAGGAAACTCCATCGCTCGATTATGATTTTGGTTCTAATTCTGGATCACTATTTGCTCTAGAGTGGTCCTCGGACTAGAAGCAATGGCTTCATTGTTCTCAGCTACATTGAATCAAATCTGATTCTCTTTTGGGTTTGAACTCATGACTCGTTGATACCATCCATCCGCCAAACTCTAACCATTCAGCTGTCGTGCATGGGCCTCATTTTTTTCGCATTTTATAGATTCTCTGAAGGTTTTATTCAACTTCCAGAGATTACTTCATTGAAAGGATCTGAGAACAAAAGAGAGTTCTGCTGAGATTTACTTCATTGAAAGGTTCTGTTGCCTTGATCGGCAGTGGTAGTGGTGAGATTTACTTCATTGAAACCCTAGAACATCAAAGTTCTGTTGCCTTCGTTTTTCACATTTTCTTCTTTTCTCCATCTCTCAGAAACCCTAGAACTCACTTTCTTCGTTTCTCCAGCTCGATTTCTGAAAAGGAGAAGAAGAAGACGAAGAGAAACACTCAAAACAACAGGTAAGCTATTCAACATTCTCCATTTCTTCACATTTTATAGATTCTTATGTATTGTTTTGAGCATATTTAGGTTTTAACTAATTTGTTTAAATACATTTGGAGAAATTATTGATTAGTTTGTAAACAAGATCAGGTTAATTTAGAGAGAATTAAACAACCATTTTATTGTACAAGATCAGCTAAGATTCACGTAGAAATTCGATATCAACCTAAATATGCTCTAGATCTAAATTCAGACCCCACGAACCTGTATGGTAGACTATTTTCCACCAGAATTCAAACCCATGACAATATGTTTGGTTTGGTAAAATCAGCTACACTAGTGAACTTGTGTTCACGATGTAAGGCTTGTTCTTTGAGCCAGAGCATTGTATTAACTGGGAGAATTAAACAACCATTTTATTGTAAAAGTTGTGCTAAATCATATCAGAACTATACACAATATTGATCTATGCACATATTAGTTGTGTGAAAATCACTTGTCTTGGGTCCTTGTTTTGATGGTAATGTTTATAGGACATCAATGAATGCAACATATTAGAATTAGAAGTTCCCTCTTAATAAGTTACTAGCGGGCTATGCAGTTAATGCGGAAAGCGGTCGCGAAGCGGTCAGGACCGCATTACGATTTTTCATAATTATGCGGAATTATGCCAACAATTTTTTCAAAGTATATATTTTTAAAATTTAATCATAGTCATAGATTACAAAATAAATAATTAATCAAAAGGGTGTAAATATGTAATCAGAGTCATGTATTATTTACTAATTAATCAAATGAATTTAATTTTGCAGGTTGGGACACTTATAGTTACCTGGACTTGTTTGCGAACAATCAATACAACGAAAGCAACAACAGTAACTCATAGACATTGCAGTAACCCCATTAGAAACCATTAGAAAAATGAGTCTTAGACATCCAAGGAAGGATAAAAGCAGCATAAGCTCTTGGACGACCACTGCGAAAAATGAGTCTCAGACATCCAAGTATCCACTGACTTACATCTCTAGTCTGTCATCATCGACTTAAGGAGTGTGTTTTAGATAAAAGGTGAATGAAAAATAATGTCAAGCCGTTATCACTTACATCTCAGCAAAGGGAAGAAGCGAATGGAAGAAATGAATGGAGGAGAGGGAAGAGGGACTGGGAGGAGAGGAAGGCGTACCTGATTTGGGAGGGAGGAAGACCGATTTGATTGAAGGAAGGGAGGAAGACCGATTCAGCAGCCAAGATCTTCGATTGATCGATTCAGAATCAACACAAAACCGATCGATTCAGTAGCAACCGATCTTCTTCGTCTCTTCTTCTTCGTTCTTCGTCGATCCTTCTTCTTCAGTCGGCTGCAAAGTGCAAACCAAAACAGATCGAGATCGATTAGGTTTTTTTTTCTTTACATAAATCGGCGAGTCAGTTGGGCCGGGTACTCGGCCAACCGATTTTGACCGATTTTCCTGGTTCCGCTTATTGCCAACCGAGTCAACCCTGTGCGTTGCGGTCCACCCCTGCATGGCGCTTTTCGGCCGTTTTTCATCCGTTTTCGCTTTAATAGCACAGCTAGCGGGATATCCATTTTTTACTCTACAGGCTATCATTTAGGTTCATGCGAAATTATGGAGTTTGATGTAAATGATCGGAATCGATGTCACGGATACATTTTGGATAATTGCGACAAAGTCGTTTAGAAGGTCAGAGCATATATTTGGTTTCTTATTGATTTATCAATTCTTAAATCTTATAATTAATCATGTAAATCTTATCCTAATCCTGTAGACAACATGAAGACTTCTTGAAAAATAAACATCCAAGGGAAAGACTTGTTAGATGACAAATCATGGAGCTAAGCAAGAACATGTGAGAATTTTGTTTTGTTTGGTTTAAAGAACATGTGACAAATCATGTTTCAAATCATGTGACAAACCATGTGAGAATTTTGTTTTGTTTGGTTTACATCTTAATTTTGTCAAGCATGCAATATAAATTTGTAGCTTGATTTTTATTTATCGCTGGTTAATGCAAGATGTCATGTCAATGATACATTGATATCTGAAGACTTGCATTGGCTCGCTAATTATCCTCGTATACTTGTGACTAGATATAAGAGATACATTGTCAATGGTTTCAGATTTCGTATAAAATATGTGGATGATAATCGTAAGAGTCAGAATTGTGGTGTAATGGTACTTGCAAGTATTCCGGGTAGCAATGGGCATGTAGATTGTTATGGAAAAGTCATAGAGATATTTCAAGTTAGATATTGTGGTCTGACCGAGGCAGAAGATAGGGGTCGAGTTGTGATATTGTTTAAGTGTGATTGGATTGATAGTAAAAGTCCTAGGGGTATGAAGACAGATCAATATGGATTTACTGTGGTGAATTTCAATCGATTGGGATTTAAGGAAGATCCTTTCATACTAGCTTCACAAGCACTACAAGTATTTTATGTTGAGGATTCGACTAAGAAAGATTGACATCTAGTTATTCGGACATAGCCGAGGGATTTCTTTGATGTATTAGAGGATAAAGATGCAGTTGATGATTATGCCATATCAAATTTGGATGATCGGGTACTTGACAATGAGGATATGCAAACAAGAGCTGACGTGGAAGATACATCTTTTGATATAGCATTACCGTTGTATGATGCGTTGGTTAATTCAACAGAGTTAAATGCTGATAATATGGAGGCTTAAATTAGTTTTTTGGTTTTTTAATTAAGAGCACTCATATAATACTTTTTGAATAGTGGATTTTTGTAGCAATTACGTTTTCTTAATATGGAGGCTTAATTTTTGTAACACTCATGTTTTTTAATATGAGTTGTGATATTGTTTTTTTAATTAAATGCTGATAATATGGAGGCTTAATTTTTGTAGCAATTATGTTTTCTTATAGTTAGCATAGAATATATGGACGAGCACTGTGATCAACATGGTGGGGAGGATTCTTCTAGTGAGCATTCTTCTGGTAAGTTCATTACTTGTGCTTCCTCACATGGAGCTGTTGTCTATCCATGTAAAGTTTAAGATATGTTCTAACTTCCATTTAACTTTTGTCCTTAATTTACATGTTTAGTGTATTATACACAAATGGTATGTGAAAGCCTCTCATAGCACCAGTTGGATTAAGATCAGTGGGTACGGTTGGACATATGATATGTTGACTCATTTGAAGTTTTTCCATTGAGTTGGATTAATATCTGCCTTTCCATTGTTTGTTTTTGTGATACAATTAGGTCATAAACCCAATCCCACCATTGGCATGTACCTGCTACTTATCTTCTGATTATCGTGTTTATCAATCGATTTTTGTTTAGTGTATGTACCTATACTCTTCTGATTTTTGTTTCTGGATCGATATGTTTGGTGCTATTTTTTGTGAAAAAATTGTGTTACTCTACTTGCACTAAACCTAGAAGAGGTGGAACTAGAGTTTGTATTCATTTGTGTTTTTGGTTTTTTGATTGTTTTTGTTGTAATTTCATTGTCTGTGCTAACATATACTGGATTGAACAGTGAATATATTTTGTAACATGGAGATATTCTTTGTACTTTTAAATGCTTCAGCATGGGGACATCGTCGGGTATATCTCTCTATTTTAGAAGATCCATCATGGATCTGTAGATTATGATCTGATGGGGGGATTATCTCATTCACCCAATATTGTACCAATAGAATTTAGTATAGATCAATTTGAGTTTGCTATGCCTGTGGGTGTTCTCTATTTTAGAAGATCCATCATGGATCTGTAGATTATGTCAATTTCACACTCTAAATGTATAGATCAATTTGCTTCCTATTCATCATGGATTTTTCAAGCACAAAAAAACTGAGTTTCAAATTGCATTTGAATTTTATGCGGGAGGATACCAAAATCTTTTTTTACTAGAGCTACAAGAGCTCTTTAGTTGGAAGTATCTTTAAGGGTCCAAGAATTAGACTGGACCTGATATTTATTTTCAGTGATTTGAATTATTTTAGGACTTTGAACGATGATCCTAATGAAAGAGGTCATTCAGTTAGGCTTCTGACAGGAAAGACAGAGAGTCTATACAGCTCGGCTTTGGACAGAGTCATGGTGAGTGCCGGACATGTATTTGGGAAACAAATTGTTACTTGTGACATCTTTTTTTGTTATTCTTATGTTTAGTAGGGTTTAAGGGTTGGACCCATGGAATTTGTCTCAATGCCATAGTTGTTGTTTTTTTTTACCTCCGGGCTACTCAGGCTTAGACATCTCACTCCCTTTCGATACCTTTTTAATCAATCTGCTATCTTCGACATCTTGATCTGTGGCAAACATGGTTGATGTGTCTGTTTGATCCATTACAAGTAATAATTTTTTTGGCTCCCCATACCTTCCAACATTTTTACCCCAATGTTTATGACATTTCCACATTTGTGTTTAGTGCATCTGTTTTGGGCTCTCTATTTTCTTGCCCTAATCAGTGCCATGCCCTAAAGATGACCCTGTCAAAAGTTGACATTTCGCGAGCTGTGTTGAAAAGACCTGAAAGTTGCACTTTGGCATATATCAGCTACTTGTTCAGTGATATTTTATTCATTGTTTACCCATGGAAGAGACCTTTATCAGTTACAAATCTTCTCCAGTTCGTATTGTTTATCTCTGTGTTACTTAGCATTTCACCAAGTAGTATAGGTGTAACGGCAGCATCTTTGCTGTGTAAAAACTGTGTTGTAAGCATAATATCTGTGAATAGCCAAGCGTTATAACACTTCAGAGTGCACTTTTTCTGTTTTAGGAACGTAACAGTAAAACTTATCATCAATATAAATGTGCAATTATTTTATTGTAAACCATATCATTAGTTGGTTTTATCTCAACTTATTAATCATTGTAGACTGCTGTGATGGTGATGCTAATCAAGCTGAGTTTGCTATGCCTGTGGGTGTTCTTATTACTGGTGACAATAATCCATCAGATCATAATCTACAGATCCATGTAGATTATGTCAATTTCACACTCTAAATGTATAGATCAATTTGCTTCCTATTCATCATTGCTTTCAATCTATGTTTGTGTTGAAGATCCATTCAGTGCTCTGTTTAGATTATAGGATACCCAAATAAGATGAAATGTCAGTGGAAGATTAGATTTTCCGTAATTTATTTTCAGTTCTATGTTGGGTTGATAATTTTATGAACTAAGCAAAGGAAATAAAACATATCTCAGATCGGCTGTTTTGGTTCTGAATAACAGTTAAAAGGTGTGCTATTACTATTTGCAATCAACTTAGTGGTAATTATAGTTGGTTCCTCATTATTTAGCTGATAGTTCTGGTTTCAAAGGTTTATGTCCTTTATTTTCTAAATAAATTTGTACCCTTGTAAATTAATTTTTCTCGATAATAAACGTGTTCAGAGAATGTAACATATATTTGATTCCTAAGACGCGCAAGCCTGTGTTCAGAGAATGTAACATATATTTGATTCCTAAGACGCGCAAGCCTTTGTTCGCAGATGATAGTAACATATATTTGATAAGAACATCATGCTTGTTGGAACTCTGTAAATTAAGCAATAATGTCAGGTAATTACTCTTGTACTTACAGATAGTATGGGTCCTGAAACACGAAACAGAGTTCGGGGTTATGGACATGGGGTGACACTTGACATGGTACCTTATGCCAAGTCTGTTGCATCTGGTTCATCTAAGATAACATCAAGGTCTAGAGAAGCCATCTTGGAGGCTGATAACCTTGAATTGAAGAGGAAACACAAAGCTGTGCTAGCTCAACTTAACGAGTTGTGGACCCAGCAGATGGAGCAGCAGCAGCAAATGTAGCAGCAGATGGATCGGCAACAACAACAGATGCATCAATGGATGGAGTAGTAGCATCAATAGATAACGATGATGATGCAAGCTTTGCAGTCCCGGACACACGCCCATAGCTCTCAGCCACACCCACAGGGTTCTCACCCACCGCATTCGTATCTGATGCCATATATGCCTTCTCCGTTTCAAATGTCAAGATATTGGCACAAGGTAGGTATTAGGGGTGGGCAAACGGGTTGAGGAACCGCAGATCTAAACCGAACCGGACCTTTTTACTCCAAACGGTTCGGTTTTTATTTTTAAAATTATGAAACGATTCGGTTCGGTTTCGGAACCGTTCAGTTTCGGTTCCTAAATTTTTGTTTAAAACGGTTCGGTCCCGATCCGATAATTAAACAATTAGATAATAAATTTAAAACCAGAGCCAGTCTCACAACAATGTTGATATGTTCGAGTGGTTAAGAAGACAGACTTAAAATTTGTTGGGCTACGCTCGCGCAGGTTTGATCCCAGTCGGACGTTTCCATTTTTTACTTTTTTTTTTCTTAATTTTACGGAAGCCATGCATTTTGGTTTTTTGCATCTTCCATTGAAACTGAAATACACCCTCACAAGCAAATGGATTAGCCGCAGGGCTAAGAGGGTTACAATTATGCCCAAAGACATCCAACTTGCTCGTCGAATCAGGGGTGAACGTGCTTGATTGCTTGTAAAATGGGCTAATTGTAAAATGGGCTATGTATTGTTAAGATGTTATTAAGTTTGATTTCACTTTAAGAATTATACGTAACTTTGTCCTATTGAGATAGATAGATATCTATTAATGAATTGTTGTTTATCGAATTTGACATTTTCTATCTTTCACATGTGTGAGATGAATGAGTTGTTGTTTATCAAATTTGACACTTCACTACTTCTGCATTTGTGCTTGGGTGGCCTAATATTGAAACCTTCCACATCTAGTGGGGGAATAGAAATGGTTTTTATTTTATCACCAACTATTGCTCACAGTGGGATGCATCTTCAAGGTTGCATAATATTATACAAGAACCGTTTTGAACCGAATCGTTGTAAACGGTTTGAGTTAGGTTCAGTTCCAATGTTCAAAATGGAGGAACCAATCCGAATCAGAACCGTTAAAATTTAAACGGTTCGAGTTAGGTTTCTCAAAATTTGGAACCGATCCGAACCGTGCTCGCCCCTAGTAGGTATCATTTTTCTGGTAGCTCTCATCATTTTATGGGGGGTGCACCGTATGGTGGATTTGGGAAATTGTTTTCTGGTGTTGAACTTGATGGGGAGATGATAAAGATTTTTGTATCACGTGGAGCATCAGAGTCACTTGTGGATTCAGGGTCAAATTCAACATTAGGTTTAGATTCTGGTCATGGACTTGAATAGTAGATTTGCGGATGTATATATGACAATTAGTAGTTATGTAGCTTTTATGGCGGTTTTGTACAAACATTTATTAGATATTTGTAGCAGATAATTATTAGTAATTAAATATAATTTTAATAGACATTTATGATGAATAATTACAAAATTTATAATTTTTATTAAAAATTAATGTCGAATAATTATTAATTTTTTATTAAAAATTACAAAAAATAATATGATTCAGATGGGACGAAATAATTTAATTATCAAATTTGGCGGATAAAAAGTGTCAGGATTGCCGGAAAAACTGATTTTACTTTTAAGTATATCTTGCAGATTAAGCAAGTTATCCGCCGAAATAACCCTTTTGTGGCACTTACAAATGTGGTTGTTTTTTAATCCGCCATTGCATTGTTTATCTAGCAGATTAAGCTCTTTTTTCGCCACATCTGATGTTATATGTGACACTTATAATTCGTCACAATTGAGCCATTTTGTGGTAGTGGGCTGAACTGGGTCTGACTTGGGCATGGTCTATCTTGGCTTTTTTCCATTAGAGTTGATTTGCTACGTGTTCAGCTGTGATTGGATGACTATAAATGTTTGATGTCTCATCAACTATCAATACAAAAAATAGCCCTTCTAGGGAGTGAAGAAGGGCGCGAGGGAGACGACTCAAGGAAGGGGTGTAACCACCCATCCCCCTCGAGATGAGTGACAACACGTATCTCGAAGGGGATGGATGGTTACACCACTCCCTCGCCCCCTAGAATTAGCGTACAAAAAATGAATTGTAAGCCATTTCTATATGTGGGTGTCATGAACCGATGAAAAATGTGTCAAATCAAGTGCTCGTCTCCAATGCATTTCCACATAGAGCCCTCATGCATTTCTCTAACTGAATTCAACTTTGGTAAGTAGTATAGCTAGTGGATTTTGATTTCACTACTTAATAAACGATCCACCCCAGATGTTGCCGTCTGGGTATCATCCGCCACTACTCAACCATTGAGTCATCGAAATTATCCAAAATTTGACAATCATGCTGACTCGAATCGAATCATTAGCAACTTCACTCAACAGTCATGATTTCTTCACCAAATTGGGCTTCAAAGTTTTCTCTAAGCTGCACATTTTATCTGTGTCTACATGTTCAGCTTGCGGGGGTATATTAGAATATGTAGGACTTACACTCAACATAGTCAAACTCAAGTCCAAAATTGATTCACCGCAATAAGAAGGAAAGTAAGAAAATAAAAAAGTAAAAATAGTTAAAAAAAAGTAAAGTTAAAATAGGAAAGTCAAAATAAGAATCTATTTTATATAATAAGTTTAAAATTTTTCATTTTCACGAAGTTACGTAAAAGTTAGTTTATATAAGCTTATATTTAATCGAGAAATAAAAATAATGATAATATAATTTTTCAATTATTTTCTTTAGAGATAGAGAAGCAAGTGCAAGCTCATGTAAATAACTACAGAAGGCGAGTTAAGCCAAGCCAAGCCAGGCGAGTTGAAAAACAAATAATTCAAGATAAATCAGTGCAGTGGCACAGCATCATCCCTAGTTACGTGGCAAAGCGAAGAAGCTGGTCGTTGGTTGGTTCTTTTTAAGTGAGAGCGAAGAGTCGGAACCTGGACGCCTTGTTGGGACAAGTTCGTCGTTATTGACTTGTTGATCCCACTCACTCTCACAGTTTTCTTTCTTCCTTCTTCTTCTTTCATCCATCAACAACAAATCTCTCTCTCTCTGTTTGGTCACTACTTAGCTCTCTTTGTCCCTACCATCTTTTCTTCTTCTTCAACAACAACGAAGTAGATAGTGAGTGCAAAGAAAATGGAAGGTGGTGGCAGTCCAGATTCATCAAACTTGATCAACATGATGAGGCAAAGAAAAATAGGAGTAGGAGATGTTAAGAAAGATCCCTTTCATGTAATTCATAAAGTGCCTTCCGGCGATACTCCTTATGTTCGCGCCAAGCATGTTCAGGTTGTTCTTTCATATACTATATTTCTCGTATTCCCAATCTACCTATATCTTGTTTTTTCATTCTTTTATTTATTTCTTCTTCATAACCCCATCTAGTTTATTCCTTTCTGCTCTGTACCAATTTGAATCATTCGGAATCTTTAAAATAAACTTACTTGGCATGATACCACATTACTGATTAATGAGGATATGAGTTACTGTTGTTGCTACTACTCAATTTGTTTACCTTTTTTTTGTAACCGAGGCCAGAAATTCTGAACTACTTTTGAGCTTAATTTCAACCAGTTATTTTTGGACTTACTGCTCTACTTGAATTCTTTTTAGTCCACTTATGTGTACATTTATTTAGCACATGGAAATTTTTATCTGGTTTCAGTTGTTTTCAGATCTTGACCAACTTGTCTCATGAAATTTGTAGCTACACTTTAGGATTACCATCCTTTCTGATCCTGATTTTAAGGACATTTATCATTTGCATGTCATGCCGGGCAGCCTTCCAATTTTAGGATATATAATTATGACCAATATTTACTAGAAGCTGTATTCAGGACTAATAGTTAGAAGCTCAATTGGTGTAGGTGTAGATTGCCAATATTTTCAACGTATTCAAGTCGGTTCTCGAGGGTTTTTCCGACCAAGCTTGCTCACGGTTGGAGAAGCTAAATCCAAATCTGAGCCAATATCAGGTTTAGGTGTTTAGCTCATTAGCCTTGGATAGAGGTCACCAAGCTGCAGCCCTATTCATCTACACCTTTCATGTAAAGATGGAAGAAGCAATCTTTGATGAATTATTACTTGATGGTTGATTTTAATTATTTTTTGTTTGCATAAAGTTACAATGGATTATTATCATAATAAATACATGTACAATCTCCTTACTTGGTAGTTCCATTTATAGGCAAACCAAATCTTGAAGGAGCTGAAAGCTCATATTTACCTTGAAGGTGTACATGTGTGTGTCACATGCATGATAGAGTTTGTCATATTTACTAACGAGCTTGACTACTTGGAAGAAAGTCTTTGATGAATATGCAAGACACTGGTAGCCCCGACCTTGATGTGTGGAGATTCAAAGCTCTGCCTAGTCTTTCCCACTAGAGTGCCTTACTGCTTGTTATTTGTTTCACTCCAAAAAAACCTATATCATGCAATCCCCCCAACTTTTTAAGAACAAAAAAAATGTCGTCACATTAAGTATGTTTTGCTTGTGCTCATGACATCATTCCACGTTTTTGTCATTGCTTGTGCATATAGCAGTGTATTTAAAATCATTTTACAATGTATGTAATTTTCAGCTGGTTGACAAAGATCCAGAAGCTGCAATAGTTTTGTTCTGGAAGGCAATAAATGCAGGCGATAGAGTAGACAGTGCTTTGAAGGATATGGCAGTAGTGATGAAGCAGCAAGATAGAGCTGAAGAAGCCATTGAAGCTATAAAGTCCTTTAGAGATCGCTGCTCCAAGCAGGCCCAGGAGTCACTTGACAATGTTTTAATTGACTTGTACAAGGTACATACTACTAAATTATATTATTTGATCTTGATCTCACTTGTGAAATACCTATTTGGATATGGGGTGCTACTATTCTTTACGATTTTGTTTTGTAAATCTGTGTGGTGGTGATGTTAATGAGATGACATTGACTTTTGCAGAAATGTGGAAAGATAGAGGAGCAGATTGAACTTCTGAAGCAGAAACTTAGAATGATCTACCAAGGCGAGGCTTTTAATGGGAAGCCTACCAAGACAGCTCGTTCTCATGGGAAGAAGTTTCAAGTCTCTGTCAAGCACGAGACTTCCCGCATTCTGGTACTTCCTACCTTTATGAACTGCTTATTTCATGCTAAAAGATACAACCATTCAGTCTCCATATTTATTTCCTCTTATGCACTCTCCACCACACATGAAATCCATCCACTGGGGATTGGATTTTGAGGATCTTTAGGATTCGAGGAGATGGGCACACCTTCCTTTCAAGTAGATAATATTATTTACTCTAAAGAAAACTACTTTTAAGTATGAGCACTTGTGTTGCATGTGTTGAACATTAGCTTACTCAAAATGAATCTTTGTAATGATTTATCCTTGTTACCCAACAGGGAAATCTTGGATGGGCTTACATGCAACAAACAAACTACATGGCTGCAGAAGTTGTATATCGGAAAGCCCAAGTTATTGATCCTGATACCAACAAAGCCTGCAACTTGGCTCTTTGCCTAACGAGGCAAGCTCGTTACGAAGAAGCACGGTCTATCCTCAATGACATCCTGCAAAGAAGACTTGCTGGGTCCGATGATTGCAAGTCCAGGAACCGAGCAGAGGAACTACTGCATGAACTTGACGCATCACAGTATGGAACAGACTGTGTGTCCTTTTCGACATCCTCCTCAGGGATCAGTAACTTCGATGAACTGACATTTGAAGGGCTGGATCAGTTGATGAATGAGAGGATCCCATTTATATCTAGAAGACTGCCCATCTTTGAAGAGATATCTCAGTTTAGAGACCAATTGGCTTGTTGAGTTTGATCCATTCTTGATCAATTTGTTTGTTCTTTGTAGTGGGGTGTGCAAAGGTTAGAATATATTGGCGGGGAATCTGTATTTGTAAATAATATTGGGATCCAATCTTGAAGTTATAGGGAGGGGTTATGGTTTTGGAGCTTACTTGTATGGGTATACCTTTTTTTCTCCAATACTAATAAGAAAGGACAAAAGGTGGGTTGGCTGTGGTAGAGTTGCGAAATGGGTTCATTTCATGTCTTTGCTGGAGGTTTCTCTTTGGTGTTTTTCTGAGTTGTATGTGCCCTTGGCAAATTAGTTTAGTCATCCCTCTTTTTTTTTTTTTTAAGATGAGAAGAAAATTCCAAGGAAAACAAAGGAAAGAAACAACTCTCCATTTGATGATGAAGGATAACTCATCCCTCATGTTGGTGGGCTTGTCCAAGTCCATTTTCAATCTTTTGGACAAAATGTTTTTATTGTTCATGACTATGCCATTATTAAGGTCCTAGTCTTTAGATTATTCAAATACTTGAGTTTATTGGTCTAATCGTGTTTTGTTTTCAGATTATTCAAATGTTCAGGTTTATTGGGTTATCATGTTGGTCATCTAGTAGGACCAACCTTGTCTCTCCTCATTGGAATCTGGGTTTAGAATGCACCATACTAAGGGAATTGCTACATCTACCTAACTACTTGGCTCGGTTGCATCAACTTTTTAGTGCAACTTTGTTGTATCAGTCCATCAATTGTAGCTCAATTGGTCGGACATTCACTCTCCTTATGAGATGTCGTAATTTTCAGACTCACCAGTTGGGAGCACATGTGCTCCTTCGTTGATAAGCCTTCAGATATTGAATGTAGCTACTTAGATGGACTGGACCGGAGCAAAAGCAAGTCTTCATGTAAGGTGGAAGCGATGGAGATATTAAGTGACAACAATATTATAGCATTCGGACATGGTTTGGTTAGTCCTATAGGATCAATCATGTAGCCTTCATGCATGGATTAATAAATAAATAAATAAATAAATAGGGTCAATGACCCAATTTTTCAAAAACAAAAAATACTTTGTTGTACCAACTTCGACTTATCATTTTTTTATAATAATAAAAATCATTTGATGCAAAAGTTTTTCGTTTAGGAGCGTTAATTGACTATTGAATGAAAGAACAATAGTAACCATCATCTATAAACTATAAAACTAAAACTCAATCACGCATTCTTTAAATTTCAATGTGTTCATTAACCATAAAGGAGTTGACAAAACCATTACGTATTAAAAATAAAATAGATGAAAAATATACATCAATACATCAATTTCAAAACTGTTGTAGCTATTATATCAAATTTAAAACCTTAAAAAATCTGACATCCAAACATTTACATTAGGAATCATTTATATAAATTCCCCAATCAACAATATGAGTAATTTATTTTGTACATTTTAACATTAACAAATTTTGGTTGAGTATACTAAGCAATTTGTAAAAGCTAAATCTAAAATATAACGTTTGGAACATCGAGCCAAACATTTGGGTACATGTAATAACTCCCCATGCTAAAAACAAACTATTTTTTCTAGCAAATGATTTTTCTTTTATAATTTTGACGAAGAATATAAGAATATAATGAAACTATCCAAAAGACTCTTTCTTCTCTTTCCTCCAATATATTTTTAGCAAAAGTTCTCGAAAGGCCCCAATTGTTTGACACCACCACCAATCAACAATAGGAAGACAAGCTATCTGCTGCTAGCCTCACTTCCGCCCACAACCGTCCCGCGCATCTCTCCTCCCCTTTTCTCTCTATCCCCCTCTCCCCCTCCTCATATCTTCTTTCTTTATCTTCAACAGCAACAAAAGCAGTCTCGATGCCCCGCCTTACTAGCGATAGCGATGGAGGGGCGGGGCGGGGCAGCTGACAACAGTGGTTGCTGCCTTTTATTGTAACATAACGTTGATGAGAAGAAAAGAAAGGGGAAGAGAAAAAAGAAAGGAAACAAATGATGGTATGAGATAGAAAGGTGGTAGTGTTAGATTGAAAGGTGGAGGTGACAATGTCAAATTGGGAAATTAGTGGTATAAAAAAGTCACAACTTTCTAAGAATAATCATTTTCAGTGACTTTTTAAAGTCTAGTGTTTGAAAGAGAGAGAGCTAGATTGAACTTGTGACCCTCCACCATAAGACTTTTGGAAGCGCAAAAGAGTCTCCGTGAAAAACTTAAATGCATAATTATTATTTGATTTTATTAGTTATCTATTTATTTATTTATTTATTTAATCCTTATTATTATTTTGAATCAAACACGCCCTTAGATTATAAGGTCTGAGTTGAGAATTCTACACCAGAGCCCAAAGGCGAGGGTCGTCACTTGTCACCATCCCATGAGATAATCAGGCCTCCATAGGTGATGATATGATTTTCAATTGGTTGGGACCTCAAAAGTCAAGAAGAACACACAGTAAGGAACTCAACTTTCGCAATCAGGCATTGTTCATTGTTTTCATGCTACAACTAAAAAAAATTTGTTGAAAGTAACGTAAAGAAAACAAAAAACAAGAGTAGGGAGGAAAACAGAGAGCTGTATTATTCATTGATATGAACCTCTATATATAGAGGTAGCAATTACATAGTATCCCAATTTGAAATGAGATAGGAAACATATGCCAATAAGGAATCTAAATCCTACTCCATAACAAAGAAGATATTCTTCCTCGTTTGGACTAGTTACACAATCCTAGTTTAACTGCAACACTCCCCCTTGTGACACCAAACGCGTCGTTACGTTACGTTACGTTACGTTGCGTTACGTTGCGTTACGTTACGTTACGTTACGTTACGTTACGTTACGTTACGTTACGTTGCGTTACGTTACGTTACGTTACGTTACGTTACGTTACGTTACGTTACGTCGATGACGCATGCCATGTTGCCTCATTAAAACCTTGCCAAGTAACAAAAACCCAGTGGGAAAAAATAACCTTGATCGAAGGAAAAAGAGTATAACGTGTCCTTTCCTTGAAGATGAAGTAAACGTTTCGAGAAAATCTTCGTTGAGCATCAAATCTCCCCCTGATACCAACAATCAAGGGAGATCAGGCAATTTACGTAGTCCGATACTACGTACATGTTTCTCGAAAATTGCTTTCGTGAAATGATCTGCCACATTGTCATCAGATCTAACCTCTTTTACTTCAATCTTCAGGAGCCTTTGTTGCTGCTGATTATAGAAGAACTTCGGCGATATATGCTTAGTATTGTCGCCTTTGATGTAACCTAGCTTCATTTGTTCAATGCAAGCGGCATTATCCTCGTAAATGCACATAGGTTCATCTGTGGTTGACTTCAAACCACAAGTACTTCGAATATGCCTATTTATGGATCTCAACCATACACATTCACGAATTGTTTCGTGAAGAGCAATAATCTCTCCATGATTCGAAGAAGTAGCGATAAGAGTCTGCTTTATCGACCTCCAAGATATTGTTGTGTTCCCTATGGTAAAGACATAACCCGTTTGGGAACGTCCTTTGTGCGGGTCAGATATACCCGACATCAGAAAAACCTGTCAAGACATCAATTGGAGTCTGACCAAAGTGAGCGACAGCACGTTTGTCAGCGTTGACAGTGGCTTGACTGGCGCTCGGCCGGCGGTGGGAGATGTGGCCCTGCCGTCGGTTTTTGAGAATTTTCCCATTTCGTGAAGATCAACGTCCGATTTTGATCTCTCTCTGTAGGGATAAAACAAGCTCATATCAATCATACCTCTTAGGTATCAAAATATGTCTTTATTGCCAGTCCAATGGCGACGTGTCGGTGCAGAACTAAATCAAGCCAACAAGTTCACAACGAATGAGATGTCCGGTCTCGTATTGCGCTAAGTACAATAATGTGCCTATTGCACTTAGGTAGGGCACCTCTGCCTCTTGTAATGCCTCATCCTCCTCTTTGGGACGGAATGGATCTTTCTTCAGATCCAGACTCCGGACGATCATGGGAGTGCTACAAAGCTTAGCTTTATCCTCATTAAAACGCCTTAACAATTTTTGAATATAGCCTGATTGGTGAATCATAATCTCATTGGCACGGTGCTCGATCTCCAATCCGAGGCAAAATCGTGTTTTTCCAAGATCCTTCATCTCAAATTCAGACTTCAGGTGGTTAGCGGTTTCCTTTAACTTCTCTAGAGTTCCAATCAAATTCATGTCATCGACATAAACAACAACAATAGCAAACCTAGAACTTGTTCTCTTAATGAACACGCATGGGCATAACTCATTGTTTATGTGTCCCCTTCCGATCAAGTATTCACTTATTTTTTTATACCACATCCGTCCGGATTGTTTCAATCCGTAAAGTGAACGTTTTAATCTGATAGAAAACGTGCTCCGTGATTTAGAGCTACTTGATTCAGGCAAACGAAGTCCATCCGGGACTTTCATGTATATCTCTATATCTAGATCCCCGTAGAGATATGTCGTAACCCAATGTTCTAAAAATCGCTAGGCGCTGGGCGGGCGGCGAGCAGGTGCCTAGCGCCCAGGGGCCTAGGCGGGCGCCGGCGGTCTTAGGTTTTGTATTATAACTTTAATAATTTACAAAAGTTAAGCATAATACCTTATCAATTACATCCAATTTAATGCCAATATACATATGCAAAATTTAAAAATATGAAAAAATTAACAATCATGAACAAAATTTATTAAAACTCAAATGACTGAAGTTGGTCATGATGGGTACTTTATATAAAATTGAATTTGTAGACAAATATCCAAACCTACTCTTTTATTTTTCTTCAAATTGCATGAATAACCTCAGTCATGTTTGATAAAATCTACATTAGTAATATTGGTACCGGCAGATCCTTTGAGAATTCCATTAAGTAATCATCCTTTACTACATTTAGACATATACTGAATAAAAAATAATTAAATAATTTATTTCTAGAAAAGAGGAAAGAAAAATAAAATAAGAACACAATCAGCCTTATTAAAAAATAAAAAAAAAAAAAAAATCGCCCAGACCGCCTAGACCCGCCAAGACTGCCCAGAACCGCCCAAACTGCTCGCCCATCCATTAATCTGGGCGGTTTTTCACCTTCTAGGCGGCCGCCTAGGCCGATTTTTAGATCACAGCCGTAACCACATCCATAAGCTGCATATTTAGTTTTTCAGAAACTACCAAACTGACAAGGTAGCAGAACGTTATTACGTCCCTTACGGGAGAATACGTATCCTCGTAATCGATCCCAGGGCGTTGAGAAAAACCTTGCGCCACGAGACGAGCCTTATATCTCACAATCTCATTTTTCTCATTACGCTTCCTAATGAATACCCATTTAAATCCGACGGGTTTTACACCTGGAAGGGTTGGCAGTACCGGCCCAAACACCTTCCGTTTCGTTAGGGAATCAAATTAAACCTGGATCACATCTTTCCATTTTGGCCAGTCAGCTCTACGTTGACACTCTTCAACGGAGCGAGGTTCGATATCATCGCAAGTTATGATTTCGCGCGCAACCGAGTATGCAAATACATCATCGATGATGATCTCGTTTCTATTCCATGTCCCATCTATGCATGCATAATTGATCGAGATTTCTCTATTCTCGGGAGTAGGTACCGACGTTGAAGCGTCCCCCAACGATGACTCCTCTCGGCATATCCATAGTCCAGGATTTTCTCATGGGATGGTTCAATCGAGATAGCGATGTCAGATGGATTGGTTTGTGTTGTCTGCGTCCTCTTCCTAGGACGAGAATCCATCGAACCCAAAACCCAGTGGTCTACCGCGCTTCCTCGTGGGATCAGATGACTGGTTAGCCGCCAGGGTACCACACGCACCATTTTTGTCACGGGCGGCGGAGCCGTGTCCGGCGTCTCCAGGGGCGACGCTACGTCTTGTGGTGGGGACGTCAATCCTTGCAGGCACATTTGCAGTAGGTATATGTGATCTCGTCAATTTAGCGATATCAGTGATAGCGTCTGGCAACTTATTTGCTACGCTCTAAAGATCGAGAATTCGCCGCACCTCACTCTCGAACTGTGCGGTTCGGGGATCAAGATGAGACAAAGTGGGGACAAACCACGACAATTTCTGTCGTTTTTGTTGAACGTTAACGTTCTTATCTCCCCCTAACGACGAGAAGACTGTCTCATCAAAGTGACAATCCGCAAATCGTGCGATAAAGAGATCGTCTGTCAAGGGTTCCAATTAGCGGATAATTGATGGTGTATCATATCCCACATATATACCCATCATTCGTTGAGGCCCCATCTTGGTACGTTGTGGCGGCATAATTGGCACATAAACCGCGCACCCAAAAATGCGTAAGTACGAAAGATCCGGTTCGTACCCAGTCACCAGCTATGACGCAGAGAATGGTTGGGTGGCAACCGACCTCAAACGGAGTAACATTGTTGTGTGCAAAATTGCATAGCCCCATGCAGATATAGGCATGTTGGTGCACATAACCAACGTCCGAGCGACCATCTGCAACCTCTTGATGGTGGCTTCCGCGAGACCATTTTGGGTGTGAACATGGGGAACCGGATGTTCAACATCAATCCCAATGGACATGCAATAATCATCGAATGTTTTCGATATAAACTCTTCGGCATTATCAAATCAAATTGACTTAATAGGGTAATCCGGGGGGTGAGCCCTCGGCTGAATAATCTAGGCTAAGAGTTTAGCATATGCAGCATTTCGGGTGAAAAATAGCGTGACATGTGACCAGTATGTCGACGCATCAACCAACACCATAAAATATCTAAATGGTCCACAAGTTGGTTGGATAAGTCCACAAATATCCCTTTGAATTTGCTGTAAAAATGGGATGGACTCTTTAGAAATCTTTGCATAGGACGGTCTCAGTCCTAATTTTCCCAATGAACAGGATTTGCAGAACGAGCGAGTTGCGTGCATGGCGACATCCCTTGGTGCGGCAGTAACAGCGGCGGCTGCACCCCTTGGTGCAATGGCCCGTGGACCAGCGTTGGTCAACCGAAACAGATTCCTTTTAGTGCTTCGGGTAGCTCGAAAGAATGGATGTCCTGCACAATGCAAAGTGAACAAAATTAGTGTTTCTTAACCAATGCTTCCAAGAAATAGATATCCATGGAACTGGATTAGAATGAAACTCGAAGTTTCAAACAATGGTCATGAACGGTCATCGTTCAATGCTACACTAACTACCATAGTTCGGAGCGAATACTATAGTTCAAGCTTCACGAACTGCCATAGTTCGGAGCGAATGCCAACCCCCACTGTTCGACTAGGTGCGAACTTCCATAGTCCGACTTAGAGGGAATTGAGTAGAAAGCTAATTGGAAGAGGCTGAAATTTAATTAATTCACAAAAGCTATAAAACTTACATATAATAAAAGTAAGCCATCACAAAGTTTCAGAGGAGTTAGTAACGTCGCAATGAAATAGATAAACAATGAGAAAGCCAAATGTATCGATGAGGATAGATCTGGAAGAATTAGCTTGATTTAGTGCACCTTAAGCATGTCTTGTTTTCATTGCTTTATGAAGAATACGATGTTATTTATGCCTGACACTAAGTTAAAAACTTACCTTACATTACATTATACAAAAACTTGGGACTAAGTGTAACACCCCTAAATTTCATAAAACTAATTTATTTTATTTTGAATGAAATAAAATAGGGTTACATTTAAATAAATTTAGGTTTCAAAATTTTAGGGTTTATTTGGTGAGTTAAAGGGTGGGTGCTCTCAAATTTTTTGTCGGGGCAAATAGCCACCCATAATATAAAACAATAATCCTCCTTTTCCTTCTTCCCTTGTGCAACAGGAAGAGCTTTTGCACTTTCTCTTATTCTCTTCGGCGGCGACGAAGGCTAGGGAGGCGTGAGGATGATGGGTTGCTGGCGATGTGGTGGTGCATGGTCTGGTGAAATGATTGCTGCGATAAGAGAGAGGTCTGGTGTGTCGAGGCTGTGTGCTACTGACCGGTGAGTTATCTTTTTTTTTTGTGCAATTTGTTTGGTGAAGATCTGCACTGATTAATGGGGTTTTTGGTCTGGGGTTGATTTGTTTATGTTGAATCCAATGGGGTTCTCTTAGATTACATTAGGTTTATAGATTAAGGTTTTGTATTTGGTGAAGATCCTGTACTGTTTGATAAATCCTGTATTGTTCTCCATTTTTTTTTTGTGCATTTTGTTTGGTGAAGATCTGCACTGATTAATGGGGTTTTTGGTCTGGGGTTGATTTGTTTCTGTGGAATCCAATCGGGTTCTCTTAGATTACATTAGGTTTGTATCAAGGTTTTGTGTTTGGTGGAGATCCAATACTGTTTGATAAATTTTGTGGTCTGGGCTGGATTTATTTTGTGTTTGATATAATGGGGTTGTCATAGATTTTGTTTCATACAAAGTAAATCTCTGCTGGGGATAGGGTTTGCTTTCTTTCTCCTTCTTTTAGTGATATTTTTAGACTTTGTAAATGGGGTTATTAAGTTTTGCTCTTATTCCGATTAGTGTTGCACCCAGAATTTAACATTATTTTCCCTAGAAAATTTTGTTATTTATGTTTATTTTCGAGCCTTCTCTTATTCTAAAATCAGCATAGACGTATAACATTTTTATGCTCCAAAGTAGCAGCAGTCGAGGTTTTTTTTAAGCTCTGTTTCAGTTGGTTAACAGATTGTTTCGTTAGAGTTTTGGCGGCTATTTCCAGCCGAGGTCAGGGGCTGTTTCGAGAGTTGTTTTAACTGATTTTAAGGGGTGATTTCAGTAGATATTTGAGGTTGTTTGTAGCTGTGTTTAGAGCTTATTTTCAGCTAATTTAAGTGAGTGTTTCAGCTGGTTTAGATAGCTAATTCAACTGTGTTTAGCTAATGTAAGCGGGTGTTACAATTGAGTTTGGATGGTCGAATCCGTTGAGTTTAGGGGGATGTTCTAGTTGATATACGTGGTTGTATGAATCAGTTTAAGGGTTGTTGTTTCAGTTGAATTTAGAGTTTTTTTTTTATATTGAGTTTGATACTTTTATTTCTACAATTTGATGGATCTAAAATGGCAACCCATTTGCCATCCACTCGCATTTTATTTGCTTACTTTGTCATAAATGATGAGTTTGGTATAAATGCAACTCTGGTGATGATCATTTTGAACTCCTTTGTTATATGCGTTAATGTATGATAATGAGAATTTGAGTACAGTTATATATATATATATATATATATATATATGTGTGTGTGTGTGTGTGCTGGCTTTTATATGGTTAACAATGTTATTAAGTAACGAGGTGTTATATGTTAGATTAAATTAGGCTCAATGGGAAACTATGATTGAAAGTGACAATATTCATATTAGAAGTTTTCGTAGTATGATACTAAGTCACTAGTATGTTAATTGTTTTTCTTGTTAACTCAAGGGAAGTTAATATCCAATTGGTTTGATTGATTTTATTCCCCGTCTCTCTTTTGAGTTATTTCACTTGAGATATAAGGTAAAATTCTTTGTTTTGATTCATAGTAGCTCCGGTGTTCATGTGCTGGTAGGCTACTTTGTCAGTTAGGTTACAGAGAGGTTATGGGCGTGCGTTGTAGCGCAAACTGATTTATATGTGTTTGCAAGTTTGAGTATTCGGGTTTGGATGTGTTTGATCGGGTATGTTTTTGGGGATGATTTTGCATTTATTTAGAAACTTGATCTACTACACCCAAATTTATGAGTCTCACATTATATATATTATTTTGTTCTAAGTAATTGCTTGTGGATGAAATTCTGAGTTAATTCTGTTGAGAAATTAATTTGTCAGAATTTATATTTTGATGAGATGGTTTATGATTTGGCAATGTGTCAAATGTTATGCTTCCCCAAAAGAATGGGTGGATTTCATTATGAATGACAAA
Source organism: Berberis vulgaris (assembly GCA_963556465.1). Taxonomy (NCBI): domain Eukaryota; kingdom Viridiplantae; phylum Streptophyta; class Magnoliopsida; order Ranunculales; family Berberidaceae; genus Berberis; species Berberis vulgaris. The sequence goes on along the minus strand of OY747136.1, from coordinate 53,712,005 downwards.
ATGTCACTTGATCACCGTGTTATTATAAAGCATGATTTAGGAATATGCTATGCTTCCTTTGAAAGAATGGGTGGATTTACTTATAAATGACAAAAGGTCATTGTGAAGAAAATTCTGAAATATCAAAAGTAAATGATATTGGTAAATCTGGATTTCTGAAAATATAAACCACCTGGAATTTTATCACTTAGAACTACCACACCTCTTTTGTTTATTATTTCCCCTCTCTTACTAGAGAAACTAAATGACCAGCGGGTCGTCTTGCGGAGTTGGGGCACCCATTTCTAATTAGAGAAACTAAAATAACCTTCGGGTTAGTCTTGCGGAAATGAGGTGAATTTGTATGCCTAAAATAGGTTTTGATATTTATCCGTAAAAAATGTGACGTGAGTTTATGCGCATTGATAGCCCAAGAGTGGCTTTTGGTACTCATATAGTTAGGAGTATCCGCGATGCATGCTTGTATGTGATGTCCCCACTTGGGCATGGATGACAGAGTAGTCCTCCATTATATGAGAGAGGCATACGGGCATGTATGTTCGGCACGGAGGTGGTGCGAATGTGGTATCGTCTAAGTGATCAATCCGTTAAAAGATGAAACAAATTCAAATAAAAATGAATAGATTACGTTTATATTGTTTCTAACCCCTTTTCATGCAGGATGGCAAGTCCACTAATATTTTTGCAGGTCAGACTTGCCATAGTCAACTTTTACAGCGTAAGTACAAGTACATGCATATTTACTTATTAGGATGATGATATGATTGCCTCGTTGAGGAACTAAATTCTTGGAACTGTGTTTCTTGCATTACCCTTTTGCCTCGTTGAGGAACTATCTGTTGGTGTGTTTGTGTATTGTTTGTGTTTAGCTTGATGTTTATCACGTGCGATTTTATTGATTTGGGATAAAAATTTCTCACACCAACTTTATTGCTGACCCAAGTGAACTTTTGCTTCTTGGGTACATTCCTTTGGGAATGTAGCCAATTAGCCTTTCAGGTTTAGAGACTTTTGAGCAGCGTTACGGGAGTTCCGCTAGTGGGGCTAGCGATGTCAGTTTTACCTGGTTAGAGTTTTGTTATAAATTTTAGTTTGTTCCTATTTTCTGAACTATTTTTTTCATTGCTGCTAAATGTTTCTGTTGTTATTGAATTTCACGTCCCGAGTTTTGGGGAAACGGATAATCCTACGTGGCTTTTGGGATTTTCGTTTTCTTCGAAAACCGGGGCGTGACACTAAGAACTATGAATTTCTGTTGGGATGTCACAAAAACATTGTTCTATGGAACAAATTGTCATTCAAAATTTTTACATCCAGTGTATAACGTTGTACTCCATACAAGTGTACACTATGTTACAAGTGTAAAGCAAAACAATCAATCTGATTTTACATTCACTATCCCCACAATCACAAGCAAAACAATTTGCACTATGATATAAGCGTAAGTAGCTTTCATGTCAGACTGATTCAACAATTTTATCATTTTATATCAGACCCTTAGTATAAGGAAATATGAAAATTCAATATATATACTAACAAATATATATGAAATGAGGAGTTGATGCAGATCAGGAAGCAAAATGGAGTATCTCCTTCTCTTGAAAGTCTTCTTCTCCTTTGTTTTGTTGGGTTTGTGTGGTGTTGCAGTGCATTTGTATACTCTGTTCTGGGTGAAGCCTAGGAGGCTCAGAGAGAAACTTACAAGTCAAGGCATAGGAGGACCTTTGCCTTCCTTTCCACATGGCAATCTTGCTGAGATTAAGATGATTCAGCAATCGATGGGGGGTGATACAAAAAGGTGGCGGACACGTGGTGGATAGCTATTTGCCAACACTGTATCCCTATATCGAACAATGGAAAAAGAAGTATGATTCGATATTTACGTATTTGATAGGCCAACAGGTCCATTTATGTGCGACAAATCTAGATCTGGTGAAGGAAATAAACACTTGTAGATCTTGGGACTTTGATAAACCTGCATATGTAACCAGCGAACTTGCTCCCATTTTTGGCAAACATGGAATCCTAAGGGCTAATGGACAGGGCTGGGTGCGCCAAAGAAAGCTTTTGGGGCATGGTGAGCTTGATGGTTGAATCCACTCTCGCATTGTTGGAATCATGAGAAAAGCGTGTTGGCAATGAAGGAGGAATTGTAGAGATGAGAATTCAAAATGACTTGAGAGGCTTATCAACAGATATGATCTCAAAAGCTTCTTTCGGAAGCTCTTACGAGAAAGGAAAAGAGATATTTAGCATGCTTACGGCTCTCAAAGTACTCATAGGAAGGAGAAATTTTCTATTTGGCATTCCAGACTTTAGATATCTTTCTACTAAGATCAATAGAGAAATATGGAGGATGGAGAGAAATATCATTTCATCAATTTTGAATGTAGTAAAGGCACGCAAAAAAAATACTCAAACAAATAACACATCTTCGAAGGACTTACTTGCAGTTTAACCTGGCCGAGCAGGAGGCAAAACAAGAGTCGAGGGAGAAGACACTCGCGGTAAGCGTTCGCGGCGGATGGTGCTAACGGCGAATGGCATTCGTGTGGGGATTTTTTATTAATAGCTCGCTAGGGTTAGGGCTCGTACTGATAATGTGTTGAAAGTAACGTAAAAAAGCAAAAAAAACAAGAGTAGGTAGAAAAACAGAGAGCTGTATTATTCATTGATATGAGCCTCTATATATAGAGGTAGCAATTACATAGTATCCCAATTTGAAACGAGATAGGAAATCTATGCCAATAAGGAATCTAAATCCTACTCCATAACAAAGAAGATATCATTCCTCGTTTGGACTAGTCACACAATCCTAGTTTAAGTGCAACAAAAACCTATTTTTCACAAAATTCACCAGTAGCATGGACTCCCATTGTATGGTTTAAAGTCTGTATCCCCAGGCATGCATTCATCACTTGGGTTCCATGTCATGGTGCTTTAAAAACTCTAAGTAAGCTTAAGAAATGGGGCAAAACTCAACAAGATCTATGTTTGCTATGCAACCAGGACAGTGAAACCGACAATCATCTCTTCTTTGCATGCACCTATTCTCGGTTTGTTTGGGGCCGCTTGTTACAACTTCTGAACTATACACGGAATGTATCAGGTTGGGACGAGGAAATTAGATGGTGCACCAGCAACTTCAGAGGTACTAGTTCTAATGCACAAGTGAAAAAGGTAGCATTGAGTGCAACTATCTATTACATATGGACTGAACGAAACGCGCAACTATACAAGCAACAACATTGTTCCAGCATCGAGCTAGTCAAGCGGATCTATGATGACGTTAGGCTCAAATACTCTAGTGCCGAGCTAGTTGTTGATGACACTGCAGCCAACAGACAGATGTTTGGGCGATGGCAACTCGACCCACAATTTAGGACTCGGACCCCGATCATGTGCTCTTGGAAGAAGCCTCCAACTGGCTGGTACAAGCTCAATTCTGATGGCTCATTAAAAGATAACTCAGGAGGCTATGGTGCAGTCATTAGGAATGATCAAGGTCATGTGGTGGTTGCTTGCACCGGCTCGAGTGTGGGTCAGTCTATAATTAAACATGAACTTCAAGGAGTTGAGGCAGGGTTGCAACTAGCCACGCTAAAAGGCTTTAATAAGTTAGCAATTAGCACGGATTCCATCTTAGTGCGTGATTACTTGATGAAAGCGCGGCAGAATGCATGGAATTTGCGACACATCATTACTAAGATTAGAAGACTGCTGGCCACACTGGAAGAATTCACTATTACCCACGAGTATAGAGAAACTAATAGAGTCGCGGACAGACTTGCTAGCCTTCACCCAAGCTCGGAATTTCTCGAAGTTACACCAAGCTCGTTTGCACAAGATTTGAAAGATATTGTACATGAGGATAGATCTGGAACTATTTACACTCGAATGTAACTTCACTTTTTTTTTTTCAGGTTTGGGGATCCTAAATAACCCCCGCTCGCTTTCCCAAAAAAAAAGTACATTACAGTACCAAAACAATAACAATATCAAATAACTGGAAAAGCTGAGAAAATGTATCCAGTTTATTGTGTAGGGTGAGCTCATGACAATTGATTGATTATTAAATTGAAGTAGACTGGGCTAATGGATTCACATAATGCAATCACGCTCATGGTTGCTTCTTCATGGAATGCTGCTTTTATAGTTTTCCTGATGCACATTTTCACTAATACGAAGGTTTCTATTTTCCTGGCAAATAGAGTTAGAAAATCATTTGCGAGTCAGATTGTAATTTACACAGGAGAATTGTACGCTCCACCGCCATAATCCATAATATATGATGTCAGTGCCACCATGGCCGCCAGGCATTACAACACATGTTTTTTTTTTTTTTTTTTTGTCATTGACCTTACTTATTTATTTATTAATTTATGTCCGAAGGCTACATAACTGACCCTATAGGGTTAACTAAACGAAGCTCGAAGGCTACAATATTCCACTTAATCCATCACACGCTCACACAGACCAGACTGCACCATCGTATCACAACACCATCTTATATGCTGAACATTTACCTGCACCATATACGACAGAAGTCAAGTTATCTCAAGATCAAGTATCTTTAATTTTTCTGTCGTATGCCATCAGTTTACCAAAACTTACCAAAACAGAAACTGCACTTAAACCTATATAGTTGCTGGAGGATTGGATTAGTTAATTGGATCTGAACCTCGACTGCTCGTTCATCCATTTTATAGCATATAAGAGTAACATACAGACCACATTCATCTTTTCATTTTGACAACATTTCAAAGATAAATAGATTATACTAATTTTAAACAGGTAACAACACAAGCATCTAATCCATTGTGACTTGGAGGATAAGTGTGCGACGAGAGATAATCAATCATAGCACTATAAGACCATCAAATGGTTCCTCTAGATGGGGAAGAACTTAAGGAAGACATCGAATACACTAAAGCAATCAATTTGGGAAGTATTGCTTAAGCAACTTGACGTAATCATTCGCCGATATTTTTAAGAGGTATCATATCCACGTCATTTCTGAGTATCTATATGACAGTGCATCACATTGCCGTGATATCGAGACTTGGAATTACTTCAGATGCATAGAAACACTGAAGTGCAGATTATTTATTTTCGGGTTGAACAAGTCTCTGGCTCTACCTCATAGTTCGATGTTGTTTGTCCTCTGGATGGAAGAATAGTAATGGGTTTCAAGTTCTTTTAAGCTACCAGCTGTTGCTTCTCCAATTCTCGATAACATCCGGTCTGTTTTCTCAGCCTGTTGGTTGAACTCATTGGTACGTTGCTCCACATGCTCACTAAGAGATGAAAATCCTGAAAAGATGGCAGTCTGCTTCAGCTCTGACACTAACTTCAGAAGTGAATCTGCGGCCTGAACCTGTGAATTGCAGATTCAATTTAGATGAATTATTATTACCTTGTAAACTGTACAGAAAATAAAGGTAATTCATAAGGGTAGCATCTTAGCTTGAAGTGAAAAAAAAAATTTCCGGAACAAAAATTTGCCACCCAGTTGGATAGAACACCCATTTTGACACACAATTATATCAACCAAAACTTATGAAGGCTTGATAATTTGTGATTTAAAGTAAATAAATAAAAAGGCAAAAGACTACGCAAGATGATGCCGACCATCCAATTGGTGGCTAGTTCCATTTGTGTTATCTGAGAAGGCGAAATATTGGATATACACACATTTTAAGCTGTATACTACTCGATTCCACCTATACCTTTTAAAATTTAAATGATAGATCAATATGCCTAAATAGGTTGGGCATGGAATATGTAAGTTCGCAATAGAAAAACGTCATTAATCACTTTATTAGAAGGGTACCAATCTTGTACTCTGAAAGAGGCACTTTTTTTTAAATATTTTTTTTATCAAGGCAAGATCATATCTTTTTTATAAAACTGGACTTGCATTAACCGAAAAAGGAAAAAGAGACAAAAAAAAAAAAAGGGACAGATCAAGCAGCTAGTGACTGAGAGGGTCAGCTAGCCAAGAAGTGAAAATACATCAGTAAAGAACTACAAATGAAGGATGTTATCCCAGCTAAAGATACACATGTGATAAAGGTTGGTCAGTGATAAATCCCCAAGGGATACCCCATTGCCAAACCAAAGACAGATTGAGTTTGCGAGTTGGGGCATGTCTTGCAAAACAAGATTTTATTAGAATCCGAAAGAAGCAGAGAATACAAAGATGAGTGAGTAGCTCACCAAAGAGGGAAAAAACAGCAAAGAAAAGAAAGGAGTACAAATAGTTAAATGACCAAAGAGAACAAATCAAACATAAAGTTATAGAAAGGACGCCCCTGATGTGCTTCCAAGAATTGGCCCACCTCCAAAAGAGCTCTTTAATGAGCAAAACCAATTGCAGAACTTTTTATAGAATACCCGAGCATTCCACTCTCTTCTCTCTAGGTGATGAACTGATCCTCTAATTTCAGTGAGATGATACATGGTTGCATATAGCATTAGAAGGTAAGAAAAGCATTAGAAGTAACAAAATAGTAAGAAAAGCATTAGAAGTAACAAAATACACTTTCAAGCCTTCTTAATCCTCCAAGGGAGGGGTGTGAATGACATTGGATTTTCCCATTAACGGAAACCATTCAAGTTTATGGTTAAACTTCCGAGTTTATGAATCTAGATTTGACATGGATAAAAATCTTTGACCCTCCTGATTCTTAACAGACTACTCTCCTGTGGAGCGACAAAAATGTCTTCTGTTATTTCCACCAGATCTGAGATCAGGGTATTCATTTTTTGTCCGAATTTCTCTTTTGAAATAATAACGAAAAAGATTACTCCCCCATATGGGGTAAGGAGCCACGCCTCAACCTATAATATCCCACCATGGTTGTAATAACTACAACCATGGTCTTTTGTACTCTCCTGAAAACCATTTTGCAACAAGCAACAATAGAAAAAAAAAAAAAAAAAAAAAAAAAAAAAACCCATAACAGGCTTCAAATCTCCGCTGCATTGTTTGAACTTGCTCCAAAATAGACATACTTTTTTAACCATCCGGATTCCTGAAATAGTGATATACATCCCATATAAACCCAATATTTCCCTTGGAAAAAACCGTGAAGATGGAATATGGAGACACCATTTGCAAAATCTATGAACTATAGCTATAATTTAAGCATAATTACCAAATGGTTGCTAAGCAAACTCCAGAATATTTGGGAGATGAAACAACAACCAGATAGACACACCTACGCATATCCACACGCCTACACCAAGTATTTATAGGCTTAGTGTAATGCATCATTTGTGAACTAGAATGTAGATGATCAACATCTGTTCTTCCACTGAAAATAAACCACACTCTCTGCTATAATCATTCTAACCAGCTGAAGGGTATGCTAATTGTGACACCCGGAATCCCAAGGAAAGGGAGGAGGGTGGTGTGCTGGAAAGAAAAGCACCCAGCCAAGAAAACGATTGTGCGGACTTTCCTTTTCAACTCACCACCCTCTTCCTCGTATGAGAAGTCCGACAAATTTACGGGGTTTGGCAAAATTGCCTACATCAATGACAAATAAGAAATTTTATAACTTCAAAATCAGATTACAAACTCCGTCTTTCAAATTGGTTTATTAAATTGATGGGTTCAGCGGAAGCTTACAAACTAAAACTTCACTGAAACTTTCTCAACTTCAATGTATTCTCAAAATTTAACACAACTGTCTACTACATTGGCAAATGGCCTTAATTTAAAATTGACCTAAGCTTGCTAAGTACGCAACTAGTTTCCTAAGCAAAATAGAAACCTACTTGAATTCCTAATTCTAATTGCAAAAGCAAAGCCATAATTCTAATTCCTATTGGACTTGTACTTCTAGTTGGCCTTAACATGGACCGACCCAATTATTAATTAAATAATGCTGTAAATAAAATAACCCATATTACATCTATCTCCTTTTCAGTACCCGGGTGTTCCCATTTATCAAGGGAAGAGAAAGATAGCTTTACTTGATGAATTTGTAGAAAAGTTCAGAAACGCATTGGTGGCTGGGAATACAAGCTCTTCATCCTAGCGGAATACTAGCTCTAATTAGACATTTTTTATGTCCGTTCCTATCTACACCTTGGCTGCAACTTGTGTACCTTTTAAAGTGATTGAGAAAATTAGGGGATTATAGCCTCTTTATTCTGGGGAGACCATGAGGGGAGATGTAAACTATGGGTAGTGTGGTGTCAATTGAGTTGTCCGACTAGAGAGAAGGGACTGTGTGTTTGAGATTTATTTTTAGTCATGCTACGTTCCATCTTAAGGCGCTATGGAATTTGTAGGCATTGAACTCGTTATGGGTTGTGTTTATGTGGCATACATATTTGGTAGAGTCATCTCCGCTGTATATGTTGAAGGGAAAAAATGATTCGTCAAAGATGTTTAAGGATATGTTGAAAACTCAAGATTTGGTTGATTAATAAATCCACCTGAAAATTCGATCGAGGTATTGATGTTAGTATATTTCATGAAAATTGGAGTATCGGGCGTATGTTCCAGGTGCTGAAGTTACCGAAAATTGGCCAACATAACTGACTGTGTTGATGAAGATTTCCTTCAACTGGAGGATGAGATTCGAGATGATGCTGTGGAAGATTTCAAGCTCTATTATAGAAATATGGCAAGCGAGGGAGATACTCGGATATGAAAACATGAGCAAGATGGAAAATTTTATGTTAAAACAGCCTATGAGGTATTTTGACGACCCAAGAAACCTGATAAGGTTTTTTACTACATTTGGCACCCACTTCTTCCAACAAAAATCTCTGTTTTTTTTTTTGGAAACTACTCGGAGGAGCCCACTCCTTTAGATGGTAATCTCACACGGATAGGGTTTCAACTTGCATTGCGTTGTAGTTGTTGTATTAATCCAGGTTTTGAGTCTTCCATTGAAAGCAATTTGGCAGAGAGAGTTTGGCAACATTTTGATCCTATTTCTAGGATTCATATTCGTCGTCCAGCTGAAGTGTACACGCAATTGCAAGTTTGGTTCAAACGAGCCTCTAAAAACTAGCATCTTGGTGTGCTAACTACGCCTTTGTTCATATTGTCGGAATTGTGGCTGCAAAATATAACAAATTATATGAAGATAAGCGGTAGAGTTCTAACTACGTGATCAAGGTTCGGTATTGGCTAAAGTTGGTCACCGTGTTTACTCCTACGGCTTAATCACAAGACCAGTATGGTGTTATCGTTTCGCTAAATCTTGGGGAAATCTCGATTGCAAGGAAGCCGCCCATTATTGTCTATTGGAGTTTTCCGCCCGTAGGTTGGGCTGTTGTATATGTCGATAGCTCCGCGAGGGAAAACAAAGTAGCAGGTGAGATTTTTGCGTATGACTTAGGGCAGTGCATCATGGCAGAATAAGTTTATTTTAGTTATGGTTTGAATAATAGAGCGGAGTCTTTGGCTTTTCTAGAAGGGTTTACAAATGGGTGTTAAAGTAGTGTGTTGAAGCCCGAGTGACTAAAATAGTTATGCAAACGGATTCAAAAAATTTCATGAAGTACATAAGATTTTGTGGCATCTAGCTTCGATGTGGAAGATCAGAAGAATTTGTCAAGGTATTGATTGCATTTGCACCAACGAAGCACAAACTCTTCAAAAAAACTTCTTGTGTTCGACATGTATCCGACACCTACACTCGCTCCACACGTGGTCTTTATTTCTTTTTCGTGTTTTTTTCTACTATTTTCTATATGCGACAAAGATGAAGACACTCTAGGAAGACACTTTATTATATTATTTTTTATGTTTATATGACTTACTAAAAAAAATTAGTATTGACGTGTCGACGTGTTCCCGGGTCCTAGTTTTTAGAAAATTATCGAGTCAGCGTGTCGTGTCCGATGCAATGTGCGTATCCGTGTCCATGCATTTGTGCTCCTCACAAACACTAATAACTCAATTTCCCAAATGTGTCTTGACTCAATATCAGAATAGCAAGGAAATGTGCTTCACTTGTGGTTTGTGAAGAGTGTTAAGGACGATACAGAGACGAGGCCAAGTTGGGTTCCCATTGTAGATATGTCATTCTATAGATGAAAGAAAGTTGGGGGACTATATTCATAAAGTTTGATTTTGGTTCTCAACCCATGACCGTTGTGAGGCCGAAGCTTCTTCAAGTCTAATAGGTTAACCTCTCTTCTCAAGGGAGCGCACATTCCACGCTGGGAGCTGTGAGATCATACGCCCTAGGGCAATGCACAATTCACATATTCCTAGCTCGTAAAGCAGCAAATAAACCTACCTCTTATTGCAGAGAATATATTTCGTTTATTGACTCAAACATGTATATTGCCTAGTTTAGATCCAGTTAGACACTAATGGAGTCATCAAAGAATGTTAATCAGTGAGCTACTAATAAGAAAAAATTGGCTATCTTCAACAAAATCACAGCAAGATATCTAACATAATACCAAAGCATATCAATTAAATGACGAAAATAAAGAGCCCCAAAGATGAAATGGGTAATTACAGAAGAAGAAGAAGAAGAAAAGGGTAAGGTAGGGTTACCCTAGCAACATTAACCAAGTAGCTGAAATTATCGACAATGTTGGCGATATCGTTGTCCAGTCTCTGCAACAAGTTCTTTTGCTTTTGAGCTGCCGCTGCTGAGGCTGCTGCAGTCGGTCCACCCTTGTTCATTCTCTTCTCTTCTCCTTGACCAAATTGAAATTGGAAACAAAAACAGAGCGTTGCAAAGATTGGGTTCAACAGAGAATCGGAGAGAGAGAGAGGAGGAGGACCAAAGGGAAGAAGAAGAAGAGAAAGTTGGGAGAAATGAATTCAAAGAAATTGGGCAATTTAGTCCCAGTGAATTTCATTTTTTAGTCCCTACAACTATTACAAGTTTAGTTCCAGTCCTTTGACTTTACTACAACCAAACCGCCAACGACTAATAAATAAGCGCAGCAAAAACCACCACTTTCACCCTGCTGCAGCAGCTCCATCTCATAATCCAAGAAAAATTCTAGGGGTCGAGGGAGGGAGCGAGGGATGGGTGAAAGCCATCCATCCGCCTCGAGATGAGCATCATCGCATATCTTAAATTAGATGTGCTTATCTCGAGGCGGATGGGTGGCTCGCCCCCTTTCCCTCGCTCCCTCCCTCGCTCCCAATTTCATGTTTTTACTGCATTTTGTCTTTATTTTCTGCCATTTTTTAACTGATGTTCTATAGGACAGATTCTTTCTACGTTTATTAGTAACAGCAGAAATTCTAGGGGGCTGGGAACCATGCCTGATTTTTGTCACCCTCTGTAAACACACTCTCCAAAAAGGTGTTTAAAGAGGGGGGCGAAAACCCCAAGCAAAGAAACCAGGCATGGTTCCCAGGCCCCCTAGAAGAATTGTACTAACAGTAGGAACTCTGTCAAGGTCTCTTTACATATTATTATTATTATTATTATTATTATTATTATTATTATTATTATTATTATTACTATTACTATTACTATTATTATTAGGGTAATGTGCATTTTGTCCCTATTATACATAGCTAATTAATAAGTAGATCTATCATTAATCACTATTACAATTACCCATTGACTAGCGGTCAACGTTCATTGATCGTCAATTTTCAAAGCAGATTACAAAAATGTCTCTCAGAAATCAAAGGCTGAGATTGAATCTTTCGTATCTCGAACATTTCATCTCGAGGAAAATCCAACAGTTGATTTTTTTTAACTTTCATTTTAAACAACTCATCTCGAGAAAAATCTATCGGTCCAAATTTAATAGTATACACATATCTAGTTAAATATGACGATCTAGTGCGCATCTCGAAAAAATCTGACGTCTCAAATTTATTCATACACACGTCTTGAGAAAAAACTGACTACTCAGATTTAGTCGTACACGAATCTCGAAGAAACCTAATGGCTCAAATTTATTTGGGCTCACATCTCGATAAAACCTTAGACTCCAGTCCATATCTCGAGGGAAAACTGACAGTCTAGCACGCATCACGAGAAAATTTTGGCGACTTATATTTATTCGCGCACATATCGAAGAAATCTGACGCCTAAATAAATTTTTATATAATTTTGCCCTTAACCCCATAAAATAAATTTGAATTTAGTTTTGCCCCCTAAAACAGAACATACATGAGAGATGATCAAGACAATTTTGATTATCTTCCTCTTCCCTCCTTTTCTTCCCCTTCTTCCTCTTCTATCTCGTAGCCTCGCCACCACCTCCCCCTTCATCCTTCCTCATTTTCCACTTCCTCATTCCTTCTCCTCCCTCCTTCTTTCTCTCCCTTCATCACTTAGGTTTGTTCTGTTTTAGGGGGCAAAATTAAATTCAAATTTATTTCAAGGGGCAAAAGCAAATTTAAATTTATTCAGATATCATATATTTTATCGAGATGCGTGCACAAATAAATATGAGCCGTCAAATTTTCCTGGAGATGTTGGACCATCAGATTTCCTCGAGATGTGAGCTGAACAATTAGATTTTCCTCAAGATGCGTGCACGAATAAATCTAAGCCTTCAGATTTTCTCGAGAAGTGTGCACAAATAAATCTGAGCTATCAAATTTTCCTCGAGATGAGTGTTGGACTATCAGATCTTTCTTGAAATGTGTGCTGGACTGTCAAAGTTTTTGTGAAAATGCGTGCTAGATCATCATATTTTTCTCGAGATGACTGCATAAATAAATTTAGACCATTAGATTTACCTAAAAATGTGTGTACTATTAAATTGGACCGTTAGATTTCCTCGAGATGAGTTGTTTAAGATGAAAGATTTTCTAAAATCAACTGTTGAATTTTTCTCGAGATATGAATATGATTTCAGTTAGGTCTTAGGATTTTCCTTGAGATGAGATGTTCGAGATACGAAAGATTCAATCTCAACTTTTGATTTTTTAGGGCATTTTGGTAATCTGTTTTTTAAATTGACGGTCAATGGGGGTAATTGTAATATGTATTAATGATGGGTCTACTTATTAATTACTTGTGTATAATTGGAGGCAAAGTGCAAATTACCCTTATTATTATTATTATTATTATTATTATTATTATTATTATTATTAACAGGTCCATAACTTATAGGTTTTGTATACATTATCGGGAAACAAAGGAGATATTGCCAAATTTTCTGCATCTTATCTTCATATGATAAAAAGTGCTATAGCATACTTTATTATATGCAAGGATTGTGATATCGTTTTCGAGTTCATTTCGGTTTTCTGATTTTAAGAAATATTTTGGCATGTACAGAAAAAACGTAAAAATTTCGAGGATAAATGAAATATATAATAAATTTGGAGGGTATATTAAATATGTGAAAAAATAATATGCAAGTAAATAAATGTATAAAATATATTAAATGAAACTAAAATGCCTGTAATTAGAAAATCAAGGGGTAGTTTAAATAATCAATATATAAGTAGAAGACGTGATAATTAGGAAATTAGGGGGGTGGTTTCAAAAATTAATAAATAATTATAATGAATGATAATTAGAGGAAAAAAAACCTCGAAATTTACGAAAATTTTCAAAAAAATTCTCAAAAAAATGTAAATTTTAGTAGTTGATATTGTATTTTTCCAACAAAAACAGTAGTCAATAGAAAAATTAAAATTTCAAAATATTCATTTTATTATTAAAAGATGTAAGTATTTTTAATATTTTTTAAATAAACAGACATACATTTTAATGAACATTCAAACCAGGACACTGAACATTTAATCGATTTTAATTTTATCGAGTTTTACTTTAAAAAATTAGTTTACATTATAAAATATGATATTTTTATGGATTTGATTGAGAGAAATGGTGGGGATGGTAATGAGGGTGTCCAGTGCAAGATAATTAACGACAAAAAAAGTTTATGTGAAGTGCCAACGACACAGGTAATGTGCTAGTCTATATTACAATTCAAGAATGTGTTTTACTATGCATTGTTGACTGAGACAAACTTGAGGATTGGAGATAAAAGTTGGTCAGGATTGAAAGTTGTGAAATGAGTTGAGGGTTGAGATTCAATTTTATGATGGCATGTTTGTAAATATAAAATATGTAGAAGGGCAAAAAAATGAAAAATTGTGAAAAAGTTTGTGAAATGTACATGTGGCAAAGAAAGAAAATATTGTTTTTCAAAATGAAAATTATAACTATCTACATAGTTATCGAATTTTGGTAAACTTATATCGTTGAAATGTAATTTTGAGATATTTCCAACAAAACCAGTAATTAATACAAACACTTAAAATTTCAAAATATTCATTTATTATTAAAAAATGTAAGTATTTTTATATTTCCATGCCTTAAATATTTTTTAAATAAACGGACATACATTTTAATGAACATTCAAACCTAGACCCTGAACATTTAATCGATTCTAATTTTAATCGAGTTTTACTTTAAAAGATTAGTTTACATTATAAAATATGATATTTTTATGGAATTGATTGAGGGAAATGGTGGGGATAGTAGTGAGAGTGTCCAGTGCAAGATAGTTAACGATAAAAAAAGTTTATGTAGAGTACCAACGGCACGGGTAATATGCTAGTTTAAAAACAAAACAAACAGCTCATTCAGAACTTCCAACTCCAGTTAAAAGTTAGCTTCTAACCACTAAAAAAACACACTCAGCTTTTTATTGTGGTTGTAGTTGGTATCGGGCTCGCATCTTGACTGCGTGGTAGTATACTAGTAGTTAGCCCCAGTAATTTCACAATTTAGTCCTAAGACTTTGCCTACAATCAAACTACCAACTACTAAGAACTTTCACACTCCATTTACATCCCAACATCCAAACTCGAAGAAGAATTAAAAAAAAAAAAAAATCCTAACAGCGAGAACCCAATCAATTGTGAATTCAATGGCGCTAAAGATCATCACAAACAAAGACAAGATTAGGAAGTGGTCAAGGACCACGAGTGCCCATGGCAAGACCATTGGTTTAGTACCCACAATGGGATACTTCACCAAGGCCATATCTCCCTCATCAAAGAAGCTCGGAATCACACGACCTCATTGTGGTTTCAATCTATGTCAACCCTTGTCAATTGTCCCCATCTGAATACCTTTCTGATGCGTCCAAATCATGTCCTCCTGTGAGTTTGCCCTGCAAAACAGATATTAGACTGCCAAGGACCACCTTTTTAGTGGCCGAAGGCACTCTGATGCTTAAGTCAGCAACTATGTTTGAAGAAGGAAGTAAATCTGGACAAAACTCAGTTAAAGTTGCATACCTTTATCGAATGTTCCTTTTACCTTTTTATAATGGTCCCGATTAATTATCTACTTGACTTAAGCATGTGAGGCACAACAGAATGAGATGTTTCTCGTAACAGTCTCATCTTTAATGGAGATGCTTCCGTGGAGGCGTAACTCTCTCCACGACTCTTTTTTGTGCGATGTTCCTCTTCTTTATGAGAGAACTCATGTCGGGCCTGGATTTGGGCTCTAATTCGTTTGGGCCTGGATTTGAGCTTTGATTATACTTTCTCATTAGTGGGCCTTGTCTGGGCCTCTGTGATTGGTTTCGTTCTTCTTGGGTTTTACGAGTTGGCCCAATAAATGGGACGCCATATCCTCGTGATGGATGTTATCTGTCATGTGTATGGCCATGATGATCGGTCTATTTTGATGTATCATCAACTACTCCCCCCTTTAGTTAGTGGGTATGCTGACGTGGCCACTAACTCCGTGACGGTTTACCTTTCAATTCCTTCATTGCCTTGTATTTGATGTTGTCGGCAACTTTTCGCGGGTTGGTGTCTCGATTCTTTGCTTGCCCATTCATTTTTGCTCACATTTTTTGGGTTTTGTGTAACCATCATATCTCGCACGTTGTCCCATGAGTCGTCCCTTTATTGTTCGACTCTACAAAGGAGATGTGACGAATTTGTTCTATTTTTACGCTATTTTTGAAATTAGGGTTCATTCATTCAACTTCATTTTCTTTGCTCCTCTATTCATAAACGATGTCCAGTGATAAACTAAGCGGTGAGTCGCTAGCTATGTGTGAGACTCATTTTTTCTCCCAAGAGAGCTTCTCAGGCGACATTGAACAATATTTGTTTAGATTATAATCCGCCGCCCAACCTTGAGATTATCCTGCCTGGACAGGATGACAATCCTTGTAATCCAAGTGTTGGATACATCGCGTTGAATCCGTGCATGTTTTCTTTTGGCTTTCGGTTCCAAGTTCCAAAGTTGTTTTGGGAGCATTTGAACTTCTTGGGCATTCCTCCTACCCAAATGGGTCCTAATGGTTGGAAAGTAATGATTTCTTCTTACGCAAGGGCTATTTTGTCTAACATTCCTTTGACTGTGAGGGTTTTGCATTCGGTGGTGGATTTGTTGGTGACCAGAGATATCTGTTTCCTCCATTCTCCTGTTTGCTTCGAGAAACTTAACGATGACATCCGCGATTGGTCAAGGTTTTGGTTTTATGCTTCTGTGAACTCTGGTTATTTCCAACTGCGAGGTCGTTTGATTTTTCGATCTTACAAGTTTCAAATAAAAGTAAGAATCTTCAGTTAACTGGTGAGGAGCAGAGGATTAGTGACTGATTCTTGAAGCTTCATCGGTTTCCTATGGAGGCATTCTTTTCAAGGGCATTCTGGAGCATAGTAGTTTATACACTATGAATGAAGCGGAACGAGTCTTGTTTACTGAGTCTCGTGATGAGGCCATTGTTGCTCGTGCTGACGTTAATGATGTTAGCATTGATTGGGAAGTGAGTTCGGATAGACGTGTTACCGATCTCGTTGCTTTTGTTAATGTCACAGTTTTGGCTTTAAGAAAAAAGAAAGCTTGCGAGGTCCATTAGTCCATCGAGGCGATTGTTGATAGATCCTGGTCGAGTTCCTAGGAATAAATGACTTTCTCGTGATGCTGCTCGGATTGCGTCCCGCCTGAATCCCATTCAGAATGTTACGGAGACTACTTCTCACCCAAGTCCTTCCTGCGAAGATGTTGTAAAAGGGGATCGCGGATATCTCAAGGAGGCTGAGGAATTGAGGCTGGCGTTGGAGAGGAGCAAAAAAGAAACTACTCGTTCGATGGACGAAAAAGGCTTATTTTTGCCTATGGTGTTTCGGACGTTGTTGAGTTGTCTAATGATGATCCTTGAGCTATCAACGATAAAATGCTTCAGTTAGTGGTGGAGCAGTCTAAAGATGTTGGTGGTGGTCAGAGTTTTGAGGTTCACTCTCCTCTTTCTCCTTCTATTGATGTTAGCGAAGCGGCCGGGTTCTTAGTTTCTTCTATTGTCCGCCTGTGTTATCCTGCCCCGCCATCACCGCTAGTCCTGCTCTTGCTACGGTTGCTTCTCGGCGCGAGTGCAAAAATGGTTTTTCTATTGTTACTATATTTTTTTCGTTCTTTCGGCTGTCGAGGGTAATTCTTCAATACTTCCAAATCCTCGTTCTCTTCATCCATGGGTTGGTTGGACTAAGCCTGGCCCAAAAGACATTCGTATCAAATCAGATGGCAAGTTCTGTTGTTTCACTTAGCTTGATGTGCAAGATGGTGCACGCAGGTTGATAAATAAGTGGCACAGGCAATTAGTGGAAAGGCTTTCAATGCTCGTACTGGATCCATTTGATCACCTCGATCATGGTCTTGAGTAGATAATGGATGGGATGAATCATCTTGCCTATGCAGGGGTGATGGGCTCGGTCTATCGAACTGGTCGTGATCAAGTGGCTTCTTTGGAGAGAGGTTGGCAGCACTGTTGCTGGCGTTTTCTCACGTTCTTTCCCAATTCAACGTGTTGAGAGCGCAATGCACAGAGTCAGAGAAAGCTGCAAAGGCGGCTCGAAAGTCGTTGATTGATGCGGAAAGTATGCAGGATAAATCTGCTGCTGAGCTTGATTATTTGAAAGCCAAGTTGGATGGGGTTCGTGCCCGTCTACATGATGTGGAAAAAGAGTTATCCGCTGAGAATGCAGCTTTTGATGAAGCTTCTTGTGCTGAAGTTGAGCAATCTGTTATTTGTGATATTGTTGAGAGGCGGGTGGAACAGATGACTGATGCGCTCGACGAGGTCAGGGAAGATACTTTCGTTATGCTAACCACTGTTTAGGGACAGCTTGTTGCGACCAAGAATGAACTCGCTACTACCAAGGATAGGCTCTGTATTATCGAAGCCGAAGATTGGAAGGGAGTTGTTGATGGTCGGGTTGAGCTTCTTGACAATATCGAGAGGCTCGGCGAGGATTTATCCAGGTACCATCACTTGGTTGATCAAGCTTTTGAAGATGATGATGTTGAAGAATTTGTTCCAGTAGTTGAGGAGCCATTGTTTCCTCTATCCTCGAATGCCCCAGAGTCATTGCTTTCTCCCCCCTGAAGAGAGGCCTTCGCCTATTCCCGTGAGTGATGATTTTGTAGTTGTCTTTGTTTCTTCCCATACTTATTCATCCCCTTCTCTGGATGTAATAGAGTAGCATTATCAATTAAATGAACTTTGTTATTTCTTTCATTTTCAATTCAGTTGTAGTTGTCTTGGATTTTGCTTTGAATTCCTTTATAGTTGTTTTTGTGCTTTGACTGATCATTCGTCTAGGGATGAGTCAATGTTATCCTTCTTGATGTGCTTCAAAAAGAAAAAAAAATTACTTTTGCTGCAGTTCCTCAAATTATGTCGATTTGTTCATCTAATTTTGTTATCCTTCTTGATGGGTAAACGTTATTCCTTCTTAATGGGTCGGCGTTATTCCTTCTTGATGGGTCAACGTTATTCTTTAAGTTTTTGTGTTAAATTGGTTCATTTGTTCAACTTTTACTTTGTTAACTTGACGTCTCAGTCGACTTGAAAATTTTTGTGTTAAGTTGACTTGGGTGTCCAACTATTACTTCGTTAACTCGACGTCTTGGTTGACTCGAAATTTTTGTATTAAGTTGACTCGTTTGTTCAACTTTTACTTCGTTAACTCAACGTCGCAGTCGACTCAAAGTTTTTGTGTTAAGTTGACTCGGGTGTCCAACTATTACTTCGTGGTTGATCATACCAGAAGTTTATACATATCCGACTTTTGTCGTGATTTCTTACTGCTAGGTATGCCGATTAATTTATATGGCTAATTTGTTGGCGTATCTGTCGCCCACACAAAAATGGGGATTCTGAATTTGTAATCTTATTGATATTCCCTTTTGGATGCTCTCACCAGCCCTAACTTGTTAAAGCATTTACGCTGGTTCGAAGTGCGATTTGTTTTGTCTTCCTTTGCTTGATGTCGATCCTCGTATTAGAGATTGATGTTTTTCTTGCTTTGTCTTTTTTTGCTTGGTGTCGGTCATCGTATTAGATATTGATGTTTTTGTTGTTTTGTCTTTTTTGCTTTATGTCAATCCTCATATTAGAGATTTATGTTTTTGTTGCTAGCAGACTTAGGGTGCCTTTTTATTTGGTAGCTGAGTAGTGTTGGTTTGTTCGATCATGTTTACATCATCACCAAACTGTCTGATCATGCTTTCGTCAACACCAAACTGTTCGATCATGCTCACATCAGCACAGCATTGTCCAATCATGCTCACATCAGCACCAAATTTTCCAATCATGCTAATGTGAGTTCAGTGTTTGGTGTCAACCACCGAGGTTCGGTCAAGTCCGTTGCTGCCAGTTTTGTCGTTAGTGATTCGAGTCGAGCTTGCATCCATCGGTAGGGTCTTTGAATCGCATTAGTTGGTTGATGCAAACTTCTCCATGTTCTATGCATTTTGTGAAATGGCTTGTCTGGTTTCGTTAGTACTCTTGTTCTGATAAAATTAGTTTGAGTGGAACTTTTCCTGGCTGCTTCTTCTGTTAGGTTGATTGTTTTAGTTCATCCGGTTATGCAGTGTAGGGCGTATATTAGCTCTATGGGTTGTTCTTTCGATCTCGCGTTGCTATATGATTTTTTTTTTCCATTTGAGCTGTTTGTCTGGCATTCCGATGAACTCATCGAGTCGTCCTTTCTGAACCCAATGCTCGATTTCGTCTTTTAGATTGTAGCAGTCTTTTTTCTTCCTTTCTCTCTCGTTTCCTTGAAAGACTCTCTCTTTCTTGGTCATTTTTCCTCTTGGCCGCCTTTATCTCCCTAAGAGAGATATGTTTTTGAGCCATTTTCAATAAGACTGCCATGCCTTTTGGAGGCTCCATGTTAAGGGCATCAAAGAAAGGGGCCATTTTTATTCCCGCGATGAAGGTCGCAGTGGCTGTGTAGTTGCTACATCCATCAATCATCTTCAGTTCATTGGTGAAACAAGTGACGTATTCCCGTATTGTTTCATCGGGCTTTTACTTGATATGATGGAGATAGTGTGGTCATTTCCTCACCCGCTGGCTCCCGATGAATCCGGTGATAAAAGTGGCTGTTAACGTTTGGAAAGAGTCTATTGACCTCGGTGGAAAGCTGTTGAACCAATTCATCGTTGTGGAGGTGAGGCTTGTTGAAAATGTTCTGCATAAGATTGACTCTGTGGTTTCCTTCAGGGCCATCATGTGGTGGAAATGTCTCTGGTGATCAATTGGGTCAGTAGTACCATCATATACTTCGAACTTTGGCGGAGTGAACTTCTTTGGCATTATCATTTTCATGGGGGCGTTGGAGAATGACATATTGGCTAACTCGTATAGTATGTTGGGATTTGTGACTCCTATTCTGAAAGATTTCAGCAAGCGTTCCGTCACACTATGGAGTCTTGCCTTGAGGGCGCTCATTGTTCTCGAAGTTTCCCTGTTGGGGCTTCGTCACTCCACTTAGTTCGGTTGTCGGAGTTTTGATGGGGTGGTGCCTGAACAGGGTCAGCTAGCTGGATGCGCTCCTGGGTAATTTTTTCCAGCATCTTTGTCATGTAATTCATCTGGACAAAGAGCAGGTCTACCCGAGGATCCATGGCAGTGTCGCCAGATGTCTAGGCTGCTTCTTGTTCGTGAGCTGTTTGTGATGCATCGTTTCCAGTAGGAGAGTTGTTGTGATCATCGTTGGATTGAGGATTTGTAGAGTGTGTCATTTGTTCTGGCTGCTTGTTGATCTTCTATCAGATCGTGGTGAGCTTTGTCACTATGGGTCTTACTTTTTTTAGAAAGGAAACTCGTCGTTCCCCACGGACAGCGCCAAACTGATGCGTCCAAATGTTGTCCTCCTGTGAGTTTGACCTACAAAATAGATGTTAGACTGCCAATGACCGCCTTTTTGGTGACCAAAGACACTCTAATGCTTAAGTCAGCAACTATGTTTGAATAAAGAAGTAAATTTGGACAAAACTTAGTTAAAGTTGCATATCTCTGTCTCTTTACCTTTTATAATGGTCGCAATTAATTTTCTGCATGACTTAAACATGTGAGGCACGACGGAAGGAGATGTTTCTCATAACAGTATCCTCTTTAATAGAGATGTGTCCGTGGAGGCATAACTCTCTCCACGACTCTTTTTGGTGCGACACTCCTCTTCTTTATGAGAAAACTAGTGTCGGCCCTGAATTCGAGCTATGATTCGTTCGGGCTTTGATTATACTTTCTCATTAGTGGGCCTTGTCTGGGCCTCTATGATTGGCTTCATTCTTCTTGAGTTTTATGAGCTGACTCAATAGATGGGATGTCTTATCCTCGTGATGGATGTTCTCTGCCATATGTATGGCCATGATGATCGGTTTATTTTGATGTATCATCATTTTCCACATACCCATCTGACTTCCAAGGCAATTTGGACAAAATCAATTCCATTTGATCAAAACTCCTGGCAGCGGAGGTGTGGATGTTGTGTTCCATCCCCACAATTTATATGATTATGGAATATTAGTATTGGTGCAATCAAGGGTGAGGGTGATAGTGGGTGGTTTCATGTGTCGATGATGGGCAATCAGGGCATGTGACATGGGTGAGAGTTGAGAGATTGGATAAGGGTATGTGTGGAAAGAATAGGCATGTTTTCTTTAGAGGAGTTGATACTATTGCCACCAATTTGTTCAATACTGTGGAGCCTGATGTTGAGATGTGTTCAGGAAGAAGGATTATCAACAATGGTGCATTATTCATCATTTGGTAAGAAGTTTCTCTTTCAGAGTTGGGTGTTTTCATATGTATATAAACATTTTATTTTGAACTTTATGATGTTGATTCTTTAGCACGAATTTTTGTTAATTAGAATGTAGATGGTATAATTGGTGGTAGGAGAAATGGTTTGTTGTACACCTAGGCTCAGCTTGGTACATAGTAAAAGAATGCAAATGTAAAAGTTTACGACAGTTACATAAATTTGGTGCTTGGTTGACTTTACAAAAAACGGTTATTGAAATTTGAATGAAGACCTTTGCATCTCCTAGTTATAAATATTGCAAAACTTTGCAGGACAAAATCCTCCGCAATATTTTGCAAAACTCTCATCATCTCCTTGAGTACTTCTAACTCCTTCATAAACACCCCAACCACCACCACCTTCACGATTACCATCGTCGCCACTACCACGACCACTATACCATAACCATCACAACCACCACCGCTACCTTCACCACTACCACTATCATAGCATAATTACCACAACCAGCACCACTTCACTATTACCACCATAACCGCCGCCATCGCACACCGCCACCACAACCACCATAACATAATAACCACCACTGCAGTCGTTGCCACCACCATAACAAAACCATCACATGCACCACCAACTTCACTAGTACCACCATAACCGCCATCGTTGTCACAATCACTATTACCACCACAACTACCATAGCATAATCACAACCACCACCACCTTGACTACTATCATAGCCACAACCACCATAGCTACTGCAACTATCACCACCACAACCACCATGACCGCCACCACCATTTTAACAACCACCGTCATTGCCACCACCACCACCATTATTGTCCACATTCGCAATCACCATTAGCACAGTCACAATGACAATCACAACCACCATGACCATGCCACAATTACAACTACTACCATCATCAACACCACCCATAATCACTTGTCTGATTTGCATTGATTTTCTTTAGTTACTACCAAGCATCCGTAAAGTAATGCATTTCAAACTAATGCAATGCAAATTGATGCAAATGCATCAATTTGCAAAATGCTTTATTTTACAGCGCACCAAGCGGAGCCTAGTGTGATGTTGTAAATAGTTAATTTGGTTTTTTGTTTACTTCTTGCATCCTATTTGTGTAATCAACAAGCACAAGAAACCACTTGAATAAAACAATAATATTTTTTGGCAATAAACACTTGACCAACCTGATCATCGACCCCAGATAGTTTCCTTACCCTTGCTGATTTAGAGGTTTCCATCTTCTTGTGAACTCGATACTTGTTTCCACAATAAGCGTCCTTTTGTATTTATGAATTCTTTTTCCACAATGCTTACAAATAAGCCACTTGAGTCTTACTTGTATCTTCATGCTCAACTCAATAGCAAGTATACCCATAGCCTCTTCCGAATCAATGGTTTCATTTTCATAGATCCATACAATAAACAAATGCCAATCACCACAGGGAAAAGGGAAATGTAGTGAGGAATACGAATTCCATATCCCATCCTATATCAACCATGATACAAACTAATTCATAAATAGCTCGATGCATATTTCTTCCCTGAAAACTTCCTTACATTTTTTGCAGTTGAAAATCTTTTTACAACTCCCAATATAGTGTATGTGGGATGAAATTTTCAATAGCTCATCTTTGCTCTTTCGTAGTTGAGTTTTGAGAATACCCTTGAGAGATGCTCAAAGAACAAGATGATTGGGAAGGGGGTAATAGAGAAAGGGCAACGACTACTCCACACCACCTAAAGTACTGTCTTTTTTTTCCTACTAACCCATACCACCCAAAAAATGGTAACATAAAAACAGGGTACTTTCGACCAATTTAAACCCTCAATTAAGATCGATTCTCAAGCTCATCAGACACAAAAATTGTAGTACTCTGAGTTATCTAACAAACACAACTTGAATCACTTGAAAATGTTATGAAATTAGTAAGTTATGGTCATTTTACTAAATATGCGCAAATTTGTCTCGCAGTGAATTCGGGATAGTGTCCCTGATTTTCGGCCAACTTATATGCTCGATCGAGACCGATTCTCAACCTCATCACACGAAAATTGTAGTACTATGAGTTACCTAATAAACACAATTTGAATCACTTGAAAATGTTTTGAAATGAGCAAGTTATGGTCATTTTACTAAAGTCGCACAAATCTATCTCGCAATGAAAACGGGATCATTTTACAAAGTAATGCGAGTTTACTTTATTTTTGTGATTGAAAATTTTTTCTGAAGTTTTCATGAGATTACTTTGTTTTTCTGAAAATTTCGCATTGTCGCATTAAATGATCCTTTTTGAAAGTTTGTTAACAAATGAAACAATCAATAGTGAAGAGAATAAACAACTTCAACAATAAAAGAAGTTAACAAAATGTTAACATATTTGCTGAAGTTAACAAAATGTTAACAATGTTAACTTCTTGAAATTTTTTACAAGATATAAATAACTCGAAAGCTTGTTTCAGAAGTGTTGGAGTCGAAATCTGAGACAAAGTGAATAATAGATCAAAGGGAAGATGCAAAACGGGGGAGAAAAATGTTGTTTGCGTTTTGCGTTTTGTACATGTTTTGCATTTTACAAGAGGGAAGATTTGAATGGGGAGATCACTGCGTTTCGATTTCGAAATGGGGAGAGAAAATTGTTGTTTGCTTATTTATATAGGTGGTGTGGGAAAGCAGTGGTGGTATGGAAATTAAAGTAGGTGGTGTGGGAGAGTATAATGATGTAAGACAATAGTTTTGGTGGTGTGGAGTAGTATTTTGCCTAAAGGAAAATGGGTTTGCTATTCTTTCCATTTCTCTTTGACAAATGGGACACAATGTAGCAGTCCTTCACATTCCAGCCTATCATAAGCTTTTTCCAAGTCTAACATTGAAATTGCATTCCCTCCATAGACTGGTCTATCAATAGAAAGGATAAATTCTTGGACTCACGTAGTTCCTTCATTCCACTAGTTGGTATTTCTCAGGCAACCAAGGACCAGCAACTAAACTCTTTGCTAGTATCAAACAAGCATTCGTCATTCATGACACTGAAAGGCACAATTTGTTTTGGTCATCAAAGTGGGTGTATGAAGTTATTAGTGGGTTCCATACTTTCCAAATTGTGAACTCATAGGCACATCCACCTTGCCCTGTATGTGAAACCTAGTATTGTTACACCTTTGAACACCATCATTTGACATGCTATTTTTGCTTCCTTTGTGAGATTGTCATTTTCAATTTTTGGGGGAATGGTTCTGCATCTTTATACAATTTTAGAGGGTTTGACATCACAGTTGTGCCACCTTCTTGCTATACTTGTAGTAATGTTCTGCATACTGACTCGTACAATCTTAGGAAGATGTTGCTTAACAGACTAATTGAGTGATTGAATGAATCTCTTCAGGTTCGGGATAAGCAAATGGTCTTGCCATGAGCTCATGCAATGTGCATCTTTCTCCTGAAGAGCGAGAAAAGGTTTGCCTTGAACTACATCATTTCCTCGGGCACACTAATTTAATTCCAGATTTGTTTGATCAATTGTCTGCAATTAGAGCTTTACATATTTAATATCTAATCTCAGAATCACTTGTATATATTTATCTTTTTATCTTGTTTAAAGTTTTTTTCCAAATACAGTCTCTAAAGTAGTCAGATATGCATGTCTGGAAAAATCAAATAAAAAGTTACTGTGAATTGCTTTTATGCAGGCCCTATCTATCAACAGATCTCTATCTAAAGCTAAGCAGGCAGCACAAAATGGTCATATTTCCTGTAGAGAATTGAGAGATTCAGTCAACCAAGCAATATATGAAGCTGGTGGTAAAATCGACAATGCAGAGGTAAGGTCTCAAATTTCTTCCTCTGTGTGGGTTTAAGTACACTTTCACATACAACTTAGACTTCAGTTAAACTTCTTGTTTCCTTTTGGAGAAAATTGAAACTAGCATAATGAACCAGGAGTTGGGGAGCATTACAACTAATCAGAAAGTGTTAAGAAACAAAATAAATAGCTTGAAGTTTGTTAAGGCTTTTTTTTTTATTTATTTATTTATTTATTTATAATAATATTGTCAAGGCTACTGCTGCTGGCATGATATGTGTAGTGACAGTGATTATGACATTAATAACAAAAGTAATATTGTGGACTCCTCATTCTTCATCTTCATCCCAAATGAGACCCTAATTACATGTTCAACTTTCTAATAAACCCACGGAGCATTGTTGGAACCACAAAGTTGGAAGTTCTTATGTATCAAGCATGATTATAACGTCCTTGACTTCACTCTAACCATTGGGTTTATTTTTATATTTCTTTTGTTAGTTAAATTTTTTATTTTTGATATCATTCTCTTGAAATTTGATGTCTTCGTGCAGAATGTGGACCAGGAGATTGGAAGCAGTCGAAGAGATCGACTGCAGTTGTATTGCATTGGTGGATGGATTGAAAAAGTCAGGTTAATTGACAACTTGGAATAAGTGTACGAGTGACAAGTCTATCTTCTATCAAGTGCTGGATTATTACTAGATGAAATCAATACCTCTCTCTTGGCATACTGTTTTGGAGTGGCTTTGAATAAAAATGCCTAATATGTGAGAGCTGCAGCAGACAAAGGTTTAATATCATTCTTTATTCAGGCTGTAATTTGAAGTCACTTCTGGCTAGGATGTGATTAGTCTTTATTTAGGATGTGATCGTCCCTCTGTAGCTTTCGGAAGTCGGGGAGAAAGAGATGCAAAGGCAGATTTGGCAACTTAACCCATAATGGAGCTGTAATCGGATCCGCTTTTAAACTAAATCCATAATGCCAACGCGAGTTGCGAGTAATATTTAGTATCATTTCATTTTCTTCGTGAATCTCATGATGAGGCTTCATTGACTTGAGCCTACGCGAGTTGCGAGTAATCTTATCTATAATGTCGATATTTGAGTGACGTTATTTCATCTAGTTTTCCCTTTTGTGGTTCTGCTTCACTTAGCACTTTTCGCGAATCTCGGGACGAGATTTCTTTTGAGTTGTATATATTGTAACACCCCTACTTTTTCAATGACAATAAATATTTATGTTCATAAAATTCAATTGAAAATTTGTATTTTAAAATCTTCTTTTGTTTGACAAGTCGCATTTTTCGAAATTCAGTTAACTTTCTTACCTTTCGAATCTCGGGACAAAATTCCAGTTAACGTGTGTATAATGTAATACCCCTAAATTTCATAAAACCAATTTATTTTATTTTGAATTAAATAAAATATAGTTACATTTAATTGAATTTAAATTTCAAAATTTAGGATTTTATTTAGTGTGTTTAGAGGGTGGGTGCCCTCAGAATTTTAGTGAGGGCGAATAGCCACCCACCATATATATATATATATAAAACCTTTTTCCTTCTTCTTTTCTCCTTCCTGCTCCACGTTCTCTTCTTTTCAATGGCGGCTGACGGGGAAAGGGGTTTGTGCGAGGGAAGAAATGGAGGGCGAGAGGTGGACGGTGGCGTGAGTGTGCTTGTTTGGGTTGACTGGTGGTGATAGCTTGATGTGGCGATTAGAAGGGTGAGTTTCATAATCTCCTCATCTTCAGATTGTTCTTTTAGTTTGAAATTTGTTTTGTTGTTGTTGTTGCTCCATGATCTGTGTACCCTTCCGAAACCCCATACACTCCTTGGGCTGTGATTATCGTTGTTGTTATTGAAACATCATCGAAACAAAGCTTCAACGGGTTGGTAGTGGCGTTCAACTTTTGCTTTACTTATAAACCTTCTTGTTCGGAATAGTGGGTCTGTCTATATAGTCTAATTGACTTGTATTGCATTGTGGGTATTTTTCTATTTAGTCAAATACAAAGAGTGGCAGTTTATGTCATTCAATGAACGAAAGTGGATGAAGATTTCTCTCCCCCTCGTCCATGTCAGCTTTTTGATTAAGTTGAACAATGAAATTGGTGTCACTTAGAGATACTACTTGGATTTCACTTCCTCAAAGCAGAGGCTGTCCTCCACAATTCTACAGGGCATATGTAACCATTTTTGTGAGAAAAACTGGTTTGCTAATTCTGTTTTACTTTGTATTGATTTGTTTGTTTATTATTATTAATAATTAACTTTTTGGAAGTAAAACTACTGAGATACACTTCGATAAAAGATAACATTTCATGAAACCCCAAATCTTGATATGAGTTAAGCTTATTGCACCAATTACAATTGTGTGTGTGTGTGTGCGCGCGCGTGTGTGTGTGGTCTAGAATCTATTCAAGGATGGAACTCCATAACCGACCTCCAAATTTATATTGTCTTACTATTTAACTAATCATCATGGCATCCACCTCCAACCTGGAAATTTTGTTGAGGTTTACACCTTGAGATGTGGTGGTAGGTTTTGGCATGAAGGCTTATACATTCCTAACTTAGTAGCCTAATTGAGGTTGTAGTCTTAGCTTTAATTTTGTTTAGTTCGGAAAATTGGTTCAATAGGGGTTGTGATTAGCTGTGAATATGTTGTTTGACCTCTATGCTCATTTCGGCTGGACTCTTACTTGTACATGAGTTTGTGTGAATTCCGTCATCTTTTGTATGTAGATTTCATTGCATACCACTATCTTGTTTAAAAATTACCATTGTACATCATAATCTATTGGTTAATATTTTAGTTATGATGTTATAGGATGGTGAGTGTGTGGTTCATGTTGTTGCCAACACTGAATGTGTGCATTTGAAATGATTCTATTTCCCTAAAAAATAATGGGTGGATTGATTTACTTATGAATGACAAAATGTCATCGTGGAAGAATTCTGAAATATCAAAAATAAATGATATTGATAAATTTTGATTTCTAAAAATTTAAATCACCTGGAATTGTATCACTTAGAACTACCACACCTCTTTTGTTTATTATTTCTCCTCTCTTATAGAGAAACTAAATAACCTGCGGGTTGTTTTGCGGAGGTAGGGCGCCTATTTCTTATAGAGAAACTAAAATAACCCTCGGGTTAGTCTTGCGAAAATGAGGTGAATTTTTATGCCTAAGATAGGCCTTGATATCTTTTCGTCAAAAATGTGACGTGAGTTTATGCGCATTGATAGCCCAAGAGTGACTTTTGTTACTCATATAGTTAGGAGTATCCGGTGATGCATGCTTGTATGTGATGTGTCCCCACTTGGGCATGGATGATGGAGTAGTCCTCCTTTATATGAGAGAGGCATACGGGCATGTATGTTCGGCACGGAGGTGGTGCGAATGTGGTATCGTCTAAGTGATCAATCTGTTAAAAGATAAACCAAATTCAAATAAAAATGAATAAATTACGTTTACATTGCTTCTAATATTTTTCATGCAGGATGACAAGTCCACTAATATTTCTGCATGTCAGACTTGCCATAGTCAACTTCTACAGTGTAAGTATGAGTAAATGCACATTTACTTGTTAGGATGATGACATGATTACCTCGTTGAGGAACTAAATTCTTTAAATTGTGTGTTTCTTGCATGACACATTTGCCTCATTGAGGAACTACCTATTGGTGTGGTTATTTATTGTTTGTGCTTAGCTTGATGTTATCGCGTGTGAATTTATTGATTTTGGGATGAAGATTACTCACACCAGCTTTATTGCTAACCCAAGTGACCTTCTGCTTCTTGGGTACATTTCTTTGGGAATGTAGCCGATTAGCCTTTCAGGTTTAGAGACTTTTGAGCAGCGTTACTGGAGTTACGCTAGTGGGGCTAGCAACGTCGAAATTTCCTGGTTAGAGTTTTATTTTAAATTTTAGTTTGTTTCTATTTTCTAAAATATGTTTTAGTGTTGCTGCTAAATGTGTTTGTTTTTATTGAATTTCACGTCCCGAGTTTTGGAGAAACGGATCATCCTACGTGGATTTTCGTTTTCTTCGAAAATAGGGGTGTGATAGCTGCTGTGTTTGAAGATTTCTTGTTATGAAGTTGTGTGATGGTGCTTTCTATGAGGACGTGTTGGTGTTCATGATACTAAATGAAGTTTTACTTTCATTAGCGACTTCTTGGTGAGTTTCCTTGAGTTTTCTTGTCTTAGCTTTGTTTTTTTGGTGAATTAGGCCTAGCCCCTAGGATATTGGTTTTATTTGCTTATTTATTGTATTTAGACATTTTCTAATTTTTTTCTTCTAATTTTTTTCTTTTAATTTTTTTCTAATTTGTAGTCTTAGCTTTAATTTTGTTTAGTTCGGAAAATTGGTTCAATAGGGGTTGTGATTAGCTGTGAATATGTTGTTTGACCTCTATGCTCATTTCGGCTGGACTCTTACTTGTACATGAGTTTGTGTGAATTCCGTCATCTTTTGTATGTAGATTTCATTGCATACCACTATCTTGTTTAAAAATTACCATTGTACATCATAATCTATTGGTTAATATTTTAGTTATGATGTTATAGGATGGTGAGTGTGTGGTTCATGTTGTTGCCAACACTGAATGTGTGCATTTGAAATGATTCTATTTCCCTAAAAAATAATGGGTGGATTGATTTACTTATGAATGACAAAATGTCATCGTGGAAGAATTCTGAAATATCAAAAATAAATGATATTGATAAATTTTGATTTCTAAAAATTTAAATCACCTGGAATTGTATCACTTAGAACTACCACACCTCTTTTGTTTATTATTTCTCCTCTCTTATAGAGAAACTAAATAACCTGCGGGTTGTTTTGCGGAGGTAGGGCGCCTATTTCTTATAGAGAAACTAAAATAACCCTCGGGTTAGTCTTGCGAAAATGAGGTGAATTTTTATGCCTAAGATAGGCCTTGATATCTTTTCGTCAAAAATGTGACGTGAGTTTATGCGCATTGATAGCCCAAGAGTGACTTTTGTTACTCATATAGTTAGGAGTATCCGGTGATGCATGCTTGTATGTGATGTGTCCCCACTTGGGCATGGATGATGGAGTAGTCCTCCTTTATATGAGAGAGGCATACGGGCATGTATGTTCGGCACGGAGGTGGTGCGAATGTGGTATCGTCTAAGTGATCAATCTGTTAAAAGATAAACCAAATTCAAATAAAAATGAATAAATTACGTTTACATTGCTTCTAATATTTTTCATGCAGGATGACAAGTCCACTAATATTTCTGCATGTCAGACTTGCCATAGTCAACTTCTACAGTGTAAGTATGAGTAAATGCACATTTACTTGTTAGGATGATGACATGATTACCTCGTTGAGGAACTAAATTCTTTAAATTGTGTGTTTCTTGCATGACACATTTGCCTCATTGAGGAACTACCTATTGGTGTGGTTATTTATTGTTTGTGCTTAGCTTGATGTTATCGCGTGTGAATTTATTGATTTTGGGATGAAGATTACTCACACCAGCTTTATTGCTAACCCAAGTGACCTTCTGCTTCTTGGGTACATTTCTTTGGGAATGTAGCCGATTAGCCTTTCAGGTTTAGAGACTTTTGAGCAGCGTTACTGGAGTTACGCTAGTGGGGCTAGCAACGTCGAAATTTCCTGGTTAGAGTTTTATTTTAAATTTTAGTTTGTTTCTATTTTCTAAAATATGTTTTAGTGTTGCTGCTAAATGTGTTTGTTTTTATTGAATTTCACGTCCCGAGTTTTGGAGAAACGGATCATCCTACGTGGATTTTCGTTTTCTTCGAAAATAGGGGTGTGATAGCTGCTGTGTTTGAAGATTTCTTGTTATGAAGTTGTGTGATGGTGCTTTCTATGAGGACGTGTTGGTGTTCATGATACTAAATGAAGTTTTACTTTCATTAGCGACTTCTTGGTGAGTTTCCTTGAGTTTTCTTGTCTTAGCTTTGTTTTTTTGGTGAATTAGGCCTAGCCCCTAGGATATTGGTTTTATTTGCTTATTTATTGTATTTAGACATTTTCTAATTTTTTTCTTTTAATTCTGGTAAAGTCATAATGTAACACCCCCCCCCCCCCCCCCCCCCCCCCAAAAAAAAAAAAAATTGTCACTTCCATTTTCAACAACCTTTGTATTTGGTAGGGGTGGGCAATGTCGGTTCGGTTCGGTTTTGAGTCCCAAATCGATTTCATTCGATTTGCCAAAAACCCAAACCGAAACCGAATTTTGTATTTGTAAACCGATGAATTCGGTTGAACCGAATTTCGGATCGGTTCGGTTCGGTTGGACCAAAATTTCAGGCTCAAGCATTTGAAAGACTTTCATTAAAACATGTCCAATTTTTTTACAGACCCAATTTTTAGCCCAAAATTGAAAACTTTGAGAGAATGAGGTGATTCAGTGCAACAGGGTGTACTGCAGTGCATTTGTTGCACTAATCAGGTATTGACACCTACCTGTTATTTAGTTATTTATATATATCTAATTAATCGGTCGGTTCAAAACCGTAAACCGATTTCGAACCGTTTATAATCGGTTCGGTTTGGTTTAAATTATTTTCTTTCTACTCATATTTCAGTTCGATTACCGAACCAAATTTGAAAACCGGTTTGGTCGGTTAACCGAATTTAAATCGGTTTTTGCCCACCCCTAGTATTTGGTTGCAACAATTCTAGTCAGCCTTGTTTGCTGACTTCTTTTGAGTCTTTACAATTTCACCCTTTCTATAAGTGGTGTTTGTGATTGTGTTTTAAAGAGTGGATAAAAAGTGTAAAAAAAATGCCAGCAAATATGGCTGGCTAGACTTACTCATTTGGTTGTGATTGCCAAAATGAATCTGACGCTTAAATTTTTTGTGACCAAAAGTTGAAAGCAGCACAAAGTTGCCTATTGAACGAATTGTGTCTGGAAGTTGTCTATTCAAGGAAAAGTGACGCCCCAGTATACATCCCAGACACTTTGGTCAAACGACAGACATCAATCGGAAGTGCTTGTGTTAATAGAAGTGGCAAGTGATTAGAAAAGTGAATAAATTTGTTCTGCAATAGAAGAGAAACGTATGTTTATGTCAAAATTTTGGTTGTTACGACTTTGTCAAATTTTGATTGTTAGCCAATGAAAACTAACTACATGGATTGGGAAATAATTATTGAATTGCTCTCTAGGATGATGGCGTGTGAGGCAACAGTTAAGTCCTGAACAAAAAGGAGCAAATGAAGAGCGATCTTCAACAGCAAGGCAAACCATGCTGCAATATTCTAGTTCCTGCTGATTCTTTCATTACTAGGGATTACAGTAAGTCTGAGATCTTTCACTTTCCCTCACGAAACCACATCCATGCCAAGGTCATAAAACAATATGCTAGTATAATGCCAAATATTGCTCAACACTTGGCAATCCTATAATCCACTAAATTCAATACAACAAAAGAATCAAATATATAAATCTAGAACAATCAAACATTTCTGTTGCCCCAAATTGCCTTCCATATCATTCAGCAGCAATGACGACTCTCGGAAAGAATTCAGGAGTACAATCTATACATCCCAAGTATCATACAAAATACAAACCACTCCAACCCCCGGATGAATGGCATCTAGACTGAGGGGGTAACGAAACAAAAGGGCAAGGCAAAAACTAGAACAACAAGGACACTGTAACCAATCTACTAGTATATGTGACATTTCTAATCAAGCACAGTTGCTGCCACTACAACATCTAGTCAAGCAAAGTAGCTGTTGTATGATAGAACTCAAGGGACACACATCTAAGTACATTTGAAGCCACCACAAACCGAGAGAACGATGATAAGAATCAAAGCGACAAGAATACCCAACACAATCAGCTTTATCTTCATATTCTGCAGCCACATCTTTCTTCTCATTTTGGTTCCCTGTTGCCGAAAATCTTGAGCCTGAAAAGAGTAAAGCATTCATACACATCATCAACACAAGGCCCACAGAAAATAGAAACATAAATTTAAAAACCAAAAAAAAAAAAAAAAAAACAAAAGAAAACCAAATTAACATTGAAAAAACACATTCAATCTGGGTGGCGACCACCCTTATTTTTTATTCCCCAATTCTAATTGTCGAGGAAACCAGCGAGGGAGGGAGGGAGGACCCTCCATCCCCCTCGCGATACATGCAAGGGATAGGATGCACGCATCGCGAGGGGGATGGAGGGTCCCCCTCCCTCCCTCGCTGTTTTCCTTGCTGGTTTCCTTGCCAGTTAGCCAAGTTCTTTTTTATTTCATGGGGACAAAACTAAAAGTCTTCTGTTATGACATGACCACATGGCAGCCATCATATTTTGGTTACAGTGGCCGTTTTAGATAAGCTTTATTGATGTTGTGACAGAAATAAAACTAAGATCTGCTGCATCTTTATTTTCCAATTAATTTTAAGCAATCTACCGCAAACGCATAACTGTGACCATCATCATAATCCATCCCTTCCCCCCTCTTCTCTCCCCCACCCCTTTGCCTTAACTACATACTCCAAAGGAAGGATCTCTACCAGACTTAAATAGAAATCTGTTCTGAGAGAATTACAAAAGGAGACTAAATAGCAAAATAAAATTTTAAAAAAAAAAGTATATGCCGCCACTAACCTGAGAGCGGAGATTCTCTGTTTTGTCCACCAAGAGCTCTATTTTCTCACCACGGTCAAGAACCTACATGAGGATGCAATATTACACTAGTTATTGATTAATAGGGAAAAAATTCATGTCATTCAGTAGATCAATATTATTTTTAAGAATTTTGAAATGTGTAAGCATTGGCAAAACAAGTTATCCAAGGAGCATTGATTTGAGAAGGTAAATACACGAAAGAGACCAATCACCCTCATTTTACCTTTTCAATGTTTTCCATCATCACTCCTTTCACTTCAGAAACCTGAGCCTTCACCTTCGCAAGCTTGCTAATCTCCTCTGGATGATCCACGCAATACTGCATATGCTCCTTCAGTTTTGACCTAAAAAATCAAAAGATATCCTTAAAACTGTTACCCTAAAATACAAAAAGAAGAGCATCCCACCAAAGTTGCACAAGAAATTTACCCAAACTCCTTGTTCAGACTATTGGCAACAGCTGTTGCGGCTTTCCCACCTCCATATCTCTTGTTGAAATCATCCTTAACACGCTCCAAGAAAGCAATCGGAACTTGCCTTCCAGCCGACTCAACTGCAACTACACAGTAGGCTGCAGCACAAATAATAAAGAGACAATCAAAATGATGGTTCCACCTTTTTTTGGCAGTGAACATTGCATCCATCAGTTTAACAGTACTTCATTCAAAAGCAAGTGGAGGACAACACCAAATAGTAAAAGGTTTATATAAGCAGTCAAGCAAAACAAGACATGAAGCATGAATTTATTGAAAAATGGCGAAAAACAAAAATAATGCATTAAAACCCCTTCCCCCGCCGATGGGACTTATTTATAACCAAAAAGAAAGACATGAATATCAACATTTATTTGCACATTCATCAAAACAAGACAAATAATCTTGAAACTAGAACCTCCCTCTGACAACTTTTGACATTATCCTAGAACTTAAAAATATACAGCATCTCCAGCCTACAAAAAAAAATGATAAAATAGGAAGATATGAATAAATGAAACAATTTGAAAATTTCATGAGAAATCAACATACGCCAGTCGCCAGATGATTTCCAAATATAACAGAAACAAAATACAGTTTTAAAATAAACAAAATAAGAATGTCATAAAGCACAAACAAAACATGTTTCTCTTGCCAAAATAACATCAAGCCGCTCAGCGAAATTATAAAATTACTAAACAAACCAAATATTCAAGACAACTTGGTTGCAAGAATGGGGGTCAATACGGGGGAGGGGTTTGTAATTGCATAAAGAAAAGCATTTAGGGATTTTAGTTTGTCCCACAGAATATATCATCTAACATAAACATTCTTCATGGCGTTTCTAAATCACTTTTGACGCCTCGCAGAAGTATGACAAGTAAGAATAGAAATTTATGAAAAGGATCAAATGAGACGCGCATGCATCAGAAGCGAATAAATACTTCAAGGCGATTCTTATGCATAGGGCACGCAAACAAAACATCAATCAAGGTATGCCAATATAAAGTGGAAATTTATTGAAGCACAAAGTCACACGACAGCAAAAAGGCTAATCAAAGCTATCTAAAATTTGTAGTATATCAAAAAACTACTTAGGCAGTCACTGTGCCAGAAACTTCATTAGTTTCAAGCAATATTCTGCATAGCAATTTACTACAGGCTCCAAGGGGCAGGCAAGTTTCCATGGACTGGCACCTGCGGTTGACTCAGATATGGAGCCCACGGTTGACTCACTGAACCCTCAAAACCCAACAGGAAATTAAATAGTACAGAAAGGGAAAGGGAGAAAAATAAATTTGATTATATCAAGAACACTCCACATCCAAAGTAGCTAAGTATAGTTAAAAACACTAAGCAGGCAGACAAAAGTTTTAAGTAAACACATAAAACATTCTCATGAACTAACTGAGACAATACATGAATTATAACAAAAAAGCTGTTGCCACAGCAATATACGAACAGTGTGAACCAAAGAAAAATATAACATAAATATCATTTGACATCCTACTTCCCGTCCTTGTATTTGCATCATACAACCTAATAGGAATTCATATCCCATGATATCTTCTCAAAGGCACGAAGTAGTATAATCTGATATGGTAAAAAGGATTTGGCGATATACTAAAACTACACAAAACAACAAAAGTATTCGAAACAGCAGTACACTCTGAGCATCGATAAGATAAAAGGAACAATTACGACTCATCAAAGAAATACCATTTCCACATTTCCAAATCTGAGTACCTTCCAAAGCAATCACTCCTTTCGTCAAGGGAAAAGTCCAAATCATCATCATTTCCGTCGAGTAACATTCAATTAGGCTACCCAATCAGAAACAGTAAAAACGATGACTTCGTAGTTTTTTTTTTCTACTGATCAAGAAACAGATCTAACCTTCACAACATAGATAATATTCAAAAATAAACACCGATCTGAAATCTGAACCAATAACAACCGCATTACCTACAACTTCATCTCTCAGATCACCGATCGTTCAGAATCAAAGAGATCACAACAAAACCACGAGATCCAATCAATTGAAACAAATTTCGTAACAAAACGAGAGAAAAGATCGTTAAAACCCTAATCAGATCAAACAAAGATGCAGCCAGATCGACGCGATAACAAATAAGTAGATCGGCATATCGGAGGAAAAAAGAGAATGAAAGCAAAGCTTACTGAAGCCGTCTTCGACAAGGTAATTGAAGGTGTGACTATCGCAGTTGTAGGTGAACTTGTTGTTGCTGGCGGGGAGCTTTTGAAGGCATTGAGAGGCGATACTCGTGAAATTCCCTGTGAATTCGGTGTACTCGGCCAGGATCACCGTTCCTCTCGCAACAAAACTGTAGATCAGAGTCTGCTGTCCCATCTTCTT
Source organism: Berberis vulgaris (assembly GCA_963556465.1). Taxonomy (NCBI): domain Eukaryota; kingdom Viridiplantae; phylum Streptophyta; class Magnoliopsida; order Ranunculales; family Berberidaceae; genus Berberis; species Berberis vulgaris. The sequence continues at coordinate 53,674,676 of OY747136.1, read as the reverse complement.
CTTTCACAAACCCTAACCCTAACCCTAACCCTAACCTAGAAGAAGTTGCAGAGATAGGGAAGGAAAGAGAGAGATCGAACGATCGATCAAAAACGAAAGATCGACTGGTTTGGTTGGGCGAGGTTAGGTTTTGGTTCTCTCTTTCTCTCGCTCTCCGGGTCTTAAAAATGGGGCGAGAGATTGAAATTTACGAGAGTATCTTTTTCATTTTATTTATAGAGAGCGTACAACAGAGAATAGTTTGCTTCGACGGGAAGACAAGACAGAGAAGGCTCTCTCTATTTCTCTGTCACTTGGTTTGAAATGACACCTCCGTATGTAGGGAAAATATCGAGAGTGCCACTGGATTCGCTCTTGAAAGATTTGAGATTAGCCGCGTTGAGCCCTTTTTAAGACAGAAATTCAAATGGGACTGATTCCCATGTTCTAGAGAGATCTATCTACACATTCATTTCATACGCAATGTCTGAAAGGGTGTATTTTGGAATAGTAGCCATTCCTGATCCTGACCCCTTTTTTTAGGTCAAATATTTTAGAAATGATTAATTTCAGGCCTCTGATAGATAGATTTTGCAATCAAAATTTGGGAGAGGGATCAAATGGTTTTACTTAATTTAGGGAGTTCGGATAAATTTGAATCATATCCGAAATTAAAAAAAAAACACATTTTAACACACTTAATTAGCCAATTATGAGAGTTATAATAGCATCATTAAGCTGATAGTGTATAGCATTACATGAAAGTAATGTACAAAAAAAAAAGAAAACACGTTTCTATACAAAATAAATGAGGATCACGATTTTAAAGGTATTTATTTATATTGAATTTTCCATTGACACCAATGTAATAGAGAATTTAAGGTTTAAGTTTAACTAACATATATATTATACAAATTAACAATACGGAAACACAAGAGCTAGATTAGGGCATGGATCATAGGACATTTGCTTAGGCACGGGACAAGTGTTTGGGCTCAGGGCGGTATGCTTGCACTTTGCACACATGGGGAATCTTCAAAAAGTTTTTTCAAATATGTACCATGTATAGATCTAGATCAAAAACAAACAGAGTAGTAGCAAAGTAATCTATAATTGATGGATGTTCTTAATCTATTTCATTAATCTTCTTGGATAAGGGTCCCCATTAGTTGCTACAGCTTGGTGAGGTGATTGGCTCAATGCCACCAAATTACCATAACAGTCATCTCAAATGGAGGGAGATGGATCTCACCATTACCAATTTAAAATGAAGTAAATATTAGATAATTATAGGGGTGCTATTGTCATTTTATATCAACTTTGGGTTGTTGTCTAGTCTCCCTATGGAGGACGTAGTTTCGCATAGGAGCTTTGAAGGTTGAACGGCTTTGCCTACAAGTTGTTATACCATTTTATTTTATTGATGCTGACCTCCAGGAGATTTATTCTTACATAAGATAAGATCAAATACCACCGCGATGCGTCCCTTTGACTTCAACTAACTCCGGCTTTGTTTATCCCAAGTCTTAATTGCCAACACTATATCACTCTTGCTGGGGAGCGAGGGAGAGAGAGCGAGGGCAAGCCCAACACCGTCCATCATTATCGAAATGTGCAAGTTGTACAGTGTATATAAATTTTGGTTCCTACCCAACCAATAGTATATTTAACATCCCATGTAACTCGAATCGTAACGATCATTCGTAATAGTTATCTCACTTTCATTAAGGTAGCTAGTATAAAGTTTACTATATTGATGGCCGATGGTTGTGATTGGAAAGAAAGATGGTGAATGACCAAGACGGTTTCTAAAGCTAAAACTATCCATGTTTATCCATATGGATGTTCCAACCATACGGATAAACTCTATTCATCGTTTAAAGATTTATCTTTGCCATCCATACATAATTTTAGGGGTGGGCATCCCATCCCGCGATCTCGTTTCCGTCCCGATCCCGATCCCGTTCCGTCCCGATTTTTTCGGGTCTTAATGGGATTGAAGTCTTGCTAATGCAGCGACAGAGTTAACATGGTTTACGGTAACACACACAGCAATTATTCATCAAGATGTGTTGACTATTCATCTTACTGAACAACTCTTATGAAGACAAGATCAATTTTCTAGAGTAATCTAGCCTCCATATAGATATCTAGATGATACCAGATTGGTCATGGACATTGGGTTTCTTCTCATTTTCTTGTTGTTCCCTGGTACTATACATATTTTCTGCCTTTCTTCTACGTCTCCTGCTCGATTAGTGTATTTGTCAATTGTCAAGCACCTTATATATACATCAGTTTGAAGTTTCAGTCCTTTGACATCCCAACTCCATTTCCAACCATATTCAAAGATGATTTGAAAGGTATCGAAGATACAAATTGAAACATTTTACAGTATTCTCCAAAGTACACCAACTAATAGCCATTAATACATGAGTTGTAGTTGAACTACTTTTTTGAATGTGTACTGTTCCAGGATTCAAAATGAACAACCATATATACTGTGATTTGGAAATTGTATAAGTTGTACTGACCATCACCATACATGGTGAATCACAACTCATTTTGTAAATTTTGGCTTTCTGGCTGGCGGTGCATCTATTGATTTTATTTTGTAAGTTTTGAAAAATATGGGATACACATATACCTGACCCAGAACACAGATTGATTCCTTATTCTCTGCGTCTGCCATTTTTGTTGCTCTAAATGACTAATCCAAATCAAATTCATTTTGATAAGCTCTTCTTTCAAAAAAATAAAAAATAAAAAAACTATGAACAAAAAGTCTCCAGTCCCATATTGTTTTCTACCAAAATGTCTTTTGATAGATTTTGTAAAACAATTTCAAAACTGTATTTTAGTATCCTAATATTTTGGTTTGTCCTTTTAAACTCCCAAGTCTTGGACATTGATGGGAGTTTTGAATTTTTGTTAAAAAAAAAGTCTAGAGTACAGGGAACCAGGAGGAAGACGAGGTTCTCAGTTGATATTATCATTTGAAATCATTGGAACTGGTCAATATTAAGCAAATTGCCTGATCAGGTGTATTGTGAAATTCGCTTGTTAGTTAAAGAGGGCAGCAGTTCCAGGCCAGCAGACTGCAGTCTAGCAGTTCCAACAGACTGCTCAGACTCAGACTGCAAGTAAAGAAGATTGGCACGCTGATCCCGTCCCGTCCCGATCCCGTATGAACGGGATGGGATAGGGATGGGTATATCTCGTCCCATCCCGTCCCGTGCCCACCCCTACATAATTTTAAGTAAGTGTGCAGTTTTTTAAGAGTGGCACAACCAGTAATGGCCTTTTTTAATCATGGCTAGTTGCCCCCTAACCATGTCTTGCCACCACCAACCCATTATCCTTTCAATGTTTATAATTTACTATTTCAACTTTAATTTTAATTTTATTATTTCGACCGTTCGTCAAAAAGGTGTTACACACAATGTATATGTAAAATTGTATGGTTGAGTTTTCCCTAAAACAAAATAGTACAAATAATAGATTATCATTATTACTTGGTAATAATAATCGCCAATCATTGTATCTTTTGACATTTACAATATGTGTTCGCTACATTTTGCGCGGCGGTTGAGCTTGTTTTGATAGTGTAGTACATTCATAATTGACTTGACTTATTTAATCAATGTGCAATTGTTGTAGGGGTTTGTAAAAGGATAAATCATTCTTCTTTGCAAAGTTTTGTTCATTCATCTCTCATATTACCTTCTAGTGACCCTCTTGCTAATTAAGAATGTGTTGTACCGAGAAAACTCCATTTTTTTCAACCAATAGAAAAGGATGATGAAACTCGTCTGAGGCACGTTGAACACACTGAGGACATCATCACGTTGTGTACTGCTACAATCTAATTCCAAAAGAATAAAAAAGGTCAACACCATTCTCATGGGGGTTCACGTAAAGGAAGACATTACATTGAGTATATCCAAGGAATGGGTTTTTCGTGAAAAATTTTCATTAAAAATTTTGTTTTTTGAATTACGAAAAGAAAAATGGCGAAATACAAATTCCTATTTTTCGAGGAGTTTTTTCATGACTTTTCGTCATTTTTATTAATTTCGACCCAAAACCAAATTTTCAGAAATTCAGTCAAAATTTTTCGATGCAGTGCTCTACTCTACGAATCTTCCTCCCCCCCCCCCCCCCCCCCCCTTTCCCCACTTAGCTACTCTATCAATCGATCTCTTTCAATCTTTCCCAACCTCACCTCCATCATTTTCTCAATCGATCGGGATCAAAGATCTGGTCCTCCTCCATGTTTTCCCACTTTGTCATTCTCTCAATCGATGTTTTTCCCAACCTTGCCTCCATCCTCATACAAAACCCACAACAAGAAATGAACCCAAGAAGAAGAAGGGATAAAGACTATTGTGTTGTTATGTTTGTTGTGAAGTTTTCTCAGTATTATTTTTTTTTTTTTGAAAAAGTTAAAAATGGGAAAAGGAAAGGTGAGGAGGGAGGATGTAGCAAGCCATCTCGATCGATAAACACCATATTTTTTTTATTAGTTTTAGCAGTTATTTATTTACTCCAATCCGATCCAAACCAATTAACCAAAGCTACCTGCCCATGACTATATCTCATATCAAAACAATTGATGATAATTGGTGAAAATGGAAGTGTACTAGTGACTCAAGTGGCAGAAACCAAGCACTTCTATAAAGCATATTCTTTCTTGCGATGTATCTTCATCATCATTGATGATACATCAAATAAGACCATCATCACAGCCGCACACGCGACAAACATCGTCCATCACAATGATCATATATCCCAAAACCAGGCCAATTTATAAAGCCCAGAAAAGGGCAAATCCAGTCACGAGAGGCCAAGTAGGGTCCGTCAGTAGAAAAGGGCAAATCCAGACCCAATAAAGTTCTCCCGTAAATAGGAGGAATGTTACAAAGAAAAAAAACTCGTGGAGGGAGTTACGCCTCCAAGGATGTATCTTCATAAAAAAGGAGATAACGTCTCCCATCGTTGCGCCTCACATGCTTATATCATGCAGGGAATTAACAACGACCATTATATAAGGTAAATGGAACATTCGACAAAGGTATGCAACTTTAACTGAGTTTTGTCCAGATTTATCTCCATCTCTAACTGAGTTACTGACTTAAGCATCAAAGTGCCTTCAGCCACCAAAAGGTGGTATTTGGCAAGTTGACATTTGTTTTGCAGGTCATACTTACGGAAAATTGGATTTTGGACGCATTAGTTTGTCGCCATCCGTGGGAAACGACAATTTCCATTCAAGAAGAGAGTATGTAGTATGAAATTTTCTCAGGTCTAATCAACGATTAAAAAGCTTTTAAAATAAATGGAATATTCTACAATCCCTCAACCAAGCAACGATCAAAACAATCCTCCAACTAATGAAATTGCATTGCCGACACTGCACGATTCTAATCCAACGACAACCATCAGGCCAATCGCGCCCGACAACAGGGAGCCACCACACGTAATAGCCCAAACATCCCAAACATCGAGTGGCACCGCCATGGACTCTCAGGTGGATCTACTCATGGCCTAGATGGATCATATGATCAAAATGGTGAAAAAACTCACCCAAAAGCGTACTCAATCCGCCAACCTTGTCCAAGCACCGCCCCAACAAAACTCTGCCAACTAAGTCCGAGGAAGTAATAAAGTTCCCATAGAACCTCAGCAAGTGAATCTCGAAAAGGAGCGAACCACCAGAAGATGCCCCCCCCCCCCACAGAATGATGGGACTCCTGCTAAAATCCCATTCAGAATCGGGGTCACGGATCCTAACGTGCTGTATGAATTGGTCAGATCACCATTCTCCGACGCACTCATGGCGATTGCTATGTCAAAAAAGTTCACCCCACCAAAGTTTGAAGCATATGATGACACCATCGATCCGACAGACGACCTAAGACACTTCCACCACATGATGGCGTTGAAAGAAAGCACATAATCCATTCTATGTCGAACATTTCTGACGAGTCTCACTTCCACAACGATGAGTTGGTTCAACAACCTACCACCAAGGTCAATAGACTCCTTCCAAGCGTTAGCTACTGCCTTCATCACAAGATCCATCGACAGTCAACGGATGAGGAAGGGACCACACTACCTGTTTCACATCAAACAAAAGCCCGAGGAGACAATAAAGGGATACGTCACTCATTTTACTAACGAGTTGACAATGATCGATGGTTGCAGTGATGACACGGCCATTACCACTTTTACCTTTGGATTAAAGAGGGGACCATTTTTTAATTCTCTAAATCTAGACCCTCCAAAGAATATGACGACTCTATTGAAGACCGCCCAGAAACACATTAGTCACGAGGAAATGGTGGCCGCTAGAAATAAGAATGAATCCTAGAGGGAAGGCTAGTCAAGGAGACGAAAAATGAGAGAAGAAAGAAGGAGAGATGACAGACCCCGGGAGGAGAACGTTCAGCCAAAGAGACATCAGACCAATGGGAGATCCAAATTCAACCAGCAAGAGCCCGAAGAACTGCAATCAGCAAGGTTCAGGCACGAACGGGTAACAAGTGTGGTAAAAAGCCGTATAAACCATACACAACCTTGAAAACAAGTCAGGCGAACATAATGAAGTCTTTGGCGAAGACGTCAATTGGCCGCTCAAAATGAGAGGAGATCCAGAAGGACGAGATAAGAGCAAGTAATGCCCTTTCCACACGGGTCACGGACACGACATCGAAGACGACTACAGTCTGAAAGACGAAATTGAGCACTAGGTTCAAAGAGGACGAATCAACGAATTCATCGGGCTACCAGATAAGTAGCCCAAAGGGAATAGAAGGTGGATACCACTGCAGAATCGAAAGAGCAGCCCAGAGAACTAATATACGCCCTACACGACATAGCTGGAGGAAGCAAACAATCAAGTCAACCAAGTAGACGATCAATAACACCTCCCACTCGAGCTGATCTATACCGAAGTATGAGCACCAATGCCATCAAACTAGATCAGAAAAACCACTATGACAACTCACAATGAGAAACACGAAGAAATTTGCACCTCAAGCGGGGACCAATCAACTGATATAATCTGAAGCCCTTACTGATAGACACAAGCTTGATCCACATTATCCATGACAAGGCAAAAAACGCCTCATCCATTACCAACAACGAAACTTCATTGCTTTTGAAAAATGTACGAGACTCATCGACAGAAGAAATTGTGGACAAAAAAAACTCTATACGCAATTATAAAATTAGATGAAGGCGTCTAATTACAAAGGAGATAGAAAATACATTGCAATTTAGAATCAAATTTGGAAGATAAGTACCAATAAAGCAATACCAAGTAAGGAGGTCGCTTACAGTTTCATGTAGGTTACTTAATTGAAGGTGGCTTTGTATGATATAATGCAACTCACACATTACGCAAAAATAATAAAGGAGAAGAAGAAGTCACAATAAAAATAAATTTCAATCCTTTTAGTGATATTGGCTTAAAATGACTCATTTTGGGTTTTACTACCGGTTTGGGACTTAGTTAAGTTTTATATAGTTAAAATTTCCATAGAAAGAATTTGCAAAGAATTCCTCAATGCGGTCGGTCTCTATTGAGCACAATATACTTCAATCAATTTGCACACTCTTTGGCATGCTCCCAAATAATTAAATGCCCTAGATATTAGAAGAGTGAAGGATGCGAGTATGGCTATATTGGCTAAGTGCATCTGGAGATAAGAGGTCAGTTATTAAAGAGAAACATGGTTTAAAAGATCAGATGTGGTTCAAAAAGAATCAAAGCTTCCTTATGGGTGTGCTATTTGGAGATTGATCATGAATACCTACAATCAATTCCCTCATCCAGAGTGAGCAAGGGTAGAATATATTTCTGGAAGGATGAGTGGATCTATTTCCAAGCTCTTGAACTAAAATTTAATCAAGTATTTCTAATTTGTAGAAACAAAGGGGCCTATCTCAGGTTTTTGTGTGATAAATGGCCAATCCACCAATTTAAACTTAGCTTTTAAAAAGGGCTCAAAGAGTCAAATATTAGCAAAATGATTCAGCTCCATAATATCTTGGAAGTAATTACATGCAATCATCTAATTTTTTAATTGCATATAGAGTTTTTTTTGTCCACAATTTCTTCTGCCGATGAGTCTCGTACCTTTTTCCAAAGCAATGAAGTTACCGTATTGGACAAAATCCATGGAAAATGAAATTGATGTTCTAGATAATATTCACAAATCTTCGTCAACAACAACTCACAAAGATTTGCAAACGTTTGTTATTCTTGTGGGTTGGATTTAATAATGAGCCTCAACTTTATAGAAGAATTGGAGTTTGAAAATGACACATCTCCCGGTATGGGGTGTGATGATAAATCAAAATAGACAATCATCACTATCGTACACGTGGCAGAAATCGTCCATCACAAGGATCAATTATCCCAAAACCAGGCCAGCTCATAAAGACCAAAGAGCAAGACCAATCATAAAAGCCCAAACATGGCCCGTCAAAAGAAGTCATAATTAAGGCCCAAATCTAAGCCCGAGCAAGTTCTCTCATAAACAAGAGTAATGCAGCATAAGAAAAGAGTCATGGAGGGAGTTACGCCTCCATGGATGCATCTTCATAAAGGAGGAAACTATTACAAATAACATCTTCTTCAGTTGCGCCTCACATGCTTAAGTCACGTAAGGAATTAACAGCGACCATTATATAAGGTAAAGGGAACAATCGACAAAGGTATGCAACTTTAACTGAGTTTTGTCCAGATTTACTTCCTTCTCCAACAGAGTTGCTGGCTTAAGCATCGGAGTGCCTTCGGCCACCAAAAAGGTGGTTCTTGGTAGACTAACATCTGTTTTGCATGTCAAACTTACAGGAGGACAAGATTTGGACACATCAGGGTGCACTCAAAGAATTGAGAAATGTCTTATAGTACTGGTTCGTGAAAGGTTTTAACATAGAAAATGTTGGGACACACCTCTACATGGTACTTGTTCGGGTGAACCACACCTCTCAGCTCCTTAATTAGGATTTTCCTTTTATATTATAGAAGATATCTCATTGAAATTTAGAAGAAGGACACTAATACTCATACTTCTAAGGTTGTGTATAAGACTACTAGATTAATATTTTTGCATAGAGCAATATGAAAATATGAATCAACTAACCTTTTGAGACCTATTTGTAATGAAAGTTTTGATTTAATATTCTTATGTATAATTGTATGTGTGTGTGTGATTTAGCAACGTATCTTACAATTATTACAATGTAAGTTTTCAGAACTATGAACTTTTCAGCTTTGTCGAAGGACTTTGAAACATTTATTTTAGTGTTTCCTCTCAGATAAATGCTAGTGATGATCGGTCAGCATCAACAACCGAGGGAAAAATTCTTGATGTCATGCAGATGAACTCTATTATGATAGATGGAAAACCTAAGTCTAAGTGTTTGGTGAGTTCTATTTTACAAATTCTCATAGAATTGTGTAGTAAGTGCGTAAAACTGGAATGTTTCTTTAGGTAATTGATGAATTGGTAAAGAGAAGGGTGCTATGGAAGTCATTCTAAAGATGGTTTGAAACATTTTCATCTTGCATATTTGTGTAAAAGAATGGATCATTGATGAGATTTTTCTTTCAATTTGTACTTATTTCATTATTCTCATTGTTTTACATCCTCTCAATGATGGTTTTTTGAGTTTGACACTCATTAGCTTATATCTATTAGAGTTTTTTTACTCATTTTGAAAACTATTTGAATATAACCCTCATTTTCTGACGTAACCATTAAGTCCACGTCGTTGATCGGTCAAGATTAATTTTCAGACCATTTTGCCCTTTCCTTAGATTAAACTAAGGAACATGATTTCGCCTAAATCACAAAATTATTTTTTGTAGAAGCTCCTCCTCCATGCCACACACCTCCTTCCTCCTCGTGACGATGTCCTTCATCCCTGCTGCAAACGAATACTTGGCCAATTTGAGAAAACCATGTGGGTGAAAATCGAAAACGGGGAAGAAGCACAATTCGTCAAAAAGATATGAGAGGCCAATTTGGCAAGAAACCAATCTTATTCTAAAACCGTCTTCAAATACGCCACCGCCACCAATTTGGCAACTCCTCCAACTGCTCCTCCGTGCAAAGAACCGTACACATTCTGCAGTGCAATTCGTTCAATACGAAAATCAAAATAAACAAAGATTAAATGAAATCAAAAGTTTTACACAAATTGGTGGGTTGACAGTGATGTAGGTGAAATCAAAATAAACAAAGCTTAAGGAAAGATTTACATGGCCTGTGTTAAGGAAGGTGTTTTGTTTTTTCTTGAAGCTTACTTGTTAAGTTTGAGTGAAACTCTAGCCCATGGTTACTGGAGATGGTTTTCTTTCTTTATCTCTCTCATACAATATCACATAGATGATGTCAAGTTGTGAATGAGGGATGTGTAGGTTAAGGACCAGGCGTAGGTTAAGAGTAGAGCAAAACAAGGTCTGACTAATACAATGTTCTACTTAGTTTGCAATCCCCACCCTTTGGTTTTCATAGATTCAAACCTTTTTTTTCTTTTCTACTTTCTTCCATATAACAAAGATGGTTAAACATGGGGGTGGGCTCAAGTGACTGAGAAGCTCAGCGCAAACAGAGAATGATGAGAAGAAGAAAGGAGATGCACTTTTGTTGCATTTTTATGACCATTCAATGACGTAGAGATCTAGAAAAATAATCATGGTCCTTAGATGAAATTTAGATATTCTTAGATTTGGCATGTGCAATGCACATGTTGTCTCATGTGAAGATAATTTTGTATTTTGAAAGAGTTGAACAAGTCAAGGGTGGTCAACGTAGTTGACTGTTACAGTTTGGAATTAGATCAAATTAGTTTTCTAAATGAGTGTCGAACTCAATTAGGCATAAATTAATAAGGGCCAAACTCCAAAAAACCCATTTTTTCACTACAAAAATAGGCAATACATTAATAGCTGAAAAGAGGAAAACAAATAAGGGGACCAAGTGACTGAGCAGGTCACAACTTCCTATCATGAGTTCTACATTGAATGTTGAATTAATTGTCGACATGTTGGAAACACCATGGAGTTCTAATTATGCAGTCAGAACAAAAGGACAGACAAAATATTGAAGTATAATAGTTAATCTCACAAAGTTTGGAATGAATACATAACATTTCTCTTCCATGCTTAGTAAAAGGTGATGGAGGTGGGACTGGTATTTTGTTTTGGAAAATTTCTAGAGAGTCGGGCCCCTAGCGCCAGGGAGGTTGTGTGTGTGTGTGTTTGTGTTCGATTGGTGGATTATGAGGATCTCTAATCGAGGCTCCCTAGCGCAGGCCTGGTGTGCCTAGCTTGGCTATCTACACCGACTGTTTGTTTTGAAATCCAATCGGTTTGTGGCAAAAATGGTGATAGCCAAATGGCCCTTGCACCGACAATTATATTTGTTACCTTATATAATTTTCAATTTTTTTTCATATGAATCTCAAACATTTATTATACAAGAAAAAACCCTTGAATAATGGGGTTTATTAAGGAGACAAGGATGGGGATTCCCTTATAAAATAACCATGGAATGGGGATGCCAGGTGGTCTCAAGGGTGCCAATTTTAACTGAGGCCTGGGATGGGGGATGCAAAATCCGCCTCGCCTTGCTTTGTTGCCATCCCTACACACACGACTTTGGACTTGAAAGGGTGAGCCACACAAGTCCTCTTAAGGGAGATTTGAATCATGTAAAGACAGGGTAAATGAACCTGGTTCTGGTTCGAAATAGAAAATGACAGATGAAATTTGCATATAGAAGGAAGAGAAGGAACGAGTAGGAAAGTGGATGCTTTGATGGACTTATTGGGCTTGGAGTTGGGGGCTATGAAGGAGTAAATGGTAAAGTCTGCAGGTCTGATGACAAAGGTCCGTTATCTCTAGTGCACAATGAAATCGAAGATATGAATGATGATGAGATTGAGGCAGGGAAAGTGAGTGGTAATAAATAGGTTTAAAAAGTCGATAAGAATAAGACCGCTTAGTAATTAATTTTTTATATGCTTAGTTTGCCATAGAGGAGTGTACGTGTATACATTATGTGCAAGTTTTACACTCATCTAGGCCAGTAAAGCTAAATTGAATTTTATAACAAACGAATGTCTAGTAAGTTGTAACATGTGAATTAAATTGGCAGAAGCAAATAATTAAAATTCACTAACATAGAAGATTCTTAAAACCAATAAATATCCAAGAGAAGAGAGGGAGAATCTCCCTTTAGAAGACTCACGTGGAAGAATGAAACCCTATGTATTTTATTTTTGGGTTTCCAAATGTTTTATTTCATTATAATTGATGAAATTTTGGTAATTAAAAAAAGTGCAAAACAATTATTGTGTTTTGCTATGTCATGCAAGACAAAATATGCATGGGAGACGCATAAAATTAACTCTGTATGTGAACAAGAAACTGATATTTTAAACACGAGGATGTCTCAAACAAAGACTGCTGGAGGCCACAAACATTTCCCATTTGCTATTCTTTTATTAATTTGTTAAACCATATTGCACTTTCCAGGTTGAAAAGCATAAGCTTATCCGTGAAAGCATCAATAGATCTATGCAAGTATTCGAATGGACATGAGCACCCAAGCTTTCCCCAGGGAAGGGAGTGGCCGAGAACTTTCTACAGGTATGAAACTAGAAAATGATAATTCGGATCCAAAGGCTTCGAAAACCAATACCACAAAAAGATTGTTAACTTTAGGGATCGCTAGAAGTGCTCAAGAAAGTGGGAAAGTAAAACTAGAGTTGCAAAGTGGCATTCTGGTGGATCCTCCAATTTCTTTGACAGGTTAGAACTGGCTCTGCTACTTATGTTTGTTAGAATATGTAGGGCTTGCACTCAACATAGTCAAGTCTAAGTCCAAGATTGATTCGCATCTACAAGAAGGGAAATACAAGAATAGGAAAATACAAGAATATGAAAGTCATAATATTTACAGAATAGGAAAATCACAAATCGGAAAGTCAAAATAGAAAAGTCAAAATAGAACACAATTAGAATATTTTGTATAGGATTTATAAGTTTCTTATTTCCACAAGGTTAGGTAGAAGTTAATTTATATAAACTTGTATTCAGGTAAGTAATAACAACAACAATAATACAATTCTCCAATTATTTTCTGTACATGGTATCAGAGCAAATTTCTTTAGTGACCTAAGACTTCGGGGATTCAAGCTCTTCCTCGCCTTTGACGATTATGCTAGACACAAGAGGCGGGGAAGGGATGACAACAGCAAAAACATCTTCAACAGCAAGTTCAACCAAATTGTAGGGAAATCGCACTCTGTAATAGAGTTCATGCACCATCGCAAGTTCAACCAAATCACAAACAATCCAGCAGTTTAGCAAATCACTTTCCAGCAAATAGCAACTCAATATCTAGCCGAGCAACAACTCAATTTGCAGCAAGTTCTCCAAGTGAGAATGGACCTACTTCTTCGCCTTCGCTTGTGACTTCCCAAGTGGACTCAATTAGAATATTTTGTATAAAAATTATAAGTTTATTGTTTCCACAAGGTTAGGTAGAAGTTAGCTTCTATAAACTTGTATTCAGGTAAGGAATAACAACAAAATTACAATTTTCCAGTTATTTTATATACAATATTAGTATCGTTTAGTTTGTTTTTTGTATTTATTTTCCCCCCTTTGGCCCATTCACCAGTTTGAGTATCAAAACTGTTATTAAACATCTGAAGTTCCTTTCTATTCCAGTTCCATTTAAGTAGCAATGTGAATTTAATCATATGAAAAATTCACATATTTCAACTTATCAAGGGTTTAGCTGAACCACTTCTATTTTGAATATAGGCTGTCTTTGGTTGTAGCAGGGAAAGTTTTCATGGGAAAACTGGTAAATGTCCACTTGATTGGATGAGTAAACAAGTCTGCCCATGAATCATTCATATAGAGTTTAACAAATAACTAAAACCAAAATTTGTGGACTTTGCATGGAAACTTTCCAAAACAACAGCCTTATAATTGTTGACAGGAAATGCACCCCATATGATGGGCACAAAGTTACTTCCAGCACAATAGAACTACAAATGTCTTGATGTGTCGCGTAATGATGTTCTGATTTTTCTGCTTTAATCCAGATTCAGAAAGTCGAACAAAGGCTCTCAAAATCCTGACCATTATTTGCAGAAGCAAGCAACAATGGAGAGATATTCACATCCTTTGCTATTTAATTTAATGAGGTATTAATGTTTCCAAGAAATGGTTCAGTTTCTCCGTGGTTTGATGCAAAACACTGTCATCATATTATGGGCGCATGTATCTGGATGCCTTGTATACCATGTACCAGTACTAACATATTGAGCCCGATCACCCACTAGGAAAACATAAAATATGTGGTTTACATTCCAGTTAAAGAGCCTGGATTGTAGCAGAATAGTAATTTTGCAGAAAGCATGGTCAATCACACCCGAAATCTGAAATTAGCTGAATGATCATCAGTAATATGACGAATCCAATGGGGAGCCTAATATGCATATCATACCCTGTTTAATGACTCATAGGATTGTGAGTTTTCATCTAAAGGGCCCCTGCTGCTTGAGGAGAGATCTGACAATTGGATTTCTAATATCTAATGACTAATGTTTCATCCACACATCGTGATGTATGCAAGTAGCAGAGAAAGCAAATAGCAACAACATGCTAGAGAATCCATATAGTATTTCACTCAGTGTGTTTTTGGTTCAAAACAAAATTTTCTCTAAGAAAAATTTGACAAAAGGGAAGGAAAAACAAACAAAATTTTGCTTCATGCTGAATTTTGTAATACCAAGACGAGTACTGAAAAAAAAACCGAAACACTAATAACAAAAAAAAAACAGTCTTAGAAGTATCTTTAGAATCTTGCAGCTCTTAGATTTTGATGCTTAATAACTAAGAGAATCAAAGTACAGGGTTTATCCCAATTTTTTTCATGACAGGATTTTATAAATGCCGTCAAAAGGCCTGTGAGAATCCAGGATTTGCTATCATGAAAAGTTCTGCCTGCTTTATGAACTTCATTGTATAGTGTGAACTATCTTTGTATTCGTTCAATTTTTAACTTTACAATATGTGCTGATAATAAATTAAAAGGTACATATGGATAAACCCTTTATACCTCAAGCATGGTTTCTCATTTTATTATATATTTTCACGGATTTAAAGCCCAATTGTGGGCAAGACAATTCAATAATTGAAAAATAAACTATCCAAAGGAAGGTTATAATTATCATTTGTTTATTTTCCTATCAACTTTATGGTTCATGGGTAAAGGATCCAGTACAAAAGGCCAGTTCGATGAGTTTCTTTGCTAATGTGACTGATAATGAAGAACACATCCGTGAATGCCCCACAAATCGTCTGCAAAGCTATTCATGATATACCAACCATACCATCACAAATAAGCAATATTCATTTCTGATTTTTATTGGGGCTTCTGGTTTCACCACTTCCAGAAATGCTTATAAAGTGCAACACTAAATGGTTATGCTATTAATGCTATGATGCATTGGAGAGAAACTTCATGTTTATTTGTAGCCAATTTTCAGCATATGAATTTGAGGAAGGTGTGTGGATGGATGATATATTTCACTTTTTCACAGGCAATCAAAATGTGAAAATTTTTGTGGATGTGATATATGTCAAGAAAGTATAGTAGAAGTTTAGAACTAAATGGTGAAAACTGCTCTACTAGTTGGGTTGTTTTTCATTGAATTTATAGAACTATGTACAACAAAGTATTGAGAGATTTTCTCTCATTAGATGAGAGTTTACAACAAACTCTTGTTCACTCAACTCCTACAGTATTTGAAATGGACTACAACACAATGGTGAACTTCATGATAAGCCAGGTTTCTATAGTTGTCAATTGTATGCTCTTGATCTTCATTTATCTTAACACCCCTTTTCAAATTGATGGGTGGACAAGGGCGAACCATCAATTTGTCTCGAAGCAACTTGAATCTCGCCGATGGCAACCCTTTGGTAAATATGTCGACAACTTGAATCTTTGCATTTCACTGGGAACAAACATAATCTGTAAGGAACCACGCATCACTCGCTCCCGAGAAAATGATAATCGATTTCAATGTGTTTGGTTCGTGCATGCAAGACATGATTAGAGGCTAAATACGTGGCACTCACATTATCACAATGTAAGGTAGGCG
This sequence comes from Berberis vulgaris, assembly GCA_963556465.1. Lineage (NCBI taxonomy): Eukaryota > Viridiplantae > Streptophyta > Magnoliopsida > Ranunculales > Berberidaceae > Berberis > Berberis vulgaris. Next base: position 53,658,491 of record OY747136.1, on the reverse strand, counting down.
GTAGCGACATTGGTATGTTTAAGTCTCTGAAGAGGAATAGGAGCCACTGAATATTAGCGGTTGTGTGAGCGAGAACACGATATTCTATTTCAGCACTGGCTCGAGACATGGTAGGTTGTTTCTTAGTTGCCCAAGTGAGGAGGTTGGGTCCAAAGTAAGTGCACATGCCTGTTGTGGAACGTTGATCATCCGGGTCACCTGCCCAATCAACATTTGAAAAACCATAAAGGTGTTCATCTTTTGATTTCACAATATGAGGGCCGAAGTGAGGAGTATCCTTTAAATAACGCACTATGTTTTGACCGTGGCCAAATCAGTTTGACGGGGTTCGTGCATAAATTGGAACACTTAATTCACAACATAGGTAAGATCAGTGATGATACACTGAAACATCATTTCCTCTACACCGTACACGTGTCATGAGGATCTTTAGGAATAACATGCCAAAGCATCAGTCTAGCACTGATCCGACCCAAGCGACATCAAGCTAGTCAAGTGCAGTTCGCCAGACGGACCCAAATTACTACATCATGCTAAGCCCATACGTCTCACAGCCATCCCCAATACCTGTGAGACCCATTGAGGCAAGTATCTTGGGGATCAACTTTGGTCGTGCAAGTCAACGGTACTTTGTCTCAAACTAGGAAGCAAATACCAGAGTATACGTTGTATGTAGAAACTTCCACCTATGGACAACACTTTGATTGGGAACTATGTATCGCATATCTAGAAGTACAGGTCTAACAAGGAAACCCTTGAAAAGATGACTCCTAATAAGAGAATGATCTCCAGAAAGATCTATTTCCCTAAACTACGCCATCGATGGCCTAGCCGAACCAGGACTCCAGCACTATAAATAAGATAGGAGGTTGATGGATAAAAGTACGCTACAAATTCCCTGTTTACAGCTTTAAGCCTTCTTCAAAGCCTTGTCTGACTTTAGCATCGGAGTGCCATCGGCCACCACAATGGTGGTCTGTGGCTCACATGCGTTCCTTGTGCAGGTCAGTAGGTCAAGGTCAAGGTCAAGCAGGGAGCAAAAATCAACTGCATCAGTTTGGTGCAGTCCGTGGGGATGAGAGAGTTCCTAGCAAAGCATTGACATCATCCCTTTTCAGAGTTCAGAAAGATGGTGACCACCAAATCCCGTAATAATGGAGACCAAGTGGACACATCGAATGCTCAAACTGGCGCTGTACCACAGCTTCCAGCAATACCGTCAACATAGGGGGAGCAGGCTCGCACCCCGTGCCAGCAGCAGTGGCGACGACCCCAGGATGGACCTGCTATCATCCTAGATACAACAGATCACTAAAGCAGTGAAGATCATCACTCAACAGAATCCTCCACCCGCTGGTGGAGATCAGGAGCAACACATACTTCAATCTCCAGACGACAACAGAGAGCAAGCGCAAGAGAGTCAAGTTCCCGCCAGCACTCACTAGACTAGAGGTGGCGGCGATCAATAGAGGTCCAACTTTCAGGGCAGACCGACCCACCACGCAGAACGTACTCCACTGAGGGGCTCACAACACATGTGATGTACAACCTTTCTGTTCCTTCATTCATGGATCACATCATGAACGAGGCTCTACCAAAGAAGTTCAGCCCCTCAAAGCTTGAGTTCTATGAAGGGACCAGTGACTCGTTTGATCACTTGTGCCATTATCAGCACGTGATGGAGCTCAGAGAAGGTTTCGAATCAATATTGTGCAGAACGTTCCCAAGAAGTCAGCGCTGACACGGTTCCATAGCCTCCCGCCAAAGTCAATCGACTCATTCAAGACGCTGTGAAAACATTCCTTACACGCTTTGTAGGTAGCCAGCGGATCAGGAAGGGCCCACACTATATACTCTCCCTAAAACAGAAGTCAAATGAAACACTAAGGGAATACGTCACGGGCTTCAATGATGAGCTGATGCTCATTAATGACTGCAGCGAGATACCTCCTTTACGGCTTTTATTGTGGGGCTAAGAGAGGGAAAATTCTATGATTTCCTTACCCTGGAACCCCCATTGATATGGCAGAACTCAAAAGCGCCCAGAGGTACATCACCTTGGAAGAAATGAGAACAACCAAGAAGGAAATTGAAACATAAAAGAAAACCTTCGGTTCTAGAGACAAAAGGGAGGGAAATAGACAAGAATACGAAGATAGAAACAAACGAAAGTGCAACAACAGGTCAGACTCTGGCCGTGCCAAGTTAGAAAAATCTTACAACTATGTCGGGTCCAGGACCATAACCCCACTCAAATCTAGCTTGACAGACGTCCTCAATTCCATGAAGAATTGGGAGGATCTAAAATGGCCCCCGAAGCAACGCAGAGACCCCTCCAAACGTGACAGAACGTTCCCAAGAAGTCAGCGCTGACACGGTTCCATAGCCTCCCTCCAAAGTCAATCGACTCATTCAAGACGCTGGTGAAAACATTCCTTACACGCTTTGTAGGTAGCCAGCGGATTATGAAAGGCCCACACTATATACTCTCCCTAAAACAGAAGTCAAATGAAACACTAAGGGAATACGTCACGCGCTTCAATGATGAGCTGATGCTCATTAATGACTGCAGCGAGATACCTCATTTACGGCTTTTATTGTGGGGCTAAGAGAGGGAAAATTCTATGATTTCCTTACCCTGGAACCCCCATTGATATGGCAGAACTCAAAAGAGCCCAGAGGTACATCACCTTGGAAGAAATGAGAACAACCAAGAAGGAAACTGAAACATAAAAGAAACCCTTCGGTTCTAGAGACAAAAGGGAGGGAAATAGACAAGAATACGAAGATAGAAACAAACGAAAGTACAACGACAACAGGTCAGACTCTGGCCGTGCCAAGTTAGAAAAATCTTACAACTATGTCGGGTCCAGGACCATAACCCCACTCAACTCTAGCTTGACAGACGTCCTCAATTCCATGAAGAATTGGGAGGATCTAAAATGGCCCCCGAAGCAACGCGGAGACCCCTCCAAACGTGATAACATCAAGTATTGTTCGTACCACAAGGAGGGTGACTACGACACCAACGACTGTAAGAGTCTAAAGAACGAGATCGAGTATTGGGTTTGAAAGGGCAAGCTGAAAGATTTTCTGGGCTTAGAAAAAGGCAAGACCGGACAAGGGAAAGACGAGAGGCAATCAAAAAATCGAAAAGGAGGCTCCAGGCATTATATATGTCCTTCACGGAGTCAGACCAGTAGGAGAATAGTTAAACAAGTTCTGAAAGTAGACATTCCTTGATGCGGACACATCCCACCAGCAAGGACTGACGGGTGTATTACTCGCAAATACAGAGCCCAATCCCGACCTTGACTTTCACTAATAAGGACCTCGAAGGCGTCCGTGCATCGCACAATGGGAAGCTCCCTCAATGTTCTATTCTACAACGCATTCCGCAGCATGGACCTCAAGGAAGAGAACTTAACACCTAGCTACCTGCTGATTGGGTTTAGTGGAGAAAAATGCTTCCCTGTCGGGAAGATAAAACTAGCAGTGGTAGCAAAAGAGCCACAACTAAGGAAGGTTCTGTTCCTAAACTTCATGGTGGTAGTCGCACCGTCTACCTATAACCTCATATTGGGGAGGTCCTGGCTTCACCAGATGGAAACAGTGGTCTCCACTTTTCATCAGTGCGTCAAGTATACCTCCAACCACTCAGAGGGAACAATTCGTGGGGACCAACCAACGACACAGGGTTGCCAAGAGCGGTCCGCCCTCTAGCTCGACGGGACGTCTGGCCAATCGAAAAAGTCATCACAAACGGGAGCGCAATCCCACAAGTGTCGGTTGGTGCGAAAAGACCCTCCCATGCAAGGTTCACTTTTTAGTAACTCAACGGCGTAGGAAAAATTGACAATTCGCCGAAGGTACTTACGATCCAAGCAAGGGCCATGCAAATTTACTTCAGGGCCGGATCAACCTCTTTCCGCCAACAATCAATCTATCTAGTTGTTTAGCTTTATTTCAATAGTCAGTTTAGAGGTTTAATTCTTAGGAACTTATATGGTTTGCACTCATTTTTGAGAAATAAAAGAGAATTACGGAAACACACTCTATTGATTACTGGAAAAATGTTACAACGTTTGCCCAGATGGTGGGTACAAAAGATTACAAAATACAAGCATCCAAATCCGATAAAATATACAATATAGATTTGCTTAAACAATCCGACTTCAGAAGATTGACTCAGAAGTGACAACAAAGGTACCCAAGGTAGACTACGGTACCAACTAAAAATTCCGCTATGCGATTTCACCAGAGAAGATGATTTGGAGCAAAAGGTGTCACGCCTCAACCCGCCACGGGAATCGCAGCGTGCCGATGCGTGAACTAACCCGTAATACAGGCGGATCGTAACCGGCCACAACATCATAATATAGCACATTCTTGAAACGAGAATAAAACGGAAAAAAAAACTACGATAAAATTTGAATAAAATAAGAATATTCGATTCGGCCCGCCAGAGTCATAGCGTCAAAAACAATATATACAACCATCTAGTATTTAACAGGATAATACAAAAGGAAGCAAAACATACCCGTACAGGGTGGACACGACTAAACAGCTGGAAACTGGCCTAAGCGCCACGATTAGCAGGAATGGCAACACTGCCTGCACTTCAATAGAAGCACACCCCTTGCGGGGTCAGCAAAGCACAAAGCTAGCTGGTGCGAGCGAACTAAATACAAATAACAGAATAATATACAGGGGAAATTCATGCCATACAATAATGAATAAGTGAGTAATCCTAGATGCATGTTCCATAAAATGGAAAAAGGTGTCCCTATACAGGTTCTAAAGTCTAAATCACACTGTGTCTCTAAGAATAATATTTCTAAGTTCAAGCACCAACACAAGCATTTCAGATTCAACAATAACTACAATTTTACGAAATATGCCGGTCATTACAGGTGATTCAAACATGGTAAATATCAAATGATGAAGGCAAAGACCATATAGTAATCTTGCATAGCCTCCTAGGTATGGTAATCACGCCGATAGTCGAAACCATAAAAATTTCTACGTAAGTGTCTCATATCGTAGGTATCCGCATACCCTACGAATGTGTCTCACCCAGACACATCCCACAACGTGCACCAATACCACTTCGGCCTTGTTTGTATCCTAATGGGGTGCCATATGCCCGAATACAAACTCAAACGTCCCGAATGACTGGCCTAACACGGCCAACCTAATACAAATCCAACTCAAGCGCGCTGGGAGGGAAAGCGAGTAATCTCAAAGCACGTCCTCCGGGACCCGTCCTACTGCACTCTCTAGTGGCAAGTGCATGCGGGAGATCACCGTACCTCAGCAAACTTGCCACTTGCAATAACATCCTCAATATCTGGTGCGAGTCATCTCAAGCACCGTTAAACTCACGATGCGAGCAAGCTCCTAAGCATCGGCACAACAGACATTACAGCGGGGTAAAGACACTTACACTAATATCAACATGTACATACTACAAGTCTGTACAAAATAAAATGTAACAGATGCGTAACCATAATCAGTTAGGCAATTTTCATAAATCCACGACTACGTTAGGATCCCAACATTACCCAATTCACCACAATAAATTCATACGAGTCGAACTATCATACATGCTCAAAACTCGACAATCTATGGTAAAACGCAATATACAAGCCTAATGTCATTACACAAAAGCCTAATCACACCCCAATTCAACCACTATTCGATTTCATTCTTGTATATCATGCTTTCAGAAAACTCAATACATAATTCATTCACAAAAGAACCAACCCAACCATCGAAACCTCCAAAAACCCCAAATTTCAAACTTGTATTCAATCATACACAATCGACGGCATAATGTAGAAATTAAATTAAGGATTTAAAGTAAATATTTCTCAGGGTAAATATTATAGATACACTCACCTGAGCGGAATGAGTTTCGGAACCCAAATCTTACCCGTCGAAGCTCCAAACTTGCAAAACAGAGAATGCGGAACTACGAAATTTTTTTAAACTGCAAGGCGGACTCAAAAGTGAGCAAACTAGCCGAAAATTGGAAAATGAAATAAGTTACAACCGGTGCGTGACTGAAAGAAAAACTTACAGGCAAATAAAATTCGGCAAACACCCCGACGAAACCCAAAGTTTGGCGAAAACTCGCCGGAACCCACCCTACTCCGGTCTGATCGCCTCTGAACAGCACAACAGGCCAGAAATAGGTCCAAGAACACCCGCAATCACGAATTTGCTGCTCACTCACGCGACCAAAGCCTGGATACACGCCGTAGAACCTTCCTAACGGACATGCACACTGATTTTTTTGAAAATTTCGCCCAACCATTAAACCACCATTGCATGTGGGGTTTACAGGTTCCAAATGATGCCACAAATGCCCCTGAAAGGGCTGATCGGAGCTACACAATCCGATCAATCAAACAACACCGTCAAACCCACAAATCTGAAAATTGAAATTTTTTTTTGCGAAAAAACGAAAGAGAATGAAGAGGGAAAGAAGAGGAGAAGAAATGATGAACAAGGGATGAGATTCCGCGAAGGAGTCGCTCGAACGAAATCTGGCGAAAAAAAGAAGAGAAAGGGGGAGTTTCTCTCTTATAAATAATTTTATACCACCACTAGAATCTACTTTGTACCACTGCTAGAATCGACCTATTTTCTTACGCTCTGTAAGAAAAAAGAAAAAAAGAAGAGAAAGGGGGAGTTTCTCTCTTAAGGGGTGAGTGGCTATGTGCCCCACCATATTTTATGAGTACACCCCCTCCCAGCAACAATTAAAAAAAAACGAAATCAATGGATATTACATCATACACACCTTAAAAGAGATCTCGTCCTCGAGATCGGACAAAGTAACGACAAGAAAGCCTAGGCGAAAAGCTCGACGTATTTATGTCTCATATGGTCCTCTAGCTCACAAGTCATGTCACCCTCCCGGTGGCTCCACTGGACCTTCACTAACTTCACCGTCCTCCGTCAAAGTTGTTTCACGTCATCATCAACAATTGCTACTGGCCTCACTGGATAAGTCAACTCATCAAAAATCTCCAACTCAGCGGGTTCCACAATCTGCGACGGGTCTGCCAAACACTTTCGCAACATGGATACGTGAAACACGTCGTGGAGACCTGACATGCTCTGCGAAAAAGCCAATTTGTAGGCCACTGATCCAATCCTCTCAATAATCTCATAGGTCCCTACATATCTCGGTGCTAGCTTCCCTCGACTTCAAAACCCAACAACTCCGCGCATCAGGGGAAACTTTCAGAAAGACTCTGTCGCCAACAACAAACTCTAATTCCTTACGCCTCCTATCAGCGTAACTCTTCTGTCTACTCTGGGCTATTAACAAACGCGCTCTAACCGGCTCAATCTTCTTAGTAGTTTCTCTGATCACATCCGACCCCATCACAACTGACCTCCAATCTCTGCCCAACAAACATGGGACCTACACGGTCGTCCGTAGAGTGCCTCAAACGATGCCATGCCAATACTTACGTGGTAGTTGTTGTTGTATGCAAACTCGCACAACGGTAGGTGATCTTCCCAACTGCCCCCAAAGTCTAAAATGCATGCTCTAAGCATGTCTTCCACTACCTGATTCACTCGCTCAGATTGTCCATCTGTCTGTGGATGATATGTTGTACTCATGTCCAATCTAGTACCCATAGCTTGCTGAAAACTCTGCCTGAAGTGGGCTGTGAAAATCAGATCTCGATTGGATACAATCGAAACAGGCGACCCATGAAGGCGACTATCCCCCGAATAAACAACACCGCCAGACTGCATGCCGTCCGATTCATACTAACAGGAATGAAATGTGCACACTTCGTCAACCGATCAACAATGACCCATATCGACTCATGACCTTTCCTCGACCGTGGAAGTCCATCAATGAAATCCATAGTGATATACTCCCACTTCCACGTCGGGATCTCCAATGGATGCAATAACCTAGACGATCTCTGATGCTCAGCTTTCACCTGCTGACAAGTTGCACACCGTGCCACAAACTCTCCAATGTTTCTCTTCATGCCTTGCCACCAGAAAGAACGTCTCAAATCTCGATACATCTTTGTTCCACCGTGGTGAATGGTGAAACGAGATCTATGAGCTTCCTGTAAGATATCTCTCCACAGCTCCTCATCAGACGGAACACAAAGCCGCGCACAAAACCGCAAAACTCCATCTAAACCCACCGACCAATCGGTAATGCACTCATCCAGTGTGTCCACTACCAAATCTGCTATCTGCCTCGTAATCACTGGATTATAGGTCTGTCTCTCCACCACTCTACTGATCAACGGTAGATAAACTGCTAAACTCACTATCATGCTGCCTTCTGTACTGAAAGTAGGATGAACTGCAAATGAAACTAATGTCTCAAGTGTTCGGTACTTCTAAATCATCATGGCTGCCATCACTGCATGTCTCTTACTCAAGGCATCTGCAACCACATTGGCTCTACTAGGCTGATACTGTATCTCGAAGTCATAGCTGCTTAGAAAATCAACCCATCGTTGTTGCCTCATATTCAACTCCCTCTGAGTGAATAGGTACTTCAAACACTTGTGATCTGTGAACAACTCGTACTTCTCACCATACAGATAATGTCTCCAGATCTTCAAAGCAAAGACTACGGCTACCAATTCTAAATCATGTGTCGGATATCTCTTCTCATGGGGTTTTAACTGTCGAGACGCATAGGCTACGACCTTCTTGCCTTGCATAAACACTCCACCCAATCCTATACCGCAAGCATAAATAAATACCACCAGTCGGCTACCAGGTGTCGGAATAGTCAACACCGGTGCTGAAGTCAACCGAGGCTTCAAAGTTTCAAAAGCTTCTTCACACTTCTCTGACCATACAAAAGGACCATTCTTCCTTGTTAACTGAGTGAGTGGTGCCGCAATCAGGGAAAATTTCTTGATGAACCGTCGGTAATAACTGGCCAAACCTAGAAAACTACGAATCTCCGTCACACTACTCGATCGTCTCCAAGACCTCACTACTTTGACTTTCTCGGGATCCACTGCAATACCTCCACTAGAAATGACATGCCCGAGAAATCGAACTTCAGTCTCCCAGAAATGACACTTATTGAACTTCGCATACAACTGCTTTTCTCTAAGTGTCTGCAAAACAATGCGAATGTGTTCTCTGTGCTCCTCTAAAGTACTCCTCGAGTACACTAAGATATCATCAATGAAGATTACCACAAACTTGTCCAAGTACGGACTGAACAATCTATTCATCAAATCCATGAAGAAAGTCGGTGCATTTGTAAGTCCAAATGGCATGACTGGAAACTCATACAAGCCATAACGGGTCCGAAAAGCGGTAATTGGAACAGAATGTTCCTCAACTCTCATCTGATGATACCCAGACTACAAATCTAACTGTGAAAACACTACGGCTCCCCTCAACTGATCCAATAGATCATCAATTCGAGGCAACGGATACTTATTCTTGATGGTCACTTTATTCAGATCTTGATAATCTATGCACATCCTCAAAGATCCATCCTTCTTGGACACAAATATTGCTGGAGCCCCCCAAGGTGAATTGTTCGGCCGAATAAACCCCTTACAAAGCAAATCATCAAGCTGTACTTTCATCTCTTTCAGTTGCTTAGGTGCAAGCCTGTACGCTGATTTAGATATAGGTGCAGTACCAGGAACCAGGTAAATTCAAAACTCTACCTCACGGCGAGGCAGGATACCAGGAATCTCCTGAAAGACATCAAGGAATTCACACACAACCTCTACAGAGCTGGTGTCGGGACTAGAAATCTCAAGAGAGCTAAGAAAACTCGACATCACAGAAACAGAATCGGGCTCACAAGCCAACACACGAGGCGAAGCATCAGGTGGCGCTAACATCACCAACCTATGCCAGCAATCAATGATCACTGGATGACTGGACAACCAATCCATCCCTAGAATCAAATGATAGCCCTCAAAACCCAAGACAATAAAGTCAAACATGAAGTTGTACCCCCAACAAGGAAAACTCGAAACGGTGACAATATTCCCACAACCAAACCGAACTGCCCAAGGGAGACACAACGCACCAGGGTTCCGGCAAAGGCACTATCTCTAGGCGGTCTCTCACAACCAACAGTCTCGAAATAAAAGACCTAGATGCTCCTGTATCGAAAAGAGCCCTCAACTGGGAAAACGCCGAATGCACAAAACTTGGCACACAACACATATATCCTGAGTCACATAACAACACACTAACATGCAATTTTTTCTACGCATAATGCACATAACACATATCCTACTACATCTAGCACACACAACTACTACAAAAATAGTAACATACCCTCAACATTTCCCTGACCGGCCAAACTCCAGGTAGCGCTCTGAACCTGCACCTGCACCTGGAGTTCGCCTGAGGGCACCTCTGACCAACTCCAGGTGTAGGTGCTGGGAGAGGGACTCTCTGACCAACTCCAGGTGCAAGTGCTAACTGTCCCTGAGGCGCCCTCTGCTGTGCTAGTCCATCCCTATTATGAGGACAAGCTCTGGAAAAGTGCCCCAGTTGCCCACAAGTATAACAAACTACCTGCTCTCATCGATTTGTCTGACCTTTTGGACAATCACGAGCTACATGTCCCTTCTGACCACAAGTGAAGCAACCGCTCCTAGTTTCTGTCTGACCACCCCTCATAGGTTGTCTCTGTTGCTGCTGCTGTCGATGATCTCCTCGAAAACGTCTGTCACCTCTGCGGTATCTACTAGTCCTAACTGGTCCCCCTCTACCAGGGTCTCTCTGCTGAACAGAGGCACGCTCTGGCTGTTGTGTCTGCTCAACTGTCTGGCTTCCTCAGCCAAACCTCTGATAGTGCTCTGAACCTCTAGCTCGTCGAACCAAAGTCTCTTGCCTACACTCAACGTCAACTCGCTCCTGACTCAAAGTGACGTCCACTAATCTTTCAAAAGGACGATCGATCATCACCATCAACTGTTTCCTTAGGAACGGGTTTAGACCACTCAAAAACTTCCTGTTCTTCTTCTCTGCAGTATCTATGAAACAAGTGGCATAGCGGCTCAACTGTGTAAACTCGACCAAGTATTCTGAAACAGATCTAGATCCCTGCTGTAAATGTAGAAACATGTCCACTATCACAGCTCTGGCAGAATCAGGAATAAAATGTTGTTCAAACACCTGGCTAAATGTATCCCATTGCATCTCTGACACATCACGACTCTGCCTCACAGAATCCCACCAATACATAGCCTCTCCGTCAAACTGGTGTGCTGCTAACTCGGTACGTTGTATAGGTGTCAGCACCATCCACTCAAATATGAGCTCTACCTTACAAATCCACCAATCCACAGCTAGATAATCTCCAGTACCATCAAATCTTTCACCACCCAAGCTGACGAAATTCTTGTTGCGATGAGTAAACGGATCCTCTGACTAATTTCCCTGTCTCATATTCTATGCCCACTGTGTCATCATTTCCATGAAAGCCTGAGAGGCATCCTTTCCAGCAGTGCCTGATCCCTCACCCTTGGTTCTCTTACCATGTGCCATCACCACACTCCCTCTACGTAAAAAAAAACACACATACAATACATCAAACAACACAACAAAAATCCTAACTCCTCTACCCAATTCACTCAAGAAAGTGGCATACGATGATGTTCTATGTGAACTGGTAAATAATGGCTCTGATACCAAGTTCTGTCATGCCCTGACCCGCCACAGGAATCGCAGCGTGCCGATGCGTTAACTAACCCGTAATACAGGCGGATCATAACCGACCACAACATCATAATATAACACATTCTTGAAACGAGAATCAAATGGAAATAAAAACTACGATACAATTTGAATAAAATAAGAATATTCGATTCACCCCGCCAGAGTCATAGCGACAAAAACAATATATACAACCATCTAGTATTTAACAAGATAATACAAAAGGAAGCAAAACATACCCGTACAGGGTGGACACGACTAAACAACAGCTGGAATTTGGGCCTAAGTGCCACGATCAGCATGAACGCCAACACTGCATGCACTCCAATAGAAGCACACCCCTTGCGGGATCAGCAAAGCACAAAGCTAGCTGGTGCGAGCAAACTAAATACAAATAACAGAATAATATACAGGGAAAATTCATGCCACACAATAATTAATAAGTGAGTAATCCTAGATGCATGTTCCATAAAATGGAAAAGGTGTCCCTATACAGGTTCTAAAGTCTAAATCACATAGTGTCTCTAAGAATAATATTTCTAAGTTTAAGCACCAACACAAGCATTTCAGATTCAACAATAACTACAATTTTATGAAATATGCCGATCATTACAGGTGATTCAAACATGGTAAATATCAAGTGATGAAGGCAAATACCATATAGTAATCTTGCATAGCCTCCTAGGTATGGTAATCACGCCGACAGTCGAAACCATAAAAATTTCTACGTAAGTGTCTCATATCGTAGGTATCCGCATACCCTACGAATGTGTCTCACCCAGACACATCCCACAACGTGCACCAATACCACTTCGGGCTTGTTTGTATCCTAATGGGGTGCCATATGCCCGGATATAAACTCAAACGTCCCGAACGACTGGCCTAACACGGCCAACCTAATACAAATCCAACTCAAGCGCGCTCGGAGAGAAAGAGAGTAATCTTCAAAGCACGTCCTCCAGGACCCGTCCTATTGCACTCTCTAGTGGCAAGTGCGTGCAAAAGATCACCGCACCTCAGCAAACTTGCCACATGCAATAGCGTCCTCAATATCTGGTGCGAGTCATCTCAAGCACCATCAAATTCACGATGCGAGCAAGCTCCTAAGCATCGGCACAACAGACATTACAAGGGGGTAAAGACACTTACACTAATATCAACATGCACATACTACGAGTCTGTACAGAATCAAATGTAACAGACACGTAACCATTATCAGTTAGGCAATTTTCATAAATCCACGACTACGCTAGGGTCCCAACATGACCCAATTCACCACAATAAATTCTTATGAGTCAAACTATCATACATGCTCAAAACTCGATAATCTACGATAAAACGCAACATACAAGCCTAATGCCATTACACCAAAGCCTAATCACACCCAAATTCAACCACTATTCGATTTCATTATTGTATATCATGCTTCAGAAAAATCAATACATAATTCATTCACAAAAGAACCAACACAACCATCGAAACCTCCAAAAACCCCAAATTTCAAACTTGTATTCAATCATACACAATCGACGACATAATGTAGAAATTAAATTCAGGATTTAAAGTGACTATTTCTCAGGGTAAATATTATAGTTACACTCACCTGAGCGGAATGAGTTTTTGAAACCCAAATCTTACCGGTCGAAGCTCCAAACTCGCAAAATAGTGAATGTGAGACCACATAAATTTTTTTAAACTGCAAAGCGGACTCAAAAGTGAGCAAACTGGCCAAAAAATGGAAAATGAATTAAGTTACAACCGGCGCGTGACTGAAAGAAAAACTTACAGGCAAATAAAATTCGGCAAACACCTCGACGAAACCCAAAGTTTGGCGAAAACTCGTCGAAATCCACCCTACTCCAGTCTGATCACCTCTGAACAGCACAACAGGCTGGAAATATTTCCAAGAACACCCAGAATTACGAATTTACAGCTCACCCACGCGCCCAAAGCTCAAATTCACGCCGAAGAACCTTCCTAACAGACATGCACACTGATGTTTTTGAAAATTTCGGCCAACCCTTAAACCACCCTTGCATGTGGTGTTTACAGGTTCCAAATGACGCCATAAATGCCCCTGAAAGGGCTGATCGGAGCTACGCAATCCGATCAATCAAACCAACACCGTCAAACCCACAAATCTGAAAACTGAATTTTATTTTTATTTTTTTTGCGAAAAAACGAAAGAGAATGAAGAGGGAGAGAGCGAAGAAGAACTCTGCGAACGGAGTTACGCTCTGTAAGAAAAAAGAAAAAAAGAGGAAGAAAAAAGAGAAAGGGGGAGTTTCTCTCTTAAGGGGTGGGTGGCTATGTGCCCCCACCATATTTTCTGAGTACACCCCCTCCCAACAACAATTAAAAAAAAACGAAATCAATGGATATTTCAAAAGAAAATGTACAAAAATAAGTATGAAAGAACGCACTCAATTCAATTATCCGTCGGACCTACCTCGCAAGGATGACCTGAGGTGGTACAAAATCAACAACTCGAGGCCCCACGACACACCGGCCGAAGCTACAACTAACTCACGTTTGATCTGCCCAATCAGCCGAACTTGGGACAAGAATCAGGTTGAAACGGATCGAGTGCACCCTCCCGTTGAGAGATGAGAGATGCATCTAGGAATCAATGGTCCACTCCGACAGGCCATGTCCAACTTCACTCCGCCTTACAACTCTGAGTTCCAACGCATCGCAACGTGTCAAGGCTAGCTGAGGAGGGAGGAAAGTAGCCACTCCAAAGTTGGCTGCTTTCCTCCCTTGAGGGGAAGTCCGTACTACTTCTTCACAATACGAAAAGAGATTACAAGGTCTCAATGAACCAATCGAGTGACCACATATAATAGCAAGTCTTTTCAAGACTCATCGCTACAAATGTCAAAACATTACAAGACTCAAAGCACATAAACACTCCATAAGCCTTTGGAAAACCCAAAGCTTATTCTTTGAGTAAAAGCATCTGAAGAGTGCACTCTACAGAAGACAATACCTACAACGGTGAAGACACCATTATATAGACGAAGTGGCTCACCAAACAGGCGTGTCAACATTAAATATCGATTGAATACCGTATGAGAAATGAAGAGGCGATGGTTCCCATGACAACCACACAGATCCACGTTCAATCAATTAATGATGCTACACACAACCCCATTAATTGGGGGGGGGGGGGGGAGTCACCAATACTTTACTGTCTCACAATCTAGGCCGTACACGTGGCACCATGATCCTGCAACAAGACCTACTTTTTTCTTATATGGGTCCAATAGCTCGGCCTACTATCTGAGCGACACTCTACCGCGTGCGTTGGCGCAAAAAGTAGATGTCATGGTCACTCTTAACACACAGAGCACGCCTACATATCACAAAAAGATTTAAGGTACCTCTTTTTAAATAACTTTCATTGAAATTAGTGGAAACTAGTCCGCACAATGCAATTTGATTTCAAAAGTAGGCTCGCACGCCCCTAATAGGCGGAGTCCCAACCTAGCCAGGTAAGCTTAGTCAGTTTTGACTGATGAAGACGACTTCTGGTTCACCTCGATGCCTAGTTCCCTGCGTGTGATTTCAATGGCTTAGGAAGTGGGTGTCTAGTCAACACTCTCACATCTGATGATGATGACTCACCAGGGATCATTGAACCTTCGCTGACGATGATCGCTGAACCTGATCAGGTAAGTTTAGTTGACGACTGATGAAGATAGCTTCTGGTCACCTCCTAAATCTATAGCTAGCTGCGCGCGGGTGTAGATGGTTTGGAAGGTGGGAGTCTAGTAAGTTTTGACTAATGTCGACAGTTCGCCATGGGACCACTGCTATTCTATAGACCATGGTCATCAAATTTTCAACTCTCCGCTAACTCAACAAAACCTACGTCAAAATAAACGAAAAGGCAAAATGGAAAACATGCAACAGGGAGATCGAATATAACACAAGTACAAAGTATACTCGAAGGAAACTTGTTTTCATTAAAAGTCCAAACAAAAGGTACAGATGTACAAAGTTACTATTCATCAGAAGAAGGTACACATATAGGGGAACTAAGCTTAACAAAAGAAGCAGGAGTTGCATCCGTGCGTGCCTAAGCCTAAGCGCAATTATCCGGATTGCCATCTTCATCTGATAGCTCATAGATCTCTTCGAAATCCTCAAAGGACACCTTCCTATAGTAAGAAAGGTCCCAGTCTGAATGCTCTTCTTTTATCAATGCCAGCAATTCCAACCTCCCATGCATGATCCTGCGGAATTCAAACGTGTCGTGCGCCTTGAGAAGCTCTTCCTTGTGCACCTTTGCTTCAGCAAGTTCAAGCTCCAGCAGCTCCAGCTTGCTTGTCAGGGAGTCAGTCTTCAGTAATCAAGTTGTCTTTAACTGTGCTAAGTTCATTTAGCACCAGGAGAACCTGCTCCCCAACTTTTTTCGCTTCCCGAGTGTTGAATTCAACATCGACTTCTAACTGTTATATCTAGACAACCCACTCAGATTCCCAACTGGTATTCTTAGGGGTGGGCAATGTCGGTTTGGTTCAGTTTTGAGCCCCAAACTGATTTCGAACCGATTTCATTCGGTTTGCCCAAAACCCAAACTGAAACCGAATTTTGTATTTGTAAACCGATGAATTCGGTTGAACCGAATTTCGGATCGGTTCGGTTGGGCCGAAATTTCAGGCTCAAGCATTTGAAAGACTTTCATTAAAACATGTCCAATTTTTTTACAGGCCCAATTATTTTACAGACCTAATTTTTAGCCCAAAATTGAAAACTATGAGAGAAGGGGGTGATTCAGTGCAACAGAGTGTACTGCAGTGCATTTGTTGCACTAATCAGGTATTGACACCTACCTGTTATTTAGTTATTTATATATATCTAATTAATCGGTCGGTTCGGATATAAATCAGTCGGTTCAAAATCGTAAACCGATTTCGAACCGTTTATAATCGATTCGGTTCGGTTTAAATTATTTTCTTTCTACTCATATTTCGGTTCGGTTACCGAACCGAATTTGAAAACTGGTACAGTCGGTTCACCGAATTTAAATCGGTTTTTTCCCACCCCTAGGTATTCTCATTAGTAAGAGTTCGCAACTCGGAACGCATTTTAGCCGTAGTATCCTGTGCAACTTCTAAAACTTGGCGAACATGTTCATCTCTTCTCTGGATCCGTCCCTTGCGGACACCGCCTCTACTAAATCGGACTCAAGGGCTTCCAAACAAACCCTCTAGGCCTCAACATCAGCGATTGATTATTCCAACCTCCTCTCTTCAAGCTGCTTTCTTAGCGATGCAATCTCGAAGAGTGCATCAGAACACGACTTTTGCATATTAGAGAAGATGTGCCCCATGGTGTACACCTTCTCACGAGCCGCCTCAACTTCCATCACATTGACGACCACTTGGCTCATATGCGACATCCCCAACATAAGATGCTTCGACCCTTTGTCCACACAATCTCCCAACGTATCCTCCTCTGGCTTTAAAGCGCAGTTCACTAGCTAGCTATAACGTCTACTAATATGCTTCCTCGAAGCATAATCAATGTCAACCTCCTGGTGCTAGGCCTAGTTGCTCATTTTTACTACATCTGGAGCAAACAAACTCTTTCTTGCGTCTGGATGAAGTTATCCCGGATGTGGAATCACACCTGCACCCCATTTTGCAGCCTTCACCGCACCTGGTCCCTTATCCACCGCCTTCCCCTTATCACCAGCAGCCGACCCTCTGTGGTGAGCTGACTCGGTAGAATTCGAAGGGAGAAAAGGAAGTGAATTGTCTATCGAAACCTCAATTATCTCGATATACGACTTAGAGCGGGATGGAGAACAATGTAGACTGTAAGAAAGAGGGTCTATGTCGCAATGACCACTGTCTGACGATCCTCCAGCAGAATGAGAAAACTCGGGGGCCACAGACACATCTTTATCCTGACCTTTCAATAACACAGGTCTGGATGGACCAGTATCAGTAGAAGCCGCCACAACTGCCAGCATCAGCTTTTTATTCAAAGCTTTTGCTTGCTCAGTACTCAGCTTCGAAGCGTCATCAACCCCTGCTGGCCACAGGTGGTCCTTTTCCAAATAAGAAACAGGGGTCTGAACCGAGGGTTGTGCCCCTCAGATGCTACAACCTCCACCTCGACGGACAGGTAAGAATCATGCTCCTCTCTCGATAGAGTAGATCGTTTGGAAGCAGGCTCGGCCCCAGTGCGAGACCTTTTTGAGCTTATGAAGGAAACAAGCGTCTCAAAAAGCTCCTCTGTGTCTGATGGGCTAGGAACCTTAACTTTTGAGGCCTTCATTTTCTTAGAAGGAGCTCCACTTTCATACTGAACCTTCGACACTCTTAAGAGAGTAGGAGCCACATGCCAGTGGGCTCATAACCCACTGCGACTAAAATTGGAAGGACGGATAACATCCTCTACTCTTATTCGAGGCATGTCACGAAATGCCTTCACAATAGCTTCCTCCTCTGAGGAAAAAGGAGTATGGGAAACCTCCCTACAGAAAACACACGTAAAGATCAACATACAATCGGGAAATGGAAGCAAAAAACAAAATTATACTTATGAAGTGGCCTAACCTTTTGCTCAAGCGGGCAACCATTGAACTCGAAATACTTTACGTTCGAATGAGCCAGAAAGTAGTGTTTCTGCCAGAACTTGAAGTCATCTGGCAGTTTCCCAAAGCAAGCCGGTGACTTCATCGCACACATGACGTCGTTGTTTAGTCTATGAGAAGTTAATAACTGAATCGCCCTCGGAGTCACTCGGACACCAGTTTCCTTTGCCCTGATTAATATAAGGAGAACAATCATGTACCATTTGGTACCAACTGGGCAAGAGGGATACCAAGGAATTTTAGAAAGCTCCAGATCTCATCAATCACAGGAAAATGAACGTCCGTCTTAAGCATGCCACAGTGAAACAGACTAATCCTTCCGGAGTAAACATTGGCCTTTGACCAACATCCATTGTGAAAATTTTTAGGTATTCAGGGACTCCATACGTCTTTCGAATCTAAGCCAAGATCGATTCGGAGGCTAACTGTCTTCAAAGAACTGGAAGCCCCTAGCAAGAAGCTTATCGTCAAGTTGATTCTAGCGAACCATGGAAAAAGTGACAAGCTTTCAATTAAAAGCTGAACAAAGCATAGTCGCTAAAAACAAAAAAATGAAAGAGTCAATCTCTGTAGAAAGGGAGATCTAAATAGAAATTGATTTCCCTCCTTTTTTCCACTGAACCGACACACGCTTAATTAATGAAGTGCACCGCTCAAGTAACGGTTTAGACTCAATCATCATGAGCGGCGTGTCTTTTCGAGAAGTGGCTTAGTGGACCAATTAGGTGGCCCACTAACATGGGGGGAGCAGCAGATGATACACCAAAATGTCATTTCCTCTAAATTGTACATGTGTCATGATGATCTCTAGGAATAACATGCCCAAACATCAGTCTAGCACTGATTCGGCCCAATCGACATCAAGCCCGCGAAGTGCAGTCCGCCTGACGGATCCAAATTACTACGTCCTGCTAAGCCCATACGTCTCACAACCATCCCCAGTACCTATGAGACCTATTGAGGCAAGTATCTCGGGGATCGGCTTCGAAAGGGCAAGTCAGCAATACTTTGTTTCCAACTAGGAAGCAAATACCAGAGTATACGTTGTACGTGGAAACTTCCACCTATGGACAACACTCCGATTGGGAACTATCTCCCGCGTATCTAGGAGCACAGGTCTAACAGGGAAACTTCCCTCGAAAAGACGACTCCTAATTAGAATAGGATATCCAGGAAAACCTCTTTCTCTAAACTACACCACCGATGGCCTAGCCGAACTAGGACTCCAACATTATAAATAAGATAGGAGGTTGGTGAATAAAGGTACCCTACAACTCCCCTGTTTACAACTTTAAGCCTTCCTTGGAAGCCTATCTGACTTTAGCATCAGAGTGCCATCGGCCACCACAATGGTGGTTCGTGGCTCACGTGCGTTCCTTGTGTAGGTCAGTAGGTCAAGGTCAAGCAGGGAGCGAAAATCGATTGCATCAATCGGGTTTAGTGATGGTGAGATATTATAAGGCACCCACAATGTTTCGGTAAGTTGTGGCATCAACACGTGGAGTATAGTCAATACGCGATAACTTTGTACCCGTTGCCACCGAAGACGAGCATGGTTTGGCTAGAAGAAAATTGGATCTTTTTAATAAGTCAAGAACATACTTGTATGAAATAATTGTAAGCCAAATGGATCTCGTTTCACTTCAATCCCCAAGAAGTAATGTAAAGGACCAAGATCTTTAACTTCAAAACGAGAGTGTAAACAAGACAATATGGTAGAGATGAAGTCATTATTTCCTCCTGTGATTATGATGTCGTCCATATAGAAAAGAAGTATAGTAATACCATGAGAAACATAGTGAATAAACATTGAAGTATAGGTACGACTTCTTGTAACGCCAAGTTCCAATAAAGCTCGGCTAAAACCATCAAACTAGGTTCGAGGAGCTTGGCGAAGACCATAAATAGACTTGTGCAACAGACAAACATGGTTCGGAAAATGTGAATATGTAAAGCCTGGTGGTTGCTTCATGTAAACAACCTCATTAAGGACGTCATGCAAGAATGCATTTTTAACATTGAGTTGATGAATACTCCATCCTCGATTGAGTGCAGTAGAAAAAATTAGATGGATTATGGGCGGTTTGACAACCGGACTGAAGATTTCGGTGAAGTCTACTCCATATTGTTGATTGAACCCTTTAGCGACTAGGCGGGTTGTGTTCCTTTCAATGGTACCATCAGCTTTTCTTTTCACTTTGAACGCCCATTTACACCCCACAACAATTTTGACTTGACTAGTAGAAACAAAAGACTATGTTCGTTGTCGAAGAAGAACATTAAATTCATCGACCATTGCAGAACGACAATGAGGAAATTTAGTGGATTCACTATAACATGTTCGCTCAGAATCATCATGAAGAATTGCTTGTAGGCAAGTCAGGATGGGATGTCGACTTGCTAGACCTACATAAGGAACCTTCGGCTTTCGAATTCCATCACGGAGTCTAGTAGTCATTGGATGTTGATTTGGTGGGTCGAGTGTGGGTACTGAAGGTATGGTGGATTGGCTTAAATGCATTTGATTGGATGAATTAGATATGGGTACAGAAGGAGAGGTGGAGTCATTGGAATTCATTTCAATGGTTTGGTTTTGTCCTATTGAAGATATGGAAATTTGGGATGGTGTCAAGAACCAACCAACTCTCCCAAAAGCTCGAGCTGTCCAGGAGGGGAAGGTCAATGACTAGAATCGTAACATTGCCCCGCGCTTCCAAAGTCGACGTCCTCGTCGGCCCACTCTATCGACACTGGCCCGATGAGCTTCTCTCACCTACCAGTATTCAAAAACTTAGCACTATGCCCATACATAATTCTAAGTTATTTTAATCCAACCTATAGGTCGCCCCTGCCGGGAATCAAACCTTGGATGTGGGGTTTGGCTCTGATACCAATTGTCAAGAACCAACCAACTCTCCCAAAAGCCCAATCTGTCTAGGAGGGGAAGGTCCATGATTAGGATCGTAACAGATGGTGATGGAATTTGTTTGCTCGATATTTTTGGTGTGGGATAGTTAGGAAATAGTAGTCCAATTTGTGAGACGGTTGGCTCGGTGGGATTAAGCTAGAGCTCCATGCAATTTCTTGAGTGGGTCACGCGATAATATGCCGGCAAAGGTAAAATGGTCCTCATTAAATTAAACATGGTGAGACAAATAGATCCGTCCAGTTTGAGTGTCAAGACAATGATAGACTTTCCGAAATATTAGTTCATACGGTGTTTTGTAATCCAATGTTGGAGAGGGCAGTCTGTTAATAAGATATACGGCAGTAGAGAATGCCTCCATCTAAAAATAGTGTGGTAAAAATGCTTGATGAAGCAAAGTGATCCCTGTTTCGACAATATACCGGTGCTCCCTTTCCGCAACCCCATTTTGTTGAGAGGTACGCGGGCAAGTGAAGTGATAATAGATGACGTTGTTGGATAGAAATGTTGCAAATATCTTATCATCATACTCCCCTCCACCATCCAATTGAAACTGTTTTATTTTTGTGCAAAACTAGTTTTCAACAACTAATTTAAATTTGCAAAAATAATAAGATGTTTTCTGATTTGCGAACAAGGGGATAAATCCATGTGTAGTTGGAGTAATCATCAACAAAAGTAACATAATAGTGAAAACCTCAACATGATAATTTAGGAGCAGGACCCCACAAATTTGAATAAATTAATTGAAGAGGAGCAGTAGATCTAGAAGAAGATAAAAGGAAATTCAAACAACAACTTTTGTTCATTGAACAATGTAAACAATTCTGAGTTTTAAGGCTACCTAGAACATTAAGGCACTTATTTTCAGCTAAATGATGAAGAATACGAGGACTTGGGTGTCCAATTCGATTGTGCCATACGGGTAGGGTAGAATTCTTTCGAACTAATCCAGAAAATGTAGAACTTTGCAATGGATGAGAGCTAGGGTGTGCTTGAAATGGGTAGAAATAACATTTACTCAAGCCTTGATGTAGAACCTTCCCCGTGCGCCAATCCTTTATAGAGAAACCAGGAGGAGCAAATTGAAAATTGCAATTATTATCGTTAACAAATCGAGAAACATATAGTACATTAGCTGTTATGTGAGACACATGTACAAAATCGTTCAATTGAAAAGCGGATGTGGGAGTTGAGATAGTCATGTTACTAGTACTGGCGATTGGGAGAGTAACCCCATTTGCAACAGTCACTTGATCCGAGCCATGATAAGATTGTCGACTGGTGAAAGCAGAGTCATCAGATGTCATATGATGAGTTACTCCGGAATCAGGGTAAGTGGCAGGTTCATACTGAGCATTAGACATATTCATTGTAGAAAAGTCGCGGTAAGTTCATCTGGTTGAGTAGCAATGGTTGGACTGCAAGTGGCAGCGGTGTGTCCCGACTTATTGCAAAGTTGACAGATTATGGTGTCAGAGGGTCCTTGAGAGTACTGATAATGAGTAAAGATACCACGATTGGGCTGCGATTACGAGTACCGCATCCATGATTGGGACTACCATGACCTTGATAACCGTGATTATAATTTCCACGACCACGATTAGTATTAAATCCACGATTATTTGCAGCAAGGAAAGCGGTTGTTTGAGATTGGGCTGACTTATGATAGATTTCCAAACGTTTTTCTCGATTGAGAAGCATGATATAAACCTCTTCAAATGATGGAACAATAGGCATGGTTTGCACATGATTCACAACCACATCATAGTCAAGGTCAAGGCCATCAAGAATAACATCAATAATATCTCGATGAAGCAATGATTGTTGAATAAGAGACAATAAATCATTGAGTTGACGAATGCAATCCATGTAATCAGTAATAGAGGATGCTCCTTTCTTCATGGTGGATAACTCGTGTTTGATTTGACAGTAATGAGCATCGGTTTGGGATGTGTATGCTCTCTCGAGGGCTTCCCATGTAGACTGAGCAGTCTTATAGGAGATGAGCTGAGAAAAAATGGAAGGGGTCACAATGGTGTGTAGCCAACTAAGAAGAAATTGGTCTTTCTTCTTCCATGCAAGGTAGGCTGGGTTTGGAGTCATTCCATTATCAGTGATGATTGTTTCACTTGGAGCAGACGCGGTTCCATCAACCATGGATATGTAGTCACTTCCATATAGGATAGGAATAAGTTGGCATTTCCACATATTGTAATTCAAACGATCAAGTTTCATGGTTACTTTTGGCAGATTAGGATAAAAAGGAAGAGAAGGTTGTTGAATGGGGGTGATTGGTTGAGGGACTGGAGTCTGATTGTTGGATGGTGTTGATTCAGAGTCTGAACCTGACATATTTGGGTATTTGATATAGAGAACAAATGATGAAGGTAAAGAATTAGAAGGGAAATTTTTTTTTTGAGCCTATGGCTCTGATACCAAGTTGAAGTTTAGCTAAATGATGAAAACTGCTATACTAGTTGGGCTGTTTTTCATTGAATTTATAGAACTATGTACAACAAAGTGTTGAGAGATTTTCTCTCATTAGATGAGAGTTTAAAACAAACTCTTGTTCAGAGATTTACTCAACTCTAGCAGTATTTGAAATGGACTACAACACAATGGTGAACTTCATGATAAGCCAGGAAAGATTTATTTCTACTTTTCAACTGTTTGCTTTTGATATTCAGTTATCTGAACAAGTATGGCTTCTAGTGAAGAAAAGAGAAGTTACTATAGTGAAAAAAAAGTTACTTCGATGTGCACATCGTTTCACTTCTCATTTGAGCTAGAAGTTGTGTCCCTTCATTGTGTGAAAAATACTTAAGTTGTGTCCCTCTCTCTGGACAAAATATCAAGTTGTGATGAAATGTATTAAGACTAGAAGTCCACTCCACCCGTTCGTTAGACCCCGACCTGGATATATGCTAGATATGCTCTCTCTACCAGTTCAATAAACAAGTTTTCACTATGGTATCATAGCCACTAAGGTCGAATGGGTTTTGATCGATCTTGGGGGTCATGATTATCCGGAGGCGGTAGCCACCAAACAATGCTACCATTCGCCATCCACCCTTTTTCTTCTCTTGATTCTTTTTTGATTTCAATGTCCTGGTTTCTTTTAATCCATCTTTCATTCTAAATCAAATAGGTCTAGCTATTGGCACCCCAAAGCATCATCTTTTTTTTTTTTTTTTAATCCAAGTCTATGTTTCGGTCAAAACTAATGTTTTTATCAAACCAATAAATGGTTCACTAATCAAATGCTTATTGTATGATCCATCAAAGCCACCAAATCAGTAAATACATTTCCCACTCCAAACCATCATTATGGATACCAGATTGTTGTTTTGTTCTTAATCTTTTCTCTACAAGGTCCATGCTCGAAAACTTTGTCATATTTATATTACCCATGTGTGTGTGTTTTTTTTTAAATGAAACCCAAAATGGAGGCTTTGGACTTAAAGCCCACATAAACCAAACCCATTGTTTTCTCATTTTTATTGAGCTTTTGAATCCGTTAGAGATCAAACTCAATTTGGTCCAAAGAGGTCCATCAAAAAAAAAAACACCATGGGTTATTCTAAAAAAAAAGATTGCAATCAACATCTACTAGGCGGCCATGAATCAACATATTAGCAATGAATTGTGGAGTATCAAAAAATTAGCAATGGATCGTTGTTTACTCGCAAAATGGCAATCTCACGGAAAATATTTTTAGAATTTTTTCAATCTAAAAAAATCTCCAAGAGATTAAGGAGAATGGTAGAGATGTATGCTTGATTCAATGCAACATGATTGAAGATCAAATTGAAATATGATTGAAGATTATATTGTGATAAGATTAAAGATTTGACTGAGATATGATTGAAGATTGGAAGAGAATAGTTAGGATAAATTTACTTAATTAGAGTTTGTTCCTTAGTAGGATCTTTAGGCTTTCTCTATTTATAAAACCACTATTTATCAATGTGATATCCAAGAATTATCAATAAACAAGTTTCTCAATAGAATGATATGCCTCTTGAGATACTCATTATATTGGTGGATGCTCCATCCTCTAAAATTTGAAAATTCTGATAATTTTGAAAACGAATAGGATTTCCAGCGATGCACTTGATTGTAAGAAAATAATTTAAACTCCCTGACAAGCCAAAACATGGCCAAGGGAGAACATGGGGATGGAAAAACTTGATAATTAGGGACATGACTTCGCCCTTAGCCACCAAGTTAGAAGGGGATGGAGAACATGAGGATGGCAATGGGTTGTGTCGTGTTGTAGCCATGTAGTGTCAAATCAAAACCACAATACAGCCTGTTATTTTATTAACCCACAAAAATCCCTTAAGTATTGTAAGTGATGTATCGCATGTAATAAAAAAAAAAGAAAACGTCACAACCATGTGGTGTCAAATCAAAACCACAATACGCCTTGGAATACAAGGGAAAACATGGAGATGTCAATCGGTTGTGTTGTGTCGTAACCATGTGGTTTCAAATCAAAACCACAATCTTTTATTAAACCGCGTAAGTTTTTTAAAGATTACAAGTGGTGTGTTTCACAACAATAAAAAATGGAAAATGACTTTTAAGGCCCACTTTTATGTATACAAATTAAACCATATAGGTACCATAGTTAGAGTTTTGGCTAATTAGTACCTACATTATAAATCTCATGACCAACAAAGCCCAATTTGTTAACCTTAGTTAACTAAAAATATCAAAATACATTCTCGGCCTTTTACAATCTTGAAAACAAAACACAAATCTCAAGGCCTGACTAGTTCCCAACTTTCTTCACAAATTTCTATTACTATCAATGGTAGAGATATTATCTTCTCCAAGCCCCTACCCTGGTCTTCTTCTGGGCTACAATCATCATGTCTACTTTCACGAGTTGATGTCATCTTTGCTATTTTGAACTCTTTTATCCCCCTTAATGTCACATTGAAATAATGGTTTGATTGAATCAGACTGATAAAATCGGGGAGTAAAGTAAAAAATGAATCTTAAAATATTTTGGTGCAACCCTTGAATCCACTTCGTGTTGTTGGATAAATCAACCTACCACTACCAAACAAAGTTCTCACCAATGTATATGTATTTCCCTTTTCGAGTGGAAAGAAGATGGGTTCCCATTCTGACAAATATTATTATGCAATTGGGAACATGTTCCTATGCTCATTACACAATGGGGCACGAAAAGTTGCAATTGTAAAAATACATAATCCCTCAATTTACTATCTAAATCATTTTTTATACCACGAAAGAGTTTTGAAAATTCCATCCTATAAACAATCACAAAAACTCAAGTATTTTTACATGTACACATATGGATCTTACACCATCATGAGACTTTTGGAGGAGAATGTAATATCTCTACTATCGATAGTCATAGAGATATGTGTTGAAAGTTGAGATATGAAATTGGTCATTCCTCGAGATTTGTATTTTATTTTCATGATTGTAAAAGGCCCAAATTGTCTTTTGACATTTTTAGTTGACTCAGGTTAACAAATTAGGCTTTATTGGTCATGAGATTAAAAAAGTAGGTACTAATTAGCCAATACTCTAACTATGTTACCTATATGGTCTAACTTGTATAAAAATAGGCTTTCTAGGTCATTTTCCTATAAAAATGAAAGAAAAAGAGGTTGAAAATGGGCCTCAAATCGACAATCTCATATGACAAAGGCACAAATCTTATCAACTAGGCCACAAGCACACATCTATGTGTCATGTGGTATGTCGTATAACATATGAAATGCCACACCCTACCTGGCTAGGCTTGATGAAGCCTTCTCTGCCATTGGCCTTGCGTGAGGCCTAACCATGTTGGGTAGTACCATTTAGTACTATTGGAAACTTTTAAGATTGAATATGGAGTTAGCTCTCTTTGGGTGTTGACCTTGAATAGATCCAAAAAATTTGGCGAATCGGGCCCTGTCACAAATTCGTGATTTAGCCCCCCTAAACTTAGCATTAATATATATTAAATAGGGTCTCAAATGAGGGAAAATTTATTTTGTTGCTCAAATGGTTTGAAATTTAGTTTGTATGTGGAACGTTGAGAGTTCGAGTCATGCTTGGGTGTCATCCAACACTCTTGGCTTTCAAAACTGCCTATTGTGGATGCTCTAACACTGCTATAACACTACTTCAGCTACAAATTGAATATCAGGGCTGACCCCAGATGTCGTTCAACTCTCATGGCTCTCAAAACCGCCTATTGTGGATGCTCCAACACTACTATAACACACTTGAGCTGCAAATTGAATAATGTTTTGATCACTAACAACTAAACTCATAAAAACCTAGGGTTCAATGATTATCCATAACTCCAATTGAGTCTATATATATGTCTATCTCTCTTTCAAAGATATTTTTTTTAAATGTGGTTTTTAACTTATTTTTAATTTGTAAGTTTTATTATAAAAAATAATGTCCAGTCAAACATAAACATATATTTAATCAAACACAAATACCATATTTGACGCGACGGCTGCTCATAGCAAACTTATTACATTTCATTCCAAGACTAATCCACATATTTTCTCAAAGTTTTAACTCAAAATGAACAATAAAAGCAATGGGAAAAAAAGTTTTGCACTTTGTAAACACACATGCAACATGTGCAACACCTACAAAATAAGCACCAAAACATTAATGCAAATCAAGGACTAGCAATGCAATTCTATTTTGGGTTATTTCCCTTTTTAGTCTTCATTAGTTTATGGCTATTCCTCTTTAACCCTCGAAAAAAATTTCTATTCTAGTCTAACCCCATTTTAAAGTTTGATTGTTAGGTCAAACATGTTGACCACTTCAACCATTCATATTTGTATTAAAGACTAGATTTCCCATTTATTAGAGATAGAATAATTTATATGTGCGTCTCAATGGAATATGAACTCATTCCCAAAATTGAACAACCACCACCTCCAAGACCACCACCATATCCAACCCTTTCAATGAACCAATCCATCATCATTACTCCAACCAAACATTGAATTGAACTAACCCATCATCTTCAGCACCCTGTGAATTGAATCCAACCTTGAATGATCAATGCATCCCACTCCATACCCATCCTATCTTCCTCTACACCAACAACACTCCCATCACCTCACCCACGTCAAACATCACATTCATTTTTCTGGACCGAATCATCACCACCATAATCAAAGCCTTATCTACCACTGATCCCTCACCACCAAAAACCCTTAATGCATCCACTCTCGAAATCATCCCCTCCCCTCTAATTGGGGCTTATAAACTTGTGTTGAAGGGAAGATTACTGATGTGGGTGATTTTATTCAAAGCCTGATATGGAGGAGGGTGAGGATGGTTTAACAATTTGCAGGGATGAGAACGAGAAGAAGGTGAATTTGGAGAGAGACAAAAAAATAGAGTAGCGGGGGCGGGGGAGAAGGGTGGTGGTCATAGTTTGGATGTCTGGGTGGGTTTGGATTGCAAGTTCAATTGGAGAAGACAAGAATAAAAAATGATAGGAGAAAGTGCGAGGTGAAATAGATCTAAAGAGTTGAGGAGAAAAAAACATAGAAATTGAGAGAAAACAGATTTTACATACTTGTTTGTGAAACTTCTCTCTCCATCCATCTAACAATCAAACTTCAACTCCCATATGGATTCAAAAAGAGGAGGAAAAAGAGATATGCAACCAATCAAAAGGTGTAAGAGCTGGTTGTGGAAGAATTTGTGGTGGATTTGGAGAGTTAGAAGAGTTTTTAGGCTTAGCTTGATGGCAGAATAAGAGAAACAGAAGGAATGAAAATGAATGGAAATCGATCTTCGGAGAGGAGATTTTTCAGATTTTTGGTTGAAGTTTTGAAGATATAATAAAGAAAATAAATACGGGGGCGTTTTGGGGAAGATGGGTTTGTCTCAAGATGCACATATAAATTGTATATATCTCGAAGAAATTGGCAATCTAACACAAATATGGATAGCTGAACTGATCAACATGTTTACATAATAGTCAAACTTTAAAATGGAGTTAGACTAGAATACAAAGAAGGGAGAAGGTGGAAAAGAAGGCATCTAGCATTCAATCATTAAAATTCTAACACTTTTTATTTCTTGGGTAATAATATTCAGACGACAAATTTTTGGTTTTAGGTCCCCAAAAAACAAACCTCAACCAAACTTTTTATTTTTAGTAAATGAACCCAAATAATGAGGTTCATTTTACTTTTCTCAAAATAGTTGTGATAGAACTTACATACTTGCAAGAAAACCTATTGTGATTTCGTGATGTTTGTATGCATGATTTAACTACTCCAATGTCAAAAGTTTTCAAAACTAATAGGTTTTGTTGCCAAATATATTCAAAATTGAGCATCCAACCTCTCTGTTTGGCATTCCATGCTACTTTTCAATTTGACTTGAAAATGAATTTTTTTCTACAACACTACCATCTATTGGAACTTCGAGTGTTGCAAGCTTCAAAAACTTATTTTCTTCCACCTCTTTGATAAAATCTTCAACTTTAAAAGCTTCAATGTTATATCCATCATCTAGAGAAAAACTTTTCACTAGTAGATGAACTTATACCATTAGAGTAAAAGGAACTTTTTACCCCTTACACTTTGCCCATTTGAGGTTTTGGGGAGGTGTAGATAGGAGGTGTTGGCAATGGGATCTAGCTAGTAAAAATAAGAAAAATGACCTACGTGAGAAATTGATTTATTTTTGTTGGGGTTTAAAACTAAAAGCTTGGGCCTCAAATAAGATTATCACATGTCTTTGCTTTTCAATCCAAAAAGAAAAGGAAAAAAATATATTGTAGAATCTACTAGAAACATGTGGTAGATGTCCACCAGCCACCTCATGCTATGAGGTGGCATGAGTTTACCTCTTGTGCTTGGTAGATGTCACACCTTAGTTCAATCATGTTGCCTATAATAGGCTGATGTTTGTTTACTTTACTTAGAGTATATAAAAAGAGTGAAATGTTACGAAAAGATGTATAAGGAGAGAAAGAGTAAAGATGTATAAGGAGAGAAATAGTGAATAATAAAAGTAAAAAAAAATGGAAACTGATTTTCCTTAGTTGAGTTAATATTTTTCATTCATTTACAACACGAAGCTTTGACTGATTGAGGGTATGAAGTTTCGACCAATTGAGCGATACATGATTATTATATTTCACTTTGATATAAGGGCATTTGAGCATGAAACTCGGCTCAGGTAATTTTTCTCCACCTTCTCTTTTCCAAACTTTTTATTCAAAAGAGTTTAGAGGTAAATTATTTAAACTTAGAGCTTATATTTTCCTGAATTTTAATGTGATTGTTTCCATATTATATATTACATCTAGTGGATATTGCCTCACAAAAAAACATTATTTCCATGGCAGTGTTTCATGCTCAGAATTCCATGGCGGTGCTTCATGCTCAGAATTCAAACTTTGTTTAAATCTCAGACCTCTCATCACACACATCACAGTATAACACGTGTTGGAATAGAGGTTAGAATAACATTAGAGTCTTTTACTTCGAATCATGTGGTGTTTGGTAGATACCGTTGAGGGTACTGATAATTGGATAAATTATAGACTGGATGATACATCACTCACATAAAGAGAAAAATCCAACCCACTAGAATAACCAATAAGTGAAAGGCCCAAAACTAAGATAACAAGATAACAATTAATACATCATTTGTTTATTCCTTTTCTTCTTTTGACATTAGTCATCTCCAAAATTGTCTTCTAAAGAAACAACGAAAGGTGAGCATGGCTAGCCAACGGCGTCGACTCTCATCTAGAGGTCTTTTAAGGCCGAACTCCAGCTCCCCATAGGCAGAATCACCAGGTTTCCCAAAGACGAAAACCAAGCCAAACTCATTGGCGTTGGTGCCCTCATACACCTATGCGCCATGCTCAAGTACCTTGCTGGTGAAGTTCTTGAGTTTGCTTATGATTTCAAACTAATTTGTTTGTCATCAAACTATTAGAGTATTTTCATTAAATAACGTTCAATTTATAGGCCTCTTCACTAGACCTAACCTCAAATATGGAGCTCCCACCTCTTTGTGTTGTTTATATTCTTCACTGGTTTCTCTTAGAACCCAACACCTTGTTGAAAATTGGGTAAAGAGACCAGACATAGAGAGTTAGGGAAATTAACATGCCAAACGTCAAAGTATATGCAAGAGACCAACATGTCTCTGAAACAATGGATTTTTCCTGGCGGTTTTGAGAAATGAAGCCAATAAAAAAATAAAGATATGGGTGGGAAGCTAGGTGGTGATGAGTTAAGTTCATATGAATGATATGGGTATGTGTACCCATGTGTTTTTATTGACCGGGGTGTTAAATGTTGTACTGTATGATCTCAATGTGGTTTTTGGTTTCCTAGGTGGAATTCCTTCCTACCTGTAGTAACTTCAATTCATCAAATTACAGTGAAGTGTGGGCATAATTGCTTTCACCCAAATTGGTATTTATTATAACCACTTAGTTGTCAGACATGAATCTTTTGACAAGTATTGCTACTTCCAGTAGGTAAGCAATTACGCACAGGTGTTGTTTGCTTTAGTATTTATTGCATTTGTCATTATGATCATTGTTTTTGCCATGTCATCCCACTAAAATGGGTTTACCTAAAATAACGTTTGTGAAACAAAACAGATATGGTATGCAAAATAAAGTTAACTATACGTGTATTTTATACACCTAACCATATAAATTTTGCAAAATCTATTTATATGTGGGTTTTACTTTTTAAGTGACACGTCACGTGCATTACACACCTCATAGACATTATTCTATTGAACAAGTGGTGCACCTCGTGAATAACTTATATATAAGACGAAAACTCTCGAAGTGGTAGCCCTAGAAGTGGTAATTGCAGTAATCACTCCAAAAGAGGTAGTCAAATAATCACTCTAGCAGAGGTGATTATAACAATTACTTCAGCAGAGGTGATTACCCTAGCAAAGGTAGTCACAACACTTACCACATGGTTCAAAGCTCCTGCCTGGTACAATAATAAAACTCTTGCAAAGGATATTGACAATCCTTCTAGAGATGACACTTGTCATTTGAATAATAAATGTGGATACTGGTAACATATTTGTCGTGTACCAAAATAGGTCGTGGAGAAATATTGAGATTACATTAAAACTAAAGAGACAACTTTAATACAATGGAAAGATAATAGTCACTATTTCTTTCATTCTTTGAATTTACTCTCATTGCAGTAAAATCAAGAGTCTTACTTTACTCTTTGTTTTGAGTTAGTTACTTATATACTTATAAGATCAAAGAAAACAAAGGATCTAATGAAAAATCATGATTTTTGATATTTTTTGTAGTAAGTGTCACTTGTAGCTGTCAAACAGATAGAGGTAGCCACTAGCAAAAGTATTCACCCTAGCAGTGGTGATTACCACAATGTTACAATATATCTAATATTTATTTTGTAAACCACTTGTAGTGGTCAAGAATACTTTCTACTTGTGACACATTAATATTATAGATGATGTTATATTATGATATTTGCTGCTACATGCGAAACATATGCAGTACAATATGTTTTGATTTGTTTGAATTATTTACTGCATACATTTTCTTTGAAAGTATGGTTAATAAATTGCACATGATGGGCAATCATATTTGTTTAGTTGTTAGTGCCACTACCCATAATTTATTGACAAGTCAGAACATTTTCTAAACACTAGCCTTTACGACACTAAGGGTGTGTCTATCATAGCTGGACCTATGCAATTTCTTGACGACTCTGAAAGAGTTCACCATTTATTATTGCAGTTTCTAAAAGAAACTTGTTTTATGTCAACATGTATCACATCAAATGTTGGAAGCCTGAAGCTTACATTAGAAATGTATGTAGAAAACCTGAAGCTGACATTCAAGTTATATGCATTACATCTAATCTTGGAAGCCTGAAGTTGTATTAGAAATAATTTTCATTAAGTCATTGGGATTATAACACTCTCGGGGTTGTTATATCATACACCAGAGGCTTCTGCACGGTAACCATCCCGTTATACACCTTCACTTTGTTGGAAGACTCACTACAAGAAATATTGTCATTAATAGCGTTTCAAAAATGCTATGGTAGGCTACCATAGCGTTTTAGCAAACGCTGTGTCTGCCGGAGCTATAATAGACACATAGTCTATTATAGCGTTTTAAAAACGCTATTGTAAGTTGACTACAATAGTGTTTCAGAAACACTATGGTAGGTCTATTATAGCGTTTTAAAAACGCTATTGTAAGTTGACTACTATAGCGTTTCTATAGTAACATTATTTATAGCGTTTCTGAAACGCTATAGTAAGTCTATTATAGCGTTTTAAAAACGCTATTGTAAGTTCACCATTTATAGTCTATTATAGCGTTTTAAAAATGCTATTGCAAGTATACTATTTATAGCAATTAATTTTTTGCTATCAAATGACTTTTTATTACATCTTATAAATTTTTTTTCTAGAAAATAAAAATCTAAATGTGCCAAACACTTAAACATTTCCATGAACGGAAGCAAAGTAATGTAATTAATAAGGTAATGTATTACATTGAGTCACAAAATCTATCAAAATATATCAAGTTCAATGACAATTTTTGAAATTCATGTACTTTTCTACAACATCAGGAATATCAGAGCGCGACTTATAGTATTCCCAAAGAAGGTGCCCTTGAGAGTCCTATCATTCAAAAGGTTCATTGGGTGGCTATTGAATGTGTCATCTTTGTTTGGTACGCCAACAAGTAGTATTGCCACACCCCAACCATCATGGACACTCGAATGCAGAGATCATTGCACTGAGGCTTCCAGTACATTCAATGTTGCGGTCCACTCCCTACAGCTACAGCCAATCCCCTAGATCAAATCCCAATTGCTGCCCCACCAATGATGACTTTTCCAGATAATGGTTTTCCACCATCGAACTTTGCACAAGAAGTTCCTAAAAGAATACTCCACACTGTGGCACCCTATATAATAACACTGGCAGAACTTCAGTTGTTATAAAGAAATAGAAACTATTACATTAAGAACCTATATCAACAGAGCAATTCAATTACCGGTATAGCTGATGGTCCAATCCAACCAAACCAGAATTCAGTGATATGTATATTTGAATTTCTCCATCCACCTGTTCTGCGAAACCTATAATTTTGGTCAGGAAATAATAATGTACAAACCTGTAGCATGCTATAAAAACAATACTTTATACTAGGCACTTGCTCTAGCACATCCAAGCAAAGATTCAACTTCATCATTCATCTTTAACAAGTAAAAGATGCATAACTTGCAAGTTTAATAAAGTAAACTAGCTACATGATCCAATCGTACATAGATCCTAGACAGCCTCAAATCAAGTCATCAAAAAATCAACTCCTTTGGCAACTACTAAAGCTTCATTAGAATACAGAAACCAAGTTTATTACTTCTCTCCTACATTGTACATCATATCCAGCATAAGGACTACAAAGGTAGCTATAAAAATGTTAATGTTCCTGTCAATGCAACAGAAGAAAAATCTATGACAAGTACCCCAGTCTCTACTATGCTATAAAATGTTAATGATTGATTAAAACAACAACAAGCAGACATTATAGAAGATGAACCCATGACTGGAAAGGTCAGATCTGATCAATTTGAAAAAGCATACTATAAGCCTGCAAATGGGTTAGGTTGTGGTCTGGAAAAGGGTCTATGAAATAGTTTAATTGTGTTTTTAGCGACCACTTGGCCCCTTTTCTGTTTGCATTTCCTGCTTATGTTTATTGTCTGAATGGTCATTACCACCATCATTTCCTCTAGGAATTTCCCCACGCCTCTCCTTCAAATTCCCATATTTATAAAATGATATCAGCCACTAAGAAATGAGAAGGAAACTAGGATACATCCTAAGAGCATTCTTAAGCAGGTGGAGAAATTACCCATGAAAAACATAGCATAAATTTTTGTAAATCTTAAGGTGGATAGGAACCATCAAAATACGCCTCGATTAGAAGACCCCCATCAAGATTTTCGACCTCATAACATGGTGAGCATTATCCAATGCCGATCATGTTAACTTACTAGTAACCACATGGATATGTACTTATGATCAACAATTCGATTGGTTTGGAAGATTGTTATCAAAGTCTAAACTAGTAGACTGCCTATATAAGAAGTCGTTATCTTAAATAGATTTGTATTTCTTGTACAAAAACCCCAAAAAAAAGAGGAAAAGGAATTAATGCATCACCTTAAGAAGTCGGTTTGACTGTTTTCTTCTCTGCCTTTTAAGTTCTCTTTCATCCTAATTCGAAAAAATGAGATGCATCAGAAAAGTTTTGATATAACATAACCAAACGTACAGGTGTATCCAGGCCTAGCATGTACATCATCACTAAGTAGATAGCAGGGTAAAAACACTATAATTAAAATTTTCAGAGATCTTCTAGGCATGCACCTAAGCAGTACAATAAAGAAAAAAATCATCAAACACTCAAAAAGCAAACAAGACTATGCTATAATAGTAACATATAAAGATCTTTATCCATTGTGTTAATTGGATTTTGTCTCTCACAATTACCTACTAGAAGCTGAAATAACCATCAAGTATGTTTCTGATAACATTATGCCATAGACTTGTAAATAAGACTAGTAATTAAAATGACAGGACGCCAATAGCAGACTAATAGAACACCAAAAGAATCACTCATTTGGATAAATATATGCCATTCAATGGTCTATTGCATTCCAAAAAAAATAAAAAGTTTAAGAGGAGCCTAAAATCAGAGTTACGACACCTGTCGACTTCAGGAAGGCATCACTTGCATAAACAATGGGCATATCATGTAAACTGACATCGGTTCTTCAAGGGAAAAAAATCATAGAGCAAAGCGAGTTCTTAAGAGTCTTTCTCAGTACAATATCAGTGATAAAGCAGTATTCAGGAATCTGAAAAAACTCACAATACAAAGCTCTGTTTGATTCTACCAAGAGATATAATTAAGGATGAACCAAGAGTACCCATCCCAACTGAATCACATCTCTTCACATATTAATCTAAAGATGTACTTCAGGATCTGTTGAAAAAATAAATCCACCTAGGAGGAAACTATCATCTTCCCCTGCAACTTGGAAAACTGTAATCCTCATGGAGCAAAATGTTTCAGATATATGCCCAATAATCACCTAATAGAGAACAAGCATTCTATAAGCACATGTTGTCAAGGCTATTCATGTTGTTCAATACTATAGATATTGCATTGTTTGGTCTATATATATATATGCATCACAAATAAAACCACTCACAGCAAATCCAATCATAGCAACATGACAAACGAACAACTTGTTTTGCTTTGTGAATCCAGTCCCTCCTGATGTACCAAAAACCCCATCTCTACCTTTGGCTTTGGTGCCTATAAAAAAAAAAAACAAAAAGTCATCAAATTATCGTAAATGTAAATATAATTGGAATGAAACAGTACAAAACATATATGAATTTGAACAAACCTGCTTCTTGGCAGGAGGGGCTTTGGTCTTAGACTTGAAGAGAGAAACAATGGTTTGTAAATGAGGAAGGATAGAGCTCCAGTTGTGAGAATGACTTGGGCTTGACAAGTCTTTGAACCTGTAAATGGAGTAGAGAGTTTTGGTTGTCTCTCTTCAAATTCAACAACCCTACATGGCTACTGAGCATCATAGTTTTCTTAACCAAACATCCTAAACACCACATCTGCCTAGTCTAAGTAAGAACTTATACCATCTACCATACTTTCAACATGTAATCGCTGACAATACTGAATTTCTGTCCTTGAATAACTGCTGCCTGAGAAGGGGGAAAGCCTATAAGTTGGTTTGCTACAAATCTATGTTTTGTAATGCTTGCTATTAGTACTATTATTTGCTTCTCACCTTCATGAAGAAATTGATGTCATGGTCTGGTTTAATTTGTTATTGTTTCTCCCTTCTAGCAAGTTCAGTGAGGACATCTGCAAAAGTTAAACAAGAAGAATGATCAAGGCTATCTATACGAAAACTCATCTAGATTTATTTAGTTATCATTTCAAATCAGTTACTTTCCATATCTAGATACCTAGTCTATGTCCAACGCTTTGACACCGAGCAGAAAAATCCAAGGTTTCCCTCACAATCATGTCGCCATTGTGCAGATCATGTTGACTGATGTAGGCGGAAGTTCTTTGCAGTTCATAGCGCTTGTATTTCACAAGTCTAAGATTTCTTTCCTGTTTTACATTGTTCATTTTTTATCTATTACTTGAGCTCCTAGTAAGATATGTACCTTCTTCGTTAGTAATATATTTCTATTCTTCTACATATCAAGCAGTAGCCAAAAAAAGAAGAAACTAGAGGTCGAGACTTTTTGGTGGGGTAACAATTCAACCTCTGAAAATTTCAAGATTATTCAAAGAAATCACAACTACATGAATAGGTTTTTCAGTTTTTACCGTCCAGGTTTTAATAGAGAAGTAACAACACATTTCATAAGGAGAAATTAGGAGCCATCCCAAGCCAAAACTAAATAGATATTCATATCCGTTCTGAAAGCATTACAAATTGGCAGCATAAATATTAAACACAAAGACAGAAATTAAATTCAAACAATGCTACAGCATAAATGTGATGAAGGGGTACAAATTGGACAAATTTTGGCCTTTTCATAGCACTAAGTGAAAAAATGTTATTGTCATATGCTATTAATGAGCAATTATTGTGTAGTAGTAAATGTCATCTTTTCAAAGAAATCGTAATTATAATACGTTCAGAATATATGTTAGAAACTTTTGAATGATACCCGCTATGGCATCATTTTCTTGCATACATGACAGTGACCTAAAAACTATAACTAGATCAACCAAGAAAATGAATCAAAACACCATCTTTCAAAGAATAAAAAAATTGTATTACTCAAATAACACAATTTACATAACTTTTGAATAGTATTCCCTCTGCAATACCATTTCCATGCATATATAATTGACCTAAAAAAATTTACACCTATCTCCTAGTGATCACTTGCTGAGTGTGTGTCTGCATTTTTTTTCTCAAAGGATCACTTGCAGAGTGTTAATATGGCCATTTTCATGTTCGGTTGTTTGTTTTGGATCCGGAATGTTAATATGGTATGTATGTTTGCCTAAATAAATTATTGAGGTACAAAAATTGGCTCCAGAGCTAATACAAAAATATAATAAAACATAAATCCTTATCTTTTATGAAGATAGAAATAGTAATTCAAGAAAGCAAATAAACTAAATGTTGTTTCAAGAAAGAAAGTGACAAACCTTTTAGTTTTCCCCCTAATAGAACTATTTTGATTTCCCCCCCGCCCCCCCCCCCCCCCCCCCCCCCCCCCCCTTCAACCTTTGCGTCACCTGGTTCATATTAAAACAGAGGTAAGTTGAAACAAACAAATAAGAGGGGAGAAAAAGGCCTAAAATATTGATCTAAACAAAAAGATTTAAAAACTAAATAAAACCATTACATGGGAATCATTTAGTTAACAATAGTAATAGGCTACTATCATACTAACCAACCTAACCCCTGGTTTTCCTTTTGAACTCTCAAATGGCCATGATTGCCAAGTGGGTAGCAAAGAGACCAAGATTCGGTCTTGATTTCTTACTCTATGAAGCATGTAATCAGTATATGCTACTTTATGTAGCCCTACATTATGATTGTAGTTATTAAAAGGAATTGGTACACAATAGTTTAGAAATAGAGATGAAGTGGAAATAAAAAAGCAATAAATACAAAAGAAGTAGAACCAACAACAACAAGGATAAAGAAGTTGGTTTTCTTTATTTCAAACCTCTCTTCCATTTTCAAGTTCTCTTGTTAAGCTCAAATGGGTATCTGTTAGAACCAAAAACTAAGGCTTCTAAGCACCAAAAGTGGTGGTGGAGGTGTGAGGGGTGTTTTGGAAAAAAACTTGAAGAACAAGTGAGAAAATTGTTCTTATTATTTATGGCTAACCATTTTAGATAATTAAGGTTCTTTAGCTTGATATTGCATCCAGCTAACTGATATAATTTTAATGAACTTCCAAGAGGACCCGTCAAAGGGAGGTCATAAAGACACAAGGAACCAAAGAAATTACTCAGGTTTGATGTTAAGAACTACTTGGATGAATGACAACCACAAGGAATCAAAGAAATTAAGTTTGATGTCACAAAGAACACCCATTTAGTACCTTATTCCTTTAACATTTGAAAATTTAGGATTAGCATGCATAATTGGAAAGTGTAGTAATCGGTAGCACCATTGAGATAATTAATGCGGGTAAATAAATAATTGTTTATAAAATGCCAAATCTGATCAACTCAGACTCCACCAAAATTGGTTGAACAAAAGAATGAAGGGTGCAAGGCAAGATTTTCAACACCCTACACCCCCCTTTAATGTTATTCTCTCTGCATGTCAGTGTGAACTGGTAAAGGTGTGGGAGGTCTAATTAGTGGCTTCAAATATTCCATGATGTCTGAGAAGGAAGGGCGCTTCCAAGGGTCACTGCAGTTTAACAATGTGTTTTCTTTAATGTAAAACAAGAAAATGAAAAATTGTGCATTAAGTATAAGATCTGAAAAGCTCTGCTCACTTTTGCCAGCAGATCTCAATCAAATTGGCCACTTGAGGATTGACACTGCTCGGAATTTCAAGCCTTCTATTCTTGAAGCCAACAGCAGCTACCACCTGCAGTAATACAGATTAAACTTTATCTCAGCAAGAAAACATAAAATAAGGGTGGTTATATAAAGGCTAAATCCCTTGACAAAAGGATTATATATATATGTGTGTGTGTGTGCCAGGTTATTTGTACACACATTTTTTAACATTTTTGTTAGACCCACAGGATACTTTTGGAGCCGGATTTTGTGAAGATTGTCCCCACAAACATTACTACATCCCAACGTAGTTAGCAATATGAAATGACATTGAATTTTTATTTTTTTAAAAGATGCATCCAAGCAAAAACATTCTTCAATTTTTAAACCATTCTTCGATGTGCCTAGAAATATTGAAATGAGATCATTTTTGTGATGCTCTCCAAGGCGAAAAGATTATCATCAAAACCATGGAACAAACCTGTGCTTGGTTTAAATTACTCCAAGGTAACTGCAAAGTCATAAGTTCCCACAAAATTACACCAAAGCTGTAAACATCACATTTTTCATTTGATGGCTCATCGCGAAGGACTTCGGGTGCCATCCATTCAGGCTAATGGAAACAAAAAAAATGGCCATTTTGTCATTAGCGAAAAATGTGTTGTTCTATGAGCCATGCAAAAGAAAGGATAGAACTTACAGTTCCTGCTGCTGATTTGGCAGACAGAAATGTGTTTGCCTTTAGTCTAGAAAAGCCAAAATTGCAGACCTGAGTAATTAGGAATAACCAAATAAGATAACAGAAAGCAGGGTTTGAGAATTGAAAAAAAAAAGAAAAAAAAAAAGAGGTGCTTGACCATGATGGATAATAAATAAGCCAAAATCAACGCATAATATCCATGATTACTGTCATATCTTATCAGTTGATATCTTGAACCTTAATGAAAAGGTTACAAATTCTTCAAAACTAGCACAATTGATACACCAGTGAAAATTTTCCAGCATAGAATGCATAAAAATTAAAAGTTGCTAAAACCAATAAAAGTACCTTCAATCAACAAAGAAATGATCATGACAAGAAAGTACCTTCAGTCCATTACATAGCTATCCCAATCAATAATAAGTTTCCCAATCTAACCCCCATCAAAGCTGAAGATAGGAAACAACCTGAAAGGTGGTAGAACTGTCCAAGCCATTTGATATCTCATCCATGAATAGAGCTCTTGTTGGGCCAACAATCATCTCCCCTACATGAACCAATTGTGTTATTTAGTGAAACACTAACATATAAACCTTTCTGTGGTGTACTTTTGCTTATTCTTTATTTTAATATGAAGGTTCGAGGTCCTCAAAACTCCACTTGCCTATATGAGTTGACTGAAGAATTGTGTCTAATTAAACTTTGCTACTAAGTAAAGCACACCAAATGATTCTATACTTCAATCATCTATTACACTTCTCATTTTCTGATTTCCAGTACCTGTAGTTAATCTCTTCTTTTGGCCGCCTGATAAACCTCGTCTCATTGCATATCCCCAACCATTGTATCAGCACATATATCTAGTCCTAGAATCTGACATGTGATGGACATCAATTGAAAATTAAAAACAAAACCAAGGTGAAAATAAGAAATCTCAGATGAACATCAATTTTCAAAAACTTCCTCGATGGGGATGTTTTCCTGCAAGAATCAGCTTCTAATTTTATCACATTTGAAAAATAATTTTTTCTGGCAAAACTCCATAAATCGCTTAGAATCCCAAAAAAATTAGAATAAGTAAAAAAATTTAAAAGGACCATGGGGTGTTAAAGTGTACCAGATCAATAGCTTCCTTGTTAACTGCTTCAAGGGCTATCGATTTGTCATCCATTTTCACTTCTTTGTCTAAGCCTCAGAAGAGAATCTGCGGTAATTTCATAAGTAATGCAAGTACAAAATTCAATTCCAAAGTATCAGTTAAGAGACACTACATTGATTCAAACATAATTTTCATAATCTGCCTTTTTTAAATTGTCAATTTTTGGTGTGATGGTCTATTTGATGAAAGAGACCTTCATATTAGAATCTGTGCATTCTGAAACTTCTATAGAACACATGGATGAATATCATCGGCATAGAAACCCCAAACCCTTGATTTGTTCATTGCTCCTTTGAAAGTTCATTATGATTTTCGCTTTCTACATTATGCACCCAACAAAATATGTTTAAAAAGATGACTAAATATAACTACTGAATCAAGTCCAAAACACACCCTATAGATCAAACTATCACTAACATAAAAGTTTCTGCCAATTCAAATACTTAAAAGTTCCAATTATTATCAAGGCTTAAGAAACAAAGAATGAAAATGAGTGAATAAACTCATACCTAGATGATATCTAACAGTCATCTGCTCCCCAAATCATACTTCACTTCATTCCCATTCTCTCCTTCTCCTCTTCCATCCTGCAAACAAATGGTCAAAATCTGAAAAAACCCAAAGGTGAAATGGTAAAATTAGACAAAAAAAAAATGGTTTTTACCTGATGGGCAGAAGATGGCATGCTCTGCAAATATGGAGAACTCAGAACCTGAAAACCCCAAACCCAAAAATTTACTAAATATCTGCAAATTCACCCCAAACCTTAAAATCCAGTGTTCTAAAAATCGGTCTAGGCGCCTAGGCGCTAGAAGGTGGAAAACCGCCCAGATTAATGGCTGGGCGGGCTGTCTGGGCGGTTTAGGCGGGTCTGGGCGGGCTTTAGGCGGCCTAGGCGGGGTCTAGGCGGTCTGGGCGATTTTTATTTTTTTTAATTTTTTAATTTTTTTTTAATTTTTTAATATGGCTGATTGTGTTCTTATTTTATTTTATTTCCTACTTTTTAGAAATAAACTATTTAATTATTTTTTATTCAATATATGTCTAAATGTAGCAAATGATGATTACTTAATGGAATTCTCAAATGATCTGCCGGTACCAATTTTACTAATGTAGATTTTATTAAACATAACTGAGGTTATTCATGCAATTTGAAGAAAAATAAAAGAGTACACATTCGAATTTATATAAAGTACCCATCATGACAAACTTCAGTTATTTGAGTTTTAATAAATTTTGTTCACGATTGGTAATTTTTCATGTTTTTAAATTTTGCATATGTATATTGGCATTAAATTGGATGTAATTGATAATGTATTATGCTTAACTTTTGTAAATTATTAAAGTAATAATACAAAACCTAAGACCGCCTAGGTGCCGCCTAGGCGCCCGCCTAGGCCCCTGGGCGCTAGGCACCTGCTCGCCGCCCGCCCAGCGCCTAGCGATTTTTAGAACACTGTTAAAATCATGATTATGCACGATGGACGGGAAGGAGGGAAGTCGGGAATGAGGGAACAAGTTAGATTTCCTTACCAGCTTCAACAAAAAAACTTCTTTGGAACAAGTGAGAAGAGATCGGGGTCGTCGCTGAAGAAGAAGAAGGGGCAATGAGAAACCTTGGGGTTGTTTTGGATGAGCATGAAGAAACGAGTATGGTAGATCGGAGGGATGGTTGGAGCTGAGAAGAAAGTCTTCTCCACATCTTTGGTTCCAATTTGTTAGAAGATTATCACACATATTTTGCTTTGCACTTCGCTCCCTGGATCTATCTCTCTCCCTTCTCCCTCAACTCTCTCCCTCAATCTCTCTTTGTCGCTCATATTCCTAAAAGAGAGCGACAAAGAGAGGTGTGTGCCTTTTGGTTAGAGAGAAGGGAGTGGTTTTCTAAAATTTCTAACAAAAACGAGCGCCTTCATCATTTTTAATCTCCCACTTATTTTTGGTAGCGTTTTAATATAGTGATGTTGTTAAAATTTTGCTTTTCATAGCAATGAGTGTAAAAACGCTATCCACAACTGCTATTAATTAGCAGTTGTGGTGTAGTGACTTTTACTTATGTAGTCTAGACTATCTAGAATATACAGTATTGCATATTGTGAAATTGCATGGTGTGACTATATTCCCACTGTTAAGGGGAGATATGGAAATAAAACGGTGCAGAATTAAAATAGCTCCATTTTATCTCATTTGGACTATAAAATCATGTGTCAGCTATGAATAAACATATTCCCTGAAGGACAAAGTTTGAATATGTTTATTCATATTTTATAGAATACACTTGCTCGAATATGGACAAAGTTTCAGAAACTACTATACTAAATGGAACTATATTTGTATCCAAAATCTAGAATATATTTTATCAAATGATAGGTTGCTGCAGGAACCCTTGTGCCACGAATCTTGTCATATATCTAACAGTCACATTTTTCTCATTTTGTTTTCTTACAAACACTCATTTAAAACCATTAGGGTTTACACACTTAGGTGTTTGTACTATAGGTTCAAATATACCACGTTTCTCAAGGGAACCCAATTCCACTTTGACAATATATTTTCGTTTTAGCGAACCCAATGCCACGTTGGACAATATATTGTCATTTGGCCAATCATTTATTTGTCGACTTTATAGATACGTGATTTAATATCAGTATCACTGCCTTTTTGATAATTTGGTAGCTACCATGAATATGCCATCGATGACCATTTGATTTCATATCACATTTCTCGTAAATATATTGAGATCTCATTATTATCAGGTACCTAAGCCCCTTCCAAGGCGTTCATTGTTACTGTAGTGATATGAGCCTATGCCAGAGCTTTTCAACATAACCTCTTTGGGAGCGTTATGTCATGCTACTGCTGGAGCAATAACCTCTTCAAGGGCATTATATAATGCTACTGTTGAAGCCATAACCTCTTTCACGAGCGTTATGTACTATTACTGCTGGAGCTTCATGACCACTTTTGGAGCGTCATGTCATGCTACTTCTGGAGCATCATGTACAACTCCT
This sequence comes from Berberis vulgaris, assembly GCA_963556465.1. Classification (NCBI taxonomy): domain Eukaryota; kingdom Viridiplantae; phylum Streptophyta; class Magnoliopsida; order Ranunculales; family Berberidaceae; genus Berberis; species Berberis vulgaris. Next base: position 53,613,766 of record OY747136.1, on the reverse strand, counting down.
TCTGGAGCCTATACAACTTCTGCAGAAGTTTCAACCATTGCTTGTTAAGGAGCATCAGGGTATGAATTTTACAAATTCTTCATTTTCGAAGAGTTGAATCTTTGGAACCTATAGGTTTGCCACGCTTCTGACGTGCAACAAATTCATTAACTGCCTTATTCGAAGTTTGTCCTTCAAGAATACAAATTCGAGCAAGTGTCTACCACACTGCCTTATGACACTGCCTTATGACATGCTAGAAGTGTGGTAGACACTTGCTCGAATTTGTATTCTTGAAGGACAAACTTCGAATAAGGCAGTTAATGAATTTGTTGCACGTCAGAAGCGTGGCAAACCTATAGGTTCCAAAGATTCAACTCTTCGAAAATGAAGAATTTGTAAAATTCATACCCTGATGCTCCTTAACAAGCAATGGTTGAAACTTCTGCAGAAGTTGTATAGGCTCCAGAAGGAGTTGTACATGATGCTCCAGAAGTAGCATGACATGACGCTCCAAAAGTGGTCATGAAGCTCCAGCAGTAATAGTACATAACGCTCGTGAAAGAGGTTATGGCTTCAACAGTAGCATTATATAATGCTCTTGAAGAGGTTATTGCTCCAGCAGTAGCATGACATAACGCTCCCAAAGAGGTTATGTTGAAAAGCTCTGGCATAGGCTCATATCACTACAGTAACAATGAACGCCTTGGAAGGGGCTTAGGTACCTGATAATAATGAGATCTCAATATATTTACGAGAAATGTGATATGAAATCAAATGGTCATCGATGGCATATTCATGGTAGCTACCAAATTATCAAAAAGGCAGTGATACTGATATTAAATCACGTATCTATAAAGTCGACAAATAAATGATTGGCCAAATGACAATATATTGTCCAACGTGGCATTAGGTCTGCTAAAACGAAAATATATTGTCAAAGTGGAATTGGGTTCCCTTGAGAAACGTGGTATATTTGAACCTATAGTACAAACACCTAAGTGTGTAAACCCTAATGGTTTTAAACGAGTGTTTGTAAGAAAACAAAATGAGAAAAATGTGACTGTTAGATATATGACAAGATTCGTGGCACAAGGGTTCCTGCAGCAACCTATCATTTGATAAAATATATTCTAGATTTTGGATACAAATATAGTTCCATTTAGTATAGTAGTTTCTGAAAACTTGATATGCGAGTTATGAATTTCGTAACTACTTATGAGAATTTAGACACAGATATTTATAAATCCCTGAAGGATTTATTTTGTTAGACACAAATCCCTGAAGGATTGACTTTGCTTGAAGCAAAGTTATAAAATAATTACTCAATACAATTAGAACATGTTTTATATGAATTGAACAATTCTAGAAGAATGTAGTATAATTGTCTTAGCGAATATCTATGTAAGGAAGATTATGCAAATTTGACTATATGTCTTTCTTATGGTATCGTTAACTGTTTTTTCATATAGTTTATGTTAAATAACTCTTATTAGACCTTAAAAATATTGTTTGCTATTAAAGATTTTGGAAGAACTATTTTTGTCTCGACCTGCAGATTGAGTTAGGTACATTAATTTACAAGATCCACTTGTATTTCCATGGTCGTCCGATCTTTAGATCTCAAAAAAGACTTGTATCAACCAATTAAAAGATACTCGGTCCTGAAGTACCATATGTGAGTATCATTGGTGCATTGTTATATTTCGCACGAAGTACATAACCTAATATATTATGTTTATGTGCAATTACTAGTAATGTATAGTTTTGCATAGACTTATAGATATTTGTATGGCATGACACATATATCTTCGTGAGATAATTTATATGAGTTTATTTATGTGATTTAGCCATTCCCACCTAGTTGACTATGTAGATTTAGGTTATCTGTTTGATGCTCATAAGGGTTATTCACAGGCAGGTTTTGTATTTATGAGTTGCAATACAACTATTTCTTGGGTGTCTATTACACAAACTTATTGATCAATCGACTGCAATATATGACAACAATGTTGCATCCATTGATCAAATGTAAGAAAATTTCATCAAATAGATTGAACGAAACACATTTCAATAAAATTCTTCTACCAACACAAGCTTTTAAAGAACCACATGATTGAAGTCTAATAGATTCAGAGAATAGTGACAACCTTGCAGATATCCTCATCAAATTGGTTTAGCGCCGACTTAATCATCCAAACAATTCAAGTTCTACTATCATGAGGGGGAGTGATCATCAAGGGGAGTATCCAGAAGTATATCCCCCGATGTGCATCCAGAAGCATGCTAAAAAAATATCCAGAATGTTACGAAAGCATCCAGAAGTATGCTATAGATCATATCAAAATATATTATTAGTTGATTTATCCGCGTTGTACTCTTTTTCCTTCGACAAAGTTTTTTCCATTGGATTTTTTTTATCAAGGTTTTAACGATGCAACATTATGCACATAGAACATCTTGAAGTATGAAAAAATGGTGGTTGTACTCTTTTTCATTCGACATGATTTTATTCCATTGGGTTTTCCTGACAAGGTTTTAACGAGGCAGTAGCGAGGCAACAATGGTGGTAATAAGGATATACTCATGTACTCTAGAAGTTACGTGAGTTTCAATGCCACTTTCAAAAATCATCACATGGTAATAAACTGAGACGATTTACAATCTCATCCATTTGTTGTGATTATCAGGGGGAGAATTCAATCAGAGGGACCTAATTTTGCCAAAGACTTTTGACAATATGCACGCTGTACTTTTTTCCCTACGCTGAGGTTTTGTCCTCGCTAGGTTTCCTAGCAGGGTTTAAATGAGGCAACATTTCGCGCATCCAACAGGACTTCAAGGTTACAATATATGATACTCTATCTTTGTATATGGTTTTTCATTGGATTTTTCTTTCAAGATTTTCATAAGATCGGTAAGGTAAACATCCAAGGGGGAGTATTGTAGAATCTACTATAAAGATGTGGTGGATGTGCATTAGTTCTCATAAGTAGTGCTTGTTAGATGTCAGACCTTAGTTCAATCATGTTGCCTATAAATAGGCTCATGTTTGTTTACTTTAGTTAGAGTATATAAAAGGCAACGACTACACCACCATATCCTCTTTCTCACACAACCATTGAGTTTTCTTTTTGTTTTGTTTTTTTTTTTACTTTTTCATACCACCTATATAAACAAAAAACCATCCATTTTTCTCCCTCACCATTCAAATCGACAATGGTTCCTCCCTATCCCATTCGAAATCTCTTCGAAATCTCTCCCCATACTCAAATATCTTCCCTCTCACTAGAAAACTCTCAAAATTCCCTCAAAGTCAAACCCTTAAACACAAAATCAATAAATATGCATAACTTAAAATAACAAAGAAATCCAAACTCAAAACGAAAAAAGCAAAACAGGGTAACTTTCGACCAATTTAAACCTTCAATTGAGACCGATTCTCAACCTCATCAAAACACAAATATTGTATTACTTTTAGTTATCTAATAAACACAACTTGAATCACTTGAAAATGTTTTGAAATGAGAAAGTTATGGTCATTTTACTAAAGTCACGTAAATCTATATCGCAATGAAAACGGGATCGTTTTCATGACTTTCGGCCAACTTATGTGCTCGATCAAGACCGATTCTCTAGTTGATCAAAACACAAATATTGTAGTACTCTTAGTTATTTAATAAAAACAACTTGAATCACTTGAAAATGTTTTGAAACGAGAAAATTATGGTTATTTTACTAAACTCGCGCAAATCTGTTTCGCAATTAAAACGGGATAGTGTTCCTGACTTTCGATCAACTTATGTGCTCGATCGATACCGATTCTCAAGTTGAATACAAAAGTTGTATTACTTTGAGTTATCTAATAAACACAACTTGAATCACAGAAATTGTTTCGGACAGATTGCGCGACTTTAGTAAAATGATCATAACTTGCTCATTTCAAAATAGTTTCAAGTGATTCAAGTTGTGTTTATTAGATAACTCAGAGTACTACAACCTTTGTGTTTTGATCAACTTGAGAATCGATCTCGATCGGGCACATAAGTTATCCGAAAGTCAGGAACACTATCCCATTTTTATTGCAAGACAGATTTGCGCGACTTTAGTAAAATGACCATAACTTGCTCATTTCAAAACATTTTGAAGTGATTCAAGTTGTGTTTATTAGATAACTAAGAGTACTACAATATTTGTGTTTTGATTGAGAATTGGTTTCGATCGAACACATAAGTTGGCTGAAAGTAAGAAACACTATCTCATTTTTATTGCGAGACAAATTTGCGCGACTTTAGTAAAATGACTATAACTTGTTAATTTCAAAACATTTTCAAGTGATTCAAGTTGTGTTTATTAGATAATTAAAAGTACTAAAATATTTTTGTTTTGATGAGGTCGAGAATCGGTCTCAATTGAGGGTTTAAATTGGTCGAAAGTTGCCTTATTTTACTTTCTTTTTTTTCGTTTTGAGTTTCTCTGTTATGGTAAGTTATGCATATTTATTGAGTTTGAGTTTAAAGGTTTCAACTTTGAGGAGATTTTGAGAATTTTTTTGGGAGAGGGAGGAGATTTGAGTGTGGGAGAGAGATTTGTAAGAGAATTTGAATGGGAAAGAGAATAACCATTGTTGATTTGAATGGTGAGGAAAAAAATGGATGATTTTTGTTTATATAGGTGGTGTAAGAAAGAAAGTAAGTGGTATGAGAGAGAGAGCAAATTGTGGTGTGGTGTAATCGCTCTCCCTATATAGAAAGAGCCAAATGTTACGGAATGACGATGATGCACGAGGGAAAGAGCAAATAATAAAAGTAAACGAATGGAAACTCATTTTCGTTGAGTTAATATCTTTCGTTCATTTACAACAAAAACCTTTTATTTTGTTTATTTTTAAAAATTAAAAGTTTGTCTTCAAATGGGTTGGTAGATGCAATATCTGCATTGGGCGTCATTCGCACTGCCAGCATACTATTCTATATTTGGCAGTTAAAAATCCTCCCCAAACCCTCTCTACACTCCATAGATTTGCTAATACTTATTTCTTGTTGTTGTTGGTGAGAAAAGAAAGAAAAATCGAAACTTGAGAGAAGGAAGGATGAGTGGGATTTCATACTCTGCTTCTCCAACCTCACTTTCACTTTCTCAACACCAAATCAAATCCATGAATTCCTCTTCTTCTTCATCTCCAATTGTTGTTCCTTGCCTTTATCCTCATAAAAACCCATGCTTTCCTTCCCAGAATCTCAAACTCAAATGCCCTCAACTTCGAGGAGCAGTTGAAAAGCTTGGTGTTAAATGCAGGAGCAGTAGCACACCTGGAGGTCCTCCTGGTAGGTACCCCACGCAACTTTTCTTTTATCTTTTCATTAATTTGATATCTGGGTTTGTTTCAGTTCACTGTTTCAGAGATTGGGTTATTGTTTTTTCTCCCTATGAACTCTTGTTTCATAATCTAGTTATGAATTTCTTGTTATTTCATTGAATGAATCTGATATACAAAATGGGTGTGTTTTGGTATGATAAGAATGGGGTTTTATCCATTTTTCAAATCTAATTCAAGCAAAATTTCCTGTTTTTTGTTGGGTTAAAAGATCCCACCTTTCATTTCATGGTTTCAAATTCATCAGTTCCGGCTCCTACTTGAGTTGGGTATTTTGATGATTTCTCTTCCTCGTATGAGGTAGTGATAAAATTGGAATTGCTATCTAATGTGAAGGCTTATACTATTAGAGAAGACAAATCTATCATATTCGTAGATCGGATCCATAGATAGGTGGTGTGGATTTCTAGGCTCGGTAATTTTTTCTTATGGAATACTGAGGAATTTTGGCTATCTAACTTTTCAAAGTTTTTTTAGATAAACAAGTGGATTATCTCTGACCATGATTTAAAGGGTACTTTCTATGATCTCAAGACAAAAAAAATTCATTTTATGTGGCAGCCTATCTATATAATTCTTTTTTTCTAATCTGACAAAATAGTCCATTCCATTGCTAGAAAAGAGTTTAGGTTTGTGTCATTTGGGCGGAGCTACCCATTCTAAATAGTCTTGCATACTATCAATCAATGATTATGATTTCGTTTTTTGAGTTAATTTCGGTTTCTGATTTTAAGAAATATTTCGGTGTATAAAGAAAAAACGTAAAAATTTCGAGAATACATGAAATATATATATATAGAACTTGTCTAACTGTCGAGGAAAGGGGCGAGGAAACCAGCGAGGGGGAGGGTGTCACCATTCATCCCCCTCGAGATTCGTGTTGTTGCGCATCTCGAGGATGCAAGCGCGCATCTTGAGGGGGATGAGCGGTCACACCCTCCCCCTCGGTGGTTTCCTCGCCATTTAGAATTTCTAATATATGTATAAAAATTTCAAGAGTATATGAAATATGTGAAAAAATAAGATGCATTTAAATAAATCTATTAAACACATTAAATGAAGCCTAAATACTAAAAAAACATGAAATTAATATATAATTAGGGAATGGTTTCAAAAATCAATATATAAGTAGAATAAGTGATAATTAGAAAATCAAGGGTAGTTTCAAAAATCAATAAATAATTAGAAGAAATGATAAATAGAAAAAAATCGAAATTTACAAAAAAACCCCAAATTTTTTCGAAAAAATCCCGAAATTCATAAAAAATTCTCGAAAAATGCAATTATTTCTTTTGCCCCTTTCTTTTCATAATTTCAAAGAAACGAAATTTTCGCTGAAATTTCACGAGATTTCTCGAAATTTCATTCCTTTCTATCAACTATATATATTATCTATATATGTTAAAAAGTTTGAGTTTAAGCTCAAAAGATGTATTCTAGATGCTTAGCTAGTCTGTCTATGAAATGTTGTCATTTGAGATACTAGAATGAAGTTGTTACGTGTTGCAAGCCCACTAAAGCAAAAGATCATAACATTTTGGTACCTTGCTCCACATGCTTTCAAAGACAAAATTCTCAAACCAACCTTTTAGTTTTAAAAGCTTATGATAAATTGAAGCTTGATCAACTTTGAGGTGACTCTTTAGTTGGATATGTTTGGTGCTTTACTTTTTAGGAGCTTATATACTTAAAAATGTCCAACCTTTAGAGGCTAGGTACTAATTTAGTTTGGTTTGTGTTGTCATGCGAATTTGGTGAACTAGAAAAGCCTTACAACAAAACTTGAAGACAATAGTTCAATCTTTTATAGAATTTTTTTAATAAAATACTGAAATAGAGGTTGGTCTCCATTCAATTGGAATTTCACAGGTAACACTATTTTAGGCTGCCACCATAAATGCTTCTTTTTCACATATATTTTTCTTCATAGAGGATTGAATTTGGGTTTGGGAGAAGTATATTCGATGGGTTCGTGTTTGTTTCTTCATGGTCCACTTGTCGACGTTGATAAACAAGGCACCCTTTGGTTTTATAGAAGCGTTAGTAAAGGCATTAGTCAAGGGGATTCATTATCATTTCTCCTCTATATAAAGATAGTGGAAGCATCGAGTAGGATGGTATCTAACACAACAAGAAAGGTGTGTCATATACCCCTTTAATGAGAGATTGGATGGTCTACGCACTTTACTAGAAATTATGCAGACCAATTGGAAGCTTCCAAAATCATTCTCATGTTCTTTGGTAGAGCATTCGGATGGAGAACTCATTTTTGATAAAAAGTTAGATGTAAGGTGTTGGGGAAAATGCCGATGTGCAAGCTTTTACAAACAATTTGATGCGTCATGTTGGATATTTTCCGGCAATGTATCTTTCTCTGGGGGGCCAAACTATATCCAAAAAATTCTGGTGTCCAATTTTGAAAACTTTTGACTGAATGTTGTCATTGTAGAAATCAACGTCTTAAAGGATAGTATGTTAATTCATGCCTTTGTAGCGTACCCATTTTTTATTTGTCCGCATTCGCATTAGTGTTGCCATAACTAAAAAGATGGCGACTGTGAAGGAGTTGTCTATCCCCCGAAAAGTGTTTGATAAGGGTGGGAGATTTGTGGGAAGCCATGAGCACCATACTATGAAAGTGACTTCGGCAATATTATTGGGAACCCAGTGGCTTATGGAGGCTGTTCATAAAAGCAACTAGGATTTTAGTTTCTGGATAAGTATCTCTTACATTGGGGTGGTTATTTGAAATGTTGGAACTTGAGGGTGTGTTGGGGTTTTTTTTTTTCCTCCGAGAGGATGACCAATGGCAATAGAAGTTGACCAAAGAAGGGACTTTCATGGTACTTTCATGTTATGATTCCTTTGGAGATAACTCTGTACCAATTGGAGTATCACCACTATCCGGGTTTTGTTTGGAGAAGAGAAATCTTATGAAAAAAGAACTTTTGTTTTCATGTGGGGTCTCATCCGAAATAGGATGTAACCGGTGATCTTCTTGTTTGGTGCTACATGAGCGTGGATCAAGAGTTTATTCTATCAATGGTGGCATGGAAGTCTGAAACTACCTATTCCTTTGGTGGCTGTTCGCCATGAGGTCCAGACTCACTTCTTGACTAGTTGGACTTAATGTGGCGCTCTAGATGGGTTTGGTTGACATGCTATTCGCTTGGAAGTGTAATTCTTTTTTTAGGATTGTGCCAAAGTTAATTTGATCCTTTATTGCACATGCCATACTTTGGTTGCTTTATATGGAAAGAACAAAAGAATATGCAGCAAAGAATAAAACATGACACAAGTGATATTGGAGGTCCTAGACCTCATATGGCATGTGGGGTTGATTTTTATTTACTCTAGGGGAGTTTACTATGTAAGTTGCTTTTGGACATGGAAGGTATCATGTAGACCCAAAAAGGCCCTGGGTTTTTTTTATTGAATGGAGATGGAAGCATCGAGTAGGATCATATCTAAGGCAGCAAGGGATTAGTGTGGGGTTAGTGTGTCTGTTACACATTGGCTATTTGCGTCTGAGACCTTTATTGAGAATAGCATGAAACAAGTGGAGGCTTTCAAAATCATTATCATGGTAGAGCATGTGGATGAAAACTTTCTTTGCTAAAAGTTCAATATATGGCATTGGATAACACTTGATGTGCTAGCTTTGGCTAACAACTTGTGTCGTGTCGGTTCTTTCGGCAATGTATCTTGGACTTCCTTTAGGGCCCAAACTAGATTGAAAGAATTTTGGTATATGGTTATGGAAACTTTTGACCGAAGGTTATCGCATTATTTATTAATATTATTTTTTTAAGGGTCATGTACAGTTTTAATTGGATATAATAACCACTTAAATGTTTTGGTAGTGTGGACTTAATACCATTTGCCACAAGTCTTTCTAGCTAAGCTAGCCCATTGACAATCGAAGGTTATTCATTGGATAAAGGAAATCTCAAAGGTTAATATGTTATTTTTTTATTAAGAGTGTCTTCTCTAGTGCACCCATTTATTATTTGTCCCAATTTCCATTAGCATGTTCGTGGAAAAAGAGATGGATACTTTGGCAAAAAGACAATTCCAAAAAGATCTATTGTTTTTTATGGGAGTTCGTAAATTCATGAATTCTACCCTCTTATGAAAGTGACTTTGGTGATATGAGTGGAAACTCAGTAGCTTATGGAGATGGATCATAAAAGCAAACTACGATTTTTCGTAGGGGTGGGCAAAATTTCCCAAAAAAATCGAAACCGAATCGGAACTGTGCATACCGTCTCGGTGCTGAATCTGACCGAACTATTTTACTGTTTCGGTTTTGGTATCAAACATAACTGTTACTATTTGGTACGGTACCAGTTCCAGATTTTGAATCCCCAAAAAAACCGAAGCATAAATTACTAATATTAAAACAAATTTATATTACCACTTTCCACTTGTTTTAATTTTTCTCTTTCATTCATCTAACTCCAAATAGCAGCAGCAAGAGAAGGAAGGAGGAGAAGGAGCCCTGTAACACTGTCTCACCCGGATAAAGAACCAATTGAAGGTGGGATGTAGCGTTGGAGGGGGTAACAGCGGCAGGCTGTGGGTGAATGGAGGGTTGGTAGGGGTTTTTGAAGGTGGATGAAGTACTGGCAGGGGTTTCTCTTGGTGCATCAAGGATTTCCCATGGCGGATCTACTTTCTGTTTATTCGGATTTGGTTAATCAGACCTGAAATCTACAATTTTGTCAATGAGTTTAGGTATGAAGAAGGGCAATGAGCATCTGATATAGGGTGAAGAGATGTTTGGTGCACAGAAACTCTGATTGAGTTAGTGGTTATAGTGGGCAAAACAATGGTTGTGAGATGAGAAGCTCAGGTCAGATTGAGACAGTTCTGATCTCTGTTTCTGTACAGCTGCTGAGGAAAAGGATTGTTGTGCATGTAGATAGCTTGTAGAGAGCTATAACAACATCGACTTTTCCTTGAAGGGAACCGGAGGAGTGGCACGACTCCAGACGCTGCAATTGTTGGTTTATTTGAAGCTGATGCTGAGAGGTTCAGAATTGTTGCAGCAGCTAACTCTCTTAAATTGCCATTTTGAAATGAGAAACTCTATAATTGGGATATAGCAAGCAAAGCAACCCCTCTGGCTTCAAAGCTGGAAGAAGAGATGATGATAACAAGAGGCTGAATGACCCCTTTGTGTTGGGTGTAGGGTGTGGGGTCAGCTGGTCCGCATGAAGAAGACATCTCAATGGTAGTGTTGCTTGTTTGAGAAAATTCTTTTGACTTTTGAGACGAGTTGGATGTGGGGGTTATTATTTTTTTTAATAATAGGGATGTGGGGGTTATTGACTTATTTGATTCAATAGATTCTGGACAAACTGAAATTGGTATCGAACCGAACCGATCCCGATTGGTATGGTACGATTCCGTACCAACTTCAGAAAATTCAAAAACCGAACCAAACCGTACCAAAATTACAGTGCGGGAACGGTACCAGTAGGAGGTGGGTACCGTACCGAACAGAACCGTGCCCACCCCTAATTTTTCGGGATAATAATTGGCCCCCAAGGCATCTGAGGTCTTCATACAAAAGTAGCTTTTGGAGAAGTATATCTCTAACATTGGGTTGGATAGTTGCAAGGGTATTAAATGGAAGACGAATCCAGATTTGGCATGCTTCGGTTGGTTAGTCAGCTCTTAAGGATAGATTAGCAAGATTATTTTTGGTATGTCTAAATGGAGATGGTATGGTGAATGATTTTGGATCCTCAGTGAATGAAAGTGTGACATGGGATCTGCATCTATGGTACAACCTCAACGAAGAGGGAATAGTTTAAATGAATGAAGTTGTGGGTGTTATTGGAACTTTTTTTAAACCTCCATGAGGATGACAACCAATGATGATAGAACTGGACAAAAGAAGGGACCTAAATGTTACGTTCATCCTATGGTCATTTGGCGAGAACTCTTCACCTGTTGGAGTTATCATCGTTATCCGATTGGCTTTTTTTGGAGAAGAGAGACCCCACCAAAAAAATTTCTTTTTTGTGTAGGGTCCCATGTGGAGTGATGTTCTTATTGGGTGCTGCAGGTGGATTGTGGATCAAGATTGTATTCTATGGTGGCATGGAAGATTGAGGCCACCTATTCCTTTGGTACCCGTTTCCTCATGTGATAGAGACTCACTTCTTTACTAGATGGGCTGCAGATGGGTTTGATTGACATGCTGTTGGCTTGGAAGTGAAATTCTTTCTCAAGGGGTGTGCCGAAGTTAATTTGATCCTGTACTCCACATGCCATACTTTGGGTGATTTGGATGGAAAGGAACAAAAAAATATTCAGGAACCAATCAAGCCATGTGACACAAGTAATACTGGAGGTCTCAGGCCTTCTATGGCAATGGGATCAATTTTAATTGGCTTTAGGGGGATTTATTCTATATCGGATCACCCAAAAGAAAACCCCAGGCCTTGTTGCTGCATAGTGGATCAACAATTCATATTCCTCATTGTTTACATCGGATCACCCAATAAAGACTTACCAGAATTCTTTTGAATATCAAATTCTGCCTCTGGCCAATATAATTCTGATCTTTTTGTTTTTAGTGAAAACTTGGACAGTTGACAACTACATTTGACTCTCGTATGAAAGTTTTGATATTCTCTCACTTTTTGACCATATTTCCCTTTCCTGCATCTTTGGGAGCATTTGGTTGAAGAAAAACTAAAAACTGGATTGAGTGGAACCTTCACCCAAGATGGAGCTTCAAGGAGGGAAGGAAGTTTTGAAAGTTGTTATCGTAATGGGGGATCCAGCATGTTAGCTTGTTTTTTTTTTAAGGTTCCACTCAATTCTAAACAACCTCCATCTCAGTTTTCAGTTTTCTTGCTTTATTTTTCTCATGCGTACGCAGCTGAGATTTTGTAGGGAAGTCCACTGTACAGTTGGATTTTTCTTGTTTCAACCCAGAAAGCAATTTTAGGTCATAATTAGATTAGTTTGCGTGATCATTTGTGTTTCTTCGTTTTTATTCTACAAATTTCTTGCTCTATAATTTCACATATTACCTCTGATTTGTGAATTGCTCCAACTCCTAACAACTCTTGTTAGCATTAGCAAGTGTGAGATAACTTGTACTTTGATCCAATCTTATAGCCGTATGATATATGTTACACATGTTCATGATAACTAGTTAATGGAGATTATGTAGATCATATGTAAAACAAGAAGTATGACCTAAACACAGCCTTAATAGCTTTGAACATGTATCAGCGTCCAATATTCGGTAAATGAAGGTTTTCCTTCTTTATTAAAAGAATCGAATGAGAAGAATTTTGTTAAGAGAGTTTCCTCTAAACTGTTGGTTTCTGTTTAAAGGTTTTGCTCCAAATTTATCTGTAGTAAAAAAGCATGGTTTTGATCATAGGTTATTGGGCTTCGTTTCTGTCATTATTTAGGCTGGATCTTTGAAGTGCTTCCCCTGATTTTCTTTATTAAATAATACCCATGGTTTGTGTTCCCATTTCATCTTCCATGGCTGCTAAGTGCCACACACACACCTGTTGGTCGCAATATAGTAGTGGAGTGAGAACAATACCAAAAGCGTTTATGAATGAATAGTTGTTATGCTTATTACATGTCATTTGGTTCTGTGGGAGACCAAATATATCACAGCAGATATTATGTTCTAGCATTCAAGGGTGATATTTATTAAATTTGTTTCTTGTGGCAGGTGAAAGTGATGGCAAGGGTGTTTTGGATGCCTTTTTCTTGGGTAAGGCACTTGCAGAAGCGATCAACGAACGCATTGAGTCTGCAGTTGGGGAGTTATTGAGTGTAGCTGGTAGGTTGCAGGCTGAACAACAAAAGCAAATACAAGAGTTTCAGGTAAGCCATTAAAATCCATCTCTGAGTGGCTTATTGATATAGGATGATTATTTATTGCTAAGAAAAGTAAAAAGTAGGACTCCTACGATACAGTAACATTCCCCTCTTATGATCAACTGCACCTCCACTTTTGAGAACCAAAGCTAAAGGTAGAGGCTCTGAAAAAAAAAAAAAAAAAAGCTGAATCAGGTTTATCTCAGATGAACCTACCTGATTTAAAGTTGAAACAACAAAGCAGGCTCTTAAAGATAAAACTTGGGAATATCTGAGTTCAAGACTGCTCTGAATATAGGACTAAAATCTTGAAACAAATATCCCCTAATTCGCTATGCGAGCTACAATACTTTATTTGCACGAATGACTATGAGTCTATGACCATCAGTTAGCTAGGGTGAAACTGACATCAGTAACTGAAGGGGCTTCATTAATCAAAATTACCAACTTTCTATATATCAAACTGCCATAAAACATACAACTAGAAGAATCATCTCGCTATAGTTCTTCATTATCTTCCTCTCAAGGAATACTAAATGAATCAATGTATGCAGGAGGATGTTCTGGAAAGGGCTAAAAGAGCCAAGGATAAAGCAGCACGTGAAGCATTAGAAGCACAAGGTGCTCTCCCAAAGCCTACCACAGAAATAGCATCAGAAGCCAAAGACACTGTCGCTGGGGAAGCATCTCCATCGGCAGTCACAGATGTGACTACAAATATCTCTTCCTCATTGACTGCTCCAAATAAAGGCAGCACCACAGCGGCTCCCTTCAACAAGGATCCTTTCCTGGGAATGATGCTAAATGATGATTGATTGTCAAGATCCGAATGTTCTGCTCTAGCTCTAGCCCTTTCTTCCTTTTCTGACTTTGTAAGTGAATACATTACCATTTGCAATCAATGTAGAAATACATATCATAAAACTAAGACATCTTCAATAAAACGAAACGGCATTGTTCTGTATGATTGGTTTTCCCTTTTCCACTAGAAAATGAATGAATTTATAGTAATATCTCCAGAATGTAAAGAAAAAAACTCAATCAGAAAATAACTTGAAAGCTAAGGCTCATCACAACTTTAGTCTACTTTCAGGTTCTATATCTGGCAGGTGTTCATTGACACGAAAACTCTCACCGATCTGAAAATCCTATAGAACAGAAGATCAAGATCTTATTTATGTACTCATCTTAGGCCTAAGCTCGATACCTTGGACAATAAGTCCAACCTTACAATGACCACCCGTGACTTCAGAGGTGTTCATCTCTACTTCTCCTTCCTCTCCGTTATTCACAACGAACTCTCCTAGTTCAATCTCCAGCCACCCATCTCCTCTGTCCCTTGGGAACTGACTTTCCTGGCGATAAACTAGTTGCCCGAACATGTGACCAAAGGGGCGCCTGATCAGTCCAATACGATGTGGTGCAAGGAACAGCGGCCTTGTGTTGCAATGAGGATCCAAGCACACACTGCGATCCCCACTCGCTCCATTACCCCCATTAGATCCACACTCGCTCCATTACCCATTAGCAAATTTAACTGAGACCTCTGCAAGTGGATGATCGAGCCCATGTGCACCATCCACACACCTAATTACAAAGTATGCCACATAGTTCGTCTTATGGGACAGAACTCGGGTGTCTATTTTCCCATGCATTTCGAACCAACACACACTCACTACCTGTACAACCTCGGAGAATCTGTAGAGAAATACATGTTAGATCCAACCCAGCAAGTTTACAGAAAAAAAAAAAAAAAAAAAAAAACTGTATTCCTTTTATGAAAGAAAGAAGGGGAGTATACCTGGAATCAGGTTCGTCTCTCCACTTCCAGTAATGCGGTCACTCAATTCTGAGCTCCCTTGCTCCAATCATGTAACACTTGTTCCCAGTCACTTTCTCTAGTTTGAAACTCTGCAAAAACAGTTTGCACAGAAGAAATAAACAAATTTGAACCAGCACTCAAAAACCTTTTAGCTGTAATGATATATCTCTTCAATTCAATATGAGTTGAATTGAACAACTATGGTTTTCTTGATCATCAGTTTTTTCCTTGCATTATCTTCTTCTCTCTCATTTCATTTAATCGTTCTTAAACCATTACGGCCTTACCATTAAAATTAATGATCAGAATATCAATATCATGAGATATAAGTAAGCAATTGATGATCCAAACATCGACTCAGTACAACAAGTACATTGTCGATTTAGGGAGGAGTAGAAAAGAGGGATTACCACAAAACTAGTGATTACTTCCTTTTTCTCTTTTCCGAAAAACCCAATGTTTGTTAAAATCAAACTTGAACTTAAAAACATTATCAATTTATCACAGTAGCATATATATATATTACCCGAAACATTAATTCCACTTTTTCACTTTTAAAAATTACTTTTATATAGAGAAAACAATTTAAAACAATGGATTTACAAGAGATCACGTGTCAACTCAACAAGGACAGACTGACATCAAAGACTACTAGAATGACATCAAGGAGTGTTGTATCATTTTATGTTGGCCAATTGTTTGAGATAAAAAATAAAGAGAGAGAAAAAGAGGTAAAGAGAATAAACACATCACTGAGCATTCCATTCCTTCAGGAAATGAACCATAAGTTCAAGTTTGGTATTGTTTCTTTGTGAGTTGCATCTTTTGAGAGTGAGTTATAGTACATTTGTTTGGGAATTAGATGGCCACATAGTTTACATGAGAATCTCTTTTGTGATTCAGGTATATAGTCTGAGAGATGAGTCATGGGTAATATTTTGATGGTTTAGAACTAAAATGTGAAGAACTTCTGCAATGATTCAGCAAGTTTAAAGCAATTTCTTTGCTCCAATTAGTCATATATTTGCGACTTTATACATTTGGATAACAAAATATAAATGGTCCTCTATTCGAACGCAATATTGTTGCAAGTTGTATTTAAAGATAGTTCTAGACTATATGGCAATGCTCTTAAAGCGCCTCTAATCATGTAAACAAGTAACACTTCTTCAAAGCAATCACAGTACTTGATGTTACAAATGAGAATCATTGTTAAAAAAAACAGTAAATTCGCTTATATAGTTATCTGATGCTAGTTTCAGATTGGAGATTAGGGTTTGGTTTCGAATAAATTGAACTTAAAAGAGACACAACCCAAATAAACTAATAGGTTGCTATGTTCAGCATCCAAATACTCTTTTCAAGTCACCCCAGAGGCTCTCACTTTCAAGAACTGGGGAAAAATATGAATTT
Organism: Berberis vulgaris; assembly: GCA_963556465.1. Lineage (NCBI taxonomy): Eukaryota > Viridiplantae > Streptophyta > Magnoliopsida > Ranunculales > Berberidaceae > Berberis > Berberis vulgaris. Next base: position 53,597,309 of record OY747136.1, on the reverse strand, counting down.
TGAATTTTACTCATTGATTTCTTCTATTGAAACAATGCGCGACCTTTTGAGATTATTTTTGTGCCTATGGAGGATGATGGTTTGACACCGACGATTGATCTCTGGAAGCCTATTTTCAGCTTCATCTGCAATGTCATTATCATTCAATTGCTTAAAAGTTCCAACCTGATAGAAGATTGCATCACTACCATCATCATTCAATTGCTTAAATGTTTTGTTGAAACATAAACACTCTGGAAAATCGACACCCAAAACACTACAGATCCAATCATAAAACACCCAAACAAATACAGCAATAAAACATGAAGATCAAAACAACTCCAAGTTAGCTAAAAATTAACCAAAAAATTTACAGATCAAAGACTAAGAAGCACAAAACAAATGAACACCATCTCAATTACCAGTAAAACTACGCAATTACAGACGTAAATGAACAACTAGTTATATAGATCTAAAGATACAATCCATCCAACATGCTCCACTCAACATTGCACTAATCATTACAATCCCTTTACTTCATTTCAACTCAAAACCCTTGAAGATTTCTTCTCTTCAGTTGAAACCCTTGAGATTTCTTCAAAACCCTTGAGATTCTTCTCTTCAGTCGAAACCCTAGATTCAAAATAGAGAATGCTTGAAGGGAGAGTAGAGAGTAGCGTCGAAACCCTAGCTTCAAGAGAGGGAGAGTGCTTGAAGGGATGATGGTTTCTCTTCGATTGCGGTTCTCTCCTTTTCTTCTCAGTCGAAACCAACTGGTTTTCTTCAAGAGAGGGAGAGTGCTTGAAGGGGATGATGGATTTCTTTTCTTCGTTGATTTCCAAAGCACGGGAGAGTTGGTGGAGGGGGCTCAATCCCTTTGCAAAAACATGTGAAATAAAAAAAACTTTTCAAGTCCATAGATCTGGACCGTCCAATAGATCTAACGGTCCAGATATGTGCGCATGACACCATCCTGCGCTTTGTGCGCATGAGCGGGCCCCACGTCGCACTCACAATGGAAATCTTTCTCTCGACGTTTTGCGATCAAACGTATCGACCGCCACCAAAAAACTCGTTTTACTTACCAGAAAAGTTAAAAGAAGAAGAACATAAATTACCTTTTTGTTATCGTCGATAAGAATGGGATTTACGCAGAGGCGAAAGTAGAGGTCCTTTTTGGAGGAGAAGGTCGGGGAGGAAGGATCCACGCATCTCGAGATGATTTTGTAATTGGATGGCAGGAGTTTCTCCCATACCAGGTCCTGGTCCGCTGCGTACTTGAAGAACGATGACACCAGCGAATATGTGCTCGCATCCCGAGAAGAGGTGAAGGACAGGATGTTTGTGATGAACAATTCTTAAGAGCCAGGCTCCTAGCGTCAGATCGGTGCCATCCGCCAGGGGAGCCTCAAGAACGTGATGAAGATGAAGAACATTAGAAGAAAAAGAATAACAAAAAAACAAATGAAAAACAAAATAAGAAGAACGGATGAAAAAGAACAGATGGAGAAAATAGGATGATGAAGGGTCTTGAGGCTCCCCTGGTGCTTATTTGGCGCTAGGGGTCTGGCTCTTAAGAATTGTTGGTTTGTGATACATTCTACTGGCAATACGGAGAAGTCGACCTCTCCCATCTCGATTTAATATCTCTTTTGAGTTTGTTTTCGCTTTTGTTTCTTGAAATCTCACGCTTAGGTTTATCTTCTCTCTATATCGCTCGCTGTATATATAGAGGAAATAAAATGAATGAAACCTTCATTGCTAAGTATGGCTCATGTTGGGTGAAATCGAGCTGAAAGATGAAGGGGAGGAGGTGGCCGAGAGGGTGTGTAAAGAATGTAAGTGATTGATGTGCAACATTACACAATATAAAGGTACAAGAGTTTGGTTAACCTATACAATTTACAGTTGGATTAGTTTAGGAGACTCCTCATATTAGGAGACTTACTCATACGATTGGAGCAGTTTAGGAGACTGCGGAGAGATTGTCGGAGTCATGACAATCTCGCTAACACCCCCCAAACTAGACGACCTTGGTTGGACAAGTTTGGTACAAAAAAGACTATGACGCGGCTGAGTGAGGACGTCCACCGGTTGGTGTATAGAAGGAATGTAAAAGAACATGATGACTCCCCAAAGCAAGTTTTTCACAAACAAAATGGTGGTCGAGCTCAATGTGACGAATACGAGCATGAAAGACAGGATTGGTTGCCATGTAGGTTGAGGAGAGATTGTCACAGTAAAAAAGATCTGGATATTGTAAGTGAACACCAAGATCATAGAGAAGGTAGCACATCAAAGTGGTTTCGGCACAAGCATGAGCTAAAAAACAATATTCAGATTCAACACTAGAATGAGCAATCATGGGGTGCTTCTTAGAACACCAAGAAATTAGATCAGAGCTTAGATAAATCAAGTAACCACTTGTGGAGCGACGAGTATCCGAACAACCAACCCAATTTGCATCAGAGTAGGCGCAAAGGCGAGCAGAGCGTTGTTGAGGACGAAATACCATGATCAAGAGTAAACTTGACATAACGAAGTATATGTCGAGTAACAACAAGATGAGGAGTGCGTGGGGCACTCATAAACTGAGAAATAGTATTTACCGCATATGCAAGATCAGGTCGAGTGAGTGTGAGATATTGTAGACTCTCAACAAGCTCACGAAACTCGGTAGGGGACGACAATGGTGTGCCATCGGTATGGGAGAGCACAGCATTGGTTGCAAGTGGGGTCGATACCAATTTACAGTGGAGGAGCCCATTATTTTGAAGCAAATCATAAGCATATTTGAGTTGATTGACATGACTAGAAGAACAATCTAGACATGACTAGAAGAACAATCTAGACAATGATAACCTTTGTGAGCAGGACTATATCCTAAAAAGACACATTCTAACGACCTAGGAGAGAGTTTATGTGACACAAAGGGACTAGATAGGGAAAACGAGAACAAGCAAAGACACGAAGATGGGAATAGGATGGAGGATTATTGAAGAGACGGGTGTGGGGGGACAACCAGTTGAGAACATAGGTGGGGAGGAGGTTAATGATGTGAACAAATGCAAGAACAACATCAGCCCAATAGGAGAAAGGAAGATGGGCGGTGGTGAGAAGAGTGTGTGCCATATCGGCGATTTGTCGATGTTTACACTCGGCAAAACCATTTTGTTGAGGGGTGTAAGGGCATGAGAAACATTGATGGATGCCAAGAGAGGCACAAAAGCGGGCAAATTCATCGTTGACATACTTAGTTCCATTGTCACTTTGAAGAGTTTGAATAGTTGTATTGAATTGATTTTTAACCATGGCAACAAAGGATTGAAAATGAGTAAAAACTTCCAATTTACGACGCATGAGAAAGACTTATGAGTAACGAGAATATTCACCCGTAAATAAAATATAATAACGAAAGCCACTGAAGGAAGAAACTAGTGACATCCATACACCACTATGAACTATGGAAAAGAGAAAGGAAACATAATTAAGACGAGACTCAAAAGGTAATTGTTTGGATTTGCTAATTGCACAATCTTGATAAAAGGAATGATTGAAAGAAACTTTACGACTTGATGAAGGCCCTAAACGATCAAGAACAGACGGAGATGCGTGGCCAAGGCGACGATGCCACATGGACGAATGATGAGCAACTAGAGAATGAGCGCCAGTAGATGAGGGGGAAGACAACAAGGGTAGAGGATAGATACCGTCCTCACAAGGGCCCTGAAAGAGTAACGAACCGGTGAAAAGATCATAAATACATTAAAAGTCGAGAGCAAATAAAAAGAATACTAAATTATCTTTAGCAAACTGAGCAACAGAGAGAAGATTTTTATGAAGAGCGGGATTATGGAAGACATCTTTAAGGGGGAAATGAGGACCTAAAGAAAAAGGGATAGTGCCTGTGTGAGTAATTTGCATGGAGTCCCCATTTCTCATAAAGACAGTATTATTACCATTGTAGGGATATGGATTTTGAAGCAGTGTGCTCGGCCTGTCATGTGGTGCGTGGCACCCATGTCTGGGTACCACATGTTGTCAGTGGCAGCGACAGGTTGAGTAAAATGAACCCAAACAAAAGGTTGAAAGTGGTTGTGCCATAGAACCGATGTGGATAGGAAGCATGAAAGTGTCGATTAGTGTCGCAGTTAGGGCACCAATGAGGAGCCGAACCCAAGAGACTCTGGTTGGCCCAAGTAAGAAGAGTGACGAGGTTGCGGTTGAAATTCTAGGGAGTTGCCGAGGGTGCTAACTCCGGAAGCTGCGACTAGTGGCCCTGTGATTGTTGCGGACCACGAGAGTTGTCCATGTATTTGTTACCACGGTAATTGGAATTGCGGTTGTTGTTGTTGCCATAGACATTGTGTCCACAGTTGTTGATGTTACCACGATTGTTAGAGTTGTGGTTGCCACCCGTCGAAGAGCCAGGGTTGGAAGGGGGACCCTGGGCGGTGTAATTGCAAGTTGTGTGGCAGAGGCAGTTTGTGGATTTTGGGCTTCAAAAGCTAGGATGTGGGAGCGGATGTAATATCCATGGTATTTTTTTCTTCGATTGTTCGATTTGCTTTTCGTTGTTTGATTTGCTTAACTTCGGATTTTTGAAATTTATTTCAGTGGCATAGGTTGGTTAGATTTAAATTGTGTTCAAAAAAAATTATTTGGAGGGTGGGGTGTACTCAGAAATTTGATGGGGGCAAATAGCCACCCACCTATTAAGAGAACCCCCCTTCTCTTCTTCTCCCTTATTTTATTTTTTTTACAGGGAACGTCTTCTCCCTTCGTTTCCTCTTCTTATTTGGCGCAATTTCACGTGATTTGCCGATTTCTCCCCCCAAATCTCATCCCCTCGTCTTCATTTTTCTTCATATTTATCCCCTCTCCTTGCTGGAGTTTTTTGCTTTAAAAATTGAGAAATCAGGGTGTGTGGCTTGTTCGGAGTTGTCATTGCCGGTGCTAGCAATGTGGCTCTAATCAGTTTCTCAGGTGGTGGTTGGGGCGACGTTTGGAACCTATAAACCTCACATGCAATGGTGGTTTCAAGGTTGGCTGAAATTCTAAGAAAATCAGTGTGCATGTCCGTTAGGAAGGTTCTCCAGCGTGAATCCGAGCTTTGATCGCGTGGGTGAGCTACGATTCGTGATTCCGGTTGTTCTTGGACCTATTTTCGGCTTGTTGTGCTTTTTGAAGGCAATCAGACCGGAGTAAGGTGGGTTTCGGTGAGTTTTTGCCAAATTTTGAGTTTCGTCGGGGTGTTCGCTGGATTTATTTTGTCGGTAAGTACTTTTTTTTAGTCACACGTTGGTTGTTACATCTTTCTTTTTCCAGCTTTCGGTTAGTTTGCTTACTTTTGAGTCCGCCTTGTAGTTTTAAAAGTTTCCTTTGTCCCGCATTCGTTGTCTCGCGAGTTGGGAGCTTCGATTGGTAGCATTTGGGTTTCGAAAATCCATTCCGCTCAGGTGAGTGTAATTATAATATTTACCTTGAGAAATATTGACTTTAATTTTTACATTATGTTGTCCATTGTGTATGATTGAATACAAGTTTGAAATTTTGGGTTTTTGGAGATTTCGATTGTTGTGTTGGTTCTTTTGTGAATGAATTTATGTATTGAGTTTTCTGAAAGCATGATATACAAGAATGAAATAGAATAGTGGTTGAATTTGGGTGTGATTAGGCTTTGGTATAATGGCATTGGGCTTATATGCTGCATTTTCGAGTTTGCTAGTATGATACGGTCAGATTATTGTTTCGGTTTAATTACCTGATTTTTAATTGCAAAATTGAATAGACTCAGTATGTCATCAGTTCGTGTGTTTATCGTAAATTGCCGAGTCTTGAGCATGTATGATAGTTCAACTCGAATCAGTTCCTAAAGAAACAGTTGATGGTGATGATTGATCGTCCTTTTGAGATATTAGAGGACGTCCCTTTGGGTCAAGAGCGAGTTGACGCTGAGTGTAGGCAAGAGACTTTGGTTTGTTGAGTTAGAGGTTCAAAGAACAGTCAGAGGTTTGGTCGAGGAAGCCAGACAGTTGAGCAGGCACAACAACCAGAGCGTACCGCTATTCAGCAGAGAGACCCTGGTAGAAGGGGACCAGTTAGGACCAGCAGAGAGACTCAGGATATGTGTTGTGTGCCAGGTTTTGTGCATTCGTCGTTTTCCTAGTTGAGGGCTCTTTTAGATATAGGAGCATCTAGGTCTTTTATTTCTAGACAGTTATTTGTTAGAGACCACCTAGAGATAGTGCCTTTACCGGAACCTCTGTGTGTTGTGTCCCCTTTGGGCAGTTCGGTTTGGTTGTGGGAATATTGTCCCCGTTTCAAGTTTTCCTTGTTGGGGTACAACTTCGTGTTTGACTTTATTGTCTTGGGTTTTGAGGGCTATCATTTGATTCTAAGGATGGATTGGTTGTCCAGTCATCCGGTGATCATTGATTGCTTGCATAGGTCGGTGATGTTAGCGCCACCCGATGCTTCGTCTCGTGTGTTGGCTTGTTAACTCGATTATGTTTCTGTGATGTCGAGTTTTCTTGGCTCTCTTGAGATTTCTAGTCCCGACGGTTGTGTGTGAGTTCCCTTATGTCTTTCAAGAGATTCCTAGTATCCCTCCTCACTGTGAGGTAGAGTTTCGGATTGACCTGGTTCCTGGTACTGCACCTATATCTAAATCAGTGTACAGGCTTGCACCTAAGCAATTGGAAAAAATGAAAGTACAAGTTGTTGATTTGCTTTGTAAGGGGTTTATTCGGCCGAGAAATTCACCTTGGGGGGCTCCAGCAATATTTGTGTCCAAGAAGGATAGATCATTGAGGATGTGCATAGATTATCGGGATCTAAATAAAGTGACCATAAAAAATAAGTATCCGTTTCCTAAAATTGATGATTTATTGGATTAGTTGAGGGGAGCCGTAGTGTTTTCACAGTTAGATTTGCAATCTGGGTATCATCAGATTAGAGTTGAGGAACACTCCATTCCAATTACCGATTTTCGGACCCGTTATGGCTTGTATGAGTTTCCAGTCATGCCATTTGGACTGACGAATGCACCGGCTTTCTTCATGGATTTGATGAATAGATTCTTTAGTCCGTACTTGGATAAGTTTTTGGTAGTCTTCATTGACGATATCTTGGTGTACTCGAGGAGTTTAGAAGAGCACAAAGAGCACATTCGCATTGTTTTGCAGACACTCAGAGAAAATCAGTTGTATGCGAAGTTCAGTAAGTGTCATTTCTAGGAGCCTGAAGTTTCATTTCTCGGACATGTCATTTCTAGTGGAGGTATTGCAGTGGATCTCGAGAAAGTCGAAGCAGTTTTGGAGACGGCCGAGTAGTGTGACGGAGATTCGTAGTTTTTTGGGTTTGGCCGGTTATTACCGTCGGTTCATTGAGAAATTTTCCTTAATTACGGCATCACTCACTCAGTTAACAAGGAAGAATGTTCCTTTTGTATGGTCAGAGAAGTGTGAAGAAGCTTTTGAAACTTTGAAGCTTCGGTTGACTTCAGTACCAGTGTTGACTATTCCGACACCTGGTAGCCGACTGGTGGTATTTATTGATGCTTGCGGTACAGGATTGGGTGGAGTGTTGATGCAAGGTAAGAAGGTCGTAGCCTATGCGTCTCGACAATTGAAACCCCGCGAGAGGAGATATCTGACACATGATTTAGAATTGGCAGCCGTAGTCTTTGCTTTGAAGATCTAGAGACATTATCTGTATGGTGAGAGGTTTGAGTTGTTCACAGATCACAAGAGTTTGAAGTACCTATTCACTCAGAGGGAGTTGAATATGAGGCAACAACGATGGGTTGATTTTCTTAGCAGCTATGACTTCGAGATACAGTATAAGCCTGGTAGAGCCAATGTGGTTGCAGATGCCTTCAGTAGGCGACATGTAGTGATGGCAACCATGATGATTCAGGAGTACCGAACACTTGAGACATTAGTTTCATTTGCAGTTCAACCTACTTTCAGTACAGAAGGCAGCATGATAGTGGGTTTAGCAGTTTATCCGCCGTTGATCAGTAGAGTGGTGGAGAGACAAACTTCTGATCCAGTGATTACGAGGCAGATAGCAGATTTGGTAGTGGACACACTGGATTAGTGCCCTACTGATTGGTTCGTGGATTCAGATGGAGGGTTGCGGTTCCGTGGGCGGCTTTGTGTTACGACTGATGAGGAATTGCGGAGAGATATCTTACAGGAAGCTTATAGATCTCGTTTCACCATTCACCCCGATGGAAAGAAGATGTATCGAGATTTGAGACGTTATTTCTGGTGGCGTGGCAAGAAGAAAGACATTGGAGAGTTTGTGGCACGGTGTGCGACTTGTCAGCAGGTGAAAGCCGAGCATCAGAGACCGTCTGGGTTATTGCATCCATTGGAGGTCTTGACGTGGAAGTGGGAGTATATCACTATGGATTTCATTGATGGACTTCCACGGTCGAGGAAAGGTCATGAGTCGATATGGATCATTGTTGATCGGTTGACGAAGTGTGCACATTTCATTTCTATTAGTATGAACCGGACGGCAGACAGTCTAGCGGTGTTGTTCATTTGGGAGATAGTCTGCCTTCATGGGTCACCTATTTCAATTGTATCTGACCGAGATCCGATTTTCACAGCCCACTTCTGGCAGAGCTTTCAGCAAGCTATGGGTACTAGATTGGACATGAGTACAACATATCATCCACAGACAGATGGCCAATCTGAGCGAGTGAATCAGGTAGTGGAAGACATGCTTAGAGCATGCATTTTAGACTTTGGTGGCAGTTGGGAAGATCACTTACCGTTGTGCGATTTTGCGTACAACAACAATTACCACGTAAGTATTGGCATGGCATCGTTTGAGGCACTCTACGGACGACCATGTAGGTCCTCTGTTTGTTGGGTAGAGATTGGAGAGTCAGTTGTGATGGGGCTGGATGTGATCAGAGAAACTACTGATAAGATTGAGCTGATTAGAGCGCGTTTGTTGACAGCCCAGAGTAGACAAAAGAGTTACGCTGATAGGAGGCGTAAGGAGTTAGAGTTTGTTGTTGGCGACAAAGTCTTTCTGAAAGTTTCCCCGATGCGCCGAGTTGTTAGGTTCAGAAGTCGAGGGAAGCTTGCACCGAGATATGTAGGGCCCTATGAGATTACTGAGAGGATTGGATCAGTGGCCTACAAATTGGCTTTGCTGCAGAGTATGTCAAGCCTCCACGACGTGTTTCACGTATCCATGTTGCGAAAGTGTTTGGCAGACCCGTCACAAATTAGGGAGCCCATTGAGTTGGAGATTTCTGATGAGTTGACTTATCCAGTGAGGCCAGTAGCCATTGTGGATGATGATGTGAAACAACTTCGACGGAGGATAGTGAAGTTAGTCAAGGTCCAGTGGAGCCATAGGGAGGGTGACATGACTTGGGAGTTGGAGGACCAGATGGGACAGAAATACCACGAGCTTTTCGCCTAGTCTTTCTTGTCGTTGCTTTGTCTGATCTCGAGGACAAGATCTCTTTTAAGGTGTGTATGATGTAATATCCATGATATTTTTTTTATTGTTCGAGTTGTTTTTCGTTGTTTGATTTGCCTAACTTCGGATTTTTGAAATTTATTTTAGTGGTATAGGCTGGTTAGATTTAAATTGTGTTTAAAAATAATAATTTGGAGGGTGGGGTGTACTAAAAAATTTGGTGGGGGCAAATAGCCACCCACCTATTAAGAGAACCCTCCTTCTCTTATTCTTCCTTCTTCTTTTTTTCTTACAGGGAGCGTCTTCTCCCTTCGTCTCCTCTTCTTCTCCGGCGCAATTTCGCGTGAGTTTTTGCCAAATTTTTTGTTTCGTTGGGGTGTTCGCCGGATTTTATTTGTCGGTAAGTATTTGTTTTTTCAATCACGCGCCGGTTGTTACTTCTTTTTTTTCTAGCTTTCGGCTAGTTTGTTCACTTTTAAGTCCGCCTTGCAGTTTTAAAAGTTTCCTTGGTTCCACATTCGTTGTTTCGCGAGTTGGGAGCTTCGATTGGTAGGATTTGGGTTTCGAAAATCCATTCCGCTTAGGTGAGTGTAACTATAATATTTACCTTGAGAAATATTTATTTTAAATCTTGAATTTAATTTTTACATTATGTCGCTGATTGCGTATGATTGAATACAAGTTCGAAATTTGGGGTTTTTGGAGATTTCGATTGTTGTGTTGGTTCTTTTGTGAATGAATTTATGTATTGAGTTTTCTGAAAACATGATACACAAGAATGAAATAGAATAGTGGTTGAATTTGGGTGTGATTAGACTTTGGTATAATGGCATTAGGCTTATATGTTGCATTTTCGAGTTTGCTTAGTATGATACGGTTAGATTATTGTTCCGATTTAATGACCTAATTTTTAATTGCAAAATTGAATAGACTCAGTATGTCATCAGTTCGTTTGTTTTACCGTAGATTGCCTAGTCTTGAGGATGTATGATAGTTCGACTCAAATGACTTTAGTAGTCGTGGATTTATGAAAATTGCCTAATTGATTATGGTTACACATCTGTTACATTAGATTATGTATAGACTCGTAGTATGTGCATGCTGATATTAGTGTAAGTGTCTTTACCCCGCTATAATGCCTGTTGTGCCGAGGCTTAGGAGCTTGTTCGCAACGTGAGTTTGATGGTGTTTGACATGACTCGCACCTACAGACATTGAGGACGCTATTGCATGTGGCAAGTTTGCTGAGGTGCGGTGAGCTCCCGCATGCACTTGCCACTAGAGAGTGCGGTAGGACGGGTCCCGGAAGACGTGCTTTGGAGATTACTCGCTTTCCTTACCAGTGCGCTTGAGTTGGATTTGTGTTAGGTTGGCAGTGTTAGGCCAGTCGTTCGGGACGTTTGAGTTTGTATCCGGGCATATGGCACCTCATTAGGATACAAACAAGCCCGAAGTGGTACTGATGCACATTATGGGATGAAGAAAAAGAAGATGAAGAAGGGGCGGCGGTGACTGTTGTGGCTTCATCTCCTCTATCCTTCGCCATCGTCGATCGTCTCTCACCATCCTTCGCAATCTATCACCCCCTTCCTCGCTACCCCCTTCCATGCCGTTGTTGTTGTTCTTGATAAGATAGGGTGAGAGATGAAGAAAATGAATATTAGTTTAAATGGGTGGTATGGGAGAGCTGGTAAAAACCAATAAAAATTGGATGGGTGGTGTAAGTGAGAGGAAGTTGTGGTACCAAATTATCATTGCCTATATATATTCCCACATTTTGTAGATTGAATGGTGTCTGAATTGTAATTTGCTCTTTGTGTCATCGTTTAACAAAATCAAGACATGTGGCATAACTAATAGGTAGTTATTGCAGTTTTTTACTTGAATTTTTCTTTTATTACAATTAGCGCCATCAATGTAAGCATTCGAAGCCAAGTGTCATTATCCTACAAAACAATGATCAAAATTAGCAATGATCAAAAAAATTATCTGAATTGCAATAAGGAAGACAACATCTGGACCACGGATAGTAAAGAGAATATGAGATTTTAGGAAAAATGAAAGAGATTTAATAAAGACTGGGGAAATTTAATGGAGGAAATAAATGTAGTAGGAGGGTAAGATGAGAGTCTCGGAAGAAGAAAGAGAGTTTGAGATAGTGAAGATGTGTTTAATGGAGAAAATGGGGTGAGTGGAGAAGAATATGGAATAGTAATTCAAGATTTTGTTTATTTTAATCAAAATAGTTAAATAGTTTAAGTTGAGGTCTATTTTTAGTATCAGGTACCAAATTTTGCTAGGAATCAGGTTTTGCAACCAAGATGATGTAGCATGATATGAGAAGATTTACAAGTATCTCAAGGATTCATCGCTCTCCTAAGATCATGCCACACCACCATGGTTGCAAAATCCAATTGTAAAAACCTAACTCCCAAATGGAAACTATTTTTTGCAACTACAAGTTCCTTTTTCCACACCCACATAAAACATTTCACTTTCCCTTCAAAAATATTACTCACGCACCCACAAATGAAAGGATCAGAGACCTCATAAGTAAAAAATTTTGTAGAGGGAGAGTTTTAGATAGAGAAAAATAGTTTTTTTTTTTTTTTTTTCAATTTTCTCTCAAAAACCCCTTCTTCTTCACCAAAGTTACCCTTCTCCAAATCCATTATGTTCCTCCCTTTTCTTCGATTTGCTGGAGGGTTCCTCAACTGCTCTGTGTGTATATGTGAAAGGTGTTTCAGGGGCTTTTCTCCACGCCAAATGGCATGTTAAGTGAATTTCCTTTTTGGTGTAAATCGACCAATTCAAGGGTTCCATTGACTACACTAGTAAAAAGGACCCCTATGGAATGTTATGTCGAATGAAGTTTCAAACTCTCAAATGTATGATAACCCGAGCTAATAAGCATCAAAAGAATCATCTTCCAACTTTTTTCTTTTCCAATCCATAAACTCTATCTTTTATCATATCCATACACTTCTTTTTATTCAAACAAAAAATGACTCGGTGTATAAAACGATTCACACATTTAAATCCAAGCGCCTATAAAGACTTTAAAAGGCATAAAAATCATTCCAAAAATTCATTAATAAACATACGAATTTTAGTGCAAAATAAAAATTGAAACTGTCACGCCCCGATTTTTAAACAATACAAATTAATAGATTATTTAAAAATACCGGCATGACATGAACAATTTAAATGGCAAAGACATAAGACAACTAATAAATAAAATAAACTAACATCCTCAAAATTCTTCCTCTCATTACCAATGTCAACATTTATCACGTCTTAATCCATCAAAATCTTAATTTCAAATAAAGAAAATAAAAATTGGTTCGTACCTTTTATTACCTACAAAATTGATAAAACCAGAAAATTTCGAAAAGTACCCCAACCACAACTACCGTCTCGAAGCTGGAACAACTTACCTACACGCTCAAAAGTAACCCTGATGTGTCTATCAGGATGCGCTCATTATAAACACATCCAAATTTGTTAAACAAATATAAAATTGGGTCAGTATATCAATAATGGTGTGAGCAAACTTATTTTCAATATAATACACATCATGGTAAAAGCTCACAATAATAAAATACCAACAATAAACATTTTACCTTAAGGAAGAAATGTAGTTCTCATTTAATGATCGAATAAGCAATTAGTTTCTCCCCTCAAGGCAATCATACAAACATACTATGAAAGTAATCGATACAAATTTTTTTGTGTTATGACATGATCAATTATTTTCATTTTTGTCCTAGTGTTTTGCTTTTTTTTTCACAATCGTACTCTCCTTTTATATCGAACACACCTCACCCAAATGTGTCTCCCTTGCCTGCGAAACTATTCGGAAAGTACATGTTCCAAATGAGATGCCACATCGAAAGATATGTCATCTCACCCGAAGTTCAATCAATAGCAAGTATATCACTATGCATACATTCGAACTCACATGGAACGGTGTACCGAGTATGTAAGTGAGTTTGCATACTAAAATCATATACCAAGTATATAAGCAAGCCTACATACTAAAATCATACTTTTTCATTCTTTTTTATTTCACATTATTTAGTTTTTTGGAGTTGTGGAAAAGCACATCTATATTTGCTTTGGTTCTTCTCTGCCCATCTCTTCTTGGTTCCAGTGGCTTTCCTTTCTTTTTGATCCCACATATATTTGCTGTATGGGTTTGAAATTGGAGTTGTCTCTCCTGAGTTCTATTTCTATTCATTGGGAAAAATAAAAACAGTTATCCAACATCCCACAATTAAAAAGTGGCTGGATACATGAATTTTATCAAGCAGCATTACCAATTGGAAGGAAGCGACTGATGAAGGAATGCTAGATATATGCCACAACAGAAATTTAGTTCTTACAAATTGAGAGATACATTTGCAAACAAGTGAACAACTAAATAAATCATCTGAGGTTTATCTTGCAGGCATATTGGCCAAATCTAATTTCAAATCATGAGTGCTTTTTCAAAAAACAAAAAAAAGGTAAAAATCAAGGACTAAAATCTCAAAGCAAACTACATTTTACTAGTACTGATTATATCTCCATTGTAATAAATTGGTAGTTACCTTCGGTTGAGGACTTCCTGAAAACAAGAAACTAATGATAGAGCATAGGAAGTGCCAAATATACCAAGAAAAACCATACCCTCCTCTATACGTAAAGCCATTGGTTTTCTGCTTCTCAAGCAAGGATTGTGATTTCGTTTTTCGAGTTAATTTCGGTCCCCTGATATTAAGAAATATTTCGTTTTATGTAGAAAAAAGGTAAAAGTTTCGGTTATGATTTAAAATTTAACAGTATAAGTAATGCATTTTAAACTCTTAAATATTACATCAAAAGTCTCACACGACTCGTAATGTCATACAAATTACATATTACATAAGAATCACTCACATAACAAATTTTTTATACTAAAAGAACATTATAGCATGTTAAAACATACGGAGATTAAAATAATTATTTCTTTTCTCAAAAAAAATTTCGACATATTTCGGATTTCGAAATAGATTTCGGTAACTTCAAAATAGGAAATATTTTGTGAAATTTCGGCATATATTGAGAAATCACATTCCTTGCTCTCAAGGCCTCTCCATTCAGATAAGTTTGTGAGAAGATTATAAGCTTAAGCTAAGATATTCACTCGTAACATAGCATGATAGTTAATATTTTGTTTCTTTTCTGTTACTATTTTAGCCTACTTAATATCCTTGATTTGATAAGTGATAGTTTCTTTTCAAATTCATAATAGGTTTTGTTTGATTGGGAGAACTTTAAAATCCCATTCAATCAAGCTTGTTCCTATGTATACAGAATCTCTACATAAGTAGGTCCGCATAATCTTATAGTTTGCTACATTGAGGATCGGGGAATCTCCTGGAACTTATATCCAAGAAGAAGATTCAGAGAATGGGAAATCCAAGAGTTATCTAGTCTCATTGGCAGTTGGCACCCTCAAATCAGTGAATGGTCCTGATGACATAAAGTGGAAAGATAACGACTAAGGCTTCACTGTTAAATCCTTGTGTGACATTCTTATGGTGCTCGTCATACCAACACCATCACTTAGCCAAAAAAAATCTGGATCATCCCCACCCCCTCCCCCTTCCTGTGGACAGCATGTCATGGGTGGATTTTAACCTACTGAAAGGGCTATTATCCTCAATATCAAAGCCGAAATTCGGAAAATGGGTCAATCCATTTTTAAAATGTCTATCTTGACGTATTCATATACACACTACTACAAATATTAGCTTAGGTAACGCCACTTAGATAGCGCTTTTTTAAAGAGCTATCCAAGTGGGCACTAGGATAGCGCTTATTTGTCTTTAAAAAAAAAAAAAGCAAAAAAAAAAAAAAAAAAACACTACAATAGCGCTTTTAATTTTTTTTTCAGTTAAGCGCTATCTTAGTTATGTCTTAGATAGCGCTTTAAAAAACGCTATGGGAAAAAACGTTACCAAAACTACCATAGCGCTTTTAAAGTTCTTGCATAGCGCTTCGAAAGCGCTATGCTACTTCCATTTAGGATAGCGCTTCATATTCATATCACTACATTTAGGATAGCGCTTCAAACCCTAACCCCCTAAATATCTCTCTTTCGTTCTCTTCTCTTCTCTGCTAAACTGCAACTCGGCAACCCAAAGGCAAGAAGAAATCTTCGAAAGACAAGAAGCAGACAAGCGACGCCGCCGCCATGGAGATAACAACATCGATGGACAAGAAGAAGAGCAAGGAGAAGAAGAGCCCCAAAGTGGAGGAACCAAGCAGCGATGACTCTGCGCAACTGAAGAAGTCGAAGAAGAAGAAGAAGAAGAAGAGGAGCGCTGAGGAGACTGAGACTGAGACTGAGTTGGTGGGGGAGTCTGTCAAGAAGCAGAAGTTGCTGGAGAATGGAGAGGTGGTTGCTGCTCCTGCTGTAAAAGAGGATCCGAATGCGACTTCGAGGTTTAGGATTTCTAAGCCTTTGAGGGAAAAGTTGAAGGCTAATGGGATTGAGGCTTTGTTTCCCATTCAAGCTATGACCTTTGATACCATTCTGATGGGTCTGATTTGGTCGGCAGAGCTCGTACTGGTCAGGATGGTTTTCGAAGTCTTTGATGGTTTTTGTGGAATTTGATCTTAAATGCGAAATGGGGGGTGTGCTTGTGTTTTTGTTTTGCAGAAGTTGTCGATCGAGAGGGAAAGTCGTCACTTTTATCTCTTGTCAAGGCTTTCGACTCTGTTCTTGAGGTTTATGAAGGTTTCTGCAACTTGAAACAGGTGAGATTTGGTTCAATTTGGTGCTTCGTTTGTCTTTTGGATGTTTAGGGTGTTTGGGTTTGTGTTAGTATAGCTGTTCAGTTCAGTTCTCTTGCAATTTTGTGGGTTGATTTTTTTATTTTGTGTTTGGGGATTTTGTTGTTGTGGCTTTTCAGTTCTTCTCCCCCTTTTGTTCCTTTCTAAGAACTAGGCCTAAACTCTAAAGCTTACTTAATTGTATTTTTGTTGGCGTCTTGCAGCTTTGGGACGAAGTTTGTTAAAAATGCGTGTATTGAACTCATTAAGAATCTAGAGGCCAAGGACTATGGAAGGTAAGAAGGAAGCTTCTCTCATGCAATCTATACTGTATCCCGAGTAGAACGCTCTCCCATTTATAGTATTCTATATGATTTAAACTCAAAGGTTAACATGGATGTTTATCTTGTATTCAATTCTGTGGAAGAATATGTTAAAATGTAATACTAGCTACCAGTGGGTGATTAAAAATCGTGGACGTATTCATTAAACTTAAGTAAATATCATTGCACATTAGAAATGCTAATAGTTAGCAAACGAAAAATGTACATATGTACACTAAAAGTATGTACGAGTCCATGTTTTCAAAAAAATTATTAAAAAAAAAATGAAATTTCCATTCACACAAGACATGCTACCTGTTACCTAGTTCATCTTTAAGTAGTGTAAATATTCTCTTATGATACTGCCATGTTTTGAATTTATGATTTTTTTCTTTCTTCTTTATTCTCTCAAGCCTTTTCATTTACATGCATGTAATCTTATTGATACTTTTTATTGCTGTGTTTGAAATGCTTTGCTAGTGCCATAAGGTCTATTCATATGCTGAACCATGCTGTAAGCGTGACAAGACCAAGACTTGAGGCACTCCTTCAGGTAATTTGATTACACATTAAGTTGCATACCTTTGAAATGTAGTTTATGCAAAAGTTGGCATATCTTCAAGTTTGTTTAATTTTTCCTTTTTTGCTGATTTTTTAGGTGAAAAGGAAACTCTGTTTTACTACCTATAAAGAAAAAAAAAATCAGCACATGTAGGCTACAGTGTCCATATAATTCCTGTGATTAATAGTCATGTAGTTTGCTTCATTTTAGTGTTCATGAGTCACGACATACATGCTCGGAACGGATGTCCATGTAATTGTATGTTCACTTTGTGGATTTTTTGAAATGGACCTAGAATGATCGTATGCCCCATCACATGTTCTTGGTCCGAGCAAAATTACATGTATTGAAGCATGACATATATAAAACTTTAAGGCAGTTAACAGTTTTGAGTTGTTGTGATATCTCTAATTAATGTAAGCTTGAAACCTTCAGCAAGTTTGTCAGAAATTTTTGTTCTTCATGTTTACCACTCACAAGCACATTTTGAAACTTTTGCTTCCGAGTGCAGGTCTTGTAATCTCAATAACTTTATTCTTCATAGTAGTTCTTTTTGAGATAACATTTTTTTGAGTCTGGGATAATTGAACTAAACTAGCCGCTGGACCTCATCTCCTGGTTTTTAAAGAACAACTTTCCTTTTTTAATAAGAATAAAAAATTTCATTTTCTGCGTAATATATTTTCAAATGCTCTTGCCCTACCTTATTTTTGTTATGGATAGTACATATGCCCTCTTTTAAATACCACTAAAAGACCTCTGATTGAAAATTTGATTTTCTCGTATTCTGTTTAATTAGTACAATTCAATGCATCCAACTTCCTGTTCATCTCTTCATTTAATTGTTGTTACTGCCTAACAAAATACTGACTAATGTTGTGCATATAATTATTCTTAGTTTCTGT
Organism: Berberis vulgaris; assembly: GCA_963556465.1. Lineage (NCBI taxonomy): Eukaryota > Viridiplantae > Streptophyta > Magnoliopsida > Ranunculales > Berberidaceae > Berberis > Berberis vulgaris. Next base: position 53,579,286 of record OY747136.1, on the reverse strand, counting down.
GTGTTTATTGTTTTAAATGGGGCTGCAGGTGGAAAGGAGCATCCATGGTGGTGCCGAGGAACGTCCACAACTTCAAGCAAATCTTCCACCTCGTGGACCTTCCACAAGTGGCAATAGAAACTGTGCACCCTCCTCAAGTCACAATAGGATCAGTGCTGCCGAGGAGCGTCCACAACTTCAAGCAAATCCTCCACCTCGTGGACCTTCCACAAGTAGCAGCAGGAGCAATATGCCATCTGGCAATAACACCATGATCAGTGCTGCTGAGCGTCCACAACTTCAAGCTAATCCTCCACTTCGTGGACCTTCCACAAGTCGCAACAGGAGCAACATACCATCTGGCAGTAACATCATGATCAGTGCTGCTGAGGAGCATCCACAACTTCAACTTATTGAAGAAGCTGGTACTTCCTGATGGATCCATATTGAGGGCCAAACTTCCAGCGTAATTAATTAGGTTAGACATGTGGGTAATTCTGAGAGAGAATGATCTAGCCATGATTTATGAAGCAGACTTGGAAAGCTTCACTTAGTTTACATTGTAGAACTTCTTGGGACATTTATTCAATTCTGCGTGATCTTTCCAAAATTAAATAGCGTAATATTTTTTTAATTTACATTGTAGAACTTCTTAGTTTACATTGTAGAACTTCTTGGGACATTCATACGGAAAAGCGCTATGGTAGTTAATAAAAAAAATTCACCGAAATTAAATAGCGCTATTGAAGCTAATTAAAAAAAAAAATCAACAAAATTAAATAGCGCTATTCAAGCTAATTTTTAAAAAAAAATTAGCGCTTTCTAAGGCGCTATTGAAGTTAATTAAAAAAAAAATCAACGCTTAGATAGCGCTTTATTAAGCGCTATCTAACGAAGCGCTATTCAAGTACGCGCCTTGCATAGCGCTTTTTTGAGCGCTATCTAAGCTACCATAGCGGTAGCTTAGATAGCGCTATCTAAGCCTATTTTTAAGCGCTATGCAAGCCTATATTTGTAGCAGTGACAATTGGGGCAGCATTATATGAGACAAGGATTTTATATGTAGTTTCTTTTTGGCGTTGACTTTCTAACCTGTCACTCATCTTGATGTATGCATGTTCAACTGGGGCAACATTGTTACGAGATAAGAAGACTTTAAGAATCATTTTCTATTTTATGTTTTCACGATTTAAGAAAAGATAAAGTAATAGTCCCATTTTTTTTACAACATATCTCTATTTTTATATGACAGTTTCACGTGTTAACTTCGGTACAGGTGCAAAAGAACTTTGTGGTTTTTTTGATACGAAACAAATGAGGTATTTTCTTTCTCCTTGGTCTCAATGGATTGTTCGTCCAACTATTTATTATTTACATAATTTTTTTTGATAATTTACTACCTTTTACTTTTTACCTATCGGTGATATACATATAGTTTTTTAAAGATAAAATTTATTCAAGAATATAACGTGGTATAAAGACGATGATCTTAAAAGCATAAGGCACCAACACATGCGCTTCCTTGTTAACAAACAAATTGTCAACCCCAAAGAGTAATGAAAATCCCTTTGAAGGATATATATAGAAGGTGAGATACCCAACCCCAAAGGGTAAGACCTTCATTATAATCGAGTCATTCTCCCAAGTCTTATCACCAAAATTTCTATTATTCTGTTCCTTCAACATTGTTCAAAACACTATAAGAGGAATCAACTTTCATAATGCCTTCTCTTTTGGAGAAATAAAACTTGGAGTTTCCAACTTTTTAGCAACTCCTTTATGGAACCAAACATTACCCAACAAAAAGATGAACTAAACTCTCTAGATAAAATTCAAAAAAGCGACAACGTCCTATGTTGTCGAGGCCTTCGTCCCGACTCTATTTTTACTTAAAGTGCCATGCCGTAGCCTTAGAGCGCCGTAGAGACTTACACTAGTCAAGTTGTAGGTTACTACACTAAGATCTCTACCCTATAAAATAAAATAAAAAACTCCGTTGTGGCAGTGCTTCACCTTGCCAAGGCTTCAGAGGAACATCCATACCTGATGAGCAACTCAACCTTTGATGGAAGGCTATTCCACACTGTCGTCCACATCAATGTTCTAAAAAGTGCTAGACGCTGAGCGGGCGGCGAGCAGGTGTCTAGCGCCCAGGGGCCTAGGCGGCACCTAGGCGGTCTTAGGTTTTGTATTATAACTTTAATAATTTACAAAAGTTAAGCATAATATATTATCAATTACATCCAATTTAATGCCAAGATACATATGCAAAATTTAAAAACATGAAAAATTAACAATTATGAACAAAATTTATTAAAACTCAAATGATTGAAGTTGGTCATGATGGGTACTTTATATAAAATTGAATTTGTGGACAAATATCCAAACTTACTCTTTTATTTTTCTTCAAATTGCATGAATAACCTCAGTCATGTTTGATAAAATCTGTATTAGTAAAATTATTACCGGTAGATCCTTTGAGAATTTTAATCATCATTTGCTACAATTAGACATATACTGAATAAAAAATAATAAAATATTTTATTTCTAAAAAAGAGGAAAGAAAAATAAAATAAGAACACAATCAGCCTTATTAAAAAAAATAAAAATAAAATCACCTAGACCGCCTAGGCCGCCCAGACCCCGCCCAAACTCCGCCTAGACCCCGCCCAGACCCCGCCTAGACCCCGCCCAGACTGCCCAGAACCCGTCCAGCCATTAATATGGGCGGTTTTCTACGTTAACACTGGTCCACATGAAAAATTACACTTTTGCCCCTTTATCCTTACTAGCTTCTAAGGAAAATTATGGAATGCATTTACAGTGGTAACTGAGCCATAGCCAATTCGAGAAAAATGCTCCAAGTGAGGAACATGTCTTCCTATCATCCTTCCAAACTCTCCCATCACCATTTTGTCCCAAGGATATCTTCCAAAATCACCATCTTGTCCCAAGGATACACTGTCAACACACCAGATATAGTAACAAACTAATCCATAGTTTATATACATACACAAGTACTAAAAAACTACTCAAATTTAAGTGTAACTTTCAATGTCCAATACATTCTCAAGGTCAAGAAAAGATCCGTCCAATATAATCTTTTATGGTTCTTCAATCAAACAAAATAATAATAAATAATGAGATTAACAAAGAATAATAATACCGTCCAATTAGTTAACTTAAAATAATAGATAAAGAAAAAAATCAATTTTTTATCTGGAGTTTGCTATGGGTTATTCTAAAGAATTTTAGGTACTGGAGTTTGCTATGGGCTGTTCTTTTAGCTGGAGTTTTCTATGGGCTATTCTAAAGAATTTTAGGTTTTCCTATTATGCATTCAGTAGTATCCACTCTTCGTAATACTTTTATTATTGTAAGTTCTCTAATTTCTCTTATGGAAACAGCAGAAGCAAACAAGACGCTAACCCTAATCCTAATCCTTCTCACGCTTTGCTATTAACTTGCTCAATTATTTAAAACATAAAAGTCTAACTAAAATAAATAAGATAAAAAACAAATACATAATGTATATATATATTTTGTTTGTGTGTGTGATTGATTCGAATACATATAAACATATTAACTGAGATACCTTTACGTCAAAATTATAACTTTAGAGTATCTTTGTTTGTAGGATGGGATTAATTACTCGCAATGTTAAAGAAGCAGTTGATTTGTTTCATCAAAGGTTTGGGGTAAGTTGTTCGACAACTGAGACTAAACAGTATGCATGGACTTCGACTTTCAACTGAGTCGTTTAATTGTATCATATATGTTTCTAAATGTTTAGCCAATCAGTATATGTTGAGAACACCCATTAAAAGATTCTTCTGAGGAAGTTCACTTGACCTGTATAACAGGTAAATAGTGAAAGAAAAACTTTTGTCAAAAGGTGTAAGTCGGGTATTGCCTCAATGAGTTGCATTTATCGGTGGCTAGGAGTAATGCCAAATTTTATTTATTTATAAATGAATTAGTGAGCCTTTAGTGACCTCTAACTACTTTTTTTTTTTTTTTTTTTTTTTTTTTTTTTTTTTTTTTTTTTTTTTTTTTTTTTTCAATTTGCACGTGTTAGAGAATAAATAGGGTTGTTACTATTTAACTCTTATTTAGTATCAGCTGTTACAATTTATTATTTAACTAATTGGTGGTGAGACATGTGGAGGATGAAATCACAAGTCCCATGTTCAAACACTGCCACATGCATTTAGTAGTTGGTTCACTCACCCTAAAAAAAGAATATATTATTTAAGATTCTTTTGTTTCAGTTTACCTCTTTCTTAGAGAGATTGCTTTCATATTTTACAACTCTAAAGTAAATACAAGTTGTTTTATTAGTCAAATGTTAAGTTGACATTAGTGGGTGCGGTAGGTGTCTTGTTAGCGACATTATCATGGTTGCCTTTTGAACCTCATTTATTGGTTCTTCATGAAGTTTGCTCTAGGTTGTGCCTTATTCTTTAGAATTGTAGATCGACATCATGATAGATCACGGTGATGAACACTACCATTAACAGTGTTTGTAAATAGTACTGTGTGATTTGTGAACAATACTCCTCAACATCCTTGTCTTCAAGGGTTTTCGTTGCCTGCATCCCTTTGATCTTGATGTTCGCACTTGATGTTACCTCATTTGCTTAGTTAATGACTGATAGTAATACTTAAGGTTTTATTAAGAATTGGTTTCGAGTTAACGCGATGATTGAAATTTGACGTTTCTTAATATATATATATATATATGAACATGAACACAAGTCCAAATTCAGTTTGTTACTTTATCTCAGATATGGAAATTTTCATTTCTTGCCTTCGTGACCATGTTGGTTGTTTTACCTGTTGTAGATTATGTTTTCTCCAGCGCTTAGTAGGGAGTTTCTCCCTTATAAACCGAACCCCGCTCCACTGCTACATATCTGTGCAACATGGGATGTACATCCTAATGAAGTAATGATGGTTGGGGATAGCCTTAAAGATGATGTGAGTGCTTTCCTCTTTTCTGGTTTCAAGTGATCCTATGTTTTCTTGCATCATAAAAAAATGCTAGATATCTTATATACAGGGTTCTAAAAAACAGCCTAGACGCTAGGTGTTAGAGAAACGGCTTAGATTAATGGACTGGATTGGGTGGGTTTTTTTTTTTAACAAGGCTGATTGTATTCTTATTTTATTTTTCTTTACCCTTTTTTGGAAAGAAATAATTTAATTATTTTTTATTCAGTATATGTCTGAATGTAGCAAATAATGATTACTTAATGGAATTTTCAAAAGATCTGCTGATACTAATTTTAGTAATGTAGATTTTATCGAACATGACTGAGGTCATTCAGGTTTGAATATTTGTCCACAAATTCAACTTTGTATAAAGTACCCATCATGATCAACTTCAGTCATTTGAGTTTTAATAAATTTTGTTCATGATTGTTAATTTTTCATGTTTATAAATTTTGCACATGTATCTTGGCATTAAATTGGATGTAATTGATAAAGTATTATGCTTAACTTTTATAAATTATTAAAGTTATAATACAAAACCTAAAATCACCTAGGCGCCACCTAGGCACTTGCCTAGGCACCACCGCCTAGCGCTTTTTAGAACACTGCTTATATATGCAGTCTCTGTATTAAAGGTAAAGAAATGTAACGTTGGTTTCTTGGGGACATAAAACGGATATGTTGCTACTAAAATTTTGGCAAGATTTTCTGCTGTAGAAATGCACGCAAAATAAAACATGCACAAGAGATTGAAGTAGTTATTAGCAAAATGAAAACAGATTGCAGAAGTTGGAGCTTTTTGAATAAAACTGCTGGAACGTTTTATAAAAGAACAACTACACTAATCTAATAGTACATTTATGAAACCAGGAAACAAAGTATTGGACGCATGCATGTATAGTTTAACTCTATGTAACGGATGATAGAAGGTCGGACAACTTCACTCGAAAAACCCTTCAATACTGAGGACACCCCCATAAATTAGACTAACATTTTTTTGTTGTTATTTTTATTGTTTCCAATTGTAAACTTTGTTTTGTTAGTTATGTTTTTTCACTTGTAGTACTTATAACATGTATAAAGGAATTGAAAACTTCAAAAGACATAAATTTTTTTGAAGATCCAAGTATGGTGTGTCCGATTATCCAATACGTATGGAGTATGGACACATGATTTCTAAAATGTAGTATCCTTGTTACACAGGTTTAACTTGAGAAGAGCACTTAGTGAAGAAGAGATTTAGGAAGTTGTGAATTGGAGTTTTATATCTCCAATGAATATTTCAAATAGAGACAATAAATGGAGTTGGAAGTGGTCCAAAAACAGGGAGTTCTCAGTAGCATCTTTCATGCAATGTTGGTGGAAATGAGGCCTCCTCTGGGATTAGAGATTTCCCTTGAAAAAAAAAAAATAACACGCAAACACACTCCTGTTAAGATCTTTTTCTTATGGGAGATGAGTTTGGGATTTTGCTTTCTCTTGATGTTCATAGTAAAGACTAAAGAGGCAGAGATGTTGATGAACGAGAGTGTGTGACTTGTCCCATGGTTCTAGAGACAGGATTATCTCTTCTTAGAATGCAAATGGGCCCATTTTGACTGCATTTGAAGTTTGTTTGGTTTGGTGTTTCCCAAGTTAATTGTTGATGCATTGTGGTTTGAAGCATACTCTATGGAAGGACAAGGAAAGGGGTAATTTGGATGTTAGTTCCATATGAAATTCCTTGGACATTTGGCCTAAGAGTGTTAGAGGGTGTGGCTTGGCACCATGTGATTGTGGAAATATGACTATTTATGGCATTGAGGTACAACTGATTTAAGTCTAAAATGGAGGAGATTTCAGTAGCTCCTTGTGAATTGGTAGTCATTTCTAGTGGAATAGTAACTCCTTCCTATTGCTCCCTCACCCCCTCCTTTTCTTTTGATTTGATGTTGGTCTTTGTACTTTCCCCTCTTGCAAAAATATTGTTTAGTTCCTTCCTGATGCATTATTCACGTGATTATAAGAATGACCAAATAATTAGATTCCATCTAGGATTAGGAATATGCTGAGTTGGAACTGCTTTCATTTATTATTATTATTATTATAGAATAATGCATGTCTTCCGTTCTGTAAATTACAACTTTCAACGGACAATTTGATTTGCTACCATTACATTACTGTATTAGGTGGCTGGCTTGTGGAAAGCATGCTGGAGCCTTTACATGCTTGCTTGATGAAACGGGGAGGTATGGTTCTACTGACTTTGTTAAAGCTGATCTGAAACCAGATTTCCAAGTATCGACACTTTTTGAACTTTATTCATTATTGGAAGAAAAGTTCGAATTGGAGCCATAATACAAAATTGTAGACAATGGTCTGCATAATAACAATGGTCTTGAGCTTAGCTTCTGTATAGTTTTCTAAACCACGGTTGGATTGATCATTATGGTAAATTGGAAGTTCATGTGTGAGAGTGTTGACTATTCTGGAAAATGATTGTACCAGAAAAGAAGTTAGTGACACGGAATCAGTTTAAGAGATAAGGATCTTCCCATTGGTTTCTATCGAGCTTTGTTAGTTATTATGTAATTTGGGCATGTTTGAATTAGTCAGTGTCTTGCATGCTGTTTCTTCGGGTTGTTTTGATTCTGTTTCAATAAGACCTAGTCTATAGGACTAAGTTACTGCTTTAGATTTTCTTAGTTAGTAGTGGTCCATGATTATAGGGTTGTTAATCGTGGATCATATTTTGTTTTTCAGAAGTGGTTGTAAGGCTATTTAAGCCAGTACTTTGCTTTCAATTAAAATATAAGAGTTTCATTCACTCTCTACTTCTGTTTTGTTTAAGATCTTTGATATCTTACAATCTGGTATCAGAGCTACTGGGCTGATAATAGAGAGGAAAATGAGTGAAGAAAAGAGTGAAGGTAGTCTCACAAAGATTCCTCATTTTGATGGTCATCACTACGACCATTGGAGTGAGTTGATGGAGAATCTGCTGAGAGCCAAAGGGCTATGGAGCCTGGTAGAGAATGGTTTCGAAGAGCTGACCAACGCACAGCAGGCACAGCTAGATGACGCAAAGATGAAGGACCACAGAGTCAAGCACTATCTGTACCAAGCTATAGATCGTGTGACCTTTGAGCAGATTCTGGACAGACGTACCTCAAAAATCGTCTGGGATTCCTTGAAAAGCAAGTTTGGTGGCAATGAGAGAGTGAAAAGGTCCCTTCTCAACACCTTGAGAAGGGAATTTGAGGTGTTGGAGATGAAGAACGGAGAGACGATCAAAGAGTACTTTGCTAAGGTGATGGCTGTAGCGAATCAGATGAGGAGCAATGGAGAGGCAATGCCTGACTCTATGGTGGTGGAGAAGATTCTAAGGACTCTGACAGAGCGGTTCACCTATGTGGTGGTGTCGATAGAAGAGGCAAGAGATACACGTGCCATGTCGATTGATGAACTGCAGAGTTCTTTGTCTGTGCACGAGCAAAAGTTTAAGAGGTTGGATAGAGAAGAAGATCAGGCCTTAAAAGCTGCTGTTGGTGATGAAAGACTTGGAGGCAGTGGAAGGGGACGTGGTACATACAGAGGACGTGGAAGAGGCAGAGGAAGATCTCTTGACAAAGCTCGTGTGGAGTGTTATAAATGTCACAAATTGGGGCATTTCCAGTACGAGTGTCCGAGTTTAGAAAGCAAAGCCAACTTTGTGGAGCTAGATGAAGAGGAAGAGCTGCTCTTGATGTCATATGTGGAGAAGCAAGATTCAAAAAGAGATGGTGTGTGGTTTCTTGATTCGGGATGTTCGAATCATATGTGTGGAAACAAGATGTGGTTTTCACACCTGGATCAAAGCTTTCAGCACACTGTCAAGCTTGGAAATGATACAAGAATGGCAGTCACGGGGAAAGGAAGTGTAAGATTGGAGATTGGAGGAGTCAAACAGGTGATTTCTGAAGTTTACTTTGTTCCAGAACTGAAAAATAATTTGCTTAGCATGGGACAACTTCAGGAGAAAGGGCTTAGTATTCTGATTCAGGGAGGAGAATGCAGGCTATATCATCCACAAAGAGGGCTAATTGTGACAACGAGAATGACCACTAATCGGATGTTTGTGCTTCTAGCTACTGTTTTACCAAGCACAGACTCGAAGCTGCCTACTCAATCATGCTTTCAAGCTGCCACAGAGGATACTTCTGGCCTATGGCACTGCAGGTTCGGTCATTTGAACTACAAGAGTTTACGAACAATGCAGTTTCAGAAGTTAGTTCGTGGCCTACCTACAATTACCACGCCAAGCAAAGCTTGTACTCACTGTCTGGTTGGAAAGCAACATAGGAAGAAGATGTCAAAGAAGAGTTCGTGGAGAGCATCAAGAAAGTTGCAGCTGGTCCACTCTGATATTTGTGGACCGATCACACCAAACTCGACAAGTGGGAAGAGGTATTTACTCAGCTTTATTGATGATTTCAGTCGTAAAGTTTGGGTTTATTACTTACGAGAGAAGTCAGAGACACTTGGAGTATTTAAAAACTTTAAGAAGTATGTTGAAAAGGAGTGTGATGGATCCATAGCATGTTTACGCACAGATAGGGGTGGAGAGTTTACTTCTCATGAATTTAATGATTTTTGTGTGGAGAATGGTATTCAAAGACAGTTAACCGCAGCCTACACCCCCCAACAAAATGGGGTAGCAGAGAGAAGGAATCGAACCATTATGAACTCGGTTCGAAGCATGTTGTCTGAGAAAAAAGTTCCAAGGGAATTCTGGCCAGAAGCAGTTCAGTGGTGTACTCATGTGATGAACAGGAGCCTGACAGTAGCTATGAAAGGGAAAACACCAGAGGAGGCATGGAGTAATATCACACCATCTGTGGGATATTTCCGAGTGTTTGGGTGTGTTGCTCATGTACACATACCTGAACAAAGAAGAATGAAGTTGGATGACAAGAGCTACAGCTGTGTCTTTTTTGGTGTTAGCAATGAATCCAAGGCCTACAGATTGTATGATCCAGCCTCCAAGCGTATCGTGGTAAGCCGTGATGTTGTCTTTGAGGAAGATAGCTGTTGGGATTGGAGTCAGAATTCAGAGAAGATGAGCAAAGAGCTGGAATGGGGAGATAATGATTTTGAAGATAATGGGGATAGCGAGAGTGAAGAAGACGCAACTGAAGAAGAATCAAACATGGAGGAAGCAGCTCAAGTTTCTCCAAATGAATCAATGCCAAGTCCAGCTACAGCTCAAGGGAGGACTAGAAGAGAGAACAGAAGAGCTCCGGAGTGGCAAAAAGACTATGTGAGTGGCACGGGATTAGGTCTTTCTGATGAAGATGAAGAAGCTAGCAGCCTGGTTCTATACGCCACCCTAGATCCGATCACTTTTGAAGAAGCTGCTGGAAGTGAAAAATGGCTTGAAGCTATGAAACTTGAGATTCAAGCCATCGAGAAAAATGAAACATGGGAATTGGTGAAGCTGCCTGCTGGTGCAAAGAAGATTGGAGTAAAATGGGTGTTTAAAACCAAGCTAAATGAACTTGGTGAGGTTGACAAACACAAAGCACGATTGGTGGCGAAGGGATATGTCCAGAGACATGGAGTTGATTACAATGAAGTCTTTGCGCCGGTTGCTAAATGGGATACTATCCGAATGGTGATTGCAATGGCAGCACAGAAAGGTCGGAGTATTTGTCAACTTGATGTTAAAAGTGCTTTCCTTCATGGAGAGCTGGTGGAGGAGGTTTTTGTTGATCAGCCACGTGGTTTTGAGAAAGAAGGAGAGGAGCACAAAGTCTACAAGTTGAAGAAGGCCTTGTATGGCCTTAAGCAGGCTCCAAGAGCGTGGTACAGTCGCATTGAGTCCTACTTTACTAAGGAAGGTTTTGAAAGGTGCCCATCTGAACCTACTCTTTTCATTAAAACTGATTTGAAGGGTAGTATTCTGGTTGTTAGTTTGTATGTAGATGATCTCATATTCACGGGGAATGATGAGGGGTTGATTGAAGCGTTTAAGAATTCTATGATGCAAGAATTTGAAATGACTGATCTTGGAAGGATGAGATATTTTCTTGGTGTTGAAGTTTTACAGAATGAGAAAGGTATTTTCATTAGTCAGAAGAAGTATGCCAACGAAGTCCTTGAAAGGTTCGGCATGTTGGGGTGCAATTCTGTTAGAAGTCCTATTGTTCCAGGAACAAAACTTGTGAAAGATGAAGATGGAGTCAAAGTAGATGTCACTGGATACAAGCAAATTGTGGGAAGCCTTCGATATTTAACTGTGACCAGGCCAGATTTAATGTTTGTGGTTGGATTGGTGAGTCGATACATGGAGAAACCTACTGAACTTCATCTTAGTGCAGTGAAAAGGGTTCTTCGATATGTGAAGGGAACCTTGGAGCTGGGCATTCTGTACAAGAAAGGTGGAACTGAAGACTTAGTTGGCTACACAGATAGCGATTATGCTGGGGATCTAGATGACAGAAGAAGTACTTCAGGGTATGCGTTTCTATTTGGAGAAGGAGCTGTTGCGTGGTCTTCAAAGAAACAACCTGTGGTGACCTTGTCCACCACCGAGGCAGAGTTCGTAGCAGCAGCATCATGTGCGTGCCAAGCAGTCTGGATGAGAAGAATCTTAGATGCTCTCAACCACCCTCAGAAAGAGAGCATCACGCTGTATTGTGACAATGCTTCCACTATCAAACTTTCAAAGAATGCAGTACTACATGGGAGGAGTAAACACATTCATATAAGGTACCACTTCCTTCGTGATTTGTCCAATGATCGAGTTATTGAGCTTGTTCATTGTGGAACTAGGGAGCAAACAGCAGACATCATGACCAAAGCATTAAAATTGGAGGTTTTTGAGAAGCTTAGAAAGCAGCTGGGAGTGTGTGGAATCACAGAAGTAAACTGACTACAAGTATGCAGAACAGTTTAAGGGAGGAATTGTTTGAATTAGTCAGTGTCTTGCATGTTGTTTCTTCGGGTTGTTTTGATTCTGTTTCAATAAGACCTAGTCTATAGGACTAAGTTACTGCTTTAGATTTTCTTAGTTAGTAGTGGTCCATGATTATAGGGTTGTTAATCGTGGATCATATTTTGTTTTTCAGAAGTGGTTGTAAGGCTATTTAAGCCAGTACTTTGCTTTCAATTAAAATATAAGAGTTTCATTCACTCTCTACTTCTGTTTTGTTTGAGATCTTTGATATCTTACAGGGCAACCTGCAGACTTGAGCATTGTCAGAGAATGGTTTCTGCTGTGAAGAGGTAGGTTTGAAGATATTGACAGGTTCTGATTCCGAGATAATATTTTTGTTGGGCACATTCCAACCAACCAAATCTGTCTCAAAGAACTTGTGTTATTATCAACCATGTTGTTCAGGGATGCACAATCTGTATTCAAGCATCTTGAATTCTGTCCCAGACTATTTTGCTTCAATTTGTAGCAAATTTGAGATTTGTATCTCTGATTACATGAACTTGAAATAATTGTATCTCCGATTAGAGGAACTTGAAATATGTGTCTTTAAGGTTGTCCCATCTAGTGTTCGAAACATTATCTAGTGATATATTGGCCACTGTTCTGACAAGAAAACTATTGTTTTAGGGGAATTCTAATTTATTTGATACAGTGCATACAAAGAAGAAGAAGAAAGCACATGCTTATATAATGAGTTCCCTAATAAGTTAAGAGATTTCAAAATACAGTTTTATATGTATAACTTACTTTTACATTATTAAGTAAATGGTTCTCACAGAATTTCAAGCAGTTTTAATATTTATGACATATACAAGTAAGTCGAGGGATTGTTGATTGTTCAATCTGACCTAATTGAATTTCCACTTTTGTTAGTTAGTTATCAATTGTGATTAATAGCATTGACATGTGTTCATGTGCTTTGGATGGATATAGTTGATGGAGAAGCACACACATGCATGGTCTGTGCTTTGCTTTGCTTTGCTTTTAAATGTCTTTCTCAAAGTCATCTCCAGCTAATAGAAGATCCTTTTAATTGACATAAGCCCAAAGATGTTGGTACTTTTGAATACTGGAGTAGCCATCTTTTTCAACGATGGTGAACCTTAACAGATTTTATGGTAGGACACTATCATATCAATCAACACATTTCACATTCATCTTGGAGTAGCCCATGGGATTTCCTTCATGATTCTCCTATAATTAGTAGCTTAGGATAATCATGATTTCTGGTCTCAAATTCTTAAAACTTTTATGAACTGTTTACATTTTGCAAACTCATAATACCACTGACAATGACCCATGGGGTTTTCAAATGCCCTTCAACCATGAAATAGCAGAATGTCCAGTTTTAAGTGCAAATGTTATTTGATTAACAAAAATTCTAAATGTCGAGGAAGTGGGCGAGGAAAACAGCGAGGGAGGGAGAGAGGGGACCGCCCACTAGCTATCTCGACAGGTAGAATCACTCTTTGATTAAATATCTAATATAAAATATACACTTACCAAATGTCACAACTATCTTCTTGCGTAGCTAAGTGAGGTTGGCAAGTGTAAATAATGTAGAGTATTTCACATTGTTCTAGAGAGTTTTCTAGAACCTTCCATAAAATTCCATAGAGTTCCATATGATTCTAGTCCTTAGATATTTCTAAGGAAATGTGTAGAAGTTCATTGTAGAACGTTAGATCAAATTGATCACCACCGTCCATTGAGGAGGTGGAGTTGTATAAATAGGCTAAGGCCTCATTTGTTGTAATCACCTCAGAGAATTCAAGCAATACAAGTTCTAGTTCTCTTAAGCTCTCTTGTGTGTTCTTAGCTTGCTTAGTTTTTCAAAGTCTAAGTAAGTCTTTTGTAGGCAAAGCTGACTAGCTTTATTTGATAAGTCAGGGCTAAGTTTGCTAATGCCGCACGGGAAGTACTTGTGAAAAGAAAGCCCGTGATAGTTGGTATCAGAGCCAGGTTTGGCAAGGTTGGTGAAATCATTCTATACAAGAGAATGTCGTCAGAGGTTAACAACCCATCAAATGGCAACAACGACAAATGTGGGAAAGTCCGCAAGGACAAGTCGAAGGACATGATCGCTGCGATGGATGAAATGTTGGCTAAGTTGTGTGCCACCATGTTCGACTTGAGGGAGAAAGTCGAAGACATGGACCAAAGCATCGAGGGGCAAGCGTCCAATAGAGAGGACCAAGAGCTCCGGGAAGAGATGCAAGGAGCCTTGAACGCAGTAGTGGACATGGTTCCAAGAAGATCGAGTCCATTGAAGCCCAAATCGTTGCCAAAGATGCGGAGATGTATGCTTACAGGGAAAGAGTTGATAAGCTAGAAACTCAACTCAGTGTGTGTATGGCTGCGGTAGCCAATGGTGGGACTACACCAGGGACAATCAACCACAGAGTCGAAGCTCCCAAACCTAAGGCCTATGGTGGGGCAAGGAGTGCAAGGGAGATAGACAACTTCTTGTGGAACATGGAGTGCTACTTTGATGCGGTTGGCATAATAGATGAAGCATCAAAGGTTCGTAGTGTCTCCTTATATTTAAATGATGTTGCTACAGTTTGGTGGCACAGAAGGTCCGATGATGTCAAGAAAGGATTGTGCATCATCGACACTTGGGAAGAATTCACGAAGGAACTCAAGAGACAATTCTACCCGGAGGATGTCGAAAACGAAGCTAGGACCAAGCTTCGTCGCCTTCAACATAAGGAAGGCCACATAAGGGAGTATGTGAAGGAGTTCTCGGAGTTGCCCTTGGAGATTCCTAACATGGGAGAAAATGATGTTTTGTTTAGCTTCCTTGATGGCCTAACGGGTTGGGCCAAGTTGGAATTGAAGAAGCGAGGTGTGCAAGACCTTGCAACGGTTATGACTGCGGCCGAATCCTTGATTGAGTTCAAGATAAATGACTCATCCAAGGGGCAAGGGAAAAGGCCGAGTAATGATGGCAAAGGTGGGGGAGATAAAGAGAAGTCCTCCAAGGAACACAAGTACTCCAAAGACAAGGGGAATGTAGAAAAGAGATGGATCACCCAAGAAGATATCTTGCTTCTTATGTAGTGGACTCCATTGGGCATTCGAGTGTCCCAACAGGAGGAAACTTGTCACGCTTGTCATGGAGGAAGAAGCAAAGGAGGAAAGGAGGATCGCCTCGATGAATCTCCTAAGTGCCATTCAAGCTAAGGTCGAAGAACAACCACGTGGAAGGATGTATGTGGAGACCGAGATCGGGGGCAAGACTTTGAAATCCATGGTGGATACCAGAGCCGACACAGTCTACATGGCCAAATACCTTGCTGAAGAAATTGGCCTATCATATACGAAGGAGAAAGGATATATCAAGGGAGTCAATGCTAAAAGTCTCCCAATTGAAGGAATAGCTCGTGGCACTGATATTTGGCTTGGACAATGGCGAGGTAAAATCAACATAACTATTGCTCCAATTGATGATCACAAGTTCTATTTGGGTATAGATTTCTTGGACATGGTGAAGGCGTTCCTGGTCCCATATGCCAACACCATGTGCATCATGGAGAAGGGACAACCTTGTGTTGTGCCCGTGGTACGGGAGATAAGTAAGGAGAGAATGGTGTCCGCTCTCCAACTTTCTAAAGGAGTAAAGAGAAATGAGCCTACTTACTTGGCTACCCTCAAGGAAGACGAAGGTCCCATGGATAGAGAGGTGAATGTACCTAAGGTCGTCCAAGATGTTCTCAAGGAATACAAGGGTGTTATGCCTGCCGAGTTGCCTAAGAAGCTTCCACCAAGGAGAGAGGTGGATCATGCTATTGAGTTAGAAGTTGGAGCAAAGCCACCCGCATTTGCTCCTTACCATATGGCACCTCCTGAGCTTAAGGAGTTAAGAAGACAATTGAAGGATTTACTAGATGCTGGTTATATCCGACTCTCCAAAGCTCCCTATGGTGCGCCAGTCTTATTTCAAAAGAAACATGATGGATCCCTACGGCTTTGTATTGACTATCGGGCACTCACCAAGGTCACTATCAAGAACAAGTACTTGATTCCACTTGTTGCGGATCTCTTTGATCAACTTGGTGATGCAAGGTACTTTACCAAGCTTGACTTGCGCTTGGGATATTATCAAGTCCGCATAGCCGAAGGAGATGAACCAAAGACGGCATGTGTTACAAGGTACAGGTCTTACGAGTTCTTAGTCATGCCATTTGGTTTAACTAATATGCCGGCCACATTTTGCACTCTAATGAATAAGGTACTAGCTCCTTACCTTGATCGGTTTGTAGTTGTGTACCTTGATGACATTGTGATCTATAATAAGACATTGGAGGAACATGTGGATCACTTGAGGCAAGTGTTCCAAACTTTGAAGGAGAACGGGCTCTATGTCAAAAAGGAGAAGTGCTCATTTGCCCAAGAGGAGGTGACATTCTTGGGTCATATCATTGGCAAGGGCAAACTTCGTATGGACAAGTCCAAGGTACAAGCCATCCAAGAATGGGAACCACCGACCAAAGTCACCGAGTTAAGATTTTTCCTTGGCTTGGTGAACTATTATAGAAGGTTCATCAAAGGCTACTTTTTCATAGCCGCTCCATTGACGAACTTGCTCAAGAAGGGACAAAGTTGGGATTGGAGTTCAAAATGCCAACAAGCTTTCGAAAGATTGAAGAAGGCAATTGTGGAAGAATCGGTGTTGGCACTTCCCAACCATTCTATGTCTTTTGAGGTACATACGGATGCTTCCGACTTTGCTATTGGTGGAGTATTGATACAAGAAGGGCATCCTATTGCCTTTGAAAGTAGGAAGCTCAATGATACTGAAAGGCGGTACACAAAACAAGAGAAGAAAATGACTGCGGTTGTGCATTGCCTAAGAACATGGCGACATTACTTGCTTGGGAGCAAATTTGTGGTCAAGACCGACAATGTTGCCACTAGCTACTTCCAGACACAGAAAAAGCTCACACCAAAACAAGCTAGGTGGCAAGATTTCTTGGCAGAGTTCGATTACACTTTGGAGTACAAGCCTGGTAAGGCTAATCTTGTTACAGATGCTTTGAGTAGAAAAGAAAAACTTGCTGAAATAAGTCAACCTCAAAGCAACTTGAAGGGACGCATAAAGGAAGGATTGACACATGATTCCATGGCTCAAACCATCATAGCTCTTGTCAAAGATGGGAAGACAATACGATTTTGGGTGGAGGATGACTTGATATACTCTAAAGGAAGGAGAATCTATGTTCCACCTCATGACAACCTAAGAAAAGAAGTCTTGAAAGAATGCCATGATAGCAAGTGGGTGGGACATCCAGGTATACATCGGACTCTTTCTCTTGTGGAAGATTCCTATTATTGGCAACATATAAGGGATGATATCGAAGCATATGTGAAGACTTGTTTTGTATGCCAACAAGACAAAGTGGAGCAACAGTCACCTGCCGGCTTACTTGAACCCCTCCCCATCTCAGAGAGACCTTGGGAGAGTGTTTCCTTAGATTTTATAGTTTGGTTGCTCGCATCGGAAGGTTGCAATTGGATACTTGTGGCCGTGGACAAATTTTCGAAGTATGCCACCTTCATTCCCACACCTAAGGAGTGCACAGTCGAGCAAGTCGCACATTTATTCCTCAACCATGTGGTGAAGTATTGGGGTGTGCCCAAATCTATCATCAGTGATCGGGATACTCGGTTCACGAGGAAATATTGGACTGAGTTGTTTAAGTTGTTGGGTACTGACCTTAATTTCTCTACTAGCTTTCATCCTCAAACGGATGGTCAAACAGAAAGGATGAATGTCTTGCTGAAGTTATATCTTAGGCATTATGTGACTGCCAACCAGCGAGATTGGGCTAAGTTGCTAGATGTTGCCCAATTCCCTTTCAACTTGCAGAAGAGTGAAGTGACCCCGAGTTTGGGCTAAGTTATATCTTGCTATGACCCCGATTTCTATTGCCACTGGCTGCACTGGAGTGAGTCCATCAGCCTATAAGTTTGCCAAAGGATGGAATGATCAAGCTGATGAGGCTCGATCTTACCTGGAGAAGGCATCCAAGAGGATGAAGAAGTGGGCTGATAAGAAGAGACGGCCTCGAGAGTTCCAGGTTGGAGACCTTGTGCTTGTCAAGATGCATGCTCATGCCAGACTTTCTGGACTGCATCGTGGCCTTATCAGGAGATGTGAGGGTCCTTTCCCCCATAGTCAAGAAAGTGGGAAAGCAAGCCTACAAGGTCTAGTTGCCGCCGAGGATCAAGTTTCATGCAGTCTTCCATGTGAGCCTATTAAAACCGTATAAGGAAGATCAGAATAATCCAAAAAGAGGAGTTTCACAAAGAGCACCAATGGGCATGAGGATCCAACATGACAAGGAAACATAGACTATCTTGTCAGATCATGTGGTGCGTCATTCCAACCAACCTCCCACACATAAGCTACTCGTCAAGTGGAAAAGATTGCCAGAAAGTGAAGCTAGCTGGGAGCCAATCCAACATTTGTGGCAATTCAAGGAGCAAATCAATGCGTACGAGGATTTGAAGGCAACGAGGACGTCGCCTGATTAGGTGGGGAAGAATGTCACAACTATCTTCTTTCCTAGCCAAGTGAGGTTGGCAAGTGTAAATAATGTAGAGTATTCCACATTGTTCTAGAGAACTCTCTAGAACATTCCATAAAATTCCATAGAGTTCCATATGATTCTAATCCTTAGATATTTCTAAGGAAGTGTGTAGAAGTTCATTGTAAACCGTTAGATCAAATTGATCACCACCGTCCATTGAGGAGGTGGAGTTGTATAAATAGGCTAAGGCCTCATTTGTTGTAATCACCTCAGAGAATTCAAGCAATACAAGTTCTAGTTCTCTTAAGCTCTCTTGTGTGTTCTTAGTTTTTTTAGTTTTCCAAAGTCTAAGTAAATCTTTTGTGGGCAAGACTGACTAGCTTTCTTTGATAAGTCGGAGCTAAGTTTGCTAGTGTCCCACGGAAAGTACTTGTGAAAAGAAAGCCCGTTACACAAAACTTAACCAGTTTGTGTCGAGAGAGCATAAAGTTCAAATAAAAATAAAATAATTGACGGATGAGGAAGCCCTTTCCTAGCCAGCCAGGGAAACATCTCTTGATTGTTTGGCTGATGCAAACTATATGAAAGAAGGATTGAGGGGGGGGGGGGGGGGGGGGGGGGTCATGCGCAGGAAGCACAGGAGCCCCCCCGGATCCATGAAAGAAAGCCTTCATCAGTCCAACTTGAATGATGTAGATGTTATTCCTACTCATCCGTGCTCCCATGTAAAATGTCATTTCATTAATTGAAAAGTTCTCTTCCTAACCTGAATTGCCATCAAGGATTTTGGACCCTCTTACAATTAGAATGCCATCGTAATCGCTTCTGCTGGGTGATTGTCATTGTCTTGACTTTTATCATCTATCATGAGCAGGGCAGTAAATAGATTCAAATTTTTTTTTTTGTTGGATTTGCAAAATTTCGGACTTATATAGACCTGAAACCAAGTCCATTAAATGCCAAATGTGAAACACCACATTAATAAGTCAACATTTGGTGTTCTGCTTTCACTTAGGAGATCATGATTTAGTGATTGATGTTTGATACTCGGTGGATCAATTTACCTCTAATCACTATAATATTTACCCCCTACGAGTACTTGTGGAAGCTTAATCCTAATTCATGAGGTGCATCACAATTGTACACGATGAAACAACTCATATAATTGACATCCCAATCAACCAGAAAATTTTGGGTTCCATAGGATGCGGACTATGACCCTTGAAATGAGATCTAAAATCCTTGACAAAAGGGATCTAAAACCCTAATTAGACAAAATCTTCCTACTCGCATCATCATTACTCCTTCATTGACACATATGCATCTCCCCTCACCTCTGTCCAAAATCCCAGTGAGACCAATCCCCTAATTCTTGGTCCCACATCTCTCTCCCCAAAACACCAACATAAACAAAACAAGAAGCCTCTCTATCACTCTGCACATACCTCATCTTCACTTCCAGAACTCTCCCTTCACCTCCACACTAGGCATAAAAAAAAATTATTATTATTATTATTTCTCTTTCCATCTCTCTCAAATCATGGTCAACCTGCCCTGCCTACTAAAAACATTTCTTCCCCAGTGAGTTATCTCCAAATCATCAGATCTCTCACACATTTTCATCTACAAACCAAACTGCCTCTCAAAATATTCCACCATGTTTTACACAACAAGATTGGAAACCCCATTGATTCTCACAACACTAAAACTCAAGAAACCTCCATTAAAACCATCTTCTATATTTCCTTCTAATCTCATTTACAGCTCTCACCAGCAAAACCCAATCTTCTCATCATCTCCAAACACAGCAGCAAATAAGCCTGTAATCTCGACAACACCCAATCATGTCCTAAAACCCATTATTCTGACACCCAATGAAATCCCATTCAAGAGCAAAAATATTAATGGCAAGAAAACACAGTTTCCACAAGTGGGTAGTCCTCAGATGTTGGTTTTGTGTGGGTTTGGGTATTGGGTGTAGGGGTTTAGATGTTTTCCATGGTTAGGACTTAACTTTCATATGGCTCATTCTCTCAATTTTCAACCTTCAACACTACAACTTGTGCAAAACTCTGCTAACCTTCCTATGGTGGCAAAGCCTCTCTATAGGGTTCTCTCTGATGCTCTTTACATTAGTGGTGCTCATAGAATACCATACATTTCTATTGGAGGTTGGTTATCTTATCTCTGTTTTCCTATCGTTGCTGTAAATTGGGTTTCTATTCTTAGTTGTAATTGGTCATTTTTTTTAGTTAGAATTTCAGAGTTTTCAGTAAAATTTATTGTTCTATTTGAATTGTCTTATAATTTTATTTTTGCTAAATAATTTGTACTGAACACTTCTTTCACTATCCCTATTTTGGCTCTGAATCAGTATTGAAGTGTAAACTTATTTTAAGGTATATATATATATATATATTATAAATTTTAGAGTTAGATTCAGTCAAATTTGAATAAGTTGGGAAAAAAAATTTAAACACCGAGAATGAGTTCTCCCCAAATCTTTGAATTCACCAAAATATGAAGTTTAGAGTTTTTGTTTAAATGTGCATTAAGATGCCCGACTCATTTATTCTGGTATGATCGGCATGTCTCATTGCTTTGAAAAATATTAAAAACGTGAAATACTTTATATGTTTTTTAATTATAGAATATATATTTTTAAAATTTTAGCGCTCGTGTTGATCATTGATTTTGTTGGAAGGATCTTAAAAAATGCATTTCAACGATATTAACTTTACCAAAATCTGATAACGATGTAGATAGTTATGATAATTTTCATTTTGCTAAAAGCAAAACACAATATTTTCTCTCTCCGCCACATGTACATTCCACCAACTTTTTTCAAATTTTTTTCATTAATTTTGCCATTCTACATGTTTTATATTTACAAATATGCCATCATGGGAAATGAATCTTAATCCTCAAATTCAATACATTTCTCAACTTTTAATCCTAACCATCTTTTATCTCTAATTCTATCGATTTGACTTTGTCCCAATCAGCAATGAATAGTAAAACACTACTCTGAATTGTAATATAATTAATTATTATTATTATTTTTAATCATGTTATTATTTTCTTTGCAAGTAAGTTCTGCCAATTTCTTAGTGAAGCACATCAGGGGAGACTGAACTAAGAAAAAAAGAAAAATCCCATTAAGAATCTAAGAATTCCTTTGTACAACGAGTATAATATGGATTACATATACTCTATGCTTGGTCCTTTTGTTTTCCATGTAGAGAATAGTAGGTTGTGTAGTTTCTTCCATTTGGATAAATGGCTAAAGATGACATTGATAAAAAAAAAAGTCGGTATATCCATAGATATCATATCATAATTGTCAATATCTCACAATATGCACGATACAATACTTGATACCTGTCATATCTAAGTGTCACTAATATGGTACATATGTGTCTTACAATATACTGATATAGGATGATGTAGGGGTTACCCTTGTACAAGTGACAATGAACGGATGGATGATAGGCAATAGCTTACTTATAAGCCTTGCACAAGTTATATATCAATGAAAATGTTTTGGGATATCCTTGCCCGAATAAGTCTTATTTGTCTTTTATAACTTAAATATATATTATATATTTTTATTGCACTTTATATACAGTATACGATATTTTAGTATTATTATTTTTTAACATTGTATATACAATTTATAATATGTATATCTTAAAATTTGGTTTCCGACACACGATATGATACTCATTTTGATAACTATGGGTATATGGTTTCCTTTTAAGTGGATTCTATATGTTTGAAATGGATATTAACTTGTGGTCTTAAGCAGTGGACCTAGGATTTTAGTCATGGAGGGGCGATATGGTAAGGGATCGTTGGTCGATAATAAGAGTTATCAAGGGCGAAGCTAGAAAATTTTCTACTTTGGACTCACAATTCAACAACAAATTTCTACTAACATCGTAAAATCAAAAATATAATTCTAATTGTATTCTTTGTGAACTTAATATAGTACTATGCATTTATCTGTACAACTATAAAAGGTACATTGTATATATCAAGCTGAATTGGGTGTAATATTTTAAAACCAATTTGTGGTTAAGTCGTTGATAATTTAGCAAAGGCAAACAAGCCTAATAACTAGAATACATTATTAAAATTGCAAAGTAGTTAGGTAAGTATGTAAGTTTAATTTGGAAAAATATGAAATGTGCGAACATAAGAAGATTCTAATTACAAGTTTATAGGGGGGGGGGGGGGGGATTTACG
Organism: Berberis vulgaris; assembly: GCA_963556465.1. Taxonomy (NCBI): domain Eukaryota; kingdom Viridiplantae; phylum Streptophyta; class Magnoliopsida; order Ranunculales; family Berberidaceae; genus Berberis; species Berberis vulgaris. The sequence goes on along the minus strand of OY747136.1, from coordinate 53,556,570 downwards.
AGCCAAATCCAACCAACCCTATGAGTTAATTTATGATTTATATTTCCATTGAGTTCTATTAATCTATTATCTTAGATTTTAATTACAGTCTTTATTAAAACAAAAATTGCATGCCAAGCGAATCAAAACCTAGGTCATTAATAATGAAATTAAGTAACCAACCACCGTACAAATGAGTTGGGGCCCAAAAACACTAACAAATACTCAATCTGCTAGCAAGTGTAGATTTCAGAAGTAATATCAGGATAACATTCATAATTTGTTTGGAAGGACTACTAAATATGACTCCCATTCCATTACAGGTGAGCATGTGTTTAGGCTTGTTTGTAAGGTAATTAGGCGTTTTATTGAGCAGTATCAAGTAATCTTTGAATTTCAAATGATGGGGAAAAACAAATAAAAACTAAATATGTTGGTTTGGTTTATTGTGAAGAGTCATAGATGGTTATAAATTTATGAAGGTTGAACAATGAGTGAGTTACTGATACAAATCAATATCGACAGTTCTTTTGCAGCTTCTATCTTGGGGTACACTGGCTTTCGTCCCAGTTGCAAGTCGAACTCTTCCAGCGCTAATGACATGTATGCTAATTAGCAACCTTGGTGCTTCCATCACAGAAGTCGCAAAAGATGCTCTTATTGCTGAGTATGGCCAAAAATGGAAAATGACCAGTCTCCAATCTTATGCATTCATGGGTCTTGCTGCTGGTAGCATTTTGGGCAACTTCTTTGGCGGTTATTTCTTACTCAAGACACAACCCAAGACCATGTTTCTTCTGTTCGCTCTTCTACTATCATTTCAGATGACTATTTCCTTGACGACGAGAGAGGATTCTCTTGGTTTGCAAAGAAGATCAAGTCACAGTCTCATGACAAAGTCTGCATCAGAAAATTTACGCAAACAGTTCCACAACCTGATGACAGCAATTAGTGAAGAAAGAATTTTTTTTGCTCTTTACTGGATAGTAGCTTCCATTGCTGTTGTTCTGATTCTCTCAGGGGCGATTTTCTGCTACCAAACACAATGCCTAAATCTTGATTCGTCAATCATAGGGATGTCTAAAGTGGTTGGTCAATTGATGCTTCTATCAGCCACAGTTCTATATGACCGATGGTGGAAAAGAATCCCAATGAGGAAATTGATAGGCATGGTGCAAGTTGTGTATGCAACTACCCTTCTTCTTGATCTGATCTTGGTAAAACAGATAAATCTCAAACTAGGTGTTTCCAATGAGATATATGTTTTGTGCCTATCAGGATTGGCAGAAACTGCTGCTCAGTTTAGGCTCCTGCCTTTCTCAGTGTTGTTTGCAAAACTATGCCCACCTGGATGTGAGGGATCACTCACGTCTTTCTTAGCTTCGACCCTGTGTTTATCATCCATAGTTAGTAGTTTTTTGGGTGTTGGGTTAGCTTCTCTCATCGGAATATCTTCTGGAAATTACTCAAACTTGCCATTAGGAATTCTACTTCAGTTCATTGCAGCTTTGGTTCCTTTGGTATGGATATCTTTTGTACCTATGGTTCAGTTAGGACAGGTCAAGGGAATGAAGGGTGGCTGATGTAGAAAAAACTGAAGAAGGTTGAAGAGGTAGAGAGTTTAAAGTAGCTGCGCTCTACTTCAGTTTTGCCTGAGAGAATTTGAAGGGGAGGGGAATTCAAATTATCCAGTTTGAGTTGTGTACATGCATTCCCTGAAGCTCAAATTGAATTGAGAACTAGAGCACAGATTCAGCACTCCTTCCCGATCCTTGGTTGTGTATTCTCAGAAATTTTGTAAACTTTTCTTCCACAATTTCTGCCTGCCCAAAAGCTGCAGTTAGACTAGCAGAATTTCATTCTTCGTACATCTTTGGATTGCAGAGCTTCTTGTGCCAGACACATGCCTAACAGAATGATTCAGTGTTGCTGCGGTTCACTGATGACTCCACTCTGAGCATTTCTCAACTTTGTTAGAGGACATGGAGTTGAGGTTAAGATGCTCTCCAACAAATGCATGCATGAATAGATGAGTTTCCATACTCTGCCTGCATATCTACCGTCTTTGATACAAAGGGTCCTCCAATGGATCATAAATACTTAAAACCTAGCAGAGCTGGGAGTTATTGATCTCTCTGCTCCTTGGAATTTATTGATCTCTTTTGTCTCCTTCCATAGGAGCCACTTGAATGGGGAGAGTCAGGTGGAGAATGTAGGATTTTTCGCTGTATGGTATTGCAATTTTGGATGTTTGTCTTAACCATCTGACACGAATAAAACCTTATCCTTGATGTTATGGGTTAAGAAGACTATATTGACTAGCTCATTTTGATCTCTGGGCCTCCTAAATGGATGCGTACTTGACGATGCAATCACCTATTACTGGAAGTAATCTAATTTAAGGTCCACAGGACAGTTAACTAACTCTATGTTTACGACGTTGTGAGAGTGACAACAATTTGGTCCTAGAGAATTTCCAAAGCCAGCTGAGCTACTTTGCTGTTTGATGGTGCCAGGAAACACCTCTCTAGTGGGATATGGCTGAATTCAGCGTCTTAAAAGAAAGGCTGAGTTTGGTTGAAGGTCATAATTTCATGGAAAATAGTGAAAAAAGATGTTCCACTGCGAAAAGGTTTTTCTTTTTGTACCATTTTGAGAAAAAAAATGACCTCACGTAAGAAACTAGCATCTTGATCACACATGTTTCTTTTTTTCTTCTCCCTCTACTATTTTCAATATTATTAAAAATAATCATAAATAAAAACGATACAAACAAGCTTATGAACATCAAATAATAATTTGATAAAGCATTCACATTTTTTTTTTTTTTCAAGCATAATGTTATTTGAGATGGTCCAATGCTCAACCAAAGGTTATATGCCCACCCAAAATTCATGCTCTCTTCTGTTCTTTTTTCTTCTCTGTGCAGCAAGCAGAATAGAATGTTCAAAGACGCGCCTCTTCTTAGTTAAAAGATTTCATGCTTTCTTCTCCACTTACCTCTACCCTTTCCTCGAGATTCTACTTTTCTTATTCTTCTTCTTCTTGTGCAGCCATCCTTCAACTCCTCCAACTCTCCATCGAATCAAAATGTCTATCACTCTCAAAGCAAACCCACGCTCGAGTACTCTCTCTTGGTCTCACCCAAGACTCCTTTCTCGCAACCAAACTCATCTCAGCGTACTCACTCTGCGGACTACCCAACCACTCCCGCCTCGTCTTCGAATCCTTTCAACAAAAGAACATCTTCCTTTGGAACTCTCTAATCAATGCCTACGCAAAAAATCGGGTCTTTGAAGAAGGGTTTCTTTTGTTTAATCGAATGTGCATTGAAGAGGAGGTGTCTCCTGATGACTTCACCTTGTCCACTCTTTCCAAGATATCGGGGGAGCTTCGAGATGGAAAGCTTGGTGAAATGGTTCATTGTGTGAGTTTTAAAATTGGATTTGTTTTGGATACTATATTAGGGAACTCTCTTATGGCGATGTATAGTAAATGTGGGAATTTTGAAATTGTTCGTAAGTTGTTTGATGAAATGCCGCACAGAAATTCTGCTTCTTGGAACATTTTGATATCTGGGTTTTCTGATGGTGGTGATAGTAATGGGGTTGTGTGGAAGCTTGTGAAACAGATGTGGGATGAAGGGGTTAGATTGGATGAGTTTACTGTTTCTAGTTTACTTCCGTTGTGTGCATCGTCCGCTGGGAAGTGGGATTATGGGAGAGAAATTCATTGTTTTGTCATGAAGAGTGATTTGGGTTTTGATTTGGATGTTCATGTTGGGTCTTGTTTGATTGATATGTACTCGAAGAGAAAAAATTTGATTGCTGGTAGAAGGATTTTTGATAGGATGAGTTGTAGAAATATTGTTGCTTGGACTGCGATGATCACGGGGTTTGTGCAAAATGGAGTTTCAGAGGAAGCTTTGATGCTTTTCCGTGAAATGCAGTTGAGAGATGGAATCAGACCGAATAGAGTTTCTCTTGTGAGCGTTATCCCTGCTTGCAGCCATCTTACTGGTTTGATGGAAGGGAAACAAATTCATGCATTTGCAATTAAAAGGGAGTTCAATTCTGAGGTCTCGATTTGCAATGCTCTTATCGATATGTATTCAAAATGTGGAAGCTTGTGTTATGCCAGACGTGTTTTTGATGATGATGACTCTTGCTGTAAAGACATGATCTCTTGGAGTTCAATGATATCTGGATATGGATTAAATGGGAAGGGTGATGAGGCCATTTCTTTATTTGACAAGATGGCGAAGCTTGGTATAAAGCCAGATAATATTACATTAGTGGGAGCGCTCTCAGCTTGTGCTAGATCCGGTATGGTAAAAGGAGGTCTTCGGATTTATGATGCAGCCACTAAAGATCATGGGGTTTCACCTACAGTGGAGATTTGTGCTTGTATAGTTGATATGTTAGGTCGAGCAGGGGAGATTAATGAAGCTTTGGATTTTATTAATGCAATGCCCATGAAACCTGGTCCTAGTGTTTGGGGAGCTCTTTTTGGTGCTTGCATAGTTCATGGGAATTCGGAAGTACAGGATGTGGCTTACAAGGCCCTTATTCAGGTTGAACCACAGAACCCATCAAACTATATATCACTCTCAAATGTATATGCTTCCTCTGGGAGATGGGATGTTGTGGCAGAATTAAGAACTCAAATGAAAGACAGTGGTTTGAAGAAATTGCCAGGGTGCAGTTGGATTAGCATCAATAGTGAGACTCGTTCTTTCCATGCTGCTGATAAAACACACTGTTCTTCTGTTTTGATCTACGAGATGTTGGATGATCTCATATCGATGATGAAAGACACTGATGATATCCGTGATTTTGACTGGTTAATTTAGATATATTGTTTGATTTTGTTTGGTTCAAGATGCAAATAAACATCTCCAAGAAACAAAGCTGAAGTATTTATTACTTTTTCTGCGAAATATAGAGATGAATTTGTCATCAGAATATAAAAAGATGCAACAAGCTGGTTGATTCCTTGGAGAAACTTTGTTGATCTTATTCGAGTTAAAGTTTTTGTATGATCAATGACTTGATGACTTTTACCTGTCAAATTATTATGCAAATAATACATAAAGAGTTATCATTTGAGAATTCTACATTTTATTTTAGTTTTACTTCTTTTTCAGTTGGCATTTGACGGATAATTCAATTAAGATGTTGTGTTCTGAGAACTTTATTAATGTATCACCATCTTTTGATTGATCTATTATGTTTATTAAGTATGATGCATAAACTGAGTTTCTTCTTCACGATTGTTATTCCTTCATTAATTGTCACAAACTAAAATTTTCAAGTGCTTCTTCTTGAGCAGTCAGTGTGTCACAGTTACGAAAGCAGTAATTCAAGCTTATTCCTGTTTCATTAGGATTTTGTTTTTTCACTGTTACTGTAGGTCAGGTACCTGGCCATGATCTTGTCTAGTACACAGCCACTTCTGAAGCGGCCGAGGAAGTGATGTAGCGTTTGGAATTGCAAAACCAGGTAATTATAAATTATGCATGGCTGTCATGGACAGGACAGTACACATATCTTAATCTTTCTCTAGATCCGCTAGTAACAGTTGAAGAAAATATACTTCTATCAGCGTTGAAGAAAACACAGCTTCTACCTTGCTGATAAACCATTATCTAAGGTAAGCCACTGATCCACAACCATCTGATCTGCATGAAACATTAATCGAATGGTTCAGATCTAAGATTCCGTCGTTGAGGCCTATCCGTTCTTATTTTCCCATGCAATCAATCTCAGCAAAAAGGAGTGACTTGATATTGTAAAAAAAACTTGCTTGTTGCACAGGAGAGATCCATGTTAGCATGAACATCAACCATGCTCCACAAGCCACTCCATTGAATGTCCTCGTTAGGTGATTCCAGCATAGAAGCATTTCCACTAAACAAGGAAGATGATGAGTGTTGCTCAGACGTGTTTGAAACCATAGACACCATCTCACTTTTGCTCTCTTTAGCAAGAGATGATAGTTCGTTGCCATTCTCATGAAGTAGAGACATGAGCCGTTTCATATCATCGTCATTTCTGTCTTCTTGTTGCCTTTCTTCTTCTTGTTGCTGCAGCTGTTGTTGTTGTTGAAATAGCTGCCTTCTTATAAGGCGGGTTTTCGCTTTCTTAGAGTACTCCACCAAAACTTTCCCATTCTTATAATGGGTTCTCCAGTAGTTCTTGATCTCGTTATCAGTTCTACCCGGTAAGTTTCTTGCAATTGTTGACCACCTGATCGTCAGATATTGCACAACAATCAATATTTGTTGATTTACAGAACACACCATAACTAGAATTCACAAAAGCCATTAAATTTTTCTCACCTATTTCCCCACCTAGTATGTAGCTCTAAAATGATATTCTCTTCATGTGGAGTTATCTGCCCTTTCTTCAGGTCAGGCCTCAAATAGTTCACCCACCTCAACCTACAACTCTTTCCATTCCTTTTCAACCCTATATTCGTATAAGATGAAATCAAGAATATTACTTATATTGAAATTATTACTTTTTTTAAATGAAAAAAAAAAAAAAAAAAAAAAAAAAAAAAAAGAGTTAGTACCTGCATATCTAGACACAGAGTTCCATCTTCCTTCCCCATGCAAGCTGACATACTGAATGAGCAATTGGTCTTCTTCAGTAGTCCAAGGCCCCTTTCTCCACCCTTCTTCGTGGAGTCCCCATCCCATTGCAGCCATCTCTCCCAACACCTCCTACAAACAAGCTATTTGTATTTAAGCTTGTCTTCCTATTTTTGGGACATTATGGTGTCATGTTTGAACAAATATATAGTGCTACTTCATTCAATCAATCAATCACCTTACAGTCCCTTTCAAATAACCCTTATCCAATTTGATCTCATGTGCAAACCCTCCTTTCAGCCTGGTTACCAAAATACCCTTATCAACATTACTATGTTTATTCATTTAAAGCATTTCCAACAATAAAGAATGTATAGATGACTACACATTTGCGAAAACATTCTTCAATACTATACCTATAAATAGTATAATACATTTCTGTAACTTTATACATTAAATTATACATTCCGATACACTGGCGTCTGCCTCTTAAGTGTACGTAAATTTTTTTTTTTAATTTACAAAATTATAAATACGTGAGGGATACTTTTGGAAACTGAAAAGTTGTTAACTTACAAGGCAACAAAAATCTAAGAAAATATCACATCGATTATAATACTAGACTGGTTATAGTAGATTTTCTTCTTCACTAGAAAATGAACAAAAATAATAAAAAGTGGGGATGGGCACATAAGTTAGGGCTTGCGTCTAAACACTGATAACTAAATTAATAACTCTATTAAGTGACACCTAGCTCTTAACGTAAGATATAAGCAATATTTTGTTTAAAGATAGCTAAAAGACAGTTTAAGTGGGTGGTTGAATTTTCCTTGAAAACCACTACAAAACCAATGAATTTAACCCATCTGTCTTAAGAGATTGATATTTTGTGATCTTTAAAATGCTTATTATTTTCATAAGCATGAAAGGATGGGATTTCAATGTCAAATGTGTTGGACAGCATAAGCACTCAAGTGATTTTTTATAATAAGGGGGGCAAAGTCTAGGTGGTGTACTGGATTGTGTTTTGTAGTGATTTGTTTATACATTTTTAGATTCATATCTTTGAATTGATTGAAAAGGGAGTGTACGAAAAATATTTTATTTTATTTTATTTTATAAATAAATGGTTAAGATAAGAAATTCTAGCTGGCCTCGAAAATCAGCCTGATTTCCCTGTCGGGGAGGGGGGCACGAAAATACATGTTTGCCCCCCCTTTAAACACCTTTTTTGAGTGTGTATTTAAAGAAGGGGGCAAAAATGTATTTTTACCCCCCTCAAGCGAAAAACCAGGCTAGCTAGAATTTCTGAGTTAAGATGGAGGGTTAGTAAGTGAGAGTGTTAGAAGAAAAGGTTTGAAGATATCCTTATGATAGCAATTCTCACCTCTTTTTGTTAGTGTATTTCTATGTAGGTTAGGATAAGAAACCTTGACGTTGAGGGGGAATTAGGAAGCATTTAATTATCTTATCTCTTATTGATTTTGGACAGGAATCTAGTCTCTATCTTATGCTTCATTCTCTTCTAGAAGGTAAAGGAGATTTTAGTATTTTGATTGTCGTTAATATTTACTAAGCACTCTTGTGGTGTTTTTTTACAATATTTTCTTTGCAAATATTGAGCTCCTCAAATAGATACAAGAGTCTCTGATGCTCAAGTTAATAAGAGATTTTTTTTTTTTAAATAAAATGAAATTGTTTGGAATAGTTATGTACCTTATACTTAGAGATATATTAGCACAAATATGTACTTGGGAGATAATACTTGTGTGTATATATCAATAATACTCATATTTGAGTTGGGATAAAAAAAAGAAAAAAGTATGCCAGGTTAAGCACCCTTCCTAGTTGTAGATGGGAGATCCCGACAGATAACCATGATTTAAAGTAAAATGTTGTATTGAAATATTGAAGGTACATGAAACAAAAAATGATTGAGCTTATGTTTTGTACAGTTGAAAATGTCAATGATAAGTGTTGTGGTTAAGCCATCGAGGAAATGGTTTGATAAGCTACTGCAAAAACAAATGCTCAAGTCATCATGTTCTTTTCGGATTTTAGATGAATTTAAGGGAGAATGAATTTGATATGGAAGGTAGGGATTAAGTAAATTTCATACTGACTTTGTAATTTGAAATAACGTAATCCCCTATTAGAGACCACAATATGAAAGAAAATTAATTATACATTTTACTTGATTACACGTTTAATTTAAAGAGAGACAGGAGGGAGAAAATGGGAAGTAAAAGTTTGTAACACGAAGCAAACCTTAGCACTGGTTTAAGTTAAATAAAACAACGCTTAAGAAACAAGAAGGGCTAACCATCCACACCTTTCTTCTAACAAAGTTACTGACTTAAGTATCAAAGTGCATTCGGCAACCAAAAAGGTGGTCAATGGCAGTCTAACAATTATTTTGCATGTCAAACTCACAGGAGGACGATTTTTGGACGCATCAGTTTGGCGCCGTTCGTGGGGAACGACGAGTTTCTTTTTTCTAAAAAAACTAAACACAGTGACAAAACTCACCACAACCTAACAAAAGATCGACAAGTCATCGGAAAAAGTAATGCAGTCTGCAAATCATACCACATCCCCCACTGATGCATCACTGACAGCTAGAGGGGAAGAAGTAGCCTGGATCACCAAACCAATAGCGTCCGAGAATGTGGATCCGCAGCACACAGTAGTCCAGACAACCCAATTACCCAACAACACTGCCATGGACCCTCAGGTGGATTTTCTCATAACCTAGATGGATCGCGTAATAAAGATGCTGGAAAAGATCACACAGGAGCACACTCATCCTATTCAAACACTGCCACAACAAAACTCCGACAATTGAACTCAAGGGAATGACGAAATCCCAGCAGAACCCCAACAAGGAAACTTCGAAAGCAACGAGCTCCCTCGGGGCAAGAATCCACTGTGTGATGAGACGCTTACCGAAATCTCATTCAGAATAGGGGTCATGGATCCTAACATACTATACGAGTTGGCGAAACCGCCATTCTCCGACGCCTTCATGAAAATGGCAATGCCGAAAAAGTTCACTCCGCTAAAATTCGAAGTATATGATGGCACTTCGACCCAACCGATCATTTGAGGCACTTCCACCACATGATGGCCCTGGAGGAGACCACGGAATCGATCTTATGCAGAACAATCCCAATTAGCCTCACGTCTACGACGATGAACTGGTTCAATAGCCTACCACCGAGGTCAATAGATTTTTTTCAAGCTCTGTCCACCGCTTTCATCACAAGATTTATTGGAAGCCAGCGGATGAGGAAAGGGCCACACTACCTCCTGCACATCAGACAGAAGCCCGAAGAAACAATACGGGAATATGTCACCCGTTTTACCAGTGAATTGATAATGATTGACGGATATAATGATGACACAGCCGCTACAACCTTCGTGGCTGGATTGAAAAGAGGCATTTTTTTATACTCTTAACCTAAAGCCTCCAAAGGGCATAGCAATCTTGCTAAAAATAACACAAAAACATATATCCTTAGAGGAAATGAAGGCAGCCATGAGGAAAAATGACCAAGAAGGAGAATTTTTTTCAAAGAAATGAAGAAAAAAAGGCAGGACGACGGACAACAGGAAGGCGACAACCCATCAAAGAAGCATCGAAGTGGCAGAAGGAGCGATTCACGACGACAAGAATCCGGGAGGCTACAACCAATGCGAACTCGACACGAACGGGTAACGAGTGTAATGAATACCACATACAAGTCATATACAACCCGGAAGACAAATCGAGCGAATATATTGAAACACATAGCGAAGTGGGACAACGTCAACTGGCTGCTTCAGATGAGAGGGGATTTAGAAGGGAGAGACAAAAGCAAATATTGTTCATTCCATAAGGATCATGGGCATGATACCGAAGAATGCTACAACTTAAAAGACGAAATCAAGCACTAAGCTTATAAAAGACTACTCAGCGAGTTCATCGGAATGCCAGACAAATAGATCACATGGAAGGAGAAAACAGACAATGCTGCGGGATCAAAAGAACAACTCAGAGAGTTGACATACGCCACACACTACATAGTTGGAGGAAGCAAAGCACACAAAGCAACTAGGCGAACTCCTCACTCGAACAGATTTATATTGGAACAATGGTATTGGCCGAACACTTCACGAATGCACAAAACATAAGGAAGTTTGCATCAACCAATTCGTACGAGTAAAAAGGTCTCATCAGCGGTTGCAAGCTCGACCCAAACCACTAATAACATACGAGGACGAAGCAAAGAAAAACAAAGCGACAAAAACACCAGCCTCCAATACAAAGGCTGACAATGAACAAAGAAAGATGAAACAAATCATACTCCGAGCCAGCGAAAAAATGCCTTAACGGCCAAGGCTGATAAAAACATCAAGGAAACATCAATAAGATTACGAATTCAAAAACTTCAAATATTCGCGCGGACAACAAAATAGATAAGTCAATAAATAAGCCATACAAAGCAATCAAACGATAAAAATCGGACACACACAACTTCTGGTCTGATCAACCAAGAAGTAAAGGTTGGACACCCGAGTCAACTAAACACAAAAAACTTTGAATCGACCGAGATGTCGAACTAACAAAGCAATGGTTGGACACCCGAGTTGACTAAACACAAAAAACTTCGAATCGACCGAGATGTCAAACTAATGAAGTAAAGGTTGGACACCCGAGTCGACTAAACACAAAAAAAAACTTCGAATCGATCGAGATGTCTAACTCACAAAGTAAAGGTTGGACACCCGAGTTGACTAAAGCCAAAAACTTCGAATCGACCGAGATGTCGAATTAACGAAGTAAAAGACTAAACACAAAAAACTTTGAATCGTCCGATATGTCGAACTAACGAAGTAAAAGTTGGACACCCGAATCGACTAAACACAAAAAACTTCAAATCGGCCGAGATGTTGAACAATGAAGTAAAAGGTTGGACACCCGAGTCGACTAAACATAAAAAACTTTAAATCGACCGAGATGTCGAACTAACGAAGTAAAGGTTGGACACTCGAGTCGACTAAACACAAAAAACTTCAAATCGACCGAGATGTCGAACTAACAAAGTAAAGGTAGGACACCCGAGTCGACTAAACACAAAAACTTCAAGTCGGCCAAGATGTCGAGTTAACGAAGTAAATGCCCAATAAATAGGTTAACGAAAGAACTTCGAACTGACAAACACAAAGTCCGAGTTAAAAGACAAGTTGATGTGATTCGAAAAAGTACAAGCAAAAACAACTATTTACAGCAAATCGGGAAGGAAACAGTGATTCGCCATTAGACGAGCGATGAGCCTAAGCACGAAAGCAGTTATAAAAAAAATTGAAACAAAAGCCACGATAGCCACAACAAAACCAAAAATAAGAAGAAAAACAACAAAAGTCAATTTTTATTGATAACACTACTCTGTTACATAAAAATAAGGTGATAAAGAAGTGGGATAAGAAATAAAAACAATGATTGGATCATTACTCACTGGAACAGGAGAAGAACTCTTTTCAGGAGAGGAGAGTGTTAATGGCTTTGGGGCACTCAATGGTAGAAGAAGTGATGGCTCCTCTGCTGTTGAAGCAGATTCCTCGACATCGTCATCCTCAAAAGCTTCACCGACCAAGTGACGATACTTAGACAAATCTTCGTCGAGCCCTTCGATATAATCAAGAAGCTCAACCCACCCGTCAACAACTTGCTTCCAATCTTCGTCTTGACTATACAAAGCCTATCCTTAGTGGCAGCGAGTTTTTTTTTCTCGCAGCAAGCCGCCCTTCAGCGAGCATACCGAAAGCATCTGCCTTGACATCATTAAGCGCAGTAGTTATCTATTCCACTCGCCTCTCAGCGGCATCACACATAACGAATTGCTCCAATTCAACACGATAAGGTCCATCAAAAGCTGTTTTCTCAGCGGATAACTCTTTTTCCACATCACATAGACGGGCGCAAACCTCATCTAACTTGGTTTTCAAAGAGTAAAGCTCAGTAGCAGACCTGTCCCGCATATCTTTTGCCTCCGTCAAAGACTTTCGAGCAACCCCTGCAGTCTTCTCCGAGTCTGCGCATTGCATTCTCAACACATCAAATTGAGAAAGAACATGAGAGAACACCAGCAATAATGCCGCCAATCTCCTCTCCAACAGAGCCACTCGATCACGACCAACTCGATAAACCGAGTCCATCACCCTTTCATAAGCGAGATGATTCACCGCGTCCATTATCTACTCAAGACTGTGGTCAATGTGATCCAACGGGTCAAGCACAGGCATCGAAGGCCTTTCCACCAACCGCTCGTGCCATTCATTTACCAACCTACGTGCACCATCCAGCACGTCAAGTTGAGTGAGCAAGCAGAACTTGTCGTCAGACTTGATACAGACATCCTTCGGGCCAGGCTCAATCCAATTAATACGTGGATGAGGGCCACGAGGATCCGGGAGCACTGAAAAGCCACCTCCAACAGCAGGGAGAACGGAAGGAATAGCAGTAACAACGGAAAAACCACGTTTACCCTCCCATCGAGAAGCGTTTGTGGCAAGGGCAGGGCGGGCGGTAGCAGTGGGAATAGGAGAAACCTGTCGAACACAAGATGAAACTAGGAACTCGGCTGCTTCACTGACATCAATAGAAGAAGAATGATCCTTGAAACTCTGAACACCACCAATGTGTTTAGATTGCTCCACCGTTAGCTGGAGCATTTTTTTCATTAATGACCCGGGGATCATCGTTAGACAACTCAGCAGAATCCGAGACATCATAAACAAAAAGAAGCTTCCTCTCATTGTCATCCAGCGGACGAATAGTTTCCTTCTCACTCCTTTCTAACGCGAGCCTCAATTCCTCAGCCTCCTTGAAAGAACCATGATCTCCTTTTGCAACATCGTCAAGAGATGGACTCAGGCGAGACACAACCCCCATAACATCCTAAACAGGACTCAGACGGGACACAATCCAAGCAGAACCACGATTAGAAAGTCGTTTCTTCCTTGGAACCCGACCACAGTCTACCGGCAATCGCCTTGATGGACTCAAAGACCTCGCAAGCTTTCTTTTTCTTGAAGCAGGAACTACGATATCAACAGGAGCATTGAGATTTGTAACACGTCGATCCGAGTTTACTTCCCAATCAATGCTAGCATTACTAACACCAGCACAAACAACGTGAGCAGCCAAGATTTTAGCACGGGAATCGGTGAGTAAAGCTTGATTTGCTTCACTCATAGTTTACAAACCACTACACTCTAGGATGCCCTTGGAAAGAAATGCCTCCATAGAAAAATGATGAAGCATCGAGAACTGATCATTGATCTTCTATTCCTCAGCAGTCAAGTACATATTCTTTCGTTTATTGGGAAAATAGAATGATCGACAAATTGAATGACCTCGCAATTGGAAGCAGCCTGAATTCACGGAAGCATAAAACCAACACCGCGACCAATCACGAATGTCATCGCTAAGTTTCTCGAAACACTCTGAAGAACGGAGAAAGCAGATATCCATGTGCACCAACATACCAACTACTGAATGCAAACCCTTCACAGTCAGAGGAATGTCGGATAGAATAACCCTCGCGTAAGAAGACGCCATCACCTTCCAACCATTGGGACCCATTTCGGCATGAGGAATACCCAGAAAGTTTAAATACTCCCAAAACAACTCCGGAATCGAAAATCAGATACCAGAAGAAACATGCATGAATACAGTACGATGGCTCGCACCCAGCCTTTGGATTACAAGGGCTATCATCCTGTCCAGGCAGAATAATCTCAAGGTCGGGCGAAAGATTATAATCGAAACGAAGACTGTCCAACGTCAACTGAGAAGCTCTGTTGGGAGAATAATAAGCCTCGCACAGAGTTAGTGACTTGCCACTTAGCTTATCACGAACAAATATCGTGAAAAGGAACTAAAATGAAGAAGACGAGGGGATGAGCAAACCCTAAATTCAAAGATAGTGTGAAAAGCGAAAATGAAGTTGTCACATCTCCTTTTATAGAACCAAGGAATGAAGGGACGGCTCATGGGACAACGTGTGAGACAAGATCACTGTGCGAAATCCCAAAAATGTGCGCAAAAATGAACGGGCAAGCAAAGAATCGAGACAGGAACTCGCGAAAAGTTATTGACAACTTAAATACAAGGTAATGATGAAATTCAAAGGTAAACCATCACGAAGATAGTGGCCACGTCAGCATACCCACTAACTAAGGGAGGGAGTAGCCGATGATACATCAAAATAGATCGATCATCACGATCGTACACGTGGCATAAAGATTCATCATAAGAATACAGTGCACAATCAATTGGACTAGCTCATAAAGCTTAGGAAAAATAAAACCAACTGTAGAGGCCCGCCAATAAGGAAAAACAAATAGGGCCTAAATCCAAGCCCAAACGAATTAGAGCCCAGATCCAGGCCCAACACGAGTTATCTCATAAAGGAGAGGAATGTTGCACCAAAAAGAGTCGTGGAAGGAGTTATGCCTCCCCCGAACCCACCTTCATAAAAGAGGAGACTATTACAAGAAATATTGCCTTCCGTTGCACCTCACATGCTTAAGTCACGCAGAGAATTAACTACGACCATTATAAAAGGTAAAGGAAACATTCATCAAAGGTGTGCAACTTTAATTGAGTTTGTCCAGATTTACACCCTTCTTCCAACAAAGTTACTGACTTAAGAATCGGAGTGCCTTCGACGACCAAAAAGGTGGTAATTGGCAGTCTAACAATTGTTTTGTAGGTTAAACTCACAGGAGGACGATTTTTGGACACATCAATAATAATAATTATTATAATAATAATAATAATTATTATTATTATTATGAATCCAGGTAACTTTATGTTGTCCGAGTTGTAACTTTTGTGAATATCGTCGGTAATAAGTGAGTAGTAACTTTTGTCAATCACATACGCAACTTTGGATGTATGGTACTCCATAGTAACTTACCATCCAATACACATCAATTTACTAGTTAATACATATAAAGTTACCATCATATGATCAAAGTTACCACTTACTTAGTTACTAACATAGCATCATTTTGCCCCTCAACGAAATATTGTGCCATATCATCAAATAAACCATATGTTAATTAGTTAGAGTTGGAAAGCACACAGATTTTCCTTATGAATAATGCTTTTGCCTTTTCTAAATAATTAAAAGAAAAGAAAATTCATTCATATAAAATCGGGTGTGATTCTAGGACAAAGATTTCTTATAAAGAAAGTTATACACGCCTATTTTGCCCATCCTTTGTCTATCTAAAATTTCATAATAAGCTGGTATTTTGTTGGGACGATATCTCAACCATGTAGATGGCTCTTAGAAAAAATGAACTTTTTTGGTGGTCCATAACATGCTACACAAGTTAGAGAATTGTCAACCATTCAATTTCACTATAAACTTGATGACTACATCTAATGGAGTTACAACTTTCAAAACATTGTGGGTTTTTTTTTTTGCGAGGGTGATCTACACAACAAGGATATCATTTCCACGAAAAACCAACTTATTCTGAAATTTTAAGGTGGATGAAGTAGGCACTTGTAACTTTATTTGTCAAAAAATATTTGTCCATATAAAATAAAGCCAAACATAATCAATTTCATTAAGAATTATATGAGCGAGACAACACTAAAATTTAATGGATCATCGAATACCAAAACACCTAAGGTAATAGTAATATGGGGGATTGGCATTTCAGCGAAAACTGGTTTTTACTAACCTAGAGGTCTTACTTCATTTTTGTTTAGAATTAAGGATACTACTAAATAAATAAATAAATAAAAAGATATTTACTTTGTTTGAGCTTAAATTTTTGAGAAATTTACAGATTAACACTAGAAACAACTGAAAAGTGTCAACTCGTTTCAACATTGTTCCTCGAGATATATGTTTAAGTCTGCGCTATTTAATATCTTGATAAACTATCTTTGTGAGTGTTTAAAGACCACCCTTTCGGATGTTCTTGGACAATGGGCGTTGGTCGGCCTCCGGCTGCCACACCCAAGGTTGCATTGAGGTCGGTCTATGTTGCGCCCATGGTGAGCCCAGTGTCGGCCCAAGACAAATTGGGGCCCTAGACAACCTTACCCAATGGCCTAGGCAATATAGACCACGAGGTCTCTGAAATGTTATGTGTGAATTAGAGAAAAAATAATAATATATATATATATATATATATATATATATATATATTAGTTAAGCTTGTAAAACCAATATAGGTTGAATGAAGCGTTATTGTAAATATGGATGATTGGATTATAAAGTCATGCTTATTCAGTTGTAAGCGATCGATAAAATTAGATCATATAAATGTGAGCATGAAGACTCAACCAAATGCGTCAATGCAAAAAAAATAAAATCAAGTCATGCGTCAATCAAAGTCAAAGTCAACCATGGATGAAATCAATTCAAGAACCCGAAGTCAAAGATATGAATACCGGTCAAGCAATGTCAAAGCTTCAAGAAGACAAGTCCAAGATGGTAAAGTCCAAAAAGGTGGATCATGACATGTGACATATGAAGACAAGATAAAAATAGCTTATGGATGAAAATAAATCAAATGAAGAGCTAAAAGCTACTTGAAGGCAAAAATATATGGGAATCAAAATTGAAAGTTTGAATTTGAGTTATCCTTTCACATGAGAATGAGACATGCCAATGTGCTTAAAGGAGATATCCAAAGGCATGTGACAAAAGAGAAGCTTTTGTTTTCAAAAATTTGTCTAGGAATACCAAAGTCGACTTCACCCTTGAAGTGTCACTGTCAACAGAAGATTGTTCTGATAAAAAAAATAGATGTTATAAATCTAGTCGCTCTAAAAAGAAAAATCTGAGGCAGGAAAGTCGACTTCATTCCTCTATGATCAATCTATAAATAGCTACATCCTCATTTTCCTTCATCAATATTGACAGTTCAAGAAAAACTTGTTAGAGCTATTCAAGAAAAGCAAATCTAGCAAGAAGAAGAACAAGTTTCTCCCCATTGTTCAAGAGGAAATCCCTCAATCTCGCCATATATTTGAGTGAGCTTCAAAAGAAAAGAGATCCAAGGCTTGTTCTGTGGGCTTAACCTAAACCAAACAACTTCTTTGTTTGAGATTTAAATGTCCTAGAGAAAAAAAAACTTCTTTGTCATCCAAAATGTTCATACTTGTAAGGGTAAACCTCACTTCTACTCTATTTGAGAGACATTACTAGAAAAACCTATTTGAGTGTTAGTTTGCTAAACTCAACTTACCTTGTGTGGGTGCTTAAATTTGTGGAGTGGATTCGTACGAGTAAGTGTCACTCAGAGATCCCAAGCAGGTGGTAAGATTTGGTTATGTCACATTCCATGATGGTTTGATCATTGGCTATTCGATAAGTCTCGCGGAGCACGAACATAAGACTAAGTTGTATATCCGGAATCCAAGCACACTTTTGTAAGACTTGGTGGTGTTGTATCTAGGGCTTCAAGTGGGTTGGCTTGAAAGTATTGTCGGTGACCAACCCATTGTTTCAATATTTTGCATCCTCCCAGCCATCTCAAACTTCTGGTTGGCCTCTATGTACCCATGATCAACCCACTCTTGACATTTTAGTGCCCGAGTTACCCATTTGTTCACATATGTCGTGTTAGTTAACTATATGTTTTTTCCTAAATGCTAGAGTTTTAACAAACGATTTCAATCAAAAGTAACACAATCATATAAATTGACATGTATTTCAATTCCAACAAGATCTTTAATTTGTTCATAAAAAAGCTCAATTACCAAAAAGTTAAACTCCTAACATACTTTAAAATAATAATAATAATAATAATAATAAATAAATAAATAAATAAAAATCTAACAATAGTATTCAAACTTGATTTTTTCCAAATCTATAATAATTTGATTCTCATATCTACCTAGCAACTACAAAAAAAATGTACAATAATCAACGTGGATTCAATATAGAAAAAGTAATTTGAATTTAATATTCATGCCTAAAGAGGAGAATATATAAGCCAAAATGTGATTTAGTTCATTTTGGCACATTCTATATAGAATATTCAAGATATGAAATATTCAAAATTTTCTAATGTGATATATTTTCAAAAGTTATTTGCTGTGATATATATACATATCGGGCTCGGGTTGGTCTGGCTAGGAAACTCAATTGCTCATGCCAATCCAATTTTTTTTTGGGTTGAATAAAATGATGACTGCGACCGACCCTAACCCAACCTAAGTATTGCCTATACCACCCAAATCTCGGGCTAGGCATGGGTTGGGCAGGTTGAATCCGCCCAAGTTGCAGTCCTAGTTGTATCCATGTGACTGCCAAGGTGTTAGTAAGACTTGCGAAGCTGAACATTTGGTTTGTGTCGTTCTCGTTGGAGCACGATGACTTGACTTTGCGAGGTTGTGGAAAGCTATATGAGAGTGTAGTTCTCTTCTAATCAAGTAATAAAAGCTTGAGGCTTACGAGCCCTTTCCACTGATGAAATAACTGGTCGGGGTCGATCAAACCCTGGCTTATGTGAACATCTTTATATTTGTGTGTGGTATTGTTTCATTACCTCTCTCTACTTATTTGTCATGCATGTTTATCTTATTGTCTTTGATATCTCATCTTGCATGTTTTAAGTAGTATAAGTTTTACAAATCATAGTTTAGCTCGTTGGATTTGTGCATCAAATCTTGGATCTACTTTGTAAAAGTATTTTTTTTAGATCGAGTTTTAGATCCAAAGACTTGTGAGACCACCGAGACCTAGAGTTGAATCATTCCATACTCTAAACTCATTTTGAAATTTTTTTTATTGTACTAAGGTCTAGGAGATTATTTTGAGGACAGAGTATTTATGAAGTGTTCATATAGTCTATTTGTCTTTGCATTCTTCTGCAAAAGTTTTTCAAATATTTTGTTTTTTTTTCCAAAAATAGACTATTCCCCCTCCTAGTCTTGTTCATCATATTGTAGGGCATTTTGAGTGTAACTTAAATCATACCTCACTGCATTTTGAGTGGTAGGTGCACACATTCGAGTTCAAAACCTTAGAAAATTTGATATTAAATTAACCCTTGTAGCAAGAATAAAAGAATGAGCTTTTTTGTTTTGTTTTTTAAATGAATATTGTAATAAGAGGAATGCTAACTACCTTCTCCAATTACCTTTTCATATCCAAAAATATCCAAATCTCATAAACAAAGGAGAAAGAACCTTGATATTCTCCTTAATCAAATATTCCTATCTAAATACAAATAAATTTATCCTTTGCTCTCTTTTATTAATAATGGAAATTACTAAATAGGAAAAAATGCAACTCCTACCAAATTCATCCTCCTCTACGTTTTTGTGGGGTTGTGAACTAACAATTTTTATGGTCGTTTTCAAGGCTATGTCTTGTTCTGTTAGCATCGCAGAATGAGCAAAAAGTATTTTGTATTTGTTTGTGATATATGTGTATTAAGTGAAGTTTTTTAGAGCCAAATCTGGAAGAAGATACCATTTTTTTTTTTTTTGCACCAAAATGTGAAGGAGGAGAATTTTGTTAGGAGTTGTATTTTTCCTAATCAGTAGTTTCCATTATTAATAAAAGAGAGCAAAAGTGAAATTTATTTTTATTGAGATTTGAATATTTGGGGACACATCATAAAAATAAAATTAAAAAAAAAAAAAGGTAATTGAAGAAGGTGGCTAACATCTCGAGGCACACATGTCGAAACCAACTTACCTTTGACACATTGTTTCTAATGTTGGTCTTTAATTTTTCTGAAAGTTTCAGCTCAAACGAAACTCAAATGATATGGTTTTCATTAGTTATATTTATGTAGTGTCATTAGTTTAGAATGAAAACTAAGGGAGTCTTAAATGGACAGTCAAAATATTTGTTTATCTAATGCGTCAATACCAATATCAGACTTACTTGTGAAAGAACTGTTGAAGAACTTAATTGAGAAACAACAAGCAGGGCTACTTGGAAATCTAAGCAAGCAGGGATGGCTACGGGGAGGATTTGAGCAAATCCATCCCCGCCCCGTTACTAATCACGGATCCCTAAATCCGCCCCGTCAATCCGTTTAAAAGTTCAGTTAAAAACCATACCCGCCCCGAATGGATTAGCGGATATCTGCCCCGCCCCACCAATCTGTTAGAGGTTTTTGGTTCTGCTTGCGGGTTGTTGATTCCCCGCCCCATTCTACCCCAACTGCTTTAAGTAATTTATATAGACTAGGGGTATTTAAGTAATTTTTTTCAGTTAAACGGATATCCATGAAACAGATATGGCCAAATCCGTAGCCTCCCCAAATAATAAACGGATACGCCCTGACCTCCATTTAGCCTTACCAAAGCGGGGCGGATATCCGTGAAAATCCGCCCCAATGCCATCCCTATAAGCAAGTTAGAATCCGACGGGCATGCTATCCAGAAACTATTCATTTCGCATTGTTATACGCAGAGTATTTCTCAACAAACAACAACGAAAAATTCCACCTTCAATCTGTTCATTTTCCTTTTAAGTAGGCACGTAAAGTATGAATAAAGCCTAATGAATTTACAATTGAACCCACAAGTTTGAATGTTACTTTTATAATGATTTGAGATAACTATAATCATACACACATTCTTCCTTTTCCTTTTCCTAATCGCATGGAAGTTGCAAATGGATCTCATGCTTGAGAGGTGTCAGTTCCATTTTTCTCTAGCTGCCTCTGTCTAGCACGCTCCATCTTCCGTTTACGCCATTCCTCGAGAGCTGAAATTGCAGGAGAAATTAGTAACTGGCTTTCTACATTACCAGTATCGAAAGGTAGCAGGCATATATATCTAGGTTCAGAGTGTCAGTCAAATAAATTTATCATTAAGTTAATGCAAGCATTTCAGAAATAGGTGGATGACATATAAAGGGAGCGCTGATGTCAAGAACTTATAACTCAATGTGCTGAGCAGGGCCGGCACTGAGATCTTGGGTGCCTTAGTGAAAATTTTTGCATGGTGCCCCCTTATGTTAGAAAAAACATCCTTAAAAAAATCACATAATTGAATGACAAATTTGTGTTTAGGAAGTCACATTTCAAGTCTTTCAGTTTCTCAACTTTAAAGCCTAAAAATTAGATGTCAAAAACAAAATATGACCAATCACCAACTATAACGAACATGCAAAACAATGATTGAAGTTACGAGGGTTTGATCCTTAGGACCTAGGAAGCAAAACATACCATCAACCAATGCACCAAAACTCTAAACATAATACTGAAACACAAAATATTAAAATTATATTTTTCAAAAAAAATAATTGGTGTTCCTAAAAGTTGATTTTTTTGTTAGGGCCCAAGGAGTGGGCCTCTTGGGCCTATGCTCAGGGCTGGCCCTGGTGCGAGACCCTTTAAGTACTTGATTGTACAGAATCCATGAGGCTAATAAAGAACAGAAAGATGTGCAGATTCTGTTTCTACAAGAACATGCAAGGACAGATTATGTCATTCCATTACCAATCTTTCTTTACCACTAAAACAATACAATTTTATGCATATTGTTTATCTTGAAAATGGAGGAAGAGATGAGATGAAATTCAAGAAGGTTAATGGGTGAAAATAGCCCTTGAAGCATGTTGATGAAGATATGTATGCGGATACCAAGCCTCTGTCCAAGAGAGTGCCCTAATTGTTGCACATTTCGTGTAGGTTGGACCTTAATAAACAAAGTTTCGATAGCTTATACAGTTATATGAGCAGTAGCCATTCACCAGGGTATATTACTACTTCGTCGGGACCTCAAATTTAAGATTAAACTCCATATGCATGCCAAGTAGCACCAACCTATGTGTTGATGGAAACCTAGAAAGAGCTAGCTTAGCAAGTGAAATATAATATGGGAAGCACGTGGAATAGAATAAGTATAGGTGTCAAAGATACGTGTTGGCAGAGACAACACATGAAACGATGTCAATGGCATGACAGCTCAACGGTTAGAGCTTGGCGGATGGTACCACTAGGTCATGGGTTCAAACCCAGCTTGCGGCATCTTTATGGGTTCTGGGATCCTATAAAAACCCTGCTTGCCTTTCAAAAAAAAAAACTCATGATACGCTGAAGGATGTGGAGTGAGATTATTGAGGTATTGGATTTGGAGGTATGTAGAGTGGAACAAGGCATTCAGGGCACGTGGAATGGGGAACCACCCAGTTGATTTTGGATTTAACTTGGATGTTACCACTTTCAAACATGAACATCCAGCTCTCAAGAAAATCGGGTCCAAATAAGTACCTTGTGAAATAAGACATCTGACAATCCATAACTAATATATACTATAATCACCTTTTTGGCTATTAGCATCATTTACAGCACGAATGTCCTTTAATCTTTTCGAAAGATCAACAGCAGCAGTCTGCTTTGAAACTTTCGGCTGTACCCTCTCCGGTTCAGTATATGATTCTTGCTGAATTTCCCTTACCTAATAATTCAAAGAAAGGTAATTGTGATTTCAAGTAGTAATCTATCCTAGATCGAAATCTTGAACTTCTACAAAGATGAAATGAATGATTTCAACTAGATTAATTTGCTGGGAGCAAATGATCAGATTGTTATCAACTAAATAGTGAAGATTGTGCTTACTCTCTTAATTAGTTCCAAGGGTTCCATAGCACGACGCATTTCTTCAGACTCCCTTATATGCCTCACTTGTTCTGCAATATAAAAAAAGGCAGGCCATTATATATGCTGTAACTGGAAATTTTAATACTAACTGGTGACTACACAATCTTGCGAGTATGAAACTCAACGAAAAGAGCAGGCTTAAAGATAAACATCTACCAGTAAATGTATGAAAGAACTTCCATACGTGCAACAAAAAAGTTAATGTCACAAAGAGAAAAGACATCTCACATAAATTTAGCATCTCTAGGTGTAAAAAGTATTCAAAATTTAAAGGGAAATCTTATCTACACCCATCATGTCCTTGTAACTGTTTTTTAATTTTCGCCACGTAATGAGGCACCCAAAATTAATGGAGTTGTTCAAGTCATTTTAATTCGTTTGAATAAAATGGAAACTAAACATTTTCCCTATTTTTTCCTTCTTTTTTGTCCTCCTTTCTCCCACTGTCTTCCATGTTTTCTTTTCTTCTTCTCATGGTTTTGACTGAAATACAAACTGTTTCTTCTTATCTCCTTCATTTTCTCACCAAGATTTAGAGTAGTTTTTAAGAACAGGAGAAAGACAAAGTGATTGATTCATTGTTTTGTATCAATGTAAGTGTTCAATAGGGATATTCCTTTTTTACGAAATAGGAAACATGTAGGTTATTGAATAAGGAACTAGCCATTGGTATTTCTCCATTCTGATAATTTGGAAGGTTGAACTTCTTAAAACCAAGTTTGTTTAAATTATTTCTTTGGTGATATTGCCCTTTTTTTTTTTTTTTTTTTTGCTTCCACCTGCAACGTCAGACTAATTTCTCCCAGGATAACAAGAGAATTTGAAATCTCTAATAAAAATATTAGAAAAGCACAAGGTCGGCATTGTTCGATCTTCAACACATGAGATGATTTAGGAGGAATCAGTTTAACCTTTTACCTGAACTACCTAATAAGTTTTATTGTGACACTGCTGCAGCACCATGTAAATATTTTCCAAACAATTATTGTAGTCTCTGACCAATATGAGAGTGGATATGGGATTCTTGAGAACGAACATCAACAAGGGCACACAATCAGAGAACTTTTGGCCAATACACGAGCATGCAAGAAATGAAGAATAGCGTTGATGACAACAAAATATGAGATGCAAATGATTCGAAGTCTTAGATTAAAATAGCAACTTCAACAACATCATGAAATAAATAATCGAAAGATTTCAAGTGGTTTGTAAATCTGCCTCTTGGGTTGGTAATGACAATTGATAGTCCAACTTTGTTTTCAGATAATGGAAATTATTGCTATCAATGCTTGTAGAAATGTAGACAAAGATGCAAAATTTTAAGACCATGCAGCAGATGTGATTATCGACACGTCACATAGTCCCCCATTTTCTTAATGCTACAAGTACTACCCATGGGAAGGGAACACAATTGACGCCCCAGTTTGCATGTAGTCAAACTGATGCTCACGAGTAGAGATCAACATAGGGTCGGGGAAGGACGAATGAACAAGAAAAACAGGCATACATTTCATTCTAATATAATTATAAATTTACATAAGAAGTTATTTGCAAGCACAAGCCAGGCATGTTGTGCAGTTTCTAAGACAAATGGTTCATCAAATAGGTGGTATTTGGGGATGGAAAATCTCCAATTGCACATGAAGATTGTAAATTGATGTTTTATTAACAATTACCACATTCAACTATTGCCATTCAATTGCAAATTTTGGTTCCCCAAACTAGCAGCTAATGAACCACCACAAAACAAAAATCCCAAATAACACTATTCAACATATCCATTTTAGTAACACTAATTTCAAGAGCTTCCCAGGCCAAAGGGGTTCTGAATTCATTAATCAATAACCTAAAGAAAGCAATTTCACTTCTCAAAATAGTCCCAATTGATATCTTATCCAAACTCAACGCACAAAACACAATAAAAACCCACAGTTATCCATAATTGTTCTTCAAACTATTGGTTTTTCTTCAATGGGTATTAGAATTTCATTGTCATGGATGATCAAAACCAAAAACCACATAGAAAAACATCACAATTAATAAGGGAAAGTTGAACAAGGGATAGAGAAGAAGAAGAACCTGAATCAGGTAAAGAACGAGAAAGTCTTCTGTTGGAGAAACCCCCAGAGAGAAACCCTTGGAGTAGAAGAAGAACAGTGATGAGATTGAAGAAGCAAACGATAATGGTGGCGCTTCTGAATGAGAACCTCCTCCATGACCAGGACTGCTGTTGGTGGTTCTCCATGATCATGAATCTCTTCTCTCTCTGGTTCTGCTTTTCTCTTGTCTTGGTGGATGAATAAAGCAACAAGTATTATTATTTCATTAAAAGGAAATTTGGGTAAACATTCACCACCCAAATATCAAGTTTGGAGTCAACTTTCATAAGTGATCATTGACCACTATACCAGGCAATTAGTGGAAACTTCAATGTTTAGTTGACCACTTAGGAGCCAAAACAGAGGAATTTTTCATTCTGATCCGCAAGGACCCCTGGTTTAAAGTCTTTTGTGATGAAAACAATGTGTATATCTGTCTATGTCATGTTTAGGGCTCGAAATTGAGCCTAATTTTCTGAAAAATAGATCATCTAGGTATTATAGTTAATGAAATAGCTAATAAATACTAATTTTTCAATCCTATGACCATTGAGACACAATTTGTTAATTATGATTAGCCATCAAAAGAAGATACAATTTATTAATTTAAAGCTTTTTAATCCCTCAAGACATAAGCCACTATAAATTTACTTAATCTTTTACCACAAATCTCTGTGTTGATCAATGGTGATCTTGTCATCTTCTTTCTCTAAACCAATTTATATCACCATCACACGTCTTCTTCACCATTTTTTATTTTTTTTCTCATTTCCACAACTCTTCAAAGCTCATTCTCATCAGTTGAAAGCAAAATTAACATTGTCTCATGGTGTAGGATCGAGGAACTCAAATTTTCAATGATTTATTCAAATTTATTACTTTTAATCCCAGAAACATTCAATCTATTCCAACTATTCAATTTCAAAATTTTGATTCCCGTATTTGATCAACAACCTCATATTGTTTTTCCTTTGTGGGTTTAATATGATGAAAATTCATATTAGCTCATTATTATGATTTTCAAAGTGGGTTTCAAGATGGTGATTATGTACTTTAGTAAGAGATAACATCAATTGATGAGAATGAGCTTTGAAGAGTTATGGTAAAGGGAGAAAAAAGAAGACGGTGAAGAAGATGTGTGATGATGATATAAATGGGTTTGGAGGTATAAGATGACATGATCACTATTGATCTACATAGAAATTACTGGTAAAAGATTAATTAGATTTGTAGTAGTTTATGCCTCGAGATTTACATTATATTTTTAGGGATTAAAAAAGTTTAAAATGTAATTTTATTTTGGTGGCTAACCATAGTTAAAAAAATTGAACATTAATGGTCATAGGGTTGAAAAATCAATACTTATTAGTCATTTCATTAACTATGATACTTAAATGGTACATTTTTCAGAAAAGTATGCCTTCAAGGTCATTTTCCGATAATAATAAAAAAAAGTCGAACGAACCTATTAAAACCGCCCAAACCAAATTGGTTTTATTTTGTTTCAGTTTTAGTTCGGTTTGATTTGTCATATTTTGAAACCGAAGTTATTGGTTCGATTTTTTATTGAAAAAAATTGAGGAAATCGAACCAAACTTGTATATATATTTATTGTTTAATTTTATATGTATCATATAAAAATTTAATAAATAATACATAAGTTTTATGATTCGGTTTAGTTTAACAAACTTTTTGTCGGTTTTGTTAGACTCATGGTTTCATTACTCATTTGGTTCGGTACGATTTACAATTTCAAACCCAACCAAAGAGAACCCTGAGCAACTCTAACCATGTCGGATTTTGTGGCTCGTTGAGATGGACAAACACCTGATACACCCTAATATATCTCGAAGTGGATGACCCACCTCACTTGCATTATCTCACGTCCCAATCTTTAATCTTTTAACACATGGGCATAGATGTAGCAAACATATGCAACTAAAAAACATGACTCGTCTTCACTCCCTTGCATATGTATAGGTGCAACTGCAATGAATTGTGGAGACAATTGAAATGAATCCATCAATAAAGATCAAATCTTTCACACTATAAGAATGAGGCTCCAACCAATTGAGCAGTTCGCGGTTATGCAATGTGATTTACAAGATTATCTCTAAGATTCTTGCAAGCCGCTTGGAACTTTTCCTTGATCAAATAATTTCTGTCAATCAATGGGTTTTTCTTAAAGGTCAGTCCATCACGGATAATATAAGTTTTTCTCATGAAACAATTTTCCAAATGAAACACAATCGCCCGAAAAAACAAAGCTTGATGGCCATCAAAATTGACATGGCCAAAGCTTATGATAGAGTCAAATGGTCCTTCCTTCATCAACTTGGCTTCTCTGAATGATAGATCAGAATGATTGAATAATGTATCTCGACAACATCGCTCAAAATCCTTCTCAATGGTACTCCTTTAGATACTATTATCCCGTCCAGAGGCCTCAGACAAGGCGATCCTTTGTCACCATCTCTTTATTTTGGTTGCAGAAGGTCTTTCGCGCTTACTGGATAAAACAGATACTGAGGACCTTATCAAAGGTATTCGGATCCGCCAGAATTCTCCCTCTATCAGCCATTTTCTCTATGCGGATGACTTGATGATTTTTTGTAGAACCTCCTTGGATGAAGCACATTCCATCAAGGACATTCTTCTCGACTATACCACGGCTTCAGGGCAAGCTGTTAACTATGACAAGTCGTCGGTTTGCTTCAGTTCCAATGTTCACAATAGACATACTAAGATGATTTTTAGAATTCTAGTATCCAAATAGTATAACTCTAAGGATAAATATCTAGCCTCCCCCTTCTTCTTTCTAAGAAGAAAGCAACTAATTTTCAGTTCTTGATCGATAATGTCCACTCCAAGCTTTCTAGTTGGAAAACTAAAGTCCTGTCTCAAGTTGGTAGAACAGTTCTTATCAAAGCAGTTTTGAACTATATTCCCATTTATACCATGCAAACTTTTCTACTTCCAATTTCAATTACAACTAAAATGGACAACATTGCCTTAGATTTTTTGTGGAATGGTGCAAATGATAGCAAGTCCAAACATACTTGCACCTGGCAGAGAATTATGTTACCACATGCTCTTGGTGGCTTCAACATCCAACTTGCCAGAACCAAAAACCTGGCTCTCATGGCCAAAAATATCTGGAATATGCTCTCAGAGCCTGCAAACACCCGCAGCTTGCAAATGAAAGCAAATTATTTCTCAAGCAAAGGTTTATCCCAAGTAACTAAAAGGGCATTTGTTGCCTCTTTTGCTTGGAAAGGCAATATCACCTCTCTAACTGTAATGAAGAAGCATTTGCTTTGGCAGATTCTCTCAGGGAACAATATCAATATTTGGACTGGTTGATGGTGCAGGAGGCCTGACCTAATTCTAGAAGACTGTGTATTTTGTCCCTTGCCTGCGGTTATGCCGCAATCTATGTCTGATCTCTGGATTTATAATTCAGATCAACATGGTTCTTGGAATGTTCATCTTCTTCAATCCTTGTTTCATGATCCAATCATTAATGATATTATGAGTATCCAGGTCAGACATATTTTGGATCCTGGTAAACTTTTTTGGTTACCAGACAAAAATGGCAAGTTTTCGGTCCGAAGTGCTGCCAAGGCCTTCTTTAAAGACCTCAATGACAACTCCACATTGAGGATTAATTAATGTGTGTTTGCCAATGGCATGACAGCTCAACGGTTAGAGCTTGGCGGATGGTACCACTAGGTCATGGGTTCAAACCCAGCTTGCGGTATCTTTATGGGTTCTGGGATCCTATAAAAACCCTGCTTGCCTTTCAAAAAAAAAATGACAACTCCACATCGGCTCAGACTCCTCCCCCTCTTCCCCTCACCATGGTTAGAGATATCTGACGCATCAAAACCCCGCCAAATGCTCTTAAGCTTCTTTGAAAAATCAGTCATGATATTCTGCCGACCAGGACTAAGCTAGTCAAACTTCATGTTCCTCTCGAGAATGTTTGCTGCTTCTGCCAGAAATATGAAGATGATGCCCATCTCTTATTCCTTTGTCCAGTTATTCTTAAATTGTGGCACCTCACTCCTGTTCCCATCAATTGGGAAAGAGTTACCCACGACACTCCACCAACCATACAACATATGTTTGGTTTCATGTGGAACACAGCCAATAGACTTAAATCTGAAAAGGCAAATACATAATCATACGATGTTCGATCAGACTGTTACTTCTCAATCATTCCTCGCAAGGTTCTGCAATACTTGGAATGTCTGGAATAGCCAGTGGTTCACTTGTCCATCTCGTACTTCATTCTTGGGATACGAGATCACTAAGATTAATTCGATCGCCTCCATTATGAATTTCCCAACTCCTCAAATGGAACCTACCGACACTAATCATACTTCTCCTAATATGGTCTATGGACCATGGCTTGAGTTAGAAACTAAACTTCAGGCTGTTATTCAGTGGCAACTCCAGTCAGTCAAAACTCATCATATGAATGCTAGATCTAATTGGCTTAATCGTATCTCTCTTACTTTTGATTCAGATACAGTTATTGTCACTTATGATGCTAGTTTCTTTGACTTTTCTAAACAATGAGCAATAGGGATTTTCGCAATCACAATCTTTGGCCAAGTTCTAGCTAGAGTAGTCTGTCGTCTACAATGGAGGATCCATGACAACACATTGGCAGAGTGTCTTGCAGCGGAAGCTGCCCTTTTGTTGATTTAGGAACAGCAGTGGAAGAAAGACTTTCTTCTGGGTGATTCGGGCTTGCTTAACACCATTTTGCATGAAGACAAGCAGGATCACAGGACAGCCATGAATTGGATGCGATCTTCTATTATTAGTAGTATTAGACGGCTTTTATCTTTCAACTGTAACTGGTACAATAATCATATTCCCAAAGAACTTAATGTTGAAGCTCACTTGCTTGCAGCAACAGTAGAACTCAATAGTTGTAATAAAGTTAATTAATATATGCTTTCATAAAAAAGAGAGCAGTACGCGGTTATTATTGTATATATTTTCTTTCTCTTCAAACCAAAGGCATTTGAGATAAGTATTTTCTTGCTCGAATTTTATTTCAAATTATATTATGTGTGATACATTCTCGCGTGAACAATTTGATAGTTAATCGGTCATTAATTTCTTAGTGATACTTTATATTATGAATTTTTTTATCACTAACTAAATCGCAGAGTTTTTCAAATCAATTTCAATTTGAACATTTAATTAAAATTTGAAACTTAATTTTTTTTTTTTTTTTTTTTTTTTTTTTTAACTTTGGAACCGCTACCTATTGTATTGAGAATTAGATCTAGAATGCTTTTTTGTGATATTATAGTACAATCTATTGAATTGAAACATTAGATCTCATAACTTTGGCTTGAAATTTTATGAATGTCTACTTCATGATTATCAAAACTCTATTAGAACCACGGAGACAAATTTGATCTCACTCATAATTGTGTAAATGGACCGTTATAAAAAATTTCAAGATACAAATGATAAACTTAAGTAATATTGCTTTCGTCCCCTTGCCGGACTTACTTGTTTAGATCTCCAATTTTGTATGTTTTTACTACTACTTATAAACATAGTAATATGTTTGATTTATTGTATTTACATGCAGTTTGTCATATTTAATTTATTTTAATTGACTGCATGCATATATTATGCAAATGTTGTATGTCAATCTTTGTCTTTATTCGTCGTGCCACTACGAATATATATATATATATATATATATATATATATATATATATATATATATATGAATCCATGGGCAGGCAAGAGACAACCTGGCAAACTAAAACATCTTAGTAGCCGGAGGAAAAGAAAACAAAAGCAATTTCCGAAGTAGCGGCGAGCGAAATGGGAGCAGCCTAAACCGTGACAATGGAGTTGAGGGAGAGCAATATAAGTGTTGTGTTGCTAGGCGAAGTGGTGGAGTACTACACCCTAAATGGCGAGAATCCAGTATAATATCATCATCATCATCAAAGCCCATTCCTGAGATTTTCGGGGTCGGCTACATGGATTTTGGTTCTCCAAGCAATGCGATCTTCCCACATTTCCTCGTCTAATCCAAGCTCAATGATATCTTCATTCACCGTCTTCATCCAAGTTTTCAACGGTCGTCCCCTCCGTCTACACCCTCCATTAACTTGCCAATCTAAACATTTTCTAATTGGCGCCGTGCTTGGTCTCCTCCGCACATGACCAAACCAAGTTAAACGTCTTTCTCTAATTTTGTCCTCTATGGGCGCTACACCTAAGTATCTCCTAATTCTTTCATTTCTAATTTTATCCTTACGAGTTTTACCACACATATGCATTTCTGCTACTGCCATTCTATGCGTATGTTGTCTCATAGTAGCCCAACATTCTGAACCGTATAGCATGGTTGGTCGAACAATTGTCTTATAGCATTTCCCTTTTAGCCTTGCAGGCATCCTTCTATCGCATAGTACTCCTGACGCCATTCTCCATTTCAACCACCCAGCTTTAATCCTATGGTCTACATCTTCTCCAATAGCCCCATTCTTTTTAATTATAGATCCTAGATATCGAAAAGCCTCACACTCTGGGACCTCGACACCTTCGATCTCAATTGCATTACTTCTCCCTCTTGGTTCACACCCAAAGTTGCACACTAGATACTCCGTCTTCGAACGGCTAATTCTAAGACCTTTACTCTCTAAAGCCTCCCGCCACTTAACTAATTTCTGACCTAAACCTGCACTAGTCTCATCCATTAAGACAATATCATCTGCAAATAACATGCACCAAGGTACATCTTCTTGCAGATGTCTCGTCAACTCATCCATGACCAAAGCAAAGAGATATGGACTTAACGCCGACCCTTGATATAGTCCTACTGACACTGGAAATTCACTAGACATCCCACCTACTGAGCGGACACTTGTTACAACCCCTGACACTTTCTTCCTTTCAAGCACCCACCAAATTAACTCCCTGGGGACCCTATCATATGCTTTCTCCAGATCAATAAAAACCATATGCAAACTCTTACGTGCCTCTCGATATTTTTCTATAGTTTGCTTAAGTAGGAAGATGGCCTCCGTAGTAGACCTACCCGGCATAAATCCAAATTGATTTTCTGAAACCGTAGTTAAACTCCTAAGTCTTTGTTCTATAACCCTCTCCCAAAGTTTCATCGTATGACTCATAAGTTTTATCCCTCTGTAGTTCGAGCAATTCTGGATATCCCCTTTGTTCTTATAAATTGGTACCACAATGCTATGCCTCCATGAATCTGGCATTTTTCTAGTTTCCAAAATCCTATTAAAGAGCTTAGTTAGCCATTGAATCCCAACGTCTCCCAGACATTTCCATGCTTCAATTGGTATAGCATCTGGTCCAATGGCCTTCCCTGTCTTCATTCTTTTTAAAGTTTCTCTGACCTCTGTGGCACTAACTCTGCGATGGAACACACGATCTCTCTCTTCCTGTGAAGCATACCCCTCCAAGTTTAACTCCCCTACATGTGTTCCATTGAGTAGGTTTCAAAAGTAATCCTTCCATCTATCTAAAATCGTTTTATCCTGCATTAAAACTCTTTCATCCTCATGCTTAACACACTTAACATGACTCAAGTCCCTAGTTTTTCGTTCTCTAGCTTTAGCTATCTTGAAAATATCATTCTCCCCTTCCTTCATACCTAGCCTATTATAAAGAGCATCATACGCTCTCTTCTTAGCTTCTCCTACTGCTCTACTACTCAACTTCTTAGCCTGCTTATAAAGCTCATAAGACTCTAGGCATCTATCTTTTTGCCACACCTTAAAGCATATTTTCTTTCCCGCAATGGTCTGTTGCACATCAGCGTTCCACCACCATGTCTCCTTACCATAGAAACCTCCTCTTTTGGCCTGTCCTAGCTCTTCCTTCGCACATCGTCTTATTCGGTTTGCCAAATGTTCAAAAAGATCTACGCTACTAGTCCTATCATTTGGTTCTAGATTCTCCCAATCCTCTAAAACTGACTGGTCATCCAAAATCCTCTTTCTAAATCTTTGGCACACATCTCCCTGTAAGGTCCACCACTTAATTCTAGGTCTAACCTGTTCTACAGCAATACGACCCCTACTCTAAAGACAAAAATCGAGAACTAACAACCTATGTTGGTTTGTCAGACACTCCCCTGGTATAACCTTACAATTTTTACACCTACCTAAATCGTGTCTCTTCACAAGAAAATAATCAATTTGACTTCTATTACGCCCACTCGCAAAGGTCACCAAGTGATCTTCCCTCTTCTTATAAAAAGTATTTACGATCCCAAAATCCTGAGCTAAAGCAAAATCTAGAATAGAAATCCCCGCAGTGTTTCGATCCCCAAAGCCTTGACCTCCATGTACCCTCTCATACCCAACTCTATCCGTGCCGACATGACCATTCAAATCCCCGCCTAGAAAAACCCTATCAGAAGAGGGAATTCCAAGAACTAACTTCTCTAAAGAGTCCCAAAAATCCTTCTTAGTCTCCTCGTCCAAACCCACTTGGGGGGCATACACACTAATAACATGCACTATCTCTAGTTCTAAAGCTAATTTAATACTTATGATTCTATCCCCAAACCTCCTAACATCGACTACTGCATCTTTAAAAACTTTATCTACCACTATTCCCACCTCGTTCCTAGTGCCATCTTTACCAGAATAGAAGAGTTTGAACCCTCCTCCTAAATCTTTAGCCTTGTTCCCCTTCCATTTTGTCTCTTGAAGACAAACTATGTTTACTTTCCTCCTACGCAGGGCATCCACTAATTATATTGTCTTTTCCATCAAGGTTCCTATGTTTCAAGAGGCTAATCTAATCATTCTATCTCTAGCTCTAACCTGGACTAGCTTCTTTACTCGCCCCCGTCCAGAATGGTGCGAAAACCCTTGCCTATTTAACACTACAGTCGGGCGTCGCTGCAGCGCGCCTTGCTCATTTGTCACTACACCCGAGCGTAGGTGCAGCGCGTCGCTTATAGCGGAGGACGCCCTATCCTTCTGCATTAATCTTTTTGAACCAATATCCATGAAAAGGGATGTGATGGGTTTTTTACGGTTGGCTATCACAAGCCTAACACCAACCCTCCTCCTTTATCCGAGCTTGGGACCGGCCGTAGCAACGGGCGGAGTTTCCAGTATAATATATATAATAAAAAAATTGAGGGTTTCAAAATGGGCTTGGATGGTAGTTGATGGGAATTGAACCGTAACCAATCATTTTGTATTGATTTAATTTCAGCACTAACTCGTTAGCATGTTGATCAAGCTTTGTTGGTTTTGGCAGTGCGCAGGTGTTTTGATCTCCGCGCTCAGCCAAGAAAAAAGGTTTGTTCATATATATATATATACATCTAATTCTCTACCACTCCTTCCAATAAAAGGATTTCAATAAAAGAGGGTTTGTTCATTGAAAAAGAGGGTTTGTTCAGATGACTAACGATATATCTACATCTAATTTTCTACCACTCCTTCCAATTATCAGGACAAAGAACTTGGTGAGCACTCTCAGTGAGGGTCAGACTTTTGGTTGGAGTTTCATTGTCCGAGATACCTTGAAAAAACGCCATGTAACCTGACTTGGACACAGAACTCATATGGTAAAGGGCATATGAGATTCTGTGCTGTTTGTCAAGGCTGGCACGACCTTGGGCTAGTTAGGCAACCTCCTACACATGCAGAAAGCTTGATATTCGTGTGTTCATTACCGCTGAAATATGAATGTTAGTTGTGCATGCAAAACTCTTTGGTCTTTTAGTTCACACGAACTAATTTAATTCCATACTAAGGTACATATCTGAATCAAGAATGAGGTTTGCCTCATATATGTGGTACACCATTTAAACCTATCTAAACTCGAAGATGCAACATTATTTATGATGCGGAACGCATGGACTTGCAGCAGGGAGGATTGCCGAATTTGTGCCTGTGCAATAGTAGGTCCTAATGGAACAAGACTTGCAAAAGAAAAGTCTGATCCTACTCAGATGATACCTGTTGTGAGATAAATTTCAACTATTCCACATTCAAGGCAACATAGCTAAACAAATAACTTGACTACCATCCTACACAAGCAAGTAATGGTTACAAGATGAAAAATAAATAACATTGCAACATCAGCGATAATTGTGAAAAGGATTAAAGAATATCAAAATTAATTTGGTTTATCCAACTAGCACCGGCAACCAAACCATATTAAAAGTATTCTCATAAAAAAAAACCATGCATTTTCATTAAACATAAACTAAGTGAAGGGTTGGGGTCTGGAACAACAGCTTAGGCCATTATCCTAGCAGACCTCATGTAGAGGCTGTCTACAACCTTCCCAATATTGGAAATGGTTTCAAGTGTTGCAGGAAAGATTGCATCTGACTTGGGGTCATCGAAGATGATAAGACAACCAGCGCCTTGATCCAATGTACCTGCGAACTTCTTGTCCAAAATCATCTGAGATAACTTCTTCTCCACATGGTCAACCGGCAGTCCAATCAGCTCTGCTACATGCGCAATCTCAACTCTTGAAAATGGTTCAATCAACTTGCAAAGGTTCTGCTCCATAAGAGTGTCATAAAGGGAGGAAAGGTGCCTATGTACGATTGGATCTTCCTCTAACTGGGCCTTGTAATCTCGGAGTGCAGTCTCAAAGAACTTCAGGGATCTCTTTGAATGAGCATCAGCCACAGCTTTCATAGCATCCAGCTCTGGCCCCACATATTGCAATCCTGCTTTGGATGATATTATCCCTGCCACATCATCAGCCTGGTTCACCATGATCTTACACAATAACATGTACTTGAGGCTAAAGACGGCACGTGGGTCTTCAAGCGCATTGAAGGCTTCAAATGCTTCAAAGAAATAACTATAAGCAGTCTTATAATCTTTCTCTTCTGCATGCAGAATGCCACTCTGCAAATCTATGGTGCCCTGTTGAGCTGGAGGCACATATATAGCATTTGCAGCTGTTCTGGCAGCCGTGAGTGCAGCCTTTGCCTTGGGCAGGTTCCTCAGAGAGAAATGGAGTTTACTCTCTAGTAAGTCTATGTCC
The DNA here is from genome assembly GCA_963556465.1 of Berberis vulgaris. Classification (NCBI taxonomy): domain Eukaryota; kingdom Viridiplantae; phylum Streptophyta; class Magnoliopsida; order Ranunculales; family Berberidaceae; genus Berberis; species Berberis vulgaris. The sequence continues at coordinate 53,520,195 of OY747136.1, read as the reverse complement.
ACAAGTAGAAGCTTGTCATCTAATCTTCTCACCTCTTTGACTAAGCTGGAAAGGAGGGTCAAAGCTTCAGAATATTCCTTGCTTTCCATTAAAAGGGCTGCAAGTCTTGCCTCAACACGTTGTCTGAGAAATGTACGTTTTTCCGCACGAGTCCATTGCACCATTTCTTTGCAGAGCGATATCTGGAGTTCAGAGGTTCCAGGGATCTTGGCAACAGCATCAATTATCCCTCGCACAATCTTAGCTGTTTTGGCCTTTGGAATCATGGAAAAGAAAGGCCTCAACTGAGTCAAAAGGTTGCGAAGCTCCTCAGCCCTCTTCTCCTGCCTCAAAATGTCCGAGAGATTGGTAATGGCCTGTTCTTTAATCCTGATTGCTTCTGAAGAAGATGAAGGATTTTCTAGTATGCGGTAAAGGATGGAGATGGATTCAGATGGGTCCTTGGCTTCTAGAGCCTGTGCAATTGAATCTGTAGTCGCTGGAAGATAGGAAGAAGACATGGCTACTAAGTTGAGAGATGAAGTCCTGCTAAAAGATGAAAATATCAGACGATACTCATTAAGCATACTCAAATTCTGCAAGTATCTTAACTATCGAAAATCAAATATGCTAAAACTGCAAAGTGAGATGGTGATAGCAATCACTCAGTTATATCACTATTAGTGCTGCAATATAATAATTACAAGATAAAGAAACTAGGAACAAACAACGATATCAAAAATATCAATGAGCAAGCATACTCAAATTCCGCAAGCATCTTAATCATCGAAAATCAAATATGCAAAAATTGAAAAGTGAGATAGCAATAACAATCACTCAGCAATATCACTATTAGTGCTGCAATATAATAATTACAAGATAAAGAAACTAGGAACAAGCAACTATATCTAAAATATCAGAAGAAACTCAATGAGCGTACTCAAATTCCACAAGTATCTTAACCATCGAAAATCAAATATGCTAAAGCTGAAAAGTGAGATACTGATAGCAATCTCTCAGCTGTATCACTATTAGTGCTGCGAGATAACAATTATAAGATAAAGAAACTAGGAACAAGCAACTATATCAAATGAGTGAAGAAGTAGTCTTAATGATGGGTAAACAATTCAACATCAAGCCAAGCCCCAGTCAAGGGCGGACCTACTAAGGGACGAGGTGCCCCACCTCAACTTTCAAAATAGTTTTGAATATATATCTAACATTTCCAAAAGAAAATAATTAATATATAACACAAAATTAGGTCATTAAACCCATTTATAATAGTTTTACCATATATGCCTCTTTTGCCTAGTGGTTGGTTATTTAACCTTTTTACGAGTTGATCTAAATTCAATCCTCTTCGAGTGATAGATTTTTAGGTATATCTCATTACCTCCTAGTAACACCATTAATATTACTATTCTCTCTTATTGTTACATGTCCCTGATTTTTTAATGATATTTTTAATGCATTTCCATATTAATTAATTGAAAACATTAAAAAATGTGTTTGTTTGTAGGTGGTAAACCCCAAAAATTATAAATCCACAACAAAAAATATATGAAATAAATATCTAAATAATAAATATAGAACTCAATGTAAATATATGATGACTGATACAAAATTCCAGGGTTAGATTAGCTCGTAAATCCCAATTTTATGGGAAAATTTTGTATTAGGATCTTATTACGTTCGCACAATTCATTTTTTTTTTACTTTAAACTTACATTCTTATTTTAATTATATTATATTTTAATTAGTCTTTGCTATGATTGTCAACGAAGTGACCTTATGGCTTAAAATAGGACTATAGGGTTCAATTGGATATATACAATGCAGTTGTATTTTTTATAGTTGTATTTATTAGATAAATGCACAGTACTAAATTACAACTAATATTTTCCAATTTTTATGTCTACTTGTAGATGTTATTTGAAGTTTGTTATTAAACTATTAACCTAGGGCTAGAAAAATTCTTGGCTCCGCCTTGGACAATAATTACTATTTACCAATCAATAACCTTTTGCCATTTCGCCCCCTCTTAACTACATTCTTCGGTTCGTCACTGCCCACAATAATGTTGTGTATTTAGAAAAGAATGAGTATACCGATTGGGTGAACCTTACTTCAACTAGGGCACGAGTTCTCTTCAAGAACGGTTTCCTTAATGTAGTGCAAGTGTAAAGCAAATCCAAAATAAAAATCTGAGTATTAAGAGCTTGAACTTGAAACTGAGCATGCTACAAACTCCTTATACTCCTGAAAATGCGCTGGAAACCTACTAGGATGATGAAAACAACTCTCCTAGCTTCTAAAACTAATAGAACTATGATGGACACTTGGGATAAACGACAAAATACAAAAATGAGACTCAACCACAAAATCAAAACAAATTAATTACTCATGCCTTAAACCTAGACAAAACATACGAGTTGTTTAGAATCCTGTGCAGTTAAAACAGCGTTATAACACCGATATAACTCTGATATAACACTTAACGGGGGTGAGCCGTTACGTTATGTCATTATCGCGTTATAGTATCACAGCTCTAATATAACAACGTTATATGACCGTTATTAAGATAACGTTTTTTTCAAGAACGTCGTTTTAACGTTTTGTTCTAATACATAAAAATCACCTATTTCATTTTTTATCTAACCAAAGCCCTAGACTCGTTGGAAAGAAGAAGGACCAGAGCTCATCATTGCTAATTGACAGAGAACTGGACCTCGCCGTTTGACAGAGAACGAGAGAAAAATGGAGAAAGACGAAGAGTCGATCACACTCTGTTGCGATCTCACTCCGTATGAAGGGAAGTTTTTTTTATTAATTTTTTTTTGTTTTTGATTTTAATGTTATGAGCATGTTTACTTTTTTTTTACTCTATAATACATTAATACTTTGCGAGGGTATTAAAAATATATTTAAAAACTATTCCGTTATATATCGTTATATCCCGTTATAACCTATAACGCTCTTGGACCGTTATGTGTCCATTATTCGCTTTAATTGCATAGTTAGAATCAAAACTTGACTTTTTTTTGTGTAGGAGATTATGAGTTCCAATAGTTTTTGAAGGATGGGTTATCAAAATTAGCCCTTTTAGAAGCATTCCCCCCCAGAGTACTTGTTGATCTCCCTACCGGTGAAAAGATAGATATCCTCTACTCAAAACTTTCTTTTAAATCCTTTTTGAGATTTCCAGCCATAATGGGTTTTTGCTACGGTCTCAATAGCCCATCACATCATCAACACAAGCACTTACAAGATGAACATCGAAAGATCCACCACCACACGGATCTGACCACACTCTGCACCTAAGGATGGGAGAAAGAGAACAGGAAGCAATCCCAAACCTAAAATACCACAAATCAAAGGCACACACATCAACTGGTCCACATCCATCCATAACCACGCATGTCTCCACAGTCCAGACAAAAATTGAGCCCCAGTTCCCAAAAATGATTTGCTTGGCTTGGGGTTTACATAGCTGAAGACTGAAAACAATGTGCATAGTGGTGGCATTGCAATGATAAGGGCCAAACTCACCATTCTTCCCCATCAAGTTTTTCTTTCTGTTGCCTGAAATCAGATTTCTCAATCCCTAATTAAGAGCTCTAACCTCTAATATCGTTCTTCTATAGTTTCAAAGTTTTTTTCCCTTCTTTTTTTTTAATCAACATTTTTTATTTACTTAAATACATAACCATTGTATCTTCTTGGGATTTCCAAAGATACACATCATAGTATGTGTTTCTAAATTAAATCAAATGGATCGAAGAGCATAATACTGTTTTCTAGTCCTCCTACACTGTCCCTGCTTGAAACCCATTTTGAATGTTTATTTTTTGGCCAAAACATCATAATTTTAACAAGTCCGGATCTGCTTAACAGAGTTTTCCAAATGAGATTATAGCACGTGCCCGTGTCCCCTCATCATGCATGAAGAATCATGCCACGTTTTACAAAACAAAATGTTGACCAACCAATACTACCTCATTTACCACCCCATTCCGTATCTTGATTACATCAGGCCACCACATCTATTCGACTGGGTGACAAATCAATGTGCCCCTTCTTTGCCATCCACCTCTCAACCAATGGCTGCCTACAATCAAACTTTTCTGTCTATCATTTTAAGCATCCCCCATTCCATTCCTTACACAGCTCCTTAACAGCTGCCACCCTACCTTGTTTGCTAAAGAAATTGACCACTACCAGAAATTCATACGACTAGAACTTGCACAACAATCTCTACAATGAACACCTTCACGTCTTCCGTAGTATCTCCTGCTACAAGGGAAACTAGGGCCAAAGCCATTTTGATTTAACCTAAAAGTTATACATGACTGACTACAGTGATGCACGGACTCGGATACGCGTATCGTATCGGACACGGACACGGATACGACAAGGCGACTCGGCAATTTTCAAAAAATTAGGACTCGGGGACTTGGCGATACGTCAAACCTTATTTTTATTTTTATATTTTATTAAAAAACTATTAACATAATGTCATAACTCATAAACAATAATTAATAATCCAAACATATAAAACATCTAAATGCAGTGAGCTTAATTAATGAAATTATTTGAATGAATGAAAAGTTTGGGTACATAAGTGGAAACTAGGGTAATGGATTCTAATATGGGTCGGGCCTAACTTGGACCCTACGCAACACATCAATGTAATCCAAATCCACAATGGAAGAGAAGAAAACCTAAGATTCTCCTTGGGTGAGACTCATCATCGCATCTCTTCCTCTCACCAGAAATAGAAATAGAAATAGAAATAGAAATAGAAATAGAAATAGAAATAGAAATAGAAATAGAAATAGAAATGATGTTTGTTTTAGTTGCTAACTTTCGATCCAAAATCTGGTTGCACAAGAGGAAAAAAAATCGTCCCTATTACCTTTACCTACAGTTAGTGAAGACCTAGTGAAACAACATTAGGAATTAGACTCTAGTCCTTTACTTCTAGTTCATTTTTAAACCGAAGGACTCACAAGTCCAAGAGCTAAAGACATTGATAGTCTTTAATAGGAAAACACCCACCCACAAAAGAACACAAAACATGTTTCAAACTATAGCTATAAGACTCTTCAGGAAGAAGATGGGAGGCGGAGGCGAGGTTGAAAAAACAGAGAAATCAGTATCAGATCTGACCATGCAGTCTATCTTTGGTCAGATCTCTCTCTCCCTGCTCGATCTGAAACAACGAAAGCAATCAATTTCTGGTTAGATCTCTCTCTCCCTGCTCGATCGATCTCTGGTCAGATCTCTCTCTCCCTGCTCGATCTGAAACAGCGAAAGCAATCGATCTCTAGTCAGATCTCTCTCTCCCTGCTCGGATCGATCTCTGGTCAGATCTCTCTCAATCGATCTCTGGTCAGATCTCTCTCTCCCTGCTCGATCTGAAACAACGAAAGCAGTCGATCTCTCTCTCCCTGCTAGATTTCTTTGGCTCGGTTCGGTTTCTCTGGCTCAGTCGATCTCCCTGCTCGATCTCTCTGGCTCAGTCGATCTCTGGCTCGGTTTCTTCCTTGGTTCCTCCTTCTCTCTGCAAATGTTGGGTTTGTGGGTTAAAAAAGATGAAATCGGGGAGAGGAATTAGGGCTTTTAGATCTCAGCCGTCCGATTTTATCAAGATCTGGAAAAAAAATTTATTAGCAACCGAATCCTGACCATGTCCAGACCGTATCCAGACCGGGTCCAGGCCGTATCCTGACCAAGTCACGTTGACCGATACGTTGACCGCGTGTCGGATACGTATCGGATGCGAATCGCACGCATATCCGTATCCGACACGCGTATTACTAGGATTCGGTGGGTTTTTCCGAGAGTTCGTGCTTCCTAGCTAAGCAACATTTTTCAACAACATGGTTAGCTCAAATTAATGGCACCAGCTTGTTTCGCAGGTTATGCTACTTCGTTCATTGGGGCCATAATGCTACTCTTCTTCTATCTTCTTATAAGTATGGAGACTGCTGCTACTAATAGTTTGATTAATCAAATTATCCATTATTTGTCGACTTCGTTCCCTTACCCTCTAAATTCCACACTAAAGCACCCCTTTCCTCCCAAACAGCCATCCCTTGTAGAAGGAAACTCTAACCTAATCTTAGAACAAACCAACCAACCTAATTTGAATGGGCCTCATCAAAAGAAACCAAAATATGTAATGAACAGAACAACATACAAAACTATGAGAAAAGGAAGAACCTTTACTAGTTAAGATCTCACCTTTACTGTTTCGAACAACGATCCTCCCGGAAAATCAATCAGATCTGAGGAAAAAAAAAAGAGGCTTTGAAAAAGTAAAAAAATACTGCAACAAAAACAATAACAAACAAGAGAAGAGGAGGAGGAGTCTAAAGGTTCGACCTTAATCGCTTGAGAGCTTCAACTGGTTGGTGAAATTCTGAAACCCTAAGTGGTGGGGTTGTAAAAAACGAAGAAGAAGAAGAGAATGAAGAGGAGATCAATAGAGAAAAAATGATTAGAATTTCTTGAGTTTTCTTGCTGCGGACGAAAGCTTTTGATTACTTTGTACACCCACCCACCAGCCTATTTTATTCTCCTCCTTCCTTTCCCAAAGTGTCGTGCTATTTACCCCTGTTTAGTTTCCTTGTTTGTTTTTCATTCTATTTCACATATTTAAAAAAAAAAGTTTTTTTTAGTTTGACATTCATTAACTTATAACCATTAGAGTTTGACCTTCATTTTGAAAAAAATTTGAGTCTAACCCTCGTTTTCTGACGGAGCCGTTAAGTTCACCTCATTGACTAGTTAAAACTATTTTTCAGACCGCATTGCCCTTACCTTAGGTTAAATCATAGTTAAGTCCAAAAGAGTTGTTGGAAAATATGATTACTAAAATACTAATTATTTCTCATATTCCACTTTCTTCTTCTGTCTATGTATCGACTTATAGAATCTGAAATATTCAAAAAATTCAACCAATTCACCTATCACAAAACCCCAAATCCACCAAACAAAACCTATAATACTCATTCATCGATTTCCTTAATGGAATCCAATATCAAGAAAAAAAAAAACCTAAAATTACTTTTTTTTTAACCACACAAAAATTCAAACAAAAAGTGAATGTTACAGATTTCCATACAAGTCAGTGGCTAAAAATATGAGAATATTGAACAAAGATTATGTTTAAGCACTACACTAACCAATACAAAAATTGCTTGTCCTCAAAATGCTCAACAGATCTAACCAGTTCAATCCTCTTCCCCAGCTTCATTTTTTGCAATGTTAAAGTACCTCAACTCATAGACATTACGGTCTCTGTTAGATGCAATGATTCGCAGCCAATCCCTTATATTGTGCTTTTTCAAGTACTTTTTTGTAAGATACTTCGAGTACCTCTTGGAGAAAGAGTTGTCGGAGTTGACAGTGATCTCCCTATTATCACGAGTGATGCTGACAGAATCACCAAGAACTCCAGCTTTGCCACCAACCTTGATCCACTCCTGCAAGAACTTCTCGATAGAAGCTATGTCCACGATCTTGTACTCGACAGGCTTTGTGCAGTCGATCAAGAAGCTTGTTGAGGACAATTAGTGTCACATATTATTCAATGGAGCTGGAATTTCAATTACCAAAAGCTGAAAATGCAGAATACAAAAGGCGCCAAAGAGCGCCAAATTCAAACAGTTTAAATTTGAATTAAAGGGAAAATAAGTAATATTACCCTTTCATGTTGTTATTAAGCACATGGGTTAGACACTTGTAATAAGGTGATTGGGTCTCATTTGAAATTCGGTTACTTCACTGTAGTTAAATAGAAACATATGCAAAACAGAGAGAGCAGAGAAGAACTTGTAAGTAAGGGCCAGTTCTGAGATCAGACTGAGCATTTGTAACCCTTCTTTCGTATTCAATAGAGTTTATCTTCCCTTGTTCTTCGATTGCTTGAACACAAGTCACAACTGTGACATTTGGTATCAGAGCAGTGTCGATCATTTGGAACGGTGGACTGAGCATCACCACTGCAAGCCATGGAAACAAGGGCGAAGGAAGCAGAGCAGTTCATGAGAAAAACGAGGAAGAACCAGAACGAAATCGCCGGACAAATTGAGTTCTTAAAAGGCGAAATCAAAAAGTTGGCTCTAGCTCATGAAGGTCAAGAAAAGCGAATCGAGTCGAGGTTCAATCAACTCATCCAGTTGATTCAAAATCCTCCTACTCCAGTCCGAGCGACGGGACCGACTACCTCCACTACTCCAATCTCTAGCCATATGGATCACCGATCCAACTCCCAAAATCACTGGGAGAGCCAAGGTATGTTCCCTCGACTTCCCAAATTGGATTTCCTTTATTTCGACGACGCAAATCCCAGATCATGGGTGAAAAAAATGCAAGAGGTACTTCGAATTTTTTCAAGTTTCAGAGGCTAACAAGGTTAGTATGGCCTCGATCCACCTATCGGGTAAGGCGGACCTATGGTTTCTTGACTACCATGTAGGGAAAGAAATGCTTCAATGGAAGCAGTTTTGCTATGACCTCTGTGAGCGTTTTGAAGAGGTTGTGCTTGACAACTTTGTTGACTCTTTTAATAAACTTCATCAACATGGAACTGTTAACGATTACTTTGATAATTTTGAGGAATTAAGCTCACTGATGTTGGCACACAATCGCCACCTAGACGAACAATACTTCGTCCTTAGCTTCTTGAGTGGTCTAAAGAGCAACATTAAATCCATGGTTCAGCTTTTCAAACCAACCACTCTGACTCAAGCTTTGTCCCTGGCGAGAATGCAGGAAGCATCCACTCAATCCTACAGTTTTACAAAACCACCACATCAGCAATCGTCATGGCCCAAACAACATACCTACTCCACTGCCACCACTTCCACTCAGTTAATTGGATCTTCCATCACGCCAACCTCACAACACAACAAAACCATTCCTCCTCCATCACCTCATTCCATTCCCTTCCAATCACATAAAACACCTTATCACACTCTACATTCTGCGTCCACTCGGCCTCCTCCTCATGTTCCACCTATTAGGCGCCTTACTCCCACTCAAATGAGGTTAAGAAGAGAGAAGGGTCTCTGCTACAATTGTGACGAGCAGTATAAACCTGGCCATTTGTGTAAGACCCAGCACTTATACATGTTAGTTGCTGACGAAGGGGACGAGCCTATTGAGGAACTTGTTTCCTCTACTGAAATCACCACAGTGAACCTGTTACATGAGGTACCCTCTGATATGGAGATATCCCTCCATGCTCTCCACGGCTGTTCTTCATCCAATACCTTGCTTCTAAAGTGGCTGATTAAGAAGAAGCCAATATCCATCTTAATAGATATTGGCAGTACTCATTCTTTCATCGATCCAAGTGTGATTAAAGCTACTAAATGGCCTACTTGTTTGACACCTCAGATGGTTGTGAAGGTTGCCAATGGTGATCAGTTGTTGAGTAATGCTCTCTGCCAACGGCTTCTATGGTCTATGCAAGGAGTTTCATTCGAAGGTCGAATTCGGGTGTTGCCTCTGGGAGGTTATGATATGGTTCTGGGTGGGGACTGGTTAAAACAATTTGGAGATATCACATTAAATTTATAGAAGCTTCAGCTGACACTCATTGTGGATGGCAAAGCCATTACCTTACAAGGTGGGTCTGAGCATGCTGATCTTTGCTTGTTGGAGGCCAAGGGCTTTTCTAAACTTTGGAAGCATCATGCTAGTTCCTTCTTCTGTCATATTTTTTCCATCACTACTATGGATACTCCTACACCACCTGATCCTTCTGTCCAGCATCTCATCTCCACCTTCAGTGACCTATTTCAGGAGCCTACTGAACTTCCACCTAGCCGTGCCCTCAACCACCACATTCCACTAAAACCAGGCCATCATCCCCCTTCTCAAAATCCTTACAAGGTCCCGTATATGCAAAAAGCAGTGGTGGAGAAACTAATACAGGAGATGCTTGAATCTGGCTTAATCCAGCACTCTCAAAGTCCTTTTGCTGCCCCTATCCTGTTGGTTAGAAAAAAGGATGGGTCTTGGAGATTCTGTGTGGACTAAAGGAAGTTGAATGAGATTACTATCAAGGACAAGTTCCCTATGCCCCTGATAGACGAGCATCTTGATGAACTTCATGGTGCTATTATCTTCTCTAAGTTGGATTTAAGGTCTGGGTATCACCAGCTTCTAGTTCACCCACCTGACATCCACAAAACAGCTTTTAAAACACATCATGGCCACTTTGAGTTCAAGGTGATGCCATTCGGATTGACTAATGCACCTGCCTCTTTTCAGGCTCTCATGAATCAATATTTTCAGCCTCTTCTTCGAAAGTATGTCCTGGTATTCTTCGATGACATCCTTATTTACAGTCCAAATCTCTCCATTCATTTAGACCACCTCCACATTGTCTTCACCATTCTCCACCAACACCGCCTGTTTCTAAAATTATCCAAGTGCTCTTTTGCTCAAGAGAAATTGGAATACTTGGGCCACATTATCAGTGCTTAGGGTGTGGAGGCAGACCCTAAGAAGATTGTTGCTATGACCAACTGGCCTACTTCTACAAATATTAAGCAGCTCCGAGGTTTTCTTAGTCTCACTGGGTACTACCGGAAATTTATTTCGCAATATGGTGTCATTGCAAAGCCATTGACTGATCTTCTTAAGAAAAATGTTTTTCTCTGGTCTCCACTGGTAACCACTGCCTTCCTACAGTTAAAGCAGGCCATGTGTGAGGCTCCTCTTCTGGCACTTCCAAATTTTCAGGATCCGTTCATCATAGAAACTGATGCATGTTCCAGAGGTGTGGGGGTTGTTATTTCTCAAGCTGGCCGCCCAATTGCATTTTTCAGTAAAGCTCTCAGCCCTAGGAACCTCTCCTTATCTACTTATGAGAATGAACTATTGGCAATTGTCATGGCAGTTCAGCATTGGCGCTCTTATCTTCTTGGATCCAAGTTTATTATCTATACCGACCATCAAAGCATCCGTTTCTTTTTGGCTCAGAAGGTCACTACAATGACCCAGCAGCGTTGGTTAGCTAAGCTGCTTGGATTTGACTATGAGATTTGTTACAAAAAGGGGGTTGACAACAAAGTCGCGGATGCCTTGTCTAGATGCACTGAGACTGATGGACAGTGTTTGGCCCTATCAGTGGTTACACCAACTTGGCTCAATGAGGTTGTTGCTTCTTATGCCCAGGATCAGTTTATGACACAACTCATTCAACAACAACTCATCGATCCTGCCTCCAAACCACCTTTCTCTTTAACTAATGGTATCCTCAAGCATCACCATCAGGTTTGTATTGGCTCCACTAGATCCTTGCGTAGACAACTTTTACAAGAGCTCCACAATTCTGCATTAGGTGGTCACTCGGGCAGCAACACCACCTACAAACGCCTACACCAATACTTCTTCTGGCCCAGAATGCAATCAGATGTTCTCACACATGTCTCTGAGTGCGACACTTGCCAACGTAATAAGAACGATCAGTCAGCTTATGGTGGTCTTCTTCAGCCCCTTCCCATACCGGAGCACTCATGGCAACACATCTCGATGGATTTCATCGAAAGGCTTCCTCCTTCCAAGTCCAAAACAATCATACTAGTAGTCGTAGACAGATTAACCAAATTTGCTCATTTCATAGCACTGGCGCACCCCTTTACTTCTGCTATGATTGTTGATCTTTTCTTACGACATATCTACCGACTTCAAGGCTTTCCAACTTCAATTGTCTCGGATAGGGATAAATTTTTCTTGAGTACTTTCTGGCGTGATCTTTTTTCAGCACTTGGAACATCTCTCAGTGTCAGCCCTTCATACCATCCCCAAACGGATGGGCAGACTGAAAGGACTAATGCCTGCCTCGAGAATTATCTATGTTGCATGACTAGCGATGTTCCGCTTCAATGGTCGACATGGCTCTATTTGCAGAGTTTTGGTACAACATTGCTTTCCACATTGCTCTACAAACTTCTCCATTTGAAGCCTTATATGGGTTCCGGCCTCCTCTAATGGCTCTCCCTCCATTGGCTGCCAATACCATTTCTGATGTGCAACAATTCCTTCGTGACAGAGATCGGATGTTGAATATTATTAAAGAGAAACTCCACCTTGCCCAAGCACGTATGAAACACTATGCTGACAAATGCAGAACTGAATGAGAGTTCACTGTGGGAGATTGGGTCTACCTTCGCTTACAACCGTATCGCCAAACTTCAGTGAATCTTCGCCACAATCTCAAATTGTGAGCAAGATTCTATGGTCCCTTCCAAATTATAGAGCGCATCGGTGCGGTTGCATACAAACTAAGTCTGCCGTCAAGCTCCAGAGTTCACCCTGTCTTCCATGTTTCACAATTGAAACGAAAGATAGGAACAAATACTGTCACAACTGTTTTACTACCACTGATCGACCACTCGGGATCATTTCGTGCTGAACCAGTGGCCATCCTAGCTCACCGTCTTATTCCTCGTCACAACAAGGCCGTCACACAGGTCCTGATTCATTGGTCGAACTTCGCTCCAGTAGACGCCACTTGGGAGGATTGGACGCACATTCATGCTACCTTTCCTCAATTCAATCCTTGAGGACAAGGATCCTTTCGAAGGGCTTGGCATTGTCACATATTCAATGGAGCTGGAATTTCAAATAGCAAAAGCTGAAAATGCAAAATACAAAAGGCGCCAAAGAGCGCCAAATTCAAACAGTTTAAATTTGAATTAAAGGGCAAATAAGTAATATTACCCTTTCAGGTTGTTATTAAGCACATGGGTTAGACACTTGTAATAAGGTGATTGGGTCTCATTTGAAATTAGGTTACTTCACTGTAGTTAAATAGAAACAGATGCAAAACAGAGAGAGCAGAGAAGAACTTGTAAGTGAAGGCCAGTTCTGAGATCAGACTGAGCATTTGTAACCCTTCTTTCGTATTCAATAGAGTTTATCTTCCCTTGTTCTTCGATTGCTTGAACACAAGTCACAGCTGTGACAATTAGCCACCTCACCAACACCCAAAACAACTCGCCCCCTTTGAGTAGCAGTGAGGAGGAAAGAGGGTGTCGTCATCGCAGCGAGGAGGAGGAAGGAGGCGCATCACATTCAACATGTAGGATTGAGAGTGTGATTCGACGGGGATGTTGCGAGAGTTGGAACATTGATGGGGGTGTGGAGGTTGCAGGAGGTGGCAACACCGAGAGAGAGGCGAGATTGAATGTGATTCGATATAGATGAGAGGATGTATTGCTTCGCAACGGCAGCAGCTACGTCCCTGCAACCTCCGCCGCCACCTCTGCCGAGCTTTTTGGCTAAGCCCCCTTTTATGTTGATGGGGGTGTTTGATTAATTCTCTATGAGAGTGAGTCAGTGACTGAGAGATAGGAAATATTGGTGAAAGGGAGGGAAGGAGATAAGAGTGGGAGAGAGAATGAAGGTTATGAAGGTGTTTGGGGAGACTATGGAATTGCAGACATTGTGTGGATAGAGTGTTGGGAGAAGACGCATTTCTCGTCTTAACTCAAGGTAGGGGCAAAAGAGTCTGAAAAATGATTTTGATCTGTCAATGACGTGGACTTAATAGTTTCATCCGAAAATGAGAGTTAAACTCAAATAGATTTTAAAACGATGGCCAAACTCTAATAGGTATAAACTAATTAGTGCCAAACTCAAAAAAACCCAAAAAAAAAACCAAGTTTTACCCAAAAAAAATCATTATACCTCAAATAACTTACTAGACCCCGAGTCAAGTTGTTTAGTTTAAATCTCATACTCGAACTAACTCCATTTTCTTCCAAAAGTCTATCTTTTCTATAAAAATAAAAAAAACATCGTACAACTCTTTTCTTACTATAAAAAAAATAATATTTGTTTGGTTTTAGAATTGGGTCATGATCCGGTGACATAAGGTTTTAACATAGGTTAAAACATACACCCCCATCGTACACATGCTTAGATCCAATAGATCGTAACTATTAGGAGGCTAGGAGCCACCATATATTTTCTTATTTATTACTAAATAAAATCTCAAACCAAATTTGGGTAGAAAAATTATATTTTCTAAACAAGTGCATTTATTTTCTTTATAGAAAATATATCCTAAAGGAAAATGCTATTTGCCTTGCATTATTATCTTGCTTTAGTAACTTACAATATCTGGCATCTTAGGCGGCGTTTGTTTTTTTTAAGTGCTTAGAAGCTAACTAGAGTTAGAAGTTCGCAACGAGCTTTTAAATGAATTGTTTGTTTTGCTTTTGAATGACCTGCTGATTAGAAGTAGTCAAATTAAAAGGTGATTGTTTTTAGGTATTGAATGAGAATTGTTTGACAATTTTGCCTCACTGAGAAGATACATACAGGAATGTAGAGATGGTGGGTTGAAAACCCGATATATACGGTGGTGATCAATTTGTCAAAGCTTTCAAAACTACATGCCATATAATGAAAACTTGAAAATATACATGAGAGTGAGAGTTAGAGAAATGAAGAAAAGTTTGGAAAATACAGAGAAATAAACACAAAGATGAAGGAGAAAAACGAGATAAGTTTCTTACAGTTGAAGATTCCCTTGAGGGTAAGGTAGAACGACAACGCTTGGTGAAGAGAATGAAGGTATGCCGTCAAAATTTAGCCCTTCTTGTTTTTAAGATGGGGCAACAATTATCATTACAAAATTATTTTAAGGTTACTATTGAATATTTGTTTAGTCAGCATTCAGTGCTAAGTGATAAACACTTTCCTGTTGCTTACTCCAATCAGTAGTTGAAGTTTTGATTAGAACTAAAAATAAACACTCTAAACAAGGTGACCCACTTCTTATTAAGACTTCTGACTTTATTCAGAAGCAAAAACAAACACCCTCTTAGTCAGCAATACACAATGATTGGATTTTATTTTTGTTTGGTAGTTGCCACGTGAACCCGACTATTTGGCTCGAATGCACCAACTTTTTTTTGTACCGACATTTTGAGATGTTTCAACTTTGTTGCCCCAACCTAAAAATGTAACACAAACTTACTTTTTTTTTAATAAATGGAAACCATTTTGTGATGGAGTTTTCTCATTTAGGAGCGTCAATAAATAAATTATAAGAAATGTAAGTGGTTGCAACTATTAAAATAATGCATTCAAACCCTAGAACTCTACATCCAAAAATTTACAATAAGAATCATCCATACAAAGTCTTAAATCAATAACCTACCGTAGTGTTTGCTATTTATTGTAGAACTTGTGACGATAATTAGTGTATCTTTGATGTTTGTACGCGAATTTAAAAGTTAAGAATTCGTGACTGAAGTTTATTTTTATCAATAAGATTTACTTTAGTTTTTTCGTCAACAACAAATTAATGCTCACCAACGAGAAAATTTAACTAGTAAATGGCTTTTATTGATAAAAAAATATATAAGCCCGTGTTACATATTTTAGGTTGATGCAACAAGTTGAAACATCACAAAATGTTGGTGCAACAAAGAGTTGGTGTAACCGAGCCAAATAGTCGGATACACGTAGCAACTCCCTTTTGTTTTTAATGATCTTTTTCCCATTCTTCTTCTCATACCATTATACCTTCCATCATCCAGTGTCTCGTTCTTCTTGGAAAATGAAAAAAAAATTATCTCCAACCCTCGACTACTTTCCCATCCAATACTTTGTTTGATCATCTCATATATTTAAACCATCCCTCCCAAGATTTGAAATCCTTACAACAACCGATCGAAAACCATGATTGGGTATCCACCATTTTTGCACCATCTCACTCAAACCCAAATATTTCCAAATCATCTTGAACGACCAATGATGAAATCATTGTCGAAGATAAATTGTTATGGCACACAAAGAAATTTACATCTGACGTAGCATACCCACATATCCATTGGTGAGAAAGAAAACAATGTGAAATTGAAGTGCTTTGTTAGGTCAAATTGATTGGAGAAGGAAGAGAATTTTTGTGAAGAAAATGAGATCTATGGGTGTGATTTGATGAACTCGGTAAGTCTTGCACCAAAAAGTTGGAAAACTATATTGGAATTTGGTTTAAGATAAGATGTGTTTTGTATTCATTTTCATGTATCAAAACTTCATCAATACTTCTAGTATTTTTGGGGGTGAAGCAAAAAGTTGATGGATTGACAAAAGAGAAATGAAATTAGGTTCCGATCTCTGTGAGTGAATGAGCAGTTGTAGTGGTGTCTGGCTACCTGGATTTGTGACTGAACAAGTTGCATCATGTAAGATTGATCCTTTGGAAGTGGTCCTAAGGGAAGATCAACAATTGCCTAGTTAGGAGAATGGTTGGAAGGGATATCTTTAATAGCAATTTCGAGAATATGATGAAGGGAGACTAAATCGCCTTCCTCGAGCCTGGGGTTAGAAGTATTGAACCATTGTTTATGCTAGACTGACCAAGTGGTCTTAAAAGACTACAAGAACAACTATGTGTTGAACTTGGTTTGTGAAAAATGATAAGGTTGTGCATGTACCAAATGGTCTGGATGGCTGCTGTGAATTGTGAGAGCATTTCATCCTTGGCAAGAGGATGTGCTTTCACAGTGTCCCAAAAGAAGTTGAAGAAATTGGGAGTGATGAGAGCAAAGATATTGGCATGGAGCCAATTAATATGCAGAGGGGAGAGGTGAAGGCGCATGATAATCAGACATAGGAAGAAAAGGTGTGTGACCTCTTCTGTATGAGCTTGACAAAACATGCAGCAGTCATCAATAGGCATGTGGATCCTAGCCAGGTTGGTCATCATGGAGAGAATATTTTGAGTAACTTTCTAGAGGAGGAAAAACGCACAGGTGGGGGCTTTTATTCTCCATAACTCTCGATACAATTTAGCCTGAAGCTGAGATCTAGTCGTGTAAGAGGTGGAGATTTCAAGTTGTTCAAGCACAAAAGCCTTGGTGGCACTCCTAACAGAGAAGATACATTTTTTGTCAAACTTCCAAATGAGTGTGTCCGGGGTGCTAGAGGGTCAAATGATTATATCAAGAATATCATTGGCCACTGGGCGAGGAAACAAGGATAGAATGATAGTGGAATTCCAATGCAAATTCTGCCCAATAGCGAGGAGCCAAATATCAGGGATTTTGTAAAAGGAATCTGAGAGAGTTAGATGTAAGAGATAGTCAGCTAGAATCAGACTAGGTTTAACCCAACAATCTCTCTAGAGGTTAATATCATTGTCTGACAGGACTTGCCAAAAGAGATGTTGTTTCATTTTAGCAAAAGCATTGAGTGAGCAGATCTAAGCACTTTAGCGAGCTGAAAGATGATTTTGTTGGTGAAATAATGGGCCTTCAATTGTATGGTGCGGGCATTTGCGGCGAAGCAATCACTTGCCAAATATTTTTTTGTCATCAAGGCAAGATTCTTATGTCTGGCTAATGGGATATTTAGGCCGCCCATGCTGCGTTGAAAAATGATTCACTCCCAGGTGCCATTTCTATCATCTGTCCCATTCCACCAAAAGTTTCGGGCCAGGGTGTCCAGTTTGGTTGTTACCGAACAAGGAAGGAGGAAAGTTTGCATAGTATATACCAGGATTGATGATGGCCTTAATCATGACTGTCCTACCAGCTTGAGATAATACCTTAGCTTTCCATGAAGAGAGTTTGGTGTTGATTTTGTCGACAAGGAACTGAAAATAAAAAGCCTTTTTCTTAGAGATGAACATAGGAGATCCAAGGTATTTTTCTTTATAGTTGTAAAATTTAGATCCAAGAATTTTATTTATCATTTTGGCGTGGTTTGGATGAACATTTGAACTATAAAAGACTGACGATTTGTCATAATTTACCACCAAGCAGTAATTTGATGTCTTTTACCAAATGA
The DNA here is from genome assembly GCA_963556465.1 of Berberis vulgaris. Taxonomy (NCBI): domain Eukaryota; kingdom Viridiplantae; phylum Streptophyta; class Magnoliopsida; order Ranunculales; family Berberidaceae; genus Berberis; species Berberis vulgaris. Next base: position 53,502,387 of record OY747136.1, on the reverse strand, counting down.
GCTTCGGCGAGATAGGCACGATAGAAAGCATGAGATCATCAGCATATAATAGGTGGCTGATAGAAAAAGAACGGCGTCTTATTTGAACACCTTTGATTGAGTTCTTAGTTTCAGCTTGGGCAAGCATTCTAGAGAGAGCCTCAACTATTAAAATGGAGAGGTAAAATGATAGAGGGTTTCCTTGTTGAATGCCCCGAGAAGGTTTAATGCTTGGGAGAGGCAACCCATTGAGAAGGACTCGAAGGGAGGAGGTGGAAATACATTGTTAAATCATTTGAATCCATCATTCCGTGAAACCCAGTTGTTTCAGAATTTGGTGAAGAAAATGCCATTCTATCCTATCATAAGCTTTTGTCATGTCAATTTTGATGGCCATCCAACCTTGTTTCTTCTTGCGGCAATACTTCATTTGAAAAAAGGTTTCATGAGCGAGGCACACATTGTCCGCTATAGAACGGCCCTTGAGAAAGGATCCCTGGTTGGGGGAAATGATAGTCTCCAAGGGGGATTTCAACCTATTAGCTAGGATCTTAGAGATGATTTTGTAAATGACATTGCATAAACCAATAGGTTTGAATTTGTCTGAAGTGGTCAGTTTGGAGATATTAGGTATTAAGACAAGAAATGTCTCATTAATCTTGGGATTCTGCTTGCGAGTGGTGAAGAAGTTCACTACCACTTTAATCAGATCTTGTTTCAAAATGTCCCAGTAATGTTGGAAGAAGAAGACGTGGAAACCATTCGACCTTGGTGTTTTATGACTTCCCATACCAAAAATGGTCATCTGGATTTCCTCTTTGTTGGGAATAGCTATGAGGGCCTCATTGTCCATTGCAGTGATAGTAGATGAAAACAAGGACAAAATCTGTGGGCTAGGTTCAGGGTTCGAAGATTGAAATATGGTTTCAAAATACCCATTGAGAACCTGACCAACCGAAGTACTACTGGAGTGCCAATTATTGAAATCATCTCTAAGATGAAGAATGAGATTCCTTTTTCTGGGAAGCAAAGAAGCCAAATGGAAGAATTTGGTATTTTTGTTTCCATCTTTGAGCCATGATTCTTTCGATTTGTTCCTCCAGAAAACTTTTTCTCTGAGATAGAGCTCGGAGAGGCAGTCCTCTAAGATAGCAGCTGCATTTACATTATCCAGAGAAGGGACATCATTTTGAAGTTTGTCCAAAGCAGCAAGGGTTTCCGCAATATTCTGCTTGATATTGCGAAAGTTTTGTTTATTCCAGCGGGAAAGACAATGGCTGAGCTTTTTGGTTTTAAGATGGAAATTATGGGCCAGGTGGGGTGGTGACCAAGTAGAGTGAATAAGTTGTCGGTAGCGAGGGTCCCTCTAGGAACCTCTGGCCTTTCCCTCTTGAGTTTTCTCCTGACATGATTGTGGTGACTTATGATGCTAGCTTCTTTGCCTCTTCTCAACAGGGAACTTTTGCTATTTTGGCGATGGATGCATTTGGCAGGGTTCTCGCACTCTATTTTGTATGCGAATCTACCGGATACATAGACTAATTTGTGTTGGATGTGGCATTCTCTCATATGTAGTATTAAGCATCTTCTTTCTTATCATAATGCTTGGTTTTGTAACTATATTACTTGTGACCTTAATATTGAGGCACATGAGTTGGCTATTACTGCTGGACAGAGATATTGTAACCGTAATTAAGTTAATATTATTGCTCTATGTTTTAACAAAAAAAAAATCAATTGTAGTTAAACATTGTGAATTAAGATTTTGCAAGTCATACCTAATTAGGTAATTGATCAAATATGAATAAAATTTGTTTATGCTATATCACACCTCTAGCCTTGTTGATGCAGCATGCCATGTCAACACCCCGTGTCAGGCAAGGCCACTAGCACTGTTCTATCCTAAATAGTGGTTTCTTCTCCAATCTCCATCATAATCTCTAGTGTTCTCTATTTTGTGATTTTTACAAACCTTTCTTTAGGGTGAGCATCTCATCCCGTGATCCCGATTTCGTCTCGATCCCATCTCACCCCATCCTAATTGTTTTTTGAGTTCTTTTTGGATTGATCAAACCCATCTCAATCTCGTCACGTCCCGATTTAGAGTGAGATGAAATCGGGATGGAGATTTTCAATCCCACCCATTCTATTCCGTTTCGTCTCGTCCCGAATTTATTTATTTAATATTTATTATTATTTATTTTAATATTTTGATCCCATGACATAACAGTGTTTTGAACCCTTCAACGGCTTCACATTGTTTCACAAACATTCCCAAAGAAGACTTGCTTGCATAGTTGTGGTTTAAGGCTTTGTATGAGTATTTATCCACTGCCACATATGTTCTCAATCCCTAGCATTCCTTTTTCTTTTTCTATTCCTTCCCATTTTTAAATTCCCCGCACTTTATATTTATGAAGATGCAACTTTAAAACTTCAGTCAATGTTAGTGTTATGATAACATCTTTCACAAAACCGGTACTCTGAAAAATCCTGGTTATTTTGGGATCTGTTTAGAATGTTTGATTTACTTACAGAAAATGATATATTACTGAAAATTGGTCTTTAAAAAAATAGTATTGAAAAGTTCGGAACAATGAAATGGAATACACCTTGATATTTTGTTAAACAAGAGACAACACAATATTTTATCCAACTAACTTATCTCAAATTGTAAGATTTTGTATAAACAATCAAGATTGCTTCTTACCAAGAGTCCAACCACAATACATCTCAACTAGTTTTTGTTAATGAAAACGAACACATGTAAACATCACTTTAGATCCATCTCACAATAAATTGAGTTTAAGATGACAACACCCTTGAATTTGAGCAAATTTCTCCTCGCACGGCTCACTTGAAGGCGATGTTTGAGGTTCTTTCTCCAATCCACTATTGAAAAAATACAGAGAAAATAGGAACTGAACAAGCAAAACCAAACACACAACTACACATACAAAGTAAGAAGTATAACACAGAATCATAGGGCAGAGGGCATATATTGATTGTCCATGTTCTATATTATGCTCATCTCATCCCATTCAAACACATTTGGGATGGGACGAGATCGGGATGAGGTCTATTTTGTCTCAAAGATAAAGTAATGGGATGGGATCGGGATGAGGTTCATTCGGTCCCATCCCGTCCCGTGCCCAACCATACTCTCTTTTATGTTTGATCCATTGTTGATTTCTCAGAAACAAAACATGTCAAATCTCAAGCTAAAATAAATCTCAAGTTTTTGTTTGAAATCTCAACATCAGGTAGACAAAACATTCACCTATTTATGAAATCAATCAAAACTACATCATCTTCACCATGATTCCTTTCTCAAAAAATTATTTTAACAGTTAAGTCAATAATTACCTTGAGCTTTCTACATAGAAGACAACCATTTAGAATAGGTTTGTACATAAATCCGGATTGATTGATTATTCCCAAATTTGACTAGAGATTTTATTATGATAAATAAAGGAATTATATACAATGTGTAAGTCGTCGGACCTCAGGATATGTATGGTTAGGATGTTATGTTTAAACCTATGCTAATAGCTTATGTCACCGGATCCTGACCCTTTAGAATTTTATTTATTTTTAAACCATTTTTTTAACATATGAAATGACGAGGCACAATGAATGAGTCATTATAAAAGCATGTCTCAAATTCAATATTTCATCATAAAACACAACATGACTAGTTTTGATCATATGTTCGTGCAAAAACTTTAAAACATAGTCATGATTTCAAACTAGTGACTGGGTTTGGTCATCTTTTCATCGAATCTTATTTTACACTTGATCAAAACCAATAACATGAGTTTAAAACTAACGATTAGGTTGGGTCATCTTTTTCACAATTGTTTTTTTTATATCTACTTCTCTAACGATAATTACATTTCACTATAGACCAGTGTGTCTCTGCACATCTCCGTCAAGATTTTAGAATTCCTAAAATACCCTCACCTAAATATTCCATTTTCCACTGTATCTCCCTTTTGGCATGGGTACACGCTACTTGGAAAGTATGTGGCCACGCTAACAACATGGATGATATACTAGTATATATGACCAAATTAAACCAGTCATTAGTAAATTTAAGTATTAACCCAAGAAAACAAACAATGATGAAAACTAAATAACTTGAAATATCAACACCATTACACATAGAAAAAAAAAAGCTTTGCACCGATTTTTAGGTTGATTTTGATTTAGTAGTGAAATTCTTCTAGGTGCGTCCCTTAAAAGAAACCAAGTTGAGAAATATATTTTGTATATTTGAGAATTTTTACAGCCATAATCTTGGAATGGGTAGAATAATAGAGCATTAATCTTGGAATAGAGACAACAAAGGAAATTATGCGAGGAGCTTCAAGATAAATCAAGTAATGGAAAGAGTAAAGGATTATCTTGAAAGGAATGGATTGAGACCTTGCAGTGAATTTATAGAGGAGAATGAGTGACTCTACGCTATGGTTACAAATTGAGGAAATGAAAGAGATTGAAGATTTTGGGTGAAAATTTTCAGTGTTGTAAATCAAATAACTGGTCATTAATCATGATTGGGTTGTGACGTTTACTTGCCTGACTAAAATTTGAGAGAGTTTCAATTTCTCCACAACTTAAAATTTTTAAATAAATAAAATCTATTTATGGTGTGAGAAGATGGAAAAAAAATTTCTTTATTGATTTTTCTCATTTTTTTTCCTTGAATAGTGAGAGAAAATGAGGAAATCTCTTCGAAAGAGTGTTTAGAGACTTTCAGTTTTCTCATAGCATAAAATAGAAACAAAACCAACAATTATGATAGCATGAAACCTCTCTCACTTTCATTAAGCATGCCATCTCATCACTGGAAACCTAAGAGAGTGACACATTGAATAAGAGTCTTTTTATCTAAGTCTCCTGTTATCAAGGAATGATATTTTGCGAAATCTCGCAAAATTTCGTTCTTTTGAATTTTGAAAAGAAAAATATCGAAATGGAATTTTACATTTTCAAGGGTATTTTCGAAATATTTTGAGGTTTTTTTGTAAATTTTGTTTTTGTTAAAAATGCAAAAACCAACTACCAAAAATTACAATTTTTTCGAGGGTTTTTTGACAAATTTTGGATGGGGTTTTGAAATATTTTGGAGTTTTTTCGTAAATTTTGAGGTTTTTTCTAATTATCATTTCTTCTAATTATTTATTTTTCAAACTACCCCTTGATTTTCTAATTATCGTTTCTTACTTGTATAATGATTTTTGAAACCACCACCTAATTTTTCTAATTATATATAGATTTCATGTTTCATTCATTTTTTGGTATTTAGGCTTCATTTAATATGTTTAATAGATTTATTTACTTGCATTTTTTTTCACACATTTCATGTACCCTTGAACTAATTATATATATTTCATATATCCTCGAAAGTTTTACGTTTTTTTCTTTAAATACCAAAATATTTCTCGAAATATTTTTTTTTTAAATTAAGAGACCGAAATTAACTCGAAAAACGAAATCACAATCCTTGCCTGTTATATATAAAGAAAAAATGAAAAAAAATATTGTTATTAATTTATTTTTTTGACATGTTTCTATTAATGATTCTACTAGTTAAAATTGTTTTGAATGGTTTAAGTTACTTGAAAATTGATTTCTAGCAAAACCTACAAAGTTGTGTATTTGAACAAATTTCTCCACCAGTAGATAATTTGTTGCACTATTGTTTTATGCACCTCGTGGAAGACTAGTTCCTCCAAGAATAGGAACGACTATTGTTAGAGATGGAACAATTGGGTTACAGCTCCTAGAGCCATGTTTACCTTCATAGTATATGTATATGTATATACCTTAAAATAGCTCAAATTTTTTGTACCACTAGAACTTAACCCGAACCAACATGTGTAAGCATCTTCGTCCCATCCAACAAGGAAGAAGTACGAAGACATAGTCCTTATTCATCACATCCTAGAAGTATTAGATGATTCCATATAGAGAGATATCTATAGAAAAATGCTACAATTAGGGTACGTTTGGTTAGCTATTTTTTCATGGGAAATGGAATCCATTTCCCCAGTTATGCAGATTTCCACTATTTAGTTGTCTATTTACTGGCGGGAAATATCGATTCTTCATGAGACTGTTTTCCTACTACTCATAGGAATTTAAGTCGAGAAGTGACCCTCATAATCGAATCCACGAAAATGGTTCCAATTTCCATGTTTGTTTTTTGTGCAACCAAACAGACCCTAAGATAAATTTGATAATATCGTCGAGGACAATTAGGAAGGAAATCATGAACAAATGCATGATGTGTTAACCTCACTAGCCATTCCATATTCTAGATTGAGATCCATATGATGAGCTAATTTGACTAAATAAATATGCAAGTTCACGTTAGCTTATTCTCATGGAATCAGAATAAATAAATAAATAATAAGGTGGCAAAATATGCAAGATAAATCAAGTTTGAGAACTACATCAAGGCAAAACATGCATAAACTTGAATGTGAAGTACATATGTGCACATCCCATACTAAAAATGTTGGCGTATGAGCCCAATTCAGTTATGGGCCTAAATACCCATGTGTTTATCCATGGTAGTACGTGTGAGCCACTAATGTATGTTTTAGTCCCACATTTCGTTCTCCTTTACAGTGTCTAGCACTAATGGTTTACTATTGGTACCAGTCTAAACTCACTGATGTATGTTGTAGTTCTATGTTTCGTTCTCGCTTACTGTGTCTAGTGTTTATGGTGTACTACTGGTACCAGTATCGTTCAATTACTATGAGATTGATGTATGTTGTAGTCCCACATTCCGCTCTCGCTTATCGTGTCTTGCGCTTACAGTGTACTATTGGTATCAGTCTCCTTCAATCACTATGAGATCTTCGCGCTTACGCTGAGGAAGGGGGAGTCTTGGAATATGAGCCCACACCAGTTGTCAATGGGCTATGCCCCATGTGTTTATAGCAGGATTTTAATTAGATCCCAGAACCACGTTGCACTCTCGTTTAGTGTGTCTAGCGTTTACAGTGTATTATTGGTACTAGCCTCGTTTAATCACTATGAGATTTTCATGCTTGCACTAAGGGAGGAGGGGTGTTGGAATATGAGCACACACCGGTTGTTCATAGGCCTTAATGCCTCATGTGTTTATAACAGGGTTTTAATTGGATCCCAGAACCACTTAACGCCTCCTGGAACCCAGAACCATTTAACGCCTCCGGCAAGGTTGAACTCTAGACTTGTGATACTATCCGCCACAAGTCTACCAGCTGACCTAGTACCCCGTTGGTGAGAATTGACAATTTATCAAAAAAGCACCTCTGTGAATCACCAATTTTATGTACTATAACACTTTTCGAAGTGTAGACACCCCGGTTTATGTGAGAAAAGCCCAAAACACTAGATTTCATCAAACACATTTGCTAACAACAAAACACAATGCAATAAAGAGATTGTTTTGGTGGTCTGTTTACCATCTGCAACCAGCAATTAGTGGTTCTTCGCTTCGGTGGTAGACGTACATTTATCTGTGACCAACGATTCATCTCCTACTCTCAAAACTCGGCTAAATTTTGTTTGCAGGAACTTTGGACCACGATATTGGGGCCCGCACAAACTTCTCTTCCGTCAGAGTTGACAATAGAGTTTTCATCTTAGGTTCTTTATAATGGAAGTTTACTGGTGCAAAATGAAATGGCAAGACGAGAATTACCAATGGCTCAATGGAAAATTTTGATATTTACACTAGATACAACGGATTTCCATCTGATTGCAATAATTGCTATGGGTCTGTTCGAGAAGATGGGGTGTATTTTTTGAATGAACACAATGAGTATAAGCAGGTGTATGCACGACAATCAGGAGAGTTTTAAGCTAGAAAATCAAAATTATTGTATTGTTTTCAATTGATGAATAAACAAAAGGGCATTGGGTTAATTCTCTCTATATAAATAAAATAGAATAAGGTACATGTTTCTGGTTCTATTTAACTCCATTTTAGTTTATCCTAATGAATAAAGGTAATGTCCCACTTTATAGGGTTAGGGGATGATCAATGGAATACACACAAATTAATTGTGTCAATCTATTTTGAACCATAAAAAGGAAGTCGAATTGAATGTACTCCCTGTATGCTATATAATGCACATATAATTTTCATACAAAAGGAGGGGTGTTAATGATGGGTGTCTTACGTATAATCTTTAATCGACTCAAGATTTTGTCTTTTGTTGAATTGAATTTCTATATACTACTACCAAACCTTTTTAATATCGTACACTTGAACTGGGGTTTCTTTCCCCCAGATCCCCTTCGTGTAACCCACACCTTTCTCTATCATCTTTACCTTTAGAGAGTGATCCCAAATCTTCCAATTTGCTTGTTCACGGTTTTTATTTGTGTTTTTATTTGCAAGTCTCGAGTGAAGTGCATCTATTCCTTTCTTCCATCATCATTTTCTCTTCTTAATTACGTCGTCTACCTCCCATCAATCTAACATCAAAACCCACAGCTCATTAAATTGAGCAATCAATCCTCACTCCCACATAATCCAACATGCAATCTCGCTAGGAAAATATGTTTATACCATCCCCTTGCATCACCACATCACACCCACAACCATACACAAACCATATCTATTTCCACTTCTGGTAAGTTCCTTTGTCTGTAGCAGACTCACTACTGCTACTACTCACTTCTCATAGATACTTTCGACCAACAAACGTCCCACAATCCAAGTTACCCATTACTCACTGCATCGACTCAACACCTGTCTTTGAACCCCCTCCCCCCAACTTCAATTTTGTCATTTTCAACTGTTTGATAATTTCCCAACTCCCTCCCCGCACATGCAACATCCTCTACTATACCTAATGAACTTCCTCTTCCTCATCAGGAACAACCTTCACACGTTGCTGACCTAATCCAGAACCTTGAAATGCAACTTGCTCAGAACTTTTCTATCCCTGCGCCTAAGTTTGAATCACGCTTTGATCTTGATAGTGATGTTAGAGATCTTCAAGTTGTGGATAAATACTTTCATCCCAAAAAACTATGAAGAGGTATTTGCTCACAGAATGGCAAGTCAATGGGAGTTCTCAAATCCTTTTCATGTAAAATAACTGGACCGCTATCATGATCCAACCGACACATAATACCACCTACAGTTCACCATGGAGGAAGATAAGGAGAAGATGTTAAACTCATGCCTTTAGGGGCTGCTCGGCTAACTAGTGTCAGTCAAGGTTGAGCAATACACATCCATCAATTTCTTTAAAATTCCATGCTGGATCTGCTTCCATGAGTTTCCTGTTAAATAAATCACAAAGAAAGATGTTTAATCGTTGGTTGCATGCATTGGACAACTTATAGAAATCAATCAAGTTCTGGAAGATCTTACACTACCCTATATCCGATTCAAGTATGGTTAGATGCCTCTAAACCATTTCCCTATTCGATGACAACCAATTTTGGTATTCAAGGTGGGAGAATGTTTACTTTGAAATTTTGAAACTTCTATTTTTGTTGTGGCTACCTTGGACACACTTTTAGTTGTGTTTACCCTCTATACTCCAGTGCCAGTGCATCTCCCAATAAAACAAACCCAGCTCTTGGAGAATAATTTATTGATCTTTCATTCAAAAGAACAACACACGGCAAATGTCAGAAGGATCCTCGTATCGACTATTTGTCGCCCTTTAGCCAACATTAGCAACTTCGATTCACCCAGCAACCCATTGCAAGTCTTGCATGTCGGCGATCTCGTGGCTATGTTAGTGAGAGAAATTCATTGACGACGTCGACAGTCACATTAAAAACGGTAATGGCATTACCAGATGCTTTCACACCTGTCACAATGGCGATTATAACACCCATTTGAACGACGGTTTTAACGTAAGTTTCAATGGCGAGTAAAATTCTTGTTTCAAATGCGGTTATAATGCCATTTATAATAGAGTTTAGCACGTCATCATTGGTTCCAGTTATTAATGTCATCAACAACATATCAACGCCATTCATCTTGGGGATATGGACACTTACCTAACAACTACGTACCTCCATGGTTGTAACGACCCGATCCGCACAGTAAGATATTGTCCGCTTTGGGCCCAACCGGCCCGCACGGCTTTAAAAGGCCTCTTACTATGGGGATGCAACCTCGCACATATATAGCACATCACCATCCCGCACCCAGGCGATGTGGGACTATGATTCCCCTTGTAGCTCGTCCAACCTCTCCGGGCCTATTGGGCCTCCAACCCTCACCCTCACCTCAGGTCCGCCCACTTAGGGTCTCACAATCCACCCCCCTTAAGGCCCAACGTCCTCGTTGGCCACACAGGCACAACGTCCACGTTGCCCGAGGGCCCACCTCCACGTGGCACACTTCCGGCTGGGTCAGGCTCTGATACCATTCTGTAACGACCCGATCCGCACAGTAAGATATTGTCCGCTTTGGGCCCAACCGGCCCGCACGGCTTTAAAAGGCCTCTTACTATGGGGATGGAACCTCGCACATATATAGCACATCACCATCCCGCACCCAGGCGATGTGGGACTATGATTCCCCTTGTAGCTCGTCCAACCTCTCCGGGCCTATTGGGCCTGTTGGGCCTCCAACCCTCACCCTCACCTCAGGTCCACCCACTTAGGGTCTCACAATGGTCCTCTTCAATCAATGTATGCAAATCACCCCCTCTCATACAATCAATAATACACATCACAACAACTGCATGCCCTCCCATCCATGGTGTCACTTCCATCTGCTGCTAACAATCCATTTCCAATGCTTAACCATACTCCAATCTCACCCTTTCCCCATCTCCTTTATCTTCAAATTTCCTAATTGATCACGCCTAGGAGAAACCCAATATGCTTCTAGAAGCTTTTACCCATCACCAGGTACAATGGCCACTCACTCCCAATCTCGACCAATTAATCAAGTCCCTTCATCCCACTTTCAATCACCTCCCCACTTCATCAAATCCTGAAATCAACCCTTACTTGCCAATGCTACCATCCCCTACCTATTTCCCACCAACAAGCTCTCACCCCATACAGTCAGCATATATAGCTGAGGTCTCAGTTTCAACTGGTAATTCATCTCAATTTGAACAGGAAGTCCTCCATCCACATCAGTCAAAAGATAACACAAACCATGCGACCACTCTGCTAGCATCAACACTCGACCTTTCTCCCCTCTGTGTAGTGAGAAAAGAGACAACTCAATGCCAAACTTAATAGACGAACCCTCCCACTATGATAAGCAAGTTCACAAGGACACTCATTCTCGATCAAATATCCCATCAGCTATGGTGCACATGAACCTTCAATCAATGGTTATATCTCCTACTAAGAGACCACGAATTATTGTGTTGGAGATAAACAGGGACATAAACAAATATGCATAGCCAATTCGATTACAGAAACGCAAACTTGATCAGCTGCTGTCAGCTACTGTCAATGGCCATGTAAAGAAAAGATCAATTCCTGTTTTGAACTCAGAGTACAACCAGCGCACTTCAATCTTGTCTATCATGGTTGAAGGAAATAACACCCCTACTTGGACTCTATCTTCTTCCTGCCAAGCAAACGTGCGCAATATTGGAAAGAATTTGCACTGGCCCAATGAGTTGCACCCCCACAGTGGTATAGCATTTGATGCCCACTCTATCAATTCCAATGAATCATTGTTCCCTTCCACCCCAGAATCCTCTCCACCTACTGAAGCCTTGGCGACTGCCAGTGAAGGGTCGCCAAAGTATTTATGATCCTCTCTTAAAATGCAAGGGGTCTAGGGTTTCCCTCCGCGTTCCGAAATCTAAAAGCCCTCTCTCACAAATCCAAACTTGGTCCACTTTCTCTCTGAAACCAAGGCCTCTTCTACTAAGACGAACCACACTCGCTGGAGACTTGGCTTCAAACACGGAGTCTTTGTACCTTTAACTTGACAATCTGGAGGTCTTGTTTTCTTCAATAAAGAAGATATTCATCTAACTATTATTCTTGTTGCAAGCATTACTTTAATTATACTATTGATAATTACCTTGTTCATACTACCTTGTCTGCTATTTTTGTGTACGAGGAGCCCAACTTCTCTCTTAGGGGGTCAATTCTGGCAAAGTCTGACAAATTTATGTGATAACCACTCTTTGCCCAGATTTATCATTGGTGATCTAAATTCTATTCTTCTGTGTATAAACTAGGGGGCAATACACCTAGAAAATCAAATCTTAAGCATCTGCGCACCTTCATTGATAAACATGATTTGATGGATTTCTCGTTCAATGGCTCACAATTTACCTGGAACAATAAAAGGAAAGATAAGAATGGGGTTAAAACTAAACTGGATCGTATCCTAATGGCTACTGATTGGATAGATTGGTTCTCCTCGGATATTGCTCACACAATTCACACTTCAACCTTAGACCACAGAGCCCTATCTCTCCAACTTGTCTCTAAAATCAGTCAAGGTCCCAAACCTTTTAAGTTTTTCTACATGTCGGCGCGGGACCCCTATCATAAACTCATCACTTCCTCTTGGAGTCCCCATTACCACCATCTCCCTTATCAGAATTTCCATCTCAAGATAATAAAAAATTTGAACTATACACAACAATGTATTTGCTTTGGATAACCTTCAAAAGATAATGCCATCGCCACATCCATCCTCGAAGAACAACTTTCTGAACTTTATTTGGGAGAAGAACTTTTCTGGCGCAACAAATCAGGTTACTCTTGGTTTCTCGATGGAGACAAGAACACAAAATTCTTTCACCTCGCTTTCTTGCTTCACCGAAAGAGGAACCTGATTTTGCACATCAAAGATGATTATAATGAGTGGCACTCTAGACAGGATTCAGTAGGTCAAGTTCTCAGTAACAAGTGTTCTAAAAAAAGTTTGGCGGGCGGCGGGCGGCGAGCAAGTGCCTAGCGCCCAGGGGCCTAGGTGGTTATAGATTTTGTATTATAACTTTAATAATTTACAAAAGTTAAGCATAATACCTTATCAATTAATCCAATTTAATGCCAAGATACATATGCAAAATTTAAAAATATGAAAAATTAACAATCATGAACAAAATTTATTAAAACTCAAATGATTGAAGTTGGTCATGATGGGTACTTTATACAAAATTGAATTTGTGGACAAATATCCAAACCTACTCTTTATTTTTCTTCAAATTGCATGAATAACCTCAGTCATGTTTGATAAAATCTACATTACTAAAATTGGTACCGGCAGATCTTTGAGAATTCTATTAAGTAATCATCATTTGCTACATTCAGACATATACTGAATAAAAAATAATTAAATTGTTTATTTCCAAAAAAGGGGAAAGAAAAATAAAATAAAAACACAATCAGCCTTATTAAAAAAAAAAAAATCGCCCATGCCCCACCTAGACTGCCCAGACCGCCCACCCATTAATCTGGCGTTTCTGTAACGCCTAGCGCCCAGGCGCCACCTAGGCCATTTTTTAGAACATTATCAGTCTTCCAATCCTCCTGTCACGACCCGATCCACAGAGTACTATATTGTCTGCTTTGGGCCCAAGGCCCGCACGGCTTTAAAACGCGTAGTATCAGAGTGGCACAGTGGCGCTCGTGGTATTATACTATCCCCTATGGGATCCACGGGCCTGTTGGGATCCAACCCTCACCCTCCCCCTCACGGTTTTAAACGCGTAGTACTTTGTAGATCCAACCTCGTACATATATAGCACATCACCATCCCGCACCCAGGCGATGTGAGACTGTGATTTCCCCTTGGTAGCTCGCCCAACCTCTCTTGGGATCCACGGGCCTATTGGGCTTCTCTCTCACCCTCCCCCTCCGGTTCGCCCACACAAGGGTATCACACCTCCAATCCCACTCCCTGCCCTGAGATTTTATCTCTTTTTTAGCCATCAATTTCTGATGAAGACAATGTCACTCTTCTTACCATCCCGGGTGACAATGAAATCCACTCCATAAAGCTCCTGGGGCCGATGGATTTCATGCATTTTTTCCAATACAACTAGGATATTGTGAAGCATGATGTGATCGAAGTGGTTAAAAACTTTTTTTTACCACCAGACGACTGGACCCCAAACTCAATGAAATGATCATTGCCTTAATCCCTAAAATCTCTAACCCTAAACAACTCCTGATAAATTAAGACCCATTGGTCTTTGCAATGTGACCTACGAGGTTATCTCCAAACTTATAGTCAATCGGATAAAACCTTTGTTGGATAACATTATCTCCCCCAATCAAGTTGTTTTTCTCAAAGGGCGTTCTATTGCGAACAATGTCAGTATAGCATATGAAACTCAAATGAAAGATAGCCGCAAAAAGAAGTAGGGATGGATGGTTATTAGAATTGTATGGCCAAAGCTTATGATATGTTAGAATGGTCATTTTTGCTTGACATCTTCAAACAATTAGGATTTGCTAGGAGATGGATCCAGATGATTAAACAATGCATTTCCATATCTTCCCTACAAGTCTTACTTAATGGGTTTCCACTCCCAGCCATCAAACCAACTAGATGTACTAGACAAGGGGACCCACTATCCCCATATCTTTTTATTATTATGGTTGTGGCTCTTTTCCATCTACTTTCTCAAGCAGAACATGACGACCTTATCCAAGAGAAAAAAATTAAAAGGCATTCTCCCTTCATCAGTCATCTGTTGTATGTTGATGATCTTATTTTTTTTTTGTTACGCCTCATTAGCCGAAGCCCCTACAGTCAAAAACATACTCCAACAATACTGCTTAGCCTCTATTCAAGGGGTAAATTATGATAAATCTTCGGTCTTCTATAGTTCTAATGTTCATGCGAGACACTCTAAAACAATCAATAGAATCTTAGGATCAAAACTGTATAACCCAAGGACAAATATCTCGGGTCTCCTCTATTATTGTCAAAGAAAAAATCTAATGACTTCCTGTTTTTGATTGATAAGGTCAACAATAAACTCTCGAGCTAAAAATCCAAAATCCTCTCCCAGGCTGGTAGAATAGTTATGATAAAGGTTCTAGCTTTCAAAAGCACTTGCAATTGCCACTTTTGCTTGGAGAGAAAATCTCATTGCACTCTCTAAAATGAAAAAATAGGGTCATCTGGCAGATTCTTTCTAGTAATCAAATTGATTTTTAGAAGGATTGTTGGGTCAAACCTAGCTTCATCCTTGTAGAATGTATGCGTATACCTCTGACACCTCACTTACCCCAATCTATTCATGAGTTGTGGAATACTTCATCTCCTCATGAAATACAGTGGAATATGGGACTGATCAAATCCATCTTCCCTTACCCTGTGGTCAGGGACATTATGGATATTTCAGTCAGGCCCTCGGATTGTCCTGATAAACTAGTATGGATGTTTGACAAGAAAGTAACATTTTCAGTTAAAAGTGTCACTCGGGCGTTCACTAGTGATCAACTTGAAAGTTCCACCTTCCATCCTCCTCCCCCCACTCTTCTTGCTAAACAACTTCAAGATTTGTGGAGAATCAAAACACCTCCTTGAGCATTGTTTCTGCTTTGGAAAATCAGTCAAAATATAATCCCTTCACTAGCAAACCTGGTTAGGCTACACACGCCTATTGATGAAAGATGTATCTTCTGCCAGAACGACATAGAAGATGCTACCCACCTTTTCTTCCTCTGCCCCGTTATTAACTGACGGTGGTAGCTCTCCCTTATTCCCATTGACTGGCTGAATGAGAATTTTAGCAAACCCTCCATCTATTTCATTTTCACATCTATGTGGGACACAACTAAAACACATCCAGGTACAAAAGATGAGATGCTATTTCAAATCACTGCGGTGATCCAAACAATTTGGCAAATTTTTAACAACTACATTTTTCACAAAAATCAAATTTTGTCCACAATTGTTTCTAACTTCTTTTCACCAAATTTGGTCTAACTGACACAAAAATGGTTTACCACTAGAATCTTTAGGTTTCGAGCCCGGGAATTCCAACATTGTGATCCATTCTTTACACCAAATTTGGGCAACAACCAAAACATACACACAAACAACCCTCCACTCCGCTGGTTGTTCCCAGTTCTGCAATAGGTCCCCCCATTAAGGCAATGGAAGCCAGATTAAGAGGTGATCCACGCCCAACTCCATTCAGTTAAGCATCACAGGCTGACCTCTGGATCAACCTGGCAACAACCACTCTCCCCTGATATGCCCCCAGACTTTGTGATTGTTACTTATGATGATAGTTTCTTTGATTCGTCTAAATAGGTAGAAATGGACTTTTTTGTGGTAGGCATGCATGGTAATATTTTGGCTCAAGCTGCATTCCCGATTTCAGGAAAGATGCTTAACAACACTATGTCGAAATGTCATGCAATGGAGGCGGCCCTGCTTTTGACCCTGACTCAACAATGGCACACAGGATTGCTTTAGGGAGACTCGGGTACACTCTATACTATTTTGCAAGAAGACATTTTTTAGCTTAATATTGCCATGGTTTGGGTGTGACGACTTCTTATTGGTAATATTAGGTGACTTTTAAATTTGCACAAAACTTGAAAATGTAAGTTTACATGAGGTTCGTAATTTAGCTCCTATAGTTATTAATTTAAGTATATCGCAGGCTTTTAACAAAAAAACACAAAAGGAAAAAAAAAAACTCATAACGGAGTCAAAATCTACATAAGACTGAACAAATCAAAATTAAACCCGACAAGCCCAACCCGACTTTTGTTCGGTTTAGGGCTGGGCCAAACTTGGCTTGAGTTGATGTACAACCCAAATCCCAATCATGATGCTTAATTGTTTTTTTTTTTTTTTTCTGTAAGTACTTTTTAATATTTTTTTAAGTACTTTTTTATTTTATTTTTTTATCTTCCCACTATTCATTTCTTATTATCCCAAACTTGAAGTTTCTAGGTATAACCAAGGAATGTGATTTCTCCAAAATTTCACGAAATATTTCATTTTTTAGTTATCGAATTTTTTTTGAAATCCGAAATATTTATTTCTTTCATCTGACCAATCTAAATTTTCATATATTTTAACCCGTTATAACCTTAGTTTAGCAATAAAATTTTGTTTATATAAGTGATTCTTATGCAATATGTAATTTGTATGACATTATGAATTTTGTTGGACTTTATATATGGTACATTAGAGTTTAAAATGCTTAAATTATATTGATAACTTCAAAATTACAACCAAATTTTTTTTATGTTTTTTCTATATACAACAAAATTTTCGTTTTTTAAAATTATGAAAAGAAAATTTTCATTTTTCGAGGAAAGGCCTCGTATAGGGGGTAAAGTGAAGAAGTTTCTTTTTTCATAAAAGTACAAAAATCGGCGACCAAAAATTACATTTTTTTTTAGGGTTATTTAGAAAAATTATTGAGTTTTTCGTAAATTTTGGTTGCGCTTATGTTGAATGATACAGAGTTTGCTTTCCGCTCAAACCTCGGGCCGAAATTTATAACTTTATGAAACTAAGAAACGTTAATGGAGTGGATAATGCATAAACCATGAGTATGATCATGAACTCAATGGGATAATGATAAATTTTATGAATATTTTGTTCTCCACAAAGTGGATTCACACGCACACATACCCTCGCCAAATCTAAGTATACATTACTTCCTAATTATGATCTTTTGATAAACATATAATCACATGTGGTGGGGGCATATATCCTCCTCCCAACCAAGTACAATCATACAAACAACAAATCCTCGTTCCTTCCCCATTCATGGCCAACCCACCCCATCTTCCATTTTTTTTTCAACTTTGTATATATCAGATGGTGATGGTGGCATGCATCATCCCATGTGAAGACATGTAACACTCACTATTCACTAATCCAAATGGATTCTCTAAAGTAAGTGTACCTTATTAACACCATAAAATATTACTAAAATACACCTTCTTCTTTGCTACCTCTCCTCTCTTCAATAATGAAGTGAATAAGTTGTGTAGTCTCTCCTTCCCAATGAAGCTCCCCTTTCACATGGTCTCCATCTTCTCTTCTCACTCTCTCCATAGTGTTTTAGGTGATTTTTTTTTTTTCTTTTAAAATGGTGAGGGCGCATGTGAGGAATGGCGGTTTAGTGGGCCCGTATAGCCCCACACAACATGATTGATAATGGGCTCAATCACTACAACAAACCCATTTGTTTATTTTAAATTATTTCTTTGTTGGGTGAAAGAAATGGGGAATGAATTAAAGTTCTTTCTTCATTTTGTTTTGGGTTTTGATGCACCATGTGGAACATGGAGAGATTCTCTTGTTTGCTCAATGCTCACCCATGTTTGGTTGGTTTTTTGTACCCTTTATCAACACAAAGCAATAGTTGATTTTACAGGTGAAATATGAACAATGAAATCAGAGAACCTCTTCATGTCCATTTTACTTCATGTTGTGCTGCATCCCTACTTATAGGGGTTCAATCGCCTTTTCAAGTCACACTGTCTGAGGTCGTCTAATCAGGCGGCTAAATTTTATTTTTAAATAAGCATAGGAGCGAAAATAGATATAGTTTCAAACATTTCTTAACAAGACTGAAAAAAATAGATGTCGAAATACTTATAATCTTGATTGATTGTTTAAAACCAAGTAATGTGGTATAACACAAGTCAGATATAACTGTCCAAACTCCAAACTATAACAACATTGGTTATGCTTAGAAGTTACTGTTGCATTAGTAGGACAAAAGTACACACCTAATTAATTAATTAATTATTTGCTCTTTACAACCTTCGATTCCACAACACTCTTTTTACTGCATGATAAAAGACTAAAAGCAGCTTAAATATTCAACCTCCTAACTAACTTAATTTACTCCAACCTTGTCTAAAAAGTAAAAAGCATGCATGTTTGCTACATCTCTTAATGCATATAGAGAACACGCACCATACCCCATCAAATATATATTCTAATCCAATCAACCCCCATCTCTAAATCTGATTGATACATGAAATGGGGTTCGAGGTACAAGATGAACGATGCATCGAAAGATTTAAGTTAAAAGGTGTTACATTGAAAGATTCGATGAATTATTTAACAACTTACAACGGATTTTTACAGACCAAAAGGATAGAATAAAATAGAGATGGATTTTGTATATGGGTTGACTCTGATGATTATGGAACAAGTAGAAATGTAACCAGTCACTTAAAACACATTCTTCCCATGTTCCGTGTTGGAGAGATTTTCAATAAGTCCAAAGGTTTCCAGTCATTAACAGCTGTTGGAGAACCCGAAACCCCACGAGCTTGCGCGAAAGAAATCATTTTTTTTTTCTCTTTATACACTATTAATCCATCTACTACTCTTATAATCAGTCTCTCATTTAGACAATTAGACCCTACTGACTACCTCATCAGAGCCAAAAAAAAAAAAAAAAAAATGTACATGTAAGAGACGGAACAGTTTTTCAAAATGAAGAGACAATTTTTCTTCTTCTTCTTCTGTTTCTCTCTTGTTATTGCTGAGGAGGCAACATCCATTGTCCCTAAAGATGAGGTATCCAGTTTGTTATCGATTAAAGCAGAGCTTATTGATCCTATGAATCACCTCAAGGATTGGAAATTACCTGCTGATGGGGTGGGGAGAGGTGGTGCATTGCTCCATTGCAACTGGACTGGAATCCAGTGCAATTCACATGGTGTAGTACGGAGGTTTGATATCTCCAATATGAATCTCAGTGGCAGAATATCGGAAAATATCCAACACCTTCAGAGTCTCACTGATCTTAACATTTGCTGCAATGCCTTCACTGCATTGTTGCCGAAAGCAATATCTAAACTCACCCTTTTGAAGAACTTTGATGCTAGTTTGAATTACTTTGAAGGTAGCTTTGTTACTGGTCTTGGAAGGATGGGGGGGCTCACAAGTGTCAATGCTTCAAGCAACAATTTCTCCGGTCTTCTCCCTGAAGACCTGGGAAATGCTACATCACTTGTGAACCTGGACTTACGAGGAAACTTCTTTGAGGGTACGATTCCTACAAGCTACAAGAACTTGGCCAACTTGAAGTTTCTTGGTCTTTCAGGAAACAATCTCACAAGTCATATACCGCGGGAGTTGGGGCAGCTTTCATCTTTGGAGAGTATTATTATGGGGTATAATGAGTTTGAAGGTGGAATTCCAGCGGAGTTTGGCAATCTCAGCAATCTTCGGTATTTCGATGTTTCTGTTGGCAGTCTTGGAGGCCAAATTCCAGCTGAACTGGGGAGACTGAAGAAGTTGAGTACTGCTTTCTTCTACCAGAACGATTTCAGTGGAAAAATTCCTCCTGAAATCGGCAACATCACGTCATTAACTCTATTGGATCTTTCTGATAACCTGTTATCAGGGGAGATTCCGGGCGAGCTCGCGAATTTGAAGAACTTGCAGCTCTTGAATCTGATGTGTAACAAGTTGACAGGTCAGGTTCCACTTGGGCTAGGTGAATTGGCTCAGTTACAGGTGGTTGAGCTATGGAACAATTCGCTGTCAGGTCCTCTGCCTCCGAAACTTGGCCAGGATTCGCCTTTGCAATGGTTAGATGTATCATCAAATTCATTCTCCGGTGAAATTCCAGCTGGTTTGTGTAATGGTGGGAACTTCACTAAACTCATCTTATTCAACAATGCCTTCTCAGGTACCATCCCATTCAACCTCTCAACATGTTTCTCATTAGTCCGTGTTCGTGCACAAAACAATCTCATCTTTGGAACAATTCCAACTGGATTTGGGAAACTTCCAAAGTTACAACGGTTGGAGCTCGCAAACAACAATCTCACAGGTGAAATACCTGCAGATATCTCCTCATCAATGTCCCTCGCTTTCATTGACTTCTCTAGAAACCATCTCCAATCATCCCTATCTTCAACCATTTTCTCAATGCCAAATCTCCAAATCTTTCTAATTTCTCACAATGAACTAGAAGGCGATATCCCTGATCAGTTTCAAGACTTCCCATCACTTGCACTGATAGATCTATCCAGCAACAGTCTCTCCGGAACTATCCCTGAAACCATCGCTTCGTGTCAGAAGTTAGTGACATTGAACCTTCGAAGCAACCAGCTCACAGGAGAAATCCCAACAGCCATCGCATTGATGCCCACATTAGCCATTCTTGACCTTTCCAATAACTCACTCACTGGTCATATACCAGAGAACTTTGGTTCTTCGCCAGCTTTAGAAACACTAAATGTTTCATACAACCAGCTTGAAGGTCCAATCCCCTCAAACGGTATGCTAAAGGCGATGAATCCCGACAATGTCATAGGAAATCCAGGTCTTTGTGGAAGTGTACTCACTCCTTGTAATTCTCTAAGATCTAAAGCAGCACCACCGAGAGAAACAAGTGCACATATCAAACACATTGTTGCAGGTTGGATGGCAGGAATCTCTGCTGTTTTAGTAATTGTCCTTGCAGTTTTCACAGGGAGACGATTGTACAGAAGATGGTATTTTGGTGGTGGTTGCTTTGAACATCGCTTAAGTGGAGAGTGGCCTTGGAGGTTGATGGCATTCCAAAGACTTAATTTCACTAGCAATGACATCCTAGCCTGTATAAAAGAATCGAATATTATCGGCATGGGAGGAACTGGAGTTGTTTACAAGGCAGAGATACACCACCCACACACTGTCGTGGCTGTCAAGAAACTATGGAGTACAACAGCCGACGACGTTGAGACTGGAAGTCAGGATGACCTTGTGGGAGAGGTGAATCTACTAGGCAGGCTTAGGCACCGAAACATTGTAAGGTTATTGGGTTATCTTCATAATGACTCCAATGTAATGGTGGTGTACGAGTATATGCATAATGGAAGCCTTTGGGATGTATTACATGGGAAAGCGTCTGCAAGGTTGTTAGTTGATTGGGTGTCGCGGTATAACGTTGCAGTGGGGATAGCTCAGGGGCTGGCCTATCTCCACCATGACTGCCACCCACCAGTCATCCACAGAGACGTCAAGTCAAAGAACATTCTCCTTGATTTGGATCTCGAGGTGAAGATTGCAGACTTTGGGCTAGCAAGGATGATGGTGAGGAAGAACGAGACCGTATCAATGGTTGCCGGATCTTACGGATACATTGCCCCAGGTAATTAATTCAACCAATTATTTCACACATACTTTCTACTGATAATAACAATGTCTATCAGTTCTGATTTTATGTGGAACTTTTGCATTGCAGAATATGGATACACACTTAAGGTAGATGAAAAGAGTGATATATACAGTTACGGTGTGGTACTTATGGAGCTTCTTACTGGGAAACAACCACTAGATGACCCAGAATTCGGAGAATCCATTGACATTGTCGAATGGATTCGTGAGAAGATCAGAACCAACAAACCCTTAGAAGAAGCATTGGATCCAAGTCTAGGTGGTGGTAAACATGTACAAGAAGAAATGCTATTAGGCCTTCAGATTGCACTTCTCTGTACTGCGAAACTCCCTATGGACAGACCCTCCATGCGAGACATTATAACAATGCTCGGTGAAGCAAAACCACGAAGGAAAAGCAGTAGCAACAATAACAACAACAACAACAACAATAGCAACAAAGACAGGCCAATCTTTAGCACCTCCCCTGTAACAGGCCTTCTGTAGGAGCATATTGAAAACACGCTCCTCGGGCTGATTTTGTTCATTCTTCTTTTGTCGTGTAAAATTGCTCAATGTTAAAATTTGTTTTTATTGTTCAATTTGGTGATGTATCAATGGGTATAATGGAATTATTACATTCTTTCAGCTGTTGGCATTTCATGATAGTCGTTAAAAGTTCATAATGTGCCTCAAAGTTCTGATGCTAGAATTGGAATGGAGTTATTCAGCTACCGAAATCCAGTGTGAATGAATGATTGATTTTGAAGACTTTTCATGTGCATGCTTGGAAACCTGAAGTTTGGATGCTAAATGGGAGTAGTGGGAGGGTGAGGCATATAGAGAGGGCAATATCATATAACATTGTGATCTGAAATGTTCAACAGTTAGAGAGATAATGTGCAGAGGTCTGGACTTTGTTTGGGTACTACAAACTAGGTTACATTCCCATTAATGAGTTTGTTCATGGCCTTTTGTTTTGATATGCTGTTTCACTTGTTTTTGGCTTCCAAATCCTTGAATTTTTATGCACAAGTTAAAACAAGATCAAGCAACACCTTACTATGTGATGGGGTCTGAGACTAAAGTCCGCAACTCCAGTTTGATGTGTTAACTGATTTAACAATAAATGTCCAAGAGCTTTTAGAGTAAATGGTAATTTAAAATAAGAATCTGAATGGTGAAATCAGATGCATACAAAATGGCTAGTGCGGAGTATCGACCCAAGCAAGGCAACACATAAAACATATAGAGCTTTTCACAATGTGAAAAACATATAGTTTAAGTACAAATGAAATTTTGAGTTAACATAGAACACTTGTAAAAATGGTATTGAAATCAAATTCATAGACCTTCACCTACCAACCCTACATAAGTGGTTCTACTGAACTGGTAAAACCATGAAAGTTTCTTGCAAGTCAACTATCATACTCATAGGCCTTTACTTAAAGCCCTTAAAGAAAAAGAAACCATTTAAATCCAGCTCATGGGCTTGGATTTAAGTCATGGTAAAGCTCAATTTCACCACAAGTTTCTTCCAGGAAAAGGAAAAACACAGAAGACAATGTTCACCTCACAAACTAAACTGGGGCAGAGCAGAGAATGAAAACCAGGCAACTTCTTTCAATCATTCTTAAAGAGAAAATTGAGTTCACTCATGTTGCAGCAAACCCAAAACCTGGCAAACAAACAAAAACCATATTTACAGTATAAGAAAGATGGATTTGGATGAGTATGTGTTACAGTACTACATTTTGCTTACGACAAAAAAGGAGAAAGGACGTAATTCCCAGAGGATGGGGAAAACCAGCAAAAAGGGTAAGCAACTTGTATCAGTACGTATGTTTACTTCGCAAAATGATTTTAGTCTCTCTCTCCTCCTTGTGTGTTCTTTTATCCAGCTGTAGTATTCTTCATCATATTTCAGTGTATATCAAGATAGGTAGATGACGAAAC
Organism: Berberis vulgaris; assembly: GCA_963556465.1. Lineage (NCBI taxonomy): Eukaryota > Viridiplantae > Streptophyta > Magnoliopsida > Ranunculales > Berberidaceae > Berberis > Berberis vulgaris. The sequence continues at coordinate 53,478,383 of OY747136.1, read as the reverse complement.
CTAGGAGAGTCTGTTTCTTTGTCTAACACCATTCTGATGAAACCTTGGAGCTGCAGAAGAATAAAAATAACAGTTGGCATAAAAATATGACAAAAATTTATTACGGGAAACCTTAAGGTTGTTAAATATTACATACCGAGTCCATTAGCATCCGATGTCCTCATGATTCTGAGCCTCCTCACAGTGTTTAGAAACATCCTACATGCAAACAAGGCCCATAAACATCATAAGACATAATACAGTATAAGAAAAAAGATATAAATAAATAATACAGAAAATAAAGGGAACACAAAACAAATTGATGGACATCATTCACCTTGATAAAGCGTCAAATAAAAAGTAGTTGAATGGATATATTTCGCTAATAAAAAAACATAAAACGACAATACTAGAGCACAAGTTCCTCGTATACTAATTTTCTTTTGGTTTTGGTAGGTAGCTAGGATTCATCTGTTTTCAAGTTTTGATGGATAAGCTATATGAACGGCACACCCTAACCATGGTTTAAGAACCTAACGATAGTGGAGGCATCAGGTTTTTTTCCTGGAAATAAGAAGAGAATCTGTAACTTCCAGTCTGAAAACAAGAGTTTAGAATTGTATTCAGAGAAATACAAACTACATCCTAGTTAATAAGGTGCTACTGAGAAGCGTCTTGCAGAATGGGCAACCAGGCATAATCTCAATTAATTGAAAAATGTGGAGGCATCAGGTTTTTTAATTTTGTTTCATTTATATAAAGGTTTAGGGGTCCTTAAAACCCAGCTCAATTTTCAAAAAAAAAAATAAATAAATAAAAGGTTAAAAAAAAATTTTAATTTAAATAATTATAATAATAATAAATAAATAAAAATTAAATAAATTAAAAATTAAAAATTAAAAAATTACGTAAGGCCTGAGAATGAACTGCCAAATATAACTTTTGAGTTTATGATTAACCAAAAAAAAAAAATCTTTTTTCGCAAACAGAAAGAAAAATACACTAATTAATTATGCTGGGCATGTGGTCCTAAATGCCCTATATAGAAGATAAGCATATTTGTGAAGTGATATCTAATCAATGCTTACCTCCATGGAACATCACCAACAAGCATCCAATCTCCATCTTTATCTTCATAAGTGAGAACAAACTCAGATGATCCATCAAACAGTTTGGAGGCTTTTGTTCCTTCAGCAGTATGGTCTTTACTCTCAGTCAATCCTACCATATGCCAAAACCCAATCCCATATTAGTCCATGAGCATAGTGACTTTACAATAACTTTTGAGTGAATGAAGCAACAGTTAAAGAATACAAATTGCAGACTTATGTGACAAAGTCACCTTTGTATTTTATTTTATTTTATTTTTGTGTGCGTGTGTGATTTCAGGTGGGGCGGCTAGTAAAATACTGAAATGGCTCACTGTCGACTATAAGATACAAAAATTTGCATTAGACAATACAACGGGTATTATTCTAGGCTTCCTGTGTCAGCCTAATCACATTTTTTAATCAGTCAAACTAATTATATCACAATGAAACAAAACAAAAACATTGCACTCGTTTAAAAAGGGATCCAATGAGGTCTAAATGAAGATCAACAGACATTGTATGTATGAAATGATTTTAATGTTGCAAGCAAAAGTAAATGAATGAAGACTCACGAAGGGAATTGGTAGTCGAGTTCGAGGAGACGAACATGTCCTCCAATGTTTGTGAGAGGGACTCGTAGCTAGCATGAACACTTAGGTCCACCTTCCTTCCAATAGGTATGCCATCCATATTGGCCTTCACAAACAAAGATTTCCCAAGATGACCTTTCTCCTGGGCATTACCATTGATGCTGCTGTTTTTGTTGTTGTTGTCAATCTCCTTCTTCATGTTATCCTTATTTTTTCTGCTTTGAATGGCCTTGTTATCTCCTTCAATCGCTTGAACCTTGCTCTGATTGACCAAGCTATTAATCCTATAAGCCCTAATAGGAGGCCATCCCACAACCTGACTGCTGTCCAAAAAGCCAAACATACAGATGATAAGAAAGACAAGCAACTCCCATAGACAATAAAAGAAATAATGGATCTAACAGATTCAACTCAATCTCCAGAGAGAAAGAAATCAATAGGAAAAGATGAACATTTGGGATATTAAATTTTAACAAACAACACATCCAAGGAAACAAGAGCTCACTCCAACAACTAAACCAAAATTACCAAAACCCACTGGCAATAAATTCAAGAAAGAAAATGAGCACAAACTGTCTCTAACAAGTCCAGAAGAAATAAAATACACAGATGAGAAACTTGAGAAAATTACGAACGAAATAAAGCAAAAACACTAAGAACCACCCAAATTAGGGCAGTTAGAGATCGTTGGGAAGTTTTATCAACATACCTAAAATCAGGAAATAAGGACTCATTGAGATCATAGAATTGAAGGTGCCAACTCCTAGAGCATCCACTGTGGTTTTAAATTTTTTTAATTAACAAGTTGCTTGGTTAAATGCTTATGCAATTGTATCAAAATTGATTAGTCTGAAATAAAGTGATAACACTAATCAAATTTGAAATAGCCTCAAGACGCCACAGCCTTAACCATCCAACCAGGCTACCATTGGTGACTAAAGATTCTCTTAACAACTAAAAGGGGAATAAATAGCAACTGCTTAGTATGAGAAAATAAAAATAAATATATATATATATATATAAAGGTCAGCAAGTTCACTAAATCATAATTACAAAAGTTCACAAGAAAATTAGACCAACTGCAGAACAAATTCCTACAAGTACATAAAAAATCCCACTCGAGTAAGGGATAACAAAGAACCCCAAATGAGGAAATCAAAGCATAAATTATATAAAGAGAGCAAAATCACAAGGGCGGAACATGCTTACCTGACACCATGGGCAGAACCCCCTTCCTGAGTAATAGACTCAGCAGCTCTCTTAGTACCAGCAACAGGTGCAGGAGAAGGATTAATGGTAACTCTACCAGAAGACGATGAAGCTGAAGAGGTAGCAGACATAATTGAAGGGAAATCCTTAGCAGTCAAGATCCTACCATACTCCCCCCATGCACAGGGCTTAACCTTCACTCCACCACCTAGGCTGAGACCAAGACCCAAATCAAGCTCAGCCTCTCCTGCTGAGCAAGAAGAGACCTCAGATGATAAGCCCACAAAGTCTTGCTCCACCACCTCTGCCTTTGAGACTGTTGACAAGGACCCATTGGAGGAATCACCACCACCAGTGAACAAATCTAAACCAGTTTCCATGTTGAGGGAAGAAATGAGAGAAGGGAGAATTGAGAAAAGGGGGAGGTTTAAGGTATTGAAAAGGAAGGGGGAATTTGGGTGTGTAGGTATTGTCATGGTGATGGACAGACAACAAAGCATTAGAGTAAGGAAAAGGAAAGGATAGGTAGGTGCATGGTGGAGGAAGTGATGGTGGTAGGTCCCTTATGTTTGCTGCTGCACCCCCACCCCCATTTCTCATCATCCTATTCCTCAACTCTTGAGATGATATCAATCCCTAAAGCTTAACATAAAAATAAATAAATAAATAAATAAATAAAATTTCATAATTGTGACAAATAATGTGTTTTTTTAATCAAACCCTAATTCTAGACTGCTATATTTTATAGCCACTTTTTAAGTCAGTTTTTGGGTTTTTTTTTACACTTATAATTCTTTTATAGATAATGTTTGTAATTGTGTTTTAAAGAAAATGGATAAAAATGTAAAAAAAAAAAAAAAAAAAAAAAAAAAAAAAAACTCAAACCTGACAAAAAAATGGCTTCAAAACCTGACTATTTAGGTCATGGATTCAAACCCAGCTTACGACATCTTTATGGGTTCTGGGATCCTATAAAAACCCTACTTGTCTTTCAAAAAAAAAACTCAAAAAACTTGATTAGTCGATGATTCTCCAACTTGCATAGATACTATGGAAATACTTGTAGTTTATGGTATCTCAATTCCGAGGTTCAAACCCTGCCAAATGTATTTAATGATTTGTTAATTAAAAATTAATTAAGGAATATAGTTTGAATGATAATGGCAATACCACATAAGAATAAAGTTTTCTTTAGATAATTCAAGTTCCTGACACGACTAATGAAAAATCGATCATATTTTCAGTTTTTATTTTTTATTTATGTACACCACTTCAACTTTTATGTGATACCTAAATCTGGTAAGCAATAACAGCAGCTTAAAAGAAAGTATAGCAACTAAATAAATAAATGTGCAGGTTGAACTAGATTTTTTTCTAGTCACTAAACGAAAAATGGTGAAATCATGCTAAAACTTGCACGGACTATTTTTGGATTAATCCAATTCCACACTAGTGTGTGTACATTCGATGCCCGTGTCTATCCAGTTTTGTTTTACAATGAAGAAGGCATTAGAGGGAGGACTTTTTTAAAAGAAAAATTGATAACCACTGTACCAACGGATGCTCACTCACTTTTCGCGGATGCCCAACAATTTCTTATGCATGTTACTATTCATGTTTTTAGTTACATGCAAACTGTAATTGCAAATTTCATTATTTTACACAATACATTTTGCAAAAAATATTATTATAAAACAAAATTGTTAGAAAAGAAGAAGAATCTAATTATTTTTTAAAATTTTGTTTGAGAATATTTTCATATTTCAATGACTGAATGACTAACTTGTAATAACGAATCATTCAACGGAATTGAGTAATTATCTTTGAGGGCTATATGTCAAAACGAACATTTAAAAGTTATGTTCACACTTTGATTACTTAAAAAACCATGCTCACTTTGTTTATTTTTTTCGCTTTCATTTGGTCTTGATTAATATTGATGTTTTTTTTAACGGGAGGGCAATTTGAGAAATGCAAAAAGGCAACCAATACCAACGGACAACCTCCACTATTCATTTGAGGCTTCTTGCTTAAAATATATGTAGATGTAGATGTTTTTTCAAGTTCAACTCATCTGGAATTGTGGAAGGTCATGAGCCAAAAGTTTAGTTAATATATGTACATGCACAAGGCGTGTGCTACACAAAGATGTAGAAGTGCGTTTAAAAAAAATGGTGCCTCGCAAGTTCATTTGAAAATCTAACGTCTCAACCATTTTTATGTCATATTTAATATTTCAGAAAATTCCATACGAACTTAAAGATTTCTATGGTGCTCTAATGGGGTGGGAGTATAATTCACACAAAATGATGAACTTATTTTCATGTTTCTATATTAATTGGTAATTAAATTTTGTATAAAATCTTTGACTCCAAAGAATCCTAACTAAAAGGGATTTGGGAAAAAATATGTGAAAATATAAAAATAAATAAAAAATAATAATAATTTATTCGTTCATATTTTTCGTCTACTTTTTGCAGGGTTTATTTAAGATAAGGGTAGAACTAGGGCGTGCCAACCCAACTTGACTTAGTATGAAATTTCGTACTCATGGTCTACAAAGTTTGTAATTGGGCAATCCATTGGTTAAGAACATTAGACTAAATTTAGAAGGTCTTCGAGAAATTTTAGGGTGTGTTTGATTGCATGGAATCCTATATCATGGAAATTCATAAAGGGACCCATACATTATAGGCTAAATTGATGTATCACTCCACATCTACCATTTGATTTTGTGATCAATTGTGGGAATGAAAGTCCCATGAACATGAGAATCACATGCCTTGGGGAACCAAGGAGTGGGATTCTCATGTTCATTGGACTTTCATTCCCACCATTGATCACAAAATCAAATGGTGGTCAAATGGTGAATGTGGAGTGATATATCAATTTAGCCTAAAATGTAGGGGTCTCTCATGGATTTCTATGGCATAGAATTTCATGCAACTAAACACACCCTTAGTAACCTACCCAACTCGAATACATCAATATATCCCTGACATTTTAGGGGGGTGTATTGTATCTGGATTTTGTGGGCAATTTAATAAATTTCATGGATTCTGAAAATCCAAGTGTATTCAATTTGGATTTTAAAAAGTCCACAAAAGTCTAGGGGTATTCAATCAGAATTTTAAAAAGTCTTTCTGAAATCCACAAAGTCTAGGGGTATTCAATATGGATTTCAGAAAGTCCACAAAAGTTTTAGGGTATTCAAAATATCATTCATATTTATGGATTTGGAAAATCATGGATTCTCATGGACTTTGTAGTGTTAGGTATAAATAACAAAGTTCAATAGTTTGCCAACCTCCATATCAAAGATTTCAACGTGAAAAAAAGTCTCCCAAAGTTCTTCCTTGTGTCAGCCGTGAAGAGAAAATCGACGGATCTTGCAAAAGCGTATTTGATGAAGATACTAATTTTGTTGTGACTGACAACAACGCCATCATTAATTGACATTTTTCCTCAATAGAGAAGCCCTCTTTTTTCGATAAACAAGACAATATATTTCATTAGAAAGCCCTAAAAGAGTGAGAAACTCTTTCAATGACAGAGGAAAGGAGGATTACAATGTGAGGTTCACTACAAAGAGGCAATGCAGTTGCATACACAAGAAGAAAAGTTACAATTTCGTAATGCCGCAAGAAAGACTCCAATACCAAAGGATGATTTTGATTTATCTACCAAGCACGATTGGATGTGGGTGTTCTTTATTGTTTCTGTCATTCCACAGCATTCAAAGAGCTGCTATTGACACTCTCTCCCAAAACCAATGGACTATGGTGCAAGGAGTAGCCTGATTCCAGTTGTTAATCCAATCTATCAATGCATTAGAGGGAGGAACATTTGCTCTGTACTTATGAAGCAACATGTCCTAGATATCTTTAGCAAAAGAACATTGAAAGAATGAGTGATTGATGGCTTTTTCCTGCTGGTTGAATAGCTTACAAATGTTGTCTTTGTGGTTAGGCTATCTGTGTTAGGATCTTTTGCTTCATAATGAACCACATTATGAAGTTACCCCTTGGTGAAGCTGCTACTATGGCACGACTCTTTCAACAACTAAATTGTGTATCTCTCATCTGTTGTGAGAGTAGATTTTATGAACTCATGAAAAAAAAATCTATATCCAAAGAAAGGGGCCTACACACTAAAATTTTCCTTAGACGTTCTTAAATGCTTTACAGACTTTTTGTTTGAGGTGCATTTTCAATCAAATTTGTTACATCATAGAAGGAAATGTGTATTTCCTTGTAATAGTTTCAAAAATAACAAATTTCACCAATATTTACCACAAAAGCCAATGTGTTAAATTATCTCTTTACTCGAAACATGTTACGTCAAAGTTTGAATTATGTTTCTGTTTTTTTTTCCTCTCTCTGAAGGGCTGTTCCAAGAAAGTTTTGCCAAAGTTTTCAACAATATTTTCCATTTAGAGCTCTTTACCTGCATTTCTATCTTTGCTTTAGGACCTATAACATTTTATTTTGTTTCTTTGTCAGCTGGATGATTTCTTTTACTAAATAGTAGCAAATATGAAGACTGAAATGACCTAAAAAGCAACAAATGAAACAAATGAGCCAACCAAAAGTAAAAACAGTTATAGACATTGCTTTACAAAAGCAATAAATCAACATCTGTCAAACCATTCCACAATTCAATATGGGGTTTTGGTATGTGCAGGATTGCATAATTTTCTTCGACAAGAATGTCGTTCAGATGAATTTCCTCCTGAACCAGAAAATGATCCGGTAGAGAATGATGAAGATAATTTTGAATGGGATGATATTCAAACCCAAGAGCAGCAAAGAGAAAATGCTAATCAATGGAGAATGAATATTACTAATCAAATGTGGGCAACAGCTCAAGCAAACGTCAACGTTGCTAACAATGATAATGAAAAAAGTAACCATGATCATTTTGATCATGAAGGAGAAGAATGATCATAATACAATTTTTTATGGACGTTTACTTCTTATTTTAAAGATGCTAATTAACGACCTTTTCTTTTTCTAGTTTTTTTAGCACATGTATCTCTCACTTTTGTTAATTATATGCGGACGTTTTTTTGTTTCATTACTATTTACCAACTTCTTTTTTATCTTGCAAATAATTAGAAATCTGTAAAAGTCGTTCATACAAAGTCCGTGGATTTTCAGAAATCTCTAGAAAGTCTGTAGCAAAAGTCTATGGATTTAAGAAATCAGCAGAAGTTCGTGGACAATTTAAAGAGTCTGTGGACAATTTAAGAGTCTGTGGACTTTTCAAATTATTTATCAATTCCATAAGAATCCATATACAATACACTCCCCTTAATATAAATATTGTTTTGATGAAATGATGACAACTTAGGTTGTGAATACTAAACCCGACTAACGTTTAATCAAAAGTTAACTTGGGGTTTGAAGTAAAAACAAAGGCCCCAATACCCTAAATATTGAAGAGGTCCGTAAATTAACTTGAATAAATAATAATTTAAAATAATGAGAGAATGAATAGTAAAGGCAAAGTAAAATTGAAGTTATGAATGAATTAGAAATGCAATTGATTAGTTGGTAGGGAAAATGAATCAAGTGTGTCCCTTATCCTCCAGACCTGATCAATGAAAAATTTGATAAAATAGCATTAAATAATGCCATCTATCTAAATTGAATAACGTTTGTACCAACCAAAACAAAAATTGAATAACGTTTGTTTGCGTCTATTTTGAGGAAGCAATTAGAGCAAGGGTAGGCAAACGAAGCAAATCAAATCCCGTCAGCCACACTGCTTGCACGATAAATTCAAAATCTCTCACTCATTCTCAATTTATCGAGATACAATATGGGAGGAGCCAATAGGAGGATGTCGTTATCAAGAGACAACCCGACAAGCTTGAGCCATACATCACGTGGTGTGGGGGGCTCTTCTTCACCTTCCCATTTCCATTGGTGGGTAACTTTAACCCACTCTCTCGACAAGGTGCGCGACTTGGACGGGATACGTGGGTCCCATCTGGTCGGAGACAGCTATAGCAATTTCTGGGCCTTGGTTTTCCTTTTTGTTTTCTTTCACTCCCACGCATTCATTCTCTTTAATTCATCACCCTCTCTCTCTCTCTTCTCTTCGGCCTTTCCCTAAAAGTTCCTCCCTGGGGGCTATTTTGTTTCGAGTTTGAAAACCTAGAAAAATAAAATAAAAAAGGGCAGTGTCGTGCCGACTATTCAATTTGGATCAGTTAGTTTTCAGTAAAAATCAACAACCAAGCCAAATTATGTTGAGAAATGCTAGGAAACCATGTTTTGTAAACATGTTTTGTAACCATGATGACGTTTCATGATCTAGAAAGAATGATGAAATCCCCAAAGATTTTTTGTGTATCTCAAAATTGTAAAAAAACTCCTCTAACGATGCCACATCATCATGGTTGCAAAACATGTTTACAAAACATGGTTTCCTAGCCTCACTCAATTATGTTTACTTTGGAGTCACGAATGTAAACTATACCAAAGCTCATTTCGGTATACTCTAAAATAATGTATTTTGTAAATTAATATAGATGCATTAGTTTGCATTGCAATGCATTACTTTACAAGTGTTTGATAGTAATTAAAGAAAATTGATGCAAATCAGACAAGTGATTGTAGGTGGTTGTCATTATGAGAGTAGTTGTACTCGTGACATGGTTGTGGTGATCAAGGAATGTGATTTCTCGAAAAATGTCAAAATTTCACCAAATATTTCTTTTTTTCGAGTTACCGAAATTTCTTTCAAAATCGAAAATATTAATTTCTTTCGTTAAACCAATCTCAATTTTCTTATATTTTAACTCGTTTTAACTTCAATTTAGTATTAAAATTTTGTTGTATAAGTGATTCTTATGCAATATATTGTTTGTATGACATTATGAGTCTTATAGTACTTTTTATGTAGTATTTAAGAATTTAAAATACTTAAATTATATTAATAAATTCAAATTACAATCAATTTTTTTTCGTTTTTTTTATACACAACGAAATATTTCTTAAAATCAACTTATCGAAATTACCTCGAAAAACGAAATCACAATCCTTGGTGGTGATGGTGCTTGCGAATGTGAATGTGAGCAATGATGGTGGTGGTGGTGGTGGCATTGACGATAGTTGTTAAAATGGTGGTGGTTTAAGCTATGGTGTTTCGATGGATATAATGGTGGGTGTGATGGTGGTGGCAGGTGGTTGTGTTGGTGGTGGTGGTTGCGGTGGCTATGGTAGTTGCGGTGGTGGTGGTCATTATGGTATGCTAGTTGTGGTGGTGGTTATGGTGAGTATGCTATGGTATTGGTGATCATGGCGGTGATGGTGCTAATGGCGGTGGCGCCAGCGGCGATTATGATGGTAGTAGTAAAGGTCGTGTTGGTTGCGGTGATTATACTATGGTAATGGTGGTGGTAGAAGTGACTTTTGTGGTGCTATTAGTGGCGATTACGGTGATGGTGGCTATGGTGTTTATGGTAGTGGCAATGGCTGTGGTTGTGGTGGTTATGTTATGGTGGTCGTGGTGACGACTATAGTTGTGAAGGTGGTGGTTGAGGTTTTTTTGAATGAGTTGGGAGTAGAATACGAGTGAAAGGAGATGATGAGAGTTTGCAAAGTAATGCGGGGGAATTTATATCCTGCAAAGTTTTACATAATTTTATACTAGGAGATGCAGAGGTCTTGAATTCAATTTTCAATAACCATTTTTCGTAAAGTCAACCAATCACTCAAGTTTATGTAACATCTGTAAAAATTTGCATTATGCATTCTTTTACCATGTACCAAGCGAAGCCCAAATCGAAATGATAATGTACAAGTTAAACGTTGACTCTTCTCGGAATAATTAACATGTGCTTGGGGTGGTACTCTATCGGGGTTTTAGCTATGCTTAAGATGGTTATTCGTTGAAGCCATGATTTTTCTCATGACGGGACGGTTATCTGGATGTATGGGATTTGATGGGATCTGACTCTAGATGATTACTCAAATGGCTTCACACTAAGGATGTGTTTGGTTGTATGGAATCCTATGTCATGAGAATTCATAAGGGGTCATCTAAATCTAAGCTAATTTGAAGTTCATTCACCAATCCACTATTTAATTTTGTGATCAATAGTGAGAATGAAAGTCCTATGAACATGAGAATTATATACCTTAGGGGATTAAGGAGTTTGATTCTCATGTTCATGAGACTTATATTCTTACCATTGATCACAAAATTAAATGATTAATTAGTGAGTGAACCTCAAATTAGCTTAGATTTAAGTGGTCACCTCATGAATTTTCATGGTATAAGATTCCATGCAACCAAACACACTCTAATTTCAATAAGTTATAGTAGTAATATTGCAAAACGCTAAACGATAGGCATGCCCTATGGATGCTCTTATAATTAGAGTGCTAGTCTGTTTTATTTATGAAATATTAATCATTCGGTAAGGGGGGGGGGGGGGGGGGGGGGGGGGGAAATCCAAGTTATTTGTGGGATTATTGTTTATAGATATATACAGTATACTTTTAATAGTTTGATTAGCTTTAATTTACTTTAGAATAGTTTAACTTGTCCAGAAAGCTGCTTTATTTTCAATAATCTGGTTTCAACAGGACTTAAGAGGAAGACTTTTGAGAAAACTTGGTGTGATTAAAGAAAAAAGTTTGGAGAACTTGCATGACTAAAACAAAACAACTTCAATTATTTTGCTCATTAAAGTGAGACTATGTAGATTGTCACGGCCCACCCAACAGTATGACTTCTCCAATATACACATTATTCACGATGAATGGATAAATCTATCACTATATACAACAATACTATATATACTTTTTATCAAAATAAAAATAAAAAAAAGCAATACTATATATATATACATTGAGCAACCACCTAATTGCTACCCATAATATATATAACATTTTTGTTTGATGGTAACCTTAGAGCTTGAATTTAGATGGTTTGATAATGTACAATCCGTTCGTGCCATATCCTTATGGAGTAAACTTGCAATTGCAATCATTCAAAAGGTTTGAACGGTGAAGTTAACCAAATTTGGATTGAAACTGAAGAGCTTAGTCCCAATAAAAAAAAATGTAAGGGAGTAAGAAACCTTTTTCACAAAGTTAGATTAATTACTTTCTTAACGGGTGTTTACTAAAATTTGTGGGCTTACCATGCTCGCATTCTCTCTCATGATAGAAATTAGAAGCATAGGTAACCGTGGTTCCACATTCAGAGGATCAACTACAACAAGCGTTCATTCACCAACTCATGAATATCACACTTTCTTGTGTAGTTATGAATCAATAAAAATCAGATTAGTAATTGGTAAAAAGCTATTGCCATCCCACTGGTGTTGCATTTGCATTAAAAAAAAAAAAAAAAAAAAAAACTATACAGTTTAAACAAAGAGATCAAATCTTGGGGAGTCAAGTGTGCTATAATTACAGTAGATACGGGAGTGTTAAAGAGACTTTAGTTTTTCACGTTTCATGCCCTCTCTCTGCTTCATCTGCCTCAAAAAGACACTTCTTCTTTCTCTCTCTGAGCCTGAGGAAGTCAGTCCTTGCTGCCATATATATTTAAAGCAATGGAAGTCATGGAAGAACAAGTCTGACAGTGCCCATGCGATTGGAGATATTGCTCATCATGACTCTCTCTTCAAATATACTTGATATGCTACTACTCTCAATCTTCCTCATTTATATATGTACTTTTATGCATTTCAGCACCCCTGTCAACCTCTCTTTCTTTCGTTCAAAGTCAAGTCACTAGTCCTTGTCTCTTGCAAGCCTGACTTTTTAAGTTTCAGATTTTACCTTTGCCAAACGGCATCTCCAGTGGCAGACACTAAAAATGGTCCTTCATTCAAATTGGGTTCAGAAATTCTTAATGGCCTGGGTTGACTGACTGGGGGGGGGGGGGGGGGGGGGGGGGGGGGTGTTTGTGGTTTCACAGATACTATGCGCTGTCTTCAACCTTTTTTTTTAGTCACAATACCACAAAACTCCTGCTTCTGGGCATGCCCCATTTTTCAGGCAGCAATAGCTATACCCTAAAAATGAAAAATATAATATTAAAAAAAGGGACTAAATTTTTTTCTTTTTCTTTCCATAGTTTCAAATCATCATTTCAACTCAAACCATGAAGCTTAGCACTGCCATAGGGTTGGGAAGAAATTAATAAGGTGGGATGTGTTCCAAGAGTCCCGGTGTTTTCAAATAAAGTATCAAACTAAACCCACCTGTTTGAGCAATCTAAAACTAAATTGAGACAATTATCACAAATTTTGCTGTCATTAAAGAATTTGTTTAATAATTAATAGCTAGATTACGAAACTGTAGAATACAACTTGTCTTAACAACATTACCTAATCTGAACATACATAATTTTGGGTTCAAAACGAAAATAATCTGTTACAAAGGAGTTCACTTTGTCCCCAAGTAGAATTCCTACTGTTCTTAGTGAAAAGCTTATTCTTGGTTCTGGACATGTTGTGGAGTTGGGCTTCACACACTTTGTAGCTTGTTCTTGGATCTCAACCTGACCTTTGGGCTTCCACAAATCACAAAACTTAAAATGTAATTACTTGGTTTTCAAGACACCAGTTTCATCAGAAAACTACCCACTTGCCGTATCTCAGGGTTTGATCAGCCTAAATTGGAAAATTCTTAGGGGGGTTGTTTGTTCAATTAATCGAAGGTTGTAAAATGTTTGTTAAAGGGTAAAAAAAAAACTCTAACCAAAACCGGATTTAGTTACGAGAGGACCAAAAACAAAACCAAAATTTGGAGGGGCACATCATTTCCTGCAATCCAACTACTGCAGCCCAGTGTCGAAATGGCCTGCCTATTCATATGCATGGGTACAAAGCTATTGACAATGTAGAGGAGGGGGACGAGAACACAATCCCCGCTATTTGAACACATTTTACTTTGTTCCACCTGAATAGCCAAGGTTAGGGGAAGTGCTGATTTATGGCTCCAGGCAGATAATCTTAATACAACGACAATTAAAACCCATGGCCTCGTGTTTGTTGGCTAGAAGCAATCATTTCAAGTAATTTGGAATAGATGGAAGATGTTTTGAGTTTTTTTGTTGTCTTTGAATGTCACAAGCACTAAAAATAGTCTCCAGGGATTTGTATCTTTGTTCAAGCTAAGATCACAGAAAACAAGCCTACTAAAAAATGTTTGAAGTAACGAGTAACAAGAGCAAACTTGGTACCAACGAATAGATAAAGGTTGCACTTGACCATTCGTGGAGGACCTATTTGCCAAAAAAAACCCAGCTGCCTTGACACAGAGAGCTTCACAGTACTCTTTTGAAGAATTGGGCCACTGTCCTGGGCAACAAAACTCCTCCAAACAATTAGCATAAGGACTATTGATGAGGAAATTCATGCAAATTAAGATGTACACAAAATACATATCTTCTCGAGTATATGGGAAGAAATAAGGGTAAGTTCCCTCTCTGAATAAAAGAGACATACGTTCTTCAACTGTTAGGACCAATTCATCCACCATGCATCTAGCTGCTTACATCTCCATGAAAAGACTAGCACCATAGCTTTAGAGCATGCTTCTGTGATGATAACTTCATGGCTCCTGGATGTCCAGTTCTAGTGCGCTAAGTGATCAAAAGCACACGTTGTGGACTATGAAAAGCTTGTGGAATAAAGTGCTCAAGGCATTTTTCTATAAAAATAAGGTAGACCTATGAATATATGGATTGTCAACCAACAAAATCAAATATCAGGTACACCAGTGGGTTGCCATTGAATTGATCATGCGACTTTGATGTAGTTAGAAAAGAATGCGATGTCAAATGCATGCGGGATAGAGTTTAATATGCACACTCAAGATCCATTGGTGGAGCTTTAGAGGACTGCCAATTTAATAACCAAAAGATTTGGAGGAACATAATGTGAAATGCAAAAATAAATTGTGTAGTACTGATGTGCCTAGATCAATCAAGTAATATATCTAAGTGTCCTAGTGAGAACTAAGCAACTTCCTTAATAACTACATTAAAAAAAAAAAAAAACGGAGAGAAAGATGGGTCTTTCATCCCTTGTATCAACAAACAAAGTTGATAATCAGTTCATATCTTACCATTCATTTGCAATACCAACAGTGTATATTTGTTATGTGGAATCTCATTGTCGAATAAATCATGCAAGCATGAGTTCCAGTACTATTTCATTTCGTGTAAACTTTTCTAGAAAGCAAGGACATCTCTAACCTACCACTATGATTTTGATATGCCGACAAGATTTCAAATACATACCTTACAACATGGCATGTGTGAATTCCCGACCAACATAAATGGGTATAAAGCAAACAGAGAACTGTACAATGAGGATATGTTGTGGGAGCTAACATCTTTCATCTCCCACCCAATTGTTTTTCTCCTTTGGTCCAGTAGGCCCGTTTTCGCCAGAGAGCTCCATTGGGAGCTTGTTCAACATGTTCTCTACCGAATACCTAAGGAACATGGGTAAAGCACTGATAATTTTTTCCAGTTCATATGTGGAATCATATATAATATGTGGTCCCCACTTTCTATTATACTGCAACCAACATGGCTCCTCCACAACACCGTCACCAAGATACTCAGCTGCAACTATTTGATAGTTTTCGCTCGAGTCCACCAAAAACTTGCTCCAAGCAGCATCATTCCTTATTCCTATTCCATGAGATCCTTGGAGGTAGTTTCCAGGGTGAGGAAAGCTTGCATGACCATTTCTTGAAGAATAAACAATAGCTTTATTGCCTTCAGTATACTCTAAGTTATATGCTTCCACCCATTCTCCACCACTGTGTTGTGAGAAGTAAATACTCCAGAGCTCACCAGTGAAGTTGTTAATTCGAAGGGTGTAATGCTCCCAATCACAAACATGTTCACCAATCTTCTTGAGTGGGATATCCACCATTCCAAGCTTGAGGGTGGCAGGTCCATTGAAGGGGGCAAAGACCCACATTGCTATATCAGTGAAAGTTCCTCCAAAAGTTGGTTTAACATGGACATAAAGCTCGGCACTCTCTATATTGCCACACTTGACATAATTTATGCGGTCGCCATCTGGCAAGTCTATCCAATATTCCCCATCATCTCGACCTCCACTAGGCAGATTTGAGCCTCCTGAATCAATGGCCTCACTCGCGTCATTACCTTTTTTGTACAGCAGGGCCCCATTTTTAAAAAACCATGGCACGGAAGAGGGCAAGTAACTTTCATCGGGATGGAAGGAAACTGTTGGCCCATAATGCTTGATCAGTGCATGTATCTGTTCCAGAGTAGGCATTGCTTGTACAGTGAGATCAGGGTTCTTCAAGCATGCAATATTAAGCTCATTTCCAGAGGTCAAGGAGTTACTGCAGAAGAATGTCCCGACTGATACACCTTTTCCCAACATCCCCCTCCGGCACGGTCTTATGTTCCAGGCAAAGAATGGGAACTTCGGAAACTTCATTTCTGTGTTGAGTATCATGCGGTATGTCTCACAGCTTTCAGTTAGGTCAGCTCGAACACATCTCACTTCTTCAACAGAAGGTTGCTCTGGCTTGTTACTGACCACAAAGCCCACGGCTTTATAACCTTCAGGTGGCTGTGGTAACCAAAAAAAGCCACAACCGCCATTGCCCTCACTAAAGTCATTTGTACTCCAAATTAGTGTATAGCCATCTGGTTTTTCAAGTGCTGGTAAGCTTGTGCCTTCTTGACAATCATGACCAATTTCTGTCTTGCGGGCACCAACATCTCTTGCAACAAGAACAAAGCCTCGTAGAGGGTGGTCATTAGATTGACCATAGTGTCCGAGACTGAAAAAACCCTTGGGAATCCCTGCAGGTCTATAGAATGTCGCACCTTTCTTCTTTTCATGTGATGAATAGCACCCCCAAACACACTCAAACTTTGTGATCTGGAGAACTTCAAGTTCTCCAAATAGTATTCTTCCAGTAGCAAAGCCTTGGCCTGAAAAATTGGTTAAGGGGATATAAAATAAGGTTAACTAGAATCAGAACAGAACTCAAGTCCAAAGAATTAGCTCAATGCTAGACTAGGAACAAACAAGTTCTGTAATGAATTATTCATCTTCAATACAAACTTTTATTGCAATATCACAAACAGTTAGGGCTGAACAAAAAACCGATCAAACCGATTAAACCGACCGAACCGATCAAAACCGAATCAATCGGTTCGGTTTAAATTCAGTTCGGATCGGTTTCTGTTTTAGAAAATTCAAAACCGAAGTGGTAGTTCGGTTTTCAGTTTCTATGTGATTTTAACCGACCAAACCGAACCGACCGAATATATATAATAAATAATATATATTTTATATATAAATAATATAATATGTTTAAAATAGTCGGTCGGTTCGATTTTATTTTGGTTTTGGTTCGATTTTAGTCGGTTCGGTTACGGTTTGCATAAATTAGAATCGATTCGGTTTCAAATTGGTTTTGTTAATGGTCGGTTCGATTTCGGTTTGAAAATTTTAAAACCGACCTAAGTCGGTTCGGTTCACGGTTTAGGTGAAAAACCGAACTGACGGTTCGGTTTTCAACCCTACAAAAAGTAGCCGAGTTTCAATTGCCTAAAAGCAGTTACTCTTTTTGTCATAACATGAACCAGGTAACAGTCTATGTTAATCATATTATTCAAGCTCATCAAAATTAATGTAAAAAGCGAAAATCAAGTAACAGTGCCACTTCTGAAATTTTACAAAGCATCTCTATCAAATTTCCCCTAATTTATTGCAAACCTGCAACACTTCATAAATGCATTTATTTCTAACATTTTTATTTCCTAGACTAACAGTAACATATCTCAACATCCCATTTGCTGTAGTGAGTGCATGTAAGTTTTACTTCTAACTCCCAAACTTAAGCTCCGCATCTAAAACATACTGTAATCTTGAGCTTCAATAATTTTGCTCATATTAATCCATCAAAGAGAAGAGCATTCCTGAAAAAAAAATTTATAGATATTTCAACAAAGTTTTGCAGTATTGGGTGTTATATAGGGACCAATGTTGCCAGACTTCATCCTATCATACTTCTGGTTATTTACTTAAACCACATTTTGATTGATTTTTTATTTTGTGTCAAGAAGATGTTTAACTTATATATGAACACAGGAGTTGGTTCCGGAGATTAACCTTAGAAAGACATACAACAGGTACTGGGTCATAGTGGATATGATCCTATATACAATAAATAAAGGTAAAGATAAATGATGTCAATGTATTGGCATTAGTGAATTAAATTTAATGAATTCACAGAGATAACTTCTCCACATTTTTGTATCGAAAGTTAAGTTACTGAATTATGTTTACAAGAAAGGATATGCTTCAAAACACGTTTCTGCACACAGCTCAATGTACTCTGTTGAAAACTAGCTTTGCTGGATCCCAATGCTATGACAAGGTGAATTATAAGCAACAACTATCTAAGGAAAAACAGAGGTGAGCAGTGCACGTGGTCTAACCTTATGGTAATGGACAAACAAACTTTATTATGCAGCCAGTTAATACAATATATCAATCCCAATCTATGCTGTTCGAAATGAACAAGCTATCTGATTGAGCTTTAATGCCTAAATGCAAATTCAGCCATAAATTTGGGGAACTACTACTATAAAGAGATTTTATTGTTGGAGCAGTAGTTAACCAAATTTACTATATATTGACTCTCTTCAAGGCTATCTTTGCTGGACCGATCACCTAACAAGGTGCTCTATGGGAACATAATCGAAACACTAAATATTATGCAGCTCAGTATTACCAAGTCAATATCATGTGCAGCTCAAACGGAACAAGCAATTGAGGCCAGGGAACAAACTTCTAACGATTACAGTTACCATTTAACAGTATGGTGACAAATCTTAAAAGCTTCCCTTGGGTGTCACAAAGAATTGGTCTTGCTGAGCCAAACATCGGCTAACAGCCATTAAGAGATCCACATCTATGAACCCAAAGCGGCTTCTCCCATTTCCTCCCATAAAATGGAACCATGATGTCCATCATCACCTTTCTTACCTCCAATGCCTTGTTACTATAAACAATAATGATCCTTCCATTACAACTACTAACACAAAGTTCATAGGAACCAACTCTACAAGAGCTGCTGCTGCACAACTCCTAAATCCTCCAACTTCAGCTCCTTGCAGCTTCATCAATCGATTCCAATATACCCATCACAACCCCAGTAAATCAAAGCAAGTTATCACACACAGCTAACTGGCCATGGATCAATATATCATCAAATTCATATTCTTTTCTCAACATGACAATTAAGCATCCGATTCAACCGGACCAATACAGAGCACCATGATTCAGAGTATGCCTACTGTGTTAAGCACACCAACCCTTTAAACCATCACAGAAATACATCCCAATTCAATCTATCAAGTCATTGGGATTTCCTTGAAAACACTGATCAAAACTCCCTTAATCAGATAATGATCAATGTCAACAGGGGTCATCTAAGGTTCGGGGATCCTACATAACCCCGCTCGCTTTCCAAAAAAAAAAAAAAAAAAAAAAAAAAAAGTGAAATTGCTCAAAAGCCCAATAAGAATTTAGAATAATTTTTTGTTTGTATTACATCCTTTGGGGTATTATCATGTTTCCATTAGAATTAAAGAAGTCAACCCATATCAGAAACAATCAGAAGTTCAGAACTGGAAAAAGTAATAAATAAACCCAATTGCTATACAGAAACATATTGAAGAAACACAAAAATGCAACACCCATATGAGGAAATATTCAAATTCAACTCAGAAAAGAACCCCAAATGAAATATCAAAACTTTGGGTCTGAATTCTCACCTTGCGGCCATGTAGGAAGTGGGGCAGGAAGGGAAAAGGGTTCTGGTTCAGATGGGAAGAAGGAGGAATCGGGGACTATGTTCCAATAGAAACACTTGCACCCAAACATGTCCTCCATCATCCAAAGTCCAAACAACGAAAACTGCAAAACCCCTTCACATCTCAGAAGGTTTTGGTCTCTGGGATTGTGCCATTTGCACCAGATTTAAAGCATATTCAATGAAATCCACCATATTGAATTCGACGGTCATGATCAGGCAAAGCTCTGAAAGCGAAAGCCAAAGAGAAAAAAGTAAAAGCTCTCTTAAAGTAATTGCTCTCGGGTCTCTCTCTCTTATCTGTTTGATAGTATATTGGCGAGGTCTGTAGGGAGATGTTTTTTGTTTTAGTTGGGTTTGGGTTTTGAGAGGGAAAGGTTTGATTGAGAGAGAGAGACTGGGGGTTAAGTATGGTAAAAGATATGGTTTTTGTGATTTGAGAAGTTTGTTCATAAAAACTCGGTTTGTTGTCCCTACAGCTACAGATGTTTGAAACCTTAAAGAAGGAGTAGAAGATATTTACATACTTAGTTGGGGCTAAATTATTATAGTGACTCGAATAAATACCTAATTAAAGATTAGTCCACCGGTCAACATGGTTTGACCATTAAAGCATGAGCCATTTTTTAATGGATCACATTTTTAGGAATGGGATGACATTTGAATTGATATATTTGTATTCATTGCTTTGAAGGAATTTCAAAGTCTAGTTCGAAAAAAGTTGTTTTGATTCCATAGAACCATCAAAAGATAGGATTTGATCGATATGGTTTCTGTTTTTTGAGAAAACAAAGATTTTGAAACATTGTAAATGTTTTTGTAAGGGATTTCTGGTATTGATCATTTTTGTAAATTCTTTTCTACTTCAGAAATTCTACATTCCATATGATTTGCATCACCAGGAATCTGTCTTGACCTAGAGCTAGAAGCTTGAGTAAATTTTGAAAGCAAAGACATAGTTCAAAAATCTTTTGGGGATTGGAATTGGGAACATTGTATCCGGACCACCTACAACTGGACCACCTCTATGAGAACAGTAAAATGGTGGTCTCAGTTTGACCATTCTAAGGTTACAAAAGAAGGAGTTCTTCGCTTCTTTTCTGGTAAAACACCTTCACCCGCTCCTCAGGTGAATCCAATTGATCCTCTGTCTGATGCCAGGATCCTCCGTCAACATATTCGGCAACAGTTCAAAGGAAAACTTACAAATACTCAGCTTTTTGAGACTCTCTCCAAGATCTGCTCAGAAGAGTCAGATGAAGAAGAAGCACCAACAGTACCTCTTAACGAGGATGACTGTTATAACGTCTTCTCTCCAACAGACTAATGGACCCCTGTCCATTATTATCCATCAAAGACATTATCTGCCAGCATCACCAAAGACAAAGAACTTTCGGTCTTCTCTGGCCGACATCATCAAAGGCTTCACATGCCAAACACTGTTCACTCAAAGACTTTTGCATATACTGTTCTACCTACAGACAGTCACATGCGATTGTTTCACAAAGGACAACTCGTCCAACCTTATCCTTATCCTCCAGCAAGGCCTCTCATTGTTTGGAATTAGTCTATATATATGTAATAGATATCATAAGATGGGTAAGCGAGTTTCATTTGTGAAAATCCTTACGCATTTTCTTGTAAGTTTTAAGTTTTCATCTCTGTATTTCTTTTCTGTATTTCCTTTTTGTAAATATTAAATAAAATCTTTTCTCTATATCTTTGACTATCTAAGATCTGTTATTAATTGAACATCTCATTATTCAAGCCTCAGAACTTGAATTGGCACCGTTCGTCTTAACAGATTAAAGATAGAATTTCTGTGTTTGTCTATTTAGTTGTATTCAATTCTGTTTTTGATTTCCTGCATATCATACTGTTGATCATTGGTGAGTCCATCTCAATCTCGTGTTAGTAGTCCTGGGTAGAAATAACAAGCACAGTATCAGCCTCCAATGACTCCAACTGAACAGGTGTTGTCACTCTGGTTCTTCATTAGATTTGGTTTGTCATGGATTTTATGCTGGGATTATCATTGTTGGTTTCTCTGGTTTGCTCAAAGGATGGTGGGATAATTATCTCACAACTGAGGAACAACAAGCAATCCTTGACTCTGTTAAGGTTGATTTATTAGGTAATCCTATAAAGCTTGAAGATGGTATGGTAATTCCAAATGCAGTTCATACATTGATTTTCTGCATTCTCAAGAATTTTATGGGTGACCCTAGTGAATTCAAAAACAAATCTAAAGACTTGTTGATGATTCATAAATGTCCAACTTTGAGCCACTTCAGGTTCTACAAAGATATCTTCCTTAAAAAGGTTATGTATCAATCTGATGCTAATAACCCTTTTTGGAAGCGAAAGTTCATTTCTGGTCTTCCACCAGTCTTTGCTGAAACCGTTCGAGAACGGTTACAAGCACACTATAATGGTGATATTCCTTATGATAAATTAACATTTTGTGATATCATCAGTTTTATTAACAAATGTGCTCTGCACCTTTGCAATGATCTTAGGTTAAAACACCAACTTAAGAAACAAAACATCAATGGCAGAGAACTCGGTGACTTCTGTCAACAATATGGTTTTGAAGAATTTAAATACCCTCACCACAAATCATCCCATTCCAAAGCCCTTTATAGTTGGTGAGTCCTAGGTATCATTGGTCAGCCGTTGATAGCGTTGGTCAGCCAGTAAATCTATGGTGATTAGCCGATCACAGCCTTGTGTAAGTCGCCAAGTTGAGCGCAGTGGTCATGGGTTAGGTGTTCTCATAGAGGTGGTCCAGTTGTAGGTGGTCCGGATACAGTGTTCCCAATTCCAATCCCCAAAAGATTTTTGAACTATGTCTTTGCTTTCAAAATTTACTCGAGCTTCTAGCTCTAGGTCAAGACAGATTCCCGATGATGCAAATCATATGGAATGTAGAATTTCTGAAGTAGAAACGAATTTACAAAAATGGTCAATACCAGAAATCCCTTACAAAAACATTTACAATGTTTCAAAATCTTTGTTTTCTAAAAAAACAGAGGATCTGATCGATATGGTTGAACAAACCATATCTTTTGATGGTTCTATGGAATCAAAACAACTTTTTTCGAACCAGACTTTGGAATTCCTTCAAAGCAATTAATACAAATATATCCATATTGGATTGATTCAAATTGGGATAAAACCCCTTACAAGAACAGGGTTAGACAACTGTGCTCTTATCGCTCTTCGCGATTGCAGGCACAATAGGTTCGATGACTCGCTCTTAGGAATCGCAGAGTCAACTCTGGCGATGGGTCCAATCTATTTTGATTGTTACCCCAATTTCTCAGTTTCTCTTACGGATCCAAACATCCTAGAGACACTGACCCTGAACATCCAGACTTCTGGATTTGATATGCTTCCTGGATCAAAACCTTTGGCTTTGATCTACAAAATTACCTTCAAAGCCATGAAGACTCAACTGAGTCCAAAGGCACTCATGGAGTCTGCAAAAGGATACACCATCCTCTTCCAGGCTAACAAAGAAAAGACAAGTGTTATTGTTCCCAAAACAATTCACTGGAATCAAATCACACTTCCAGACACTTGGCAAATTCCTACTGAAAATCGCAGACCTATTCCAAGTCAATTAAGTCAGATCTTGACTCTTGATGATGGAACGGTTCAATTACGATTTTCTGATTCTCGCAATACAAGTTTGAGACTTCTAGATACAGGAAGAAGATCAGTATCTTCTTTCAAAACTGCTCAAACACAAATCCCCAGAACTCAGACCCCTCCTGAGGTTCTTCCACACCTTGATCTTGCTAGCCTGAGAAACAACCCTCAGTTTCCTCAGATTCCGCAACCAACCTACAATCCTGAGTCACCTACTCAGTCTGAGATGGGTGATCGTCTTCCCTCTCATCCTCAATTATATGTTTTACAAACAGAATTTATTCTTGACAAAACAAAGGTTCAGAATGATTTTGTACAACCATACAATAAGCAACAACGAGATCGATTCTATGATCAAACCACTGAAGCTCAAAGAATGGAATTAGGAAAACAATTTTATGCATGTTGCGAAGAAATGAAACAGAATTTATCATTCTTAGAATGATATTTTTCTGATTATCTTCCTAGCATAAATGTTATCAAAACTACTTCAAAACAATGGCATACAACAGAAAACAATAAGGTGAAAGATTCAATCTTACCACCATTAGAGGAAACTAAGTTTTCCACTCTAGGCAATGATGTCCTTGCTTCCCCATTTAAGGATCATCAGGTTGAAAATACCTTTAGAGGAATTAGTCGTATTATTCAGCAGAATAATTACACTAATTTACTGATTCATGAGATTGGTAAAAAATTGATTTAAGATCAAGTTCATCAAGATCAATTGGCTAGTATCCAATTGGCTCAAAAGCAACGTAATGTACCAAAACCAGTAGTGTATTTCGTACCTACCACAGTAGAACGTAATGTTCTCACCTCTCAGAATCAAATCATTAAAGAAATTGATCTTAAATTAGCAGCTCTGAATATTAACAAACCTCATGTTAATACACTATTTGCTAAAGATATGTCTGAAAGTGATTTTGATCCTATGGTTGAATTGGATCGTATGAATTACATCCATTATGAAATCAATCCACTTAAGCATGCTAAAGCTTATGGAAAAAATCAAAATCCACTTCCAACAACTAGGAATTTTTATCCTAGACCATCCTTTCCTGACATGCAATATGAAGAGAAATCTCTTCAGGTCTATGGATCATTTTCTACAAATCACCTCTATACCTGGAATATATATGGTTTGACTGAAGAAAGTATTATTGAGTTAACCCAGAAAATGGTTATGATGGCTTCGGCTCATCGTAGCGAAGGCAAGAATGATAGTACAATTGCAGGACTTATCATTGTTGGTTTCTCTGGTTTGCTCAAAGGATGGTGGGATAATTATCTCACAACTGAGGAACAACAAGCAATCCTTGACTCTGTTAAGGTTGATTTATTAGGTAATCTTATAAAGCTTGAAGATGGTATGGTAATTTCAGATGCAGTTCATACATTGATTTTCTGCATTCTCAAGAATTTTATGGGTGACCCTAGTGAATTAAAAAACAAATCTAAAGACTTGTTGATGATTCATAAATGTCCAACTTTGAGCCACTTCAGGTTCTACAAAGATATCTTCCTTAAAAAGGTTATGTATCAATCTGATGCTAATAACCCTTTTTGGAAGCGAAAGTTCAATTCTGGTCTTCCACCAGTCTTTGCTGAAACCGTTCGAGAACGGTTACAAGTACACTATAATGGTGATATTCCTTATGATAAATTAACATTTGGTGATATCATCAGTTTTATTAACAAATGTGCTCTGCACCTTTGCAATGATCTTAGGTTAAAACACCAACTTAAGAAACAAAACATCAATGGCAGAGAACTCGGTGACTTCTGTCAACAATATGGTTTTGAAGAATTTAAATACCCTCACCACAAATCATCCCATTCCAAAGCCCTTTATAGGTCTCATCCTGCCCGACAGTTTAAGTCCAAACGACCATATGGACCTAAACCACTCAGGCCCAAATACTATAACCAATATTATAGTCAGCCCAAGAAACATGGTACGCATAAACCCAAGCCTACCAAACCCTTCAAACATTATCCAAACCAGCCCACTTCAAAGCCCGTATGCTTTAAATGTGGACGCCCAGGCCATTATGCTAAGAATTGCAGAACGGCCCAAAAGATTCAAGAGCTCCAAGCTCCTGATGACATTAAGAACATGTTTTTACAGGTTCTTATGAATTTTGATTCAGAACACTCAGATGATGATTTTCAGATATTCAATCTGAATAATTCTTCGGACAGTGATCAGTCTGAACCAGAAGATGATAATGAATCTGCAGAGGCATGCCACTGTCACAATATCCAAAGCATCAATATGCTCTCCAAGACAAAAGAATCCAGTATTCTTTTAGATTTTGTTGATCGTATTGAAGATCCTAAATTAAAAACTGAATATCTTCAACACATCAAAGCAAATCTTAACACCAAACCAACCCCAGAGATCGTAAACCCATTTTATGATCACAAACAAATTATTGATAGATTCAGAAGATCTTCTTTATCTTCTATTCATGTCAACATTACTGATCTTCAGCAAGAAGTCAATCATATAAAAAAAAAAGATTATGATTTTAAAACAAAATCATTCGCTCCTTGATATCCGTATCAATGGCTTAGCACAATCTTCTTTTACTAACATGCCATCTTCTTCTGAAATCCCAGTGGTGGATCCTTCACCTCAATTCCTTTGTGAAATTAACCAAGTTAATCATCAGCGATGGTTTTGCCATATCAATCTTGTTATCAACAAAGATATTACAATTCCTTGTAAAGCTCTCATTGATTCAGGTGCTGATCTTAACTGTGTTGCAGAAGGACTTATCCCTGCTCAATATTTTGAATTAACCAAACATAAATTGTATACGGCCACTAACTCCAGTCTAGCTATACAATACAAGTTAACAAATGCCCACATATGCCAAGATAAAGTATGCATCAAACAAGATTTCTTACTTGTACAAAATATGGCCCAGAAGATGATTCTTGGTACACCATTTTTGTCAGTAATCTATCCTTTTTCGGTTACATCCTTAGGCATCAAAACACAAATACTTGGAACGGATGTTGAATTCCCTTTCATCTACAAACCTGAAATTATTGAGATCAACAATATCAAACAAGATACTTGTTTCCTTAATTTCATTACACAAAAACAACAACATTTGCAATCTCTTAAATCAGAAATTGCATTTAGACGAATTGATGAACAAGTTCTAGATTCTAAACTCCAAACTCAAATTGTTCAATTCCAAGAACATTTGAAGAAAGATTTATGTTCTGAACTTCCCAATGCCTTTTGGCATCGTCGTCGTCATGTTGTTAGACCTCCTTATGAATCTACCTTCACAGACTCAATGATTCCTACCAAGGCTCGTCCGATTCAGATGAATTCTGAATTAATGGAACATTGTAAGAAAGAAATCAAGGGTTTGCTTTCTAAGCAACTGATTCGGCACTCCAAATCTCCCTGGAGTTGTGCAGCCTTTTATGTCAACAAAGCAGTTGAACTAGAATGAGGAAGTCCTCGCTTAGTCATCAATTATAAGCCTCTGAATCAGGCTTTACAATGGATTCAATATCCAATCCCAAACAAGAAAGATCTTCTTAAAAGATTACATTCTGCATGTGTCTTTTCTAAGTTCGATCTCAAATCCGGATTCTGGCAAATTCAGATCCATCCCTTTGACTGATACAAAACTGCATTTAATGTTCCATTTGGACACTATGAATGAAATGTTATGTCATTCGGTCTCAAGAATGCTCCTAGTGAGTTTCAGAATATCATGAATGATATTCTCTCCCCTTATTCCCATTTTACAATTGTGTATATCGATGATATACTTGTCTTCTCAAAATCAATTCCAGCCCACTGGAAACATTTGTACCAATTTGAAAGAATTATCAAAGACAGTGGTTTAGTTCTTTCTCCTACAAAAATCAATCTTTTTCAAACAAATGTTCGATTTCTTGGACATAAGATTTTTCATGGTACAATTACACCTATCTCTAGGGCCATTGATTTTGCAAATAAATTTTCAGATGAGTTAAAAGATAAAAACCAATTACAAAGGTTTTTAGGTTCTCTTAACTACGTAGCTGATTTCTACAAAGGCCTCCGAGTTTTACTTAAGCCCTTATTTGCTCGACTTAAGAAAAATCCAGGCCCATGGACAGAAGCCCATTCCCAAATTGTCCGCCAAGTTAAGTCCAAAGTCAAGCATCTTCCTTGTCTAGGAATTTCCAATCCCGATGCTTTCAAAATAGTTGAAACAGATGCGTCCAATTTAGGATATGGTGGTATTCTTAAACAGCGTCTTCCTGATTCTCCTATACAATTGGTCCGATACCATTCAGGTATTTGGAATCCTGTCCAATACAATTATTCAACTGTCAAGAAAGAGGTTTTATCCATTGTTTTATGCATTATGAAATTTCAAGATGATTTAACAAATCAAAGATTTCTTTTACAAGTTGATTGCCAATCTGCCAAAGAGATTTTAACAAAAGACGTTTTAAATCTCGTGTCAAACCAGATCTTCGCCAGGTGGCAAGGTCTTCTTTCAGCCTTTGATTTTGAAATTAAGTTTATAAAAGGAGCTGACAACTCTCTTGCTGATTTCTTAACCAGAGAGTTCTTCTAACTCATCTTCTTCTCGGCCCCCTCCTTTTACCAAACCTAAATCAAAATCCCAATATGCTATGGCGTCTTCTGCGTCTAAGCATCAACCCTCTCTTTCTTATGCACTTTCCCTATCTCAAAAGTTCACCCCGTTGAACCAAGAAGAAGAACTTCCTGGATCTTCAATGACAAGTTTCTCAAAGCCGCAGACTTCGGCACCAAATCCATATATTCCAAAGGCTTGCTTAGAATACCTCTGTATTCTTGAGCCTTCTATGTATGATCTGATCAAAGAGCCCCAGCTCATCGCCAAAAATCTGTTTCCTCAACAACAACAGTATGAAAAAGCAGATACCTACAAATCTCAAGAATTCTACGAGTTCATCCTTGTAGACTCAGACTCTGTCACAGTGACACATCACTATGACAAGACAAATTCAGAAAGGATTGCATTCTCTAAATGTCAAATCCTCAAAGTTCTCTCTGAAGCTGATTGGAACCAGCTCCCCCATTATCACAAGAAGTTCTCAGTGAACTATGTTCCACAAACCTACAATTATCTTGACTACAAATTAGCATGGTCAAGAGCTTTCTTCGTTCAATCTCAGAATTGTGGCCATTCGTGGTTTTTCTTGTTCTGCCAAAAGTTCCGACAAAAGATAGTTCCTTTATGGTTCCAGCATACATGGTGGAGCTATTTTGGTCCAATTCAAGATATTCTTCCTCCTGCAGTCCAAGAGGGATAGAAGATTTTTCAAGCACAGTATCAGCCTCCAATACCTCCAACTGAACAGGTGTTGTCACTCTGGTTCTTCATTAGATTTGGTTTGTCATGGATTTTATCCTGGGATTATCATTGCTCAGAACTATCCAAGCCATACCAATCCAAGAATGCCCCAAAATGGTTCTGCCGCCGCTTTAAGGTAAAATGGTGGTCTCAGTTTGACCATTCTAAGGTTACAAAAGAAGGAGTTCTTCGCTTCTTCTCTAGTAAAACACCTTCACCCGCTCCTCAGGTGAATCCAATTGATCCTCTGTCTGATGCCAGGATCCTCCGTCAACATATTCGGCAACAGTTCAAAGGAAAACTTACAAATACTCAGCTTTTTGAGACCATCTCCAAGATCTGCTCAGAAGAGTCAGATGAAGAAGAAACACCAACAGTACCTCTTAACGAGGATGACTGTTATTAGGGGTGGGCACGGGACGGGATGGGACGAGATATACCCATCCCTATCCCATCCCGTTCATACGGGATCGGGACGGGACGGGATGAGAAAAACCCCATCCCAACCTCGTCCCATCCCAAACGGGTTCGGGACGGGACGGGACGGGACGGGATCAACGTGCTAATCATATATATATTTTTTTTTCCCCAAAAGTACCATTTTCTGTGAATGAAGATACAAATATGTTAACTTAATCATTATAGCCTACATAGTTGATACATAACAAGCTTTGTAAATATAACAATTAAATAGAGAAGATGCACGTTCAATGTAGCATATATGATAAAATTATGTAGTGTTTGATTCATACCTTTTAGAATTGTCTTCTCTAAGCGTAAACCTGTAACTCTGCCACCATTTTCATCTTGATACCAAAACTTGTTAGTTTATTTTACCAAAACTTGAACAATATGTTGTTCACTTCAGATCAGTTCTTCTAGTCAATTTTGAATTATGATTTTGTTGGCTACTTGTTTGAAATCAAGGTAATTAAGCAAAATTGTTTGTAATTTTGGTAAATTATATTAGTAGGGTTTGTAGAAGTGCCCTAAGACATTGGCCCAACTTGACTAACATGATCCATTTGTTTGGGCAGAAACAGGCCCATCTAGATCGTGATGTGTATCAATGCAATATAGTAAGCCCGATAGGTACCGTACTACAAAATATGTTTCCCCTTATACTTGTTTAAAAAATAAAACTTGATAAAATGTGAATTGGGTATTGAATTAGTGTCAAATGTTGCTGATGAGGAACCTCATGTCCCTCTCACTTTATTAAATACATCAGTATATTTGTATGGGCATCCACAATTCTAAAATAAATAATTAAATAAAAATATTAATAATTAATATTAATAAATTAGTTCGGGACGGGATGGGATTGGCGGGATTGAAAATCTTCATCCCATCCCATCCCATTCTAGATCGGGACGGGACGGGATCGAGATGAAATTATTCAATCCCATTAAGACCCGGAAAAATCGGGACGGGATGGGACGGGAACGGGATCGCGGGATGGGATGCCCACCCCTAACTGTTATAACATCTTCTCTCCAACAGACTAATGGACCCCTATCCATTATTATCCATCAAAGGCATTATCTGCCAACATCACCAAAGACAAAGAACTTTCGGTCTTCTCTGGCCGACATCATCAAAGGCTTCACATGCCAAACACTGTTCACTCAAAGACTTTTGCATATACTGTTCTACCTACCGACAGTCACATGCGATTGTTTCACAAAGGACAACTCGTCCAACCTTATCCTTATCCTCCAGCAAGGCCTCTCCTTGTTTGGAATTAGTCTATATATATGTAATTGATAACATAAGATGGGTAAGCGAGTTTCATCTGTGAAAATCCTTACGCATTTTCTTGTAAGTTTTAAGCTTTCATCTCTGTATTTCTTTTCTGTATTTCCTTTTTGTAAATATTAAATAAAATCTTTTCTCTATATCTTTGACTATCTAAGATCTGTTATTAATTGAACATCTCATTATTCAAGCCTCAGAACTTGAATTGGCACCGTTCGTCTTAACAGATTAAAGATAGGATTTCTGTGTTTGTCTATTTAGTTGTATTCAATTCTGTTTTTGATTTCCTGCATATCATACTGTTGATCATTGGTGAGTCCATCTCAATCTCGTGTTAGTAGTCCTGGGTAGAAATTGGTATCAGAGCCATGTCTCAGTTTCTTCGGGGGGAATAGTTGGTGAGTCCTAGGTATCATTGGTCAGCCGTTGATAGCGTTGGTCAGCCAGTAAATCTATGGTGATTAGTCGTTCACAACCCTGTGTAAGTCGCCAAGTTGAGCGCAGTGGTCATGGGTTAGGTGTTCTCATAGAGGTGGTCCAGTTGTAGGTGGTCCGGATACAGTGTTCCCAATAAAGATTAGTCCACTGTTCAACATGGTTTGACCATTAAAGCATGAGCCATTTTTGAATGGATCACATTTTTAGGACAAAAGTACCCTAGACAATTGAATGGCTAAATTTGAAAGTTTTTATGTAATTGACAATATGTATCTCGAGATAAATC
The DNA here is from genome assembly GCA_963556465.1 of Berberis vulgaris. Taxonomy (NCBI): domain Eukaryota; kingdom Viridiplantae; phylum Streptophyta; class Magnoliopsida; order Ranunculales; family Berberidaceae; genus Berberis; species Berberis vulgaris. The sequence continues at coordinate 53,447,150 of OY747136.1, read as the reverse complement.
AATGGACAAAGTAAAAAATAAATTGATGCGTATCTTTTAGATAGATCTAGGGCTGGAAATACAAAAAAATGGTAATTTGTACTTTGTCCCCTATTATACATAGGTAATTAATAAGTAGACCCATCATTAATCACTATTACAATTACCCCCCTTGACTAACAGTCAACGTTCGTTGATCGTCAATTTTTAAAACAAATTACCAAAATGCCCCTCAAAAGTCGAAGGTTGAGATTGAATCTTTCGTATCTCGAACATCTCATCTCGAGGAAAATTTTAAGGCTCAACTGAAATCGTAATTGTATCTCGAGAAAAATCCAACAGTTGATTTTAAAAAAATTCATCTTAATCAACTATTCTCTAAGAAAATCTAACGGTCCAAATTTAATAGTACACACATCTCTCGATAAATCTAACGGTACAAATTTAATTATACACTTATCTCGAGAAAAATTTGATGGTCCAACACGCATCTCAAGAAAATCTGATGGTTCAACACGCATCTTGAGAAACACCTGACGTTTCACACACATCTCGAAAAAATATGTCAGCGCAGATTTATCGTGCACACATCTCGAGAAAATCGACTACTCAGATTTATCCATGCACGCATCTCGAGGAAATTTGGAAGGCTCATATTTATTTGATCTCTAGAAAAATTTGACGTTTGAATAAATTTTAATTTACTTTTGCCCTCTGAAATAAATTTGAATTTAATTTTGCCCCTTTAAACAGAACAGACTGAGAGATGAAGGGGGAGGGAGGAGGAGGAAGAAGGATGAGGGATGAGAAGTAAGGAAGAAGTGGATGAATGAGGAATGAAGCCTTAACTTTATTATAGGAGTTGTGAAACAATGGAGGAAGGAAGAAGTGGAGGATGGAGGAAGTGAAGGAATGAGGAAGAGGAGAGAGGATGAAGGGGGAGGTGGTAGTGAGGCTGCGAGATATAGAAGGAAGAAGGGGAGGAATAGAAATGTGGAGGAAGATAATCAAAATTTTCTTGATCATATATTAGGTATGTTCTGTTTCAGGGGAAAAAACTAAATTCAAATTTATTTTATGGGGATAAGTTATTGCCAGCGATTTATTTTATGGGGTTAAGGGCAAAATTATATTAAAATTTATTCAGACGTCAGACTATCTCGAGATGCATGTACGAATAAATCTAAACCATCGATTTTTTTAGAAACACATACCAAAATGTTAGATTTCCTCGAGATGTGTGTACGGGTAAACCCGAGCCATCAGATTCCTTGAGATGTGTGCACGAATAAATTTAAGCCATAATATATTTCTCGAGATGCATGTTGAATCTTCAGATTTCTCTTGAATTACGTACTGGAACATCGATTTCTCTATCGAGATGCGTGCATAATTAAATTTGAACCATTAGATTTACCTAGAGATGTGTATAATATTAAATTTGGACTATTAGATTTTTTCAATATGAGTTGTTTAAGATGAAAGATTTTTTAAACTCAACTATTGGATTTTTCTCGAGATACTATTACGATTTTAATTGAGCCTTAGGATTTTCCTCGAAATGAGATGTTCGAGATACAAAAGATTCAATCTCAACCTTTGATTTCTGAGGAGCATTTTGGTAATCTACCTTGAAAATTAACGATCAATGAACGTTGACCGCTAGTCAAAGAAATAATTGTATTATTGATTAATGATGGATCTACTTATTAATTAATTATGTATAACAGGGAGCAAAATGCAAATTACCAAAAAAAAAACCCTTCTCCAATACCATCCATCCCACCACCTTCCATCCGCATCACCCATAACACCATCTTCTCCACCCCACACAACAGTTGCAACACCATCTCTCAACCTCATCATCATCCAACTGAACCCCATCATTATCTCACCGCCACCACCTCCAACCACAACTCACCTCGCCATGACTTCCTTGAACCGGGTTGCCCCACCTCCAGCCACATTTCACCTTGCCTCCTCTGAACCAAAACCTCCGGCCCAGTTCACCTCGCCATAGCCACCAGCCCTAAACCAAATCACCTCCCACCACCCCCAATTCACCTCACAATGACCTTCGACCAAATTCACTTGCAACAACTTCAACCCCCTCTCCTTCCACTATCTAATTTCAATTGAAAGGGAAAATGGTGGGTGTGATTATGGGATGTTGTTAATGGTGACGGTGATATCTAAAACTAGTACAGTGGTGGTGAAAAGGGGTGGTTGTGGCAGGAAGATGGTGGAAAATTTTGTGTTTTCGAGAAGTCACCACACAGTTTCACCACCAGATTTGTGACCAAACTCTTCAGTGAGCTGCAGGCAGCAAAAAAAGTTGGAATTCAGATCTTCCAACCTCTTCCTTCCACCTTTGCGTGTCTGTCTCTTGACGCTCTTTGACTTGCCGCTATTACTTTTGTTCCTCTTCTGGTCTGTAACGACATCGCCGCAGCTGGTAAAAGTTTTGTAGGTTTTTATCAATAGATTCAGGTGGTGGCATTAGAGTTGAGATGGGTTGGTTGATTGATTTATTACAGGTGCTGATGATGTTCGTGTTGAGATTAGGGGGGTGGGTTGCTACATTACAGGTGGTGGTGATGTTGGTATTGAGGTTGGCGTTGAGATTGGGTGGATATGTTGGTTTATTAGAGATGATGGAGGTTGGTTGGGTGGAGGTGTTGTTGTATTTAGGGGTGGGCATTTCATCCCGCAATATCGATCCCGTTCTGTCTCGATTTTTTTGAATCTTAATGGGATTGAATAATTTCATTCCGATCTCGTCCCGTCCCGTCTTGATCTAGAATGTGATGGGATGAGATGAAGATTTTCAATCCCGCCAATCTCATCCCGTCCCGAGCTAATTTTTTAATATAGATTATTAATATTTTATTTATTTATTTATTTATTTATTTTTATTCATATAAACTTAAAGATGACTGACAGAAACTCATGGTGTTTGCATTTGAATCCTTTCTGAGATCTTCATCTTTTGATGTTCAAGATTGCATTTGAATTTCATTTATTTTATTTTGGGTTTTATATATTATGTAATATCGATTTAGACTATATATGAGTGTCTCTTGAGGCTATCATTTCTGGATTTATCTGAAGTTTCAAGGAGAAAACAGATGAAAACAAAAACAAATTGAACTCTCCCAAACATCCCAACTAGATTAGCACTTGAGGGAGGTTTGCAATCAATCACGTACTCGTTACGTATACAATGTTATAAGCATCTTGAGAGACATATTCAAACATGTCTTTTTTATCCATTATTAATTTGGTTTAAGACTAAAGCCTGCTAGGTAATATGTTACTCACCCTCGGAAAATAGGAGTTATCTTGTAGTGTCAGAGAACGTATATTCAAGAGCTTATCTGATTTACGAGACCTTGGGTTTTTCATGGGGTTGCCTCTATATTGATGGGTATTTCACTGCTTAGGTGTTATCCATAACTGTTTTCAGATTCCAGAAATTTGCTTGTAGGTTTAAGAAAGTTATTTTTCACGCTCTATATTTAATTATAAGAAAATTATTTTCCACGCTCTTATATGATGATAATCTTCGCAGCAGTCACAGGCAGCACGCTGATCCCGTCCCGTCTCGATCCCGTATGAACGAGATGAGATAGGGATGGGTATATCTCGTCCCATCCCATCCCGTGCCCACCCCTAATTGTAATTGCGTGGGTTGGGAAGAAGGTGTTTAGATTTTTAATATGATTATTAAACCATAGATTTTCATCGAGATTAGAATATTGTGTTTAATTTACATTTTACACCATTCATGTTACCTCCAGATACTTAATTTGTGTTGCTCGAGATATAAAATTTTCATATAAGCTCTTGGATGTCTAGGGATATTTTAGTCATCAAAACTTTGTAGTAACGATCAAACAACATCGACCACTAATCCAGTGGATATCAAATAAGGATTAACCTTTTAATTAATTATTTGTCCTAGGGGTATCGTAAATTAGCCCTATTATTTATCACTTTATTTATCCAATTTAGAAAAGTATAATTAAGAAGACTATTGTCAATGGGAAAAAGAATTCCACTTGAATAGAAATTTACCAACCCTGATCCCTAATTTTTTGGAAGGATGTTATAATTTGTTTTTTAATAGAATAAATTTTGGGGAGAGCATTGCCACCTGACTTATATCCACTAAGATCATTGCCATTAGAGAGCATTGCCCTTGGTGTATTTGGGAAAACCAATAAATGAGTTGATGTGCAGGTAAGTTCCTTGAGACATCTTCGTTTGTTCTAATTTCATTGGCTTTTCATCAAATATATATGCTGGAAGTACTAACCTATAGGGTGCTTAAGGAAAGGGAATTGGGGGGCCCTATGTCACGAATAATTATTGGGAGAAAACAAAAAGAAAAGTAAGGGCGCGAAATATTGGAGCGTTTTTCAAATTTCAAAGAGAACAAGAATAAAATGGTAATGTTACTTGTGTTAGTTAGGACCACTTGCTCTATCACACGGCCTTCTGTAATTGGCTGAGATCCAAAATTCTGTTAGAGTTTTTTCTTTATGAAGAGGAGAGAAACAGTGAAGCAGACATGCTTAAGAAGTTGTAATTGATAGGCTCCAATTAGTCCGATTGAGAGATTGTTCCTTCTTGTAACTGTTCCTGACTTTATCAATCCATTTTCATTCCATTTCAACAATTATCCACCCTTTGTGCTCAACTAAACTGTCCAACTGTGACATTTTGGTATCAGAGCTGTTCGATCCTTTCCACCATAGAAACCAGAGCTCGAGAGATAGAAACCTTCATGAAGGAAACCAGAAAGCAACAAGCAGAGACAACCGGCCAGTTGGAGACCGTAAAGACAGAGTTAAGGCGTATAGTCCAGGCAGGAGAGGTGCAGAAAAAAGCGAGTCGATGCAAGGTTCGACCAATTGATTCAGATGTTGCAAAGCGATCGAATCATCAATTCGGGAGATGAACCGAGCACATCACAGACAACAGAAGTAAACGATGTTCAACCAAGGATTCCCTCCCATGGAAATTGGAGGTAATCTCTTTATTTTTTCCAAATTAGATTTTCCCCATTTTGATGGCATGAACCCTAATTCTTGGATTAAAAAAATGTGAATGGTACTTCCAATTACACAATGTCGCAGACGAGAACAAAGTTGCTATTGCGTCCATTCGTCTTCACAACAAAGCCGATATATGGTTTCTGGATTATCAGATTAACAAACCTTCTATTAGTTGGAATGATCTTATACAGAACATTCGTTTCCGCTTTGAGGACCCTTTATCTACCAACTATGTAGATACCTTCAATAAGTTGTCACAAGATCATAGTGTTGATATTTACTTTGACAAATTTGAGGAGCTCAAATCCCTGATGTTACTCCATAACCCTACCTTATCTGAGACTTACTTCGTTCTCAGTTTTATTAGTGGTCTCAAACCAAAAATTAAGTCTGTCATTCAAATGTTTAAACCAACCACCGTCTCACATGCATTTTATTTGGTACGAATGCAAGAGGCTCGTATCACTCCTAACTCCTCTGCTACACCATCAGGTCCTACCTTTAACTGTAGATCATACCCTGCCACCAACTCTGTCCCATGGCCTAAATCATCTCCACCAGTGTCGTCCACTCCTAACAATTGTCCACCATTGCCACTTCCATCATCCATGCCTATCCCAACAAGACCTCCACTATACCCACCTATCAAACGTCTTACTCCAGCCCAAATGAAAATCAGGTGAGATAAGGGTCTTTGTTACAATTGTGATGAGTTATACAAACCCGACCACTTTTGTAAACATCATCATTTGTACATGTTGGTTCCGGATGATGAGTGTCAGGAGGAGACCATTCCACTATTAGATGATATTGTGAATCTGGTTCAAGAAATTTCATCTGATATGGAGTTGTCCATCAATGCCTTACATGGCAACTCTTCTTCTAATACACTTCTCCTTAAAGGACTCATTAAGAAAAGACCCATTTCAATCCTGATTGACACAGGGAGTACACACTCTTTTGTGGATCCCCAAGTCATCAAAGATACAAAATGGCCAACCATGCTTACTCCTCAAATGCTGGTGAAAGTTGCTAATGGACAACAACTCACTAGTACAGCCATTTGTCAACCTCTTTAATGGACAATGCAAAACAATACATTCAAGGGATCGGTTAGAGTGTTACCATTGGGAGGGTTTGACATGGTTTGGGGGGGGGGGGGGGGGGGGGGGGCGCGGGTGATTGGCTCAAAATCTTTGGCAACATCATTATAAATCTTCAAACTCTTCAACTTACAATCATGTTCAAGGGTAAAAAGATTACTCTCCAAGGCATCTCTGATCCTGCTTCTCTTTCATTGATTCAACCTTCCAAGTTTAGTAAATTCATCAGGAACCACACTCCAATGTTTCTGGGTCAGTTTTTTCTATCACTTCCATTGAACCACACCCATCCCCACCTCCTGAAATTATACCCTTACTAGATACATTTCAAGACGCATTTCAAACACCTTCCACACTACCTCCTACTCACAGTTTAGACCACAGAATACCCTTGAAACCATAGGCCTTACCCACATCATAGGCCCCATATAAGTTACCTCATCTTCATAAAGAAGTGGTAGAACAATTGGTCCAAGAGATGCTGGCAGCTAGCCTTATTCAACATTCTCACAGTCCGTTCGCAACACCCATTCTTCTAGTTAAAAAGAAGGACAACTCTTGGCGTTTCTGTGTGGATTATAGGAGATTAAATGATTTGACAATAAAGGATAAGTAACCCATGCCACTTATTGATGAGCTATTAGATGAATTGCATGGTGCCAAAGTTTTTTCCAAAGTGGACTTAAGGTCGGGTTATCATCAAGTACTTGTTCACCCTGCGGATATATTCAAAACAACCTTTAAAACTCATCACGGCCACTTTGAGTTCAAAGTCATGCCATTCGGCATAACCAGTGCCCCGACTACATTCCAAGCTCTTATGAACAATATCTTCCAACCTTTCTTAAGGAAATTCATCCTTGTCTTCTTCGATGACATTTTGATTTATAGCCCTTCCATGGAGTCCCATATTACTCACCTTTAGATCACATTTTCCACACTCAGGCAACATAGCTTATTTGCTAAGTTCACTAAATGTTCCTTTGGCCTAGCTACATTAGAATACTTAGGACACATTATCTCAAATCAGGGAGTTTCTGCTGACCCTTCTAAAGTTGAGGCTATGCTTACTTGGCCAACACCTACATCAGTTAAAGCTTTGAGAGGGTTTCTTGGCCTCATAGGATACTACCGCAAATTTGTTTACCACTATGGCCAGATAGCAAAGCCACTTACTGACTTGTTAAAAAAAGATAGTTTCCTATGGAATTCTCTGGCTGACAGTGCATTCAATCAACTAAAAATGGCAATAAGCACCACGCCTGTTCTACGTTTGCCTGACTTCTCCATTCCTTTCTACTTGGAAACAGACGCTTGTTCAGTGGGTATTGGAGTCATATCGTCCCAGCAAGGTAGGCCGATTGCTTATTTTAGCAAAGCACTTGGACAAAAGAATTTGGGTCTATCGACCTACGAAAAAAAACTGTTAGCCATTGTTATGGTAGTCCAAAAATGGAGGTGCTACCTTCTCGGTTCTAAATTCTTCGTCCTGACTGATCATGAAAGCATTAAATACTTACTGGAGTAGAAAATTTCTACAAGCTTGCAACAAACATGGGTGACCAAACTACTTGGCTTTGATTATGTAATTTGTTATAAGAAAATAGTTGATAATAAGGTGGTGGATGCTCTATCCAGAATTCTGACTTCTTTATGCTTGGCAATCTCTTAAATCACTCCTACTTGGCTCCTGAATGTGATAGAAAGCTACTCTGCTGACTCTATTACTCAAACCTTGCTGGTTAAATTACTGATATCACCTACTTCAGTTCCACCTTACACCATCAGAAATGGGATTATCATCTTCAAAGACAAAATTTATATTGGAGCAACAGGGAATTTAAGACATCAAGTATTGACTTCATTACATTCTTCGGCTTTGGGGGGTCACTCGGGTATTCATGCTTCATATCAAAGGCTCAAAATTTTCTTTTATTGGCTTGGTATGAAGACACATCTCATTCAATTAATCACTTCTTGTGAAACATGTCAGCGCAACAAAAGTGATCAATATGCATACGGAGATTTGTTGCAACCTCTTCCAGTGCCTTATCATGCTTGGCAACACATTACCATGGATTTTATCGAAGGATTACCCACCTCCAATGGTAAATCAATTATCCTTGTCGTAGTGGCTCGCCTTACAAAGTTTAGCCATTTTATGGCCTTAGCACATCCCTTTTCTGCTTCAATGGTGGCTCAATCTTTTCTTCAGAATGTGTATAAACTTCATGGTCTACTAGAGTCAATCATCTCTGATAAAGACTCTGTTTTTCTCAGCAAATTCTGGCAACAACTCTTCCAGGAGTTAGGTACTTCCCTATCCATGAGCACGACATATCATCCTCAATCTGATGGGCAAATAGAACGAACCAACACTTGTCTAGAGACGTATCTACGCTGCATGACAGGCCACACCCCTTCCAAATGGTCGCAGTGGTTGTATTTGGCAAAGCATTGGTTTAATACCAATTATCATTCAAGTCTACAAACAACTCCATTTAAGGCCCTATACGGTTACTCACCTCCCTTATTGGCTCTGCCCCCAACTGATTCTCTTGCCATTCCAGAAATTCAGGCTTACCTTCGTGAAAGAAATGAGATGATCAACATCCTCAAAGAACGTCTTCACAGGGATGCAGACAGACACCGCACTGAACGCAGCTTTTCAGTAGGCGATTGGGTTTATCTCAAACTCCAACCTTACCGCCAAATGTCCGTCCAATTGCGAAAGAATCTTAAATTTTCTTATTGCTTCTATGGTCCTTTTTCAAATCAATGAACAAATAGGACCCGTGGCGTATCGCCTTCTGCTACCTGATACTGCAAGGATACACCCCGTGTTCCATGTATCACAACTGAAATGAAGAATTGGGACGTCTGTGATTCCTTCACCAACTTTCCTGCTCTTGACAAAAATGGTGCATTCCGTGCTGAACCAGTGGCCATATTAGGAAGACGATTGATACCCCGCAACAACAAAGCCGTAACGCAAGTTCTGATTCAATGGTCCAACTCCACTGCTCACGAGGCCACCTGGGAAGATTAGACATACATTACTTCAGCCTTTCCAGCTTTCCATCCTTGAGGACAAGGATGATTTCAAGAGGAAGGCATTGTCACAAATAATTAGCCGGAGAAAACAAAAAGAAAAGTAAAGGCGTGAAATATTGGCGCGTTTTTCAAATTTCAAAGAAAACAAGGATAAAATGGTAATGTTACCTATGTTAGTTAGGACCACTTGCTCTGTCACGCGACCTTCTGTAATTGGCTGAGATCCAAAATTCTGTTAGAGTTTTTTCTTTATAAAGAGCAGAGAAACAATAAAGCAGGCATGCTTAAGAAGTTGTAATTAATAGGCTCCAATCAGTTCGATTGAGAGATTGTTCCTTCTTGTAATTGTTCTTGACTCTATCAATCCATTTCCATTCCATTTCAACCATTATCCACCCTTTGTGCTTAACTAAACTGTCCAACTATGACACCCTACCTTTGAGTGTGAATCAAAGTCTTATTAGGACTGGAAAAATATGATTGAGGGGCCTTGTTAGTTGGATGTAGGCCCAGGTTTAGTGGACGAATGAACTAACAAGCAATCATTCAGTATATTATTAGTTTTCTTCAGGGGTGGCAGAATTTTCCAAAATAAACTGTAATGGAACAAAACATGGTATCATATTGTTCTGGTACCGAATCAGACTGAAAGTACCGGACTGAACCCATTAGTAAATTAATTTTATTTTTAATTATTAAATTTGAGTGGTGATGATACATCAAATTCTCATCCAATTATGGTCATACACGTGGCGCAAACCATCATAACTAGAGATGGTTGTTACGAATAAAATAAGTTGTGGCTAAAATCACTCCCCCAATGACGAACCTCAATTAAGAGTGAATTGTTATAAAGCATATAAGTCATGGCGGGAAACACTCCAACAAGAACACATCTCAATTATGAGAGGACCATTACAAATGAGATAAGTCATGGCGGAAATCACTCTCTGATAAGAAAATATTTGGAAAATTGTTTCATTCCTTGATTGAATACAAACTTATATACAAGCTAACTTTGACCCAACCTTATGAAAACATGAAACTTAAAACTTGCAATACAAGATATTTAATAAATTCATATTCTGACTTTCCTTCTTTAACACTTCCTCTCAAGTTGTAGTGTATGTTTGTAACACCCAACTTGCTAAGAAGATTATCACACTGATAAGTGTTCAAACCTTTAGTAAATAAATATGTCAGTTGATGTAGTGTTCTAACATACTCAGTCTGAATAGTACCCTCTTGTATCTTCTCTCTAATCAAATGGCAATCAATATCGATATGCTTCTTTCGGTCATGAAAAACCGGATTAGATGCAATATAGAGTGCAACCTTGTTGTCACAAAGCAAAAGGGGTGCCTAAGGATGATTAATGTGCAAATCATTAAGAATGTACCTCACCCAAGTTAACTGACAATATGTGGAAACCATGGCATTATATTCTGCTTTAGCTGTAGATTTTGCCATTGTAGTTTGTTTCTTAGCTTTCAAATAAATCGGTGAATCTCCAAGCATGACATAGTAACCTGTAATTGGATCTCCTAGTATCTCTACATTGAGCCCAATCTGCATCACAATAAACTTTCAACTGTAATGAGCTAGTGGAAGAAAAAAAGATACCATGTCCTGGTAAAGCCTTGATGCACGTCAAGACCTTGTGTGCAACATCCAAATGTGGTATTATGGGCTTGTCCATAAATTGACTTAGGACATGCACAGAATAAACCAAATCTGGTATCGTGATCATTAAGTATATCAACCTTCCAATGAGCCTGCGGTACATTGCAGGATTTGCTAGTAAATCTCCATCATCATGTGTGAGCACCAAGTTTTGATCCATAGGATCACGTGAAGGCTTTGCTCCAAGAAACCATGTGTCCTCCAATATTTCAAGTGCATATTTTCACTTAGATAAAACAATTCCTTTGGATGACCTCGCGACCTCAATGCCAAGGTAATATTTCAAATTTCCTAAATCTTTAAGCTTGAACTTTGCAGTCAGAAATTGTTTTTTTCTTCAATGTATTGGAGATCATTATCTGCCAATATTGCATCATCAACATATACGAGAATTGCAGTAAAGTTGTTACTTTTGGATCAGACGAATAATGAGTAATCGGCCTTAAAAGCTTGCTGATATGAGAGCAGCGGATAACTTAAGGAACCATTGTCTCGAGGCTTGCTTGAGACCGTATAAAGATTTGTTCAACTTGCATACTCGAGTCTCCCCCTAAAAAAAACATATCATCATAAAAAAATATGCCACAAGCACCATCTGTGTCGTGTGTTGGGAAATACAATTTCAACGACCCTCTTCATTGCCCTATCTTGATCAGTGATTATAGCCGTCGGAGCATTGCCATTCATACACACAAGCCAAGTTTGGAAAAGCCAAACAAACTCTTCAATGGTCTCACCACATATCAATCCACATCCGAAAAGAATTGACTGACCGTGATGGTTCACCCCAACAAAAGGAGCAAATGGCATCTCATACTTATTTGTCAAGTATGTAGTGTCGAAGGTAACAACATCTCCAAACTCCTTGTAAGCTGCTCTGCTCCATGCATCAGCCCAAAAGACATTTCTCAATCTACCTTTATTGTCCAAATTCAACATATAAAAGAACTCAGCATTGTTAGCTTGCATTTTTTGGAAGTAGTTATGAATGGCCTCCGCATCCCCTTCCCCAAGCCTCAACCTCCTCATTTTATCCAGATAATTGTAACAATCTTTTTGAGAAAAAGGCAGGTTATCATGACCACCAGCTTCAACCACACATGAATTAAAACTCTTATTTGGCCTAATACCCGCCCTATCATTATAATCCAGCTTCTTCTTCACATACGAGCTCATAACTCTATTTTTCGAATAAAATCTAGATTTTCCAGGGCTCAATTCATGATTGTGATCAAGTGTTACCTTTGTCACTGACACTGTTCCATCAGGGTAAATTTTACCTCTAATTTTAGCCAAACATCCACATTTAGTTGTACCCCGTTTTTTTACAACATTTTGTGATTGACTTTTATGCTGCCCAGAACGACCACATGCAAGCGTCATGAATATAGGTTTTCCATTTTCATCTTTTTCCGTATTCTTTATTTTCACTGGAAATCCTATTTTATTACCATAATCATGAAAATATCGTTGGTACTCATTAATGCTGTTGAACTGCATCCCTTCTGTGGGATCCATTATCTCTTCTAAATTTTCTTCATTTTCCATCAATTCATTCTCTTCTACACTATCCATTCCTGAAAGGTTTTTGAAAAAAAAAAAATTTCATGTAGTTCTATTTCGACAGAATGCTCTTTTCAAGTAACAACAACACTCATTATGGAAAATGAACATATCAAGCAAGATGCATAGCAAGCCAAACCTTATAACATTCACACAATTCAATTCCATTTACCATATTATCTAAAATCACATGAAAATACACCAACAATTACATCAATCTCTTAATGCAGCAAATACTGTTTGGTCATTCTGTTTTTAAACTTACTGTTGCATGCCTTGTGTACATGAAATTGGGAGAAGTTTTATCACAAGTATATCTAACAAGACCCAACAAATGGCTCCATGGACCAGACATTGTGCTAAAACATTCTAGGAATGACAATGAATATACCAAAGATATAACTAAGTGAAGTAAAATCCAAAAAGCATCAAGTAAAACAACTTGTAAGCCAGATGCCCAAGTTTTGGATTATGGATATTCATAATAGTTTCTTAATGCATAGAAAAGTTACAGAATGACGCATTGTTTCAGGATAAAGAACCTATTGAAAAGATAAGTGATATGGTTGAAGCAAGGACACATCTCAGTTGTTCAATTTGAAAAAGAGATGAAACAAACATGATTAAAAAAAACTCGTCTAAGAACACCAGAAAGAAAATCACGTGGCTTCTAACTCACATGCTTATAGAAGCATGTTAATGCATTGTGCTTCATTCTCCTCCTTCATTAGGTGTAGAGGTGGTAAGCATAGTAAAAACACAAACTTGGCTAGGAAAGAGTATAAACAATTGGATCACAACTGAAATGAATTATCAAACTAAGTGCAGGGACAGGGTGATTCTTCAATCCATAGACTGTGTCATGCAGGGTGATTCTTCAATACACAGATTGTGTTTTTCAGTTTTGACACCATATACTTTGTCCTGTACACAACATACCCAGGTCTTGTACACAACATACCCAGGTCTGATCCAAATCCCCCTCCTTTAGTAACACTCCAGGTAAGAAAGCATTTTTAATGTCCAACTGATAAAGTGGCCAATCACAACTAACAACAATTGATAACAATCCCAAAACAAAATCCAGCCATGCTACATGAGAGAAAATTTCCATCTAGTCTACTCCACAAGTCTGAGTGAATCCCTTGGCCAACAAACCAGCTTTAAGACCCTCAACTAAGGAGGGAGCAAGGCATGTATTCCCTGGAAAATCATAAATTCATCTTCAACTTCAAGTACTCAATTTTTTCAAGCTTCCCCAACAAATTTTTTCTTCAAACCCCAACATTTTCTTTGATAAAAAAGATTACTTCCTTAATTTTATTCAGAAGGAAACACTGACCAGGTTCTTAAAGGGATCTTACAATAATTGTGCAGACATCAGTTTGTTCCCGTTTTGACTTTTGAGCCAAACTTGATAACTGATCTAAACTGCTAATTTTTACTATTTCTAAATCAAACTGGACAAAATAAGTAATCATAAGCAAACTTATTATCTTCTCAGGCCAACCAAAAGCAAATCAAACAGACTTGAATACCACCAAATCAAGCAAAACCAAACTGACCATTTAAAACCATTTTGGCGAAGCGAGGAGTTTCATTTTGAAACTGAGACTTATGACAAACTACTGCTCATATAACTCACATACAAACAAAGAAAAAAAAAAAAAAAATTAGAGCGTCAGGAACCCTAGATCTACAAACCCTAGATCTAGAAGAAATCAAGAAGAATCAAGTTTGGGACTTACCTTTCGCGGGTTTCTAAGTTTGGGTCGCTGATTCCAGTTGCTTCAACAAGTTCTTCTTCTTCTTCATCTTCTTCTTTTTCTTCTTCTACTCTCTCGATTCTTTTTTCTCTCTCTCTAGATCGATTCTTCTTCAACCCTGCAATGTTCTCTGCAACAACTGTCCCAAATTTTCCCCAAATTTTCGGTTTCAAATGTTGTTTTGAAAGAGTTAGGGTTCGAATTTTTTCCCCAAAATTTTGGTGAATCGAAATCTCGCCTTCATCATGCACGTGCCTGGGAGGGTCCCGAACGCGTGCCAGGGAGTGTCCAGGCAGCCACCCAGGCGCACCTCCCAGGCCAGCTAGAATTATTGTGGAGGCAAAGATTCTTAATATTGACTAGTGCATCTATGCTAGCTCATCATTTTGGACTCTAGGCAAACAACCTATTGCTATGGAAGAAGCTGATGGTATTGATAAGACATCAAACAATCACTCAATCACAGTCATACACGTGGCACATACTAACCCTAACACGTAAAAGGCTTCAGCACAATCTTACGCGGACCTTTTCGCAAACCACTGTTTAGTCGCAAGTCGGGCGCCCAGGCCCAAGACACACCAGCCCCAGAGGCATGGGTCTTAGGGCTTGGCCAAGGACAATAAGTCCCAAACAACAAATCTTAGAACTATCATAGGCCCGAGATCCACTCGCACGAAATCAACTATAGCCCAATCAAACATTCGGTACTAAACAATGCCAAGTGCCGAAGAACTCAGTCATGCACATGTAAGATCTTATGCGAGATCTCCTCCCTCCATCACGCTCTTGATCACAAAGACAGTTGGGGGGAACACTCACTATAAGAATCGTCAAAAGGAGGAAAAAAGGTTCGCATCGATATCTAACATAAGCATCGGAGTGTCTTCGACCACCACAACGGTGGTCCTGGGCTTAATCGTTGCTCATTTTTGCATGTTTGATATCATTGGGATCAGCGAGGACAGATCTGAACACATAAGGTATTACCATCTAAACTATATTTTATTCTTCAATGCCTTAATCGTGTTTGTGCTTGATTGCACCTTTTGAAGGATTTCTTCAAACTCTTTTTTTTTGGGTTGTTCACTTCTTTCTGAATTCAATGATCTTATGAGTGTTAAACAGTGGAACCATATGAA
This sequence comes from Berberis vulgaris, assembly GCA_963556465.1. Taxonomy (NCBI): domain Eukaryota; kingdom Viridiplantae; phylum Streptophyta; class Magnoliopsida; order Ranunculales; family Berberidaceae; genus Berberis; species Berberis vulgaris. The sequence continues at coordinate 53,431,800 of OY747136.1, read as the reverse complement.
CTAAACTGTTCTAAACGGTTTGAGTTAGGTTCGGTCTCAATGTTCAAAATGAAGGAATCTGGACCGGATCCATTAAATTTAAACGGTTCGAGTAATGTTTTTCCAAATCTGGAACAAATCCGAACCGTGCCCACCCCTAGCCGAGAATTCACATCCATTAGGGTATCTGCTGGTTTGCAGGTAAACATTCCAGTTTCAGTCAAAATGTCAAGGATATATTTCCACTGTGATAGAAATATTTCTTGTTTTGAGTGAGTCACTTCAATGCCTAAGAAACACTTCAACGCACCAAGGTCTTTCATTTCAACCAAATGGCTCTATAATGTTGTCCTTATTTCTGAGTAATTTCCTGTTGTCACCATGTCATCAACATATACTATAAAAGCAGTGACCTTACTTTTCCTATTTTTTACGAAAAGAGTATGATCGAAGTTACTCTGCTTGTAGCTAAAAAAATTTCATTGACTTGTTAAATCTTCCAAACTATGCTCTGGGCGATTGCTTCAATGCATAAAGACATTTTCTCAGTTTACACACTATGTTACTTTGATAAGATCCTATCTTGCATCCTAGAAGGGGATCCATATAGACTTCTTCTTCTAGGTCTCTATGCAGAAAGGTTTTTTTTACATCAAATTGGTGCAATGGCCAATCCCGGTTTAATGCTAGAGAAAAAAGTACCCAAATTATATTGATCTTGGCTACAGGGGAAAAAGTCTCCCCATAGTCTACGTCTGGGTGTAACCTTTCGCCACTAGTCTTGCTTTGTATTGTCCAATGGTGCTATCCGCCTGGAACTTTAATGTATATATACATCTACAACCCACTTTCTTATTCCCTTTTGGAAGAATAGTCATCTCTCAGGTGAATATTATTTTGGAGTGCCACCATTTCTTCATTCATTGCTTGATTCTAGTTGAGATAATTCAGGGCTTCCTACACATTACTTGGAATAAACACAAAGGATAATTGACACACAAATTATGCAGATGACATAGACAACCTATGTAAAGACACATGATTAGAAATAGGGTATTTAACCTTTGTTTTAGGGTCAAGGGAATTTTGTTGTTTAGGTAATTCTCTAGTTGTATTGGGAGGTAAAAAGTAACATGTGTTTCCTGTATGACTTGACTCGGGTAAAGTGTAAGAGGTTGAGGTTGAGTTTTCAGTTACTCATGAATGAACTTTAGGTATTGATCAGATTGGTATTGTAGTGGAAGCTATAGGAGGGAAAGTATTTGAAATGTTATCTGGAATCTCCAGTTGTTTTGGTTGTTGTTCATGTTGTACCCCTGTAACTAGTGGGTCAATAGTCACTGCAATCAGCAATTACTGTATATGAAGGAGGTGTCTATGGTTGTTTTGGAACATTATGTGGGATTTGGATGGTATGATTTTGAGTATCTTCTGCAAAGATTGAGCTCTTCCCATGCAGGGGATATTTAGAATCTCATTATGAGTATTAAAACTCACTTTCATGGAATGTAACATCTGTTGTAATGTGTAAGGTTTGAGTAAGCGGATGAAAACACTTATAACCCTTCTAGAGTGTCAGCATACCCTACAAAGACATAGTGTCATGCACGGGGATCCAGCTTACCACACTAGTGTGGATGTAAATAGACTTAAGCAACACAACCAAAGACTTGTGGTTTGAGGTTTGGTGTGGACGACATGGTGAGGAGGGTAGTTAACGTTTGGAATGGAGTTTTGTAGTGAAGAGTATTGAATTGTGTTCTATTGATGAGGAATGATTCAGTTCATTGTCATCATACTCTTCTCCATTGTCGAATCGAAGTGTTGTAATTTTCTTGTCAAACTGAGTAACAACATATTGATGAAATAATTTGAATTTGGTGGGGACTTCCCCCTTTTTCATAGGAAAAAACTTGGTCATCCAGGAGCAATCATCTAAAAATGTCACAAACCACTTAAAAACCACCATTAGTAGATATTCTTGACGGTTCCAAACATCAGAATGGACAGTTATAATTGGCACATAGCTTTTATTCAATCTTAATGGATAAGAGACAAAATGGCTTTTTGCTAAAATGTAAGTTTCACAATTAAAATCTGCTTAACTAAACAGGGAAAATAAGTCTGGAAATAAATGTTTCAAATAACCAAAGGAAGCATGTTTTAGTCATTTATGCCAAAGCCAAATCATCTTCATCCTATCGGACTCGACCCCTCTTACATGATGGGATTTACTCAATCTATTACTGCACTCTTTGGTCAAGTCTAGATAATACAACTTTTCCCTCCTAGTACCACATCCAATCATGACCCTGGTGAGAATATCATGAAACAAACAGTACACTGGCCAAAACACATACAATACAATTAAGGGAATCAATGATTTGAGAAACGGATAATAAGTCATAGTCGAGTGATGGGAAAACTAAGACACGATTTAGGATTAATGATGGTGTAAGATATAGGAACCCTTCTCCCATAAATGAGGAGGAATTCCATTGGCATTGGCATTGGTGACGTGTTTGGCTTGAAGGTTTAGTAGAGTGTAATCTGGTGATACTAGATGTCATGCGATCAATAGTGCCAGTATCAATAATCCACGATCTGTTACAAGTGAAAGAGTAAGAGATGGATTACCAGGCCTCGGAGTCAAATGTACCTAATGGAGTTCTGATGTAAGCTCTTGGGATGACGCAGTGGATGCGAATGAAGCTCTTCCGAGTCCCTTTTTTGCCCTTTCTGAACCCACCCTTCTGGTAACAAATAATCTCATAACAACCCTTAATTATGTGATTTTCTAAACCACATTTGGTACACTTCATTGGATGCCGGTTAAAAATAGGTTCTATGGTGTCAAAGTTTTGAGTGGATGACCAAGATTGTTTAGACCTCGCAGCAATCAAAACAGTGTCTTCGGGTGTGACACTCGATTACAACATTATTACCTGTCGATTGCTCTCTCGTTTAACATGTGAATATGCAGCCTCAGAGTCAAGTTTAGGTTCCATCCTCAATATCTTTCCTCAAATTTGGTCAAAGTTATTGTCCAATACTACAAGAAAGATATAAACTCGAAGACGGTCAATCTCCTTGCATCTGGTTTCAATGTCAATTGTATTTTTATGTTGCTTGGGTTTAATTGATCAAACTCTTGGAAGATCGCAGTGAGCTCACTATAATAATTGGCAACAGGTGTTCCATTATGTGTCATTGTGAATAACCTTCTGCGTAGATCATAAATCTTTGCTTCATCTGCACCATCAGAGCATGTTTTCTTGATTGCGTCCCAGACTTGCTTTGTTGTATCACAACGAATGATCTGTTTCATCTAATTGTATTGCATTGCATCGAATAACCATCCCTTGACTTGGCAATCTGACACACGCCATTGTTTTATGTTGAGTTTGTGACTGCAGGTTGGGAGATATCCCCAGTTAAATGACTTGGTTCCATAGGGAGTAGTTATGTTCATCTAGTTTGATTTCGGATAAGAAGCTGGGGTTGTTTATTGGACGAAGATAATCTGGGTGGTTGAACTAACTTCACCAGCACCAGAGGATTGGTTTGAGATGGAACTATTAGTAGTGTCCTCGTTCACCATGAAAACGACTTAATGAACGATAGATGTGTTTTGGTTTCTGTACTGATGTGAATGAGAATGTTGTTGTGGAAGCATGTTAGGTCAAGAGACAACCATTGATTGACTACTCTGAAGAGACAACCATTGATCGACTACTCTGATACCATGTCAAAATGAGAAAAGAAAGTTTTTTTTTTGCTTTTCTAATGTATATCAATACATGGGATTATATACCCAAACACATAAGTTAATCTAGGAAAGAATATCATCATCATCCTATATACAAAAGATCATACAATATTTCATATACTAATCAGTATCAACTATGGATTTTTCTTTTATGCAAAAGATCCTATAATCTAGTGTATAATAATTTGGATCAATCATGGATACTATAATCTTGCATAACTAAAATACTGAGGTCCTGCCAAAGGGGTTATGGTCGAGTGGTTAAGGCCTTGTGGGATTAGTCCCCAAGTCCTTGCTTCGAGACCCTCCGGCAGCATCGTTTCTTTCGGGGTGATGTTGACCTATAGGTGGCACCTCGAGGATAGGTTACGGGATCCTATACAAACCCGGCTCAACTTTCAAAAAAAAAAAAAAAAAAAAAATACTGAGGTCCTTGAAGGTGTGTGAGTCTCACTTCCCTATCACTCTCATCTAAGCTAGCAGAGTTTATTGGAGTTGGGAGGAAATTCTGCCAGTATTTCATTTTAATTGCAACTTTGTGTCTTACCTATTCAATGGACCATGTCACCTAAAAACACAATTATTTTTAGTTCCCCATATAATTTTCATGTTTTGAGAAATTAGTATTTTTCATTTGGTTAAAATAAAACTCAATAAAATAGTCAAAAGTAATCATAGGATTGTTTCCAGTAAATTGGGAGAAATAAGCCAAACTTGACATGCAAAATCACATAGATAAATGTTAAACACATGCTACAATGGGATGGAACCTCCATATGATGCTTAATGAAATTATTATTTATTGGTAAGTGATGATACACCAAACCGTCCTCTGATCTGCGTCGTACATGTGTCATGATAATCTCGTTAACAGAGCAAAGCAAGGCCCAAGCAGCACTAAGCCCACTATTGGCTGGATCCAGAAGGTCGGACCCAAATTGCAACGCGCCACTAAGCCTGCAAGTCACGTGGTCAAGCCTAATACTCGTAAGCCCTGATAAGGAAAGTATTTGGGAGATCGACCCAACACAGGCATGCCAGCAATACATTGGTTCCGACTAGGAGACAACTATTGGAGTATAAGTCGGGCAAAGAAACTTCCTTGCATGAACACTTCGAAAGGGATACTTGAGGCACTGATGCTGGGTGGAGACGACTGCCTCCATGTGGTGTAACTAAGGTCAACCAAGATTACATTGTATTCAGATGGACGTCTACGACCAAGAACTTTGTCGTCGGGATCCTCTGTTGGTCTGGCTGCCCTTCTATTATCGGCAGTGTGGTTTTACCGATAGGTAGCATCTCTCTCCATTGAAGCCAAACATGGCTTGATTTGAAGGTGTCAGTCTTCCTTCTATCAGTTGCATTTTTAGGAATGTATCTAGGAACAGTACATTGACGGAGTTGCCTGTGTCCACCAGCGATCTTCTCACTTTCCATTTTGTTATCCTTACTGAGATGACTAGGGCGTTGTTACGTGGGAATGAACGCCCTTCATGTCCCATTTGGTGAACATTAAGCCAGGGGCTTTTATTCCCTCTCGTACATGTTGTACGAGTTGATATTAGTAGTGCAAACTGACTCGCAGTTCCCATACTGATTTTTTCAGTGAACAATTCGAGTGCTGACTTTCCTCGTTTGTCCTATGGAGGACACGTACCATGTCAGGAGTCATGTCTCTCATTTTTTGTGCAGTTTCTTCACCTTGAGGATGTGTGTCCCCGAGGTCGATGAACTCCTTCAGTCAGCATTTCTAGATCCATTACCGGATCTCATCTTCAAGGCTCCATCAATCTTTGGTGTCATGGCCTATCTCCTTGTAATAAGAACAGTGTTTACTCTTGTCACGTTTAAAGGATTTTCTTTGAGTTTTTATGGCCACTTGATGTCTGCCCATTCTTCCATGGTCGACAAAATGTCAGGCACACTGGAGTTCAGCGGGGTGTAGTAGGGGTACCTGGAGCCGCTGTGCTTGAACAACTTTGCTTGGCTGAGCCCGCCCTGGTTCTCACCTCGTTTTTGCTTGGAACTATCCCCCATTTCATCCATGTCCTTGGTTCTTGAGAAGTGTTTTGGCTCGCTTCCTCCCTTCCTGGTAGCCAACATTTCTTCCAGGGTAATGTACTTCTCGTCGCTCCTTAGCAACCCTGCCATATTTGATGGGGTTCCAAGGTGAGGTAGTTGTAAACCTAACCTCCTCGGAGCCAGAAGGTGAAAGTAGTGATTGATGTGTTGTCACTGCATCCATCAATTAAGGTTAGCTTGTCGTTGAAATGAGTGACATTCTCCTTAGGGTTTCGCCCTGCTTCTACCTTATGCTCAGCAGGTAGTGAAACTGCTTTCGGAGTTGCTAGCCCCTGAAGAATCTGGTGATGAACGCCTTTACTAGGTCTTGGAATGACCGATGGATCTAGGTTGGAGGTTGTGGAACCAGGTCAGCGCTACTTCATTCAGGTTGGTGGGAAAATTCGGCATAGGATGGCCTCTGAACTTTCTTTGAGCGCCATCACGTAGTAGATATGGCGCAAGTGGTATGCCAGAACTGACATTCCCTCATAGAACTTGAGTTTCGATGGGACAAACTTCTTAGGAAGAGGGGCACTCATGATCTCCTGCAAGAATGGAGGAACTGTGAGATCGTATAGGTCATTAGGGTCAGACGCTTCAAGTCGGAACGGGCTCTTGAACATGGTCTTGTTAATCCTTGAGGCGTGGTCTTCATGACCTTTTCCTGGCACTCCTTCTTGGCAAACTCTTTATTCTTTTGCTGGGGGTTTCACCCTCTTGGATCTAAGGTCCTTTCGGATCTCGGTCGGCCTCAAATCGTTGTTGTCACTTTCGAGTCATCCTTTCTACCACCCCCATTAAGTGGTCTAAGTGGAGCAGGATCAGACTCATGTTGGGGGCAGCTGTGGTTGCCTATGCGGCTGGGCCATGCGGTCGTTCAACCTTCTCGATCGAATCAATTCAGCTATGTGGCTAGGCTTCACCGACGGCTCGGCTCAAGATCTAGTATTGGTGACTATTTCCTGATGTTTTGTTCAACTTAGAAAGAACTATGTATGTTCATTTAAAGGAAAATTATTCTCGTCTTCCCCACAGATGGCGCCAAACTGATGCGTTCATTTCTATCCTCGATGATCCCAATGATATCAAACCTGCAAAAATGAGCAGTGGTTAAGCTAGGGACCACCGTTGTGGTGGTCGAAGCCACCCCGATGCTCAAGTCAGGTATCGATTTAAGGAATAGTGAAGATCGTATGTAAATTGTAGTGTGTAAGCGTACCTTTCTTCCTCCTTTCACCAATTCTTATAGCAAGTGTTCCCTCCACAACTGTCCATGCGATCGAGGGCATGATGGAGGGAGGAGATCTCGCATAAGATCTTACTTGTGCATGATTTAGTTCTTCGGCACTTGGCTCTGTTAAGGACTCAATGGTTGATTAGGCTAGAGCTGATTTTGTGTGAGTGGATCTCGGGCTTGTGACAGCTCTGAGATTCGTTGTTCGAGCCTTATTGTTCTGGGCCAAGCACTAAGACCTGTACCTCAGGAGCTGGCCTGTCTTGGATCTGGAGCCTGACTTTCAGGCTGAACAATAGTCTTGCACATGGGTTTGCTCGGGACTGCACTGAAGCCTTTTACGTGCTAGGATCCATGCCACGTGTATGGTTGTGATTGAGTGATTGTTTTATGTCCCATCATAACTCGTACTAAGTACGAAATGCCGTTAGAGGTATACTCTGCTCTTCAATACCCATCTTGTGATACCCAGTTCTCATATCCAACTATGAAAATACATTGTCCATTTCAACTGATCTAACAAATCATCTATCTTGGGAAGAGGGTACTTATTCTTGATAGTCACCTTATTTAGTTATCTATATTCGCACATATCCTCAAAGTACCATCCTTCTTTGAAACAAAAATAACAAGTGCACTCCATGGAGAATTACTCGGTCGAATAAATCTAGGTATACACACCTCAAAAGGTTTAATCATATATTTACCTACAAATTATACACATATAATTAACTATTATAATTTTTTTTTAAATCAACATAAGGATAAAATTTCTTACAATCATTGGGATGTTACATTTTCCTTTGCAAAATAATGGTCCCCCTCAAATTTAAATACAGAGGCTTACAATGTAAATAACTGCCATATAGTCAATATTCAAAAACAAACATTTGAAAACCATCTTCCTACAAATATACAATACCAGGTAATGTGTTTTCATTATAAAAAATTCTAGTATCATCACTCTTAATTAGAAAGAACAATAGTTAACCACTTTGATTATAGGTACTATTTGATGATAGAGATTAGATACCTTTTCAATAAATTCATGTTGAGGAGTATTGTAACACCTCTTCTCTGCCACAACAGTCTCATCACTATTGAACCCAAACAAAACAAATATGTATTGAATCGATTGCAAATCATACCTTAGCTATAACTTGCAAGCAATGAACTTCGTGAAGAGTTGATGTAACCCATCTTTTTGCAAATGTCCCTGCTTAATTAAGCAGAATAAACATATTTTTAGTAACAATGTACTACACAAATTTCAAAAAAGTAACTTCAGAATTGGTATATAATTTTTGAAAAAGCATCAAAACTGAAAATTCATGAGGAAATGAACATCTTTAAAAGAAAAAAATAACAACTAGTGTTAGAACATGCAGGGCTTGCACTCAACATAGCCAAGTTTAAGTCCAAGATTGATTCACATCTACAAGAAGGAAAGTACAAGAATAAGAAAGTTAGAATAGGAAGTCATAATAGTTAAAAATTAGAATACGAAAGTCAGAATAAGACTCTATTTTGTATAGAAAGTTTTAAGTTTATTGTATCCACGAGATTAGGTATAAGTTATCTTATATAAGCTTGTATTCAATCAAGGAACAACAATAACAATAATACAATTCTCAAATATTTTCTTTACATGGTATCAAAGCAACTTTCTTTGGTGACCTAAGACTCCGAGGATTCAAGCTCTTCCTCGCCTCCGACGACTACACACTTTAATTGTAGATGCAAGAGGTGGGGAAGAAAAATCGCACTCTGCAACAGAGTTCACGCACAAGCAACAAGAAATTTCTATCAATCAATCACTGCAACTTCGCCTTCATCATCAAGGCCAAAATCCACCACCATCTTTTTCATCTTACCAAATCATAACATCACCACCATCTTCGACGCCATCAACGACGCTCGTCGCAGCTTCCGCAACCTCACACAACAAACAAATTATTCTTAGTTTTATTCACGAACACTACAACAACCAAACCGTCCCGTTTCCTTCTTCCTCACACCTACCACCACACCATTATCATGTACCATCTCGATCACATTTTCTTCCACCTACGCAGAGAACTAACAAAGAATCACAACCACCATCTTGATCACCTTCACACCATTGTTTCTTCTTTCTCTCCATCTCGCCTACCAACAACAGCAAACACATCGCTTCCATCTTCTTCATGCGGACCATCTCGACTGCTCATTCTCTTCAACATCCCAACCGTCGACCTTCTTTCTCCCTCACAGATTCACCATCGCTTGGAGAGGACCTCTCGTCGCCGACCAAATGGAGCAGCATCGATTGTCATCGAAAACCACCAGCCACGACAAAAACAGAAGCCATCTCTCAGAAATAGAGAAAACCTCGCCATCTTCTCGCCTGTTTTCCACCTCGCCATCAGGCCATTTGTAATACCCGCCTAATTAAATAAATATAAAAATTTCTTATTTATTAATTGTGGCATATATTGTAATCTCATTTATTGGGAAAAAGATTTGTTTTATTTGCCATTGCTAAATAGAATAAAGTGTGTTGGTGTGTTTTTCCAAATTTAGAAAATCCTAAAAATAAAACTTAATGAAAGAGTTTACCTTAAGTAAACTAATTAGCCACACTCTAAAAAAAAGGGGGTGTACATATACTTTAATTAAATCCTAATGTCGATGGGTTGTTACTCACTAGTATTTGGGTTTGATTTTCGATTTTCATAAAAATAATGATTAGGGCATGGGCTAGGGGATAAATATTAATGAAATAAAATAAAGGAAAGTTGTTTTTCTCTCTTATTTTTTTTACAACACTTTGAGAATTGGAAGAAAAAAAAAAGGAAACGGAGAATACAAGAAGAGAGGAATCGAGAAGAAAATAAAGGAATCGGAAATGAGCTGTGGAGTGAGGCGATGAAGAAAGAGGTGCGATTTGTCTTCGATCATCATCATCTCATCAAAGAGTTGGGTCCTTCCTCCCCATTCTAGCCTCGCCCTCATAAGATGCTCCTAGCACTTTGTCTTCTCCAGTTGGAATGGAGATTTTGGTAATTTCATAGTCGGGTCTCGCTGGATTCACGGCTGCAATCTACATCACATTGACAATCTAATTAAAGTTGTTGGTGATTGCCGGTCAAGTATTTGTTCACGTGATCTGAGATGAGTGAGTGGTCGGTGTTTGTGAAGCGACGAATCGGTCATTTGGGTTCAGACGGGTGAGTCGGTAGGTTTATGTCAGATTGATTTTATGCAGATTCTGATCAACATGGGTAGATGAAGCTTTGATGCTTATGGGGACCAAATGCTGCCCATGTGAGCATCATCTAAATCAAGCCAGACATTCACTTTAAATAGCATAGCCAGGTGAGGTGGTTAAGGGATTTGGGCCTCATCCTGCTCAACAACTTCATTAATTATGAGCTCAAAACTTGTTAGAAGTTGAAACAACACAGAACTCACATATTGGGAAAAATCAGCACATGGGTTCTTATATTTAAGCCAACTGATCATGTCATCCTGCTGCAGCCAGTAATGCTCCGCCATTTAAGTGTTAAATGTTGATACTTGATTGGAAATGAAGAAGGGAATGACCCCTTTTGATTGTTTGACGAATTGACTATCAGAGATGGTGTTTGAGGATTGAGATCTTGGGTTGTAAAGTATTTGAGACATGGGTTTGGGTGTACTGTGTTGGTCACTAAAGACTCAAGCAGGAAAAAAAAAGTGCCTAAGTGCAAGATTTTGCACGTGCCTGTGTGCGTGCGAGTGATTGGTGCTCGTGGTTTATTTTAGGCTTTCCGGTTCCAATTTGATAGGAGCATTTTCTCGAAGACTTTTGAAGTATTTCTCGTTAAGCGATCTGTGAGTTTTCCTTCATTTGTCAATTTGCTTGATGATTAGTCATACTGTAATGTATATAACTTTATTGTCTAGTATTTATTAATAAAGTTTAATCGTTTTTATGATAATATGTGTACGACTATTTCAAATGATTCTAAGTGTGAGTTTCGTTTGACGTGTGATATAAGTGACTTATGCGTGATGTTGTGAAGTGTATAACTTGAGGCTTAGTAATTATAAAAATGTTATTTGTTTCCCCAAAATAAAGGGTGAATATTTTTGGTCGATGTGTTTATGGTTGACAAAGTGTCAGCGTAAAAGAGTCTTGAGAATTATCTGATTTTTATGCTCTTTTCCACAACTCCGAAAAAAAAGTTGAAAAATGTGTTTTGTATACAAACTTGCTTGTATACGTGTGATAGAATTATGAGTATGCAGACTTGCTTGCATATCGGTGCACCGTTCCATGTGAGTTCGGTTGTACGTGTAGTATTTAGGAAATGTTTATCATGGATCGAACTTCGGGTGAGATGACATGTTCCTCGATGTGGCATCTCACTTGGAACATTTACGCTCCGAGTGGTTTCGAAGGCAAGGGAGGCACACTTGGGTGAGGTGTGTTTGGCACAAGGAGGGTAGTGTAATTATGGAAAAGAAGCAAAAAAAAATTGTGTATGTGCATGATTACCTTAAAGGAAGAAACTAAATGCTCATTCGACCATTGAATGAGAACTATATGTCTTCCTAAAGGTAGAAAATGTGTTTTGTTGATATTTTAATAATAGTCTAATATGACTATGATTTGTATCGTTGTTTGAAAATAAATTGCATTTGTGAGGATTGATAACTCATAAATTTTATCTGTTTGTTTCTAACTGTTTCTTGCAGGATGGTAAGTCTACTAACAATTTCTGCAGGTCAGACTTGCCATAGTCAACTTCTACAGTGTAAGTACAAGTAAATGCATATTTACATATTAGGATGATGACACGATTGCCTCATTGAGGAACTAAATTCTTTAAATTGTGTTTTTCTTATATGACACTTTTGCCTCATTGAGGAACTACTTGTTGGTGTGGTTGTTTGTTGTTTTTGTTTAGTTTGATGTTATCACGTGCGGATTTTTTGATTTTGGGATGAAGATTTCTCACACCAGCTTTATTGCTGACCCAAGTGAGTTTTTTCTTCTTGGGAACATTCTTTTGGGAATGTAGCCGATTAGCCTTTCAGGTTTAAAGATTTATTAGCAGCGTTACTGGAGTTTCATTAGTGGGGCTAGCGACGTCAGAGTTTCATGGTTAGATTATTTTTAGTTTTTTTTTAATTTTCTAAATTATGTTTTAGTTGTTGCTACTAATTGTTTATGTTGTTATTGAATTTTCCCGTCTCGAGTTTTAGGGAAACGGATAATCCTACGTGGATTTTAGGATTTTCGTTTTCTTTGAAAATCGGGGCGTGACAGTTTGGTATCAGAACATTTGGTTAGCCTAGGCTGGAGTAGAGTCTAGGTGATCCTCGAAATATGGATATGGGTGAGTAAGAGTGTAAATGTCTAGAGATAAAGTGAAAATGGTGAGCCTTGAACTTTTAGTGTTATTTCTTTTTCTTCGTGAATCTCGTGATGAGATTCCTTTGACCTATGTATTCGGGGCTAATCATAAATTATTTTAATGTCAGTAGTGGGTGACATTATTCCTTTTAGATTTTCATTTAGTGGTTTTGTGTCTGAAGCGTTTAGTTAGCCCTTTCAACGAATCTCGGGACGAAATTCCTTTTGAGTTGTATATATTGTAACACCCCGAAATTTTTATACTTGCTGAATATATATATATATATATGTGTGTGTGTGTGTGTGTGTGTGTGTGTGTGTGTGTGTGTGTGTGTGTGTGTGTGTGTGTGTGTGTGATTGTCTTCATTAAGTTATGGGCATATGCATTAACTATTTGTTTGTCTATGTGATATGTGCTTTGTTTGTTAAGGAGGGTCAGTAGAAAATTTATTTTTGGAATGGTTTATTATTTGGACTCTAATGTTGGTTCATTCGGAAGGTAGTTTGTTTATTTAAGAATTAATTACCTACTTACCCTCCTCTACCGAATCTCGGGGCAAGATTCTTTTGAGTTGAATATATTGTAATACCCGCCTAATTAAATAAATATAAAAATTTCTCATTTATTAATTGTGGCATATATTGTAATCTCATTTATTGGGAAAAAAATTTGTTTTATTTGCCATTGCTAAATAGAATAAAGTGTGTTGGTGTGTGAGAGTGTGTTTTGCCAAATTTAGAAAATCCTAAAAATAAAACTTAATGAAAGAGTTTGCCTTAAGTAAACTAATTAGCCACACTCTAAAAAAAAAAGGGTGTACATATACTTTAATTAAACCCTAATGTTGATGGATTGTTACTCAATTGTATTTGGGCTTTCATTAAAATAATGATTAGGGCATTGGCTAGGGGATAAATATTAATGGAATAAAATAAAGGAAAGTTGTTTTTCTCTTTTTTTTTTTTTTTTTTTTTTACAACACGGTGAGAATTGGAAGAATAAGAAAAAAAAAAGGGAAACAAAAAATACAATAAAAAAGGAATCAGGAAGAAAATAAAAGAATCGGGAATGAGCTGTGGAGTGAGGCGATGGAGAAGGAGGTGTGATTTGTCTTCGATCATCATCATCTCATCAAAGAGTTGGGTCGTTCCTGCCCATTCTAGCCTCGCCCTCACAAGATGCTCCTAGCACTTCGTCTTCTCCAGTTGGAATGGAGATTTTGGTAATTTCAGAGTCGGGTCTCGCTGGATTCACGGCTGCAATCTACGTCACATTGACAATTTGAAGTTGTTGGTGATTGCGGGTCAAGTATTTGTTCTCGTGATCTGAGATGAGTGAGTGGTCGGTGTTTGTGAAGCAACGAATCGGCCATTTGGGTTTAGACGGGTTGAGTCGGTAGGTTTGTTTCGGATTAATTTTATGCAGATTCTGATCAACATGGGTAGATGAAGTTTTGATGCTTATGGGGACCAAATGCTGTCCATGTGAGCATCATCTAAATCAAGCCAGACATTCACTTTAAATAGCATAGCCAGGTGAGGTGGTTAAAGGGATTTGGGCCTTATTTTGCTCAACAACTTCATTAATTATGAGCTCAAAACTTGTTAGAAGTTGAAACAACACAGAACTCACATATTGGAAAAAATCAGCACATGGGTTCTTACATTTAAGCCAACTGATCATGTCATCCAGTTGCAGCCAGTAATGCAACGCCATTTAAGTGTTAAATGTTGATACTTGATTGGCAACGAAGAAGGGAATGACCCCTTTTGATTGTTTGACAAATTGACTATCAGAGATGGTGTTTGAGGATTGAGATCTTGGGTTGTAAAGTATTTGAGATATGGGTTTGGGTGTACTGTGTTGGTCACTAAAGACTCAAGCAGGAGGAAAAAAAAAAAAAAAAAAAACAACAACAACAACAACGTGCCTAAGTGCACGATTTTGCACGTGCCTGTGTGCGTGTGAGTGATTGGTGCTCGTGGTTTATTTTAGGCTTTCCGGTTCCAATTTGATAGGAACATTTTCTCGAAGACTTTTGAAGTATTTTCCGTTAAGCGATCTGTGAGTTTTCCTTCATTTTCTTTTCATATAATTTGTTTACATGAATTTATGTATATGAATGTTTGCAAATTAAATTTAGTTTTTATGAAAATTTTGCTATTAATTGAGTATATTGTAGGGGTATATGGGATTGCCAATTCGCTTGATGATTAGTCATACTGTAATGTATATAACTTTATTGTCTATTGTTTATTAATAAAGTTTAATCATTTTTTTGATAATATGTGTACGGTTATTTCAAACGCATTCTAAGTATGAGTTTCGTTTGACGTGTGATATAAGTGACTTATGCATAATGTTGTGAAGTGTATAATTTGAGGCTTAGTAATTATAAAAATGTTATTTGTTTCCCCAAAAGAAAGGGTGAATATTTGTGGTCGATGTGTTTATGATTGACAAAGTGTCAGCGTAAAAGAGTCTTGAGAATTATCTGATTTTTATGCTCTTTTCCACAACTCCGAAAAAAAAATTGAAAAATGTGTTTTGTATACAGACTTGCTTGTATACGTGTGATAGAATTATGGGTATGCAGACTTGCTTGCATATAGGTGCACCGTTCCATGTGAGTTCGGTTGTACATGTAGTATTTAGGAAATGTTTGTCATGGATCGAACTTCGGGTGAGATGACATGTTACTCGATGTGACACCCTACTTGGAACATGTACACTCCGAGTGGTTTCGAAGGCAAGGGAGGCACACTTGGGTGAGGTGTGTTTGGCACAAGGAGGGTAGTGCGATTGTGGAAAAGAAGCGAGATTTTTTTGTGTATGTGCATGATTACCTTAAAGGAAGAAACTAAATGCTCATTCGACCATTGAATGAGAACTATGTCTTCCTAAAGGTAGAAAATGCGTTTTGTTGATATTTTAATAATAGTCTAATATGACTATGATTTGTATCGTTGTTTGAAAATAAATTGCATTTGTGAGGATTGATAACTCATAAATTTCATTTGTTTGTTTCTAACTGTTTCTTGCAGGATGGTAAGTCTACTAACAATTTCTGCAGGTCAGACTTGCCATAGTCAACTTCTACAGTGTAAGTACAAGTAAATGCATATTTTCTTATTAGGATGATGACATGATTGCCTCGTTGAGGAACTAAATTCTTTAAATTGTGTTTTTCTTGCATGACATTTTTGCCTCATTGAGGAACTACCTGTTGGTGTGGTTGTTTATTGTTTTTGTTTAGTTTGATGTTATCACGTGCTGATTTATTGATTTTGGGATGAAGATTTCTCACACCAGCTTTATTGCTGACCCAAGTAAGGTTTTGCTTCTTGGGTACATTCCTTTGAAAATGTAGCCGATTAGCCTTTCAGGTTTAAAGATTCATTAGCAGCGTTACTGGAGTTTCATTAGTGGGGCTAGCGACGTCAGAGTTTCATGGTTAGATTATTTTTAATTTGTTTTAATTTTCTAAATTATGTTTTAATTGTTGCTGCTAATTGTTTATGTTGTTATTGAATTTTCAAGTCTCGAGTTTTGGGGAAACAGATAATCCTACGTGGATTTTATGATTTTCGTTTTCTTTGAAAATCGGGGCGTGACACCATTGTTTTACCTCTCTTCTGAACTAACAACCATCACCGACCAAACACCGCCCTCATTTTCACACAAAAGCAATCACCTCATCTTTCTCACCCCTCTTATGTTTTTCCCTCTCGTAGGAAGCAGCTCGTTCACGGAGAAGAAGACAATAGAGTCATGAGGAAGAAAAAAATGAGGGAAATGAGAAGTTTACTGATTTTTTTAAACTTGGCTATTGGCATCCCAATTCGTTAGTTAGTACCACCACAACTCTTCCTTCCACCATTTGCACCCTGACTTTTAGTCCTTACCACCGCAAGCAAAAATAATATCAGCATCAATGCTGAGCAATACCAACATTTGTGCTAAGCAATACCAGCACCAATGTTGAGCAATACCAACACCAATGTTGAGCAATCCAGTACCAATGCTGAGCAATACCAACACCAATGTTGAGCAATCCAGTACCAATGCTGAGCAATACCAACGTTTGTGCTGAGAAAATTTTTCACCCTTCGCGCGCTAGGGGAGTCATGCTGACTCGAGTCGAACCAATAGTCGTTCACTTGACAGTCGTGATTTCTTGAGTCATGCTAACTTGAGTTGAACCA
This sequence comes from Berberis vulgaris, assembly GCA_963556465.1. Lineage (NCBI taxonomy): Eukaryota > Viridiplantae > Streptophyta > Magnoliopsida > Ranunculales > Berberidaceae > Berberis > Berberis vulgaris. The sequence continues at coordinate 53,415,162 of OY747136.1, read as the reverse complement.
TTAGGCGTTCACTCGACAATCATGATTTCTTCATGCTAGAATCTTCCAAAATTATCCAGAATTCGACAATCATGATGCCAAGTGGAACCATTAGCAGTTTCACTTGATAGTCATGATTTCTTCACCAAATTGGACTTCAAAGGTTTCTCCAAGCTGCACATTTCATCTGCGTCTACATGCCCAGCTTGCGGGAGCGGTTTAGAATATGTAGGGTTTGCACTCAACATAGCCAAGCCCAAGTCCAAGATTGATTCACATCTACCAGGAAGGTACAAGAATAGGAAAGTCAAAATAGTTAAAGAAGTAAAGTCAAAATAGGAAAGTCAGAATAAGACTCTATTTTGTATAGAAAATTTTAAGTTTCATGTTTCTACGAGGTTAGGTAGAAGTTAGCTTATACAAGCTTGTATTCAGTCAAAGAACAACAATAACAATAATACAATTCTTAGTTATTTTTTTTTACAACTGAAGCAACCCACCTACCGCGGTTGTGGTGCATAGATCTCGAAATTTCACCAAAAAAAAAAAAAAAATTCACCTGAATCCGACCATCGAGCGAAATGTTATGCCCTTCCAAAGTTTTGGCTATTTTTAATGTGTTTTATTGTTAATTCAAAGGGAAAATACCTGCAAACTCTCAATTGTTTTCCAAAGAAAAAGGAACTTTATCAGTGAAAGAATACAAAAATTAGGAAGAAAGGTAATAGCTCTCAACCTTTAATCAGTTATTAAGGTTCATTTTAAAAGTAAACCAAAGGGATACGAAAATAATCACCGAATGAAACGAGCAAAAACAATAGCATACTTCTAATAACTTTCATTAAGCTATAGAGACTCTAAACCACCCAAAAAATATAAGCAACCCTTTCCATGTTCCTAATATTTATGTTGTCACCACAATAATTGCAATCCTCTAAACATTTTTATTCCACTGCCTACAAACTCCGGCATGCCAAAGAATGGTAACCATTATCTATTTGCCAAGCACAAAAATGAAAAATAAATAATCAAACATTGCAATTCATAGCCAAAGAAGACATTCCATTACATAATTCTTGAAGATTTTAGTTAAAAGCAGAGCAATCTACAAATTCAGAGCAATCTACACATTCTGATATAGATTAACATCATGGGTCTAGATTAACATCATGGGTTCTCTTTATGAAGAAAAGGTGTACCAGCTAAGTTACTAGAGGTGTGGCGGATGGTATCATACATCACGAGTTAAAACCCAGCCGGCGGCATGGGGTGGGGAGGGTTAAGGGTAAAATTAAAATTAAAAAAAGAAAATGATTTAAAAAAAAGGGTTTTCTATTTATCTTTTTGAAGCAACATATTGACAGTTGGTGAAATAAATGAAAAATTAGTCCATAGAAACACAAATAGTCGACATTAACTGGTGATACATCGAATAAGGTTCTTATCATGACCGACATGCGGCAAAGATTGTCTATCACGTGGATCAAGTATGTCAGTTAAGGCCTGGCTCGTGAAGCCCAAAAATGCAGGTCCAGCAATTAAATTCCAAAAGCACCCTTCATAATAGATCGTAACCAGAGGCCTGAATCCAGGCCCAACGAGTCTCTCCCTTAAAGAGGAGAGACGTCACGAAGGAAACGAGTCATGGCGATAATCACTCCCCCAAACATTATATAAGGTAAAGGGAACATTCGACAAATGTATGCAATTTTAACTGAACTTTGTCCAGATTAAGCTCTCTCCTATAAATTTACTAACTTAAGCATTGGAGTGCCTTCGGTCACCAAAAAGGTGATATTTGGCAATCTAACCTTGTTTTGCAGGTCAGATCTCTAGAAGACTGGATTTGGACGCATCGGTTTGGCGCCTTCTGTGGAGAACGACAGTTTCCTTTTCTAAAAGAGAGTTTGTAGTTGGTAATTTCCTCAGCCTTAATCAGTAAAAAAAAGTTAGAGCCAATGGAACACTCCACAAACCCTCAACCTAGCAACAATCAAGGCAATCATTCCACTAGTAAAACTGAGTTACCAATAAGGCATGCCCCAAATCCAGCAACAACGGAGCCAACTATACCAGGTAATGTAGTATTACAACATGGAATGGTGGCCCAATCGTCTCAAACATCTGGCGGTACAATAATAGATCCCCGTGTGGACCAGCTCTTGGTCCAGATGGATTATCTAATTAAAGTTGTTGACAAGCTCACTCAGAAGCGTGCTCAATCTGCCGAACACATTCAAACACCACCACAACAGAACTCCACTACCACATTCGAGAAAACAATGAAGTTCCTGCCAAACTTTGACGACCAAACTTTGAAGGCAATGAACCACAAATAGATGGCTCCCATAGTGATGGAATTCTTCCACTAGTTCCATTTAGAATCAGAGTCACGGATCCTAACGTGCTTTACGAGTTGGCTAGAGCACCACTCTCTGACGCACTCATGAGAACCCCTTTACCAAATAAATTCACTCCTTCAGAGTTTGAAGGTTATGATGGTACTACTGATCCGACATGACATCTGCGACATTTCCACCATATGATGGTATTGAAGGAAAACACGAAATCCATTCTATGCAGAACATTTTCGACTAGTCGTCTACAGCGACAATTTTGTTTAATAGTTTACCGCCCTGGTCGATAGACTCCTTTCATGCGTTAGCCAATGCCTTCATTACAAGGTTCATTAGCATCCATCGAATCAGGAAGGGCCCATACTATTTATTCTACATCAAACAGAAGCCTACAAAAACTATCAGGGAGTACGTTACTTGTTTTACTGATGATCGACAGATGCAGTGACGACATGGCCATAGCCACCTTCATTTTCGGATTAAAAAGAGGGTCATTTTGCAACTCTCTGAACCTGGACTCTCCAAAGAACATGGCGAGCTTGCTGAAGATTGCCAACTCGAGGAGATGTTAGTCGCCAATAAGAAGAACGAATATGATAAGAGACCTTTCCCAGAAAATTGGGAGAGGAGAGAAGAAATAAGAAGAGACGATAGGCCTCGAGAGGAGAATAGTCGGTTGAAAAGGCATCGGTCCAATTGCATGTCTGAATTCAACAAGCAAGAACCCGAAAAGCTGCAATCCTAAAGAGTCAGACATGAACCGTCAACACGACGTACAAATCGTTCATGGCTTTGAAAACAAGTCGAGAAAATGTCTTGAAGGCCATGGCGAAGTGGGAGGACATCAAATGGGCATCCAAGATAAGAGGAGGTCCATATGGACAAAATAAGAGCAAGTATTGCTCTTTCCACAAGGATCACGACCATGACTCAAAAGAATGATACAACTTGAAGGATGAAATCGAGTACCAGATCCAGAGAGGACGACTCGGAGAATCCATAGGGCTGAAAGATAAGCAGTCTAAAAGGAAAGAGAAGGCGGACGTTACCACAGGATCCAATGAGCAGAAAAGAGAACTAATATACGTTTTACATGGCGTAGCTGGAGAGAAATAACTATCCTACCGATCAAGGAAGCGATCAATTAAGGATTTACAGACAAGAATCCGATACCCGGAGCCTTCTGTACAATGCGTCAGAACAACCCAACGGACTCTGACCTTCTCCAATGAGAACGCGAAGGGAGTTCATTTCCCTCATAAGGACGCTCTTGTGATTTCATTATTGATAGCCATATGGGAGATCAAGAGAGTACTAGTTGATACCAGTAGCTCAGCCAACCTTCTATACCTGGCAGCTTTCCGCAAGATGCAATTCAGCGAGGAGATGCTTACACCTAACGATCAGCCAATGGTGGGTTTCAGCGGAGAACAGTAGCGCCCACTCAGAATGATCTAATTACCAGTTGAAGTAGGAGAACCGGGTAGACAACGAGTCATGTTAACGAATTTCCTTGTTGTCGACGCTCCATTCGCATACAATATGCTTCTCGGACGACCTTGGATACACGAGATGGGTGCAGTGTCTTCTAAAATGCATCAATGTCTGAAATATCACACTGACAATAACATCGGGATCATCAAAGAAATCAACCAGCTACACACGAATGCCACTACACAACAATGAAGGCCCCGAATAAATAGCAATCACCGTCACGACCAGAGGAGTCACTGCAACAATCTGGTCAAATGGATTTCAACTTCCCAGAAGATAATACAGCTCCAATTAGTCCAAGATGTCGACCAATCATTGGACAACTAGAAGAAGAAACAACATCAGTTCACCTGGACGGTGGAAGGGGAGAAAAACAATTCGGATTGGCATAAAAATCCAACCAGAACTAGCTGAGAAGCTGATCCAACTGCTGAAAAACAACTAGGATGTTTTCGCCTGGACAATGAAAGACATGGTGGGCATTGATCCCTCCTTCATTACTTACAGATTGCAGATCAATCTGGACAAGAAGCTAGTCCGACATAAAAGAAGGCCAGTTGCCCCAGAACGCAACCAAGCAATAAACGAGGAGGTGCATCGTCTAATGTCCGCAGGGATGATCAAGGAATCTCATTACCCAGACTGGCTGGCCAACACAGTCTTGGTCAAGAAGAAGAATGACAAGAGAAGAGTATGTGTAGACTACACGGACCTGAATAAGGTCTGCCCAAAAGACAATTTCCAACTCCCTCGAATAGATCAGATAGTGGACGCCACTGCCAGACTCGAACTCCTAAGCTTCATGGACGCATACTATGGCTACAACCAGATACAGATGCATCTGCTCACCCAAGAAAAGACATTTTTCGTAATAGCAATAGGTACGTACTGCTACCGAGTGATGCCATTCGGACTAAAGAATGCGGGAGCCACGTACCAACGTCTTGTAAACAGGATGTTCAAAGATCAAATAGGCAAGACCAGAGAGATTTACATTAATGATATGCTAGTCAAGAGCTTACACAAAAAAAAAACTACTTTAAAGACTTCAAGCAAGCCATTTCTTAGCTCTGAAGATACAAAATGAAGTTGAATCCAGAAAAATGCATATTTGGAGAAGAATCAGGGAAGTTCCTTGGGTACATGCTCAATCAGAGAGGAATCAAAGCTGATCCAAAATAGATACAAGTACTCAACATGCAGTTGCCAACTGACATCAAGGGCGTGCAAAGCCTCAATGGTAGAATAACATCTTTGACAAATTCATTTCCAAATCATCAGATAAATGTCTTATCTTCTTCAATTTTTGAAAGGGAACAAAACATTCAAGTTGAATAAAGAATGTGAAAAAACTTTCCAAAGCCTGAAGGCATACATGGGAAGCACCGAACTGTTATCAAAGCCAAAAACAGGATAAACATTTTACTTATACTTGTCAGTGTTCGAACATGTAGTCAGCTAAGCATTGATGCGAAAGGAGAAGGGCGCACAGAAGCCAGTTTACTACGTCAACAAGACATTTGTGGACGCAGAGATTAACTACCCAGCTTTGGAGAAGGTGACACTCGCCCTGGTCGTATCATCAAGAAAGCTACGACCATGCTTCCAAGCTCATCCCAACATTGTCATGACCGAACATCCACTTCGGTCAATGTTGCACAAACTAGAACTATCCTAAAGGATGGAGAAATGGGCAATAGAGCTCGGGCAGTTCCACATCAGCTATGCAGCTTATGATCCTAGAACTGCAATAAAAAGCTCTAGCATTAGAGAACTTCATTGCTGAATTCACGGGTATCAATGAGCATCGACCAAACAACAATCAATAGGAGGAGCAAACTGAACAAATTGTTCACAAATGGATCCTGCGGTTTGATAGAGCATCCAATGAAATGGAAAGTGGAGCAAGAATAATCATGTACAACTCGGAAGGCGTAATGTTGGAAAAGGCGATAAAATTCAATTTCAAAGCCTCAAACAACAACGCCGAGTACGAAACAGTGATAGTCGGGTTGTAGTTGGCCAAACACTTAGGAGTGAGAGAAATCAGTGTCTTCACCGACTCCAAACTAGTAGTCAATCAGTTGAACGGCGAATTCCAAGTTAAAGATGCTCGGATGAAAGCCTACCACCAAAAGATTATTGAGTTGACAAAAAGCTTCCAAGCTGCAACCGTTCAACGAGGTGCAAGAGCAAAAAACAACAAAGCTGATAAATTGGCCAAAGAGGCATCACGAGTTGAAGAAACTGATAATCCACTAGTCACAGTACATGATAACTCGATGCTAGAAAATCAAGTGCAAGAAACATATACAACGGATCAAGAGAGCTATTGGATGACCCCAATCCTGACATACATACAGAGCAGAACACTTCCAACAGATAAGATGGAGGCTAGTAAACTAAGAAACAAAGCAGCACAGTACATACTGGTAAATGACAGACTTTACATAAGGTCTCTCACGAGATCGTTGCTAAGATGCCTCTCACCCGGCGATGCCGACTATGTTCTACAAGAAATTCACTTTCGGTATATGCGGAAACCATCCAAGAGGAAGAACATTAGTCCACAAAGCCTTAACATCGGGTTACTACTGGCCAAGAATGCAAGTAGATGCAAACAAAGTCATCCACACTTGAAATAAATGTCAAAGATTCGCCCCAAACCAAAACCTAATCACTATGATCAGTCCGTGGCCATTCGCACAGTGGGGCATGGACATCGTGGGGCCACTTTCAGTATCTGACAGAAAGAAATTCCTCCTCATTGCAGTGGATTACTTCACCAAATGAGTAGAAGTCGAGCCATTGGCAAAGATAGGAAAAACTCAAATTGAAAACTTTCTCTAGAAGGATATAATATGTAGATTTGGAATCACAAAAGTAATTTTCACTAACAATGGGAAACAATTCGAAGGCAAGAAAGTTAAAAAGTTGTGTGAGAACTTAAGTATCAAGCAACACTTGTCAGCACGTGCACGCCCACAAGCAAACGGGCAAGCAGAGATGACCAACAGAACAATCCTAAAAGCAATAAAAAAATAAGCTTGAAGCATCAAAAAGATTGTAGATGTCTGAATTGCCAGACATTTTTTTAGCCTAAAGAACAAGAAGAGAACTCCGACCGGAGAAACTTTGTTTGCCCTCGCATACGAATCTGAAGCAATGTTACCCGACAAAATTGGCATGCTAACATTCATAACCGAAGAGTTCAAATAAGAGGATAATAATGAAGCGTTACGTGTTGGATTAGATCTTCTCGATGAGAAACGAGAAAGAGCCTCGATCAAAGCAGCAGCCTATCAACAACGGATGGCAAGTTACTAAAATAAAAATGTAAAAAGCTTCGTACGTTTAGCATCAGCGACTAGGTGCTCAAATAAATCCAACTCAATACAAAAAACCAGGTGCGGGCAAACTAAATCCAAACTAGGAAGGACCATACGAAGTGGTGAAAATCAATAGACCAGGAACATACTGGCTGGAAGATTCAAAAGGCAAACAGTTACCACGACAATGAAATATCGAACATTTGAAGAAATATTATCAATAAGATTTCCAAATTTCAGAAACACTTCGCTTCGTGTTCAAATAATCTAATTCAGTCAGGACATTAAAGTTAGACCAGGAATCTACTCGAAAATTTTCTAACCCGATAATAACGTCGGATCATAAGAAAAATAAAAATAAAAATGGAAGAGTTAGGACAAATAAGTCAGCCGTACCCAAAGAACTTCTGGTCTGATCAACCACGAAAGTTACTTATAAAACTCTAGACATATAAGTCGGATTTACTCGCAAAATCTTCAGGCTCGACCAACATGTCGGACCACGAAGTGTACTTATAAAAGTGTGGATGTATAAGTGAGACTTACTCGTAAAATCTTCTGGCTCGACCAACATGTCAGACAACAAAGTGTACTTATAAAAGTCTGGACGTATAAGTCAGACTAACTTGGTTGGACCAAAATGTCGGACCACGAAGTGTACTTATAAAAGTATGGATGTATAAGTCAGACTTACTCATAAAATCTTCTGGCCCGACCAACATGTCGGACCACAGAGTATACATTCAAAAGTCTAGACGTATAAGTCAGACTAACTCGTAAAATCTTCTGGCCCGACCAACATGTCGAACCAAGAAGTGTACTTATAAAAGTCTGGACGTATAAATCAGACTTACTCATAAAATCTTATGGCTCGACTAACATGTCGAACCACGAAGAATAAAAAAAAGGAGTATGGACGTATAAGTCGGACTTAATCAAGAAATCTCATGGCCCGACTAACAAGTCAAATCACGAAATGTGCTTAAGGAAGTCAAGATGAATCAAAAGTTTCAGAAAATCAAGAAGCAAGTTCAAAGGCTGAAACTCAGCCAAGTCTAAATGACCAAGTTAGACAAAAAGATATACAAAGTAAGAGTAACGAAATCAGCCCACATTTATTGTCTACGACCAGATATCATGGTTAGTCCAAAGTCCAGACGTTAGACAAGTTATGACTATGACTATGACAATTTCCAAGGACACAATCTATCAAAAAAGATATGCAGATCGGAGAGCGATCAATACAAAAAAGACAAAAAACAACAAAAGGCACGAAAATGTCAACAAAAAGGGACTTGTCATTCATTTCTCTACTCGGTTACATCAGGAAAAGAAGATACAACAGTTGGAGAGGAGACAATAGAAGTAATCAAAGCATCATTTTTTAGGAACACTCGGAGAAGGTTGAGCATTGATGTCAACAGTATTGTCAACAAGGGCAGAAGACGATGGAGTTTTCTCTTCAGTAACATGGACAGACGATGGCGCAGATTCGGACGGAGAAGGAGATGATTGTTCTTTATCAATCGGATCACTTGGCGGATCCATAACACATTCCTCATCATCAGCGTCTTCGAAGACCTGGTCAGCCAGACCACGATATCTAGTCATACCGAGACCCTCCTCAGACTCTATGAAATCGATGAGTTTAATTCGACCATCAACGACCTTTTCCAATCCACCGCTTCTGCAACATTCAATCTATCATTGATTGTTGCAAACTCATTCTTAGTTGATACAAGTTCTCTTTCAATAGTGGTTAGCCTCACAGAAGCGTTCGACTTAGCAGTAGCAAGCTCAGTCGTTAACTGAACCACTCGATCCAAAACAACCTTACGACTGGCAGATTGCTCAGTAGCAGAACGCATGGCTTCGTCATGACCAGCCTTCTCACTGGACAACTCCTTCTCAACAACATCCAGCCGATCACGAGCTTTTTTCAACTTTGTCTCTGAGGTTTCAAGTTCAATAGAAAACTTGTCTCATATAGCATCCATTTTCATCAATGAAGCCCGAGCATTATCAGCTGCATTTTCCTATTCCGTACACTGTGCCTTCAACACATCAAACTGAAAAAGAATGTGGGAAAGCACCAATGCTTGTCCTGCCATCTTTCTCTCCACAAAGGCCACCTGACCACGTGCAGCCTGGTAGTCTGACCCCGTCACCCCTGCATAAGTGAGTTGATTCGTCCCTTCCATTATCTATTTGAGACCATAGTCGAGATGACTACTAGGCTGCCGCACGTGCATTAGATTCCTCTCAATCAACCGTCTGTCACATTTGTTGGTAAGATTACGCGCAATATCTTGCACGTCTTGGTAAACCAGCTAAATTTCGCATCCGATTTAATACGGATGTCTTCAGGGTTGGGTTCCTTCCAATCAATCTGTGAATGAAGGATTTGGGGATTAGGAAGGACTGAAAGCACGCCTCTAGTAGCCAAATCAGCAGTGACAACAGAAATCTCTTGCCATTTCTCTTCAAGACAGTAGTGGCAGGAGTAGGATAGGCAGTAGTGGAATGAGTGAAATAAGCAAGTGAAGAAGCAAACAACTCCGCTATATCATCAGCACGAATAAGAGAAGGGGAGGAAGAGGAGAGTTAGAACTCTGACCATGATCAAAAACCTCTTCATCGTACAGTGGATTGAAATCAAATTCAGCTATGGTCTTTGTTGTATTCGGGTCTTTTGACTGCTTCATAGCAAGCTAAAACGTCTTATTGTTGAGGACATGAGGGTCATCATTAGACCGCTTGGCAAAATCAGGCACGCCATGAGTAGAGATGAGGTTCTTCTCACACTCGTCCAACGGACGAGTCGCCTTTTTTTGCTCCTCTCCAGAACTTGGTTTATCTCCTCAACCTCCTGAGTAGAAAGGCGAGCCTCTTCCCTATCATCTTTTTTAGAGCAGTCCGAATAGCAACATGAACAGACCTAGCAAGCCGCTTCTTTTTTGGGACACGACCAGAGCTTATCGCCAGTTGCTTCGACGGACTGGCGGGCATAGGGAGCTTTTTTTTTTCTAGTGGTTGAGCCAACACCACCAACGCTAACAGAAACATTGAGATCCGTAACCCTTCCTATCGGATCTCACTCTCCCATCAATGCTAGCATCACCAATGCTAATAGAAGCAACATGCCCCTCCCACTCGTCAGAAACGACAACATTACTAGCACGAGCAGCGATTTCAGCAGCTCGAGCGTCAATAAGCGCTACATGTTCTGCCTCATTCATAGTGTACAAGCCACTATACTCGACAACATCCGTAGCAAGGAAGGCCTCCACAGCGACTCAATGAAGTTTTAGAAATCGATTACGGATCGTCTGCTCTTCTACAGTCAAAGACAGTTCTTTCCACTTCTTGGGCACCCTGAATGACCGCATAATTTGTCGATTCTGCAACTTGAAGTAGCCAGAACCAATGGAATATTAAACCAGTATCTCGACCAGCACCTGTAATCACCATTAAGCTTCCCAAAACAGGTAGGAGAATGGAGAAAGCACATATGATTACTGTGTACAACAAGCCTCACCACGGAGTGCAAAATCCTGACATTGAGAGGAATCCCGGAAAGAATGGCTCTTGCCAGGGTTGAAACCATCACCCTTCACTCGTTGGGACCCATTTGAGTAGGTGAAATGCCCAAAAGTTCAAGTACTCTCAGAAGATCTCTGAGACTGGAAACCTAAGACCTGACTGGAACATGCCAGGGTACAGCGCAATATAGCCAAGCCTTGGACGACAAGGACTCTCATCGCTCCTGGGCAAGACAATCTCAAGGTCAGGTGGCAGCGAGAAGTCATGGCGAACACTCTTCATAGTCGCTTGCAACGCTTTCTTGGCCAAGAAGAATGCCTCGCAGAACTCAAAAGCCTCACCACTTAGCATCCTGAAAGCAAACATGATAAATGTGTCGCATAAAGAATAAATGGAGAAGGAGAGAAAAAAAAAACTCAGATAACGAAGATAGCGTAAAGGAAAAAAAAACATAACTCTCATGCCCCATTTTATAGGATTGGGCAACGAAAAGACTACTAATGGGAAGACGTGCAAAATATGATGGTTGCACGAAATCCAAAAAATTGAGTTGAAACGAACAAGCAGACAATACATCATAATGGCAACCGTATCGACAGTTGTTAATGACATTAAATGTGATGCAATGATGAAGTAAAAAATTTAACCGTCGTAGAGTTAGTGGCCACGTAAGCGAGCCCACTAACTTAGGGAGGAGTAGCTAATGATATATCAAATAAGGCTCTTATCACCATCGTACATGCGGCAAAGATCATATATGACGAGGATCATGTATTTCAATTAAGGCTCGAATCGCGAAGCCCAAAAATGCAGGTCCAGCAATTAAAGTCCAAGAGGGCCCTTCAGAACAGATCGTAACTAGAGGCCCAAATCCAGGCCCAACGAGTCCCTCCTTTAAAGATGAGAGACGTTGCGAATGAGATGAGTCATGATAGGAATCATTCCCCAAGGACGTATCTCAATGACGGAAGAGACTACTACAAAGAACGTCTCCCCCATCACACCCCATATGCTTAAGTCACGCAGAGAATTAATAATAAACATTATATAAGGTAAAGGGAACATTCGACAAATGTTTGCAACTTTAACTGAACTATGTTTAGATTAAGCTCTCTCCTACACTGACTTAAGCATCAGATTACCTTCGACCACCAAAAAGGTGATATTTGGCAATCTAACCTTGTTTTGCAGGTAAGAACTCTAGAAGACTGGATTTGGACGCATCATTAACACTAGTATACAACAACAAAAGTGTATGGAGACAATCCCAAACATGCAAACTTGTCATAGAACAAGTCAATATTCTCCATGTACAACGAACTTGACCATCCTTACCATCATTAATACTCCTTATCTTTATTTCAATATTTACCACATTCAATGATAAAAGAAACTCGTTGACCATCATTAATCCACTTATTTCGATGACGTTTTTCAATGAATGGTTATAATTTACGAAGAATTGATGAACTATGAAAAAACATATATAATTCTTGTTTTCAAGTCCTTATATTTATTTCACATAATTCTTTGTTATCCATCTTTCGATTTGTCAACTTTGATCTATTGGTTGAATATAGAATTAATAGATATTATACAAGTTTTATATTTTTGTTAAAAACAATCTGCTTCACTCAAGTAGGTTTCATCTCCTTTCCTTGAAAAAAAGGGTTAGTCTACCATTGTCATTATGATGAACTAAGCTGAGAGTAATTTGTAGAACTAGGAAGGGAGAAGAGAAAGTAAACTAACTAAATCTAACAATAAACTAATGCATAAAATAAAAACATCATCGTCATCATCATCAAAGCCCATTCCTAATACTCTTGGAGTCGGCTACATGTATTTTGATCATCCAAGCAATGTGGTCTTCTCACATATCTTCGTCTAATTCAAGCTCAAGGATGTCTTCTTTCACTGCTTTCATCCAAGCTTTCAACGGTCTTCCCCTCCGTCTACACTTGCCAATCTAGACATTTTCTAATTGGCGTCGTGTTTGGTCTCCTTCGTATGTGACCAAACCACGTTAAACACATATCTTTAATTTTGTCATCTATGGGCATTATACCTAAGTACCTCCTAATTTTTTCATTCCTAATTTTATCCTTACGGGTTTTCACCACACATCTATCTTAACATATGCATTCCTGTTACTGCCATCCTATGCATATGTTATCCCATAGTAGCCTAACATTCTAAACCAATAGAGCATGGCTGGTCAAACAATTGTCTTATAATATTTCTTTTTTAACCTTACAGACATCATTCTATCGCATAATACTCCTGACGTCATTTTTCATTTCGTCCAACCAGTTTTAATCATATGATCTACATCTTCTCCAATAGCCCCATTCTTTTGAATTATAGATTCCAGATATCGAGAAGCCTCACACTCTAGAATCTCCACACCTTCGATTTCAATTGAATTACTCCTCCTTCGTGATTCACAACCAAAGTTGGATACTAGATATTATGTCTTCGAACGATTAATTCTAAAACTCTTACTCTTGAATGTCTCCCGCCACCTATCCAATTTCTGACCTAAACCTTCACTAGTCTCATCAATTAAGACAATATCATCTCCAAATAATATGCACCAAGGTACATCTTCTTGAAGATGTCTCATCAACTCATCCATGACCAAAGCAAAGAAGTATGGACTTAAGGTCGAACCTTGATGTAGTCCTATGATACTGAAAATTCACTAAACATCTCACCTACTGAGTGAACACTTGTTACAACCCCTTTATACATATCCTTAATGATATGGACATAACATTGAGACATTTTCTTCCTTCCAAGCACCCACCAAACTAACTCCATGTGGACTCTATCGTAGGCTTTCTCCAAATCAATAAAAACCATATGCAAACTCTTACCTTTCTCTTGATATTTTTCTATAACTTGCCTAAGCAAGAAGATGGCCTCCGTAGTAGACCTACCTTGCATAAATCCAATTTGATTCTCCAAAACAGTGGTTAAACTCCTAAGGTTTTGCTCTATGATCATCTCCCAAAATTTCATTGTATGTCTCATATGCTTTATCCCTCGATAGTTCGAGCGGTTTTGAATATTTCCTTTGTTTTTATAAATTGGTACCGCAATGTTGTGCCTCTACGAATCTGACATTTTTCTAGTTTCAAAATCCTATTAAATAGCTTATTTAGCCATTGAATCCCAACTTCTCTGACTTTTTTTAATGGGTTGTTGACCCTTTTTATTTATTTATTAATCCATGCCCGAACACTACATGATTGACCCCATATGGCTAACCAAACTAGGCCCGAATGATACAATATTGTTGCCACTTAATATCTTCGTCGCCTTCATCTTGCATGGAGACTTGCTTTCGCTCCGCTCCATCGCCTCCACCTCATATGAAGACTTGTTTTCGCTCTGGTCTAGTCCATCTAAACAACTGCATTTAATACCCAAAGGCTTATCAACAGCGGAGCACATGTGCTCCTAATAATCAGACGAAAACTCACAAAATCCTAACTGGTGAGTCTCGTACCAGCGACCTCTCACAAGAAGAGTGGATGTTCGATCGACTGAGCTACAATTGTCTGGCCAACTTACCTCTCACAAATTCAGGCATTTCCACGCTTTAATTGGTATATCATCCGGTCCAACTGTCTTCATTCTTTTCAAAGTTTCTCTTACATTTTGGCACTAACTCTGCAATGGAACACGTGATGTCTCCCTTCCTGTGAAGCATACTTCTCTAAGTTTAACTCCCCTACATGTGTTCTAATTGAATTTAAAAAAAAATTATTGCATTCAAAACTAAAAACTTAAATGTAATAAACTTAACTTAAACAAAAACTTCAGAAAATGAATTAAAGATAAGAACTAATATAAGTTCTGCTAGAGATAAGAGAAAGAGATATATAAGATGTCATACTCCAAGAGTTTAAGCGTCTATTTATAATATTCTCCTCCAAAGCTATAAATGAGAAAAGTCTCCCAAATTCTTTAGTTATGCTCAAAATCATATCATATAAAATCAAGAGAGCCGTAATTAAGGATAGATACATTTGCACATGTGTGCATTGTGAGACAAAACTCAAGGCAATGAAATATACTTTGATTTGATGTTTTATTTTCCTATGCTTTGAGTTGATGCTTATTTGCTTTGATAATGGCATTTTCCACACTTAAAATTCTTTTTTTGAAATTTGTCACATGTTTTCATCATAAATCACCGGTAAATGTAATCAAATCTTGACTTCCATAATATGGTTTTGAAATAAAACCTTTGATCGACATGTGCAACGAACTTGTCTAAATGCTTCGAATTTCGTACTTTTCATTTATTTTTTGTAACAACATGAAATTAAATCAAATTCAAGTTAAAATCATTATATATAAATGTTTTTAAGAACTAATAAGACACAAATTTGGGTATAAATTTTTTTTCAAGCAGCAATATGTTTATTAAAATTTTGTATCATGTCTAACAAAATACTCTAATAAATATTATTATTTTTTGAAATTATCTCTAGGAAGATTATATTCATTAACCTCCAAGACGTACACAACATACACATGAGAATAACTAATAAACTCTAAATGACTTGTGGATATCTTCCAGCTGCATATATACTAGCAAAATTTTCTGAAGATTTTGACCATCTCCAAGCAATCCATTAACACTTTGGCGCATTCTGCAACAAAGTTTATCAACTCTGAAACAAAAAATCACTTGGAATTTGTTTCGGATGTCCAAAAATGACAGCAAAAAAATGTAATCATCAATTAAATATGAACCTCTAAAAATGACAAGACTAAAAAAAGGGCGTCAAAAATACACCTGTGTTTGTCATGCAACTCTAACTACCCTTTCCTATTACCACGCCTTCCCATTCCCCAAACTCCATTCCTTTTCATCTCCCTCCCATCTCTCCATCCTCCGGTAATGTGAGTGAGACAGACAGACAGACAGACAGACACTTCCTCCCTCTCTCCGCATCCTCGTCGTTCTTCTCTCCTTCGGGAGACGGCGGATACGGGGGGAGAGAGATCTAGCTCCATCATGACATTCTCTTCGGTGGTGGTGCAACCCCCGCAACTCCCTTTCCAACTCCTCGAGATCAACATAATCTCTGCCCAAGACCTTGCGCCGATATCAAAAAAAATGCGGACCTATGCCATTGCATGGATCCACCCGGATCGAAAGCTTTCAACGAGAGTGGACTCAACAAACAAGAACAATCCTACATGGAATGATAAGTTTGTGTTTCGTGTGGATGATGCTTTTCTTCGTTCGGATACATCCTCGGTGATGATTGAAATATACGACATTAATAGTATTTTCAAGGATAAGATCGTTGGGAGCATTAACGTCCTCATTAGCAATCTCATACCACCAGCCGCACGAATCCACCAAACGCCTGGCATGAGATTTGTTGCATTGCAAATTCGTCGTCCCTCGGGTCGTCCACAAGGAATTCTAAACCTTGGTGTTGCATTGCTTGATGGCTCGTTACGTAGCATGCCATTGTATACCAGAAATAATGGATCTGCCGTTGGATATCGGGATCTTATGGGTGAAAAACCCAACAGTCCTCACCACCATCACAATCTCCGTCGTAGCCGTAGTGAACGTCATTCCAATGTGACGGACGTGGATTTCCAACGTAAATCTGGTATCATTGGCTCCGACTTGGGAGAACCACCATTGGCAACAATTACAACAACTGGTTCAATGTGGTCTGAATCCGATGTAGGGCCTGCACCATCTTCAGTAGCCGCGCAAATGTTAGCCGACGAAGTGCTGAAATCGATCAAGAATAACATTAACAATAACAACAATAGTAGCAGCCACAGCAGCAACAGCAACAACGTGTTAGACAAATGGGGGGCGGAAAACACAGTGGAGGATTTAAAAACAAAGTTGGAGAGGTGGCGTACCGAGTTACCGCCTGTGTTCGATCATCGCGGAGGAGGACCGCAAGGAACACAGAAAACAGGTACACGACACGTGAGGAGACACACCGAGGGAGGAGCAGGCGTGTTTTCGTGCTTCGGGGATTTGTACGGATTACAATGCTCCGTATCATGTGGGCTTAAATCCTCCAAAAATAAGAAAACCTATAAAGGGAAACGAAAAGGAAAAGGGAAAGGGAAAACTACTTTCAATAGTTCCGATAATGATGAAATAAGCCAGTCCTTCATCTAACTTGACAATGTCCTTCCTTGCTGCGTTGCTTACATTGATCTGCTTGACCACCTCGCATTCTTCAACTCTGGATCATGTATAGTTCTTTTCATTTTCATTTTCATTTTTATTTTTATTTTTATTTTTATTTTTAAGGAAAACTTAAAGTGACATTTTGGGGTGATTTGTGCATTTGTAACACTTCGTAAGTTTTGGCAAGGGAGAGTATGGGGTTCTTCATGTGGGCTAGTTTTCTATGCTTGAATATTATTTTCAATTTTTTCCATTTGATTGTTATATGGTTTTTCTTCTTTCATGTGATTATTTCAGTGCATATTGATGTTGTTTTCATTTTGAATAAATGCATTGTTTTACCAATGTTTCACATCTCCACATCCAAGGTGAACCCATTTGGCTCGAGTATAATCATCTCGCAGTCTTTGAAGTAATTTATTTAAATATCTAGTTCAGATCGACTATATCAAGCAGATTATTACAGTTGAAAGGGCTAATTTTGCAGAAAATGGCGTGTTTGGGAAATGTCAGGACAGTTTAGTTCTCCTTTCTAGCTTTTGGTAGCAAGTTAATACCATGAAAGGTAGGGCTCATGATTGTTAGAATTAGAATCTGGCAGAAGCAATCATAAACTGTCCACACATCTCCTAAACCCACCATTCTCAGTAATTATTGAGATGATTGGTAGTAATGCATAGATCTATGACAATCAAGTGCCAAACTGAGGTCGTCAAGAAAATACCAAAACAAACAAGTCATCAAGGACAAACTGAGATCCATATGTAGTTCCGGCATGATCAAGACGCAGTATCACCCCCAAATGGATAGCATACCAACACCCTGTTACACTCGGAAGAACAATCTATTTTAACAGCAAACTAAGAACCAATCCATGTACTAACAAACCTTGCCACTGATAAACTAGATCAACACCAACATAATATCCCAATTTCACCCAGATTTTGGGCTTTGGGCAAGTCCATTATCAGATCAAACACCTTTGCTACAAATCTGTCAAAATTTCAAAGACAAAGTAAATGATGAGCACACCAAAGAAAAACTGGTGCTTCAGTGCAACCCATTGAAACATCCGGAAAAAGAACTATTAATATATTTCCTACACTGTTGGAAAAAAGTCCTAGAATGGACACCAACATCAAAAAACTTGCCACTCTCAAAATGAATTAAT
Organism: Berberis vulgaris; assembly: GCA_963556465.1. Classification (NCBI taxonomy): domain Eukaryota; kingdom Viridiplantae; phylum Streptophyta; class Magnoliopsida; order Ranunculales; family Berberidaceae; genus Berberis; species Berberis vulgaris. The sequence continues at coordinate 53,397,096 of OY747136.1, read as the reverse complement.
ATGCCGCATCATCCCCCCATGAGTTTTGCCCGTTCCTGGACTCATTGTTTCCCAATATGCCTCTATCTTGTCTTGGAACCCTTTGATTGTAACTGCTCCCTCTTGCTCTGTTGTAGTCCCTATCAGTAACTTCTTGACCACTTCCCCTGCCACGGCCACCAAAGTGTCCACCTCTTGTGGATTCTGTAGGATAGCTGCCCCTACCTCTACCCCTTCCTGTAAAAAACAGAAAGACAGACATTAATACAAAACGACATTCAAAAGACTGAGGTAGGGAGAGCCCTTACAGCTACAGCGTGCATATTTTTGGTACTACTATTTTGTTTTGACAAGAGCCGTGTTTTATCTTTATAATAGTGATTATGGAATATTTTCCGGTCACAACACACTTCCATTGTAGCTTTTTTTGGCAGAAACACATGCAGAAATAACTGGATCTGGTCCCTCACTGATGTCGAACAAATGATTTGGTCTGAGTGCTTCAAGATTATAAAACCACATGGGATATAGTGTTTTCCTAACCCGCCCATAAATTCGAGAAACAAGAAAATTAAACTTGTTTTGAATTTGTTCTTTCTAATTTATTTCAACTCCAAGAGAAAATAACTCTTATGTTACTCAACAGTGAACTTTTGACTTGGTAACAAATAGAATCATTACTGTTTTTTAAGCACCACATGTTATATATAAAATTCAAAACAGATAGCAATCACCTCTTATAACAAGCTTAATTATTATACGGTCAAAACCGAAGACTGACTTTAACTTCAGATAACGAGGTGAACATTGAGGAATAAAAATGTATGCAGGTATGATACATACTTCCACCTCGAGATGCGCTACTGCTGCTTGGCCTCCGTTCCTCGATATGCACCATCCTTCCACCAAGCTGTAATGGAGACGCCTACAAGAAATGAAAGCTACATCAGAATCATTATAAAAATATCATGTTAAAAAGATCATGTGAATATTTTTACGTAAATCTAAACCTTCCCATGGTGGTGCAATGGAGCTGCGTCCAGAGAGGCTATACTTAAAGAGAACTAAGGGATCCTTAAGGAAAAGCTAAAGACGAAGACGACATTCATCTAGTCTACAATAATGCTAAGGTACGGGGTGACTCGCAGAAGTGTCCAAAGAAAAGTGCTTTAGTGGGATATGATATAAATGATCACGGCAATTGTTTGAATCCTCATGAGACTTGCCCATCATGTGGTGACAGCACACATCGGGCCTTGAAGTGGTGGTCCAAGAAGAGAATTCCAAACATCCAGCCATTCCACCAATATCTCAACTGTGGCTTTCTACTATTTAAGTTTGTAATTTGTTTGAAAGGAACGATAGCTTGGGAAATAGAGAAACAGCCATATGTTGTTGATTGTTCTCCCAGGAACGAGTTGAAGAATTGGGATTCAAATGCTTGGGCCATCAATGATGGAAAGCCTTCTTACCTGTGATTTGAATATAGATAAAATTGAGCGAAGCCATCATTCAACAGATTCATCCGGGCGAATGGTTACAAGTCCTTATTTTCTAAGAATATAACGGGAAAGGCAGGTAGCATCTGCTTTTGAAATATATTGTATGGAATCTGAAGCTTTATACAAATCATTTAGGCAATGGCTACATGGAGGTTAGGGAATAATTTGGAATTTAGAAAATCTTCTGAAGGCCTTAATTACACATGAATGAGAATGTTCTGGGAAGATAATAATATGTAAGACACAATATTAATCCAAATTAAAGATGATTAACAACATAAAATGCTTTAATTGACCAGGTACAAAAGAATTCAAACCTTGATAGCCTTTTGAACAGCAGAGGTATCTTCAAATTCAACAAATGCATAGCAAACACCAATGTCCTGCACATTATCGTCAAGTAATTGGAGAGCTAAAAATCAGATTGGTTTCTTCCAAAGAAGAAAAAGGTGTTCATGAAAAAACAAACCAGTCAAAGGGTAGCTGGGAACATGTTTATCGGTTCTAGCAATTAGCCGACTCAATGAACCCAGCAAACTGTGATGCCATAACACTTCATAAGTAATTTATCATGAATGAAGAGACACTCGTTAATAAGTTGGTCAGATAACTACTTAGTTATATCCTATTTATTTAAAGAGTTATACTGATTGAGGCCACTTTCATTTAAAGTTCAGGTAGACAATTATCAGAGGAACACTATGCCGCCTATGCAGTTTAGCGCTGGCCTGGTATGATTAAAATGGTAGAAACATTAGCATGATAAAAAGTCATAAGAACAAACCTTGCGGTTCCTGATAACAACCCCCTCAGGCTTGATTAAACCAAAGTTCTTGAACTCCTGTTCAATGTCAACTGAAGAAATGGTAGAGGGCAAATTTCTCACATAAACAGACTTTACATCACCTGCGTAAAATTCAGTAAAAGAAAACCAAATTTCAGCTTTTCCCGCTCAAAATTTGACTAGAAACTCAAAAATAAACATTCTTCAATCACAAATGATATTTCCTACAACTTTTAAACACAAAACGGTCCTAGTTGAAAGTTCACGAAACAAAATCTTTTTGAAGCTCATTCCAACAAAAAATCAACTCAGCAAATCAGATCAGAAAATACGTAATAATGGAAAACATAGCATGAAAGCTAACCTTCTTCTTCAGGTGTATTAACATCTTCAAGTAATTCAGCACTCGACCTTTCATATCCCATAGAGGTAGCAGGGTAAGACTGCTGAATAGGTTGTGAGGAATGATGCCACTCTGATACAGGTGGTGCACTCCTGTTAGTAGATTGTTGAGTTGCTGAAGGTGCTGAGTGTCCCTTAGCCCGTAGCTTCCACGTTTGCAAAATTCAAAACGTCAAAGAAAGGAAAAAATACACACAATATACTTCTGTAAATTCTCAAGGAGTCGGAGCATACAATAGAAGCGTATGTGTGCTTTGTCGGCTCGCCAACAGGTTCCTCAACAGGAACGGGAGAAGTTTCCTGCACAGGGTTCACCACCTTCGAAAAGGAAGTAGTGGACACTTCGACAGGAGTTTCTTCGACTATTTTGTCAGCTTCATAGAATTGCTGCTGCTGTTGCTCTGGAAGACTATACTTGTCCACCGAATCGTTCTCTTCTGCATGGGCAGAAGCAACAAATTCCCTAGCCTGAATTTCTCTGTCCATCGTATATTCAGAAACTACACAAGCGATAAAGTTCTCTATGGTCATGAAATCATATGGTGCATACTTATTATCAATGACAGGAGGTGAACCCCAAAAGACTGACAGAAAAAAAGTAACCAAAAAAGGTAACAAATTTCTCAAACTTTCCACAGGTTATGTTTCAAAAAATTTCTTTTTTTCACAGAAAGTTCACCATAGAACACTGGTTCTTGTTACAAATTTTTCTTTTAAAATTGTTCTTTCTTTGACAGAAAATTCACCATAGAACACCACGACTTTTTGAAGATGTAAGTTTATAAAAAAAAATAAGTGGGGCAAATAAAGAATCTATAAGTTGTGTATAATAGCTCCTGATTACAAAGTAATTGAACACCATGCTCAAAACTCAAAATAGGGTTGCCGGGATAAGTTCTACCTGACTCAGGAAGATCATTATGGGTGCTCAATTTTGCATCATAAGAACTGTGGGCTAACATGGCTGTGGCATGTTGGTGAATTTGCTCCTCATCAAGGAAGTGAAAGATATCATTGAGAATAAAATAACCCTTTTCCTGGGGAGCAAGGAAAAAGGTCTGAACAAATGACCTCCTCCCACTATAACCCTGAGTTTGCACTGATCCAGATACCATCACAAGAACACCTGCATTCCACGATTCCTGAGAATTTGCTGTCTTGATCTCGATATTTTTAAAATTGAGCGAACAAATAAGTTCATGAATTCCCTGCAACAAAAGAAAACCAGTGTATTGTCAGTTTTAATTGTTATGCCAAACAGATGAATAACAATGAATAAACATTGGACCAAGAACCAGAGACATACAAACATAGCGAGTGCTGCTTTCACAGCTACATACAGAACGATATATAAAAACATTTCTCAAACAAAAGTGGAATTTAGAATATACATTTTGATGTGGGTAGATCAAGATCTGCTCAAGTATATTTGTTGCATTGTCAACTCATAAAGTAGAAAATAATGTCAAAGATCACGATCACACAAGCGCATACACATATAGGTGATCTAGGAGTCGGTGATCCAAGGAGAAGGCTTATGAAGTTGGGCATTCATCATTAAGGTAAATTTCAAACATGTTTGGCTATCCCAAAAATAAATTTGAAAAGGTCAATCTTTCGCTATCTTTGAAAAACCAAAGAACATAATGTGCAAAGTTTACATACATTGCACAAACAACTCTATCTGTTGGGTTCCAAGGCTTAGTGTCCATTGACAAAGTTTAAGCATGTCTCAGCCCCCATCCGAGGCAGGATCTTTATAGCAATAAAGCCCCTCCATATCCCCCCCCCCCACCCACACACACACACACACACACACACACACTGTCAACAAATTAACCACCTCATAGAGTGGCTTTCACCTAAAAAAACCTCTACATATCATGGCCGTTTCCTACTAAACGAGTGACTAATAACACTGATAGGCCTCCTATAAGATTTACTTATGCAAGGAGAAGGTAAACTTGAAATAGCTATAATTGATGTAATGTACAAGTTGAGAAGCAAGTTGCCAAGTTGGTTAGTTACAGCTGGCAAGAGGGTGGTACCATTACAAATAGAAACAGAGAGTAGTTAGTGGGATATGAAAAAAAAAATTCCTTCTTGTCAATAGAGCAATTGCTCCCAGGAGAGAAGCAAGCCTCTCAAATACTTGTTATGTACACTTCTACTGTAAAGAATACATACATTCTTCAATAAAACAGTCTTGACTTCTTTCTTTCTTCAGATCCTATCAAATCTGGTATTAGAGCAAGCCGATCCTAAGAAGTGATGGCTGGAAAAAGTACTGGAACAAGTGCTAATGCAAGAATGGATGCCATGGAGGAGGCTGTGGGATTGTTGAGGGGAGATTTTCAAGAATTGATGCAACGAATGGAACAGATGATGAAGATGCAGGAAGAAGCCCTAAAAACTGCTTCTACCGAAGAGAAAGATCAAATACATCCAACCAATGTTGAGGCACGGAGTCCAAATGGGGTGGTAGGTGGAGGATCTTCTTCACAAGGATACCAATTTGACAAAAAACACAGGAGATTGGAAATGCAAATCTTTGAAGGATCAAATCCAAATGGTTGGATCCTAAAAGTTGAACGATTCTTTTCCTTACAGCGATACAGTAATGAAGAGAAGATTGAGGCGGCAGTCATTTCCTTTGAAGCCGATGCACTTCTCTGGTATCAATGGGAGAGTAAAAAAGGCGATAAAAATTTTGTTTTGGGAAGAGCTCAAGGGGTTATTGCTGAGGAAGTTTCGAACAACCCAAGAAGGGTCCTTGTGTGAGCAATTTCTTGCTCTTAAGCAAGAAGGGTCAGTGGCAGATTATCGTCGGAAGTTCATCACGCATGCAGCCCCATTAGAGATCCTCACTGAAGAAGTTTATCTGAGCAAATTCATCAATGGATTGAAACCCTCCATTCGGGCAGAAGTGAGGATGCTCAAACCGGGTCAACTGGGTCGGGCCATGGAATTAGCCCAAAGGGTGGAAGACCTTAACAAGCTTAGCTAGAACGGGCCTACAACATTATCACAATCGGCCCATGGGCGGACAAAGGCAGTATGATCCAGTCCCATTAGGGTATCCAATGAACGCACCCTCCAGAGACTTCGATAAGTCTCTAGCGAAAGATTTCTCTTACAACCACCGCCACCCAGTGGTTTCAGAGAGTTTGAGAGAACTTCGCTTCAGAGAGGAGAAACCAGAAGTGTCTCTGATGTTGACTACCAAGCCAAGCGAGAGAAAGGGTTGTGTTTCAGATGCGATGAAAAGTTTTCGCCGGGCCATCGGTGCAGGGAGGTTAGTGTTCTTATTGCTCAGGAGGAAACTGAACAGGAAGAGGAAGAAGTTCAAGAATTGGGGGAACACAAAGAGTTGGAAGTGGCTGAAATAAGCCAAATGGTGGAAGTTTCTCTAAATTCGGTCATGACTCACTAACCCAAAGACCATGAAGATTGAGGGAGAAATCGCGAGCCAGTCAATGGTAGTGTTGATCGACAGTGGAACGACACACAACTTTATCTCCCGGAAGTTGGTGGATCAAGTGGAGTTGCCCATCACTTCCACTGGGGTGTATGGGGTCACCATGGGTTCAGGAGATTCCATTCAAGGGAGTTGGGTCTTCCTTTTCTAAGATGTAGTAAGAAAGAAATAGTTGTAAGAGATCGTAGTCCTTATATCTCCTCAAGCGCTTTCCTCGCCGAGCATGTGATTGCCCCGCCCACTTTGCCACCAGGAATGAGTGCGCTTGATGTTGCACGAGGTTGAGATTTTGGAAGATTTTCTTCCATTAGGGCTCGGGAGCTCTGATGTCATCTTAGGCATTCAGTGGCTGAAGACGTTGGGTACAACCTCAATTAATTGGAAGGATCAAGTACTACGATTCAGGGTGGGATCAGAGACATTCACTCTCAAGGGAGATCCTTCTCTAGGACGAAGTTTGGTCTCATTGAAGATGATGCTTCGTACAATTAAGCAGGAGGGTCATGGGTTTTTGGTAGAGTTGGGAAATATGACAGTACCTTTGGAGGAGGTCTCCGAGGTTCCATCGGTAGTGTCTGAGGTGTTTTTTAGATACCAGACTGTGTTCCAAGCACCATCAGGACTACCTCCGCACAGGAGATATGAGCATTCGATTATCCTACATGAGGGATCCAGTCCAGTTAATGTCAGGCCATATTGCTACCCTCAGTTTCAGAAGAATGAAATCGAAAGGATGATTGCAGAAATGTTTGAAGCTGAGATCATCAGGCATAGCGTGAGTCCTTTTTCAAGCCCGATTTTACCCGCCAAGAAGAAAGATGGGGGATGGCGATTTTGTGTGGATTACCGAGCACTAAACAAACAAACGGTTCCAGATCGATTTCCTATTCCCATTATTGATGAGCTGTTAGACGAGCTTCATGGGGCAGTCATCTTCTCCAAATTGGATCTCAAGTCGAGTTACCATCATATTCGGTTACGGGAAGGGGATGCACCCAAAACTGCTTTTCGCATTCATGAGGGGCACTACGAATTCTTAGTGATGCTCTTTGGTCTCACAAATGCATCGGCGACTCTTCAGGCGTTGATGAATTTCATATTCAGCCCCTATTTGCGCAAGTAGTTTGTGCTCGTCTTCTTCGATATTTTAGTTTACAGTAAGGGGCTTGAAGCACATGTGGAGCATCTTGAGGTCGTATTGAACATCACTTATATGCGAATAAAAAGAAGTGTGAATTCGAGTGTTCAAGGTTGAGTTATTTGGGACATGTAATCTCAGTTAATGGGGTCTCCATGGATCAGTCAAAGATTCAAGCTATATTGGATTGGCCACAACCCAAAAATATCACTGAGTTATGCAGATTTTTGGGCCTCACCGAGTATTATCAGAAATCTGTACAAGAGTATAGCCAAGTGGCTTGGCCTCTAATATCACAATTGAAGAATGATAGTTTTGCATGGAATCAAGAAGCAGAAGAAGCTTTCCAGAAATTGAAACTGATAATGACAAAAGCTCCGGTGTTAGCCATGCCTGATTTTTCTAAGAAATTCCTAGTGGAGACTGATGCCTCAGGCTTTGCGGTGGGTGTTGTCTTAATGCAAGGCCAACGGCCAATAGCTTTCTTTAGCCAAGTCTTGGGGCAAAGAGCCAGACTCAAGCCTATATATGAAAAGGAGCTGATGGCCATCGTCTTTGCAGTTATTAAGTGGCGAGCTTATTTGTTGGGGGCAAATTCATAGTTCGGACTGATCAAAAGAGTTTACGATTTCTACTAGAACAACGGGTAATTGGGCCAAAATACCAGAAATGGGTCAGCAAGCTACTTGGTTATCAGTTTGAAATTCAGTACAAAACCGGGTCCTCCAACAAAGCAGTCGATGCTCTTTCTAGGATTCCTTCTTCCCCATCCTGCTCTCAGTTCAGTTTGCCCACATGGCATGATTGGAAGGAATTAAAGTCATAAATTTTGGGTGATTCCACTCTACAACAGCTGAAACAAACAGTCAATAATGGTTCGGGTCGTCCTGGTTTTAGGATCATACAGGACTTGTTGCATTACAGGACAGGTTAGTGATTCCAAAATCTTCTTCTCTCATTCCCATTCTTTTTATAGAGTTCAATGATTCATCGGTGGGAGGGCATTCTGGGGAGACTAAGACATACCAAAGAACAGCCAAGGAACTTTACTGGGTAGTGATGGAGGCAGACATTCGAAAGTTAGTCATTGAGTGTGAAGTCTGTCAACGCAACAAAACATTGGCCGCCAGCCCAGCCGGTCTTTTTCAACCTATTCATTTGCCTACTCAAGTGTGGGATGAAGTGACAATGGATTTTATTGAAGGGTTGCCAAATTCAGGAATGGTGGATACCATTTTAGTGGTAGTGGATCGCCTTAGTAAGTATGGCCATTTTGTTGGTTTGAAACATCCATTCCCTGCTGAGGGGGTAGCAACTATATTCTCTAAGGAAATTATTAGACTTCATGGGACACCACAGTCGATCATTTCTGTTAGAGACAAGGTTTTTCTCAGTAACTTTTGGCGTGAATTGTTCCGATTGCAAGGCACTAAGTTAAAGCATAGTACGGCGTATCATCCGCAAACGGATGGCCAATCAGAGGTACTCAATCGTTGCCTTGAAACCTATCTGTGATGTCTCACTTCTAAAAGACCCAAACAATGGTCCAAGTGGTTACCTTGGGTTGAATATTGGTACAACACTTCCACGCATTCAGCTACAGGATACACTCTTTTTAAGATATTATATAGAAGGGATCCCCCACCATTACTGCGTTACACGATAGGGAGTACGGTTGTGTCATCAGTGGAGCAGTTGCTCTCGACTAGGGACAACATTTTGGAAACTTTAAAGATGAATTTGCAGAGAGGACAACAGCGTATGAAACTGTTTGCTGATAAGTCAAGGAGGGATGACGTATGTGATGTGGGAGATAGGGTATTTTTAAAGATCAGACCTTACCGCCAAAAATCATTGGTCAGTAGAGCTAATCATAAATTGTCACCCAGATTTTATGGGCCTTATGTGATTCTGGAAAAAGTCGGCTCTGTGCCTTATAGATGGATTTGCCACCTTCCACACAGATCCACCCAGTGTTCCATGTATCTCAGTTGCGTCGAGCTAAAGGACCTTGTTCTCATATAAATCCCCTCCCTCCTCAGCTCAACAATGAATTTGAATTGGTGGTCCAACCTGAATCTGTGTTGGATGTTCATCATGCTGCTGAGGGTGAGCCAGGTACGATGGAAATCCTTATCAAATGGCAAGGTCTACCAGCTTATGAAGCAACTTGAGAAGATTTTAGTCTGTTACAACAGCAGTTTCCCTCTTTCCACCTTGAGGACAAGGTGCGTCTTTGGGGCGAGGGTATTTATAGGCCTCCTATAAGATTTACTGATGCAAGGAGAAGGTATAAGTTGAAATAGCTATAATTGATGTAATGAACAAATTGAGAAGCAAGTTGCCAAGTTGGGTCAATGGTGTTATGGTCGAGTGGTTAGGGTTGTGTGGGTTTATCCCCCACGTCCTAGGTTCAAGACCCGCCGGCGGCATGGTTACTTTCTTATGGTGTTGACATGTAGATCGCACCTTGTTGATAGGTTATGGGATCCTATAAAAACCCAGCTCGCTTTCAAAAAAAAAAAAAGTTGCCAAGTTGGTTCAGTGAGCTGGCAAGAGGATGGTACCATTACAAATAGAAATGGAGAGTAGTTAGTGGGATATGAAAAAAAGTTCCTTCTTGTCAATAGAGCAATTGCTCCCAGGAAAGAAGCAAGCCTCTCGAATGCTTGTTATGTACACTTCTACTATAAAGAATACATACATTCTTCAATAAAGACTTCTTTTTTTCTTCAGATCCTATCAAACACACGCACCTAGCAATCCAACATCACATAGTGGTGTAATGAAGATTTCAAATAAGGTAACATTAAAGGAAAAAATTTGAGAATGGAGAAACACATACATTCCAATGAAAAAAATATGTATCATCAAAAAGACATTGACCCACCTCAAAACCCATGATTTTAAAAGAAAAATAAATTACATGTTACAAAAAATAGGATCCGCCATAGAAAACTACTACCATAACATAATCGAAGTCCTACCACCTTAAGAATTCAAGTTGACCTTGGTCAGATACAGAAATTGTAAGGCCCCCTCTATATTCGTCAATATAATGTCCTCAAGTCGGCCACTCGGCATTTTAGAGAGTCCACAGAGGAGGAACTAGCAATGGCAAAAGGGTAGTCCAGGCCACCCTGCCACAAATTATCGTTCCCATCCCCTTATCAGACTAGGCCATTGTTTTAAGGATGGACTAGCAGTTTTCATTCACAAAATCCTTTCATTATGTTACGAAACACTACCATTCTTGAAAATACATTAAATTTTGGAATTGTCAGAGTACAAGCACAGTTCTAGAATGTTTAGTGTTTCATTTCAAATAAACAAATACATAAATAAACCTCTGTAATTAAACTATCCAATATTAAGGTATTAATAAATAAACTGATGTGATAAGTCAAAACATGAAACCAAAATTTAGTAAAATTAACACTAAAGACCCACAACAGAGAAAGGTGCACTAGTCCCACTTCTTGAGTTTATTGTGCTATTTTCTTCTTTTCTTTATCCAGTCTTTGATCTCTTCTATCTATCTGCACTCTTCACTCTTGGTACAGTTGCATGAATAGGATAAGTATGGCCACTAAAGCAAAAAAAATTGAAGTTGCTCTATATTCTCTCTAGCTATGAAATATACAGGAAGCTTAATAGCAAGGCTGATGTACATGATGAAATACAATAATGGAATTCCAGCTCATAAATGCCTTGTCATTATGTGTAGCAAAAATATTCAATGTTTTTTTTAAAGTTTTCCAAGTGCTTCTCAAATAAAGAAAACAAAAATAACTTTTGCAGGTTAAGAGTGTTGAAATACTGAACTGACTATGAAAAAGACACAGATCACTTTTAATTTAAAGTACCGCTCAGTGCGCTAAATCGCGGATTGAAAACTATGGTTTGTAACTGTACATTTATTACTTTAATGTCTAAAATGCCCTCACAGATGATATTTTTCTACTTAATTCTTCTTTGTTTTCTCTCGATAAAATACAATTCCATGCCAGTTAAACATACACGGTTTTGTTTTTTATACAAATTGGATAAACCAAATCATGATATGAGATTAACAAACACTTTCCATACTCTTCTTCATGCTGACTCTATAAAATCCGGAAAGGATAAACGCATTACAGCGAGTCACACTATTTCCTACTTGCATCCTTAGAAATAAAAGAAAAGTAGTCATCACGAACAAATAACAAAAAATACATAATAGAATGATTCAGAACAAAAGCCTTACAACCACCACTATACACTAACATGAATTATCTGAACAGAAAAAGTGTACCAGGGTAATAAATAATACTAAATTTTATATAAACAAATAAATTTGATTAGCACAACGAAGTTCCATCCCTATCATGTTACATGACCAAACAGGCTTGGGTATAGAAACTAAACCCTACTTAGTTTATCCCCAATTGATACCGATGGACGTATTGATCTTTTATATTTAGGGGGGGCAGGGTGTTTCTTATTATTTGGATGTTCTCAATAAGAAATTTTCAATTGCTAAAATGTAACAATTAAAAAATGGAATCAATCAAAGTGGTGGGATTGGATGGTTACCAAAATAGAAGATGCAGTTTCAGTGGCGTTCCCATCTACACGAATGACAGTGCTAGCCTCAGTGTAAAACTGATGAACTAAATCGGGATGTTGTTGCAGAACCTGGTAGTATTGCTGCACGAAGTAAGTACCCACCTACACAAAACAAAACAAAACAAAACAAAAATTCCAGAAAACCCATTAGAATGGATTGAGGGGCAAAGTGATTGAAAGCATAAAAAAAAAATGAAACTTCACATTGAGAGCGCTTGGAGCAGGAAATGAAGCTGCCATTATAGCGTTGCGTTCTAGCAGAACATGCAGGGTTGTAAGCCCTAACGAAATACCCTAGATCTGCAATGCCCTCTGCTGCTGCTGCCCTGCAAGATCTGAATAAACCCTAAAAATTGTTAATAATAAAGAAACGAAAGGAAATGGAAAGATCTGTTTGGGCGTAAATGGAAAGATTTCAAGGACGGAAAACAAGACGAGATCGAGAGCTTGAAAGACAGACTGTAAAAAGATAGATAGATACACTGTAGAGAGAGAGAGAGAAACCTTTGGTAACCCTTTGGAGTAGAGAGGGAGAGGGAGAGGGAGAGGGAGAGAGAGAATAAGAGGAGAAGAGAAGAGAGGTTTAGCTTTACTCTTCTCCACTGATTTTTATGCTGCGGGTTTCGCTATCGACAGACACAATCTGTTCTGGTAAATGGCACACCTGCGTGTATGTGTGTGTTGTTGCTTACGTCTACTCTACGGTGTGGGTCTTCTTTGGGACTTACTTGGCTGACTACACTTTGGATGCTGGCTAACCAAGCATTTGGGTGTGACAATGTGGGTGCCCTTGTAGGGTTTGTTAATGGATTGGTTTTGGTTCGGGTATTAACTAAACGAGTTGGAAAATTATATGAAAACATTTGTACCCTGTCTTATTCTACTCGTACGTTGTTCTTCGAATATTTATGCAAAATTAATTGCCAATGGAGTTGGATTAAATGTGTTATTATTATTGTTGTTGCTGAACTATTTGACACATTTGACAACCTCCAACAAGAGGTATTGTCTCGCAAAAAAAAAGGGTTATGATTGTTGCTTTGATACAAAACTCTAACTAGCAAGACTGATCATCTTAGTTGGCCAGTCGGCAACATGTATTATTTATTATTTTTTTCTAATCTGTCAAGAGTTTTTGGATTATCGCCCCTCAAACTTGGTTTCTTTTTACATTGTTAATACTTGTACAAATGATTTAGCTCATGATTATACCTTATTGCAGGGCATGTGATTTGAACATCTCTAACTCTCTTATTTCTTTCTTTTTTCCAAGTAGTATGAGACTATGATGATCAACCACTTTCTCAAAAAAAAAAAAAAAACTCCCTAAAAATAAGTAATGAAATTTTTGTTTAAATATATACTGTAGATGATCCACACTAAGTCCGGAGCCCCAAGACTAGCAAACATTAATAAGGTGACTTACAAAGAACAACAAATGGACTACTGATTAACTTACATCCCAAATTTTGCATTCATGATCACAGCCACACTTACTCGAAGAAGGGCAAATCCATGCACCTTGCCTCCTGAAAAGGGAGAACCTGGCAGAAATACTCTTCAGCCAAACTTTTATCATATGAGGAAAGCCTGGCTGCGATGCAACAATCAGGATGAAAATATGTAGACAAAAAAGGTTGCTACTTGCAATTTATTTCTTCAAGGAGCAACCAGAGACAAAGAAGATTCTAAACTTTGGTTTCTCCACTAATTAGCAATTTAGCTACCTAACACATAAAATGAGTACTATTAGGTCACGACCCATTTTCCCATTTGCACACAGCATCATCAGTTAATAGAATTGATGCATAGATCCTCTTTATGAATCAAAATCCAACCCCACCTTCACATGCGAACAAATGGCACATGACACTATTTTGAGATTCAAAACTCAATCCCACCTTCATTTACACAACAAACGACTAATAATACCATGTCAGTAATGAACAGATGGGAGAAGAAAAGGGAGGAAAGTGATGGGGGAGGTATTGTAAAGGTTTTTACAGAGATGCAATGAAAAAGAGTCAGTCAGAGTTGCAGAGAACACCCAATCAAGTATCCAATCCAACACAAGGACCTGCAGTTCCAGGATCTTTATCACAAGATATTCAATTTTTACGCAGCAATAACGACAAAAATGTCTCTTAAAATTAAGACCAAATTTCCTTTTACCATTTGAAATAAAAGACATGCTCTTTCCATTCCAACTCTGAGAGAACAAATTGGGAGAAAATCATAATTTGCCGATTGTCTAAACATCTGCATGCCTTTTAACCTATTTGATATATTGAGAAACCCACTTGAAACCATCACCATAGCCCATCTTGCGGACAATGCTGCACATGAAGACCTCTAGAGGGCGGACGTTGGATTCCATTTAAGTTCACCTTCCCCTTGCCAGTGGTGAGAGTTACGCCCAAGTGATAATGCAGCTCATCCTCTGAGGCAGCATACGGAATGTCAATCTTATTCCCAAGCACAAGGAATGGAACTTTGGCAAGGGATTCATCTGAGAGGAGGGCATCTAGCTCCTTCTTTGATTCAGCAAATCTCTCCTTGTCATATGAATCAACCGGATACACCACAGCATCAACCTGTGCCAAAAGGGATGGTAAAAATATTATATTAATCCTAAGCTTCTATTAAAAAAAAAATCTGGGCATTTATAGAAACGTGTATACTTAATATAACTCCAATTTGACAATCTGCAGTGCTACTAATGACATTTATCGGATTTTAATTTGCAAATTGAAGCAACAATAACAAACAATATCATGATAGAGGACTGAATATCTAAACAAAAATGGGATAGGCTGATTTATTGTTGTGAATATTAGTTAAGTAAATGAGGTTACACACTTAGCCACAAATATGTTAGCCCTAGGCTCATTTAACAAACAATGTTTTATCACTTCCAGCAAAGAAACAGAGACCATATAACAAATTACTTTAACTGGATATTAAGTACACTGCAAAAAAAATTTAGCAATAAAACTACAAGGTATAGACATAAAATGGTGGATCCACTTTTACTTGTGAGAGTTCAGTACAAAAATACTAACAGAAATTTAAGAATAAAGTTTAAAACAAAAACAATGGGCAAGACTGTGTGAAGGTCAAGGATGCAGATTGACGGTGACTAAAATTCAAGGTGTGCGTAGAACCTAGATATGAGCAAATGCTTCTATCGGGAATATAAATGCATCACGCAACAGACCACGTGTCTAGTAGTGAAAGCCTGTCAAAAATATATGATAGAAGGCATTCTAAATGTTAAATACCCAAGGCAACTCCATCCAGCATGAGCACACAAATGGACAAGTGTGCCAACTTGTTCTCAACAATCAAAAAGAAAATTTTCAAAATGGACATTCCTATCAAACTAGTGTTTTCAACCTATCGAGGCGATTTTGGATCACCCCGACACTCATTGCGGTTGACTTGCATCCTAAATCAACTAGGAGAAATAGGAATTCGTAATTGAAAAAAAAAAAAAAAAAACAAGATACAATAGTTGTTGACGAGGTTCCACAATATTTGTATTGAAGAGATTGGCGACTTTCACAAGTGTCACGTATCCTTTTTCTCCCCCTTTTAGGTTACAATGTGGCTATTATCCCATTCGCTCTACCTTAGAAGAAAATACCCTTTGAATAATGTTTCATCTTCCCTTGATTTAAGCTTCCATAATTCCTTGAAATATGCTCCAATGTTGTGTTCCATATAACTATTCTCAAATCCATTCAAATAAGCTCTCATAGTTGTAGAAAATAACTACTTGATTTGCTCCATCTATTCCATCTTTTGTGCATCATTTTAGAATTGTTATGATAGTTTTATTGTTGAGCCTTATTCATACTTGATGTTGCTTCAATCAATCAAGCTATTGGTTTTCATCATTGAGCTGGTTGTCTTGATTTCCAGATCTTCTCATTTGTTGAAATCCTAATTTTGATGTAGTTGTAAACAAACATATTTATTGAAACTAGATTGTTTTAATTTTTCTATTATGCGGGAACCCAAGCGTGCAACAAGTAATGAGTAAAAACAAAAACAAGTTAGCAATGATGGTTCCTTCATACTAAAATAGACACAATTAGTGAACTTATACGAGGACAAGCCATCCATAAATAACGTCACTTCCATATCTGGTTTATCAAAAAAAAGATTCACAACTTCAAGTATCCCTACACCTTCTAAACATTAGACGAATCACCTCCAATATCCCATATCCTAGTCTACTTCAGAGGTTTTGGGGAATTTTCCTAGATAAAAGGTGAATGTTGGACTTTTTTTTAATTTGTAAACAAAATATAAAGAAACAGTGTCCAACTAGCATCCAGTCAGTGTCCGAGCTGGTCAAACATCCCGGACACGTTGACCAAGTGTTTGACACGTTTCCGTCTTAGCATTGTCGGTGTCCAAGTCCGACACAAACTCTTTGGGCCTACAAGCATAAACTTTGCTTTAGAGATCATAATCAAGTTCTTTTTTTATTTTGTTTTAATTCCTATCACATGGGCCTACAAGCAGAAACTCGGTTCTCCAAATATGCTTATTCAACCAGCGGATTTTATCATACATCAAGTATTCAACAAAATATTAACATTTTCCAATGAAGAGGAATGCATTGAAGAGTTGTTCATTGGATCTTAGAGTTCTATAGTAATCGGAGAATGCGATTTGCCATTTGTATCTTTACCTTTCCCTTTTATCTTTTTTTTTTATTTTGTTTTTTGCCAATGGGATACTAAACAGTTGGTAGGCTTATGGCGGATGGTATCACAGGTCCAGGGGTTGAACCATTCCAGCAGCATTTGGGGTGAGATGGGTAAGGTAAGGGATAAAAAAATAATAAATAATAAATAAATTTAAAAAAAAAACCTTGAAACAAATGTGGTGTTTGTTTTTTAAGTGTTTAGAAGCTAACTTCTAATTGGAGTTAAAAATTCTGAACGAGCTTCTGAATGAACTTTTTTATTTTGCTTCTGAATGGGCTGCTGATTAAAAGTTGTAAAATTAAAAGACATTTGTTTTTAGGTGCTGACTTGAAGTTTTTTACATTTGTGCCCACCACCACAACTCCCACAGCCTACCATAAACCACCAACGTTAACCCCCTTTTTCACGTATTTTCTTTCTTCCAAATATCATTGAGATCTTTTTCCACCACTACCAAAAATACTTTCTACCCCTATCTATTCCTCACAGTCACATAATCTTCAATAGAGAGGAAAAGAAAGTGAAATAGGAATAAGAAAAAGATGAGGAGGAGGGCAGGCTAGGGAGGGTGGTGGAGACACTGCTCTCATGATAAAGAAGAGGTGGAAAAAAGAGGGGATGGTTGGTAGAGGAAAGGGGTAGCAGCAATCATTACAAATTTATTATGAGGTTATTAGAATAAATTTTCATTAAGCACTCAGCGCTAATTGATCAGCACCCCGTGATGCTTACTTCATTAAGAACTTTAACTTCTGATAAGAACTAAAACAAACACTTTTTTTGAAGTGACCCACTTCTTATTAATACTTCTGAGTTTATTCAGAACAAAAAACAAACACCCTCAAAGTTAAAAATAAAATAAAATATTAGAGGTTCAAAGACGGTTAGAATTTTTTTTAAGGCAAGTTGGGTCTTTATTAGATCCCAAAACCATTAAACGCCTCTGGCAGGGTTCGAACCTTGGACTTGTGATGACATCCCCTATTGGCAAGACAGCTAGAGTTGCATGTTGAGGAAATGTCTTATGTTATTACTTGGAAAACAAGAGAAACACTCGCCAAACCTGACTCAAAGACAAAACCAAATGGTTCACTCCTTTGTATTTCTCGATAGAGATTCAGGAGTTTCTCTCTATCCAAAGACACTCGATTGTCGCAACAAATTTGTTCCACACCCAATTCCCTGTTTATGAGAAAGTCTAGACTAGTGTTTGAAATTATGGAACCAAAACCCGACTTTCTAAACAGATTTTTTACCATATCTCTGAGAGAAACACAACGGAAAAACAGTGTTGAAATGTCATATATTTCTTTGGTTAGTGCCAGATAAACACCATCTATTGAAATGACAAGGCCGTGTTTGGCGAGAATGCTATCTCTTTTGGGCGCAATAGTTAAATGAGGAAAGAGTTTTATTGGAGGGACTTGCATCTTCCCGAAGTGCTCAGTTGAAACTCGACAGCTGGAGGGGAGTCATTTGTATTCTAAGAGGCTAGAGATAACTTGTAGCAACAAGCTGAGATGGGTTGGCAAGGGAAGCCGAGAAACAAGCTTTGGGGTTTGTAGGAACCAAATGTGATCTCAGAGCTCAGTGTCTACAATTTTTTATTTATTTGCATCTCAAGGCTTGGATACAATCCACACCATACAATGTACCTATCTTGAGTGAAAAAAAAAATTTAGATCTCCTTTGGGTTTTTTTAATATGTAAGTTTCCACTCTCATCGACTACCACAAATTTAGTCAGTGACTCCGACTTGTTGAATACTCAAACCCATGCCATGGAACAAAACAAAGAAGATTTAATATTTGATGTATGTCCTCCACATTGTTTGATATCACAAAATTATCGAACAATGGGCACAGTTAGTTTCCATCATTAAAATGGAATCTATGCGCAATGAGTGATGCATATTCATGTCAACCGTCCAGTCAAATGCGAGTTGGATGACTCGATAGGTTCAAACCAATCCAAACCAAAAAAACACAAGTTAGAATGAGTGAGTGAATAATTGATTCGGTAAATGGTGATTGTACCTCGGCATGGTAATCTTTCCAGACTCTACGAGCGATCTGATGCCCTCCCAAATCAAAAGCCTTGAACTTGATTTCCCAATACTCAATTCCTCTGACGTCAAATACTGTGTAGGTTGGTGTTGAACTAATCTCTACACATGAATCAATCAACAACAACAATAATTCATGAATAACAATGTTAAAAGAGATGAAGATTTGAAAGGCGTTGGAGAAGATACGAACCTCATTTTTCAACATGTGAAGCAAGGTCGTCTTTCCAGCATTATCGAGCCCTAGGAACAAGATCTTCGCCACCTTCTGCCATAAACCGAGCGACGCGAGAATGCCATGGAACCAATCAAAAAGAAACATGACAAATCGAATTGAATCGAATAGATCACATCAAGAAGACGCGGCGGCATCATTAAGAACGAACGGTCACAGTAATGTCGATTGATAGGAAAAATCTATATTACAATTTCTATTTCTATTACAATTCAAAGTGGGGTTTTTTGTCCTACGTGGCAAGTGTTTGTCCTATTTTATGTCTTTGAGAGAACTTAAGTTAAACAATTCACCCTCGATGTTTTCCCCACTATCTCCTTTCCCCTCTCTTCCTCTACCCAAACCCCTCCCACCACCGATCTCGAAGCAGAGAAGAAGAAGGACGAAAGAAGAAGAAGTTTGAGAAGGTAAGATCCTTCTTCTTCTTTACATCTCCTCCTCTTCTTCTTCTTCAGATCTGAAGAACACACAGTTTGATTTTTTTTTCAGATCTCTTCGCTCTTAAGATCCTTTTTTTTTTTTTTTCTTTTTTCTTTTTTCAGATCTCTTCTCCTCACTCTCTCCTTTCATTCTTCGATTCGGTGGAGGAGGAGAGGTGAAGCCGAAGAGGAAAATGAAGACGCCTTCGTAAATAGAGCTGGTGAGTGATTGATTGGTTGAAGATTTTGTTTTGATTTTGTGTGGTTTTAGGTTTTTGATTTGATTGTTTGTTTAGGGTTTTGATTTGTGTGTTTTTAATTGGAAACAATGGAGACTTATCCGCCGGGTATTAGATCTGAGCTCCCTTTCACCACATTTGATTTGTTTTGCACTTCATTCATTCTTTCTACTTTATTTGTCACTACAAGAAAAATGTTGATTAATAGCGTTTCAAAAACGCTATGGTAGGATACCATAGCGGTTTAGTAAACGCTATGACAGTCGGCGCTATAATAGACCCAAGGGCTATTATAGCGTTTTTAAAACGCTATGGTAGAGTATACATAGAATTTTTTTTTTTTTTTTTTTTTTTTTTTTGCTATCAAATGACTTTTTATTACATCTTATAAGTTTTATTTCTAGAAAATAAAAATTTTAATGTGCCAAACTTAAAAATTTTCCATAAATGGAGGCAAAGTATAATTAATGAGATAATGTATTACAGGATGTACATCCTTTTATAAGAGAACCATCATGTTCTAACATAGTAGCAAGTGATTTCTAAACTGCAAGTGCACGGCTGAATCTGCAAGTGAATCTAATGCAGTTGCTTGAACATCTTTACCATCATACTGCTTTGAAGATTCTAACTGCCCTAACCCACCATTAGAATGTTGGACCTGACTTTCTTCATTTTCAAATGACTTTATACCTACATCTGAATACAATGTGGATCCCTGAATTGTGTTTCCAGTGACTGCTGTGGACGAACCATTGCATGTATCTACCCCGTCTGGCCGGTTCACTCAAACCAGTTGAACTTGCAGTTGGTGGCCTGCCATTTGAAACGCGCAACCCCCTACCAATCAAAGTTAAAAACGTTCAGTTGAGAGCCCCATACGACAAATAAAAAGAAAATCAACAACAGTGTATAGCATACCATGAGGCTGCAGCTGGAAGAGCAGCAGATCTACCAGAGCTACCATTAGGAGGAGAACCTTTAGGATGGCTACCGGGATTCTGTAGGAAATAATAACCGAGTCATGACATGAAATAAACTGATTGCAAAACATCAAGTCAACAAGCAAATATTGAGTATCAAAGAAACAGGGGTTCATGTTGTTCCATCAGCTGCACATTGAAATTCAATGTAAAAATAGAATGAAGGTCATACATTTGTGGTTAATTTAGCAATAGGTTTCGCAGAAGGAGCAGTGTTGATGACGCCAAAATCATCCATAGGAGGAGGCAATGTATTCCCTGAACGCCGTTGCAAATTATTTGTTGCACCAGTTATTTGTTGAACCCTGTTCCTAGAACGAAAATAAGATATTATGATTCACATCATCATTTGATGAAACCAATGTAAAGAAAATCGAGGTAGTAGAAGTAACAGAAGTGCAAAATGAAATGGTCTCAGATACAAATACAGCAACAGAGTAAGCTGAAGGAAATTAACACAAAGTTTGTGTATGGATTGTTTTATACCTTGAATATGCTGAAATTATCTCATCTTTAGTAAAACTATCTTCTTGGGTGCCAATTTCATGCAAATATAAACAATCTGGATTGCTGCAGGTCTGGACCAACAGAGATACATTTGAGTTAGCAAAACAATTATCACACAACTGTTGACATGAAACTCAAAAAATCAAACAACCAAAATACATATCGAACATGAAAGCATACCATATTTCTCAACCAAGCATGGCAATACTTTGTGGTCCCAAAGCATGCTCTGGAAATGCAATTTAATCAGTAACCAACTGGGACGCTACACTGTTATTCAGGAAATACAGTGATAAAGAAACCATATGCTTACCTCAAAGGTTTACCTTCTAAAATATAGCCGTGCACCAGTTGAATGCATCGAACTGCCTCCTCTTCTTTTGAGTAAGTAATATATCTGCAAATAAAAGGGTGAGGAAACAGGCAACAGGAACATCTGTGTATAATTGAAATTCCTCACTCTTAAAGTAAAACAATTAAAATCACGCAGTCCATTTCTATTACCAAACTCTATATCAAAAGGCAAACATTTTAGCATGATTAAATCACCATTCAATCGAAGAAGATACAACAGTTAATTGTGAATGCCCCCAAATAATCTCATATTCCTATATAGAAAAATATCCATGCAATCCTAACGAGAAAAGCTTGAAATTCAGTAGAGTAACAGAAGCCAGGTTCAAAAGGAAGGAAAGAAACAAGATAATAAAGTACTTGGGTGGCTTCATAATGTCCAAATGCATCGTATTTCTGAGTTGATTGTCTATGGAAGTAAACCTACTTATAAGCACTTTTAGCTTCTAGTGATAAATTTGTAAGAGATACAAATTTAGGAAGAATCTCCTATGTTTTTCATGTCTATTGTTTCAGTACAAGAATTCATAAATGGGAGTGTCAAAATCCATGACTAAATTTTCATTTAAGGAGTCAACAACTGGAATGCTCTCAAATCTCATGCAAACCGGGCGCTCTTAAAGCAATATTTCATGCCAATCTGAATATGATTCAAGATCTGTGCAAATAGGCACGAGTTCGTTCATGCACAGTAGTTAGTTGATGTTAGTGAATTAACTTAGTTACCTGTTAACAAAATCTAAATGTAACAAAGTAGTTATCCATTTGATCAGGGACTTAACAATCTAAGTGTTACGAACAACTATAGGTCCATCAAAGATGCCAATTTTACAGCTAAAATAGAACACAGAAAAAAATTATACATTAACTACAAAACAACTT
The DNA here is from genome assembly GCA_963556465.1 of Berberis vulgaris. Lineage (NCBI taxonomy): Eukaryota > Viridiplantae > Streptophyta > Magnoliopsida > Ranunculales > Berberidaceae > Berberis > Berberis vulgaris. Next base: position 53,374,800 of record OY747136.1, on the reverse strand, counting down.
GCCTGAATCACAATTGAGTGGGCTATCAGGTTTTGGATGAGCCATTAAAGCAATTATAGCCCTACAAACTGACTGGAGAGTCCAAGCAGGGCTCCATGCAGTCTTCAAGATATCTAAGCAAATCTCTCCTGTCTGCATATGAAAAAGGAAATAAGAACAACAGAAAGTGGAAAACACAAAAAAGTTGATCAAAAAATTAGAAAGTTTGAGGAATTCTCAGTCTCACATACTTTACTGTAATAAGATGTATGATCATTTTTTACATAGCCACGTCCACAACATACAGTAGAGTAGACTTTCCCGCGCCAGGAGGACCAAGAAGGAGTGTAAGCCTGTCCAGAATAAACACAAAACAGAACAAACAGTTAGTATTTGGACTGTTAGCAAACTAACAATTACTTAAAAACAGAACAGAATACCTAAATCGGAAGTATCTGAACTCGTTTACCTTCCTGGTTTGATGATACCGCTTATATCATCAAGGATTACCACTGGTTTGATGATAAAAACCAATACCCACTACTGCAAGAAAGTTTCTTGATGGTTGATGGGCAGTAATATCCTGGTGAACAAAATGTTTCACTTGCGCTTCAAAACATCGGCCCAAGTATTTGCTCCTCCACAAGTATGATTTGGCTTTCCAGGAGGAAGCTGATAGTTATATCTGTACATTTTTCACACAAAATATAACTCATTCTACAAGCTACAAATGAAGAAAATAAATAAACAGTTAACAACCAGAACATTCACTTACGGTTCACATATCCCTGTACTTTTATTGAGTTTTGCACTCGGGCAATAAGCACCTAATGGGCAAGCTTCATTGAAGAAACCATAATTAAAATTAGGAACTCTTTGATCCGATCAAAACAATCTATAATACATCTATCCGAGTTATTAAATAAATAAAAGAACCATACTTACGAATCATGCAGGTGATACCATTAGGGCAGAAAAGCCCGGACAACAAGGTTGGCAGTCTGCCAAGTTATGTCATAAACATCATACGAACTATATTGAGGAGAAGGCAGAAACAGAAGTTCTGGATCAATCAGATTAGATGTATAATTATCTGCCAAGTTGGTTTCTTCCAACTGATCACAAACAGAAAATGCCAATTACAAGCAACACCTATTCCTTACTAATTCCAGAATTATTTTGATATTTAGGAGAAGAAAACGATCTGAATAGTACATGCAATGAATTTGATATACCTTCCACTTTGCACCCTTGAAAAGTACAAAATTCATATCAAGTAGCTTATTGAGTTGTTCAAGCTCAATCATGGCACCTGCAATTCCATCCACTAATCTATTGTCATTTTCAGCATTAAAGAAACATCCACGATCCTTTGCATCTAGGACTAACTTCGTCCAAACTGTATCACTGTCGAGTAAAGTTTGCTCATTTCCCACAATCCATAGGCAATACCTGGAAGCAAATTACAAAATCCAACTATGTTCATTTTTAGATATTTGGGCACATCAAGTGAGACCATCAAAATAATGAACAGAAATAGGAATAATTATTTTCCATATTTACCTTGCTCTTGTCAGAGCCACATTTGTCCTCTGATGTTTGTCAAGGAAACCCACATCACCCTTCTCATTTGACCTTACTGTACTGATAATTATCACATCTTCCTCGCCACCTTGAAACCCATCAACAGACCGAATGCTCAACGAGAAGTTACTATTTGTCTTGTATTTGTCACCAAGCTCCTTTTGCAGCAAAAAAAACTTGTGATTTATACGGAGAAATAATGCCAACACTGATCTTCTGTTTGTTCGAACTTGCAGCTGCAACACCGACACTATTATAGACAGCTTCATTCTCAATTATTAAAAATTAAATAAGGGCAATTCAATATAACTGACCTTCATAAAGCTTTGCAACAATCTCAGAGACCACAGCTGACTCCACTGGATTTCTTGGGCTATGTCCATTAACTAAAACCTCATTCCCATACCCAACATTGATAAATGAATAAGGTCCATACATGTCTCCTTGAAGCAAATCTTTCTTGTAGATACTTTCTCATACTTTCTCTCACACTAGAAGCATCAGAAATTCGATTGCCATAGAACATGCTATTAGGGAATAAGCTTATGGCAGGGTGCATTCTGTATTGGACATCAAGGAGGTGCTTCCTCTGACCCAGCAACACCAATCTCTCAAACATACTTCTTCCAAAGTCAGCTTCCATACAAATCTATTAAGCAGAAAAAAAAATTGTAACAATACAACAAATTGTGATCAAGCATGCAAAGCTAAGAGAATACAGACAATAAGAAGATAAACAAACCTGGCTTTTGATCATTGCAGGCAATTGACATTCATCACCAACTAGTATTGCATGCTGGATACCTGGAAGTAGTAGAGGAGCAACTGATTCACACTCTTTAAGCTGGGCAGCCTCATCAATGACCAACATTTTCAATGGTTTCATTTCTTCTGTCTGTAAAGTAGACGAAGTCGATGCAGTGCAGAAGATAAGACAGGCATTTTGCAAACAAAATTCTTTGATCGAATTTGTATCACCAAACTCAGGAACTGAAAGCGATTTACGAAGAAAAGTAAGTATTCGAACGCACTCTGCTTTGTTGTATTTGTTAAACAAAAGTCATTTCAACGGCTATGCCATAACAGGAAGGGATCAGGAGACTCACCACTCTCCTTTAATTTTGATTTTCATATCTGTATTTGAGCAGGTCTTAAACAAGACATAGTTGTAGAGCAGGCTCTTGAAACAATAGTTACCAGTGCTGATTTCAGAGAATGTCACAAAGCACAACTCTCAATGTCTCATAACACCAGTCTCGTTGTTGAAATGATGAATCTTGTAGGTCCTATTTAAAACATACACATTAGGGTCAGCTCTGTAACGTTGAGTTTTCATCTAACCATATAAACATACCTACAAAATCTTATCTTATACTCAATAAACCCAAACACAGAAACCCCTAAAAACATGTAAAACAATTACTATTACTAACTAGTAATAACAACTCTCTAATTATAATTCTATTTCTACTTGTAATTGATGAGAGATCAAAACAGTCATCCAGCCACAACCAAACATGTGGCACAGGTCAACCCTAATGAGAGAAGGCCCACACAGACCAGGCCCAAGCCTGGTCCAAATCAGGTCCAAGTTAATTTTTATTTGGCTCAAAGTCATGCACCCAAACCCCGATTATGCGAGCTCAATGCAATGAAAATATCAGAGTTTTGCCCAGGACAATAAGGGCTGAATACATACCTCTATAGTAGGCCCAAGGTCCATTTAGGCTACTTTAGGTCCAATTAAGTTAAGCATTGAGTCCTAAAGAGAGTCAAGTGCCAAAGAAGATCAATCGTGGACGGATAAAGAACCCTACATGGATATAAATTGATGAGGGAAGATTTTAAGCGAGATCACGTCCCTCCATCACACATTCAAAGGCAAAATCAATGGAGTAAAACACTCTCATTATATTAGGTGAACAATATGGATGAGAAAGGTACACACATGTAACCCTAATTTTATCAGTCTATCTCCATCATTGTTCAAATGCCTGACATTACCAGCAAAATGCATTTGGTCGCTACAACGGTGATCTCTGGTTCACCACTGCTCATTTTTGTAGGCCAATATCAACAGGCACGGATCTGGACACATTAGTAACCAATAACACCACCGATCCAATCTGCATATTTTCAGTTGTTGTTCTTGTTCCTTTTCATGATCAAAGCCCGCCGCTCTTTGACTTCCTTCAATATGGCATCCACTTGCTCCTTTATCTTCACCATTTCTTCCCGACTCAACCCCTCTAGAATTGGATCAAAATCTTCTCCATCCAATTCAGCCTCATGTTTTTTCGGTTTTCTCATGTCTTCAGTGGGTTCAGAATAGGGGCAAAGGGGTTCTCCATCTTCCACCTCTTGACCATCCACATCAACTTCCGGCAAGACGGAAACCACAGCAAAAGGTGTAGCAAACCATACAGACGTCCGCACCAAAATCTTGCGATAGAACTTTGGCATCGCAGAATAGTTCCTTCTTCATTTTTTCAATCTTCTCCTCATCAGTGATCACTCTCCTTAGCTTCGTATCTGCAACATCAATTCATCAACACAATTAATTACTTAAAACAAGTAAATTAAATTAGAGAAATCTTTCTAATAAGTCAAATTATGAAAAGCAAAATTCTAAATGTCGAGGAAATGAGCGAGGAAACCAGCGAGGGAAGTGAGGTGGAGGGGGGGTGAACCATTCACCCCCTCGGGATGCGTGCGTAAAAAGCAATGGCCCGCATCCCGAGGAGGGTGAATGGTTCACCCCCCTCCACCTCACTTCCCTCGCTGGTTTCCTCGCTCATTTCCTCGCCATGTAGAATAACTCTTATGAAAAAGATGGATCACCTGTTGGTCATCGTCGTCATCAGTGATGGGACGGTTTTGCCCTTCGATATATCAGGATCCGTGATCAAATTAGTTGATGGATTGAAAGGAAACGGAAAATAGATTATAGAGAGAGGGGAGAAGGAGATGGGTTTTGATGAGGAGAAATGGAGGGTAGGTGTGGGTATTTATAAGGATTGGGATGGGAATGGAAATAGAAAGTAGGTAATATTCAAAATTTAAAGTTTGAAATTCAAGTTGGATATATATATATTTCTATTACAATTCAAAGGGGGGTTTTTGTCCTACGTGGCAAGTATTTGTTCTACGTGGCAGTTTTATGTCTTTGGCAGAACTTAAGTTAAACAATTCACTCCCGATGTTTTCCTCACTCTCTCCTTTCCCCTCTCTTCCTCTACCCAAACCCCTCCCACCACCGATTCTCGAAGCAGAGAAGAAGAAGGACAAAAGAAGAAGAAGTTTGAGAAGGTAAGATCTTTCTTCTTCTTTACATCTCTTCTTCTTCTTCTTCTTCTTCTTCTTCAGATCTGAAGAACACACAGTTTGATTTTTTTTCTTCAGATCTCTTCGCTCTTAAGATCCTTTTTTTTCCAGATCTCTTCTCCTCAGTCTCTCCTTTCATTCTTCGATTCGGTGTAGGAGGAGGAGGAGAGGTGAAGCCGAAGAGGAAAATGAAGACGCCTTCGCAAATAGAGCTGGTGAGTGATTGATTGGTTGAAGATTTTGTTTTGATTTTGTGTTTTTAGGTTTTTGATTTGATTGTTTGTTTAGGGTTTTGATTTGTGTGTTTTTAATTGGAAACAGTGGAGACTTATCCGCCGGGTATTAGATTTGAGCTCCCTTTCATCACATTTGATTTGTTTTGCACTTCATTCATTCTTTCTACTTTATTTGTTACTCATCATTTTTACTGGGTTTTACTTCAATTGTAATGGGTTTTCATATTTCTTTGCTTGAACGTTCAATTACACTGATCTTTTGTGTTGGATCTGGTATTACTTGCAAGTATTAATTGATATAAAAATGAACCCACTCTTTGAAAGGAGATTGGATGCGTGTAATTGACTGCTGGAATGTCTTTCACTTGCATTCGATTTTTTTAATTTTTATTTTAGTGGTATTGGTTTTTGTGTTTTAAGCAAATACTACTAAACTATTCACAATAGGTGTAAAAAGTTCAGATCCTGTTTTGGGTTTGACATAAAGATCAGATCTGTAAAATTTCTATTTAATGATCAGTTTAGTGGTGGGATGAACTCCATCGAGCTGAACCCTTTTGTGGAAATTGGTGTACAAGATAGTGGCATCATTTCATACCACTGGAAGTGGATAAAGATGTGGTGAAGTGAAATATGAAAATTGAGGAATTGGGTGTGTGAAAAAATGTGTAAAGGGTTTTGATTTGTGTGTTTTTAATTGGAAACAGTGGAGATTTATCCGCCAGAATCGTTGAGGGCGGAGCAGTCGGTGAAATTCGGAACCAAGAGCTATAGAGTTTGTTGATGCACAGTTAGGGGAGCGTGTTAGAGAAGATGGGCCGATACTTGGGATGGAGTTTGATCCATTGCCACCTGGTGTTTTTGGTGCACCAATAGGTATGACACGACAATTTTCATATTTGAGTTGTTTTGCTTATTGATATCATGCAATGCAGCTTTAATATCTATAGCGTAGTGGGTATCGTAGAGATTAATTTGGTGTTTTTTTTTAATGGATTCAAAGAGATTCAATAGTCGTAAGATTCATGCAGCGTCTCTCAATCTCCAATAGTCGTAAAAACCCAATTGCAATTATTCGATAATTCCGTGAAAGTACGATGTACTCTGTGGTAGTGCCAACGACACGGGTATTACACTAGTTTCTATTACAATTCAAAAGGGGTTTTTTTCCTACGTGGCAAGTGTTTGTCCTACGTGCCAGTTTTATGTCTTTGGCAGAACTTAAGTTAGTTAAACAATTCACCCCCGATGCTTTCCTCACTCTCTCATTTCCCCTCTCTTCCTCTACCCAAACCCCTCCCACCACCGATTCTCGAAGCAGAGAAGAAGAAGGACGAAAGAAGAAGAAGTTTGAGAAGGTAAGATCCTTCTTCTTATTTACATCTCATCTTCTTCTTCTTCAGATCTGAAGAACACACAGTTTGATTTTTTTTCCAGATCCCTTCGCTCTTAAGATCCTTCTTCTTCCTTTTTTTTCCAGATCTCTTCTCCTCACTCTCTCCTTTCATTCTTCGATTCGGTGGAGGAGGAGGAGGAGAGGTGAAGCCGAAGAGGAAAATGAAGACGCCTTCGCAAATAGAGCTGGTGAGTGATTGATTGGTTGAAGATTTTGTTTTGATTTTGTGTGTTTTTAGGTTTTTGATTTGATTGTTTGTTTAGGGTTTTGATTTGTGTGTTTTTAATTGGAAACAGTGGAGACTTATTCGCCGGGTATTAGATCTGAGCTCCCTTTCACCACATTTGATTTGTTTTGCACTTCATTCATTCTTTCTGCTTTATTTGTTACTCATCATTTTTACTGGGTTTTACTTCAATTGTAATGGGTTTTCATATTTCTTTGCTTGAACGTTCAATTACACTGATCTTTTGTGTTGGATCTGGTATTACTTGCAAGTATTAATTGATATAAAAACGAACCCACTCTTTGAAAGGAGATTGGATGCATGTAATTGACTGCTGGAATGTCTTTCACTTGCATTCGATTTTTTTATTTTTATTTTAGTGGTATTGGTTTTTGTGTTTTAAGCAAATACTACTAAACTGTTCACAATAGGTGTAAAAAGTTCAGATCCTGTTTTGACATAAAGATCAGATCTGTAAAATTTATATTTAATGATCAGTTCAGTGGTGGGATGAACTCCATCGAGCTGAACCCTTTTGTGGAAATTGGTTGACAAGATAGTGGCATCATTTCATACCACTGGAAGTGGATAAAGATGTGGTGAAGTGAATTATGAAAATTGAGGAATTGGGTGTGTGAAAAAATGTGTAAAATGTGTAAAGGGTTTTGATTTGTGTGTTTTTAATTGGAAACAATGGAGACTTATCCGCCGGAATCGTTGAGGGCGGAGCTGTCGGTGAAATTCGGAACCAAGAGCTATAGAGTTTGTTAATGCACAGTTAGGGGAGCGTGTTAGAGAAGATGGGCCGATACTTGGGATGGAGTTTGATCCATTGCCACCTGGTGTTTTTGGTGCACCAATAGGTATGACACGACAATTTTCATATGAGTTGTTTTGCTTATTGATATCATGCAATGCAGTTTTAATATCTATAGCGTACTGGGTATCGTAGAGATTAATTTGGTGTTGTTTTTTTTAATGGGTTCAAAGAGATTCAATAGTCGTAAGATTCATGCAACGTCTTTCAATCTCCAATAGTCGTAAAAACCAATTGCAATTATTCGATAATTCCGTGAAAGTACGATGTACTCTATAGTAGTGCCAACGGCACGGGTATTACACTAGTACTTAAAAAGCTGAATCTGAGAATCGAAGGATGTGTAAATGCAGGTTTGTGTTTTAAGGCAGTTTAGGCTCCGCTTGGTACACGGTAAAATAATGCATTATTTTACAGCGGTTACATAAATTTGGTGTTTGGCTGGCTTTACGGAAAACGGTTATTGGAATTTGGATTCAAGACCTTTGCATCTCCTAGTTATAAAATTTTGTAAAACTTTACGGGACAAAATCTCCCTTATTACTTTGCAAAACTCTCATCATCTCCTTGGGTATTTTCAACTCTTTCATAAACACCCCAATAATCATCACTTTCACAACTACCATCCCCGCCACTACCACGACCACCATACCATAACCATCACAACAACCACCGCGCTGCCACCTCCACCACTATTACCACTAGCATAGCATAATCACCACCGCATCCACCTCCACCACTACCACTACCATAACATAATTACCGCAGCCGCCTCCACCACGACCACTACCACCGCCACAACCACCATAGCCACCACAATTATCACTGCTGCACCACTACAACCTGCGACACAACCACTATAATTTTAACAGCCACCCGCCATTGCGGCCACCACCACCACCATCATTGTCCACATTCGTAATCACCATCACCACAATCACAACCACCATGACCATGCCACAATTACAACTACTACCATCATCAACATTTGCATTGATTTTCTTTAATTAATACCAAGCATCCGTAAAGTAATGCATTACAAACTAATGCATATGCATCAATTTGCAAAATGAATCATTTTACAGTGTACCACTTCCACCCACAAAATTGTAAGAAGAAATCTGCTATGTTCCACCACCGTATAAAACATTGTTCAATTTTGTCATTCTCCCTTCAATCTTCGTTTCTACATTGCAATTTATTGATCTCGATTGATTTTGTGTGCGCTAAGAGGCATTTGTTTACCCTGATATGCCAATCTAGATAGTGGATATTCTATAGAGACAACTAGATACATTGAACTTGGATGCAAGTGATAGTCATGAACCCAGATTATCGCAGGAAATCATGACAGCGTGACATAACACCCTAGGTTATATATAAGTAGGGCAAGGTCATAGGAGGGCATGTATCAGAGAGAATCTTACAAGATTTTCTTGAGTAGTTACTAACTTAAGCATCGAAGGCTCATCCTGAGCAGCCTCCCCCTTGTCCCAAGTAGAAGCTGACTTGAGCATCGAAGGCTCATCCTGAGCAACCTCCCTCTTGTCCCAAGAGGTGCTTGGCATGAGTTTTGTGCAGCTTGCAGATGAATTTCGTCATAGTGCCATTTGAGTAAAACTAGGATCTTGTTCATATAGTTGTCCTAGGCAGAGTCACGACACCATTCAGGTAATCATCTTTATTTTAGTCAGGATCTAGTCAAGATTTCATCCTATGCAAAATCAAGACCCTATTCCGATATTCATTCTTGTAGTCATATTGAGCAGAGTTAGGATCTCATCTAAATAGTTATTTTGATTTCTTACCAGTTAGGGTCCTGTTCAAATAGTCATCATGGGCAAATATGGGATCCCGCCCAGATAGTTATTCTAGACAGAGTCAAGATCCTATTCAAACAGTCATCCTGGGCAGGGTCAAAAGCCCGCCCAAACAGTCGTCCTGGGTAGAGTTGTGATCCCTACAAAAAACCATCTTTAGCAGAGCCAGGCCTTCGATGGAAGAGCCATCCAAGCACAGTCAGAATTCAAGCCCAACAATTATTTCAAGTATAGTTGTTTTGTACCGCTTGGTTAAAACATTGTAAAGTGAAGTTTGTTATGGATGAAATTAGAGGTGTTGAAGAAGGAGATGTTTGATGTACAAATGCAAAAAGATGATGGAGTTGATTGTTCAAATCCTTCAAAATTCAATGATTTTACCCATCTTTAAAGTCAATAAAATTCACGAATAAACATGAGAAATGTATCATTTATGGCTATGTAGGTTTTTCACTTTATGGCATTTTGGATGTGCATCTCACTAACTTTTAGGCGTTTGGCTTTGTGAAACTCAAATAAAACAAATTATCCATACTTCCATTCATATAAACAATGTTATGACAACAACAAACAACACCAACAAAAAGAAGTGGAAAGAGGGATCTCACTCGCTCGAGAGAATGAGACAAGAAAATGGAATATTTATTGATAAATAGTGATCTCTCTCGATTGAGAGAATGAAACATGAAAGGGAGATATCTAATGGAGTTATTAAGACTAGGGGTGGGCAAACGGGTCGAGGATCCGCGGGTTCAAACCGAACCGGACCGTTTTGCTCTAAACGGTCCAGATTTTAATTTTGTGTTTTTAGATACGGTCCGGATCGGTTCGGATCCGTTATAAAACGGTCTGGTCCCGGTTCCTATTATATAAAAAGAAACGGTCCAGGTTGGACCCGTTTCAAAAAACATTTACAACAAAAACAGACCATTTCGGATTCGAAAGTGAAAGTGTGCATCTCAAATAATAGAGTTTTTCGAATCTAATCCCCAGGAAAAAAATGGTTTTGACTTCGATATCTCTTTATTCGAGTAGAGGAAGGCGAAAATGACCAGATTGAAACCTTAGACCCCATTTGTTGCTGGCCACACGAGTTCGAGTTCGATCACAAAGACTTCAACTTCAATCCTTCTGATTCCGACCCCTTCTCGACCCGCTCTGTTGAGTTTTCAGAGAGGAATAGAGGATCGATCTGTAGAGGAGAAACAGATAGGAGAAACTAGAGTCTAAACGCATCCTCTCCGGTCGGATCTTCCCTTTCTCCTCTGTAGCCGCACGGTTCGTCGGATCTCCCCCTCTCTTCTCTGTAGCCGCACGGTTCGTCGGATCTCCCCTTTTCGTCTCTGTAGCCGCACAGTTCGTCGATCTGTAGAGGAGGAGAAACAAAGCTCTTGGGAATTGGGATCTCAATCTGAGACCTCTTCCTCCACCAGGTTCGTCGATCTGGTATTTGTGAAGGACTTTGTGAAGATTTTGGTGCTGATATATTCTTCAGAGACCCGTATGTTCTTGATGAAAATCTGTCTTTGGAAATTTCTTTTCCTTCATCTTCCAATTTCAAGAGTGTCGATGACTTGGGACCTCCACAAGCTGCTGCTGAGAAGGTTCTTAAGCAGTATTTTACAGAATTCATGTCAACTAGACTGGGTGTTCGAAGAGAATCTAACATCCTTTCCACTTTGTCAAGAATTGCAGATGATGGGAGGCTCTACTACCAAGTAGAGGTAAATACTGCTATCGCTATTTTCTAGTTCTGTTACTCACAGAATAACTGGTTCTGCATTGTTTCCACGTATCGATGAAGAACTTTGGTGTTTATACAAACCTAACATCGTCAAAGACATTCAATGTTAGACTGAAAATTGCTCAGCCAGTACTACTAGCTTGAGCACTACTAGCCTGAGTTAGACCGATGATTATAATTATGTTTTGGATATGTATGTTGTAATTAATCAACTAATCTTTAAAACTTCAGCACATAAAGCATCTCAGTTGAAACCTAAAACATCTCCTAGAACATTGTCAGTTCATTTTAGCATCTTTTTTTTTTGTTATGTCCGTTCAATTTTGTTTTCAAGTAGCTTACTCTTTATCTGATTTTAACTTTTAGCTTAATGTCGTGACATATGAATCAATACAATCAAATAATCAATACCATAAATATATTCAGATTTTCATTTTGGAACCGTTTGGAACCGTAGGAACCAGACCGTTCCAAACGGTTCGAGTTAGGTTCGGTCCCAATGTTCAAAATAAGGGAATCCGGACCGGACCGGATCCGTTAAATTTAAACGATCCAAGTTAGGTTCCTCAAAATTTGGAACCGATCCGGACCGTGCCCACCCCTAATTAAGACTAGAAGTTTACTCCACCCAATCCATAAACCCCAACCTTGATATATGCTAGATATGTTCTTTCTATCAACTTAAGCTTTTAAAGAAGTTGGCAATTTAACATGGCATCAGAGCTTTGGTTCGAAAAAGGTCAGAAGTTCGATTCTCGCCCAGCACAATTGCTGAGGTATTTTTCAGCCATCGCACCGAAGGAGAGTATTGAAACTATAAGTCCACTCCATCCATTCCATAAACCCCGTCCTTCATATATGCTAGATATGTTATTTCTATCAGCTTAAGCTTTTAGAAAAGTTGGCAATTTAACAGGGTTTAATGCTTTGATAATAATGTGAGGCTTGGTGAGGGGAGAAGATTATGAGAGAGAGAGAGAGAGAGATAATTGCATAAAAAGGGGGAAGATAGGAGTAATATGCTCTTTCTATCAACTTAAACTTTTAGAGAAGTTGGCAATTTAACAGGGTTTAATGCTTTGATAATAATGTGAGGCTTGGTGAGGGGAAAAGATTATGAGAGAGAGAGAGAGAGATGATTGCTGAAAAGGGGGGAAGATAGGAGTGAGAGACCGCATAATTACTATGGAGAAATGGGATGTGATTCTCACCCCTGACTTTTGTGTTTACACTTTACAATGGTGTCATTGCCATTATCTGATCAAATCAATTGCGGGGGTGTATTCAATTAATGATTGTGAAGGATTTAAAATCCAGGGGTATTCAATTAAGTATTTGAAAGATTTCATCTAAATCTAGAGATATTCAATATGGATTTAAAGTGATTAGTTTAAAATCTATCAAAATCAGAGGATATTTAATTTATGTTTTTCAAAAGTCCACCAAATCAGGGAGTATTCAAAAAATAGTGGATGGATTTGTTAAAGTTGTGGATTTTGAAGGATTTGTGAGTAGAATAAATAACTAAAGTCATTTCAAATTCAACCTTCCCACCTCATATTTCAACGAATTTGTATTCACTTTCTCCCCCCCCCCCCACCTCCATCTTTCATTCCTCTCTATTTTTCTTTCTTCTTGTAGGGTTCTTGTTCCTTATGACGAAGATCAACAAACTCCCTCATCTCAATCTCAATTGAACCCATCATCCGTTTTTTACGAATATACCCCTCTTACTAAACCCAATGTCAGTGTCCAATAACTTTGAATTGATTACAAGCAAAAGGTACACAAGCAAGAAAAAAGACTAGGAAGGGAAAGAGTAAAAGTTTATTTCTGCATACATCTACTTTTTCGATTAAAGGCGAAAAGAGGAATAATACTACAGTTGAATATCTAAACAGTTAGTGCACCCACTATTTCCACCATGCATCCTCGTCACAGTCGGACTCATACATGCATACCACTACTACTGTAGAACACATAATATTTAACATTTCAATGAGGTTGTCAGATTTGTGATTTTTGAAGCCGTTTTCATCTTTTGTCCGTGTTCTTTTGTTATGGTGTAGTTAAAGCACACCATTTGTTTGATGAAATGCCTTACAAAAATATTGCTTCTATCAACACATTGACTTTTGGTTATGATGTAAATACCACTATGAAGAATACTGTCATTTAGATTAATGCCCATATTGTTAAATTGGGTGATGGATCAACACTTTCCATTTACAACACTTTGGTTGATTTTGACTGTAAATGTCACTGTCTTCAATTAGTTTATCTGGTTTTCATTTTCGATAATAAGGAATTCACATACTCTAGCATCCTAAGCATTACTGTAATAATGAAGTATGAGAATAATACCAAAGCTTTTCGAGAAAATTTCGTATCGTTTTTTGCTCCAAATCCACCGGATTGCTTACATTCTTATTAAAAAGAAATTTTTTTTACAAGGAGCTACATTATCTTGTCAATATTGGGACGGAGTTGGATGAGTTGCAAGCATGAAAATGTGGAAAAGGGAGAAAGGGCTGCAAGGGAACTCTTCGAGCTTGAACCCCAAGTGGAATCGACTTGTATATTGCTATCCAAAATTTATGTTGCCAAAGGGATGTGGGAAGATGTTGCTAAGGTCAGGGCAATAATGTCTAGTAAATGTATAAAAAAGAGTTTGAGTGTAGTTGGGTAGAGGTTGATGTAAAAGTCCATGTTTTTCTCTTTAGAGATGAATCTCATCCAAAGGCCATAGAGATCTATTGAAAATTGGATGAATTGGGCGAGGAACTAATTTCAAGCAATGATTTTAGTAGGTGGTGTTCTTTCATGGCTTCCTATGACTAATAAAAAAATTCACACCATAGAATTTTTTAAGAATCCTTTAGGGGGGGGGGGGTATTCAATTCGGGATTTGACTGGATTCTGAAGGTTTTTAAATCTCATGGATTTTAAAATATTTCAAAGGATTTTACAAAATCCACTGAACTTTGATAGATTTTAAATGACTGAATTTTGTATTCACAACATCCACTGGATTTTGATGGATTTTAAATTATTGGATTTTCTGAACTTTATAAATGACTGTTATGGATTTCTATTGATTCTTATGAATTCTTATGAATATGCTATCAATCATAGGAAGTTATGAAAGAACGTCACCTACATTGTTATCCATGTCAACACAAATCATAAAACATCCCTCAAATATCAATAAAACAATCGTTTGTATACTACGTGAATTTTACTTCAAATTAAAAAAAAAATTCAAATACATTGAATATGGTCCAAAAGTAATACAAATAACTATTTTTCTTTTGAAAAGAAGAAACAATGCAAATAATTCTCCAATAAAAAAATAAATAGATAAATAAGAAAAATCACCCTCTTTATTGCTCATCGTTGACTCCCAACACTCACAGCATCTCCCCACATATCTGAAGCTATAATTGCTCTCCATTCATTAGCCTTCTCCTTGTTGATCTTGGGTTTGAAAATTTTCTTCTTCTTCTTCCAATGGTGATGAAGGCTCATCGTCTTCTTCAATTGAAAATTCATCAGAACGACATTCTTTACGAAGAAAGTTGTTCAATATCCAATCCTTTAAAATCCATCAAAAACCATGTGGATTTTGTAAAATCCAAGAGTTTTAAAATCTCTATGGTATATCATGCACAGTTCAATCGCAATTCCCACTTAACTGTTCCAGCAATTTCTTAACTGGTCATGAAAAAAAAAATGCAAACTAATAAAATAATTGAGCATTCAACTTCAATTTTATCAGCTAGTGTGTGCTTCACTGTTTCTGAGTACAGGAGACACAAATTGAAACTAAATCATTACCAAATGGTAGAAGCTAGAGAAAAAAAAAGTTCTGGCAAGATTGTGGAACACAATCACATTATACAGAAATGGTTCAATAAATATTCCATGGTTATTGGTGTCAATAGACATCCAATCAAAACAAACAATGCTTGTCCAATCAAGAGAAACTAGAGATTGTAAATGCAGCATACACAATATCCATGGCGATGAGTGAAAAATCCATTTGATGTCATGCTCGTACTCTCAAATGAAGATACTGCACATATTGGAACCAACTTGCCCTACTTGATGTACTGAGAGACCCATTTGAAGCCATCGCCATACCCCATCTTTCGAACAATACTGCACATAAAAACTTCTAGTGGGCGCACACTCGAGTCTGTTAGATTTACCTTCCCCTTGCCAGTAGTGAAATTGCTTAATCCCAGATGGTAGCGCAGCTCATCCTCTGAAGCTGCATATGGGATGTCAATTTTGTTTCCCAAAACTAGGAAGGGGACAGTAGCAAGGGATTCATCTGAGAGTAGAGCATCAAGCTCCTTTTTGGACTCTGCAAACCTCTCCTTGTCATAGGCGTCTACGAGATATACTACAGCATCCACCTGCACCAAAAGACGGGAAATATCCCAATTTAATTTTCCTTCCAATAACACGCCATAAAATTCAAGAAGTAAAGATCAAGATCTAAAGAAACAAGACAAAGCCACAAAATAGAACAAACATGACAGAGATCATGACAAAAGCAGGTATTCCAAACATATTCACAATATCTCATTAAGTTGCTTTTTTAGAGTTAACCCATTGCAAAATTTGTATAAAAAAGAAAGAAAGAAAAAAAAAATGGCACGCCCAATATAACTTCTAGATTTTATAAATGTTTGTATAATTTTTTGCAATCTGAAGGCTAATCCTCAGAGCAAGAAAAACGGGATTTCATAGAAAATAAAAATAGCTAACTAGTTTAATTTGATCTATAAAACAATCAATTTATCCTAAATTTTAGAAATCCTAATAAAAATGTCATTTATTATACAATAACTTTCGTATTTACTAAAAAGAACAAATTTTGTTTCAGAATATCTCTTACATCATGATTTTCTGAAATTCAAAATTTGTTCTTTTTAGCGTGTGAATATTCTTACCTTTTTTATCAGCAAAATAGCAGCATGTGAATATATTTGACACAAAAGGCCCTTGTGATTGAGGAGTCACATGGAAACCAAGTGAGATTACAAGAGTCAATTACAGTTTAAACATATTTTCCCGATTTAAAAAAAAAAGCATATGGAAGTCAGACCCCTAGAAATATCCCAAATATTTCCCAATAACCAAACCGAAGCTTTGATATCTGGGCAAGGGGAACTCTGGTGTTTTTTTGTTCCTTTGGAAACTATGTTGTTTCTCTCTCTCCATATGACCCAAGCAAGACTCTTCTCCATAGCAACTTGCCATTTAAACATGTTAGTGCAGTATGTTCATTAGACGGAGTAAAAAACTGTGTGAATCCAGGTTGACTTGACCCAATCCATTGTGCACGGCTTGGGTTTACGCAAATGACAAACAAGCCACCCCGAGGTTTTGGTTGCCTAAGGGAATATAAGAAAGGTTAAGAAGCCTTGAATTTCTTTGTTTTTTCAATAACAAAGTGTTATACTTTATTTAGTTTCTTTTGCTTTTACAACTGTGCCAATGGTTAAAAAAGGTTGCAAAGAACATTTAGTTTTTCCCTCCTTATTTTCGTTTGCAATTCAACTGACAATCCAAAAGGAGTTAACATGCAATGCACATTTATGCCCCAGTACCCAATCATCATATTGACACGGATTAAGTAAAATAAAATTATATACTACCCACAAAGAAACACTAGCAAAGCACGTGCAAGCATGCCAGTAAAAGTCAATACAAGAACAAAGGATTTTGGTAGACATTCACATGTCCCTAAAATGTTCTTAAAGGTCCATTTTATTGAGAGGCATTTTAATAAAGAAGCTACGAAGAATTAATATGGCTGCCGAACATGCGAATCAATAACCGATGTCTTGATCCCTCTTAAGAAGGGGCACTTTATAGTTTTTGGATACTGAAGAATTACTATAGGTCATTTTGGCATTCGACAATTACAACATTAATATAATTCAGGTGCAAATCTAACTAATTGTTAAGAGTCTCAAACTTTCAATGTCAACATCCTCTACTTGTTAAATGATATTGTGTCATATGACCTACTGGTATTTCCACATAAATTTTAAACAATCGTTTTGTCACATGTCGAATTGCTTATCTAATTTAGTAAATATATTCATAGCTGGTTACATTAACTAAATGCGATTCAGTTTTTAAGAGCAATGCTAGCTACCTTCTCTTTTGAACTTCTTTGTGTTCATTCTCTTTACAATTTCGCAAGTAGATCCCTTCCATCTTTGATCCATATGTCAAGTATAAACTCATTTTCTAACCTGTGTTGCTTAGTTTGATGAGCCTTATGGTCGAACTTGAAACTATCCTCCCAAGCATTTAAAAAGCCGGATTTCATTGTAGGCCAGGAACAATATGAGTCTGATTGTAAGTCGGAATGTAATGAGAGAGGATTCTGCACATGATTCCCCTCCCCCTTCTCCCACCAGGTGCCAACCTAGGATGCGTGGCGATGGTGAACGTCCCACCAAACAGTATAGAAAGTGAAGAGGAATCCGCTATCATTGTAGACATACCAAAAGTACTTCTGGTTGAAACATCAGTAAAAAAAAAAAAAAAAAACTAATGGCAATATCTAGTTCGCCTTGTTGCTTCCCGTTCACAAGTCTTTCACCACCTCCACCACACCCAAATCAGATTGGATTTTGTTGTTAACGTAGAGAAGAAAGGGAAAGATAGGTGACCTTCGTTGTTATATAGACATCCTTCTTTGATTAGGGGTAATGCCCGGAGATTATTAAATTATTTCTCCAAAAAAGGAAAAAAGATTTAATTGGCACATGGATCTTAGAAAATAAGGTAAAAGAGAACCCCGCGGGGTAACTAGCATTGCTCCAAAGAAAATGCTATTGCATGTCACAACATGTAAAGAACAACTACTTAAAACATACAAAGAAAAGTCTTTCAAATTTGGTCACCCGACTCAACATCATTTATCAAGATAGAGGATAGTTGGCTTGGAAATGTTAGAATCTTAATGGGAGGTTAGGCTTTAATTATATTGTGTAAACACTGAGATGCTTGATTTTCAATGTGTTTTTTTTAAAAAGCTACTAATATATCAGTATAAAAAAATCCAAAGCTCCCTCAAGTTTAATCCCAGTGGCAATAGGGACTACGGGAATGTCTAGGGAAACATTTACATGTAGATAGACAGTAGAAATCAGTGTTATTCCTACTCAACACAATTTATTAACCATATGAAGCTATATGCAGAGTACTTGAGCCACTAACTTCATATTGCATTGATGAGCCAACCACTGCATTCATCAAGGTACTAGATAAAAGGTAAACTAACAAATACTCTTCCCTCCGCAAGGGGCATTCTATACCAATGAAAGAAATTACCAAAGTCTTCCACACTATGCTCTCACCTTGGCATGTGAAAATTGTATCCAAAGGCTTAGCTGTTGATTCAGTTTGCCCACAATTGTATGCTAATGATTGTGTGTTTGAGATAAAAGGGGTTTTAAGCAGCTGAAGGAAGCACAGACGTTATTCTTCCCCAAATCACCATTCATCAAAAGATTTTAGGGAGCCAAAGTTTGGTTTCCAATTCCTCGACTAAGCAAATTCCATCCAACACCCCCCACCCCCCACCCCCCAAAAGACAACTAGGGGTTATAGATCCCCTAACAAAAGAGAAACACCTGACACAAGGAGCAAAAGATCATGTGATCTAAACATAAGATTAAAAAATAAATCATATATCCTCCTCTCTCCATCTGTCGCATCCATCCAACAAGGCTTTCCCAGATATTGTGATCAATTCCTCCCTAAACCACCGAAAATCCAACGCTATTAGTTTCTAAGGACAGTAGTCCAACTCCTGCAAGATGGACCTGAAGCCGAACCAGCAAGCAACGGATGAGCATATTACCGCAACATCCGTGCCAGCTAATAAGGAAGAAATGAAAGCAAAACAACAATAGAAAAAAAAAAATTTTAAACACCATAACATCAGGGGCAGAATGCCAATTAGAAGAATAAAATAATAAAAATTGAAGATGCAAACCCCAAACTTCTTCAGGACTCGAACCAAAAATGAGAGAGATAAAATAGTGACAGTCTCATGGTCATGATCAGTACATGCTCAAACTTATCGCTTTTACGAAAAACACCTAAGATCGCCAAAGGAATGAGACTCTAATTTGATGAGAGAAAAGAACTCTACAAATCGAAGAATAACCCAATAGGATTGGTTTGTTAATACTTAATACAAATCACACTTTGAGAGCCTTTGCCCAAACTTATCCCTGCGATTCTTGCTCCAGCCCCTACATCCTAGATATAACCTGCAACCTATTCTCCCAATTGCAGCTATAGCAAAAAGTTAAATGAGACAGATCTTTCACCACTGAATGTAACACACACTTTGCCATTGTCCCAAAGTGAAATAAATTAATCCCCAGAATACAATATCCTGCAGATCTACCCGGTGGAATGGACTCGAACGTACACCCCTATGCTACCCATTATCATATACAAGGCTTATTAGTCTCCAATTACACCAAATCTATGGTCCTCTAGTTATCATTTGAAGCTCATCAGATCAACAGATATCACAAATCAACAACAATCAAACTAAACACTTAGGAAATCAAAATCATTAATCTTACCTTAGCGTAGTAATCCTTCCAAACTCTACGGGCAATCTGATGCCCTCCCAAATCAAAAGCCTTGAACTTGATTTTACCAATACTCAACTCCTCAGACGTCGGATACTGTGTAGGTTGATGTTGAACTAATCTCTAAAGAAATAACGAAATGTTTCAACAATCAATCGGTAAAATCATGAAAGAAGAAAGAGACTGTAAAGAATCTGACCTCGTCCTTCAACATGTGAAGCAATGTAGTCTTTCCGGCATTGTCGAGCCCTAGAAACAAGATCTTCGCCTCCTTCTGCCACAAACCGAGAGAGGCAAGAACGCCGTAGAACCAATCCACCAGAAACATGGTTGCTTCGGATCAGAGAGACTTGGTTTCCGATCCGAATTGATTGGAAAATCCAAAGCGCTTGGAAGGATTTCTATCGATGGATCTATCGATGAGAATGCAACATCTGTTGATGGATCGATCGATTGGTTGATTGTGTCTTTGTTCAATTCGATCGATCGGTGAAGCCAAGTGAAATAAAATCTCTCTCGCTCTCAACACAGCTAGTAGAATTTTTGTTTATTTATATATAGAAGAAACCTGTCCAACAACGTAAGCCTGAGAAATACTTGGCTTCCTGGGTTGACCTATTGTTACCCACGTCGCGCTTCACCTTCTGGGTTTCAAAAATACTAGAAAACATGTTTTTTGCAAGAGTCCTTCTAGGCGGCGAGGAAACGGGAGACCCTCCATCCCCCTCGAAATTCATACGGGCGCGCATCTCGAGGGGGATGGAGGGTCACACCCCCTCCCTCGTCCGTTTTTTCGCCATTTAGAATCACCGTTTTTGCAATCAGGTTTTGTAAGATGCGGTGTTCTAAAAGTCGGCCTAGGCGGTAGAAAAACGCCCAGATTAGGCAGGTTCTGGGTAGTCTAGGCGGGGTCTAGGCGAGGTTTTTTTTTTTTTTAAGGCTGATTGTGTTCTTATTTTATTTTTCTTTCCTTTTTTTTTAGAAATAAACAATTTAATTATTTTTTATTCAGTATATGTCTAAATGTAACAAAGGATGATTACTTAATAGAATTCTCAAATGATCTGCCGGTATCAATTTTAGTAATGTAGATTTTATTAAACATGACTGAGGTTATTCATGCAATTTGAAAAAAAATAAAAGAGTAGGTTTGGATATTTGTCCACAAATTCAAATTTGTATAAAGTACCCATCATGACCAACTTCAGTCATTTGAGTTTTAATAAATTTTGTTCATGATTGTTAATTTTTCATGTTTTTAAATTTTGCATATGTATCTTGGCATTAAATTGAATGTAATTGATAAGGTATTATGCTTAACTTTTGTAAATTATTAAAGTTATAATACAAAACCTAAGACCGCCTAGGTGCCGCCTAGGCCCCTAGGCGCTAGGCACCTGCTCGCCGCCCGCCCACCGCCTAGCGCTTTTTAGAACACTGGTAAGACGTGGTCTGATTTTGAAAGAATGATAAAATCACCAAAGTGTTTATGTGTAGTTCGAGGTTGTAAAAAACCTCATTTAACAATGCCACGTCATCCTGGTTGCTTAAGATTTTTCTTACTTTGGACTATTAGTTATTGGGCCACCCAAGCTTTGATCATTCTCCATAAAAATGACTTCCTTTTTTTCACCCGGGTACATACCTTCTTCCAATAGGATCAAGCACTATGTAGTTCTCCTAAACTGCCCAAATGATCACGACCAAAAACCTAGAATCACAATGCAATTCAAAATTAAAGGAATTGCTCTAGCTACTTGCTACCTCAAATCTCAAATTAGCCTTGCAATTTTAAGGCTTCCCACAGCTAGAGTAAGTTAAATGTCAGAAACTTTAGATACCAAGAGATTAAAGGAAAAAGCGTTTAGAGAGATATAACCATATTTCCAAGCAATTGATTGAACCTATATTTTCTTAGATGATAATAATAAGACAGAAAAGCCTATAAATCAATCTATAAAAAAATAATTTATCAACGAAAGCGAGTCGGAAGGAGCAACGATGAGACTGAGAGATTCTTGTGAGCTGGAGTGGAGTGGAGCGGATAATCACGTTTTACCCATTTTTTTCTTCTTGTTGTTTTGAATGGAAAAAGCGTTTTTTAGGCTTTTTGTTCAGTTTCAAACTCCACCAACACACACACACAGGTCGTTGGGCTACACTTATCGAGCTTGCATCGGGATCCCTGCAATATCAGGGTTGCCCTAGATTCTTCTTCAAATCCTTGCTCTTTAATTTACCAAACCCCGCTCTAAAATTTTGGATCATGTCCAACAACTCTCAAGCTAATTATTATCTCAAATCTTTGTTTTGTGATTAATTTATAGAACCTCATTTCAAAACTTTGCAATATCCTTCAAATGCTTTCTTTTGTCGATGTGAACGTTTTCTAAAATGATTCTAATATTTTCATTACAGTTAAACCTCTTTAAATAGTATGAAATTTTATTAATTAATCGAGATATTATTAAATCGATTAATAAAAATTTAGTTTATCAATATATTCTTTATTTTTCCCAAAACATTGAACCTAATACGTGTATTTTTTCTTGTGATTATTACCTAACTGCTGAATTACGAATTATCATTGTTCAATGTAATTGTTTCATCAAAACAAGTTCATGAATATGTAAATAGTCTTATTAAATAGAAGTCATGGAACTATCCATTTTTGCAACAAAAAATTGAATTCAATGTATACTTAATTAATTAATTTAATGAATGTATTGATTAGTCTTATTAAATAAAAGTCATGGATATGTCCATTTTCGCAACAAACTATAATTGCATTCAATATACATCTTATAATTCATGGGAAATGACAAAGAAGATGAAGTTGAAGACGATAGTTCTGTATTGGAGCTTGTCTCGCGCAAATATGCACTCAAACAATCACATTGCATAATTTTCTCTTGTAATATGAGAATACTACAACAAGGCTTCGTAACACACTAAGAAAAGTTAGAGGTAAGGTCCAAGAAGACATCAACTTCAAAAGGAAACAAATAACATTAGAGTCATGTTTTACGAAGGTCTCCTAATTGAGTCATGTGTATATATATATTTGATGTACAAGGAGATTATTAATTTATATATCAAGTGGGACATATGTCTTTTAAACGTATTATCTTATAAACTTAGTGATTATTAATTTCTCACATTAATTGGTCTCAAATCGGGACTGGATAAAAATATTATTTAACCGTGGTTATTAATTATCTAAGTTATACTGTATTAAGCATATCCAAGTGTTTAAAGCAAAAATGCTAACTAATTATTCAGAATCTAATTATTTATTGTTAAACGGATAAAAATTGGTAAGACTCAAGTTAATATACGCTATGTTTACTAAGCTCAAGCCTAGAGAGAAAGACCAAGGAACTTTTGTCATTTCAACAGATCACACGATTGTTGATCAAATTAAGCTATGTGGCCAAGCATCTGGGCTTTAAGTTCTTCCTTGATCCCGACCCAGCAATTAAACTAGCTAAAGTATTAAAATGCATCTATTTACTTTCTACTATGTGCATTCAACTGAGAGTTCTAATAAAACCGTTATTCCCAAACTAGAATGGATGATAAGTTACATATTTTGAAATTATATATTTTTCATTTATATTTCTAATATCAATCGACTATTATCTAGCAAATTGTGGATTATGAACCTTGAGTTCACATCTGTTACATGAACTTCATCACTTAATTCTTTCAAGTAATTTTGTAATTGTTTATGAATTTTGTTAACCATTATAATCGAAAAGATTATTTAATAAGATTTTGTCACAGATTGTCTCATTTTATTTGGCTTTTGTTTTTGTTTAACAATTATTTATTAATAAAAGTTTAATGTTATACGGTCTGAGGGCCGGCGCCAATTCACTGGATGAGTTTATCTTATGTATATATATATATATATATATATATATATATATATATATATATATATATATATATATATATATATATATATATATATATGTGTGTGAAGCTTGCTTTGCATTGAGTCTAACTGATATATTGCCAAGACAACCTGCTTCTAATATACTTTTAGTTTCCTTCACATTTACTATAATATATTCTTTATAACCAATGTATATGCATACTTCACATAATCATTTGAATGAACACTGGTTAGCTAGGCGTCTACGAAGCTCAAGTTTCAATGTGGAATGTGTCAAAATGAAGAATTGGGTGAACACTGCTTATTTTGCAAACGGGGTTATACATCAACAATTAACATAAACAAAATTAGTAGATGAAACAACCGACAAGCTTAAGAAATGGGTATTATTGATCTTTATCCTTTTTTACCAGTCATCCCTTCTTCTTCCTCCCTACAATCTTCTATTTTCTTTCACTGAGCCTTCCTGGTTTGTTTGTGTTTCTGGTTATTGTTGTTTCTTTGTTTCTCCTTGCAAGTCTCGGGCGTAGTGCAGTGTCCATCCTAGCGCCTCACCTCATTACCTCTCCATTACTAACATCTTCACTTCCTCCATCTATCTTCTTTTTAATTAACATCTCTACTTTCCAAATTGCATCAATCATCTCCATGGATTCCCAAGCCCTTTTTCCAACTACCACTCATAATTCCTCAAATCACATATTGATTATGCAGAGATCCTCCCAAAGCTCTTCCTACCCAGACCCAAACTCATAATCATATACACTCCCTCCCCCCATCGCACCTACTTGTTTTAATCTTCCAAGCCCACTTCTGCTATCGTGATTTGCTAACGGATGTCCTTAGTAAAATGCTAGCACCCTTACCAGATCTTCACCCCACCTCATCTACACCCTTACCTTCTCTCAATCACCATCTACTACAACACCCATTGAACTCTGAAGCTCCATCTCCGCCTACCATGCACCATGTTCACTCTTCTCCTACCCGCCAGCCACCACTCTGTCTTCCCTCCCCAACTCACGCTTCCCAGGTTAATAATCTGACGGATGTACAAGTTCACAAACTAGAAGTCCAGCTTCAACAAAACCTCACCTTACCAGCCCCATCTTTCAAAGCCCGCAATGATCACTCTCGTGAAGATTTACAGTTGTGCATTGTGGCGAAGTACTGTCACTATCAAACATTGAGCAAATAAGTATTTGTTTATCGAATGGCATCCTAAAGGGACACATCCTTCTCTTTTCATGTTGAGAACCTAGATCGCCAGCAAGATTATGAAAACACTTATTATCTAGTTCAATTCACGGCTAAAAAAAATTTACTTACAGTTTTGATGGATGGCTTTTGGACTCTATTTGGCAAGATTGTTATCACCAAATCTTGGCATGTAGCGTATCTTACAGTTGTTTTCTCGTTGGTTCCAAGCTGGATCAGAATCCACGAGTTCCATCGCACAAAGTGGACAATGATGATATACAAATGTTTGCTTCCTGCATTCGCGACCTCATGGAAATTGATCAACATTCATTGGCAGACAACACCACCTCCTACATTAGGTTCAAAATATGGCTTGATATAACAAAACCCTTACCGTGTTCAATGACTACGGATTTTGGCATCACCGTCGGCCGACAATACCATGTAAAATTCTGTTACGAATACCCCTCCCCCCACGTTCTGCTTCCGCTGTGGACGTGTTGGCCATGTTTTTGGATCCCATTGCCCACTATTTTCTACTGCTTCCCCTTCAATTCAAATGGCACGATTGAAGTCGGGCTTTAGATTCAAGTTCCCTTTCTCATCTCAATCCCGTATCAAAGTGAGATTGGAGAGGCGATCGGGATCTCCTCCTCTCTGGAAAAAAATATCACAATCTCCACCACACATAGGCCTCGCTCAATAGCAGAATAATCATGGAGCACCACTCGGCGCATTACCAACACTCCACGATGGCTCTGGCTTCAACAGTCAGTGCTCCCTCCATTCACGGCCGACGGATCTTGCAAGATCGCCAGTCGATTGTGTCGTCGAATGGTGATTCAAACCTCATCGGCGGTTATACATCTGATCACGGACACTTTTGGCATAGACAATTAACATAAACTAATTTAGTAGATGAAACGAACGACAAGCTTAAGAAATGGGTATTATTGATCTTTATAAAAAAATATTTTTTCTTTAAATATTTGAAAACATTGTTGATGTGTCTAAATCTCATCCTCCTGTGAATTTGACCTGCAAAACAGATGTTAGACTGCCAAAGACCACATTTTTGGTGGCCGAAGGTACTCCGATGCTTAAGTCAGCAACTCTGTTGAAGAATGAAGTAAATCTGAACAAAACTCAGTTAAAATTGCATACCTCGATCGATGGTTCTTTTTATTTTATATAATGGTCACAGTTAATTCTCTGCGTGACTTAAGCATGTGAGGCGCAACGGAATGAAACGTTCTCCGTAACAATCTCCTCCTTTATGAATATGCGTCCATGGAGGCGTAACTCCCTCCACAACTCTTTTCTTATGCAACGTTTCTCTTATTTATGAGAGAATTTGTTCGGGCCTGGATTTGGGCCTTAATTATGATTTCTTTTAATGGGCCATGTTTGGGCTTTTATGCTTGATTTTCCTCTCTTTGGGCTTTATGAGCTGGCTCAGTAGGAGGGATACCTGATCCTCGTGATAGATGATTTCTGCCACGTGTATGGCTGTGATGATGGTTCATTTTGATGTATCATCAGCTACTCCCCCTTCAGTTAGTGGGTATGCTGACGTGGTCACTAACTTCGTGACGGTTGAACTTTCGATTACATCATTGCCTCGCATTTAATGTTGTCAGCAACTTTTGGTGGGTTGGTGTCTTAATTTCTTGCTCACCCATTCATTTTTGCGCACATTTTTGGGATTTCGTGTAGCCATCATATCTCGCACGCAGTCCAATGAGCAATATCTTCGTTGCTTGGCTCTATAAAAGGGGGTTTGATTGGTTTGTTTTCCCTCTTTACGCTATCTTTGAAATTAGGGTTTTTTCTTCTTTTGCATTTTTCGTTCTGATTGCTTCTCCATTTTCTAGCAATGTCTGCTGGCGATAAGGCGCTAGCTACTTGCGAAGCTTATTTTTCTCCCAAAAAAGCTTCTCAAACGATATTGGACAACCTTCGTTCTAACTATAATTTGCCACTCGACCTTGAGATTATTTTGCATAGACAGAACGATAGTCCTTGTCATCCAAGGTCGAGGCATATTGCACTATATCCGTGCATGTTCTTTTCTGGCCTTCGATTCCCAGTTCCAAAGCTGTTTTGGGAGTATCTGGATATTTTGAGCATTCTTTCTGCCCAAATGGGTCCTAATGGTTTCTTCTTACGCGAGGGATATTCTATCCGACATTCCTTTGACTGTTAATGTTCTGCATTTTGTGGTTGGTCTGATGGTGACCAAGAATATTTGTTTCCTCCGTTCTCCTGCCTGTTTTGCGAATCTTAATGATGACATCCGAGATTGGTCGAGGTCATGGTTTTATGCTCCTGTTAACTCTGGCTATTTCCAATTGCGAGGTCATCTGCTTTTGCGATCGTTCTGAGTTTCTAATAAACGGAAGAATCTACAGCTAACTGCTGAGGAGCGGAGGATTAGTGACCAATTCTTGAAGCTTCTTGTGTTCCCCATGGAGGCATTTCTCTCTAAGGACATCTTGGAGCGCAACGGTTTGTACATTATGAACGAAGTGGAACGGGCCTTGCTTACTAGATCCGTACTGAGGAAATTGCCACTCCCGTTGCTCTTACTGCCGCTAGTGGTACTTGCATTGATTGGGAAGTGATTTCAGACAGGCACATTATGAATCTCGATGCTCCTGTCTGTGTCGATGTCGTTGGCTCGGCTTCCAGGAAGAGGAAGCTTCCGAGGCCTGCTAATCCGTCAAAGCGATTGTTGGTAGACCCTGGTCGGGTTTCAAAGAAGAAACGACTCTCTACTCGTGGTGCTGCTCGGATTGCATCTCGTCCAAGTCCTTCTAGCAAGGATGTTACGAAAGAGGATCGTGCATCTCTCGAGGAAGTTGAGGAGATGAGGTCGGTGCTGAAGAGAAGCGACAAAGAGACTACTCGTCCTTTGGACAATAATGAAAAGAGGTTTATTTTCGCCCATGGTGCTTCGAACGTTGTTGAATGGTCTAACGATGATCCTCGGGCTATCGATGACAAGATGCTCTAGCTGGCGGTAGAGCAATCTAAAGAGGTTGTCAGTAGTGGTTAGAGGTTCTTCCTCCTTGGTCTCCTTCCATTAATTTCAGCAATGCGGCCGGATTCTTAGTTTCTTCTCTCGCTCGTTTGGACTCCCCTTCTCCTATTGCCACTACTACTTGTTACGCTCATGTTATGGTTGCTCTGCGCCGGGAAGGCAATAGTGGTTTTTCTATTGTTACCGCCATTCTGCCTGCCCTTCTGACTGTTGGGGGTGGTTCCTCTATGCTTCTGGATCCCCGTGTTCTTCATCCACGGATTAGCTGGACTGAGCCCAGCTCGTAAGATATCCGTATCAAATTAGACATAAGGTTTTGCTGGTTTACTCAGCTTGAAGTGCAAGATGGTGGGCGCAGGCTGATAATTGAATGGCACAGGCGGCCAATGGAAGGACCTTCGATACCAGTATTGGATCTGAATGCCCATCTTGATTACGGTCTTAAGTAGATAATAAACAGGATGAATCATCTCACTTGTGCAGGGGTGATGGGCTCGGTTTATCAAGCTGGTCGTGATAAGGTGCCTTCTTTGGAGAGAAAGTTAGCAGCGCTACTGCTGGTATTTTCTCACATTCCTTCTCAATTCGATGTGTTGAAAACACGATGTGCAGAGTTGGAGAACGCTGTCGGGGCTGCTCGAGCCTCGTTGATTGAAACGGAAGGTGCACGGGATAAGTCTGCAGTTGAGCTCGAGTCCTTAAGGACCAAGTTGGATGGGGTCTGTGCCCATTTGCGTGATGTGGAGAAGGAGCTATCTGCTGAGAAGGAAGCTTATGATGAGATTGCATGTGTTGTGATTGAGCAATCTGTTAATCATGATATTGCTGAGAAAAGGGTGCAGCAGTTAACAGCTGCATTCGACAAGATCAAGGCAGACACTTTCGTGATGCTTACCACTGCTGAGGGACGACTTGTTGTGGCTAAAAATGAACTTGCTACCGCCAAGGACAAGCTTCGCATTACGGAGGCGTAAGGTTGGAAGCGAGTTGTTGATGGGCGGATTAAGCTTCTTGATTATATCGAGGGGCACGATGTTGATTTGTCTAAGTACCGCCACTTGATTGATCAAGCTTTTAAAGATGATGACAGTGAAGAAGGTGTCCCGAACCCTTCGAGTGCTCCGGTGGTTGAAGAACCGTTGCTTCCTTCTCTTTTCAAAGAGAGCTTTGCCCCTTCCTACAGATGATGTTGCCAACGATGTTGTGGTTGCTTCTAATTTATCTCCTATTCCTTAATCTTCTTCCCCAGATGTAATAAAATAGTTTTATTAATGAAAAAAAAAACTCTTCTTCTTGGTATTCTTATTTGCGTATTTTTTCATCGTAGTCGTAATTTGTCTTGTTGAGTTGTTCCATGTTGCTTATACCTATTTCAGGTCAGTCGAAGTAAGTTGCACTGCATATCTCCAATTTGATTTTTTTCGACTGGCCAAGGGCCTTTACGATTACATTTTTTTTATCATGTATGAATTTCTTGATCTGAATTCTTTAATGGATACTTTTATGTTTTGACGCATTGGTCGCCTTGAAGTAGGTTGACTTTATCCTTTTTTCCTGATGTGTTGGAGCTCATTCGAGCAAGTTGACTTTTCCATTTCGATGTTTATTCGTATTGGTTGTCCCAAAGTTTTTATGAGTAAGTTGGTTTGTTCGTCCAACTTTTACTTCATTGGTTCGACGTACTAGTCGACCCGAAACTCCTTTTTAATTAGGTTGACATATTCGTCCAACTTTTACTTCATTGGTTTAACGTACTAGTCAATCTGAAGTTCTTTAATTAAGTTGACTCGTTCGTCCAACTTTTACTTTGTTGGTTCGATGTACTAGTCGACCTGAGGCTCTTTTTTAATTAGGTTGATTCGTTCGTCCAAATTTTACTTCGTTGGTTTGACGTACTAGTCAACCTGAAGTTCTTTAATTAAGTTTACTCGTTCGTCCAACTTTTACTTCGTTCCTGAAACCCTTTATTTGAATAAGCTCACTCGTTCGTCAAACTTTTACTTCGGTTGTTTGATGTACTGGTCGACCTGAAGTTCTTTAATTAAGTTGACTCGTTCGTCCAACTTTTACTTCGTTGGTTCGACGTACTAGTCGACCCGAAGCTCTTTATTTGAATAAGTTGACTCGTTCGTCTAACTAATACTTCATTGGTTTGACGTACTAGTCGATCCGAAGTTCTTTATTTGAATAAGTTGACTCGTTTGTCCAACTTTTACTTCGTTGGTTCGATGTACTAGTCGACCCGAAATTCTTTATTTGAGTAAGTTGACTCATTTGTCCAATTTTTACTTCAAGGTTGATAAGACCAGAAGTTTATTGTATATGTCTGACTTGCGTCCTGATCTCTTTTGGCTTGATATGCTAATTACTCTGTATTATCGAGTTTTGATGTTTTTATTCTGTTGTCCATGCGTAGGATGAGGATTCTGAACTCGTAATTTTATTGATATTCCCTTCTCGGGTATTCTAACCAACCCTAGTGGTTAATTTTCTTGAAAAGTTACGCTAGGTTGTAGAGTGGTTTGTTTCATCCTCTCGACCTTTGCTTGATTGATGTTGATCCCCGCGTTGTTAGAAATTTACGTCTTTGTTGCTTTGTCTCGCATCGCCAACATCTTCAAGTCATCGGATTTGCTATTGGTTTCATTTGTTTGTTACAACTCGTCGTTCGTTGGATATATTATTGTAGCTAATGGACTCGGAGTGTTTTTTGACTCAGTAACTGAGCAGTACTGAATTTTTCGATCATGCTCACATCAGCGCCAAATTATCCAATAATGTTTGCAACAACACCGACTTCCAAGGTTTAATCGAGAATGTTGTCGTCAATTTTGTCGTTGGTAATTCGTTTCGAGCTTGCATCTGTCAATAGAGTCTTTGAATCGTGTTAGTTGATTGGTGCAAGCTTCTACATGTTCTTTTATCATGAATCGGTATATTGGTTAGTCTGGTTTCGTTCAACGTTAATACTCATATTTCGATATAGATTAGCTCAAGTGAGTGGTGTTTTTGGTTGCTTTTTCAATTGGGTTGATCATTTCGTTCCCTCTGGCTATGCGGTGTAGGACGTATATTTGTTCCCTGGATTGTTCTTTTGATCCCGTAGTGGTGTCTGACTTTTATTTTCCTTTTAGTTGTTTGTCTGACATTTGGATGAATTCGTCGAGTCAGCCTATCTGAACCCAATGCTCAATTTCATCTTTTAGATTGTAGCAGTCTTTGGTATCGTGCACGATACTGGTTTTTATCTCTCCCTTCTGGGGCCCTCTCATTCTGAGCGGCCAGTTGACATCTTCCCATTTTGCCACGTGTTTCAGTATATTGGCCTAACTCGTTTTCAAGGTTGTATATGGTTTGTATGTTTTTTTCATCACACTTGTTACTCGCTCGTGTCTGAGCCTTGCCGATTGCAGCTTTCCGGACTATTGTTGGTTGGATTCGGGCCTCCCACTAGTCTGATGCCTTTTTGACTGAATGTTATCCTTCTGGAGTCCGTCGTCTCTTATTCTTTCTTCCTCATTTCCCGATTCTTTGAGTGGATCTCTCTTTCGTGGTCATTTTTCTCCCTGGCAGCTTTCATCTCCTCGCGAGTAATGTGTTTTTGGGCAATTTTCAACAGGATCGCCATTCTTTTTTACCTTGGTGGTAAGCTGTTGAATCAGTTCATTACTGTCGAGGTAAGACTAGTCGAAAACGTTCTGCAAAGGATGGACTTCGTACTCTCCTTTAACGCCATCATGTGGTGAAAATGTTGCAAATGATCGGTTGGGTCGGTGTTTCCATCATATGCCTCGAACTTTGGTGGGGTGAACTTATTTGGCATGGGAGTTATTATGAGGGAGTCAGATAATGTCGGTTTGGCTAGTTCGTATAATACATTGGGATCTGTGACTCTGATCCTGCACGGGACTTCAACAGGTGTTCCAACACTCTATGGGGTCTTACCTTGGGGAAGTTCACTACTTTCAAGATTTCCTTGTTGAGGTTATGCATGAACCTTGTTGCTTTTTCGGGTTTGGTTGGTAGAATTTTGTTGAGGTGGCGCTTGGATAGGGTCGACTGATTGAGTGTGCTCTTGAGTGATTTTTTCAGTGATGATATATCAAATTGTCCTCTGATCAACCCCGTACACGTGTCATGATAATCTCTTCAATAGAACGAAGCATGTCCGATTGCACGCACAATCCAGCGAGGCCCAAACAGCAACAAGCCCATCATTAGCATAATCCAGACAGTCGGGTCCAAATTGCAATGAGCCCATAAGCCCACACGTCATGCGATCAGGCTCAATACTTGTAAGACCTCTAAGGCAAGTATCTGAGAGATCTACCCAAGACAGGCAAGCCAGCAACACATTAGATCCGACTAGGAAACATATATAAAAGTATAAGTCGGGTAAGGAAACTTCCTTACATGGACAACGCTCAAAAAGGGAAATCTCTCTCGCAGTTCTAGGAGCACGAGTCGTGAAGGGAAACTACCCCACATGGATAGCTCACAATCAGGAAAGGATCTCCACATCAATATCACTTTCCCTAAACTACACCACCAAAGGCCTAGCTGAACAAGGACTCTTTCACTATAAAAGGGAGATAAGGTCGATGAACTAGAAGAATGTGATATAACCTAGTTTACAGTTTTAAACCGCTCCTAAGCCTTATCTAACTTAAGCATCAGAATGACATCAACCACCACACGGTGGTCCTTGGCTCACGTTTGCTACAAGTGTAGGTCTAGGAAAGCAGCAAGGAATGATAGCAGAAATTGACTACATCAGTTTGGCGCCTTCCGCGACGACAAAGTTTCTAAGAAAGAACTGTAGTTCCACCATTTCTAGGGAATCAGCGAGATGGTGATGACAACGTCTCGCAACAATGGAGATGTTGTCAAGCCTTCGAACGCTCAAGCCAGTAGAGCGCCGCCAGTTCCACCACCACCACCACGGGAGGAACCTCCTCAGACCCCCGCGCTAATGGCGACTGCAGCAGACCCAAGGGTGGACCTACTCTCAACACAGGTGCAGTAGATCGCAAAGACACTGGAGGCTCTCAACCAGCGGAATCCTCCACTTGCCGAGGGAGGCCGTGAGCAGCGAATGGTTCATTCCCCAGAAAGTTCCAAATAGCATGTTCAGGACAAGAGGCGAAGGCACGATCAATAGAGATCCAGCACCCAGAGCCGACTGGCACGTCTCGCACAACCCCCTTCGCAACGGGGCCACAAACCCAGATGTGACGTTCAGCCTCACGGTCCCTCCATTTATGGACCATATCATGGACGAACCGTTTCCCAAGAAATACACCCCATCGAAGTTTGAATTTTATGATGGGACAGGAGACCCGACCAATCACCTGCGCCACTTCCAGCACGTTATGGCACTCAAAGAAGGTTCTGATGCAATAATGTGTCGATCATTCCCTTCCTTCGAAATCCATTGATTCATTCTGGTCGTTGGCATTGGCGTTCCTTACACGCTTCGTGGGTTGCCAAAGGCTCAGGAAAAACCCTTATTATCTGCTGACACTGAAGAAAAAAAATGAGACATTAAGGGAGTACGTCACTCATTTTAATGATGAGCTGACCCTCATCGACGGCTGTAGTGATGACACCGTTGTCACGGCTTTCACTTCGGGTTTGAGAAGAGGCAAGTTCTATGACTTCCTCACCCTGAACCCCCCAACCAATATGACGGACTTGCTCAGAGATGCCCAAAGATACGTCACTCTAGACGAAATGTTGGCCGCCAAGACAGTGGCAGAGTCGGACAAAAAACTCAATGTTCTGAAGGGTAGGAAATAGGGGAAAAAGAAAGTGGATGATGATAGTAATAAAAGGAAGCGCACAGATAGCAAGACCGACTTGTGCCGCCCCAGGCAGGACAAGGCTTCAAATTACGTCGGGTCTATTTCTGTCACCCCTCTCAACACCAATTTGTCTGACATCCTTGATTCCATTAAAGATTGAGAAGAGTTGAAGTGGCCGCCTAAGCAGCGAGGAGACCTTGCTTGGTGCGACAACAACAAATAATGTGCCTACCACAAGGAAGGCATACATGATATTGAGGATTGAAGAAACCTCATAGGAGAAGTCGAGTACTGGATAAGGAAAGACAAACTCAAAGAGTTTCTAGGCTCGGACAGGAGGTATGGCCAAGCAAAGGAAAAAGCGGATGTTGTCAAGGAGATCAAAAAGAAAGCTCCCGGCGTCATCTACGTCCTCCACGGGGTCGGTTTTGAGGAAGAGCAGTCAAACACGTTTCGCAAAATGACACTGACCGAGATGTGACACCATCTCAGTATGAGGACTGACAAATGCAGAAAGCACGAGTTCACAGATCGATCCCTATAACTGACGTTTACAAAGAGGGATCTTCAGGGGGTAAATTCTCCTCACAATGACGCCCTGGTCATCTCGGTCCTTATTGCTAAGTGGGATGTAAATAGAGCTTTGGTGGACACTGGAAGCTCATTGAATGTCATGTTCCTTAGTGCATTCCGTAACATGCAACTACAAGATAATGACCTAACGCCCGCCAGCCACCTTATGGTCAGATTCAGCGGAGATAAATGCTTCCTCATCGGGAAGATAAATCTAATGGTGGTGGCAAGAGAACCACAACTACGAAAGTAACTTATCCAAGAGTTCATGGTAGGTGACGCCTCGTCCACTTACAACTTTATTCTAGGAAGGCCCTGGCTACATCATATGGAAATAGTGGTATCCACCTTGCACCAATGCATAAAATATACAACCAACCATGCTCAAGGGACTATATGAGGAGATCAACCAGCAACAAGAGACTGCCATTATGCAGCCCCGAAGCAGCTGAATTGTTGCCAGTTACAGCTCGGACACACTGAGCCTACATGTCAGGCATCGGGCCATGACAAAAAAAAGTGAACTACTCTATGAAGGCGGAGGAGCCCAAATAACCAAAAAACAACTATGCGGAGATCCTGAAGTCAAAGTTAGCGAGGCAATCCAGACTAACAAAGAGCTAAGTAACAATACTTCAGCAAACGAGCACCAACTCCAAGAGTTGTTCATCAGCAAGGAACTGTCCGCCAGCATGAAGTCCACTATTCAGTAACTTTGTTAACTTCAAAAAAACTTTGCTATAGGGACAATGCAATCCGAGCCAGGACCATTTGCACCTCCTTTAAGGCCGGATTAGCTTAGTCTCCGCTCGGAGTTAAATTATTTGTTTCTTTGATTTCGTTTCTTGTTTCCTGTTTTTCGTTTCACTGTAGAAGAGTTGTTCGTACAAGAAAATTTTCAGAAATAAAACAGATTTTATTGATCGCAATGAGAGTTATTACAAAGCGTGTTCACCAACTAGTACATCAGTTTATACACTAAGTATCTAAGTCCACTACAAGCATTTATCCGCTGAAACTTGGGTCGAGACTATGATCTGTTATCCCGCCTTCAGAAGAAAAGGTGATGAAAGTAAAGCATCCGGAGTAGAAAGCAAAGGAACACACTCATTTCATTGCGCCATTGAACCACCTCACAAAAGAAACCTTGATTCAATCTGCCTTATGAGGAGGAATTGAAGAAAGCAACGAAAAGTTGACGAAAACGTCCCCAGACAAGCGAACGATTGAGGTTTCACAATGCTGCCAAACGAGGGTGACTCTCAAACGAGTAATGCATGCGGTGAAGCAAAGGTGCCACCCCAGAAATGAGAGTCACGACCTCCAACACTCTCATCAACCATAAACTAGCTGTGAGGACCATCCCTCGACAGTAGTAAATGGATAAAGACTACTCGAGCACAAGAAGATGGAAGACAGACCTGACCCAGAGAAGAAGTCTGTAATTCTTCTTCGCAATGAAAGAAGATATTACAAAATCTCACAAGATCAATCCAGTGCCCACCCAAGTCAGGCGGCACCGCATAATAGCAAGCCTTTGGAGACCTCTTCCAGAACATTTGAAGACTCCAATGGAGGAGACCTCTTCCAACCTTTGGAAAACCCAAAGCAAACTCTCTGGTAAGATGCATTTGATTAACATGCTCTACTATTTGCATTGCAGTGCTTAAACGCGGAATAGCCAGCCCATATATAGGCGAAATGGTTTACGAATAGGCGTCAACAAGCAGTTACTTCAGCATTAAATGCCGTACGGGAAATCGAATAAATGATGATTCCAATAGGAACTGCATAAGTCTACATCTTTTGAATCGATGTTGAACCGTCTCACAAAATGCATCATATCTCTGACACACTTATCCACAAAGATTTTTTTTTCTAAATTGGCTCCTCAACTAATGGGCCCAAGCTTGTGCCCTACCAGATCTGGCCCAGCACACTAAAAGGAACAAATAGCAAAGGCCTTGAGCACCCACAGATAAGGAGCGCGCTTACAGAGTATTATTATTAAACCGAATGCATCAACTCCACTATTATTCCACTGCTGTCCATTAAAAATGGTCAACCTATTATTAGTCTGATCAATCGATCCAATACTGGAATTCGATCACCAGGCGAGTTAAGTGAGTTAGGACCCCCCAAGTCAGACATACACGCCCAGAATCTCACAGGCAAGTTAAGTAAGTTAGGACCCCCAAGTCAGACTTACACACTCAAAATCTCACAGGCAAGTTAAGTAAGTCAGGACACCAAAGTCAGTCTTACATGCCCAGAATCTTACAGGCGAGTTAAGTAAGTCAGGACCCTCAAATCAGAATTACACATCCAGAATCTTATAGGTGAGCTAAGTAAGTCAGGACCCCCAAGTCAACCTTGCACACTCAGAAGCATATAGACGAGCCAAGTAAGTCAGGACCGCCAAGTCAGACTTACGCGCCTAGGATTTTATGTGCGAGCCAAGTAAGTCAGAATCCCCAAGTCAGACTTACGCGCCAAAAACCTTATTCTAACAAAAACTTAGTCGGTTTTGACCTATAGCAACATTTTCCAATACGCTCTAACGCCAGTCCGTTAAATTAAGCGGGTGTCAACGGTTTAACTTAGTCAGTGCTCTGATGCCTAATCGAGACGGCTTGCCAGAGATCATTGTCCAAACAAGGACGATAGAGACCAAAGCTTAGTCGGTGACGACCGACGATGATAGCATATGGTCTGCTGGAAGCCTAGTCAGCACGTAACGGATTCTGACGGCTTAGAAATTGGGACTTTAGTCAGCACTCTCGACGCCTGATTCATAGACCGTGATTGCCGAACCCCGACCAAAGCTTAGTCAGTGGTCGCTGATGACGATGATTTTGGTCTGCTCGAAGCATAATTCGTTGCGCGCGGATTTTGACGGCCTAGAAAGTGGGATCTTAGTCAGTGCTCATGTAGCCTGGTGAAGACGGTTTGCCAGGGATCATTAGCCAATTACAGACAATGATCGCCGAACCCCCGCCAAAAGTGTAGTCAGAACGACTGACGATGATAATTGTTGGCCCGCTCCAGTTCCTAGTCCGTCACGAACGGATCAAGATGGGTTGGAAAGTGGGAGCTGAGTCACTGCTCATGTAGCCTGGTGAAGATAGCTTGCCAAGGACCACCAAGGCCACCGAAACCTAACCCCGATTTAGTCAGACATAACTAGCAATAACAACCCTGGTTCAATTAAGCCTATTCTACGAATAACAAATAGAGACAAGTCAAACGTCCGGTCAGAGTTCTAAAAACTCTACCCAGATGACTCACAAAGACTATTGTCCACTCATCTACAACGGCACAAGCGCTAGGACCACAGTCTGACTAATATGCTTATAACAGCGACATCAACTGTTGATCCAACAAACAGCCAAGCTGCTAGACAAGGGGTGTATCACACTCCTCGATCTCTACAAAAGAATATGACCAAAATTGCACCAACTACTGCTGCATAAGAAGCTAAAGATCCCAACAACGAATCAAGCATGAGCTACCTGGCCCAGCAAAGTTCCTCATCTGACAACTAATGTCGAAAAAGACAAAGCGAGTACAAGCTAGCAGAAAAGCAAAGGAAGACAAAAAGTGCAAAGTACTATTCATTTGCAAACTCAAGTGCAAGATTCACCCCTCATCAGAAGGAGAATCAGATACAATAGAACCAGACTTAGCAGGGGAAGAAACAGGAGACACATATGTTCGTGTTGCCTCTCGACCCCCTCATCAAGGTCGCCTTCTTCTTAAGATGAATCAGAGGTCGCTCCAAACTCTGCATATGCAATGTATTTATAATAGGAGAGATCCCAATCGGGATGTTCTTCTTCCATCAGATGCAATAGCTCCAGCTTTCCATGCACGACTCTGCTAAATTTAAATGTGTCCTAGGCGTTAAGAACTTTCTCTTCACGCCCTATCGACTCGGTGAACTCCTGTTTCTGTTTCTCCAACTCGCCCGACAGAATATCAGTCTTGGACTACGCAACATCCAGCTTATCATTGGCGATATTCATATCACTCTGCGCTAACTGGAAATGCTCTCCAGCGGTCCATGCACTCTCGATATGAAACTCAACACTAGCCTCCCACTGCTGACATTGGACAGTCCACTCAAACTCCTTCCTAATCCTCTCAGCATGTAGATCCTGCAGTTCAGCCTACAACCCATCAACATAATCACGAGCAAGCTGCAAGTCACATTGGAGAAGGTTTAGTTCATTCTCGAACCAATCCCTAGCGGACACTGCCCCCGTCAAGTCGGACTCAAGCACTTCCAAGTGAGCCTTCTGAGCCTCCGACCCAATGGACCTGGATTCTGCTCCGGTATTTGAGAAAGCTTCAAGTTGCTTCCTCAACAACTCAATCTCGTGAAGAGCATCGGAGTATGACTTCTGCATATTTGCAAATACTCGCTCCTTGGTATACACCCTCTCACAAGCGGCCTTGACTTCAATTCCAGACGCGACCACTTGATTTAGATATAATATCCCCAGCACAAGGTGTATTTGTCTTTTATTTAAGCTCTCTCCTAGCGTCTCTCCCACTGACTCCGGAGCACAGTTCATTAGCCAGTCATTCAGCCTACTGATATGCTTCTTTGCAGCGTAAGAGATGTCAACCTCCTGATGCCAAGCTTGGTTGCCCATCCTTATTACCTCTGAAGCAAACAGGCTTCGGAGCCGAAATCACTCCAGCGCCGCCCGTAGACGTCTTCACTACATCAGGGCCTTCATCAACAACTTTACATTTGCCCATAGTAGCCGACTCTTTCTCACGTGTCGGCCCAGCTTCAGAGGAAAAGGGAAGCGACTTATTCCTCGGACCCGTTGTTAGTTGAATATGAGGATGGGAACGAGATGGAGAACAACACGGACGACAAGAAGAAGAACCTTCACCATGGCGCCGATGATCAGACGACTCTTCAATAAGCTCAAGATCCAAAGAGAGGTGGAGCTCGAAATCCTTTATTGAAAAATGACGACCTTTTGAAGCTTCCATTCCCGCCTGCAGCATACTACTCATAAACTTCGCCTAGTGGGTGCTCAGCTTGGTAACATCATCCACGCCCACCATTTGCAGATATTCTCTCTCCTGGTCAGGAAGAGAAACAGGGGCCAACAGTCTCATCAGGCTCTTGCCTAACAACATCACATCCTTCAAACAAGGCCAGACGCCTGCGGACGAACCTAGACAAAACACCAGATCTTTTTTTATGCACAGGAGAATAAAGCGTCTCATCTATTTCTGCCCTCCTTGAAGGGCTTGGAGCCTTGAGCTTGGGAAGTTTCCTCTTTCGCGAAACAGACGCTCCGTCAAGCTTTGGCTTCTTCACCCGATACACAGTAGGAGTTGTGTGCCAATAAGCTCATAGACCGCTACATTCAACATTAGAAGGATTGACTATATCTTCTACCCCCATACGAGGCATGTCGTGGAACGCATCCAAAGTGGCTTTATCCTCAGCAGAAAGAGGCGAAATAGAGAATCTCCTTGCAAAAGTCACAAAAGGTCAATCTAATATGAAATTGACACAAGTAAGACCAGAGATGGAATCAACTTACCCAGTGGTCTAAATTCACGCTCAACCGGACGACTAACAAACTCAAAGTATGGGGAGTCCACAAGAGTCATGAAACAATACTTCTGCCACGATTTAAAATCATCAGGCAATTTGCCGAAGCAGTCTAGCGACGTCAGCACACACACAACGTGCTAGTTTATCCGAGGAGAAGTGAGCAATTGCATCGCTCTTGAAGACACTACATAGCAGTGTCCTTAGCCCTAATCAGAATGGCGATCAAAATCCTATATCCGTTCGACACAGGTGAGCGGGTGCAATTTCAAGGTACGCCAGGAACTCCCAGATATCCTTGATGACAGCAAATCGGATACCCGATTGCAGCATACCTCGGTGAAGGCAGATAAACACCTCAGGAGGGTATAATGGCGTCAGATCAACGCCTAGAGTGCAAAACACTAGATCATTGGAATCTCGAATGTCTTACACAGGACTTCCAAATCAGATTTAGAGAGCAATCTCTCATCAAAAAACTTCTGGCCCCTGGCAAACAGTTCATCAGAAAGATGATCCCAGCCCGCCATGAAAGTACAAGCTTTCGAATACGAAAGTTGAGCAAAGTTAATGGCACAACAGACAATACAACAACACAGAATCTCAGAGATCAAAATAATAAAGAAGTTACACTCCACAAGTAGGAGATCTATATAAAAAGTTGAGCGCCCGCCTTTCCAGCTTTCAAGTTTGCGCACGCTTAATTAATGCAATTCGCCGCTCAAGG
Source organism: Berberis vulgaris (assembly GCA_963556465.1). NCBI lineage: Eukaryota > Viridiplantae > Streptophyta > Magnoliopsida > Ranunculales > Berberidaceae > Berberis > Berberis vulgaris. The sequence continues at coordinate 53,334,200 of OY747136.1, read as the reverse complement.
AAATCTCTCAGACTCAATCATCATGCCTGCACAACTGCTTCATGAAATGACCTAGTGGATCAAGACGACCCACTAACTTGGGGTAGTAGTTGATGATACATCAAACCATCCTCTGATTAGCACCGTACACGCACTACACCAAAAATACCCATCAGCAACGGTTTGGGACCATGGGGTAACCTATTGTCACTGCTTAGAGGCCTAGCCATTTGAGGTGTCGCCAAATCACCATTGACGGCTATAAACTGTGGCAACACTTATTAGCAACGGTTTTATGTTCGAGGACGCTTGATTATTTTTTGCATTTAGCCACGATTTAGCCACGGCTACCCGGCATGGCTAGATGCTCCACGTTCCCTAACCGTGGCAACATATATCAATTATTTTGAATTTCTTTGGTCTCACAGCCGTTGCAAGCATGAAGGACACGGTTTTAAGCCGTTGCAAGTATGAAGGACCACGGTTTTAAGCCGTTGCACGCATGAAAGACCATGGTTTTAAACGTTGCAAATTAATATAATCGAAAAAAAAATTACATTTTTTTTGCTGCTGCAGCAAAATCACAGCCCCACACCTGCAGCAAAAAATTACATTGACTTCATCTGAATTACCTAGACGATCTGATAGGTACATTCAACAATCATCTACTGTTGTCACCCCTGCTGTGTAAGCTCCATGAACAGAACCTGAATTGTCCATACTCACCGCCTCCCCTCCAAAGAAGACATTGCCCACAGGACTCCGAAGCCTCTCATATAGATCAGCTGGCTTTCCAACAAAGTCATATGAGTAAGAACCGAGAGAATCTGGGTCTGTCCCCCATCGCGAGACAAGATACTGAATCTGTCAAACAAACCAATTAAATCAAGGTTGAGCTTCAAACAAAACCAAAATCGTGGTATAAAGAGGAATCTTTTTCACATCATTTGTACAAGGACGGGACATCTATGAATCATCTTATATGAGTATATAGTAAGATATATATACCATATCGGTGAGGCTTAGATACAATACATATCGTAATATCGTATCGTATTTATCGTAAGATATTGATAACTATAATAACAAGCCATTTCAAACTCAAGTGTAAATCACTTTGCCTCAAAAGCTACAAACAACAAGCCAGCAGCACCTAGTAACTACACTTCTCAAAGTGCTATATTACAAAGTATTACTGTATATGGCATATCAGGCTAACATTAAGCCACATCCCTAGTTATCTATATCTCTATGTAATACCTTAAAAAGAGAAACCTAATTCAAAAAGTAAATTCTAGAAGGTGCAACAAACCTAGTCCCAATTTTTTAATGATATCATATCTGCATCAACAGCAAACCAGGCTTCCATTCGACATATGAACCACTGCAACACTTCATGAGCAAGCCCTTGTTGTCTAAAAAAGTAAACGAGAAGCAGAATGTCCATAAAAGTTTATCAAACGTGGACAAACAAGAAACCAAAGAATGAGTACCAAATAAGTTTTGCACCCTTTAATTCATCCTTACCTTAAATCTGGATGTCTTTCCAAAACAATTGAAATGGCTTGGAGAACAGACATGTCTTCACTATTTTCGTCTCTGACTTTCTCTGTCTGGCATAAAAAAGGTGAATAATCATTAACTTCTGAAGAAATAATATCGGAACAAAATACTAATCCATCCAAACGATTAGTTGTAGACAATACCTCTTTGAGAATTTTCTTGAAAGTTTCTCCGACTTCAATGACAAGCTATTGAGGGATTTGATGGCCATCCATACCAAAAAGTGAATAGCTACAAAAAGAGATTCAAGAAGTCAATCAAGAGGGAAAAAAAGAGGGGGGGGGGGAGGACGCAAGGATTTGTTTGTCCAAATTAATGCAAGTGCCAAACTATTTGTTGAGAATCAAGAGTACCAATAAGGAAAATAATAACCACCTTTCTAGGTCATGGTCATACAACACAGAATTGTGATATGAACTAACCTGATGTTGCTATGTTCTGCATGACGGAAGCAAGCCAATACAGATCTACTGTCCAATTCCAGGGCAATGGATGGTGTACTCCTTGCTGAATTAGTAGTACGAGCAAAGAAATGGAGATAAAGAATGAAGAAACTTGTAATTGTAAACTCTGAATAGATGGAAGCAATTGAAATGAATTGTATTGAATATGAAGGCTAATTCGAGATGCCTAGTCTCCTGTAGAGCAGTTGCTCAATGTACAATTTGTTTACAAATCAATGAATCCATTGTTTGTCTTACTGTTCTCCTATTTATACAAGTATCTAACATAACCACTAACCATACTGACAGCAATGCTAACAGAGCACCTAACAACCATTCTCACAGAGCTAACAACTCTTAACAGAACAACTCTAACACATCCTTATCCTACAGACAGCCTACTTAACAGAGCGTCAGCAACCATTTGTAACAGCCTGGATTCAACAGAGCAGCTGCAACCATTTACAACAGACTGGATTCACAATGCAGAACACCCAAAACAGCCTAGATTCAATTGTTCTTCCTTCTCGCATAAGTAAATCTTATCGGATGTCTATCAAATTGTCACCACTAGTCCAGTATAAGGGCAGTCCTAGGTTGCGAATCAGTGGTGCCAATGAGTTTTCAAAAGGAGTTTTCAGTCCAGTAAAAGTCAAAAAAGTTTTTTATGCCAAGCATCTCCTCACGCTGAAAGCCACTTGTTGCAGAGTTTATTACATCGGGGCATGAAAAGACTTAAAGGTTTTTTTTAATATTTATTAGTCATTTGGAACAGCTATTTGAAGAACTGCATAAATCATAATAATAACAAGCATAGCTATCAAAACGTTCATCATATCATGTATCAAAAACCTAAAAGATACATGTATCATAACGTATCATGTATATGTTATACCGTAAGAAACGGTGCAAAGTTAATATATAAACATAAAAATATATATTATATATTTAGGCATATAAAAAACATAAATAAGACTTGTTCAAGTAAGGAGGTCACAAAAACACATCCATTGATATATGACTTGTGTGACATATATTAAGAAGCTATTGCTTATCATCCATCCATTCATTCACGTCATTTGTACAAGGACGGCACATCTATGAATCATCTTATATGAGTATATAGTAAGATATATATAACCAATGGTTTTAGAACCATGGTTTCAATAATCACCGAAATGATGAGAACCATGGTGCATACCTGATTGGACCACTCTGGAATGCACCACTCTGTATCTTCCAGGCGGACCTGTGAACAACGAATACATACATGCATTTACTGTGATTAATCCCAGTAACCTCATCAAAAGAGGAATCAATCAGATGAGAAGACAAACATAAAACCTTAATAAACAACTGAACTAGAGAAATATATGTACCTTGTAAAGAGGAATCTTTTTCACACTAGCACCTGCTGAGTTTCAGTCTGCTGAGTTTGCTGCATATATATAAGAATCAGATAACCATATCACAATGAAAAAAATATAATGAAACTTAACACAAAAATTGATAAAAGGTAAACATACCCTCATCCCTCCTCCTTTATCCGGGCTTGGGACCGACAATGTAAAAAAGAACATTTACATTGGCGGAGTTAAAAAAGGGTTGTTATAAATTTAAAAAACATAGGTAAGTATATATATATTCAACAAGAAAACAACACTACTAAGATTACATATTTGGGACTACCAAATCCAAATTAAAATTACAGATTTGGGACTACCAAAACCAAATCAGCCAGGAGTGTGTAAGTCAAAAAACAAAAATGAACGTATCACTACTAAGTACTACAGTATTGCATGCAAGTCCACATAAATAGCAAGCATCAAGGATATCGTTCAAGGTTGTAACTACCAAGGTAGTTGTAACTATCAATCATCAAGTACCACATGATTTTTACACCATACGAAGAAATCACCAACGTCCAAATCCCCCATCATGTCTCTTTTTGGATCACTCTTGTAAAGTTTCACCTCAGTCATATATTTGAAGCATAAGGAAAATCTGATCTCTGTTGCAGGGTTCAATGATCCATGGCAATCGCAAGAGAATCGATGGATAGGATCAACAACCTCTTTTGTTATCGCAATGACATTCTTATGCCAATCACAAACTTTTTAAGTCCTTGACACTGAAGGAACATGATTGCTTGGAGAAGGAAACCTCGCAACACCTTGAGAAGATGGTTGTAATGGAGATGGAGGTAATGGATTTTCTGGTTGCCTTGTCGATTGTGCACAGGATGAAGGTGTATCTTCAGTTCTTTGTGTCCCTCCTTGTGTTCCCTCACTTGTTGATGGTCTCACATAAGTTCCATTTTCAAGTCTCTCTCGTATCCATTGAACATTTTCTTCCAACCTATCATATTTTTGGCTTAATTTTTTTACTTCCAATGTTTTATCCAAAAGCAATGAACGAGCGCGAAGTGAAGCATCATACTTCCTTTTAGAGACGGTGGTTCCAACACAACGAACACGTCCCCTTTCTTCTTGGCCAAACACATGGCTTAGAGGATCATTATCAATAGTGAGGTCAGTGGTACCCTGGGTTGAAGATTCTTGCAAGGCGACCTTTTTTGCTTTAACTTGTTCCTTAAAAAGAATGAAAAAATAAAATAACACAGGACACAAATAATATTCAAACAACTACAAAGTAAATTAAGAATTGTGTATAAAAGACATCATTGGGCACATACCATATATAGTTCAGCACCATGCGTGGGTTTTCCATCCTTTCCCGCGTGACAAACAATCCATATATCAGTGCGTGTGACTGGTTCCCCATCAGGGTTCTTCTCAACCTATATACTTGAAAGATTAGTCTCAGCCTATATAGTTAAATGGTTATTATTGTACTAGTAGCTAGAAACTCAATTACCATTTCATACTCCACTTCTGCAGCACTCTTTTGGCCACCCCCCCCCCCCCCTACATACTTTGAAGCTTTTTTGTTTTTGGCATTTTGGGCTCTAATTGCCTTCGCTTCAGGGGTGCTCTCATAGCGAACAAACTCCTTCCAATCCTCCTCTCTTACACCATTTGGAACATGCTTCTCTTGTTCCTCAATGGTAGGATACTTATCCAAATAGTCATTCATAATATCTGCCTTGAACCTTCTAAAATATTCTGGCATTTTCAAATGCACACTCCTTTTCACATAATTTGGGATGTCGTATTCACGCTGCAAATAAGCCATTGAGATATAAGTTGACAATAAAATAAAACATTATGAAAATCAATGATGTAAAATCTCACCTTGAGGGCATTCCACACATCCTCTTTGTAGTTGTCAGTAACATGGTGCCAACCCTTGAATTTGATGGGCACAAGTGTTTCAACAAGCCTTCCAATGCGTTTATTGAAATTTCTAGCACCAGGTCCAACTGCTAAACCATGGACATTGAACTTTATGGTCTTTTTAACTTCACTGTCATCATTTGTAGATGTAGTGACATCATTGGTGGAGAGATTGCCGCGAGTACTACCCATTTCTATCAATGACATTATAGATATTAACCATTATCAAACAAAAAGAAATAAGAAACAACTATATACACTACATTTATAGATAGTTTCCTTCCACAACATATCACCACAAATAGATTTTTATAAAGCATTGGAAAAGCCAATCTGAATACTTAGCTACAAAGCTTCCCTTTCCCAACTCAAAAGTCAAAATAAGATACAAAGACAAAATAATTGGTCTCAACCAAAGAGGATGACTAAAATAGCATTAGAAATGCATCAAAAAATATTGTAGCATAGTCAATTAAAATTCCAGTAAGCTCTTCAGGTTGGGGTTGTCTTTCAAGATGCTTTGATACACAGTGTGTAACGACCCGATCCGCACAGTAAGATATTGTCCGCTTTGGGCCCAACCGGCCCGCACGGCTTTAAAAGGCCTCTTTCAGAGTATGCACAGCGGACACTGGCCCTACTCATCCAGATATTGTCCTCTATGGCCTATTGGGCAGCATTCCGCACCTCCCTCACCTCAAGGATTTGTTGTTTCCACCCACCTACTGGGGCTCCACAGGCCTCTTACTATGGGGATCCAACCTCGCACATATATAGCACATAACCATCCCGCACCCAGGCGATGTGGGACTATGATCCCCCTTGGTAGCTAGCCCAACCCCTCTTGGGATCCACGGGCCTGTTGGGCCTATTGGGCTCCAACCCTCACCCTCACCCTCCCCCTCAGGTCCGCCCACACAAGGGTCTCACAGTCCACCCCCCTTAAGGCCCAACGTCCTCGTTGGCCACACAGGCACAACGTCCACGTTGCCCGAGGGCCCACCTCCATGTGGCACACTTCCGGCTGGGTCAGGCTCTGATACCATTCTGTAACGACCCGATCCGCACAGTAAGATATTGTCCGCTTTGGGCCCAACCGGCCCGCACGGCTTTAAAAGGCCTCTTTCAGAGTATGCACAGCGGACACTGGCCCTACTCATCCAGATATTGTCCTCTATGGCCTATTGGGCAGCATTCCGCACCTCCCTCACCTCAAGGATTTGTTGTTTCCACCCACCTACTGGGGCTCCACAGGCCTCTTACTATGGGGATCCAACCTCGCACATATATAGCACATAACCATCCCGCACCCAGGCGATGTGGGACTATGATCCCCCTTGGTAGCTAGCCCAACCCCTCTTGGGATCCACGGGCCTGTTGGGCCTATTGGGCTCCAACCCTCACCCTCAGGTCCGCCCACACAAGGGTCTCACACAGTGGGAGTTTCCTTTTTATCGACATTAGTGTTCAAGCCTCTTTGAGTATGTAGAACTACATGCCACCCGTCATTTGATTGATCTTTCGAATAAAATACCCCACTTGCTTCTTGAGCTAAAATGAATGGATCCTCTTCCACCTTTCTTTTGTCTTTTAGCTTCGACAAGTTTACCATCTCATGGTTTCAAATTGGGTCCACCTTATATGCATTTTTCTTAATCTTCCACTTTGACTCAATCACAATAGAAGATTGTTTCTTTGAAATCTATGTAGTCTAGCACCAGTATGTCTCTAACAACTCCATACCATTTGACTAGTTTGTCCTTTGGCCTCTTATCTTTCTTACTAGCAACAAAAGGAGCAATGGCATCCATGGAGACACCACTATCTTGTGTCACCAAACATTCATCTGAAGAACTTGTCGCAAATGTGAAACCATTTACACAATATTTTGGATATCGGGTTGCCAAAAATTGTGGACCATTGGCTAACCTCCAAAGTGTGGTATTTGTTTCCTCGACCTTCTCCAACTACATTGTAAAACAAATCATCTTAGAATTGAAATCTGAAAAAAAAAATTATATATATATGAATAAATACACATTATAAAATACCTCATTACACAACCAAGGAATAAAATCAGTGGCTTTCTCAACGAATTTCCTTGACCCTTTTTTATTACTTTGTGTAGCGAACTCCATGCAATATTCATTGTATTTTCTGCACAAGTTACTATATTATCATAATTCTAGATTTCTAGTTATTAAAAAAAACTAAAATATTATATATCTTACTCTTCCCAATCACTCGAATCGGCAAGTGCATTGAAAACCCATCTTCGAGCTTGTTTAAATTGTACATTATTTAGCATATAGTTTTTTCCTTTATCCAATGGCTTTTCATCGGTATACTCATCATCTACATCAAGCCACTCCTCTTGACTGTGTTTGTGAGTTCCGAACCGTGGCTTTGTCATATACTCTATGCAGTATGTAACAAATTCATCTACAAGGTATGTTTCTGCTATTGATCCTTCTATGTATCTGAAATTTTTAGCATAGTCTTTGTATCGTTTCATTAACCTATCAATCATAAATAAAATGATAAATTAGTATATAATATAATAAGATAACGTGATGACGTGCCCTAAAATTAGAAAAGTTATTTACCGCTCAATGGGATACATCCATCGATATCTAACTGGACCACCAAGCATCGCTTCCTCGATTAGATGACCCATGCAATGCACACTTATAACAAAGAATGAAGGTGGAAGCTCCTTTTCAAGGACACAAATTGCCTCAATCACACCTTTGTGTGCCAACTGAAGATCTGTTTTGTTGATCACTTTAGCACATAAGATATTAAAGAATAAGCTAATTATTTGAATAGCAATTCTTAAATATTTATCCTTCTTGTCACGAAAAACATGTCTAAGCAAAACTGGAAGTAAATGTTGCATAATGACATGGTAGTCATGTGATCAGTAAGGATTAAATTACATCCTAAGATCTCATTGACATTGTTCAACATATTGACACACGTCTGGATTCCTGATCCAGTGGCATTATGTCTGTAGTCAACAAATTTTTCTGCTACTACTTTATATTGTTTTTCAATATTACAAAGCTTGCCTTCATAATATATGTGAGGATGTTCTTTGAATGACATCCTAATGAAGTCCTTGAATATCATCTATTAGACATTCAATTCTTTGAGACATGCTCTTTAGCATTTCTCTGGATTCTTCCATAAGGTTCTTTTTGGGTTCCTTAGAAGAGCTAGACTCACCACAGATGAATCTATTGTTCTTAATCATGCTTGTTGGATTTGCTCCAAGCATAGGTTTCTTTTTAGAAACGTCTAAAGACCATACTGACTTTAGGGGTTCTATATCTTTGATAGGTATGTCTTGGACACGAATTACATCTGAGAATACATCATCAAGTTCTATGTTCTCAGTTTTTCTATATCCCATACTATGATGAGAATTTGTTAAGGCATATCCTACAAGATAAGTGATGGAGAATGGTTTGTCTCCATTCATCAAGTCGCTTCGTTCAAACTTATGACCAAAACTTAGGATTTCATTTATATTCTTGGTGCTGAGTGGCACACCATACTTAGGGTAAATTGTAAATATCAGTTTGCCATAAGCAAGATTTCCTTGACAGGTATCTAGAATACAGTCTTCACGATCATTAATCCTATTATCTAGTAAGGCACATAGCATAACAGCATGGACAAACAAATTTTATTCTTACTGGCCAAATTCCTAAGAGCATGCTCAGCAGCCTGACATTGAGCTTCTTTTCTTGTTCTACCAATCCCTTCACCCACTATTTCACCACTAAACCAAACCTGCAACAACAAAAAAGGACAATACATAAACTGAGTTACTGTGCGACTTCAAAAAATTTCAGAAACAAACTTCCTATGATGCTTTTGTTCCTTTAAAGCTATTTTGATTAGATTGGTAAAAACTTTAACCAGAGCCTATTCTAAATGGGAAAAAAAAATTTAATAAAAACTTTAAACTTACATAGTAATTATATGTATATCCTTCTGAACCCTTGGTGTAGTTGATTCCTTGTCTAAATGTAGACTTTATACAGATTTGTACACCACCTATGTGAATGTAATTAATCTTTTTTTTTTATTTATGTCAGAACCATTTTTAGCTTAATATCTTCTTTTGTTATTTTAACCATAAATTTTCACTCAAATTGTCAAAATCTTTAAAAGATCATCTATCGCTTGTATATGCCCTCACATAACTACATTCATCATCATTAGAATCATCAATGACTATCTCAACCCATTGTGGCTTAGAATCTGTATCTTCTTTATCATTATACATCTCCAAGTCATGAAAACTTTTTGGTGGTGCCTTCAATACAACATATCAATCAGAGGAATCATTTACTCTAGATTAAATGGCATGTTGTGCTTGAGATGCTAAGATAAAGAGATCATTCAAAAATCGATTATGACATTGATGTAGATTAACAAGTGTAAACCTACTTCCATCCTAACACCATTGCCAACATTTGCACAATGACAATTAAAGATGGGAAAATAAAATATATGGCGATCTAACAAAATTATATCTGTTAATATCCAATAATATGGCACAACATCAGCTACTTGTGCAATATCCTTTGCACTTGTTCTACACATGGAAAATTCGAACAATAACAAACCACAAACCGCCAAATATCAACAGCCAAACACCAATTAACAGCTAAGTTAGTTCATTAAAAATCTAAACAGAAAATTAAGGAACATGAACAAAATATACCTGAGGATGAAACTGATCGAAGCTAAGATTTGTGAATGAATATTAATCTTTTTATTCACATAATTGAAAATTAAATATTTTTTGTGAATATTAGGTATTCCTAATGAAAGAAAATTGAGGATTTTCAGGTAACCCAAAATCAATTGACTCAGACAATGGAAGAAAAAAAACCCTAGAAAAGTGGCCCTTAATTTCATCAAAATTGCAGAGGCAAACATATATGAACACAATCCCCAAAATCCCTAATTTCATCAAAATTGCAAATGAAACACAATTCCAATTTCTTAAATCAAAACTAAATCCTGTAAAAAAAAACTAAAAGTCTATCTTACCTGAAAAAGAATACCAATCTAGGTAGTTTCGAAGGACGAAGGGTACCGTAAGGCTGTGAAAAGCTTCAGGCGGCACTGCCTCAAGGTTAGCCTGTTTCAATGAATGCAAAAAACCTAAATCAATAGAAAAAGAAGAAGAAGATAAATAAAGAGTAAAAACAAGTGAAAAATAGAGAGAGCAAGGCTTACTTTTGTGATAGAAGAACACCACAAATAGACAGAGAGAGGGCAACAGAAAGAAGGATAAAGCCAAATAGAGGGAGAACGACAACAAAAGCGATAGGGAAATTGAGCGAAAGCGATAGAGAAAAGAATATTGACAGCAAGACCGCGAAACTGGAGCTCCTCTCTCCTCTGATTTGAGTTCTCCAACACTCTGATTTGAAACGAAAATGGAGCTCCTCTCTCCTCTGCGCCAATTTTTTTCGCAAGACCGCGAAACTGTTTTCGCAATGGCGCCAAAGCGTGAAATGGATGTGAGTTCTCCACGGTTTTAGGCTCTAGCCACGGTTTTGGGCCATGGCAAATAAACTAACGGTTTTGAGCCGTGGCCATCTCCGTGTAGCTAATCAAGCCTTTTGGTGTAGTGACGTATCATGTTAATATCGTCAACAGAACGAAGCAGACTGGATTACACGCACAACCCAGCGAGGCCCAAACAACAGCAAGCCCATCATTGGCAGAATTCAGACAGTCGGGTCCAAGTTGCAATGAACCAATAAGCCTACATGTCATGCGGTCAGGCCTAATACTGATGCACTATTTTAGTATTACCGATAATACAAGGGATAGTGAAACTACCTGGATCCTTGCATTTCGGTGGCAATTTCCTTTGAAGAACTGCGGAAACATTCTCACTTACCTTAACTACCTCTCCGTCTCGAAGACGTCTCTTTGTTGTGCAAAGCTCCTTAAAAAATTTTGCATACTTAGGCACTTGCTTAATAGCATCAAGAAGCGGAATATTGACTTGGACTTTTCAGAAAGTTTCCAAAATTTCCTTATCATGTTCATCTTTTCTAGATTTGGCAAACCTACCTGAAAAAGGCACAAAAGGTGGAACAAGATTAGTAGAAACTGAATTTGGAATGCTCACCTTCTTACCTTGGAGCTCTGGTGTTTCAATGATGGCTGGATCATCCTTCTGTAACTCAGCTTTCTTATTTCAACTCTGTTCAGGGACTATTGGATCATTCTCAAGTTGCCTACCACTCCTCATCGTAATTGCTTTTGCGGTTTCAAACCCACCTTTTGGATTTGGAATGGTAGAACTAGGAAGTTTTCCTTGCTCGCAAATTTGTCCAATAAACTCAACTATCTGTCCCATTTGTAGTTTCAAATCTGTTATATCCTTTGATTGGTTCTGCTGAGAAATAGTCAATGATTTCAGAATCTCATCATAATTAAGCGGCATACCTGAATTGTGCTGAGGTGGTTCAAGTGGCCTTTGGGCGAAACCAAGGGGTGGCCGATTCGAAGTCTGTTGTTGAGGTTGTTCTGAATTTCTCCATCCAAAACTTGGGTGATTTCTCCAACCTTCATTGTAGGTGTTCGAATAAGGATTATTCCTATAGTGATTTTGCCCCTGAAAACCTATTGCATTGACATTCTCCCAACCGCCATTCTCAATCAGTTGAGGACATTGATCAGATGGATGTCCTGGCTTTGTACACACGCCACAAACTTGTGCAACTCCTAGCATATTCGGCTTCCCTAGGGCCTGAGTCACAAGTGAGGTAAGATTAGCCATTTGAGCTTCCAAACTAGAATTAGTACTTACCTCATTGACTTGGCGTGAAGGCTCTCCAATTCCTTCATACTACTGGGCATTTAAGGCTCGGTTTGCAATCAAAGTTTTTGCTACTGCTGGAGTTTTATCAACCAAAGCTCCTCCTGCCGCTGCATCTAACATCTGTCGCTCAAGAGGAAGCAATCCCTCATAAAAGTATTGAATCAGGAGCTCCTCTTTCATCTGAAGCTACGGGCATGATGCTATGAGAGTTTTGAAGCGCTCATAGTAAGCCGGATATGATTCTCCTGGACTTTGCTGTATGCCACTGATTTTCTTCCTCAACAAGATAATTTTGGAAGTTGGGAAGAATTTCTCTAGAAACACCTTCTTCATGCTATCCCAAGAATATACTGTTCCGGAAGGTAATTCATAGAGTCAATCCTTAGCCCTATCAGCCAGAGAAAAAGGGAATGCTCTCAACTTTAGATTGTTTTCATCCACATTTATTGGCGTCATACTGGAGCATACAACTTCAAATTCCTTTAAATGTTTATTTGGATCCTCCATAGAAAGACCATGATACTTCGGAATATGATGAAGTAGGCTGGATTTCAGCTCGAATGACTCAGTCTTGCCCTGCGCGGCTAATGGATACTGAATGCACAAGGGTGCGACATTGTCCAAGGTGGATGCCGAATGTGCTTTAATAGATCTATTATCTCCCATGTCGAACTCTTCAGATTCAGATTCAAAGCTAGATTTTTGTAGTTCTTTTGTTTCTCTTCTTCGTCTTCTAAATGTTTTCTCAGGCTCTGAATCGTATTCTACTAAGTTTTCGCTGGATCTCCTATTGTGCATGAACTAGTACATGAGATAAAGAAAGAAAAAAATCAACAAAAATAAAATTAAATAAATAAAAACTAATTAAGTAATCAACAACTTTTCTAATCCCCGGCAACGGCGCCAAAAATTGATGCGCTATTTTAGCAGCACACAACTTAATACCCTGCTTTGTGATTTGTAGTATAGAATAAGTAGAGATCGTTCTAGACCAGGGATTAGAGGGTTTGTCAATTACACTAATAATAACTAAAAGACAACTAACAACCTAATTAATTAAATAAAAGGGAATTGGATTTTCAAAATTAAACTATGAAAATAACTACGAAAATTAATGTAAAGATAATAAACTAAAGAGATGGCAAAGATGAGAAATTAGCTAAGGGTTTTATCTCCACACACCAAACATATGCTTATAAATTAATCTTCAATAATCACTTGTTAACTCGTGAGAGACAATGCTCAAGACTAACCGTGACCGCACTGCATTAATCTTATTATTTACCCAAGTTCGTTGAATTAAACTAAGCGTCGCTTTCAAACTATTCTTATCATGTTATCTGAACATGAATCGCAAGTTAGACAACAATCTAAGATCATTAAGTTTTGTGGAAAATATGAACACTGACTAGGCAATTACAAGTATGATCAGCATCTTGTTTTTGCCTAGGTTTTTACTTAACCTTACCAACGTTCCTTGGTATTTACTACTTGTGAATACATGATTATAACAATTAGGTGAAACTCTCCTATACTCTAGCTCCAGATCCTAGCATGCTTACTAAGTTGGCCACCTTAACAAACATACAAGGAAAAATTCTCTATAAAGCAGTTAAGCAAAACACAATCACTAATAGTAAGGAAGATTAAATTCAATTAATTTATAAAGCACATGTTCGGGGCTTCGAATCCACCCCTAACTAAGAGGAGTTTAGCTAGACATATTAATTATGTTCAAATAGTATTCCATAATCAATAATCAAACTAAAATAAGAGAAGGAGATGTTTAGAGATGAAAACAAAACACTGATCCATGGTGGTACTGAGTAGAAGCTGGGGTGCGAATAGCAGAAGAGAATCCTCTTTCTCTTCGCGATCTGCTCCTTCACTTTCCTTTCATGAATTGCTCCTTCCTTTTCACGATCTGTTAACTTCTGTTTCCTTTCGATCTCTGTTTGTGAAACAGAGTGAGAGAGATAAGGGGATGTCGAGGGACAACAAGAAAGATATAGGGGAATCAGCGAGAATGGGGGTTCGATTGGGTTTGATGGAGGCTGTTTCTGGATGTGATGAGGAGGCTGTAGATCGGTGGATGATGAACTGAGGACGACGGCTGAGGTGAAGGAGGACGGTGATGATGGGTTCAGGGCGATGGGCTTGCTGCGGCGGTGGATTATGAGGCTATGGATTGATGGTCAGGGAGGAAAAGTAGATGATGGAGGCGGTGGATGAATGCTATTGCTGGATGGGTCTGAAACAGGGAGAGATTGCGGTTGTACGAGGGTTAGGGCTTGTTGTGGAGGCTGTGGATGGATGGATGATCTCTCAAAGCCAGGTATCTTCCCCCTTTTATTCTTGTTTTCTTCTTTCTGTGGTTTCATTGTTGGTGTGGTTTCCTTGCTTGTGTGATTTCCTTGTGCAATTAGTATTCTTAAATTGCCAATTTGCTTCTATTTTAAAATATTGTAATTGAAAACCTACACAAACATGAAAATAACAATTAGCACCATAATTAACAAGTAATAGCTAAATATATATAGAAATACAGTACTAAAAATAGCATAATTATGCCTTTATCAAATACTCATAAGACCTCTAAGGCAAGTATTTGAAAGATCTACCTAAGACAGGCATACTAGCAACACATTGGATCAAACTAGGAAACATATATTAAAGTATAAGTCCGACAAGTAAACTTCATTGCATGGACAACGCTCAGAAATAGAAATCTCTCCCGTGGATCTAGGAGCACAAGTGGTGAAGGGAAACTACCACACATGTACAGCTCCCAATCAGGAAAAAATCTCCACAATAAGATCATTTTCCCTAAACTACGCCACCAAAGGCCTAGCCGAACAAGGACTTATTCACTATAAAATGGAAATAAGGTCAATGAACTAGAGGTACACAATATAATCCAGTTTACAATTTTAAGCCTCTCCTAAGCCTTATCTAACTTAAACATCGTAGTGTCATCGGCCACCATATGGTGGTCATTGGCTCACGTTTGCTACTTGTGTAGGTCTAGGTAAGTAACGATGAAGAATAGCAGAAATTGACTACATCATCCAGCATCTTCATCATCTGGTTAATCTGGGTCATAAGCAGATCTACGCGAGGGTCAGTAGCAGCGTCGTCCGATGTCTGGATAGTCTGAGCTACCGCATGTTGTGGATCTTGATTGTCGGGTGCAATTGGTCTGGTGGTCACTGTTGGGTCTCAATCGCGAGCCACTGGCAATATAGTATCACCAGTAGGAAGGTTATTATGATTGTCACTAGGTTGAGGGTCTGTAGAGTGTTCCATCTATTCTGAATTGTATGTTGATCGTTGATCAGATTTTGGTGATTTGTCACTGTGGTTCTTCCTTTCATAAAGGAAACTTGTTGTTCCCCACGGGCGACGCCAAACCGATGCGTCCAAATCTTGTCCTCCTGTGAATTTGACCTGCAAAATAGATGTTAGACTGCCAAAGACCACCTTTTTGGTGGCCGAAGGCACTCCGATGCTTAAGTCAACAACTCTGTTGAAGAATGAAGTAAATCTGGACAAAACTCAATTAAAGTTGCATACTTTGGTCGATTGTTCTTTTTACTTTATATAATGGTCGCGATTAATTCTCTGCATGACTTAAGCATGTGAGGCGCAACAGAAAGAGATTTCTTCGTAACAGTCTTTTTTATGAAGATGCGTCCGTGGAGGTGTAACTCTCTCCACGACTATTTTCTTATGCAAAGTTTCCGATGATAAACTAGTTTGTCCTTATATAAACATGTTGGAAAGTCGGCTTTTCTGCACAAGTCTGGAACTGGTCTTAGATATTGCAAGATGAGTCATTCCTTGATCTAGAACACATTTAGATGACAACCATGGCTTTGAGACAAACAAGGGGGTGTATTTGTGAAGACATTCTGAAGCACAAGTCAGAAGGGCAGAGAGTTCCAAATACTAGATTAGATTGTTTGCCCTCTTGTAGTTGTAAGCATGGTTTGTACATATATAGACTGGGTTGTACCAATTTGGCTAGGATTAAGACTCTTGGTATGATTTTTCGTGCAAAAAATATAATTTGTATAGAAACCCAAATAAGTCTCTATAAACGTAGGATTTTTATATCCTAAGAAATAAACTGTATTGATTCCTCGAGGAGTTTAGCTCCAATTTCAATTGCAACAAATTTGGACTCTGCAAGTCTTGTGATATCAATTATCCCAAATAAATAGGAGTTATGATAAATCTATTTGCCCATTTTGTCGGGTGTTTTTATGGTAACTGGGGTGTGCTTACCCCATCTAGGTGCTATGATCATAATTTGGATTGTTTGTTCCATCCCTGGGTGTTGAGATTTCTCAAGCAATATGTGGGTGTGTACCCAGCATGGAGGTATATAGCAATCAACATGATGCATAAAATAAAATATTGCGGATCCCAAAGTTTTCTTGTGCAGTTCTCGAGGTTATATAGCGTCCTTGCAAGTTAGCACCTAACAATACTTTGTGTCGCATGTAACTATCATCAATAAATTTGACAAGTATTTTGAGGCAAAACCCGAATGTTGATCATGAGGAATTTATCTAATACAATATGGTCACAACATCTATAGACACTTTTAGGCCATGTGCAATGAAAATTATTTGATACACTAATATTTCACTTACAATAGCACACCCTTAATATATTTAAAATAAATTAAAAAAAAAAGACAAACATTTAATCTTATCAAGACAAGATTTTGAGTTATTTATAATCTATGAGAGGATTATAACAATTTGGCATGAGATTTTTATATTATTGTTACAAAAAGTACATTTTTCCAAACACATACAAACTATATATTAGTTAATCGAGAAAAAAATTACCACATGTCACCCATGAAAAAAAATATAAGGTTAACGTCGTGAAATATTTTTACAAAATTTATTTTTTTGGTTGGCATCTAGTATGTCCTATAATTAATTTTCCTACTTAATTTTACCATATTTTCTTTTTCTAGCTATCTCAATAATTAATATTGTTAACTTGCCCCAGTTAAATTGTTTAGTGACATTGTGTGAAGATACAAAATCCTTATAAGATGTTGAAGCTTGTAAGGTTTTTTTATTTATCTATTTATTTATTTATTTATTTATTTATTTATTTTTAATTCTTTTTTTTTATAGTTGATGTTCTTCATTTTGTAGTTATTTCAGTTTGTTCTTTTTTAGTTATTTTAGTTTCTTCTTTTTTTTTCTCAAGGGCTCAAATTTATGGATTAATTTGATACTTGTTTTATAGATTCAAGAGCAATGGGGTAAACATAGTAAATTACACACACAATATAAGCATGTGCATTGTTTCTTTAGAGATCATTTGAAAGTATGAATTTAACTAATTAACACCTTTAATCCTCTAAGTGTTTCATTTCATTTCTCGTGAACAAATCTAGATCTCTTTGATTCAAATGAACTAAGAAATTAATCCTCTGTAACATCTTAAGTTTTATTATTATTATTATTATTATTATTATTATTATTATTATTATTATAAATCATGCATGCTACACATCAGGTACTTTCTGTATCCTACAGGACCTACACAATCTATATTTCTTTTGATTTTAAAAAATGTTTATCAACGTAAATTCGTTGTCTTTTTTTTTTTGTCTATAAAATCCTACTTTCAATAACAACATAGCTTACATTGTGTTTGCCCTTATTTTAGCGAGACTTGTAAAACTTTTAACTTACTAAGTGAAATAACAGTAAAGGAATCCCGATGCAAAGGATAGCTTAAGAAATTAATAGAAATAAAGCAAATTAGCCGAACTAAACATGAAAATATCAAAATTCACATATGAAACGATCGTGATATTTTACCCCATCATTTCATTTGAAACAATGAGTTAATACCTCAAAATCGTATATTTTGGTAATTAGGGTGGCATGATAACACCCCCATTTGGGACTTGAGTTGGGTATGTCCTACTTGAACGAAACCCCACTTGTTGTCAACCCTAATTTTATCTTTTTTCACAACAATCCTCTTTAATATTTATATTTATAATTATTTATTTGACAAATGAAATGTATCTCAAAATCCTATCTTTTGGTAATTAGTGTGGCTATGATAATCCCATTTGGGACCTGAGTCGGGTATGTCCTACCTAAACCAAGTCTCACTTGTTGTCATCTCTAATTTGATTTTTTCACCGTATCCTTTTTAATATTCAGAATTAGATTATTTATTTAACAAATAAAATATTTTTTTTATCAATAATAAACTAAGAATCTCTTGTCCTATCTACACGAGCTTGGAGTTCATCTATCTATTTTATTTGCATTGGATGACCTACTCTTAATGTTTTGTTAAAATTTTTTAAAGAAATGAACACAAAAGTCCACACATCCTACTATAAATTTTACAAATACTAAATTAATTTTATCTCAAGACACATGATTTTAAGTTTTTTTTTTTTTTAATATAGGAAATAAATTTAACATATTAGTAGACCAACTTCCCTTACATTGTTCAATCTCTTTCAAGGTTTGTCTTCATTCCTTGTGGAATCTAGCGTGAGGTGGAGTTTTCATGTATAGTGAGGATGTACTTTAGGGTTGGTTGGAAGAAGAAGAAGGAGTATTGGGACGTGTCGTGCAGAGGGTAATTTTGATTGGACCAATAATTAGAGGAGGTAATCCTAAAATAACTAAGATTATGAGGAGGTATGACAAAAAAATGGGGGTTTGCCTTAATATAAATGGGGTTTGCATAACAACCACATTTTTAATGGTATTTTAGTTACTAATTAAATAATACTACCCGACTACACTTGCATTGCACTTGTGGCATCCTTAGGGATGAATAAATTGTGTATAAGCAATTACTGTGTTATAGTTCAATGTAATTTGAAAAATATGAAGAAGATGCGAGTTCAATGTGAAAAAAGTGTTAAACATGGGAAAGGGGTGAAAACTTTTATTTACTTGAAGCCGGGCCATACCAATTTTTATTTAACAATTTTTGTTTTTTATGTTTTATTCTTCATTTTCATTGTTATCTTAATTAATTGTTAAACGATACTAATTGTCTGCACATGAAAATTCTTAGTGTGGAGATAGAAACAAGTGGGATTAACTGATTAAAACATTACAAATGCAAATCATTTGAACAATTAGAAGAATTAAATATACGCGTTGAGAATGAGCCATTAATAATAGTAAGGAACCTAAAAGAGTTTCTTGTGATTAGCAATAGAAACCTAAGCAGTAAAAAAGAGAGTGGATTAACAGATACACTTGCAAAACCATGAGTGGTTGGAATCGTAGAGAGAGTTTATTGTGAGTAGTGAGAGTAAGGCGGCAGATGAGACAACACTTACTGAAAGATAAAGAAGTTTGTTTGTTCATAATTTTTACATTTCTATTTTGTACTTTTAATAATAGTATTTCATTTTAATGTTATTTTAATTAGTTGTTAAATAATATTACTCGACTATACTTGTGTGGCTTGCCTAGGGATGAATAAACTGTATATAAATGATTATTGCATTAGAGTGCAAGGCGAGTTGAAAAACATTAAGAAAGATAAATATGACGTGAGTTTTGTGAGAAAATGTTAAATAAAGAGAAAGAGGTGAACGTTTTCATTTACTCGTAAACCATACTATTTTTTTGTTCGACTATATATATATATAGACACACACTTTTTAGCTTTCATTTTAAGGGTTATTTAATATGTTGTTAAATGGTACTAACCACTTGCACATTAAAATTCTTAGCATGGAGATAAAAAGATTAAAACATTATGAATAATGACAGCTGAAATATAAGAAGAATTAAAGATACACGTTGAAAGCGGCCGCTAGTGATGCTAAGAAACCTATAAAGAGTTTATAGTAAGTAGCAGTAGAATATCAAGATAAGTAATTATATACAAAATGATTAGTTTGTCACAAATGCAAAGCAACTAAAAAACAAGAAGAAATAAACGTGAAGTGAGATCAATTCATTGTGAATCGTGAAAATATGGATAAAAAAATATTGCAAGCGAGGAAATAGTCGTGCAAGAAGAAAGAAATTCAAATGATTAACTAACATATGATAGATGCAAGCCAAGATAACTCTTAGTTTACATTAGTAAGAAGATATTGTTTATCCAACGCATGCCAGTTCAATAGTGAGACTTGCGGTGGATGATTATATATGGATCAATTATCAAAAAAAGAAAAAAAAACACTACCAAGCATAATACACATCTTATGTTCAACAAGGTCTGTCAATATGACCAAAACTTGCTGATATGACCCAAAATCAACCTATGTCAATAGTTTTTTAGGGTTGACCTACCGACCTACTCACAAACAGAGTGTGCTCGTACCCGTTTCAATCCTTTTGACATGTTATCTTGTCACATTTTGAGTAAAAAAGATATCATTTCATACTATATAATAGTGTCAAGATCTTGTGTCATTTCGAATCCAGTCACGACACGTCTTGGTGTTAGCTGTAATAGGTTGACTTAGGCCCAACCCTGGGCATGTGTGAGAGGTTTGACTGCACAAACTCCCAAAATCGAAGGGCCCTAGTTTGTTTTTGTTAATTTATTTATGACAGTCTATGCTTAAACCTTATGGGAATGTTGTTGTTTTGATGATCATTAATCTTATTTTTTTTAAAGGTCATATATTCGAATTACTCCCTACGATTCATTTTTTAGATTTTTTTTAAAATAAAGTCATAGGTTCAAGTTGTTACCTAATCAAAGATGATACATTTTTTTAACACGTAAATGCATATATGTAATTTCCTTATATGTAAAAAGGGCCCACAATCCAAAGTAACCAAAATTCAATTATTTTTAATAAACACATTATGCATTAGAATGTTTAGTTTTGGTTTGTATGTGAAAAAAAAACTTCCAAAATACAATTTCTTTTAATAGGCGCATATATAATTCAATATATTTTAGTAAACACACATATACATTTAATAAAGTACATGAAATTTTCATCGTGTAAAAATGACCTACTTTTAATCTTTGCAGAGGGCCTTCAAACTCTTAGAACCCGTCCAGAGGTTGAGTCATGTCAGTTCATTTGTTGACCTGTCGGTTTTGGTTTTTGACTTTTTGAGATTTTATTCTAATTATTGGTGTTTTATGATTACAGGTTTCAAGATAAGAACTTATAGTATGAAATATGCAATCATAAAGACAAATAAAGCATCAACTAAAAACATACTCCAAGGATCAAATCAAATACTATTCTATTGCTTTGATTTTTGTCTCATAAGACACAAATGTATCTACCTCTAATTAAGACTTCTTGATGTATCTACCCCTAATTATAACTCATTTAATTTTATATGATATGATTTGTAATATAATCAAGGGATCCGTGAAAATTTTCTTTTCCCATTTTTAGCTTTGGAGGATAACATTATAAATAGACTCTCAAACTCTTATAGAAAAAACTCTTGCATAACTTAGATCAGTTTTTGTATTTCGTTAAAGTTTTTGTTCAAGTCAAATTTATTACATGTAAGTTTTTAGTTTTGAATTCAATAAAAGTTGATATTATATTTATGCATTAGTTTATTTTTCAATTTAATTAGTTACTTCCTCGTCTCCCTTCCTAGTTCTACTCTTCTATTAATTCATCACAATGATGATGATAAGCTAAACCTCTATTCAAGGAGAAAATATGAAACCTACTTGAGTGATGTATACATTTAAAAAAAAAACTTGTAAAATTTCTACTAATCCTAGATTTAACAAATGAATCAAAGTTGTCAAATCGAAAGATATGCAAAATGAAGATAAGGACTTGGAAACAAGAATTATATTTTTTTCATAGTTCTTTAATTATTTGTTGATTATAACAATTCATTAAAAAGTCGTCATCGAAAGATGGATGGACTAATAATTGTCAAATATTTTATTTTATCATCAAAATAGGTAAGTGAAATTCTATCATAGAAAAATTTGAGCATTGGTCATAAATTAAAAATTAAATGAATTTATGCAAGTGTTCAAAAAAATATAAAAATGTGTTAAAAATTAATTAGAAAATGATTTTTAGGGCCTACTTTTTTCACAAAATAGTCAATTTATAAAATATATAGTTGATGTAATAGCTAATTTGTACCTACTTTTATACTTTTATGACCAATAAGAACTATTTCATTAACCCATGTTTACTAATAAAGTTATATGACATATTTAACTTTCCTAAAATATAGAAAACTTAATTTTATACTTTTATGACTATTTTATTAATGATTTTAAAAAAAAAAATTTAGATACTCTGTGTCAAGTTTCTTTTCTTTCTTCAATACTTATGATCATTGATGCTAAAAAAAAATCAACAAAAAAGTTGTAAGTGTGGCAACTTCTATAATTCCATTGGAATGTAAAAATTTATGACAAGTTAATCAAATTTATTTTATTAATTAAATAAAACAAAATTTCTAACCATCATTAACTACATTATGAAAATTTTATCAAACATTAGCATAATAATTTGATTAACTTGTCAGGGCATGGGGTGGGAGGGGTTAAAGGTTATAAAAATAAAAATAAAAATAAAAAAAACAAAAACAAAAACAAAAACAAAAACAAAAACAAAAACAAAAACAAAAACAAAAACAAAAACAAAAACAAAGACAAAAAATAGAATCATTAATAAAATAATCATTATTGGTCATAAAAGTATAAAATTAGGTTTTTTATTTGTTTAGGAATGATAAATATGTCCTATAACTTTATGAGTTAACCCGAGTTAATAAAATAGTCATTGTCGATCATAAAAGTATAAAAGTAGACATAAATTAATCATTACATCAACTAAGATATCTAAATGGTTTATTTTGTGAAGAAGTAGGTCTTAAAAGTCATTTTTGAAAATTAGTTTCTACAAGGCTAAAAGGTGGATTCTCCAATCCTTGAGACATTTCTTTTATTTGGTTAAATTTGTTTAGTAATTTTCATTAAAATTTGAAGGCATGATGTTTTTCACAAAATAGACCATTTAGATGTCATATTGATGTAATGACTAATTTGTACCTACTTTATACTTTTTTTTATAACCAACAACAAAATCTTTTATTAATCCAGGTTAACCCATAAAGTTATAAAACATCTTTACCCTTCTTAAACAAATAGAAAACATATTTTTATACTTTTATAACCAACAAAGAGTACTCTTTTATTAATGATTTAATTATTACCAACCAATTTTTTTCAATAGTTGGGTTCGGCTATATAAGTTGATAATTTTTTGCCTTCTGTTTCTATAATCACTCTTCAAAACATATTTAATGGAGCCAGAATTGTCACATTATTATTATTATTATTATTATTATTATTATTATTATTATTATTATTATTATTATTATTATTATTATTATTATTATTATTATTATTATTATTATTATTATTATTATTATTGAGCGTCTCCCTCTGCTACAATAGCAAAAACAATTGGATAATTATCTACGTTGCAAGCATATGCAGCAAGGAGTGTCTTTTTAAACTTTGTCTTCAAGAAATTTTTATCAATAAATAAAATTGGGCGACATCCACTAAAAAACCATTAAAGAGAAGCTCGAAATACAATAATATACTGATTAAACCGATATTCCTATAGCCAATTCCTACCCCTTCCCCACACATAATTATAATTAATAATAATAATAATAATAAATAAATAAATAAACAATCAAAACAATATGATATTTCTGACACCATTAGATATGTTTTGAAGAGTGATTGTATAAATAAAAGGTCATACATCATCAACTTATAAAACCTAACCCAACCAGTGAAAGCAATTGGTTGGTCATAATTAAATCATTAATAAAAGAGTCATTGTTGGTCATGAAAATATAAAATTATATTTTTTATCTGTATAGGAAGGGTATAGATGTCATATAACTTTATGGGTTAACCTGAGTTAAAGATCGAATCGTTGTTGGTCATAAAATATAAAAAGTAGATACAAATTAGTCATTACATTAACTACAATATATAAATGGTCTATTTTATGAAAAAATAGGCCTTAAAAGTCATTTTTTTGAAAATAAAATATCATATTTCTTTCTCCAAATCTTAGTTTTACCATTTACCTTATTTCCACCATCCTTTATTTTATGTAGTTTTCTAAAGTATTTTTGAAAAAAACTATTTTAACTTGGTGAATACGACGATACTCCCTATCAACCACTTTACTTGTATTGTTCTTATAATTTTGCAGGTAAATTATTCAGAAGAGAACAAAATAAAAAGTGGTGATTTGCTTGAAGTTTTAAGTGACAATAATTTCGAGTTAAATCAACACCCGAACATAGTGGGCAACCATAATGATTAGAGTTGCTATCAAACTGGAATAACTGATAACACATGATTGTGCAAAGTCTAGATTAACCCCAAACGAGGTTGAAGTCAAATTTCTTAAAGGATTACATTTTATTCTTTAAGATCACAAATAATGAATCTATATTTGATCAAGTTTATACATATTGAAAAATATGAAATCATGAGTCCCAGTCCCAACCAAATTGGTACAACCTTGCCTATATATATATATATATATATATATATAGACCCTGTATACAGTTACAAGAAGGTAAACAATCCAACCTTGTAATTTCTCTATGCCTTGCTCTGACTTGAGCGCAGAGTGTTTTTGCAGGTACACCCTTGTCTGATCCAGATCCGAAAAATCCATGAGCGACACAATTGATTTAACAATGTAATTGATCCAACAATAAGCATTCGGTTTTTGGATTTCTATCGATCCATGTCAAGGAAGGTTAGGTAGCAGATTTGCCCCGACAGTAACTAAGCAAAGTTGTGTTCAAGCCTTACAACCTACAATGACTCAACTCGTTACATTGCCACTAAGGGTGTGTTTGGTTGTATTGAATCCTATGCTATGAAAATTCATAAGAGGACCACCTAATCTAAGCTAATTTGAGGTTCACTCACCAATCCACCATTTTATTTTGTGACCAACGGTGAAAATTGAAGACCCATGAACATGATATGCTTTGGGGGACCAAGGAGTGTGTCCCATGTTCATGGAATTTCATTCCCTCATTGATTATGAATTGGCAAATGAATATCAAATTAGCTTAGATTTAAGTGATTCCCTTATAGATTTCGATGACATAAAATTCCATACAACCAAACACACCCTAATATTAGTCGGGTGCTCATTGTATAGCACTAGGGCCCAAATAGCACAGGCGATAAAAATAATTGAAATATAGACGAATACCCTACTTCAGCATCTTATTCGCGGCCTCAATTTCCCCCACCAAAAAACTCAAAAAAAACAGACCGACCTTCGTCTCGAAAACCCAAACCGAAGCCTCAAACCCTTTCTTTAACTTTCTCTTCGTTACTTCGTCACGCTCTCAGTTGTAAGTATTTTCGATCCTTTCTTGCTTTCGTCGCTCTTGTTAGTAATCTCGACTATTAGGTTTTGCCTTCGAAACCTAATTTGTGGTTTAGGGTTTTGAAGTTTGTAGCATTTTTAGATCTGATTGAACTCTTCTAAACTTGTAAACTCGACTGGAAAAATCTTCATGTTAGGGTTCCAATGATTTTTTTTATTAGTTTACTGGGTTAACTTGTGCATTTGATTAAAACCAATTGTAAAGGTTTAATTTGCAATCATTTAGAGTTGTGTAATTTAATTTATCAATGGACCTAAGTAATTAGGTGTCTGTGGCGGTATGGTGTCTAGAAACGTGCTGGAAAGTTTCTTTTCATTTTCATTTTTCTTCTTCCATCAGTTGCCCTGTTGATTCTAAGTTGAGACCAAAAAAATATATCTTGAATTATTATAGAGAAAATTGTCGATTATGATATCTATTTATCGACGTTTTGGTGTTCTTAGGCTTCTTCGTCGAACTATATCAGACACCTGTTACGTGTGCTTCACAAAGGCACTTGGCTAGGTGGAACTTGATACTTTTTTTTGTTAATTTAATTTCACTGGATTAGCGAGTTATATGCGTGGGGAGGAGCTGAAAGTTTTTTGGTCTAAATTATAAGAAGATCAGTTTTAAGTTCCATTTTTTTGTGACCTTTTTTGTATGCAGCTGACTTTGGATTCTTCTTTTATTTCTTTTAGAAGTATTTAAAAAAGTACTGGGTTTTACTTCTATAAATCGGAATGGGAGACAGTGAAACAGTGGTTGCTGGAACATCTGCAGTAACAGAGTATCCAAATTCTAGCTATATGTCCGTCGATTACAATGCTGCCAACTCAAATGCTTCTGCTGAAGGTGTTCTTATGGCTACTGAGACAACTGCAGTTCCAACTTCTGCCATGTCAACAGATGGCCTATATGCTGTCTCAGATTCTTCCAGTTTAGGTGATCAAAATAAATATAGTGCAGACCCAAGTACAGTTACGCAAGAAGCTCCTGTGGCATCAACTCCTGATGCAACTGCAACAGTGGGAGTTGTTGATGGCACTGGATATCTTGGTAACCAGGAAAATGCAGTTGCAGAGTCAGCCCATGCTGGTGTTCACGATTCATCTGTAAATGGGAATGGGGTAAATGATGTTCAAAATTTCACTTCAGCGGGACATGAAGTTAATGGAAATGCTCCAGTTGATGCTACTGGAGCTGTTTCTGAGCAACCTTATGAGGGAGATCCTAGTAAGTTAATATTTATACACATTAGTTTATAGTTTTGATGGGTAGTTGCTTGCTAGCTATGAATTCTTAATAAAGTTGGGGTCTGGTTGGTCAAGAACACCAGAAATGAAAATTTGAATTTTTAACATGCTAATTCATGCTGGCACCCACTTTTAGCATTTCAAGTGATGCACTGGAGTTGTTGCTGGTGTACTACCTTTTTGGAATTTCAAAATGATGGTCGTAATTTGTAAAGTTTCAGACGAATTAAATATTAAATGGACATTTGATGCGGTTGAAAATTGCCATAAAAATGATTAGAAAGGAAGATAACCATGCTTGCATGGAATAAAAGTTATAAATGGATGGCATCCATATAGCTGGATGTTGATTTCAAGTTGTTGTTGAACTGATTTCACCGTAATTTAAGGATGACTATTACTGGTTTTGAATATGTCCGGGAAAATATGGGGATAATGGCAGTTACGGCAAAGAGAATAGAATAACGAAGATAACAGAAAAATAAAGGAGAGGGAGCGATGGTTTGGTAACTAATATGAGGAGGCAGAAGCTGAAGATTCTGACTGCTTCCTAGATATTGCATAATACAAGTAATCAACATCGATCTCAAGGGAGTTTACCTAGTTTGTGATGGAAGTAATTGCCAGGTACTTCTTAAACAGGCAAGTTTTACAAATCTTGTAGTTGGCGTAGCTAAAATCGTCACATCATGCATAGACCCTATTTACAGGTTGCTTTTCATTTTTTTTTTAATAAACCTCATTAGTATTGAAAATTACCCCAAACACGGGTGTTGAGTAAGTGGGTAGGTTGGTTAGTTGCCTCAGCATATCAGAAGTTCTCAAGGTTTCCAAATTATGGATATGTCCGGTTCGGGGTTGCCATACCCAGACCCTAACCGACTGAAAATTGGTAGAATCAATACTGAACCAAGACTTCTAATAATTTGGGTTCAACCAACATAATTGAACTAATCATCAAAACAATTGGTGGGGCTTGGAATTGAACTCAAAACCAACATATTACATATAGAAAACTTATGTAGAACACAATTATTAAGTGCTGATTTTTAAAGTAATAAGCTACATATAACAAAAAAATATTTGGTTTGCTTTCGGGTCTGAAAACTAGAAACCAGAATCATCCCGTTCCTATTAATAATATCTATACCTAGACAAAAAATTGATTAAACTAATTAGTCAATTCCAGATCCAACTAGGACCGACTCATTCGGTTCGAGTACAAGGAATTATCTTGCCTAGCCTTCTTGTTAGCCTTCTTTTCTCTTTTCAGTGTGACTTTAGATCAACTTATGAGTTGATGGGCTTGGACTTTTTGGATAAGAGTAGATGTTAAGGCCATAGTTTCTAAAGTTGGTTTCTTTTGGAACTCAAGTTGGTTTCTTTTGGAACTCAAGTTGGTTTCTTTTGGGGTCCAAAGAAAGCTCTTCCTTGTCTTTGGAGAGCACATTGCTAGTGAAGTTTGTGTTTTAACCGTTGCGAGGAGTCAATGGACTCGGTTAATAAGGCGTGTCTATTTTATGTGTTTAGCTGAGGTTGATGATTCTTTCGCTTCCCATGAACGATATTGATAAGTCGTGTCAAGTTAGAAGAGAGGTGAGGAAGGCATGGTACTTGTTTGGTTCGAATAGGAAACATGGTAAAGTCGATGCTTTTATTTGGTGAAGTCACACCTTTAAGAAAAAAACCTTGGATTGAGCTGACGGGAGAGGTTGAGGTTGATGCGAGACATTAGCTACGGTTAGGCTATGGTCATGCAAAATATCTTTATTGAGGATGAGGTTGGGAGTGGAGTATATATTGACATGTACTCTATATTGGGTAGGATGAGAAGGTATCTGAGGGAGTTGTTTCCTTTATTTATTTTTAAGTTCATGTGATCTTGTATGGGTGTCATCAATGAATTTGAACTTAAAAAAGTAAAACAAAATTACGCCACTGGTGCATAATGGCTCTAGTTCTTGGAGAAAAGCTTTACTCTTTACTTGGCGCAAAGTCTTTTTGGAGTTTAGGTTGGGACCATTTATAGGGCTTCACAGTCGAGAGTCTCTGATCATCTACTTATTTATTATCCTCTTTGTTGCATCTGCAACTAAGAAAACGAAGATGGAGACATTCCCTTTCTTGCATTTGCGACTAAGAAGATGGAGATGTTAGCTATAAACTTTATATGTAAGGACTCTGATGACTCCAAGGGATTCCATGCCATTCGCGAGCTTGTTTGCACTTGGGGTATCAATCATATCGGTTTATCAATGAATTGGCTTTGGTGGTAAGAACGAAAACCCGATAACTTATGTAGTTGTGTTTTTGAGTCTAATTATGTTCGCGAATGCAATTTTTGGCAATCATTGGTGTTGGATATGCTATTGAACTCGATAGCGAATGAATTGGCTTTGTTTGCACTGGTGCATAATGGTTCTATGTAACAAGGATATTCTATTTGTACAAAAACAAAGTATCCATGCATCGTGTTGGATATGCTATTGAACTCATGAATACTTCCATCGAAACCTTGTTGCTTGGATTATAAACTTTTTCTTAAAAAAAGTTTCACCTTTTACCAATGTTACAAACATATTATCTTATGCTACTATATCATGTGTAGCAATATTGACCATTGATCTACAAGTGAATGAGTATGATTAATAATTGAAAATTTATTGTTGAAAAATTAAATAATACTATAGTGTACACACTTGTTCGGTATTGTAGTACTTTGGCTGACATGCCCGACACCTTATATCTATGTCGTTGCATATAATCTATGTAATGGAGGCATTGAAGACCAACTTATTTCCTTAGTGTCTGTTTTCCAATGAGATTTGGACTCGTATCTTTGTGTAAATGGATGGGGGATTATGCTTTTCTTTAGTTACTATCTTCGTGATTCGGGTTCTTTTCGACTTCAAAGAATTGCTCGCATCACAATTAATTTTCGTTTCTGTCAATTATTTGGGGAATTTCTATTGTCAATTATTTGGGGAATTTCTATTGTGAGAACCTTTTCTTACTTTTTTTTCCTTAAATTAATGCCAGCAATATCTACTGAAGAAGAACGACTTTGGAGCATTGTGAAGACTAATTCTTTTGACTTCAACGCTTGGACTGCGCTTATCGAAGAGACAGAAAAGGTGTCAGAGGTATGTTCACATGATTCTTCGTCTTATAGATCCGATTTCACATTATCTACATATTTGTTTATGTTTTTATGTGGATGTCGGATAATCAGTGTGCAGCTTAGGGGTGTTAATTTGTTTTCAAAAATCAGTTGAATCGATCGAATTAAATTGAACCAAATTGAAACAAATCGAACCGAAAGCAAAACAGAAACTAAATAGATAATAAAGCAAAACCGAAACTAAATAGATAATAAAGCAAAATCGAATCGATCGAATCAAATCGAACCAAAACCATTTGTTAAAAAGAAAATAATACTAAAATGTACAAGCGTATCTCTTATTGTGTGTTTCGGCCATCATCTTCAACAAATCGTATTCATGTCATGATTACATAGATAATAAATAGGCTTGCTTATGGAAAGGAGCGCTTGTTTATTATGCATGAGTTTGTTCGTTTTTAAAGAGGATGCCATTGATCTTTTTGTTACTTGACATTTTTGGTTGATCGGTGTCCTCGTATCTTCTTGTCGCTGTTTTGGTTTTGCTTGCATCCCTCCAATCTTTTTGTTATGAAGCGGATGCCATTTAACTTGTGGATGATGCACAATTACTTATTTCTTATATAACCCTCACAAATCAGTTTTCTGAAAATGAGTATATTATCATAAGTTAAATAATGTGCGGACATTGGAATGTGTAGAAGTCAGACTTAGATACTGCATGTTAGTACACCCCAAATAGTCATATTCTTGGACTTGACATCATATTGTAACAAGAGATCTAGATAAGTTAGTTTTGTCATTTGTGGCTATAATGGTCATGTGCATGCTATTCTGATTGGCTTTTTGAATACCACACCTGCTAATCTTGTTGTTCGTTGTGTTTGTTTTGTTTTTCCAAGATCCTCGCTCATCATCTCGTTCATTCGATTGTTCGGTAGCTCAAAGTAATTGACATGCTTATATCTCTTTTTATCAGGACAATATATTGAAGATTCGAAAAATTTATGATGCTTTCCTAGTTGAGTTCCCTTTATGTTATGGTTACTGGAAGAAGTATGCTGATCACGAGGCACGTCTAGGATCTATTGAAAATGTCGTTGAGGTATATGAACGAGCAGTGGTTGCAGTGACTTACTCTGTGGACATTTGGTTGCATTACTGCGTATTTGCAATGTCAACATATGGGGATCCAGACTCTGTTCGAAGGTAAACTGTACACTTTTATATCTGCAATTTGTTGCTGTAGAATGAAGTCATGCTTACATGACTTTCTCGTAGTGACATGAATCTGGTGTTTTGTTGGCTAACCTTATTTCAGAGAGGCTGCAATTGACACCTACCTATTGTGGCGAAAAGGTTTGAAGTGCACATCAGGGAACTGTTCTCTAATATGCATACCAAGATTTTAGGGTTATTTAGTGTCGATTCAATTTTCTTTTAGGTTTTAAATACAAAATTTACAACCTTATATACCCATTCATTTTTCATTTTTCTCCGAAGGCCTTGTAATAGTCCTATATATCTTCATGAATACTGCTGTCGTTAAGTTTGACACACTGAGGCAATCATGGGTGCTACCAAATGCTGCTGGAAAGATCTTTATTCACTTAAGGGTTAAGATGGCCTCTATCTCTGCTCCATTTCACGGACATAATATGGTTTTATTTGGGAAGGTAATTGCAGCACATTTGTGCCTCGTGTCATAGGTTGTTTAAGAGTGAATTTTTTATGTTCTCTTCTTCAACAACAACACTCATCTTCCTTTCATGGATGCATTCACATTGTTTATTGTATAGTTTTGCATTTACCACAATGTTGTCCAAATGTTTCAGGCTTTTTGAACGTGGATTGGCATATGTCGGAACCGATTACCTTTCATATCCACTTTGGGATAAATATATAGAGTATGAATACTCTCAGCAGGAGTGGTGCCACCTTGCTTCAATTTACACAAGAATATTAGAAAATCCTAATCAACAACTAGACCGCTACTTTAGCAGGTACCCCACTATCATAAAAATCAGATTATTTATAGTATGATAATAAGTAAAGATTCTAGACTGTTTTTTCACATTGAACTTCAAAGTTAAAAATTCAAGCCATTTCAAAATTTTTGATGGGGGTAATTCATTTGCTTACACAGAAAAATAGCTCCCTGCAAGTTATTCAATTGCTACCTCATTGCACTTTAGGATTTCTTTTTCATTTTTTCCTTATTCATATGGATCCTGAGTCAGATTGTGCTTTTATTTCCCATCGTTTCCACATCCTTTTTTTTTATACTGAAAATTAAATGTTTCTTATCGAAGGTCTCGTTGCTCTTCTCTAAAAGTTCTATTTTTGTTTTGTAGTTTGGTACAAATAATTATTGATTATCGTGGTCAGCTTATTTTATATTTATTTATTGGTAATTATTTTCACATTCTTTATCCTTGAACTTCGGTGGTAATGTGATATTACAGCTTCAAAGAGTTAGCTGGAAGTCGGCCTTTATCAGAATTACGGACTGCTGAAGAAGCTGCTGTCGTGGCAGCTACAAGTTTGCGGGCTAGTGGCCTAGAAGTTGAAGGTGAAATTCATTCTGATGATGCAGAACATTCTCTTAAATCTGCAAGTGCTGGACTAACAGAAGCAGAAGAGTTAGAGAAATATGTCGGCTTTAGGGAAGAAACGTACAAGAAAGCTAAAGAGTTCGATTCTAAGATAATTGGTTTTGAAACATCTATTAGGAGGCCTTACTTCCATGTGCGCCCCCTGAATGATTCAGAACTTGAAAATTGGCATAACTATCTCAACTTCATCGAAACAGAAGGTGATTTTAACAAGGTAAGTCCGAGTTCATTTTGGCGGCTGTTCGGTGAAATAGCCTTTTAGTGATTTTAGCTTTTAGTCATGCTGCTTATAACTCTGTGTTCAGTACTGCTTTAAATGGACATGGACTTACAGTCAAGTCATATTTGCTGCATTTTATGCTTAATTGGCTAAAGCGTTGGATGAAGCAACTTTTAAAACGGGGACCTACTGTTTGATTACTATGAGGCTAAGTACTTCAAACTTTTATTTGAGTGGTCTTATGGGTTCATGATGTGTTGTGTACTAGATATTTGAAATTCCAATCTCATACATGCAGGTATCTTTATCTTCCTAACCATCTGTCTATCAGGCAAGGATGGTCCCTCTTATCGTAGTTGAGGGGCCTCCCTTTCAGCTTGCGGAGTACTCCTTGTGCA
This sequence comes from Berberis vulgaris, assembly GCA_963556465.1. NCBI lineage: Eukaryota > Viridiplantae > Streptophyta > Magnoliopsida > Ranunculales > Berberidaceae > Berberis > Berberis vulgaris. The sequence continues at coordinate 53,301,032 of OY747136.1, read as the reverse complement.
TATCCCTTTGTTGCTACATTCTGTTTATTTAGATTATGCGATCCCTGTGAACTAGTATTCATTATAACATTGTCTATATGTTTCAGGTTGTGAAGTTATATGAAAGATGTTTAATTGCTTGTGCCAACTATTCTGAATACTGGATAAGGTACGTGTTATGCATGGAAGCGAGTGGAACTATTGATCTCGCTGATAATGCTCTTGCTCGTGCGACACAAGTCTTTGTCAAGGTAGGGCATTTTTTTTTGTAGTAGATGTAACATTGGACTTCCAGCAATGACAAAAATGAAAAATAAAATAAGTAAGATAAAGAATAAAGGCCAAATGTAGCTAAGTGTGGTGTACTTGTGGTGCCCTAGCCAACTCTAACTTAGATGTGGCTTAAGCACGTGGGACATGTGTTAGACAACGCTTCCAGTGGAAGTGGTGATTTTTAATACATAAGATGCTACCTTTTGCCGTCTAACTGGTGTTTGGTTTGAGACTGTTAGACATTGCTCTGATAGGAATAATGCTAATTTGTTAGTAATCTTGAATTAATATTGTTTTGTAGCAATGAATATTTTAACTTCTCTCTGTCTCTCTCTCAAATTAAATAAATAAAGAAGGTTGGTCTTAGTCAATTTTCTTTACTGCTGACCTTGTAAGTTTAGAAACAAAAGAGATGTTTTTTGTCAAATAATATCAAGTTTGAGGTATGACATAGTGCAACAAGTATCTGTGAGTATGGACCTATGTCCCACAATTTGTCTTCTCCAAGCGCATGATATTGTATATAAATTATCCTTCATCCTTTCCCTCTTCCATAAACCTTATTTTGGCATCCTAGTATGTGTAGTAAGTTGGTAACCATTGTCTAGGAGACCAATCCTAGCGGTACTTAGTGGTAGAGCGGTCGGCTGTTAACTGATTGGTCGTAGGTTCGAATACTACTTGGGGAGATTTGATTCATTATGAATAAATTCTTGTAGAATCGAGAATGAAGTTTTCATTATGTACATGCGAGATCCAATCTCCAAAAAAGTCCCAACACATAATCTAAGGGTGTGTTTGGTCGGATGGAATCCTATTCTAGGGGAATCCATGAGGGGACTCCTACATGTAATGATGGATTGGTGAGTGAACCTCAAATTGGTGGATTGGTCAGTGAATTAGCTTAGATGTAAGTGGTCTCCCCTCATGGATTCCCATGGAATAAGATTCAACCAAACACACCCTAAGAGAATCTTTTTAGAAATATGAAATAAGAGGGTTTTTTTTTTTTTTTCTTTTACTCTTAAAATCTTTATCGACTAACTAGCTTGCTATAGTGGATTCTCGAATCATGACTCCTTGAACATCTTTAACCAGCCTTGACCTAACTAATTTGCTGTAGTGGGTTCTTGAATCATGACACCTTGGACAAGTGGGTTCTTGGAAGTGTCATAAGTCTGACGGGAATGATTTGAAGGACATTTTTTACCCTGATTTATAGATTTTTTGTTTTGGTTGTGCAAAGTGATGGGCAATTTCTATATTTGATTGAAAATTTAGGTTGCATGATTTTGTCTTATTTGCATCGTGAGCTAAAATGCTTGCATATTTTGTCTTATTGTCTTCTATAATTCTATTGCAGAGACAACCTGAGATTCACATATTTGCTGCAAGATTCAAAGAACAACATGGTGATAGTTCAGCTGCTCGTGCTTCATATCAGCTTGTGCATTCTGGAATATCTCCTGGTTTACTGGAAGCCATTGTCAAGCATGCAAATATGGAATATCGACTGGTAAGATGTTCTGCAGTGGGACAATTGGTCAGCTTGACATTTCATTTTATAAACTAGTTTTTCTCTGATAACATTGCAGGGACAGAAGGAAGATGCATTTTCTTTATACGAACAGGCAATAGCTACTGAAAAAGGGAAAGAACATTCACAAACCTTGCCAATACTATTTGTTCAGTATGCAAGATTTCAACATTTGGTAAGTGATGTTTTATAAGGATGGAACTTAAACAAATATGATGATTACATCTTGAATTGTATAATATCTTTTCTCCCCCTTGTTCTTTTTAAAGTTTGTCTCTTTGTTGTAGGTTGCTGGCGATGTGGATAAAGCTAGGGAAATTTTAGATGGGGCTGATGAGCATGTAAAAATGTCCAAGCCATTTCTGGAGGTGTGATTTAATTCTTTAATTAATTTTTATCCCGCAGACAGTGAGACAATTGCAATATTTCCGTTTAGGTAAATCAGTAGAATACGTTCCTCAAACAGAGAGCCTATTCTAGGCTCTTTCTATCACCCCTCCCTTTTTTAATTAGTAAAGATCCAAAATTTATCGAAAAATAAAGAAAGAAAGGATTTACACCCTAACAGGCTCCGGATAAAATAACTAGAAGTTGGACTCAATATCCTCCGAACTGACAATGAACTCGTGAAACTGAGCTTCTTTAAAGAGATTCCTTTAAAGAGACCATGGGAAGAGTACATTTACCATGGGAAGAGTACATTTACCATAGGAAGCCCATTATATCCAAAACAAGTTGTTCCCTTAATGAGTATGATGATTCAAACACCCTCTTTTTTCTCTCTTGCCACACAATTCTAGGCATTCATTGGACAATTTAAGCAAGTGTGAAATGACTTAGAGTTGCTTTACTATGAAAATGTGTAATTAATGAGACAATTGTTATTGCCATACTCCTGCCTTTATCTTTTATCTTGTGGAAGATTGTGTCGAATTCTACTGTGACCTTTAGTTGGAAATAACATTTGAGCATGTTAGCAATAAACATTTGGTGATAGATAGTCACATAAGTAGCCTAATCTCAGTGTCCGCTAAAGTTTGCCATGCAGTAGACATTTGATCTGGCATGATAATTGGGGATGCGCTTAATATCTATAGCTTATTTTTCCATGTACATTGTTAACCATGGTATATTGGTTGTCTTATTATGTGCAGGGCCTAATCCACCTAGAATCCATTCAATTTTCACCAAAACGGCTGGATTATATTGATTCGTTGGTTGAGAAATTCATAATACCTAACTCCGACAATCCTAATGCCCCAAGTACTACAGAAAAAGAAGATTTATCTAGCATATACTTGGAGGTACCATATTCTCTTGGGAAATCCATGAAATGGTTTATTTATTTATTTATTTATTAATTTTTGGTTTAAATCACTCCCATGAGTGTTTGGTTTCACATTGTAAACCATTATAGTTACATCGTGTTATTTATTTATTATTATTTTGTTCAAAGGTAATATTCAAAATGCAATTAAAGTATATTACAATTAAGCCCATGGTGCAGCACCTTAAATAAAAAGAAAGAAAGAAAAGAAACTGTCAGATAGCAATTATTATTGCAACTTGTGTTATTAGGCATAACTTTATGACTTTGGGTTTCGCCGTTTCAGTCATTTTGTTGAGAATTGGGCATTAATGCTTTAAATTACTAGATGACATCTCGTCTGATGGACTTTTTGGGAAAGTAGGATATAGACAATGGCCCTGCTGCTTGCGTAGCACTCAAGCTAATGAGTTCAACTTCTTTGAGTTTGGGTTCCAAAGAATGTATATGGAACCCATCCCATTGACTGTCATATTTAATTTTGGCATTAATTTGCTCATTAAATTTGATAGTTTACTGGTGGTTTGTGTTGTTGGTGTTGAGAATTTTCTTTGAAGAAGATAATAGTCTTAACAAAATCTTTGTTTCAAGTGAATCTTTGGTACAAGTGTTAAATAAGAAAATAAATACTGAAACGACATTACTGTTGGTCTTCCAATTGCATGAGGGTCAATGTAAAATGGTGTCGACACTCACGGATACTCCCATGATCCCATCGGATATTTCATGCTTAGATAATCAATTTTTTCGCATAAGTTTCTATTCTTTATAAATGTTTATTCAAATTAATTAAGTTCTATTCTTTACAAACGTTTCAATGATATTAATGACAACTTGGTAACTTGGTAGTACATGAGTAGCAATATTGACCCACAACGGGAGCGCTTGTGGTTTGATTTTTATTTTGTAAAGAATGTGTAAGTACTTTTTTACACATATATTGTTTGTTTTCTTTCTAATTTTCAATCTGTTGTAGTTTCTGGATCTCTTTGGATACACACAGTCACTTAAGAAGGCAGCTGACAGGCATTCAAAGCTCTTTTTGAGCCACAGGAGCACATCAGAGTCAAAAAAGCGAAGTGCCGATGATTTTTTGGCTTCAGATAAGACGAAGCTCGCGAAATCATATGCAAACGTTCAATCACCGGCCCAGTCAGTAATGGGTGCATTCCCAAGTGCACAAAACCAGTGGCCTGCAGGTTATGGGGTACAACCTCAAGCATATGCGCAGGCTCCACAAGCACAGGGACAACAATGGAACCCTGCGTATTCTCAACAGGTAAAACTTAAGCACTTGAATTTGACAAATACTGCTAGACAAAAAATCTGTATTTCCGGACACTGCTGATGCAAGTGCACTTATTTTGCTTAATCAATTGTATGCATTTTACAAAATCATTAGGGTTTATTTGATTACAAAATTTTCTTTTTAATAATTTTTTTAAGGCGACTGTTTGACAATCTTTTCCCACTAAAAGTGAGAAAAAATGCATGTTATTGAAATGTTTTCAAAGTCTTGTTGTGCTGAAAACTGCAGAATGAGCCGGCAGGGCCCCTTTAACAAAACTGTCTCTTATATACAAGAAGTGTTTCAACCAAACACTCCCTTCAATATATATATGGAGTTGCTATGTGTATCCGACTATTTGGTTCGGTTGCACCAACTCTTTGTTGCACCGGTATTTTGGGATGTTTAGACTTTATTGCACCATCCTAAAATATGTAACACTGACTTACCATTTTTATCAATAAAAACCATTTGGTGATAAAATTTTCTCGCTCATAAGCATTAATGTATTCTTGACTAAAAAATAAAAGTAAATGTATCGATAAAACTAAATTTCAGTCACAAATTATAACTTTCAAATTTGTGTACAAGCATCAAAGATATACCAACCATTGTAACAAGTTCTACAATAAACAGTAAACACTATGCTATGTTGTGTAATAGAAATAAGAAATATGTCTTAAAAAATCTTCTAAAACCACGTTGCAAACAAATTATCTATTCTCTATGCATCTAATCTAAAGTGCATAAGGATATAATATGTTCATAAATATGTATTAAGAATACATAAATAAATATTTAAGTGAGTGCATCAATTTAAAAAATTATTGCAACTATTATAACAAAAAAAATTGTATTTAAAACTTAAAAATTCCTACATCAAAAAATTCATTAGTGGAATCATTTCTACAAAGTCCTCAATCAACAACATGTGTACTTCTCTTAGTAATTAATTAAAGTTGTTTTAGAGTTAACAAAATGTGGTTGGGTACACCAAAGAATTTTTAAAAGCTAAATCAAAAAATAGAGTTGGGGGCATCGAATCAAACAGTCGGATACACATAGCAACTTCCTATATATATATATATATTTGATAAAGCAATGTCCTAGCATATCTGATTTTCATAAAATTCTGTACTGTGATGGGATTGATGGTAGAAGTGAGGATACTGATAAGAAGTCCCAAGTGAGTTTTCTTCTGATAAAGCAATGTCTTAGTATCTCTGATTTTCATAAAATTCTGTACTGTGAAGGGATCGATGGTAATTGAACCCATGATGACAGAATGGATGTTGCAACCGCTATGTTATGTCAATTATCTGTATCGATGACTGGGTTTACTCATTTCATCTCTGGGCTTATATCTTTAATCAGCAGGTTGCATATAGTGGATACAGTGCTTATAATGCTACTTACACCCAGCCACAGGTGCCTGTTTCAGCTCCACAAAGTACTGCATATGCTGCTTATCCGGCGCCGTATCCTGCACAGGTATTTCCAGCTTTAGCTATCCAGTATTGTTGGTAAAAAGTTGAGATTGTTGCTTGGGACTTGGAAACGTGCTAGGGGACATGTTGTCGTGAAGTCCATCGGAAATCATAAAAAAAAGGGGAAGTCGAGACTTCATATTCTATTTTTTCTCATGGCACTTGGTATATATAACAGGTCAGGTGTACTAGCGGCATGTTTAGGTCACATGTTATCATTCTTCTTCTGTTGTATCCACCATCCAGTACTCTTTGCCTCGGAAAATCTATGCCACATTCCGACAACTTTGTGCTTTTCACACTTCATTTTATGTACCTAGGACAACTCGTTCTAAATATGACCCCGATCAAAAGGTTAACACTGTCAGTTAACCTGCCGTTGACACCTCCTTTCAGGTATCATCGGCATATTATCCAGGTTTGGATTTCTATTTTCTTGGTTTCTTGGTGTCTTGACTAGTATCACTCAAATTGTGTTTTCAAACACTGCATAGGCATTGATTGCGAACTGAACTCAGCCCTTTATAATAAATACATGGGTTTTTCTATCATGAAATCAGATTGCTCTATCTTTATATTCGACTAATATGTGAAGCTACACTAGCTCGGAGTAGTTACAAAAAAATTAATAAGCTGGGTACTCTCCAGCCCCCTGCTGTATCTCTCCATAAGACAGTTTTACAAGGGAAGTAAGATGACTAATATACAACATCAGAAATGTTCTTTTATTTGTTAAAATAATACTTCTTCTCAGATCTTATCTCTGCCCTTGTGCATTGACCATTGTGTTACGCTTTATTGTTTCTTTCAGCAAACACTCCCACAACAGACCTATGCACAGCCAGCTGCTGTGGCTGCGCCTTATACTCCAGCAGCTCAACCACAGGCTCCAGTTTCTCAAGCTTGGTACGGGAGTTACTATTAAGATCCTCCCCAATTTTGCTATAGTAGGATTGGATTTCTCCTGTTTGTTTCTGTTATAGAAATTCTGCTGTACCTAGAACTTAGGACCTATGGGTTAAAGGTGTATGCAGGAAAGTTCATGTGTTTTAGTTGTGATTAACCCAACAATATTACAAGAAACGTTGTGTGGTAATGTAGTTCGGCTCCCTGATGTAGATTTAGTTTTGTTTGTTGGACCTTACGTCATTTCTATGGCTCTAATCTATTGTAGGGTGTTCTAGGTAGCCACAATGGTGAGACTAGGCATTGTTGCCTGTGATATATATATATTTTTTGTTTGTGATATATATATATATACTCGAGTATGCCTGTGCCGTTGGCACTTCATATAATATTATTTTTGTTAAATATTTTGTATTAAACACCTCTTTCACTATTCCTATTTTGGCTCTGAATCAGTATTGAAGCAAAACTTTATCTAAATTCGATAACGATGTAGATAATTATGATAATTTTCATTTTGTTAAAAGCAAAATATAATATTTTCTCTCCGCCACATTTACTTTTCAAATTTTTTTTTTTAAAGTTTTTCATTATTTTTGCTATTCTACATGTTTTATATTTACAAATATGTAATCATGAAAAATGAATCTCAATCCTCAAATTCAATACCTTTAAACTTCAATAGCATGTTTGGTTGCATGGATTCCAATCCAACAAAGAAGAAAGAATTTTCTTGGGATTTTTGCTCCTTTGGTCGTCTCATGCCTTGAATCCAAAGATTCATTAGCAAATATCAAACCACTAGATCACTAATCAACATTGTATTTAACGAAATTTTATCAAAAATAATTTCAAAAGTATAAAGAGATGAACAATTTGCTTTTCACTTTTTATAATGACTTTATGTGTATTGAGTAGGAGATGCATTTTTCTTTTTTAAGGTAAATATGAACTTAGGGTGCGTGTGTGGTAGACAAAGGGGTTTGAGTGAATAGCAAGATAGAGCTAATGATGAGAGTATGCAAGGTGGATAGTAAATTTGAACTTGGTGTGTGGTTGACGAAAGGGGGTTTAGTGAATAGTCGGAGATAGGTAATGGTGAGAGTAGTGAGCAAGGTGAGAATTCCAACCTCGGTTTTTTTTTTTTTAACGATCCTGTCATATCTTAGTTTTCCATTTTTAAGTTACTATTGTTGTGAGATTTGACCATGAGTGTGTGATACCCATAGGCATGAGAATTACGATAATTTCCTCTTTTTTTTTATTTACTCTTAAGATTTCTATTTTTAAGTAACTATTATTGTACATGGAAAAGTTCTCGCTACAACCGCATATGCCCGATAGTAGGCACAATTCTTGATAGTACTGTGGTTGGGTGTTATGTAGCAGAAACAACCCCACTTCTTATCTAGTCACAACAGTGGAGGACATGTTTTATTTTTTGTGATTCGGCAAACATCATTAATCTTCTAGATGGTGATGACTCTCACCCTACTTTTGCTATGGATTGAGTTTGGCGTCCAATCATTAGTAATATTAGATGTCTGTTCTTTTTGCTTCATTCATGGAACTGTAAGTATGTTTGTAGAAACCTTAATGTGGAGGCTCATAACTTGACAATAGTTGTCGAGCGATAAATTTGTAATCGTATATATTATGCCTAATGGCTTTAACAAAAAAGAAAAAGAAAAAAAAAACTATTATTGTGAGATTTGACATGTAGTTGTTAGCTTAATTAACAATTATGCAACAAACAAGTATGCACTTCTGCTCAATAGACATAAGAACAAACATTTATGAAAATAAAACTATTTGATGAAATGAGTCTTGAGATTTGGAAATGATTGTAGACGCTCTTCCTCTCGTAGTAATCCATAGAGCAGAGATCGATTCCTTTACTTCTCATAAGTAGAACATGCCACATACATCATCAAATAAAAATGTGGTGAGATCTCAATCAAATCGTCTTTCTCAGATTTTTTTTTATAGTAATTCTATTAATTCAATATAACAATGAGTTCTACATCACTTAATCTTGAGCACCATATTAGGAGTATAAGGATGAATAAATAATTGATTAGTGATTATGAATTATTTTTTTGTATGCATGAGCATCAAGAAACTACTGCTAGAGTCAACCACTTTATTTTATTTTATTTTTATTTTTTATTTTTTATTTATTTTAAAACTTTGAGATTGTTGAGATAGATCTAATTAGCTTGTTTGTTGAAGATTTGAAGAAAGCAAGGATACCACTCAAATTCAGATGAAGACTGGAGTATTGAAGACTAAAGAATACTCCACAAAACATCACCACACCAAAGAAAAAACTACATGTTCATTTCGCTCAGGGCGAAGCTACTACTTAGTTTCTTAACAATCCTAATTCTCATAACTACAGCGAACTCCCACTGGGGCATAAAATGGATCCGGGTTGTCTTGAGATCTGAATAGACCCAAATCCATATTTAACAAATATGGATTTCAGAAAACGACTTGAATTAGGAAATGGATCAGGTATGACCTCTTATTTTATACCCGAAACGGGTTCGTGTCGAATATGTGTTAACCCCTCTGGGACCCTACCTGACCTATATATATTATATACTTTACATGAGATTTTATAAGTGGTTAATTTTCTCATGTCTAATGAATTAATTCTATGTGATTGTTGGGGGATTAAAATTCATGCAATTAATCATTATAGAAATTAATCTGAGTTTGACATAATTGTTGCAAAAATAAATCTAGTAGATATTAACATATTTGACCCGATCCAACCCAAAATATTGATCCAAGTGGGTTTGATATGGACATCCATTTTAGAAAATGGACAGGGTATGGATCCACATGTTGAAACCCAAATGGATCTTGACATGAACTCATTTTTGAAAATGAATATGCACTTGTGTTACTCTTGATCCGAACTGAACTCACCCATTTTATGCCCTACTCCCACCTCATATAGGCATTAACTACCAAATACATAATTTTACGAAGCTCAAAATGTACGCCGTTTCATGCTGGGGCTCAAATATATACTTCATTGGAGGTGTTTGTCAACCAAGCATACCTATGATTTATGAAAAAAACAAGTAGGGTTGGGTTGGTTAACCGGCTCGAACAACCAAAATAAAAAATGGACAAGGCCTAGAAAAATTTGATTTTCAGGGACTGAAATCGGACCGGGTGAGGCTGGTTAACCAGGGTCCCAGTTAACTGACACTTTGGGCCGAGCCGAGCCAGTCTCAGTCCCATCCAATTATTTATTTATTTATTTATTTTTTTAAATTTTCTATTGAGCCTAGTTGTTTCTTCAGCCCATAATCAAATTTCTCCCCATAAAAAATCAAAAGGGGAGGATGTAGGACAATCCCTTACATCATCATCACCACATGACACCATCACATTCTTTCATCATCATGACACCACCATGACACCATCACACTCTATCTTGTCATCTTCCTTCCCCTTGCTAGGGTTAGATAGGAAGATATTAAAAAATGGGGTCTTTATGAAGACTGAGAAGGGTTGGAGAGAAAAAAAAAAAAAGACTGTAATTAATTATGTTTCTAAGTGCTCGGGCCGGTTTACTGGTGGGCTCTGAGAATTGTAACCGAGTTCGAACCGTGAATTTTGGTCCGATCTGGGTTTTGGGACCGAATATTAAAATACCATTTAAGAAATTGGCCTGATCGGGCTCCGGTGATGAGGATGATCATATTTAGGACACGCTCGTGCATATAACGCCTTGGACGAATAATTATGTTTTTGTAAGGGATTGTTTGGTTTGGTATTCTACTATCATATGCTTATTATTTGGCAAAAAATAACGTGTTCACTGTTGCAGAGCTTTTACGAAGCCTCGTCCCAGAGCACTGATTTGTGACTAGGAGGGTGGTCCGCATGTGATCGGACCACTCTACTCTTCTCTCCATGGGTTTGGAGAAGTTGGAGAGGGGTAGAGTTGGTCCGATCACGTGCATACCACCTTCCCAGACACAGTCACACAAATAAGTTCTTTCAGACCAGACTCTCTAGAATTGTTTTGGATGTTGATCAGTTGTTTAAGCCCGACGCAAATTTTTTACTTGAATGGATCCAAATTTTAATGGTTCGTTTAGGGGAGGATCAATATGTGGATTATAATCAACATTTCCATTGTCTCAAGTTGAGGATGGTTTTCTTGTAAGATTGAGGATTGAAAATAACCTATTTCTCTTCATTGTGAAGGCCATTGTGCAATGATAAGTCCCCCAATTACAACTATTAGCGAAATAGATACCTTGCAAGGTGAATGTATTATATCTCATTGCCGTATTTCTTGTAGTTTCTGGAGACCTCTTTGGAGACAAATGGTAAATTAAGAAAGCTACCGATAGGCAATGAAGCACTTCTTTAGCCACATGAGCACATCAGAGTAAAAAACCCGAGTTTCAAGTGGGCTTGTAAAGAAAATAATTGAAGAATTGTATTATTGTTGTAATGTTGTTCCTTGACTGAATACAAGCTTATATAAGTTAATTTCTACCTAACCTCGTGGAAATAGGAAATTTAAACTTCATATACAAAATAAAGTACTTTCTTATTCTAACTTTCCTATTCTTGTACATATTCTGACTTTCTTATTCTGACACTTTCTTATTTTGTTGATATTCTGACTTTCCTTTTTGTAGAGGTGAATCAATCTTGAATTTGGGCTTGACTATGTCGAGTGCAAGCCCTACATATTCTAACACTCTCCCGCAAGCTGGACATGTATAGACGTAGATGAAATGTGTAGCTTGGATGAAACTTTGAAGTCCAATTTGATGAAGACCAATTTGAAGGAAACTCTAAAGTCGAATTCTGGTATGAAGAAATCATGATTGTCGAGTTAACGGCTAATGGTTTGATTCAAGTGGTCAGCATGACTATCCAATTCGGATAATTCTGGTATGAACAAAATTGCTCAATTCGACATAAATTTTGGTATTGCTCAATTTGAGTCAACACAGATTTTGGTATTGCTCAATTTGAGTTGACAATTTTTTTTTTTTTTGCGAGTCGGCAGAAGCTGCGATGTCGAATATGTTAGGGAGAGAGGAAACAAGGCGATGGCTTGCGATGATGCATGAACTCTATTACAGTGTGATTTCTGTTCAATTAGGCTGGAATATTTTTTTGAAAAGCGAGCGTGGGTTATTTGGATCCCCAAACCACTAGAAAAGAAGATTACAATCTGATATATGTCTTTCCTATTCTATCTTCATATACAATCTTTTTTAAATCCTTCGCAGAGGAGCTAGCAATAAATTCTACAAAAATTGAATTTGGGAAGATGCCCGCCAAGAAATCTGCAGCTCTATTGGTTTCTCTATAATCATGCTTGCAATTGTAGCTCTCTAACTGATTCAGCTCATTTTTTATGTTCCACATTGTATGTCTAATGTCCCAAGGAGCAGGATCATTCTTTGTAAGATAAGAAAGAACATTGGCTGAGTTTGTATTTATCTCTACCTTAGAAATGTTGTATTTCTTAGCAAGTTTCAGCCGCTAGAACACCTTGTAATTCATGCTTTAAAACTGAATGCCCAACATAGCCTCCAGCACAGGCTGCAATTGCATCTCCATTATCATTCCTTATAATTGCTTCGTAGCCTCCTTTAGTCCCCTGTAATACACCATTTCCACACAGAGATCCGTCTGAGTTCAGTTTGCCCTAGCCCATAGATGGCTTCTTCCAAGTACATATAGTTTAGGAACATCGATACTAAAGTTCATATCGATGCGCCAACTACCTAGAAGCTCTCTGTTTTGGACTGTGTCAGCAACCTTCTAGTCCCAACGCTAAATTTGAGCCTAACCTCATCATAAACATGATGGACAGTCTCAATACCAGTGCTATACCGCTGTTCATACAACCGTCTATTACGTTCAGCCCATATATGAATGCACCACTGCAGCTCCTCGTTCCAGCCCTGAATTTGCTTAGAATAACTGAGATGTTTCAGCATATGACTCCATACAAATTGCGAGAAGGTGCAGCCAAAGAAAAGGTGAGTCTCTATCTCACTTTCTTGTCCATACAAGGGACACAAATCATGGTGAGACTTACCCCATTTCTTCAATTTATACAGAGTTGTAAGAGCTCTATTAGTGAGGAGCCAGGTTATAAATTGTGACGAGGAATGTTTCCTTTGAACCATATCATGGACGCCCATTCCACCTTGCTCTTGTGGTCTCTGATAACTTCATAAGTAGCTTTAGTCTGATGCAAACCATCACAACCTGCTGCCCAAATAACTTCACCAGTCATATTACAGTTTAGCTCAATTTCATCTAAGTAACTCACACCGAGTATTCTACTAAAGTCATAGGAGATGTAGTGTGCTGCTATTACATTTACGTGAGTAATACATATTCCTTCCACTTCGCTAAGCAAAGTCTTTAGTAGCGAAATGGCGATCGTCTCGACTTTCGTCGGTGAAGTATCTAGGTGCTGAACACCATTATCATGGATTTTAGCATTTTTATCCTTTGTAAATCTTTCTTCTTTCTTTTTCCTTCTAAGATCCCTTCCACTACTTGCCAAGTCTCATTCCTGATAATGGCTGAAACTTTTGCATTCTTGTGAAGAGTAGAGCCATACATAAGTTCTTGAGGAAACTTGCTCATCAAAATACCAATAAGATGCCACAGATCCTTCCAAAAGTAAGTAGTGTCCCCATTACCTATTGAATGCAACACCAATGTGGACGCCTTGGATCTCCACTCAAGTATCCTTCTCCAACACCAGGAAGCTTCTCTAGGAGTAGCCATTTACCAGAAGTCTCTCTGCTTAATAAGATGTTTCCAAACCCATTTAACCCATAGAGTATCCTGTTAGATATAAGATTCTGTTTCATGCAAGCTGCTTCATTCCCAATTCTGATATTGCGTACACCTAATCCACCCTCATTTAGCGGATGGCAAATAGTGTCCCAACTAACTTTAGTTTTTTTTAATGGGGCATCACCACCCGACCAAAGGAAATTACACAATATAGCATTAATATTATCAATAATTTTCATGGGAAGGCCATAACAAGAAGTCCAGTAGATGTGCATGCTCGCCAAGACTGATTTTATCAAAACCAATCTACCTGCATATGACAAGAACTTGTTCTTCCATGAACTCACTTTCTTCCTGATTTTCTCAAGAAGGGGGGCACACTGTTGATGAGATAGAGTTGATGAAATCATAGCCAATCCAAGATACTTAACCGGCAAGGATTCTAAAGTGAAGTGGAGATGGGCGTTGATGAGTATCCTTTCATCATCAGAACTCCAGCAAAAAAAAGAGAACTTTTGTTATTGTTGACTTTTAGACCTGTATATACCTTGAATAAGAGTAGGACTTCAGATAAAGCCTTAGCTGAGTTACCATCTCCATGAAAGAAAACATAAGGTCATCAGCAAGCCCGAGGTGAGTAATAAAAGGATCATGACATCTATAGTGAAGCTTATACGGCCCTTCTTGCACTTTCTGTCTCAATAGAACATGTAATATTTCCATAACCATAACAAATAAGTACAGAGACATCGGGCATCCTTGCCTAATACCATGCGTAGCATGTGTGTATCCTCTAGGTGAGCCATTGAGGATAATAGAGAACTTGGGCGAGGATATACATTTTTTCACCCACATGATAAACTGCAAAATCTTAGTTTCTCTAGAAGGTGTAAAATAGCTTCCCATCTCACCATGTCATAAGCTTTCCTTAGGTCTATCTTAGCTACACGCCGGGGTGGACCTCGATCTCTATGGTAGTTCCTGTTGAAATACAGGAAAAGAGAACAAAATAGAGTTGAAGAACATACCTGAATCACGGCTTGTCGGCAATAGGGGCTGCCGAAATCATTGACGCCGAGATTATTGACTGATCTTGAGTTGAATAATCAGCTGGATCTGATGGAAGAAGAAGAATACGGTGGAAGGTGATGGAACCCTCCATCACCGCCTTAGGTGGCTATAAAGGGAGGTTCCCTTTCCTCTTCAGAATCCTCCTAATTCCTTGAGAGATTGAAGCTGTGAGAAGTTGAGAAGGTTAGGGTTCTTCAAACCTCTCTGTTTGTATTTTGTGAGGGAGGAGAGAGAAAGAAAAAGAGAGATTTGTTATTTGTTTTGGTGTTTTGTGTTATACGCAACCAGCATATCTGTGTGGTGTCGTTTAGACACTTGTATTTGTAACGTCCTAGACGTTTTGTAGCTCTATCCATTTGTAATATTTCTCTTTCATCAGTAAAGTTGGTATTTGTCATGGATGTAGGCGTGTTTGCCGAACCACGTTAAATTGGTTGTCTCCAGTATTTGTTAGTATTTTGTTTGTAGCTTTGCATTTCGACATTTGTAACGCTTTCGCCCGTAACAAATTGGTATCAGAGCCTAGGGTTAGTTCTTGGGGTTCGTTTGAAGCTGCATGGACCAATGGTTGATTAAGAGTATGTCAGATCCATCAACTTTTGGATCAAAGATGGTTACCGCTACAGTCGATAAATTTGATGTCGAAAAGTTCAATGGAAAGAACAACTTCGGCATGTGGCAATGCGAAGTTCTGGATGTGTTAGCAAAGGAAAATTTGGATAATGCTTTGGGAGACAAGCCGGAGAAAATGAGTGAAGAAGAATGGAATAAGTTGAATCGGCAAGCTTGCGGGTCAATAAGATTGTGTTTAGCGAAGGAGCAAAAATACTTTGTAATGAAGGAAACCTCCGCTAAAGTATTGTGGAAAAAGTTGGAAGATAAGTACATGACGAAGAACATTCAAAATAAGCTCTTCCTCACGAAGCAACTTTTTTGGATAAATATGAGACCCAAGATTAATCTGTCTGAGCATTTGGATGAGTTCAATAGGCTTATTGCCGACCTACTGAATTTAGAAGAAGATGTTCCAGAAAATTACAAGGCTTTGTGCCTTTTGAATTCCCTTCCAGAAGAATATGAACATCTCGTTACGACTTTGCTAACGGGAAAAGAATAATTCAATTATGATGAGGTGGCTACGGCGTTTCTCAATTCTGAATTCAGGAGGAAGGATCTCAATATTCATCGGGATGCAACGTCAGAAGTGTTGGTAGTGAGGGGAAAATCTGAAAGGAGGTATGTTGGTAATAGAGGAAGATCACAGTCAAGAGGAAAATCTGTAGACAGAAGGTTTTTACCGAAGGATGAATGTGCCTACTGTCATAAGAAGGGCCATTGGAAGATTGACTGTGAGATATTGAAAACTGCAATAGAACAGGAAAAGAAAATGTCAGATGCGAATGTAGTGCACAATTTGGATGAAAATGAAGATGAGGATGATGCGTATTCGTTGTCTGCAACTTCAGCATTGGTGAGTCATTCTAATGAGTGGCTGCTTGATTCAGGTTCTACCTATCATATGTGTCCCCATAGGGACAGGTTCTCTAACTTTAGAGAGTTGGATGGTGGTGTTGTCTATATGGGCAACAATGATGAATGCAAAATTGCAGGGATAGGTAAAATCAAGTTGAAGTTGCATAATGGACTTATTCGGGTCTTGAATGATGTACGGTATGTACCCGATTTGAAGAAGAATCTCATCTCCGTTAGTGCTTTAGAGTCCAAAGGTTACAAGGTTTCGGTAAATAGGGGAACTCTAAAGATTGTTTCTGGTGCACTGGGGATTCTGAAAGCAGTTCGGAAGGGTAACTTGTATTTCTTGCAGGGGAGTACAGTTACAAGGAATCGAAAAGTTGAATCTGGTGGAACAACTTGTGCTATTGAAGGCCCTAGGATGTTGCTTCTGGTGGAGTTACTGATAGCTCCAAAGATGTTTGTAAGGAACCTCGAGGGTTTGGCATTTGCGTGTAGGCAGTAAAGGTGAGAAAGTTTTGCACGAGTTGTTGAAGAAACAATTGGTAGAAGATATGAAGATGTGCAGTATGAAGGTTTGTACACATTGTGTTTCTGAAAAGTCTAGTTCGAGACTCCATGCTAGTCAAGGTGGAGTTGGTTTGTTATTTTGAGCTTGCTTTAGTATAAGGCACTTTCGGGTGTATGGCGCCTATGAGCCCGTTTGGAGGGGTGAAACCCTCAATCAGTATCGGTTTGATTATGTTTGTTGGAAGTCAGTTGTTTGTTTTGTTCGTGGTTGTTGTTGTCGGCTCAGATTTGCGAAATCTTCACTGAGGTGGAAAATTGTTGAAATACAAGAAAAGAGAACAAAATAGAGTTGAAAAACATACCTGAATCACGGCTTGTCGGCAATAGGGGCTGCCGAAATCATTGACGCCGAGATTATTGACTGATCTTGAGTTGAATAATCAGCTGGATCTGATGGAAGAAGAAGAATACGGTGGAAGGTAATGGAACCCTCCATCACCGCCTTAGGTGGCTATAAAGGGAGGTTCCCTTTCCTCTTCAGAATCATCCTTCTTCCTTGAGAGATTGAAGCTGTGAGAAGTTGAGAAGGTTAGGGTTCTTCAAACCTCTCTGTTTGTATTTTGTGAGGGAGGAGAGAGAAAGAAAAAGAAAGATTTGTTATTTGTTTTGGTGTTTTGTGTTATACGCAACCAACGTATCTGTGTGGTGTCATTTAGACACTTGTATTTGTAACGTCCTAGACGTTTTGTAGCTATCTCCATTTGTAATCTTTCTCTCTTATCAGTAAAGTTGGTATTTGTCGTGGACGTAGGCGTGTTTGCCGAACCACGTTAAATTGGTTGTCTCCAGTATTTGTTAGTATTTTGTTTGTAGCTTCGCATTTCGACATTTGTAACGCTTCCGCCCGTAACAAATTGGTATCAGAGCATAACAAATTGGTATCAGAGCAGCGTCGCCCGTGACAGTTCCGTACAATCTCATGAGCCAACATTATATTATCCTGAATATGTCTGCTTTTGATGAAAGCTGACTGAGAATTGCTTACTACTCTTTGTACCACATCTTTCATTCTATTGTTCATAATCTTGGTGATACATTTGTATAGTACATTGCAGCATGATATAGGCATGTGGTCACTGAAGTAAGATGCATTAGTAATTTTAAAACTAAAGCAACAACAATGGCATTTACCTCACCAAGTAACTTAGCATTCCTGAAAAAATTGAGAACGGCCTTTGTAAAATCATCACCCACTACTCTCCATGAAGCTTTAAAGAAGTAGGAAGAGAACCCATCTGTCCTTGGCACTTTATTAGAATCAATATTAACAAGAGTTTCAACAATCTCCTTTCTAGTAACCTGTTTGATAAGTTCTTCTTCCATCTCATCAGCAAGCAAATTATCAAAGTTCAGAGATTCAATTATATTAGGATCATAATGAGCTACATGTTCCCCTGCAAAGATATCTCCAAAGTACTGCAAGCATTCTGTCTCAATATCAGATTGTTCCTCTAGTTTGATCCCGCTGCTATTATAAATGCATATGATCTTGTTTTGAGCTCTACCTTCCCTGATAAGACCATGAAAATAGGCTGTATTTTGATCACCTATGGCAAAGGAGACAGATCTAGATTTCTGCTTGGCTTCAGACTCCTCAGTCCTAGCTGCTTTAGCATGATCTTTAACTGCAACTCGTTCTTCTTGTATAGAAGCATTAGTACAGAAGGCAAACGAATGGCTTGTTGTGCATAAGCCATTCTCTGTCTAGCCAACTCCACAGCATAACTAGCCTTATTAAACCCATTCTTCCGCCAAACAGACAATGCATATTTGACTCTTTTAAGCTTATATACTAGTCTGTACATAGGGTTTCCATTCACATGAATATTCCATGCTTCCTCAACAGTTTTCAAGAAATCATTCTCATAGACCCAATAGTTAAAGAACTTGAATGGGATGGGACCCCTATTCTTGTTCTCATATAAAGAAAGAACTATGGGAGAATGATCAGAAATACCTGGATTCATTTACCTGGATTCATGAATTCAGTTTCTGCATCAGGAATGTTCTGCACCCAAGGCCCATTAACTAAAACTCTGTCAATCTTAAAAACCACTCTATCACTGCCCATTTGGTTGTTGCACCAAGTGAAGAAATTTCCCCGATATCGACAATCATACAAGCATGCTTGTGTAACACAGTTTAGAAACTCATCAGCACCACCTACATACCTTTCAGCACGTCCAATGCGTTCTTGCACATGAAGAATGACATTATAGTCGCCTAGAAGAGGCCAGGGAGTGTTAACATTAGACAAAAACCCTTCAATTTCTTGCCATAAGTTCCTTCTTTCCATATAAGAATTGCTTCCATAAATGAATGACAATATGCATGTTACCCCAATGTTCCATTTAACAATGAGGAAAATGGCGTGTGCTGTCCTAGAAACAATATTAATTGTAACTAGAGATGGGTTCCAGCCTACCCATATTCTACCTCCATCTGTAATGTCATTATTATCAGTCGACTCCCAATCACGCAACAAGGAGCCTTGTATAGAGTTTTTATTTGCATTTGTTACCTTAGTTTCAAGAATACCAACAATATGAAGCTTATTATTATTAACGAGATCTCTTACCTCTTTCTGCTTCAATGAGTCGTTCAGCCCTCGTATGTTCCAACAACCGACTTTAATCATGACTAACATTCATCTCGGGGAGCTGCTTGACTCCCAAGTTGTGTACCTCAGCTCTTAATTCACTTATGAATTCCAATGGAGTGCCCATTCTTGCTGAACTTGCCTCTGATGCTGCAATACATGCTGCATTAGGCCCTGGCCGAGCTACTTCATTAACCTCTACTTGCTGTCTGCTTAATTCCTCATTTGACTTGCTGCCATATGCTATAACAGGTTGTGTACCATCTACCTCTGGGTCAGCTTCAGTTGCACTAGGTGTGTTTGCACTGGACATGTCCCCTGTGATTGCTAAAGTCTGCTGCTCCTTTTCCATCACTGTGGACAGCTCTTGAGTATTGGAGTTGTTCAATTCAGTTGTTTTGTTATTGCTCCCTGTTAGTTTACCATTATTTTGAGGCCTATATGCATGTCGTCCCTGTACCTTTGTCCATCCATCAATGTTGTTTTGCTCCTTTCCTCTCCTAGTATCCACTGGTTTCCAAACCTTTTGTGGAGGTTTATTGGCAGCCTTGCTCTTGGGGCAATGCAGAGTGGAATGGCCAAAGATAGCACAAGTTTTGCACTTGACTGGATGCCAAGCATACTCCACCTCAATGGTGCAGTAACCTGTCCTCATTAACTAGAACCGAGACTGTTTTAGGATATGGACAGTTAACATCAACTTCGACGCAAACTTTCGCATAGGAGAGTCTAGTACGCTCTTCCGTGGCTTTATCTAACATGATAGGAACTCCAACAGCACTCGCAATCTCCTGTATACCTGCTGGATTCCATAGAAAAAGTGGAATATTTGTCAACGTGATCCATATAGGAACTGTTCCAAGACCTTCGGCTTCCACATCCATAGTAGGGGACCATTTGCGCAGTATGAACAACCTACTCGCAATATGTAACGGCCCCATCTCTAGAACTCTGTCATTGTCTGCCTCATCTTTGAAAACTGAATACGAAGTTCTTATCTCCATGGATATTCATCTCAAAGTTCCTAGTACCCCATGCATGTATCAGATATTGTTTCACATAGTTACATGCTAGCCGTTTACCCACAAACCTACCTATAATCATCTTTTCGCACTCCTCAATGCTCTTAGCAAAGTCTGATGTGTTAACACGTACACCAGTCTTACCATTCATGGTTCCTGGCTGGATGTAATGCAGTTTTGTAGATCCTGTGTGTTTGCTCTGCTTGAGCTTTTAGGCCCAATTCATTGGTGACCTACCATTGTTTGCTTGAGACGTAGGAATGCAAAGCCTCTGCATTACCTACATTGTCAAGATCAGGAGATGCATCTACATGGATCGAATCTACATTGGTCACAGCCTGCTTGAGCCCTGTATCAGAAGTTAAATATACAGATCTAGGGTTCTGAACGTAGCCTAGCAGCAGTTCTCCTTGTTATTTGCTTAACGTTTTCAGTTTAGCCAACACCTCCTTTGGTATCATCTCCAATAGAGCATCTCTTCCTGGGTTGTATTAGGCTGCGCTTTAGATCCCCTCTTGACCGTAAGTGTTTCTCCACGAGGGGGATGGATGAAACACTGTTACATTGGGACGTATTCTTCATCCTTGTTCAATCGTATCACAAAATCTCATTGAAATCAGCAAGTTCAAGGAACCCTAGAATCGCCTCTCTCAACCCTAGAATCGCTTAATGAAGAAGAGTTTCGTTGTTGAGGATGTTCCTACTGCTGTCATCCCTTTCCCGCCGTATGAGGCGGGAAAGAGCTTGATGAGTCTTAGGTCACCAAATAAAGTTGCTCTGATACCATATAAAGAAAATAATTGGAGAATTGTATTGTTGTTGTTCCTTGACTGAATACAAGGTGCTGTTGTTCCTTGACTGAATACAAACTATAAGCTAACTTCTACCTAATAGAAAGCTTAAACTTCTTACACAAAACAGAGATTCTAACTTTCCTATTCTTGTACACATTCTGACTTTCCTATTCTGACACTTTCTTATTTTGTAGATATTCTGACTTTCCTTATTGTAGAGGTAAATCAATCTTGGACTTAAGCTTTCTTATGTTGAGTGCAAGCCCTACATAACTTTAGATTACGGGGTACAACCTCAAGCATATCTTCAAGTTCCACTAGGAACAGCAGTCGAACCTGCGTATGATCCACTTTTAAAACTTAAGCAACTTTGATTTGACAAATGCTACTAGCAACAAATCTGCATATACTGATAATGAGAGTGCACTTGTTCTGCTTTACCGATTGTAAGCTTCCCTCAAAAGCATTTTGGTGTATTCATTGCAGATTTTTTTGAGCCAATATTTAAAAGGGTGTTTGACAATATTCCAGTATCATCTTCACTCATATTTGTCTTCATTTTCATTTCATGAGAAGCATTTGTTTTTGAAGTAGCTTCCCTTTGGAATACTAATGGAACCATTCTCCGAGTAGCTTCCCTAAAGGACCATTCCCCCCCCCCCCCTTAATACAGCTTGGAATATAATACAGTATTGCTAGGAGATGGTAGTACAAATGTCAAATATTCCTATTGTACTATTTTGTCTACAGTTCTACTTATGCATTTCAGAGAAAGATGCATTAACACACCTTAAAGCAAACACTACACATGGTTGTCTCGAGGTTATTATCATTTTGTTCTAGCAGACTGCAGATCTATTTCTTCCGTCTAGCTATTGCTTGTGCTTAGATAATTTCTCACTGAAGAAGTGTTGGAGATGGGCACACAAATCCCCCCCTGACAATATGAACGAGCTAGAAGAGAAAATAATTATTGCCATGGAATGGTAGTTGGACATTAGCAAAAGCATTGTGCTCTTAATCAGAAATAGAGCGTGAAACACTTATCAGTAAGCATATCTCAGTCGTCTATGTTGAAAGCTATAGAACACAAGTTGGAAATGCATCATGAACAACAACAAACTCGAAATCTCTCTGTATCTCTCCCTTTTTTCTTTCCTCTGTGAACCTGACTGGAACATTCATCCAAGTGATGGTTGTAGTCCGTGTTCATGAGCTCCGGTTCTTTGTAGTCACGCTTGGCATTTCCTTCATTTGTTTTTCCTGGTTTATGTACGCTTTCCCTGTGCTAAGCTTACCCTGATTGCCCGACCTTCTAATTCCTGAAATTAACATTAATAGTTCAGAAACTATGCACATGAATAACTCAGCTGCAAAAGGGAAAAGGGGAAGGAAAAGAGATATTGGTCAATATACCGCTCCATTAAGAGATTCAAGAGCAGCATCCATCTCTTCTTTTGTTGAGTAGCACACGAAACCATAGCCACGAGATCTTCCTGTATCTCCATCATATAAAACTCTAGCACCGACCACATTTCCAAACTCTTGGAACAATTCAGTTAAGCTCTCTGATGTCGCTGACCATGATAAATTTCCTACAAAAAGCTTAAATTCGGTTTCTGGATATAGAGGCTCTTTTGGCTTTGGTTTGTCTGAAAAGTTCACTCTCAGTGTTCGACCACCATATTGCTGAAATTGATATTTTCAATCTTAGTCATGATCGTTAGTAAACCAACACAAACACCTATGGGTAAAGATGTGAGTCTTACACTTCCATCAAGATTCTCTATAACTGCGTTACAATCTTCAACACTGCTCATAGTAACAAATGCAAATCCCCTACTTCTTCCAGTGTTCCTATCATAAAGAACCTAAAACCCAAATAAAAGGACCATCGTTATATTAGAGAAGTACAGTGTAATAGCAGGGGTGGTAAAACACTACAAGGAAAAAATACCAAAGAAATTTCTGAAACAAACAAAACTCTCAGGTTTAGCTACTGATTCATTTATATTGTTAGAGATATCAAGAGAACCAGTGAGCCATCTGCATATTAGTGGGACTGTACTGGAATAATAGTAAAGACTTCACAGTAAGCGATTCAGTGTAAAGCAAAAAAATCATTTTATATCAATAAAATTTTAAGGATTAAAGACTCTCATAAGAATTTCTGATTCCCAAACTCTATTTCAAGTATACTGTCTACACAAAACTACGGCACACTTCTTTTACGTAGAACTGTTTCAAGTGTTTCAGCTACTAGAAGTAATTAGATGTTGTATTTATAAACACTAGAGTTAACACATGAAGTGCACGTTCACGGGAGGAGTGATATGAAATTCAAATATTGCGTCATCAATGATTTGTATGTAACAATACATGAAAATAAAGACAAAAATGAAATCTCAAAGAATCCGGCACATTATTGGCAAACTTGGTTAACCTTACATGAAGGTGAATGGATTTAAATAAATATCAGGTTATATTAGTTAGTGGGCTCCCAATCAAGGCATTGCTATATATACAGGAGTTGAAGTAGAAACAATCATCACCAAGTCTCTCAATCTGTCTTAGTTCAATTACTCTACAGAGTCAAAGAGTAATCAGATTTGTGATTGCCGTTAGCTCTGCAAACATGGCAAAGTTTATGCTTTGGCTGTTTGCTTCATAGCAACGAATGTAATTGCAGATGAAACATACACCTTTACCTCTTTATCAGCTCATTCTTATGTGAGGTCTCCTTCACCATTCCCATACCTTCACAAATCACTGCTACATCCCCTGCCCAAGTATCAGTACAAGTCACCGCAACCACCAATGGATCACTCCAAATCATTACATCCCAAGTACCATTACAAGTCGCCACCACCTCCCTACATCTACATGTCACCTCAGCCTCCATCGTCCCCTCCATATATTTACACATCCCCACCTCCTCCCTCCATTTACAAGTCACCACCACCACCATCTCCATCACCACCTCCACCCTACATTTACAAGTCACATCCACCACCATCACCATCTCTTCCGTACATGTACAAGTCTTGACCACCACTGTGATACCCTTGTGTGGGCGGACCTGAGGGGGAGGGTTGGAGCCCAATAGGCTTGTGGATCTCAAGAGGGGTTGGACGAACTACTCAAGGGGGATCATAGTCCCACATCGCCTGGGTGTGGAAGGGTGATGTGCTTTATATGTATGAGCTTGACTCTACATGATACAAGCGTTTTAAAGCCGTGCGGGCCGGTTTTGGCCCAGAGCGGACAATATTGTGTCATGTGGACCACGTCGTTACAGAATGGTATCAGAGCCTGACCCAGCCGGAAGTGTACCGACGTGGATGTTGGGCCTGTGTGGCCAACGAGGACGTTGGGCTCCCAAGGGGGGTGAATTGTGATACCCTTGTGTGGGCGGACCTGAGGGGGAGGGTGAGGGTTGGAGCCCAATAGGCCCAACAGGCCTGTGGATCCCAAGAAGGGTTGGACGAGCTACTTAAGGGGGATCATAGTCCTACATCGCCTGGGTGCGGGAGGGTGATGTGCTTTATATGTACAAGTTTGGCTCTACATGATACAACGCGTTTTAAAGCCGTGCGGACCGGTTTTGGCCCAGAGCGGACAATATTGTGTCATGTGGACCGGGTCGTTACAACCACCCTCTCCATCCTCACCTCCTTCATACATATACAACTCACCTCCACCACCATCTTCCTACATTTACAAGTCATCTCCACCTCCATCACTAGCGCTACCATCACCTCATGTGAACAAATCTCCACCTCCACCATCACCTTCCCCACCTCCTCCGTACATTTAGAAGTCACCTCCACCTCCATCAACATCTCCACCTCCTCCCTACATCAACAAATCTCCACCTCCATCAACATCTCCACCTCCTCCCTACATCAACAAATCTCCACCTCCACCATCTCCACCTACACTGCCTCCCTACATTTGCAAGTCACCTCCACCACCATCCCCATCACCACCTCCTCCTTATGTTAACAAATCTCCACCACCACCATTGCCTTCCCCACCACCTCCCTACATTTACAAGTCACCTCCACCGCCCTCACCATCACCACCTCCTCCTTATGTTAGCAAATCTCCACCATCTCCATCCCCACCTCCTCCCTACATGTACATATCTCCACCTCCACCATCACCTTCCCCATCTTCTCCCTACATTTAAAGTTCACCTTCTCCTCCATCTCCATCCCCACCTCCTCCATATGTCTACAAATCCCCTCCACCACCTAGTGCTATTAGCCACAATAATTGATGCAAGTGTAGAATGTTACATGAAAATTGATTGGTTTCTTTTATGATAAATCCTCACACATTTTCATTTTCTTGCAGTTCAATAAAGGGGGCAACAGTTCTTCAGAAGAGTACACTTTACCCCAGTTTCAATCTTCATTTGATTTTAATGTGGCAACGCTGCATTCTAATCTACTGGATAACACTTTATCGGTGGATTTTATAAATCATCTAAGTCGGAATATCAAAATGTTATCAGTAATCATTGATATGTTGGCTTGTCTAATTTGTTTAAATATATATATAAATATAAGGGAGAAACAATTTATTTTTCTTTAATTAACGGAACCATATTGTTCTACTGTTTTCTATTTCATGGGAAAATTTCCAATTGAAATTTGCGACATCTGTCATTGTATAAACTGGTTCATTAGTCAATTGAAGTACACTAAACTATACATGAAAAAACTGAGCAAAACAAAGTAATAATAAGTGCATGAAGATGGTAAAATACAAACCTCAACGAGCTCGGGGCTTCCGTAATCCTGAATTATGCCAGCAAGTTGAGAACTATCACAATTGTAAGGTAAATTACCAAAATAAAGTTTAGTATTGGTGGGAGGACTAGTTTCAACTGCATCCTCTGCCTCTCCTCTTTCTTCAACCACCGGTTCCGATGGTTTTTCTTCCTTCTCCTCAACTACTTGTTCAGTTTCAATGGCTCCTTCCAATTCTTCTTGCACCACAGCAGTCAACACCCGTGGCGAACGCCATTTGTGGTTGATCGAAAACGACTCAAGTGAGTGAGAGTGAGATATAGAAGCCACTTGTAATGTTCTAGTACAAGAAGCTACGAACACAGAACAATCTGAAGAGTTTGGTTTTGGGTTGTTGATACATTTTGAGAAGCATGAGCTTATGGTTGCTCCTGCTGCAGCAGCCATGGTAGTGTTAGTGGTGGTGGTGGGCTGGTGGAGGAGGAGGTGGTTGGAGGAGTGGAAGTGGTAGTTTGTAAATGGAGAGTAAGATGAGATTGTGGTTATTATCTATGGTGATGTGGAGGACTTGTATCCAATGAGATTGGACAAGATTTAGGATGGATAAGATATGATTTACAACATCATGGAAGTTAGTTAACATTTGTTTGAGTTTGGTTGTAGATAGACTTCCCTAGTTTGTAGGGTATGTAGATAGATCATGTACCAAGCACTAGAGTAGTGCTTTACGCGGGTAGGTAGTTGCTTTCAGTTACTTCTTGTAAGGCTATATATGCCTGTGATGATAATACTCAAAGTAATGAAAGTATGCTCTCAAGTTGCTTAAACTGTTTTGATTCTGTGCCTAATATGGTATCAAAGCCACTCCAAGGGGCCTGAGTGTGTGTAGAGTGAAACACAGGGAGAAAGAAGAGTGTCTAATCTGAGTGGTAGAGTGAAACAAGGAGAGAAAAGAGTGCATACGAATGGCAGCAGAAGGGAGTTCTGCACCAGTTTCAATTCCCATCTTCGATGGACATTATGATCATTGGTCTATGTTGATGGAGAACTTCATTCGTTCTAAAAAACTCTGGAATCTCATAGAGGTTGGGATTTCGATAGTGACGCAAGGAGATCAACAGCCGGTCACTTTCTCTACAGTGGTGACAGAGAGAGGACAACTTACAGAGGCACAACGTAAGCAGGCTGAGGAGCAGCGTCAGAGAGTTGAGGAGATGAAGTTAGATGATCTTAGACTGAAGTATTATCTGTTCCAGGCCATAAACCGAACGATAATTGAAACAATCCTTGACAAGTCAAGCTCCAAGAGTATCTGGGACTCGATGAGACAGAAGTATCATGGCACAAATAGGGTGAAGAGAGCACATCGGCAGGCTTTAAGGAAGGCGTTTGAGGTTCTCCAGATGCAAGAGGAAGAAAAGGTGGAAGAGTATTTTGCTCGGACACTCACAATTGTCAACAAGATGAAGATTCATGGGGGTGAAAACATGTCACAAGTTGACATCATCGAGAAAATCTTGAGATCAATGACTCCAAGATTTGATTATGTCGTGTGCTCGATTGAGGAGTCCAATGACCTCGATTTGTTGACAATAGATGAGCTACAAAACAGCCTTTTGGTTCTTGAGCAGAGGTTGAATCGACACAATGGAGATATAAGAGAAGAACAAGCTTTGAAAGTTTCTCATAAGGACAGGTTTGAAGGAAGCAACAGAAGAAGGGGATATGTAGCTCGAGGCCGAAGAAGAGGTAGAGGACGACAACCTCTAAACAAAGCTACCGTGGAGTACTTCAAGTGTCATAAATTGGGACACTTTCAGTGGGAATGTCCTAATTGGGACAAGCAAGCCAACTATGTCGGGATAGACGAAGAAGAGGAGATGCTTCTCATGGGGTATGTTGACACTAATGATTCGAACAGAGAAGATGTTTGGTTCCTTGATTCAGGTTGCAGCAACCATATGTGCGGCAACAAGAAGTGGTTTACTCACCTTGACGAGGATTACAGACACATAGTCAAGCTCAGCAATGACACAAGGATGCCAGTGATGGGGAAGGGCAATATCAAGATGAGGATTGATGGTTTAACTCAGGTGATTACTGAAGTTTATTATGTTCCAGAGTTACGAAATAATTTACTGAGTATAGGTCAATTACAAGAGAAGAATCTGGCCATCCTTATACAAGATGGAGTGTGTAAAGTCTATCATTCAAGAAAGGGGCTGATCATGCAGACACTAATGACAACAAACAGAATGTTTGTCCTTCTTGCTAGTGTTGTAGTCATGGACACTCAAACCTGTCTTCGAGCAGACTCAGACAATATCACCCATCTTTGGCACCGCCGGTATGGTATAAAAGTCTTCGAACACTGAGTTATGGGAAGATGGTGAAAGGGCTGCCGCAATTCAAAGCTTCCACAGAAGTTTGTCATGATTGTTTGGTAGGAAAGCAAAAGCGGGATCCTTTTCCTAAAAGGAGTTCATGGAGGGCATCACACAAGCTTCAGTTGGTACACTCTGATCTTTGCGGACCAATCACACCTACTTCGAACAGTGGCAAAAGGTATATTCTCAGTTTTATCGATGATTACTCTAGAAAAATGTGGGTTTATTTTCTATCTGAGAAGTCAGAGACATTCACAATGTTCCAGTGTTTCAAATCCTTGGTTGAGAAGGAAACTGGTTCCTTTATTTCTTGCTTAAGAACTGACAGGGGGTGGAGAATTCACATCCAATGAGTTCAAGGAGTATTGTCAGACAAACGACATCAAGAGGCAACTCACTGCTGCGTACACTCCTCAACAAAACGGAGTAGCTGAACGATGAAATCAAACAATCATGAACCTTGTCCGCAGCATATTGTCCGAGAAGAAAATCCCCAAGAAATTCTGGCCAGAAGGTGTTAATTGGATCACTCATGTTCTTAACAGAAGTCCTACTATAGTGGTGCAAAATGTCACTCCTGAAGAAGCATGGAGCGGAGTTA
Source organism: Berberis vulgaris (assembly GCA_963556465.1). NCBI lineage: Eukaryota > Viridiplantae > Streptophyta > Magnoliopsida > Ranunculales > Berberidaceae > Berberis > Berberis vulgaris. The sequence goes on along the minus strand of OY747136.1, from coordinate 53,272,148 downwards.
AACCAAGTGTGGATTACTTCAGAGTGTTCGACTGTGTCGCTCATGTTCACATTCCTGATGCAAAGAGAAACAAACTGGATGACAAAAGCTGCAAATGTGTCTTACTTGGTGTGAGTGAGGAATCGAAGGCTTATAGATTGTACAATCCCACTTCAAAGAAAATCATTGTGAGTAGAGATGTAGTCTTTTAAGAACATGCTGTTTGGGATTGGGGGAGGAGATGTGTTGGAGAGTCCAAGCTTGAGGTACTGTATTGGGGGGATGACAAAGATGATGGTGATGGTTCAAGTGGCAGTGATGGTGTAGACAATGTTGGTGACAATGCTGGTGTCAATGCAAGTGATGGTGTAGACAATGTTGGTGACAATGCTGGTGACAATGCTGGTGTCAATGCTGGTGTCAATGCTGGTGACACTACTGGTGACAATGCTGGTGAAAATGCTGGTGAAAACAACAGTGTCAATGCTGGTGAAAACAGTAGTGTCCGTGATGATTCAAGTGGTAGTGGTGGTTCACATGTCCTTGATGTTCAGCCAAGAGTAGTAAGAAATAGAAGGAGGCCTGGATACTTGGAAGATTACACATTAGGAGCAGATTTGAGTGGGGCAGTAGGTGACGAAGCTCACAACTTTGCTGTATTTTATGAAAATGTGGATCCAGTGAGCTTTGAGGAAGCAGTTGTGGTTTCAAAATGGTGTGATGCAATGTGTTATGAAATTCAAGCCATAGAGAAGAATGACACATGGAAGCTTACTGAACTACCAAAAGGAATGAAGGCAATTGGAGTTAAGTGGATATTCAAGACAAAGTATAATGAATATGGGCAGGTAGACAAGTACAAAGCTCGCTTGGTTGCAAAGGGGTATGCGCAGAAATTTGGTGTGGATTACACTGAGGTTTATGCTCCTGTTGCTAGGTGGGACACCATTAGAATGATTATAGCATTAGCAGCACAGAAAGACTGGAGCATTTATCAATTAGACGTAAAAAGTGCATTTCTTCATGGGGAGCTAAGTGAAGATGTTTATGTAGATCAACCTCAAGGGTTTGTGAAGAAGGGAGAAGACGCAAAGGTGTACAAGCTTAGAAAGGCCTTGTATGGACTCAAACAAGCACCGAGGGCGTGGTTCAGCAGAATTGAGACCTACTTCTTCAAACAAGGTTTCGAAAAGTGTGAATCTGAACATACTTTGTTCGTCAAGACCGGTGAAAGAGGTAACATTTTAATAGTAAGTTTATATGTGGATGATTTGATTTTCACTGGGAGTTGTGAGAGCATGATCACTGATTTTAAGCACTCCATGAAACAAGAGTTTGATATGACTGATCTTGGCAAGATGAGATACTTTCTTGGTGTAGAAGTATTGCAATGCTCAGACAGGTATATATATCAGTCAGAAGAAGTTTACAAAGGCAGTATTGGAAAGGTTTGGTTTGGAACGGTGCAATGGAGTGAGCAATCCAATTGTTCCTGGAACTAAAGTGTCGAAAGATGAGGAGGGGAGTAGAGTTGATGCCACTGCATTCAAGCAAATGGTGGGTAGCTTGTTGTATCTCACTGTGACAAGACCCGATTTGATGTATGTGGTGTCACTTGCTAGTAGATACATGTCCAATCCCAACTGAAATGCATTCTCAGGTTGTGAAGAGGACTCTTCGTTATGTGAAAGCAACATTGGAGTTGGGTATCTTCTACAAAAGAAGGAGTGTTGTAGAGTTGACAGCCTACACAGATAGCGACTATGCCAGAGATGTGAATGACAGGAAGAGTACGTCTGGATATGTGTTCTGTTTGAGTGGAGGAGCAGTAGCATGGGCATCAAAGAAGCAACCAATCGTCACTCTGTCCGCCACTGAAGAAGAGTACGTAGCTGCTGTGTCATGTGCTACTCAAGGTATGTGAATGAAGAGGGTTTTAGCTCAACTTGGTCACTCTTCTCTAGGAAGTTGCATTACTATTTGGTGTGATAATAGTTCAACAATCAAGCTTTCAAATAATCCAGTTTTACATGGTCGAAGTAAGCATATTGATGTGCGTTTCCATTTCTTACGTGATCTTACCAAGGCAGGGAAGATAAAGCTGGTTCATTGTGATTCAAAAGATCAAGTAGCTGATGTTATGACCAAACCTCTTAAGCTGGACATGTTTGAGGAGCTAAGAGAGCTGCTGGGTGTGTGTAAGGTTCCAACTTTAAACTGATTGCTTGTAGCAGTTAGTTTAGGGGAGGATGTTTGAGTTTGGTTGTAGATAGACTTCCCTAGTTTGTAGGGTATGTAGATAGATCATGTACCAAGCACTAGAGTAGTGCTTTACGTGGGTAGGTAGTTGCTTTCAGTTACTTCTTGTAAGGCTATATATGCCTGTGATGATAATACTCAAAGTAATGGAAGTATGCTCTCAAGTTGCTTAAACTGTTTTGATTCTGTGCCTAATAACATTGCTATCCTATGCTCCAAGTACTGAGTAAGGCTAGTTAGGTTCATGATCCTTGTGCTTCACATTACATTCTTACTATAGTAAGGGGATAATAAATAATCGATGATGACCAGTTCAAAATTGAAAAAAAAAATCGTGCTAATTTTGTATATAAAAAGTTGAGGAAAAAAAAACACTTGGTTATATGAGGTCATCTAATCAATTTGAGTGCACTTGAAAGGACAGAAATAAGAACATTAAGCAATATCTAGTGCAGAAATTGAAAACTAAACCTTCAGATGAGTTTACAGGCTCAAGAAATGCTAAATGGTTAAGATTTTCTGATGTGAATAGACTCTTCACAATATTCCCCCTAGTTTCTATGTGTGGAAACAAGCAAATCCTTGACAGTAGCGCCCTTCTCTGCTAACTCGATGGCCATTGCATTTGCTTTCTCCTTGATCTGCCAAATTACACTCTTTATCAAGTTTTTCCAGCAAATCCATAATCTCATCAAAACTTTCACTCGATCTTAGGGATAATCTATATCACGATTAGCCCATTTGATGACATGAAAATCATCTCCTTTAATAATTAACTTTGTAACCGACGGTTAAATGCTCTTGAAGACATTTTAATTCGACTCTGAGAGCCTCCACAGTCACATTCATGAATTACCATATGAAATATTGCCAATGTAAGATGCTAGACACTCCTTGTGCTCATTGTGAAATATCCCACCATAATCCACTTGGCTACTGATATTATGGTCAGAATCTTTAGCGCCAAAGTTTAGCTTGACTCAACCAATGTAAGGTGGGTACCATGATCTTCGATGAATTATATGTGGACACCGATTACCTATGAAAATACTGAGACCAATCATCATAACATTCATTGTCATCTTCATCTTCAGTAGTGCCTTTGGCTTTGAAAGGCTCTACTTCTTCTTCTATGGTCCAACTGTAAATATAAAACAACAGTAAAGTATCTTAACTT